>OX456526.1:21909707-23369707 GCA_949748255.1 Eustalomyia histrio
TATTTTGCAAATAAGATGAAAACCAATCATTAAAAATTTAATTAATACCTAAACTACGTAATTTATTCAATAAAATCACATGTGATAATTTATCAAATGCTTTTAAAATCTTTGAAACCACTGTTAACCTTGAAATTGATCTGTAACTAGCTACATATTCCTTACGTCCAGATTTTTAAATTAAGGCATTGTAATATATTTCCCACGATCTATAAATATACCTTCCATTAGGGATTTATTTAAAATAATCATTAATGGATATGAAATTGACAAAGAGCAATTCTTTATCAAGAAAGCACACAGACCATCAGCATCAGAACGAAATGAGTTTTTCACATCCAAAATACTCTGTTAAACTTCTTCTTGAGATACCCTCACCACTGCCAAATTATTATTAGAAAAAAGGTACAGATTATTAAATGCAGAGGTATCTACAACCAAATTATTACTGTCATTAGCAAAATTTGACTTAAAGTAATTGGCAAAAAAGTTTACAATATCATCAGGTTTGTCAGATTTTAGATCACCATATATCATTGATGAAGGAATATCTTTGATGAAGGAATATTAGAAGGAGGATTAGATTTAATGTAATTTTCAACTTTGAGCAAGTATTGTTTATGTAAAAACTTATTAAGAAAATTAAACTCCTTTTGACGAAGAAGATATTGTTGTTTGACCTCAGTACAACCAATTGAAATATAACGCTTATAAAGCATATTCCTCAAATTCTTCAAAAATTTTAAACCTTTCGTGTACCAAGGACGTGTTGACAAAATTTTCTTCTTAAAAGGAAAATGATGAACACAAATATTCAAAAAAGTATTCAAAAATAAATCATAAGATTCAGCAGTAGAATTACCATTTAAAATATTTTCCCAATGGACATTACTCACAATAGGTTTGAATGCATCAAAATCACAAAATTTGAAGTTAAATTGTTTAGCAGACAAATAATTTGTACAACGCTAGAAATTATAACATTCTAAATCTGTAACTAGAGCTGTATGATGTATAGTTTTCTGAGAAAATGATTGTAAACACTCAAGTTTATATACTGTCTTCTATCTGTTTAGGTTTGTTTCTTAAGTCTTTTGTTTTTTTATGACAAAAAAATATTATGTAATATTTCCCAAATCCTTTTCTTACACTTTTATGCTCGCCTATAAATATACTCACTTTAAAGGGTTAATGTTTTCATTAATAAAATAATTATTTTACTAATCTTTAAATAACTTTATTAACAACAACAACAACCAATTTATGTTTTATGTTGTTTTTCCAGATTATGATCGTAACAAACGCAAAAATTTATATTTTTTTGCACAATTTTGTAGGCCAACATGTATTATGTTGTTGTTGTTGTTTTTTTCTACTCTAAAGAATTTTAATTGAAAAAATATAATAATAAGAAATTGCTTATACGTGGTCAGTAAATACGTAAAAGCCACACAATATCTATGTCTAAGAATACATTTTTTTTGGTTAGTTAAAGTTTGGTTTTCAATACTGACATTTAACAAAAATTTAATTTAGCATTTATTTTTTTGTAATTCTATGGAAAACTTGAAACAAAACAAACATTCAATTATTGTATGTACAAAAATTGTTTAAACATAAAAGTCAAAATGTTAATTATGTTCATTTAAAACATGTTTTAGAATTATATATATTATTTTTTCATATAAATATATTCTATTTTATTGTTAGAAAACTAAATTTTAAAAATTTTCTCTTTATATATTTTTTTATTATTTTTCAGGTGTCAGCCAATGACCCAGATTGTGGTGTTAATGCTATGGTTAATTATACCATGGGGTCTATAAGTTCAAAGTCATTAACGGAATTTGAGGTACGTTCAGCAACTGGAGAAATTTGTATTACAGGTGATTTGGATTATGAAAAGAAACAAGTATATGAATTTCCAGTAATAGCCACAGATAGAGGTGAGTTAAAAAAAAACACCTATCAAAAAACAAACAATATCAATTTAATAAAAATTATTAAAAAAAAAATGATATTCCAAAAATTTATAATTCTTTTTCTTGTATTTTTTCCAGGTGGTCTCAGTACAACAGCTATGATTAAAATTCAACTTACCGATATTAATGACAATCGTCCTATATTCTATCCCCAACATTATAATGTCTCCTTACGTGAATCATCCTCCACCGCCACAGCCAATACACCCATAATTTCTGTTCTAGCTACTGACCCCGATTCGGGTCGTTTTGGCGTTATAACTTATCGTATTGTTGGTGGTAACGATCATAGTTTATTTCGTATTGAACGTACAACTGGTGAAATATTTTTAAATCGTCCAAATACATTATCGACACGCACGCAATCACTGCATGTGCTCAATGTATCGGCAAGTGATGGTGGTGGTTTGCGTACACAACAAGATGCTTTAGTATATGCGAACATAATTGATGCCACGCAAAGACCACCAATATTTGAAAAATTACGTTATAATTTTTACGTAAAAGAGGATGTTATGCGTGGTAGTGTTGTGGGTACAATACAGGCAACCAGTACAGATGCAGGTGAGTTTAGTGGAAGAAAACAAAAATTTTACAATAACAAACTTAACAATAATAAATGAATATAATCAAATGGGAGGCAAGAAATGATAATAAGATATGAAACACAATTGAAGCGATAGCAATAAAGTATTATGTATTAAGGGATGATTTCTTTTTCTAACAATTTATAAGAAAAAACCGTATTACAATTCTCAACAATAAATACGATTTTTTCTAAATCAGTTCAGAAAGAACTGTTTCTACATTGAAGTTTAGATCCGAGAGCAGAAAAAGCTGTAAGACTAAAGCTGATTTATAACAGTTTCTTTAGAACAGCTAACATTGTTAAGTAATTTAGTATGCTTATGTGGCAAAGGGAGTAACTGTTTGGGCTCTAATAATATACCAAGAATATTTATAGCTTCTATGGATGCATTCCTAAAGATGATACCTTCCTACTTTTCTGAATTAACAGAATATAATTCGGGAATTTTTTTTATTAAATTAATTTCAGACATCACCCCATTATCCCCTTTGCATGACAGTGTAGTAAACCACTTATAATTAGCAGAATTGCTGCATCTGGTCCATAAGCATCTTAATTTTAAATATATTTCGCACAAAATTTTTAATATATTTCACACAAAGCTTAAGGATGTGCTAAATTTTGTTCGTCATCTGAACCATTACACTTAGACTCTGAGGTTATTTGCGATGTTATGAGTCAGATGCATAATTGCAAATGAAACTCCATAGTAGAACCAGTTGGAGCTACATACGAAGCTTAAAAGGGTCATGATGTCAGCAGACGTCACTTAGGTCATAAAAGAACACTGATCCCAATAAAAGCCTCTTACTTCTCTCTAGAGCTGGACACGAGCAGAGTACATGCAGCTCTTGCAGAAGTATTTTAAAGCGATACCAAACTTCTGTGCCTGCCTTACGATATTATCGCCAACATATCCATAATATCCCTCTTGGATAGTGATAGAAGCGTCACACCTTTAGCTCCATTGAGATAAGTCTCCCTCTTGGATTAAAGAGGGCTTCGCAACTTACAATCTGCCAGTGTTATACCAACACTTGCAAATTACACAGAAACATGTATGGTAGTTCACAGCCTTGCAAGTTCATTAGCTCTACAGTTCCCCGTTATGACTCTGTTCTCCTGGACTCATACGAGTCGAGCATCAAACTGCTTATCCTAGACCCCTAGGACTTGACCTCATCTTAGTCGTCAGGGTAACTGTCAATACATGTCGCGGACATTCAAGCCAAACGGCAACTTCATCTTTCACCATCACCTAAGCCTGTAACACGACGTAGTGATCTGGCAATCTCCGTGTCAGCTTCTAACCAAGCTTCCCATTACCCAGATCGGTATAACCACATTAATCGCTATCCAAGGTATCCGTAATGACCACAAAAGTCATTGTGTTTCCCCTCTGAAATTTTAAGATAGGTGAACTTATCTAGTGCCAGTCATTATAAAAAGACCCCATACAAATGAATAGGGTGAACTACCGGCGTATAAAGCCATTGTGGCGTTCATGAAAACATATTGAATTTAAAAACACTTTGAATAAAAATACACTTTAATTGTCCTACAGGAGTAAGGCCCATTCCCCCTCTTTCGCCCTTTTTAGGACTTTGCGTTTGAAAAACAGTTTATAATCCCGAATTACATTAAAATAATTGGCTCTGTAGGTAGAGTGGATTTCCAATCCAGCTAAAGCAACAGGACCAAAAGCGTAATAAATATGCCCCCTGTAAAATATTACAAGCTCCGTTTAGTCATTCAACAGGCTCTTGACAAGACAAAAAAACTCCCTCTAATCCGTTTGCAAAATATTCCTCAATAAGAAAGAAAACTTCTCGTTCACCACTGCCATCACATCATCAGAGTTGGCCCTCCCAAGGAGATAAATACAGGATTAACTGTACAATTTATATAAGTGGAAATTGAATACTACCTGAAGCGTCCTCTCTTCAAGAGTACGGTTATGCGAGAAGCTTCCAACTCAGCCATATGTGATATTTTCATATATTTAGATATAAAAACCATTCTCGTGTCTCTCCACCATCAAGGTATGATATACGCCATATCAATACTGGCTGCATAAATCCTGATTAAGGACGGAACAATCAGGTCCTCTGGAATAATGACATCTGGCTTAGGTGAATTGTAAGGTTTAAAACCCCCAATCGCTAATGTCAGCATAAATATATTGACTATCCCTAGAAAAATTTTTAATAAACAGGAATTGGAATAATCCAACCCCGCTCATCATTATACAACTGCCAAGAATGTGAGTATAATGTTAAAGATCAAAAAACTCCAAACTAGATTTTTCCTTCACTGATAATTAATATAGCCCAGAATACCCAGAGAGGTCGTAAAATTCTTGCGAAACCAAGATGCTTAAGAGAAGTTAACACAAAAACTTTTCATTTGCAATATGTAAGCAGCCAAATCCCTGTCTGTCGTCAAATTCTTGGACATGCTTTCTGCAGTGCGTTTTGTTTAATTGTACACATAGAAAACAGATTCATTGTGACAACCAAATTTCTTGCCAACTGAATTGTTTGGTTCCAAAAGCTGAATTATTCCGGTGTCGCAACAAAATGTGTCGCCAATTAAAATATATTTATTAACCGAATTTCGGTGTTCACAAAGAAATATATCGATGGTTTTAACCAAATCATTCGGTTGGCTCATTTGCTCATTTGCATACCAGGGAGATTTCTTCTTCCCCAGTAGTCTCTCTCGAGAACAATATGCTTTAAGGAATGCGTGTGCCTTAATACCATTAAAGCCCAATTTAGAATGCAACTTTTTATGGGAATTAGTTTTGCACATGGACAAATTTTAATTAAATTTAATAGGGTTCTTCGTTGAGCCAATGAAACTTGTACATCAAAATGTATTAAAACATTTTTATATCTGTGACCTGTTGTCGTTAAATCTATTGAAACAGTAATTCTGAGTCTAAGGTGGGTCTCAGTCTGATAGTTTTGGTAGTTACAAACATCTGCACAAACTCATTCTAAATATAAAAAATCTTCACTAAAATTATGAAAAAATCTATTAAATGATAATAAATTGTTAAATTAAAAGTGATTACAAAAATATGAAAAATCGTTAAGGTGAATCAAATCGTCATTATTTTCAATGATCTGGAAAACTAAAAGAGTACCTAAATTAATTGTTCTTAATTCATAACTACAATTTTAAGCAATTTTATAATGTTGCAGGTCAAAAAACAAACAAAAATATAGAGAATTTTTATATAAAAACAAATATTTCTTATCCTAATAATATGCAAAAATCCACATTCAAAATGTAGACAAATATAACCGGTTGTGGTTGTATCTTCACGCTTTAACTGCAACTTGCCTATATGACTTAAAAATAAACACAAGAAGAGATTCACTATAAAAAGGAATGAATATAATATTAGTTGGAGTATATATATATTTTTATTTTGTGGAAATTTTAGAAATATCCTTTATTGTTTTTTTTTATTCTGTAGACTCATTGAAGCAAAAGAGCATTCATTAATTCAATGATTTGGAAACAAATATCTGAACATTTGATTGACAGCACAGACAATTTCTTTTTGCAGTACAAGCTTCTTCAAACAAATTTTGGGATATGTTTTTTTTTTATTTTGTTTTAGGAGTTTTTAACTCTTGTTTGTTGTTTTTTTTTTTCTTGAGTAGTAGATTGTTTAAGATCTTAACGATTTATATATGGTTTTTGTTTCATTTAGCTTGTTATACATTTTAAAAGATGTATTTTGTGTTTATTTTTGGGAAGTTTTTTTGGTTTTTTTTTTTTTTTTGGTAAATATCAAATTTGGCAGGCAGTTTTGTGCAGTTTTATATATTTTTTTTCATGTTTGCGGTAAAAACCATTTGAAAGCTAAATTTCAACAGAAATCTTTATAATACTTCAAGACATCAAAAAATCTGTGTTTTTTTTTTTTTTTTCTTTTTCAGCTTAAAAACCATTTTGTTGCATTGTTCACTTTTCATGATCGTCATCATGATTTTTTATATTTAACGTTTTTTTTAGTATGCAAAACATTGTGTTTTTCAAGGGTTTTTTTTTTATAAATTGATTTTTTTTTTATTTTATGCAGAATTCTTTTGATTTTCAAGTTGTTTTTTTTTTGTGTTTAAAATGCAATTTACTTCCTTATTTAATGCCTCTTTTTCTTAGTTTGTTATCCAAAAACATTCTTTCTATTGTTATAATAAGATTTTTTTATATTGAGTTTGAGTTTTTTATTCTTGTGAATCAATTTTTAATGATCCATTTATTCAATTTAGTATTGCATTCAAATTTTTTCAAGTGTTTGCGCTAAATGACAATTAGGTTTTGAATTAAACTAAAGTTTGGCTAAAGGATTAAAAAATTTATAAAATCTGTAAGTAAACAATGACATTTTATAGATTATAAAGTAAATATATATAGTTATATAGTTATGAGACTTTCCATAGCAACTTACAAACAAAATTTGATCGGAACAACGTAAACATTATGGTATTTATTGTCCAATATATATTGTTCCCGCATGATTGGGTGCATTCACTTTGTTGTCCATTTTTCCAATAATAATTCTATTTAATTGAGAAATGTGGTTTTGTAGGATATGAGTTTTTTAATTTCAATCAACGCCCTTATTGCAGTGCAATGCATTGCCGGAAGCAAGATAGGTTAAAGGCCAGAGGAAAGAGGCAGTAGTTTCTGTGGACATTGGACTATACCTCTGCGATGAGTTTATTAAAAATACTGACAGTATGACTATAGAAGGAAGTTTCCCTGTAATGCGTTTTGCGGTCCAATGACCAACACACAAAAAAATAAAATTCATAATTATTTATGAAAATTGTTTATAATTTTTAAGGTTCATATTATATATGAAGCAACGCAATTTTTAAATTTTAGATAAAACACAGATATTTAAAAAAAAAATCGTGAAACTTTATTATATCGTAAAGTAGACAGAATGAGGTTATGTATGGAACATTATATCGTGCAGATGGCCGCCGCGGCTTTGCTGGCATGCACGCGATCTTTTAATGAAATTTTCAATGACCGTTTTGCATGAATGCTGCGGTATTTCATTAATGCAGCGTCCAATTTCCTCTTTTAAGGCTTGAGTCGTCGTCGGCTTATTCGCGTAAACCATCGACTTAAAAAAACCCCAAAGAAAAAAATCTAATGGTGTTAAATCGCACGATCTAGACGGCCAATTCTGATCTCCAAAACGCGAAATAACACGACCGGGAAATGACTGATGCAGCAATTGAATTGTTTCTCTGGCTGTATGACATGTGGCGCCGTCTTGTTGGAACCACATGCCCTCCACATTCATTTCTTCAATTCTAGGCAAGAAAAAACTGGTTATCATTTCACGATACCGAACACCATTGACTGTTTGCGCTTGACCTGCCTCATTTTCATAAAAAAAAGGTCCAATGATTCCTCCAGCCCAAAAACCACACCACACAGTGACACGTTGATGCATTTGCTTCTCGTGAATCACTCGAGGATTTTCCTCACCCCAAATGCGACAATTCTGCCTATTGACGAAGCCATCAAGATGAAAATGGGCCTCGTCACTGAAGATGATTTTATCGGCAAAATCAGCATTTTCATGTTGTCTCTCCAATACCCAATTAACGAACTCCCTTCGCTGTCCATGGTCAGCTGGCTTCAGTTCCTGAGTCAATTGAACTTTGTATGCATGAAGATGCAAATCTTTCGTCAAAATTCGCTGCAAAGTGGATTTGGAGACACCAATTTGCTGAGCTCGGTGTCGAATTGAGGTGGATGGAGTTTGAGCGACATCATCACGTACAGCTGCGACATTTTCGGTCGATCGACCTGGTCGATGGCGCGTTGTTGTCTTTACATCACTAACAGACCCAGTTTCGGCAAATTTATCCATTAATCTCTTTACAGTTGACTCTTTTGGAGCATTGTTGTGACCCCAAATTGATCGCAATTTGCGAACTGTAGCCGCAAAACTTTCACCATTTTGGTAAAACAATTTCACAATGAGAATGCGTTGTTCATTCATTTAGCGCTCCGTTTTTACTAACCTCGTACCTTCTACTAGCAAACAATAACAATTGTTCAAATGTCAAACAATGACACTTCGAATGTTGCCAGATTTAAAAATTGCGTTCTTCTTGGGACACCCTTTATTTATGAAGTATTCCTAACTTCCCAGTGTTGTTTTTTTAAATTCGATCATAATTATTGTGAACTTTGTTCATAAAGAAAAAAATCATATTTAATATGTCTTAATTCTTAAATATTATGAAAATTTCATAACTTAAAAATGTTAACTGCGGACATACATAATAGAAACATGTTCATATGTTTTAAGAACGGTTTCGGAATTACAAAATATTATGAAATACTTCATATTATATATCATATTTTAATGTTTACATATTTGTTTTATATAATTTTAACAGTTTTCTTTACTTTAAATTCAAATTCATTCACAAATCATTTTGATTTCTGTTATGGAGAGTAACATAGCATATATGAATAGGTTCTTAAAATTTATTTATAATATGAATTATTTCCTAACTAAATTCCCAGTATTATATGTATTTATGCACTCGTTCTTTAATAATAAGATTTTGTACATTGGCAAATTTTTTAAGTAATTTTTCATAAATAATACATCTATAGACATTTTAAGAACCATTTCACAATAAACGAGTACACAAGGTTTCCCAGTACTTTTTTTTTAATGAGCTGTTCATCCTTACCGTTATTTGTGTACGTAACACAGTTTCAAATGAAATAAAACGACTTAAATTTTCATTTGATTTTGGTCCTGATAAAGTTCCTAGTTGCATCTTAATTAACTGCGCTGAAGCCTTAGCCATCCCTCTGACACTTATGTTTAATATATCAATTAAATATGTTTTTTTTTCCAAAAATTTGGAAAGAATCTTATATTGTGCCACTGTTTAAATCAGGCAACAAATCAGAAATTGAAAATTACAGGGGTATTGCAAAGCTGAGTATAATACCCAAGCTTTTTGAAAAACTGGTTACTGAACATTTACGTTATCAAGTTTCGAATCTAATATCTCCTATCAACACGGATTTCAAAAACATTGTTCTACAACTTCAAATCTTCTAAAACTAACGACCAACATAAATCGCGGCTTTTTTCAAAGAAAGCAAACTGATGTTATCTACACCGACTTCAGTAAAGCATTCGATAAAGTAAATCATTCTCTTCTTATAAAAAAAACTACAATTAATGGGATTTACAAATCATAGCATAAAGTGGATATATTCGTATTTGTCCAATAGGTCACAAACTGTTCGATTTCGAACAAATTGTTTTCAAAAAGGATAAATGTACTGTCTGGGGTACCACAGGGAAGTCACCTTGGGCCGCTACTATTTTTATTGTTTATTAATGACTTGCCAAACGTAATAAAGTTTTCAAATGTTTTAATGTACGCTGATGACGTCAAGGTTAATTTAAGTTATAACCAATTTTTGGATCACTATCACCTTCAAGAGGATTTGGATTCATTTTACAAATGGTGCAACGTGAATTTAATGGAGCTTAATTTGAAAAAATGCAAACTTATGCGATTTGTAAGAATTAATCAAATTACTGTAAACTATTTTCTGGGAGGTCATCAAATTGATTTGTTCGACAGTTTCCTAGATCTAGGTATTTTGCTTAACCCTAAGCTAAATTTTTTTTGCATACACTACAAGTCCAATAAACAAGGCTAGGGGTACACTTGGTTATATAAAACGCTGGTCAAAAGAGTTTAATGATCCGTACATTCCGAAAACATTGTACATGTCTCTTGTCCGCCCGATTCTGGAATATGGTTCGGTATTTATGGGATCCTATTTAACAAACGCATTCTGATGCAATTGAATCCGTGCAAAAGCAGTTCCTGTTGTTTTGTCTTCGGAGATTACAGTTTAGCCCGTATAATTTGCCTTCATACACCGCTCGACTTGCTTTTATTAAGCTTCCTACTTTAAAAAGCCGTAGAACTATGCTGAATGTGTCATTTATTTTGAATATAATTAATGGTGATATCTGCTCTGGATTTTTGATTAATGAAATTTCATTTAACATTCCCCAACGTGCATCCCGGTAAATTTTTTTAGAGCTAATTATGCTGATGCTGACCCTCTCAGGAGAATGTGTAATACATTTAATTAATTATATAGATTTATAGATTTTTCACTTAATCCTAGAGTAATAAAAAACGCAATTATAATTTTTTTTACACTCTTAGTTAAGTTATTTTAATATTAATATTTTTAAAATGTCTGTAAGGAATAAAATTCCATAGATAAATAATAATAAATAAATAAATAAATACAACCTGAGTTTATGAAAAAGTTCTTAAATAACTACATTGGCAAATTTTCATAATATATTCATAAATAGTATGAATTTGTTTTTGTGTGAATCCATAAAACACAGATGTCCTCTATAAGATAAACGAGTATTTCGAATAAAAACCCTGGCCCGGATATAAGTTCACTTACCTCGGCAACACACATTCCGATGTAAATTTGTAACACAACCTACGTGCCGATGATGCTCCTATGTATCAATTAAGCTGCTTACACCACTAGTTCTATTATTGCCTTTTCAAACTCTCGCATTTAAAAATTGAGTAGGGTTTCTGCTATACAGGTTGGTTAAAAAGTTCCTGCGCTCACTGCTAGCTCAAAACTTTTTTTTCTCAAGGTGGTATAACTGTCCTGAGAACACATGCAAAGTTGCAAGTCATTTTGTCAATTCTTTCTTTGTTTACAAGCCATTTGAAGTTGACGTGTCATTGATTTTTTTTTAAATATGGAAAAAATTTAATATCATGCAGTCATTAGATACTTTATTTGGAAGGGTTAAAAAGCAAAGGAAATTTATGAACAATTGTTAGAAGTGTATAAGGAGTCCTCATCTTTAAAACGCACCGTTGAATTTTGGGCTGGTAAATTTAAATGTGGTCGTACCAGCCTTAAAGACGATCCACGCGAAGGACGACCAAAAACTGCGACCACAGCTGAAATCATTGAGCAGGTACATAATATGGTTAGTGAAGATCCAAGTTTAAGCCGAATAAAACCGACTTTTTGTGTCGTTTTATAGCTATGGATAAGACCTGGATCTACCACCATGATTCTAAATTGAAACAAGAACGTTTACAGTGGACTGAAAGCATTTTTCGTCGAATGAAGAGGTCATAGAAGCCGTAGACGGTTATTTTGCAGAGCTTCCGGAAAACCATTATAAGGATAGGATAAAAATCTTGGAAGATCATTGGAACAAGTGTATTGAGCTTCTAAGAGATTATATTGAATAAAAAAATATATTCCGTAACAAAAACAGTATTCTTTCATTTCGAGCGCAGGAACTTTTCAACCAACCTGTATGTTGGAGATCGCAAGTGGCAACTCTTCTACAGTATATAATATATTTGATATATTCTATAGTAATTTTTCTTACAGTATTTGATATATAGGCCTGTTGAAGCCATGAGTTGTAGTGGGTGGGTTGTTCATAAGGTGAATGATCATGACCTGGTCGCTCAGTTCGAAAGTGTGCACTCCCTCTAGCGCTGATACTCACAATTTATTTCCACCTTCTCTTTAATTTTTAAATTAGTTTTTACTATTCCTTAGTAACATTTAATTATGATCTCGAACCTGATAAATTCTAAAATATATCATTTGGGGTAAATACATTTTTTTTTTAATCATTTTGGATCCAAGGGTTTGGCATTCGTGATCGTAATTTTGTGATCGAAATTAGTTTTTTATTTCTAAAAGTAAACATTTAGATGAATTTTTTTCCATCACGGATGTTGTAGTTCGGCCTTCGATTGCAAATCAAACTTAAGGTTGGTGTTTTTATTATTAGTATTATTGTAGTTACTTGTTGAAAAAACAGTTTTTTGAAAATATATATTTAGTGATGCACATTTTTAAGTTTCCAGTAGTTTTCGTTGTCTTTTTGCGCACTATTTCAAACATTGCTTTAGATTGTGCAGATCTGTGCTATTGCCACTCTCGTAGAGCTTTCCGTTTTTTTCTTAAGAAGTTCTTCGACATTTTCGAAATAAATAGTTTGTTGCCTGCTGGGTTTTGTGGGCTTAGTAGCAAGCTAAGCAGAGAGTTGGAGATTTAATGCAAACATTTTAACGGAGAGATAAATTTTTTCTGTTATTTTAGCGGTATGTTTACTGAATCGTAGGTACTGTTGAACTTTTCATAGTTAAGCCAATTTGAAATGTTGCCGAAACCAGCCTGGTTTGAGATTTGCTTGATACTTAAGTTAGCCAAATATTATTTGCATTAGAAATCTTGTATTGTCTCAAGTTAGTCGGTTGCTAGTCCCGGAAAAATGGCAAATGTTTAAGGGAAAGTTGTGGTCCGATCCTTAAGTGGTCTTAAGTGTAGATTCTATTTTTGAACAAAAGTCGATTATGAAAAGTATCCTCACTTCTGATTCCTCGTTTTAACCATATCTAAGCCGTCATTTTGTCTTCAAGCGCCAAGTCACCAAAAATTCCGAAATTCACCAGATCAATAATTATTGGGGATCTATTTGTCAGAAATTACTTTAAGCAATACGAGGTCTTTTGGTTTAATATATCAAGACCCCCTTAATAGATGACAGGGTGACAGAATTTTTAGTTCTTGGATTTTCGGGGATTGCCGAGAATTGAAATATATATGTTAGATCTAGAAGAGTGTACAACATGTGTGTTCTATTTTTGTTTTCTGTACTTTTTTATAACAAAAAATTATAAAATAATTTTTAAAATATATTTCTTTACTGTTTTTTTAAAAATTCTACGTCGGCTTAACACATCATGTGTCTCTACCAACGGCATGGACTATACAAAATTGTTTCATGTTTTATTCGTGTCATATGGAACAAATAATACTGTTAGTTTGAAGCCGGTCAATTGTTATGGAAAGCCTCCCTGCGGGAAAAAGGGGTCAGTTGGTAATTGGGACCTGTCTCGTGGTAGATGTTTAAAAGTCATGACATGTTCTTTTAGACAAATCCTGTTACATGTCACAGAGGGCAATTGAGCCCCTTCTAGGACAAGCCCATGTTAATGTGATCGGTCCCGTAACCTATCCCTATCACAATGAACCGGTTACGTGATGTGTCCTGGGAAAGGCCCTTTTCCCGCAGGGCTCATGAACCTTATAGAAAATTAATAACTTCATTAAGGGACACTAAAGTTCCTATTTTTTGATAAAATTATTGTAATTTTAAGGGAATTTTTTAAAGACCAAATTTTAAATCTAAAAGACTTACTCCAAAGAAAAACTTCCTGTGAAAGAACAAGTCGAACAAGGCCAAAATTGAAACGTTTTGTAAAGGGGGAATAAATGTTCGATGACCATAGTTTTTATTTATTTAGATGGCATTTATAAGATTTGCTTCTTTTTTTTGCTTTCATTTAATTTTATTAACTTGTATACTTCTGATTTATACTTTTAAAACTCATAAATAAACTCATATTCTTTCAGCTAATCGTAATGCCGTACATTATACAATATATTCGGGAGATCCAGAAGGTTATTTTTCAATAGACGAGAACTCTGGTAATATCCGCGTAGCCAATCAACTCGATCATGAACAAAAGGCCCAAATTTTACTTAATATCAAGGCGACAATGGGACATAACTCCAATCAGGGATATACACAGGTAAGAAAATGAACCAAAATAAAAAATATATACACTAAATTTTTGGCAACCATACTCTTGCAGTTTTTTTTTTTTAATTATAATCTTTTAGACACTTACTCGCAGTATTTTGTGAAACAAAAGAAAATTTTTCACAAATGCAAACATTAAAAAGTATTCAAGAAATTAATAAATCCGTTTTGGATTTAGTTTAATTCAATTTTGCAATATTTTATTATTTTCTTTCACATTATATAAGCGAGTAAGATAAGAACATAATTAAGAAAAAAATATAAGATCGAGATAAAAGCATAATTTATTTCAAATTAAAAAACTGGTTAAGGAATTTTTAACGTAATAAATTAAGTCCAAAAACAAATCCGGTGGTTATGTTACAAAAAATTATTTACAATATCTCCTGATTTTACGGCACAAATACAATTGTGCCCTTTGCTTAAAAAGAAATAATTTTTAACCAGTTTTGAGGACCTCTATGTGGAAAACAGGATCAGATAGGGACTTAGCGCCAAATAAATTATATTATTTCTCTTCTACAAATCACATTTGGATATATTTACTATATTTCATATCTCTTAGAATTATAAGTATCTAAGTGTTAAGAATTTTAAGAATTTCTTGGGAATATTTTTCTATCTTTGTTTCTTTTTGTTTTTAATTTCTTTTCCAGGTCATTATAATCATTGAAGATGTTAATGATAATGCTCCTGAATTTGAATCAAACATGATAAGAATATCGGTGCCCGAGAATTTCGAATTGGGTAAACCCTTATATGCTGCCTATGCCAGTGATAAGGATTCTGGTAAAAATGCTGAAGTTACATATATATTGACAATGTTAACAACAGTCACATTAAACAATGTCACGATGTCTGCAGCAGCATTAACTGGAGTAGCATCTTCTATGAAAAAGTCAACAATAACAAATCTAAACTCTTCACCCTCAATGCAGCAAAAACTTTTAAATAATCAAGCCTCTTCTTCTTCTGCTTCATCTGCCATGGCTACCACATCAACAAACATACCAACATCTGCATATGGAGTCAGCGGTGGTGGTAGTGGTGGTGATGATGGTGGTGTTGGTGGCAGTGGTTCTATGTTAAAATATCTGTTTGCTATCGATGCACGTTCAGGCCACCTAACATTGTCACGAAACTTGGATTACGAAACTTCACAAAGACATACGTTAATTGTCACTGCCATGGACGCTGGGCAGCCACGTTTATCAAGCAATTTAACTATTGTCGTGGAAGTACAGGATGTCAATGATAATCCACCAGAATTTGAACGTAATGAGTACCATGTAAAAGTGTTGGAATCAATGCCAGTTAATTCACAGGTAAGAGACAACAACAAACTACAACAAAGAAAAACAAAGATTTTTAACCCTGTAAGGCCTAATAATAAGTAAAAATGGTCCTTTTACAGGTTTAAACAATTTTCAAAAACAAAAGACTTGGAACACAAACTTTAAATATCAGAATGTTTAAATGCAAAAAATATATTAAGCACAAACAAGCTTCTCAAGGCACAACACCTCATCATTAGAGGATTAATTGCAGATACTTTATATGCAAAACAAAAGACTTAAGACACAAACTCATCTAAGAATTTGTTTATTTTTAATCTACTTTAAATAGCAAATTTTCAATTTTATTTAAAATATCATTAATTTATATTGTGTATATTGTAGTATACAGTAGAACCCCCCAATAACAGATAGTTACAGTCGAAAAGATTTTTTCCGTTATCGGGATTGGAAATTGCTCAAGTTTTTTTTTTGTCATGGAAACCGAAAACTAATTAGGGCAATAAAAAACTATCATGTTAAAAAAAAAATATTTTATATTAATATAAATTACCAGAACAAACAAATTTGTTAATAGTGAAGATAATTTACAACTTAAATTTTGTTTGGAATTTCCATTAAATAAATAATAATTTTAAATACTTTAAGAATACTTAAGAAACTTAAAAAATTAAAGATTATAACAAAAATTATAAAAAATAGAGGACAAATATAAATTGTAAAATTTCGTTGATGTTAGTTTTATTGTGTGTTTTTTTCGGGTTTCTTTTCAAACACTTTATATAAAATAGACAATCATCACTGCATTAACCCAACAAGGACGTGGATTCTGAAGAGGGTTGTATTGTGGCAACCAAAAATACTAAGTATTCTATCCTGCTGGCTCTGGTGAATTTTTGCAATTTTTATTTTTTATAATTTAGTATTAAAATTTCTTTGCAATGAAAAAAAAGCAATTTATAAAAAAGATCTAAAATCCTATTACTACCACCATTGATTTACAAAAAATAATTTTTGTCAAATTTTTTAGAAGAAATATTAAATTTTTTTATTAATGTGAGGTCGAAAGCCTCGAAAAGGGGGGACTGCTTCTGGCAGGAGGTTTTGTTATTTTTTTAGTTTTGCTGTTATTTTTTACCTATGTAGGTGTCTAAATATAGAACATTTTAGACACCTGGAAGGTTGACTTAATTTGCTAAAGTGGATGTTTTGTTCTTAAACCCAAACCTTTGTACCAAGATTGCTTGTTAAAGAAATATATCCTTTATGGCACATGTCCGTTATTAGGAGTTTACACTGTTTATTTTATATTTATATCCATTACTACCCATTAATCGTATAATTTGCTGTTTATTAAATTAACAAATATTTTGTGATTAAACTGCTTGGATATTTATTTTTTTTTTTGCTCACCACAACTATGTTTCAATCTTTAATTTTACCCGCCTGCTTGATCTTTAAGTTTTTAAGCCTGTGTTTTTTTTTCTCGTTTATTTTTTGTTTTGTTTGTGCAAAAGCAAACATGTCAACATGTCGCATATTCCAAGTCAATCACAAAACAATGCTAAAAGCCCAGCAATTTGAGTGATTTATGTTAGACAGTTTTTTTGTTCACTCTCTTCAACATTCTTTAAAAAGTCGTTATGTTTTTTTTTTTTTTCAACCAACTTATTCAAATGCTATATTAGTTTCATTTGTTTTTTAAAGAGAATATACATACATATGTATAAAATATAATTTATATATATATTTCAATTAAAAACAGTAGGCATGTTGTATGTTGTTTAATATGTTGTTTATTAAAAATGTCATTTAATTATGGCTAAATATAACATGTGGATAAAGCGACAAAATAACAACAAAAATCATAACAAATTGTTGCAATTTTATGAAAGATATAGAAAAAATTAACGTTAAATGAGTTTTTTTTTAATTAGAAATATTTGTGTTCATAGCAAATAATAATGATTTGCTTTAGTTTTTAAATAGTAGTTTGTTTTCTACATTAATAACATTATTGATTGAATTTATATCCGGCTTCGAAATCGAAAGTATATAAAAATTCAATATCTTTTTATAGAATATGTCTTGTGTTTCTTGCTAAAACTTTCGTATTTCACAGAAATAAGTATAAATTATAAAAGCCCACATGCGTGCATGGATGCGTATGATTAATATAATTTATTCAACATACATCGCTTATACGCATACAATCATCGGCAAAAATCCAAAAACTAATTCAAGTTTAAAACATACTCCAAGGAACAACATTTAAAAATTCAGATTTTTAGCGGAAGTGTTTGGGGGTGGACTTTAGTCTTTTAGAATCCCGGTTTTTATTTTGACGAAATACACCTGAAGAGGCTTATCACTGAATTAGCCCATTCTAACACATACTTAAAATTTCAAAAGGATTTGAACAGGCCACAACGTATAAGGCTTTTTTTATCTATACCACGTTCTTGGGCAATTTTCACAAGAATAGCGAGTTTTATGCAAATGCATGTTTTATTCAGTGCCATCGAATTGTTTGCGCATATTTTATAATTTTAATTGCATTTAAGTGCATATTTAAATTAAGATTCAATTTAAAATTATCCAAAGTAAAACTCCATGTTCCCCTCTTCGGGGACATTTCTATTGGTCTTCATATTAAAACCAACTCTCTAGAGTAACAAATCACATTTATTTTTTTAATCGAATAATTTCAAATTCATATTTCTTTAAGTGTTGATAATTTTTTTTTGTTGTATTTAATGCATATTTTTATCAAAAAGCATATTTTTTATTTTCTACTGCATATTTTCCATTTTTTTACTGCATGAAAGTCGCAGTAGTGGTTATCAGTAAAACTAAACAAACAGGACATAAGGGAGAGATTTTCATGTGCAAAAACGATATTTTAGATTTCAGAATTCTACATCGATTTGGTAGGTCGTTAAGGGGGTGACTTTTCTTCCCACAAAAATTCCAAGGAGTATTATATCAATAAATTATCTAATACCAAAAGGAATTCGTATTTTAAATTTCATGCGTATTTTAAATTTTAAGCGTATCGGTAGAGAAATCCAGCAGGTGATCAGGGAATTGTCTCTGACGCATTCCTTTCAATTTCTGGCATATATCTTTAATTTTGAGCTTCGTGGTGTAAATTTCCGTCTAGGCAAAAATATCATATTTTTATCACTATTTTGTAATAGCTTGTACAGGGTGGCGCAAAAATAACCTTCCGATGTTTTTTGGCTGTAATTTAAAAAAAAAAATGAAAAACTTTGATTCTTCTTGTGGATTATTTTTATTTGGTCTTTTAATTTTTTTTACATCAAGTCGACAATATGATGTCATGTAAATGGCCACCGCCACAGTTGATAGTCATTTGAGCCCTTTTTATGGCATTTTCCATCACTTTGGCCAAAACTTCCGGCGATATGTCCTCACATTCTTGACGGATATTGTCTTTAAGAGCTCCAAGAGTCTGAGGCTTGTTGACATAAACCCGCGACTTCAAAAAGCCCCACAAAAAGAAGTCTGGAGCGGTCAAATCAGGCGATCTTGCTGGCCAGTGCAAATCGCCAAAACCGGAGATTAGGCGCCCGGGAAATGCATCCTTCAGCATATCGGTTGTGGCACGTGCAGTGTGTGGCGTTGCACCGTCCTGTTGGAACAACATATTTTCCAATCCCAATCCATCAAGTTGCGGCAAAAAGAACTCGTTGATCATTGCTCTGTAGCCCTCACCATTCACAGTAACCGTTTGGCCCGCGACGTCTTCGAAGAAAAAAGGTCCAATGACTCCTCCAGCGAAAACAGCACACCATACAGTGACTTTGAGCGGGTGTAATGGCTCTTCGAGGGTTACACGCGGATTTTCAGTGCCCCAGAAGCGTAAATTTTGCTTATTTACGTACCCGCTAAGATGGAAATGGGCCTCATCCCTCATGATTATTTTTGATGAAAAATCATCTTCATTATTGCTCAAATAAATAGTCACCAATATTCCGCTTTCTGGAGCAGGGTAGCGTAACATTATTTATTAACGTGTATTTCGCATGTGTTTACTATACAAAGGGTGTCCCAAGAAGAACGCAATTTTTAAATCTGGCAACATTCGAAGTGTCATTGTTTGACATTTGAACAATTGTTATTGTTTGCTAGTAGAAGGTACGAGGTTAGTAAAAATGGAGCGCTACACGAATGAACAACGCATTCTCATTGTGAAATTGTTTTACCAAAATGGTGAAAGTTTTGCGGCTACAGTTCGCAAATGATCAATTTGGGGTCACAATAATGCTCCAAAAGAGTCAACTGTAAAGAGATTAATGGATAAATTTGCCGAAACTGGTTCTGTTAGTGATGTAAAGACAACAACGCGCCATCGACCAGGTCGATCGACCGAAAATGTCGCAGCCGTACGTGATGATGTCGCTCAAACTCCATCCGGCTCAATTCGACACCGAGCTCAGCAAATTGGTGTCTCCAAATCCACTTTGCAGCAAATTTTGACGAAAGATTTGCATCTTCATGCATACAAAGTTCAATTGACTCAGGAACTGAAGCCAGCTGACCATGGACAGCGAACTGAGTTCGTTAATTGGGTATTGGAGAGACAACATGAAAATGCTGATTTTGCCGATAAAATCATCTTCAGTGACGAGGCCCATTTTCATCTTGATGGCTTCGTCAATAGGCAGAATTGTCGCATTTGGGGTGAGGAAAATCCTCGAGTGATTCACGAGAAGCAAATGCATCCTCAACGTGTCACTGTGTGGTGTGGTTTTTGGGCTGGAGGAATCATTGGACCTTTTTTTATGAAAATGAGGCAGGTCAAGCGCAAACAGTCAATGGTGTTCGGTATCGTGAAATGATAACCAGTTTTTTCTTGCCTAGAATTGAAGAAATGAATGTGGAGGGCATGTGGTTCCAACATAGATCGTGCGATTTAACACCATTAGATTTTTTTCTTTCGGGTTTTTGAAGTCGATGGTTTACGCGAATAAGCCGACGACGACTCAAGCCTTAAAAGAGGAAATTGGACGCTGCAAATTTAAAAATTGCGTTCTTCTTGGGACACCCTTTATATGAAAATGTGATACTGACAAATAGTCAGATTTTTAGCGTGAATTAAGAAAAAATTTTGGTTCTGGCAAATTCTTAGGCAAAGAAATAAGAAATGAAGTGCATAAGACTTGTCACTTAAAAGGCTCTGCTGACAATGTTTTAAAGACATATATTTTTGATAGGTTATTATTCTACTGTACTAAAAGGGATAAATTACAATTAAGCCTTTTTAGGATCTAAACTCTGCAGCTCATCACCTTCGAGAAATACTTTCACTCATATACTGCAGAGAAAAAACATGTTTGCAACATGATCACTGCTACGTACTACGCTATGGGTGCTGCACTCAAGAATGTTTGTCACAATCAAGTTATTCGTTTAAAAATAGGTGTCGCTACCATCATTATTATACTAAATATTTTATTATTTCATGATTGTCACTTTCTTTTTTATAATATGATAAGCTGTCAACATAATATGGTAAGAAAAATTCTGACTCTGAAAATAATATTATAATACATTTTTTTTTAATATTTTTATTAATTCATTTCTTATAAAATAACGACTTTCATGTGGAAAAAGTACTCAGAATATTAATAAAATAAATTTTTATGAGAAAAGGTCTGTAGAGTTGTTTAATACCACAAAGTTTCTCATACAAAATACTAGATTTTGGAAATTCCTCTGATAGAAACATATGTAAATTTTATTGACTATTCCTTAAAGTAAAATTGTCAGATTCTACAAACTCTTTCTTAGATAAAAATTCATTTAGTTAAAAAAAACTTACATCCTAAAGACTTTTTTTTGAATAAAAAATTCTTAAATTCTGACGGCTTTTTATCATAAAAAATACTTAAATTCTAAGGACTTTTTCTTTAAGAAAAATTCTAAGACTCTAAGGACTATCTTTTAAAAATTTAAAAATGTCCTTAGAATCGAAAAATATTTATATTAAAAAACGTCCATATGATTCTTATTAAAAGAGTTTTTAAAATTGAAAATTTGTTTGAAATATTTTTCTTTAAAAAATCCATAGAATTAATGAAGTTTTCTTGAAAAAGTCCTTAATATCAATTTTTTTCTTTACGAAACAAATTTCTTAAAGAAATAAACTGTAGGGATCTTATTATGGTTAAATTATGGTTATTTTATTATCATACTATGACAACTATATTATACTATGACTATGGTTGGCACAATTATTATTCTAAAAATATATAATGCTTTTCGAATATGATTGCCCCAAAAATAATGTTTCTCTGCGTGTAACGGCTGTTTTGAGGAACATTATTTTATGAAAACAAGTCCCCATAAAATTCCATTTATGGTATATTCAAAGACGGCATTTAGCTTAGATAAAATTTCACTCTGGTTCCTGAGTCATATTTCAAACAATATTGACCACAAACATGTGACAAAATTTGAATGTACACTTACAGCGCCAAAGCCATCAGGAGTTCAACGATACAAACCCTCAATATTTATCTGGTGTAGGACATTCCAAGCCCAAATATTTCGCGCATAAATTTAGGAACTACGTCTTATATTTTTGTAATATTATGACTCTAAGTCTTCTCTACACATATTTGACGCATTTGATTTAACTCTTCTCTACACATATTTCGCTCTATCGCCTGCCTGGACATTTGTTAGTGCAAAAACTCCTTGGGGTAGCATCTTTCCTGTGCTCTTCAAGAGGTTAAGTTTTATTTGAATTAATTTTTGTTTAATTTCCTGAAATTCTAAAATGCTCTAGCTACAACAGCAATAAATTTTGATTGAATTCAAGTAAAAATTAAGTTTAATCATAGCTTAAATTTTAAGTTCACAGGCTTTATATACTAAACTGAATAATATTTCAACAACATGCGAGTACTTTATCAAAGAGGTAAATAGATTAAAATTTAAAGATTTTTTAATGAATAAAAAATTGCTATAATATAAAATATACTAGACTTTAAATTAATTACAGAAACAAGAATTTTTAAAACTTAAGTTCTTAGAATCACCTGCAATAATATTCCCCTTTTTTCTGTTTTAAAAAATTCTTAAAAACTATAATATGCTGGACTTGAATTGTAGTACAAATTTTGTAATAATTAAATAGCCGTTCTCTTTCCGTTTGACTTAAATTACTTATCTAATTTAAATATTTATAAAAAAAAAATAATTAAATTGTTGTATTACCAAATGGGTTTAATTCTTAAACACGATCATTAAAATTTTATTATTACAGCTTTGACTGAGCAAATTTGTAATTAACATGAAACTAAACTACTTGTTTTAAATGATTAAAAATTTAATGACTGTAATTATATGCTTATAAAAAAATCATAACTAACAAAAGTCAAAATAATTTAGAATTAAAATAATAATCCTCAACATTAATCCAGCAATTGTTGTGGAAAATAAATCGAATAAAAAAAATATTAGTTTAAATAATAACCATTAAACATAACCTTGGATTTTAATGCTAACATATATTTTTTATGAAAAAAAAATATATTTATTTTAAATATAATTACTAGGGCTAGGAAGTTTATGTAAATACATATCAGTTGCCGTTAGTTTAAGAACAATGTTAACCGTATGTTTTGTTAAAACAAAATTATATCGATTTGTTGGAACATAATTTGGCATATTTTGCTATAACTGTATAATTATTGCATATTTTCAAATAAATACATATTTGAATACATATTCTGGTGGATCCAATAAATATAACGGCATATTTTGTTAAAAGAATTTCATATGTTTAAGCGTAGATAAAAAATCTGTTTTTTACACGGTTTTTTAACATTAATAGATTTTTTTTTATTTATTTATTGGTTCACAAAAATTTATATTTTACAAGATAGATGGTGCCTCAGCGTCACCAAGACATTGTTGAGGCAAGTTGGCAAGAAATATACATTTTAATTAATAGCTAAAGAGAAAAAAAATTCATATATGTATATAAAGTTAATATTGTTTATATAAAAAAAAAAGTTTTTTTTAAATATATATAAATTGTAATATGCAGAATGAGATGAAAATATTACAATAGAAGCATTTCCAGATTTTGTATTAAATATTCTTGTATTCTTTGCTTAAAAATTTAAATTCTTTCCAAGTTCTTTATAATTGAATTTTTTTCATGAAGATAAAAAATAGAAAAATTAAATTAATAACTTTCTGACGATGATTGTTGGTGATTTTCAATTTGTAAACCACTTTTTAGACAAAAAAAAATTAATTTGAAAAATATTCTAAATTCAAAATATTCTAATATTCTAAATTCATATTATTCGAATTTTGTTACATATATTTTATGCATGCGTGAACTTCCTTGTTTTAAATGCGTGAACTTCCTTGTCCTACTAACAGGGACTTGCCTCACTGCTTGTCCAACCCAAATCAACACTACACTGCAAGAATTTTGCACAGACTTCTACTTATAATTAAAGTAGCCAACCTTAAAACATCGCGATTTCAAGGAAAAAAGAATCTAAAATCCATTTGTCTAAATTGGAATTTTAAGAGGTTAAAAAAGAAATTAAAAATTGTTTTTTTTTGAAGGTATTTAAACCCTATGTAAATGTAGTATTTTTCTTTGTAAAATCGTTGATTTATCTTTACATAAATCAACGATAATAAAAATGGTTGAAATTTTCTTTAGCAACTTTTTATTTACACAAAAAATTAAAACAATAACACGAGAAACATTATTGAAACTCTATTATCTTACACCTTTATTCAATTAATCACCAATATTACTTCTTCAGCGTTTTATTACAAACTTATTACTGACATGCCACATTGCGCACGTATTTATATACGCAGTGATAATAACTACAAATTGTCCCGTCGAGTATGTTCTTTGCTATGTCGAAGTTTTCCAAAAAAGAACCCTAATGCAATAATGTAGAGTTGCCACTGATGGACACTGTTTTATACATATTTTAGGGCTGGCATATGGGAATTTCTACGAGTTAATGGAAATTAATTAATCGCATTTCCTTAAAAATATTTTAGCCTCTTAAACTTATATCAGAAGTCAGAAAATTTTTATCAAATAACGGGTTCGAAATAGGGGTATGTTTAATTTTCGCAGAATTTTGTCTTAGCGTACTTCTGCTTTTGGTAGGTATCTTGCTGTAATTGTGTAGGGAATCACAAATTTTAATTTTTTTATGGTAGGGCGTGCAAAATATTACTTCATCACCACTTTGAACACAATCCAATATTTTGTTTCAGAAACCTTTGTTTATATTAGGTCTTAAATTGTTTCTTTGTGCTTGCTAGAAAATTGCTAATGTCAGCAAAATGGTGTTGGTTTTCAGCACCGCAGCTCTCCTCTAAAGCAAAATTCTGCGTCATCAGTGTTTCAACTACTTACCAGCCTATTTACTCGCTTAATTACTTTTTCTCTGGATGTCCTAATGTCGCCGCAAGCAAATATGTAAGTGTCTTCAACCAAATCATTTGGTTGGCAAGAAATTCGGTTGTCACAATGAATCTCTGTATACATAACAAACTATTAATTTATACATTTGATACCAGTAAACTGATACCAGTAAACTGATACCAAAAACACCAACATTCGGTCCTCACACTCCATTTATTGTTAAGATTCAGGCGGGCCAAATGTTGCATTTTGTGTATAAATCATGGTTGGCCTTCAATACCTTTTCATAATAACGGTAGTTGGTTACCACAGCCACTTTAGGCCCGATATTAAAATTTTTAAATTGCGATTCGATTGAAGGCTTTTGTCTTTTTGTATAACCGGATTTATTGCGCTATTTCAACGGTTGAATTTTAAAATATCTTAAACTACCGTTATAATAACGCTAAACTACCGAAACACCGTTTTATAAAGGTATTTTACAAAATTTAACAGGTAATATTATGAAAAAAGCCCCGTAATATTAGAAGACAAATGTTACTATTGGAGTCGCAGTTTCCAAATTTTCGTATTGGTATTGATCAGAGCGTGGTAGACAACTACCGTTATAATCAAAAGGTATTGCTTGCCAACCATGGTATAAATGTGCATTGTGATTTAGTTTTTAATAATAATATAGATTACACATTATCAGAGAAGGCCAAAATTCAGTTAAGTTCAATTAATTATTGACATTATATTTCAGATTGGTAAATATCCGAAAAGGCCAACATCTAGCCCTCCTCCTTTTTGATTTTTAAGATTCAGGGGCGAATGACTAAAAATTTGTGAACGCCAACATTAGTTAGGTCAATTGAATAATATCAGAAAAGCTCAACATTTGACACCCAAAAATTGTATGTGTTGCAGGGATGGCCAAATGTTAATACGGATTTAACTCAAACGGCAAACTATATTATTTAAAGGATTTGAAGATGTCCGAAAACATGAGACTTTTGTTTCTGAAATCTTTAAAGTAACAAAATGCAGAAGCAAAACACCAAATACCAAAATACCGCTTACTGAACGTAGAAATACAAATTTTTGGTAGAAAATTTACAAAAAAAAATTATGTTTTAATGTTATATGTTGCAAAACTATTCAAATTTGAAATTTTTATTTATTTTCAAATATTTCCAGATATACCCAAAAAAACTAAAGTACCTAGTATAAATATGGTTAAAATGTGTCCAATTTTTTCCAATGTGAACTTCTTAAGGATGTTTTAACTTTTCTAAACCTTCAAGAACTCAGAAAATCATTTGCAGGATCCGAATATATATATCAGGCTAAATAATTTGCTTTATTTTGTAAATATTCGCTCATTATAAAAAAAATACAAGGTGTTTTTTATATAGCAGTCCGTTGTTTTTATTTTAATAAATTTTAAACGGTACAAATGTTTTCAAAATATTTTACTGCATTAAAGTTTGGTTTATAAAAATTATGTATAAAATATAATATCGGCTAAATGGCCGCCTCTGGCCTCTGCGCAATTATTTGCTCTTTTAACCATATTTTGCATAACATTTTGTTATATGACTGGTGTTATTGCTCCAATTTCATTAATATTGCTGTTCTTAAGCATCTAGTTTATTGCCATAAACATTTATATTCAAGAACCTCCAAAGAAAGAAGTCGGAGGCAGTCAAATCAGGGGATCCTGCGGGCCAATCGATATCTAATCTTTTTGACATATTGCCGCCGGGAAAAAGTTTCCCCAAAATACGAGAGTGTAAAGGAGGTTGGTGTATCAATTCAGGATTCAGGATTTTTAGTTCCCCAGTAGCGGCTATTCTGTTTATTAACAAAGCCAGCTAAGTTAAAATGTGCCTCGTCGCTCCTAATGATTTTTCGCCAAAAATTTGAGGAGTTTTTAATATTTTTTTAATGTTTTAATAATTTCAACACCTGGTTGGTGCCTCAGACATTCCATAATAAATTGTTATTGACTCCTCTGCACAACTGTCAAATACAAACTAAAATGGCATCGAAAAAACGTCCGTCTGGGACATAAAAGGACACCCTGTAGAAAACAAAAAATCTTGATGTATATAAAAACAAAATAATGCTGTAAATATATTACTCGAGCCAGAGTACAACTTAAAATTTATTATAGAACAAATTTTTGATGCTCAAACGTTAGTAACGTCATTGTGCTGGTTAGGCAAATAACCACGTGCTTGATTGCTATGAGGACAAAAATTAAACAAACTATGAAACAAAAATGATCGAAATACATATATCCGCCTAGCTAAAGTACCCTGCGGGAAAAGGACCTATCTCAGGACACGTAACATTACTGGTTACTTGTGATAGGGGCCGGTCACGGGACCGATAACTTTAACATGGGCTTGTCCTAGGAGGGAGTCAACTGCCCTCTGTAACGTGCCTAAAAGGACAAGTCGTGAATTTTAAACTGGTCATGTGATAGGTACTTTAGGATCCGGCGCTCTTTTCACCTATCTCGTGATATGTTTTTTCGGAACCGGCTTAGTTTTCACCTATCCCGCAACAGTTCCCAATTTCCAACTTTTTCCTCTTTTTTCCTGCAGGGTAGTTACATTGTCTTGTTTTTTTTTGTATATACACTGAGATTGAAAGCTCATTCTAAATAAACCAAAAAATTGGTGATATATTAAAACAAAATAAAACTTTAAAAAAACTCAATTTTCGAAATCCTTCCGCGATCCTTAAAATACCATTTTATATTTTCCAAAATAAAATAAAAGGTTTTTATTTCTAGAATTCAAGTCCGTAAAAATAGTATCTTAAAGCAAATTGTGGTCCATAAAAATCGCCCCGGGGTGAGAATTATAAAAAAAAAAGAAAAAGCCATATTTCGGAAACGCGATTTCAAGCAATTTTTCGACTTCTGATTCACATGCAGAACACCAAAATATTTTAAAAAAATATTTAGTAGAAGTCTGTCCAAAAAATTATATTTTTGTTGAGTAGTGTAATTACAAGTTGTCCAAAGCAAATATCAAATAAATTTTAATTAAATAATTTATTATAAACAAACTTACTTCAATACTCGTATAACCTAAAATCCAAGTAATTAACTTATTTTTCCTTAAACTTTAACTAAGAAAAGAATTATATTTTATGATTCTTTTTTTTTTTTTGAATTTGCTTTAAGCTTAAAAGACATTATAATAACAAACTTGGCCTTAATCCAAAGATAAATAACATTTTTATAATATACTAATTTAAACCACAAAAAAACAAACATTAACAAATTCATTACTATTTATGTTTTTAAATGAGCATTGTTAAACAACAACAACAACCACAAAAAAAATAAAGAAATAACGATTTCTTGTTTGGTTTATAGCTTAAGCTCCTTAGCTTAGGCTACTACAGCTCCTTTTAGCTTCACGTAAAGTGAAAATTTGAAAGTCACTTAACCCCAATTTGGTTTCATGGAAAGATGCAAAAAAAAAAAAATCATAAAATGATTGCTGTAACTAAAAAACTAAAAAAAAAAAACAACTTAAGCAGCCCTAACTTTCCTTTGGCTAATTTTTGTTAACCATTTTTGTTTAGTTGTTTATATGAAATGTTAAAAAAAATCTACTATATGTAACCATTAACTATAACTACCATACTCCAGCGTTTATTTTAACTAACAACTTTTGAGCAACAAAAAAAAAATGAAATTCACATAATATTGTATTGTAGTTGGTAGACAGACAGACACAAAACAAACTACACGACAAATCCTTTTTCTTCGCATTTCTAGACACGATTTTAATCGCTATTATGTAGTATGAATACCAAAAGAGCAGTAATGTTAGCTGTTTTAGAGTAGAGTGGATAATATGAGCATATAAGATGAGGGGCATAAACATACGCCAACGGTCAAAATAGGTTAATTGTATAAAAACTAAAGCTTTAGAAAAAAAAATTCAAAATAAGTAACAACTGCTATTACAAATTTAAATAACAGTTTTAAATAAAAATAATAATGAAAAAGAAAAGGTTAGTTGATAGAGACATTAAAAATACTCTACAATAATTTTCAATATAATTTTTTAACTTTAAAACCTCCCAGCAAAAACATGGTATGATATATCATTACTTAATACATTACTTTGTAATAAGTACTCCTTATATTCAGCATTATTTTCAAAATAAAAATAATGTATTATCTGTAATATGTTACTTTTTTTATTATTTTGAATTAAATAATAATAAGTTATAATGACTTACCTTTTGTATTATTTTAATATAAATAATAATGAGTCATTGCTAATTGTTTAAATAACTTTATTGATAAATGTGTATTTTATTAATTTATGAATTAAAAGGTTTTAATAAAACAAATTATCATTTAAGTGAACAGAAAAAATTCTGCAAATTAATTTAGAGTAGTGTCGAATTAATTTATTTTAAATTATTTGTGTTATGACACATCTTATATTTTGATCTAAATGATCACGAATATGACAAAAAAATTAAAAAATCAAGTTTTAACTGCAGTTTCGAAATATCCTTTTCATAAAATTTTTGAAAATTGTAGAGATCGAAAATTTTAGAAACAAAATTTGGAATCAGGAGAAGAAATCTATAAAAATCAACTAAAAATTACTTTCAATGCGAATAAAAAATGTTTAAAACTGAGCAAAAACTTCCTCTTTTTGACTTTTGACGACCCATGGAATACATATACACTTAAAAAAGTTTGTAAGTTAAAATAACTGAAAATATCATTTAAAAGAAATGATATTTAATTTAAAAACCGGTCTACTTAATTTTCATTTAAAATAAATGCCATTTGTTATTTATTTTTAAATGTTGATAAATTAACTGACACATCCGTAAGAAACAAATGATATAATCAGTTAAAATAAATGTCAAAAATTTACCTACCAATCCTTAAAAAATAAATGTTTTTTCATTTATTTGAAATTATTTCCGTTTTTGTATTTTTTGTTTTTTATTAATATACTCGTATAATACAAAATGTATGTATGCATATGAAGCTATAAACACTTTTTGTGTGAATGTATTTGTGTATGTATGTGTGTTTATGAAGTTCTTGTAATTTGTATTGAAAAATTTTGTATATACACAAACAATTTAAATAAAAAAACAAATTGAAATTTTTTGAATACTTTTTTTTTGAAACAGACAGCAAACAAAATTTAAATTTGTAATAACTGTTACGGACACAAATAAACCACAAGTTTCCGTTTTGTGGGTAAATTTTTATTAAATTTCAAACAAATGAAAAAAATAAATGAAACTGAAAAAAATCGGTAAATGATAGTAAATTATTTCGAATAAATGTATAAAAAAGTTAATATAGATATTTCTTTGAAAAATAAATATATCTTCCTTTATTTTTAAATGGAATGGAAAACTTTTTCATTAAACTACAAACAGTTAACTACATAATATTCTGAGTGTATACATCCCAAATTCTATCAGTATCCTGTAAAAAATAAAGTGAACCAATTCCAAATATCTCGATGTTTCTAAAAACTAAAGGAATGGACCATGTCCTACCAAAATATTGATCACCTGAGTTGTCCAATAGGATTCGAGAAAATGTGATACAAAAATTATGCAAAAATGTATATTTTTTTATGAATTTGTGGTGATCCTATTGGCTCCTAGACCATATTGACCCAAATGGTTAGTATTGTGGTATTGCTTCAGTCGATACAAGCCACATTTTAGAAAATTGGTTAAAAAATTTTCCAAATATGACATTTATTAAAAATGGGACATTTATCAACCATTGGCCGTCAAAGGGTTAATTTAAATACTTCCTTTTTGAAAGAAAAGCGGTTTAGAAATAAGGATTCATAACACTACATCGCATTACCTTTTCGCATACTCAAAGTTAATTTAGAATTGGTTACTTGGAAATAATGCGTTACTCAATTTCTTACAGAAAAAATAAATAATAATTGGTTATTAGTAACCAATTATTAATATGCATACGCGTAACCCATTATTCTTTAATTTTTCGTACGCTCGCACGTAAGCAGAACACCTTACCTTTTGGGACATCCCATATAAAAAAGGTAGAATTGTAATTATAATATGTATAACGGGTAATACGTTAAAATCTTGGAGTTTAGATTACTAGACTCATTATTTGGTAAGGTGTGTTTTTGTTGAGACATTTCTCTCTTCTTATGTTTTGAAGCACATCTAATAAATTTAAAAAAAAATATATATAAAAGTGAGCCTTATTATTTTGCATAATTGGCTTTTAGGTGCATATTTTATTATTATTTGTCCATGTGAAAATCGGAATATATATGAACATACATGATTGTATATGATTATACATGCTCATATTATATGTCCATGTGTGGTTCAATGTAAAACCATACATGAAAAAATATATATTCTCGAATATAATCATATGAGCCATATCTAATAATATATTATTATATATAAATTCCAGGTAATAAGTATTCAAGCTTAAGGTCTTTTTTTTTACAAAATTATTTATTTTTTATCCAATATTTCGCTATCTCAATGGATAGCTTCTTCAAAATATCCCTGAAGAAGCTATCCATTGAGATAGCGAAATATTGGATAAAAAATAAATAATTTTGTAAAAAAAAAAGACCTTAAGCTTGAATACTTATTACCTAGAATTTATATTAAAAAGGTCGAAGAAATTGAACTGAATAATTTATTATTATATATATTTATGTCAGTATGCATTACCATATATAATTGTATATTACATTATTTTTTTTCAAAATTACCTTATATTGTGGCATATATAACTAGACCTATTTGTATGATAAGATATGGTATATGTTATATTATATAAAATTATATATAACATTATATATAATTATATATGGATAAATTTAGATCTTACTTAATCCCCAAATATACTGCTGGATCAAATTTGATCTGCCATTTTGCGGATCAATTAATATCATTTTAAATACCCAAATCTCTTGCTTGATCTAATTTGATCTGCCGTTTTTCGGATCAATTTAGATCACTCTAAATCCCCAAATCTATTGCTGGATCTAATATTTGGATCAGCTAAATATTAAATTATATCAAATTGGATAAGATTCAATATTGTGCCAGTGGTGATACATTCTCATATATTCATGTATGCTTATAAATATTAATTATGTGTTAATAGAAATTTATTTTAGCAATTTTAATCTGATATCAATATTTTTCTGTATCTTATTGCATATCTAATAAAGTTATAAAGGTTTTGTCAATCATCTTCACCACCATTAAGTATATAAATTACTTTATTATCTGACAATATGACAGACCCGAAATACCTAAATCTGAATTCGTTTAAAATTGGACATCTACCTAAGAAATGCTTCTACTTCATTTAAATTGCACATTGAATAAAGCCGAGTGTCCCGATCCCTTAGAGTATTACCATTTAACCACAAAAGATTACCTCTAGCTTTTATAATTAGAGAGATTTGGCTTTGACTATAGAATTCATTGCAGTAAGATAAACCTTTTGAGAAGTCAATTAAATGGTAAATCCTAGTCTGACTTTGGTAGGCATTTGTGACGTGTTCGCGATATGCTTGAATTTTCATTTGTTCAAGTAGTCCCATATTAGCGTTTATCCATAAAGATCTATTTTGGTTGGTGTTGTTTTATGCTATATTAAAATGTGTTAACCGATTTTGAAAATTATTTTACCAGTAAATGTTCTTGGATATTACTTTTAAAGAAAGCAAGTGGGGTAATCTTTGATGATGATATTCAAATATTGTTCTTGATATAAATTTTAGATGAAGTGCATAGGTTTTTACATAATAGGGTGTATTTCCGGGAATTCTAAAAATTCTTTTTAAAAAAATATCTATGTAGTTTATCTAAATTATCAAAAAAACGTGTATCCCCAAATTTGTGAGCCTAAGATTGTACATACGACCAAAAATATTTTCCATTTAGCTTTTAAAGACACATCTCTTTTTCCAATGAAAGTATTCCACGTAATGTTTAGGCATGTCTTAGCTGCTTCATTTTTACGACTGATGAGTTTTTTAAAATTAGTGTTGGAGTTAGTGGCATACCTAGATATCCTTATGCTTACTCCTTTAAAGGTCCACCTCTCATTTGCACCAACTCAACCTCCTTTTCTAAATACCATTACTTCTAATTTGGAGAAGTTTACCTCCTTTGCCCTTTTTCTGCAATGTTTCAGCATTATCTGCTAGTAGAACAATATCGTCTGCATACATTAACACTCTTATATTGATATCATTAGATCATTAAGATATAATGCAAAGAAAAGTGGCGACAAAAGGCAACCTTGCTTTACTCCTGATAGTGTTTCAAAACTAGTCTCTTGTTACACTTTACAGGTTGGTTGAAAAGTTCCTGCGCTCGATGAAAGAATACTGTTTCTGTTACGAAATATATTTTTTTATTCAATATAATCTCCTAAAAGCTCAATACATTTGTTCCAATGATCTTCCAATAATTTTATCCCATCCTTATAATGGTTTTCCGGAAGCTCTGCAAATTAACCGTCTACGGTTGCTACGGCCTCTTCATTCTACGAAAAATTCTTTCCACGAAGGAATTGTTTGAGATTTCTGAAGAGATAGTAGTCACTGGGAGCCAAATCTGGTGAATACGGTGGATGTTCAAGCAATTCGTACTTTAATACTTTGAATTTAGCCATCGTCAAAACACTTTTGTGAGCAGGTGCATGGTCTTGAAGAAAATTGATTTTTTTCTTCTTTAAACCAGGTCTTTTCTCACGAATTTTTTCATCCAGCTGATCCAAAAGGCTGCAATAATATTCAGAGTTGATTTTTTACCTTTCTGAAGATAAATAATCAACAAAATTCCTTTTGCATCCCAAAAAACTGATGCCATAACCTTCTTTGCTGGTCGTTGTGACTTCACCTGCTTTAGAGCTGAACAACCAGCTTCAGTCAACTGTAAACGTTCTTGTTTCAATTTAGGATCATGGTGGTAGATCCAAGTCTCATCCATAGTTATAAAACGACGCAAGAAGTCGGTTTTATAACGCTCCAAATTACGCTGAGAAATTTGTTTTCGATCCAGTTTTTGTTGAATTGTTAATGTGTGCGGCACTAACTTTCAAAACAGTTTTTTCATACGTAATTCTTTATGTAAAATATGGAGTACTCGTTCGTCTGAGATGTCTATGGCATTAGCAATTTTACGCTTAGTCAAACTTGGATCTTCACTGACCATATTATGTACCTGCTCAATGATTTCTGCTGTGGTTGCAGTTTTTGGTCGCGTGGATCGTCTTTAAGGCTGGTACGACCACGTTTAAATTCACCAGCCCAAAATTCAACGGTGCGTTTTGAAGGTGAGGACTCCTTATACACTTCTGAGAATTATTCATAAATTTTCTTTGCTTTTAAACCCTTCAAAACAAAGAATCTAATGACTGCACGATATTCAATTTTTTCCATATTAAAAAAAAATCAATGACACGTCAACTTTAAATGGTTTGTAAACAAAGAAAGAATTGACAGAATGACTTGCAACTTTGCATGTGTTCTCAGGACAGTTATACCAACTTGAGAAAAATAAAGTTTGGAACTAGCAGTGCCATCTCTTGGTGAGCGCAGGAACTTTTCAACCAACCTGTATAAATAAAATTTACAATTTTTGTCGAAAGACCCATCTGATAAAGTTTGTATATTAAAAATTTTCTTGGTATTCGATCAAAAGCTACTGGGATATTTTCGGAAAATTTTATGTTAACTGTTGCTGCTAAATTATAAACATTATCAACAGTCGAGTATCCTTTACGGAAACCAGCCTGAAATTCATTAAGTATTTTATTACTGTTCACCTCATTTCTCATTCTTTCATTTATTGCACCCATAATTTTCTTTGCAATGCAATCCATAAATGATTATATATGTATGCTCATGTATGATCATATACCAGTCCATTTGTTAATATATATTTTGTATGGAATTCTAAAGAAGAAAAGCTATAAAATTAAAACGTTTAAAAAATATTTACCCATTCGGTAGCAACATCATATCAAAATGTGCAATTTTAGCTCCTTATGTCTCCCTTAAAGCTCTTTGAATGTATACCAATCCCGGTAAAAAAATACGATCGGTACAGTGCTGCTAAAGCGTCAGCGAGTTGGCATAAAGTAGGATTAACAATCTTGATAGTATTATCCTGTTACCCGTTTAATAACAACGGCCAGCCGTTGCTTGGAGAGAACTTGCCACCGATTATAGGGTACATGAATCATGATCGTACTCAAATTAAACCACAAATTTAAAAGAACAGATCATGGTAATTTTTGTGTAAATTAATCCTAATAACGCCATAGCAATAAGCTAAAAAAAACAAATTTTTAAGTGATTGTGAAAGTTTTCATTTCCACAACAAAACTAAAAAAGTGTTTAAATTTTCGCATTAAATTAACAAAACTCCTCTTCTTGTTTTCTTTCTAACTAATTTTAGATTGTACAAGTGACAGCTACAGATTTAGATACTGGCAACAATGCTCGAATCACTTATCGCATTATCACTAACAACAACATGCAGCAACAACAAGGAAATCATACCCTCATAACCAGCAACAATAATTTTAATAAAAATAACAACAACAGAAATAGCAATTCCAACAACAAACAAATAATTTCTTCCTCATCCTCCTCCTCCGCCTCCTTGGAAGAAATATCCCAAATATTTGCTATTTATCCAAATAGTGGTTGGATTTATTTACGTTCTCCTTTAGACCGTGAAACACGTGATCATTATGAACTCACTGTAGTGGCCAGTGACAATGGTACCCCGCCTGCACAAACTAGCACACGTGTTTCAGTACGCGTCTTGGATGCCAATGATAATGATCCACGTTTTTTACGTTCATCGTATGAATTTTCCATTGAGGAAAATATGAGTCGTGGTTCATTGGTTGGTGTTATTGGTGCTACTGATTTGGATTTAGCTGAAAATGCGGCCATCAGATATAGTTTATTACCGGCAAATAGTTCATTTCAAGTTAATCCACTTACGGGTAAGTTTTTTTTTTCATTTCATTTCATTTTAGCTTTAACAAATAACATTCTTTTTGTTTTTGGCTTCAAAATAAAAAAAATAAAAAAACAATAAAATTTTATACATAGTGGAGGAAGAAGAAAAAGTAAAGTAGGTTAATTTTAAATGAATGCAAAAGAAAAAAAATTGCAAAAAAAATTGATAAATGATTTTTTTTTCTAGTTGTCTAAACGAAAAACGGTAGAGTTTCTTTTTATAAAAAAAATACAAACAGAAATTTTAAATTCTTTAGGAAATTCCTTAAAAAGAAAACAAATTTTTACAACTGAAGACGCTCGTTACATTTTGTGTTAACTGTTCATTTTTTTGTTGTTTCTGAAAAGCGGCAACTTTTGATAAAAATATAATACCGAAAGGTTAATAATACTTAGCTTGAGGAAAAACAATTTACTTCAAGTACCTTGACTTAAACAATTGTGGCTTAAAGTATTTATAGGACAATTTCACTTATTACGCCCTACTCATATCGAGGATTTGCTGCAGCAACCTCGTAGATCAAAAACTAATTCTTTTGAGGAGAGACAAAAACGTTTTTTAAACTTGTGAGATTTTGTGAACAATTTTTTTTTTATAAAATTTATCACTACTTTTTAGATTAGAAAAATAAAAAATGTCACAAGTTTATTTTTTTTTTGTCTCCCGTGATATAAGGTTTGTGATTCTGTTTGTAATTCATCGAAATGTAGGTAACGATCATCAAGTATATTCTTTTTGAACATTATGCAATTCCAAGACAATCTAACGATATTCGCGAAGACGCAAAAGTGGTTGCTCATTTGTATTCGGATCGCTTGTTCCCCTACCCAGCAAATTAGTATAAGAAAAAAAAAGTTAATATTAACGTCTGGTGAATAACACATTTTACCCCAAACACTTTTTTCCCCCTCGACAATTTTTTCTTACTTTAATTTTGTATATTTTATTTGTTAAAAAAAAACAACCAACAGAAGATCTTAGACTATTTAGCGGGATACAACATCACATTATTGAATCCCGGGTTTGGGGATAAATTTTGGAGGAAAATAAAGCCATACACTTTTATAGGGATGATTTGAAAATGTATAGAAGGACTGGGTGTGTTTCCTATAAATGCGAACTCCCCGTTGGAAAATGCTTGCACTTCCCGGATCATAATAGCGTCTTTTAGGCGGTGATCAGGGCAATCAAAAAATGCATTAATTTCATTAATATTGAAGGTATCACTGAAAATATAACTATCTTAACGGATAGTGGGTTCCGGGGCATTGTCACATCGCAGGGAATGAGATGACTGACGAATTGGCCAAAAAAGGATCTTATCTGACCACAGTAAACTTGGTGAACGCGAAACCATTACAGGCTTTTAGTTATTATTGTTCATAGAGAATATGGTAAACAACGGGATAAGGTGAAACCTCTACAATTTTATGAAAGTGGGGGTGGGCTCCGAGTGGAGGAGAAGCTAAAAGACTTTTATGTCTCGATAAAAGAGAACTAGGTAATATAATAAGTATTTTCATCTTCAATTCAATGCTGAGGGCACAACTAGCCCGGTAGGATGGCGAGACTACTATTTTGTTGGCTATCCAGCCATTGCGTGGATTAGGGTGGCCTTAGTGGGATGAGAAGGAGGAGTCTGAGGAATTCAGTCAACATGACGATCTTACTGGAATAGATAGGAAACCATAGTAATATCAGAGAGCATCACAAGCTGAATTTCAGGCTTAATATTTGGACATTAAAAGTATCTAACCTAACAGAAACACTGTTGGTGGAATAAAGAGAAATTAGGTAAAGCAACTTTTAATGATTTTACTTGTTATACTCTCCAATATATGTGATGATGGAATATATGAGTTTATCATCCGTTTGTAAAATCCCAATATATAAGTCAAAGATCCTAAGTCGATCTAGCGATGTCAGTCCCTTTCTCTGTCTGTTGAAATGGCGATCTTGGTACAAAGACGCAACTGGTGTAGCGCATTTTTACTCAGGATAACAGACATTCCATTCTTAAAATCTGATATTTAAAATGCGAGAATTCGGTCTAGCAGTAAAAAAATTGCGAGTGAAAATGTGAATTTACTTCTAAATGACGGGTTCGAATTACAGTGCGGCACGACTTGATGTAACGGGTTCTTGGAAGGTCAAAACCTGCAAACATGCTAGTCTTCTAAATCAGCTGCCTGCACAGCATAGAATACAATCTGAATACTCTACTCGTAGGATTGACTTTTATAGACAATTTTGGATCAGCTTTTCTTCTACATACACTCAAAAAAAAAAGTAAGTAGAAAAATTTGTAAACGGTTTTCAATCCCACTCTACAATTTTCGTACTGAGTTTTAGTAAAAAATTATTATTTAGCAAATCTTTTTGCTATTTACATTTTACAAATTACAGAATTTTTACAGAATATTTCAGAAATCATTTTACAAATTTTTGAAAACCGATTTGCTAAAATTAGCAAAAAAAATTACTAATTTTAAAAAAGTGGATATTGAAGGAAATGTTATTTCTAATTAAAACTTACATCTACAAACTTAAATTGCCTTAAAATGCTACATAGATTAAAAAAGGGATCGGAAGTGAATATACCGACTCATGTCTGAAAATAGGACATCCACTTAAAATAGCACTAAAAAGTTTTTTTTAGTTCTAAAAATGAGCCCTAAAAACAATTAGAATTCGACCTTAAAAGTAAAAAAAAAAAATTAACCAGAAATTACCAAATTAAAACAAAATGATTAATTCGTTTTTTAAAAAATATATTCAAATTTTGATACTCGATAAGAAAAATAAATTCAAAGCTTTTTACTAATATTAATAAAATTTAGTATTTTTTTTGCTGATTTTAACAAACAGATTTTAAATTCCACTTTACAAAAAGTCTACTAAAATTTAGTAGTGGTTACTAATTTTTCTACTACACGTCAGCAGACATGTGTTGCTAAGATTAGCAAAAAATACCGCTGAGCTCAAATTAGCAGAATTTCCCGTAATAACAGCAAAATTTTCAGTTGCCATTACAGACTTTTTTTGGTGAGTGTAGATCAAACAGATTTATTGTGACAACCGAATAATTTATTTGCAAAAATATCGATGACCCCAACCGAACCATGCGTTTGGCAAAAAATTCAGTTTTCACAATGAATATGTTTTCCCTGTGTAGAGAGGAATGGGACAGGAAGGATCCATAAGCTAGATTCGACATCAGGGTATACACCAACACTTCTCCGGTGATTGTGATATATAAGGCTCCTTGGGACAACTTGATCATGCTAGGTTGTTTCAGGCAGAGACTGTAGCTAACAGAAAACTTACAGACTCTTGTGTGCAGTTGGATCTCGCAGCACCGTGGGTCGATATTAGAATTTTCGTTTTTACAATATATGCAACTTTCTTTAAATCGGAGTATTTAACTTGGAGAACCTTTCTTGTGAAAGCCAGTAAATATTTGACCCTCTAACCGACCGACAAGCCCGCCTCCAGACGGTGTTCATAAATCACAATTTCTTCAAACAAGTTGCTTATAATTAAAAATTAATCTATTCCGATAGCAAACAAAAATAAACAAATTTAAAAAAAAAACTACTCATGTTCAAATTATCAAAGTTTTCAAAAATCTTAAAAAAAATATTAAAGTTAATCAAAAATTATTGATAATGAACACAAATTTAAAGCTTTAGCTTTTAAAATTAGTAATTTCTTTGGTCCATGAGCATATAGAATTCTAGCAGGATACTTCTGAAGTTGTAACTTATGAAATTTGATGGAAGAAATATGTTTAGTATTACATGCAAAGCGTTAAAGTGTGAAGAATATAAATTAAATTAAAAATTGGTTTTCACTCAGTTTTGCATTTTCTGAAAATCGAAATTCGCCATATCTTAAAAAAATGTAATATTAGTCTTATATTTGAAGCGGAGCCGCTAATAACGTTTTAAGCGACAATTTTTACAAAACCTATTTTTTTCCAGATTACCGTTAGAATAACACTCTTTTATGACTTAAAAATTAAATTAGGCAAAATTATGCAAGATTGCATTATCAAAATGCAAAGAAGTCTGTCAGTGGGATACAACTACAAGTTCTAAAACGTTTTTTTCGATTTCTCAACAATTTCAATTTTGTCGCTTACAACGTTAGTCGCGGTTCTGCTTCATTTTTATATTGACAAAACGAATAATTTATGCCTTAGCTTACTCTTCTTGATACATTAACTTGCGAGATACATTCTAGACCTATTTTGGTTCATATCGCCTTAAGTGAACAACGAAAAAAATTTATGTAGAAGAACTTTGTATTTAGTTTTCAAGCCGAACACGTGGTATACGTTTTATTGCAAAAGAGCTTAGTCTGGTTAGAGGGTAAACTGCTTCTTCAAATACTTTTTTTGCAAAATAAATACCTACAATTAATTAATTAAAATCATTTTTAAGAAAACTGTATTGAAATTTAAATATTCTATTAATCATAACAATTTTAAGAATTTTATTTGTTAGTTTTAATCATTCTTTATGGCATGCACGATTGGCCATCATATTGTAGTTTGTTGGCATGAATTTCTTTGAAACAAAAATTGTTTACAACAATTACTGTTATATTCCCACACTCGTTTATATATTTTTTTTGCAAATTAACTAGATTTTTTTCTTTAAATTTTTTTTTGTTCGTTTTCATTTTTTATTCATTGTAACTTGTCGTTTATAACGATTTATGTTAATTTTTATTTGATATGTTTGTTTCGGTTTAGTAGTAGTATTTTGTTGGTATCTAGTGAAGACATTAATCATTCATTTAGGAGTGGTTACTTGGTTGGGGATTTAGATATGTACGTACTGTATAAAAAAGGTGCTAAAAGAGTTGGTATTTTTTTTTGTATTTATTTAGTTAATTTAACAATTTTATTTAACATATTGTAGTGGGCATTTCAAAAAAAAAAAAGCAGAAGAAAATTGATGGTTAATGTAAATTAAATCTTAATTTCCGTTTTTTTTTTAACTTAACAATATCATTTAACAAATTGTTTTGTATTTTTATTTGAATGGTAAAATTAATTAAGTTATATTGCGCTTTTAACTAAATTCAAGATGACAATCGTTTAATTGTAGAGATTTTTATAGCTGGTCTTTGGAAAGGTTAATTTATTGGTATGGTTTTAAAAGGTTGTTTTGCAACAATGTTGCAGAGTTGTTTAAGATAAAGCTTAATATGATAAAAGTGTTTGCAGACTGTTTTTAAACAGTAATATCCCAGCAAAATTTTGTTATTATGTGCGATATATTTATGCGTTACCTTTTTATAAAAACTCATGAATTTCTGCCTTAAATTAAATTATATTTTATAAATTTTTCGATATCACAAACGCAAACACGAAGTGCAACAATTCATTCACATTTAAAGCTATTGAATATTATATGTATCGATAGATCAGTAGGTAGAGTTGTCGACTGGAAACCAGTGATCTGAGGTTTTATCCCCTGCGTTATTATAAAAATTATTTATATATTTTTTATAAACAGCTTTTTTATAATAATAAATAAAGAGTGATTTAAGTAGAGATACTTTTTTCAAAAGCCTTTTTTTGACAGATCACGTTGAATCGTGTCATACTGTCATGTTATTTTTGTTTAGTATTGTTTGGCATTTCATAATGGAAAGACTTACGCCTGCACTACATTTACAAATCGTTCAACTTTATTACGAAAATTCACGTTCTGTGAGGAATGTGTTTTGTGCACTTCGCTCAACTTTCAAGGCAAATTTTGTTTAGCGATGAGGCCTATTTCTGGCTCAATGGGTATGTAAACAAACAAAATTGCCGCATTTGGGACGAAGAGCAACCTGAAGAGATTCAAGAACTGCCACTTCATCCAGAAAAAACAACGGCCATGATAACCGACTATTTGATGTCTGAAATTGAAGCTCGTGATCTCGGCGACATTTGGTTTCAACAAGACGGCGCCACTTTTCACACATCATCAATAAATGGATTTATTGAGAGAACACTTCGGTGAGCACATAATTTCACGTTTTGGGCCGGTCGATTGGCCACCAAGATCATGTCATATTACACCGTTTGACTTTTTCCTGTGGGGATATGTAAAGTATAAAGTTTATGCGGACAAACCCGCTTCGATTCAGGCCTTGGAGGAAAGCATCACGCGTGTCATTCGCCAGTTACCAGTCGAAATGCTCGAACGAGTCATTGAAAATTGGACTCCACGGATGGACCATCTACGACGTAGCAACGGCAAACATTTGACTGATATGATCTTCAAAAAATAAATACCAAAGAATGTTCTTTCAAATGATAATAAACATTCCCCATTAAATTTGAATTTTCTGTGTTTTTTCTTTAAAAAAGTAGGGAACCTCGAAATCGATCACGCTATATATATAGTACTTTTTCCATACCCGTAATTATATGAGTAACCGCTTACTTTAACTCCTCAAAGGTGACCGCTTGCCTTGAAGGTCATAAAGCAAATGGTTACTTATATGATTACGGGAGTGGGTAAGCATTAAAAATACATTTTCATAATAAAAAATGTTATAAAAAAAATAATTTTGTAATTGGTTCCTTAAAAATTGTGAAAAAATATATAAAAAAAATTTAAAAGTTCAGATGTTATTGCAAATATTTCCCTACGAAAAACCCAACAATTCCTCTATTCAAAATTATTTCAGTATTAAAAAAAAACAAATTATTATTTTTTAGTGTGCCAAGTCTTGAAATACATTACATTTTTTAGTTTTGTAGCACAGTGTGATGAATAAAATCACACCATATGAAATAATTTTTTGTAGCACAGTGTAATGAATCAAATCACACCATATTAAATAATTTTTGACCCACTGATTCGTTTTTGAGCCAGTACATTTAAGCTGCCATATTCTTGACTGGATAAAGAATAAATCAAGAAACCATAAATTAATTAATCATCTACGTACAATTGCAAATGAAAACATAATAGAAATCTGTTATCCAGAGTTGCCGAATATTTCTTTGAGAAAAACAAATTTTTGACTTTTCTTGTTGTAACACTTTTCAAAAATTTTTTAAAAATATTAAAAATAAATGATAAACAATTTTGTTGGAATTAAAGTTGAAATCAAGTGTAATTCGAGTCATATTTTCAAGTTTCAAGCCTTTATTTGTACCTTATTTACACTTTAATTCAATAGCATATTCCAGTAAAACGGATACTTAAACTCAAGTCAAACATAACTGAGTAAACATACTTTAATTCAAGCCTTGAAATACAGTTTAATTCAAGCTCAAACACCATAATAACAAAAATTGCATTCAAGCCCTTACTTCATAATAAATTAAGCCACAAAAATAATGAAATGATTACTTATTTTTATTTTGTTTAATTAAATGAATAAATGACAAAATTTACTACAAAAACGATAATGTTAATATGGAATTTTAATAACACAATACTATAGTTTTAAAAATACTAACATATTTTTTGATTTGGCATTTCTGTGTGCTTGTCGAAAGTCCATTAAAACTGATTTTTAAAGTTCAGCATCAGTTCAGTGAATTCGCGTACAAATCCACTAAAATAGAATGTTTAAAATGGTTAATGTAAAATTGACATAAAAGTTTAAATCAAAAACTTGATGCAGTTTTCGTTAGAGATCCGTACTACCAAAACCGCCAACAATTCTTTATTTTTAAGAGTTTCCAATTGATTTTTCTTTTTATTCCTTCATCCAAAAAATAAGAAAGCAGGAAAATATAACGTTTCACACTGGAGAAATATAACAGAGAGTGAAAGCATGACAACGAGTGAAAATATCAAAATCTGCAACCATAACCGTATTTTGATTTCCTTTGCAGCCCGAGTTAACAATGAACCACATTCGTTTCGTCTTCTTAACTTTTCCTTGGCATGTTAGTCACTGTTTCTCAATTTCATTAAATAATCACAATTTAATTATTTATATTTTTTATTAGTTTTTTATAATTTTAATATTTTTTTATTTTTATGACGTGTTTTTCAAATAAAACAATTTCAAATATTTCTCGAATAAACTGAAATTTTACTTTGAAATTGAGCTATAAGACAAGTTTAATTCCAGTAAAATGTAAAGCACTTGAATATTTAGTTTTAGAGTGCTTATTGAGTTATGTTCTTGAGTGATATTTTGATAAGCAAGTACAATATTCCTGTGCTAATAGTGAGTTCGTTTATGGCATAAAATTTATGAAAATCTGAATGATAGCAGCACGAATTCTAACAAATACACAAAATGTAAAAAATTTTAAAATTTTTTCCGTTTTCACTAAAAAAAATTGATAGTTTTTACTAAACTACTACACTTATGAAAATTATAATGTCAGAATTGTCATATAACAACTTCAAAAAATGGTCTTAAACCACCTGAAAAAATAATATTTTTTTTTATATTTTTGAATAAAGATTTTTCTATAAAAGCAATTTAAATTTTGCAAATATCTTCACCTATTTAGAATTTACATACTGACAAAAATTCAACTTTGGTTGTTAGCATTTCCATAAAAGGACACTTTAAGATATAAAAAATTTCAAACATTTCTTAATGAAATATTTTTCAATACATCACTGCCGTTATTAGAATTTAATACTTAATTGGAATGTTTTCCCAAGATTTTATGATTATATACTAACAATTGAAATATTAACCCTTGTACCATCCAGCTAAAAAAATTCTTTAGAAATTCCATTTAGGTTGTATTAAAAACACACTTAAGTTACAAAAAATGGATCTATAACATATTCTTAATGAGTCAAAACACTGGAAGTCAGAGCGTATGAGTATTATTTATATATCTATATTACTCATACGTAATGTAGACAAGTTTTTTTTTATTCAAATATGTGTTATACACTCGCCAAAAAAAGTCTGTAATGTCAACTGAAAATTTTGCTGTTATTACGGAGAAATTCTGCTAATTTGAGCCCAGCGGTATTTTTTGCTAATCTTAGCAACACATGTCTGCTGATGTGTAGTGCAATGAAATTAGTATAAAAATTAGTAGCCGCTACTAAATTTTAGTAGACTTTTTGTAAAGTGTAATTTAAAATCTGTTTGCTAAAATCAGCAAAAAAAATTACTATATATTATTAATATTAGTAAAAAGCTTAAATTTTTTTTTATCGAGAATCAAAAATTTTGATTATTTTTTTTAAATAACGAATCATTTTGTTTTAATTTGGTAATTTCTGTTTTGAAAAATATTTTGGTCAGTTTTTTTTTACTTTTAAGGTTTAATTTTAATTGTTTTTAGGGCGGATTTTTAGAACTAAAAAACCTTTTTTGTGCTATTTTAAGTGGATGTCCTCTTTTTATAGTCGGTATCTTCACTTCCGATACCTTTTTAAATATATGTAACATTTTAAGGAAATTTAAGTTTGTAGGTGTAAGTTTCAATTAGAAATAACATTTCCTTCAATATCCACGTTTTTAAAATTAGTAAAATTTTTTGCTAATTTTAGCAAATCGGTTTTCAAAAATTTGTAAAATAATTTCTGAAATTAGCAACAAAAATTTGTAAATATTCTGTAAAAATTCTGTAATTTGTAAAATGTAAATAGCAAAAAGATTTGCTAAATAATAATTTTTTACTAAAAATCAGTACAAAAATAGTAGAGTAGGATTGAAAACCGTTTACAAATTTTTCTACTAACTTTTTTTTCTGAGTGTATGTGCAACACTAGTTTAGGCCATAAATAAAACATATGACAGATAAGTAAAGGGTGCTTAAATTTTAAGGGCCGTTGTTGATTTTGAATAAAACACAAATTATTTAGGAAATTATTGTCATTTCTTTTTATTATGATAATATGGTATGGTTCAATTATGTACGGAACAAAATATCAGCCAAATGGCCACCGCGACCTCGGCGGCACACCATCATCCGATGGTCCAAATTTTCGATGACGCTGAGGCATAATTGAGGTTAATGCCGTTAATGTGCCGAATTATCTCATCCTTTAGCTATTGAATTGTTGCTGACTTATCGACGTACAACTTTTCTTTAAAATAACCCCAAAGAAAGAAGTCCAAAGGCGTCAAATCACATGATCTTGCCGGTCAATTGACGGTTAATGCTTGGCCGACCTTATGACACACCATCGCGAACAATAGCAATTTTTCCGCAGAACGAACTGGGCGAGCATGCACAGGTGTTTTGACATACCCGGCTTGCTGAAATTTGCTCACAATTTTCCCGATTGTGGACCGAAAATTATGCTGACCAAAAAAAATCACGAAGTGCACGAAATGCATTTTGATTTGAACGCCCATTTTCATAATAAGCCTGAATAACTTTAACGCGTTGATCGATTGTGTATCTTTCCATAGTTCAAATTGAGTTAGTCTGAAATTGAGAAATGTCAAATGAAATGCAGAAAAAACTTGACGTTTAGGTGTGGTTCACATTCAACATCGGCACTTGAAATTTAACCACCCCTTATAATAAAATCCTTCAAAGGATTGGCGCTGTATGGGTACAGTCAAATTATATGTTGTACGAATATATTGTGCTGCTTCATCTGAGATAAATTTATTAATTTAGTATCTGTAGTAAAATTTTATTAAGAATTATTTTTTTTTAATATTTCAAGTCAATTGTTTTTAATTTTTATTTTTGTCGTATACTTTTGACATTAAAAAATACAAAAAATTACACAGAAAATTCTAAGATAAGGGATTAAAATATATATATTGGCCAAATTATCTTAACTTTTTACATTCAGCGTTAAAGCACAAAATATTTCTCAGAAGTATATTTATAACGTTATTTTGAAGGATAAATTACAATTACAAAAAGGCTGATACAGGATTAAAATTGTATACCCATGTAAAAATCGAAATATATATGAACATACATGATAATATATGGGATTGTATATGATCATACATGGGCATACATGGTCATATACGTCCATACATGATCTCATATATGACCATATATCTTCGGATCCGAAATTTGAGGGTATATGGTGATATATGTGGATATATTATAATACATGCTCAATATTATTCATGTATGCTCGTATATGATCATATACGTCCATATACCCTCAAATTTCGGATCCGAAGATATATGATCATATATGAGATCATGTATGGTCATATATTGAACAATGTATGAACGTATATGACCATGTATGCCCATGTATGATCATATACAGGCCGATGTATGATCATGTATGCTCATATATATTTCGATTTTTAGATGGGTATGGAAAATATTCTCATAACATTTTATTGTGGGTTTCCAAACACAGGTACATCTCGCGTTTCATATAGTGTTAGCCAAAAATATGAAAATTTGAAAGAACCCATGTAGAAATCGATATATAGATGAGCATACATACATGATCATAAATGGGCTTGTGTATTATCATCCATGGGCGTATGTGGTCATATACGTTCCTGCAAAGTTCAATATACGACCATATCATATATGGTCATATATCTTCGTATACGAAATTTAGGGGTATTTGGCAATATATTGTTATATATAATCATATATGATCATACATTATTCATAATTGATCATATATGACCATATACGGCCATATACCATAAATTTTGGATCCGAAAATATATGGTCATATATGACATCATGTATAGTCATGTATACCATACGTGTGATCATATACAGCCTATGTATGATCATGCATGTTCATTTACGTTTCGATTTTTACATGAGAGCCACAAAATTGTTCTGAACTCACACAGCGCCAAAACTTTTGGGCCATAATTTGTTGCATAATATATTTATCACAAATTAGGCTTCCAAAATCTATTTTTTCAAATCTAAACACCTTTTCGCCGCCAGTTTATTTTTATAATTTCAAATTGTATTTTGCACGCAACCGTCCAAATAACTACAAATCGTCGAATCTGGCAACCATTTCTTTTCAATATCCTTATTATATTAAACTAGAAATGTAGAGCATTCTAGTATAATATGCCATTCTTTATAAATAAAATCTTTTACTTTAATATGTTCAAAAAAAAAAGATTTTAATCATTTTAAATCAATCTTTTCTTTTTTTTCAAACCAAATCATGTGATTAACATAAATTGTGTATTTAAATAAATTCCTCAGTGCAATATAGAAAGATAGCAACAGGTAGACAAGCAGGCAGGTAAGCAGGCAAGCAACAAAGAAAGCATAGCAATTGATTTTAATATTTGTATATTGTAGTCGTATTCCGTGTTCTTCCATATCAATTCCATGGAGTTTTGCAGTGGCCCCTAAATGTCAATCGTGAGAGACATACAATTGACGGATGAGCTGACAGCGCTAAAACTGTTGTTGTTAATACATGCTAGTTTTGTTGTTGCTAGCACTGATTTTGGTGCTGCTGTTTTCTATTGATGATATTTGTGTGTTGCACAATTATCATGCTTAGTTTGTTGTTGTTGTTGCTGTTGTTGTATTTCAAGCAGCCTAAAGCTACAAACAAATCCTTAGTATGAAAAAAAAAAGAAAAAGCTTCTGTTTAAATAAATCTTTTTATAATAGATGATATCGATTTTTATGATCATCATCTAATTTTTTTTTTTTCTTATAAAAATTTTGTTAGCATAATGAACAACAGGTTGTTTTTCTATTCATTTGATAGTTTGTTCATTTCTATATGATCACCCTGGTTTTCCTTAAAGGCCTAAAGGAATATCGTTCCATACTTTGTTGAATATTATTTAGTTTGTTATAGAAAAGTAGAACACTGCTTCCATTTATAATGATTGACCTATGTGGTCATGTGTTCCAATCTCAAAACTACTACTACAACTACTCAGTGTTAGACTTGTTTTACTAGTAGTGTTCATCAAATATTTTTACAAAATGAGAGTGAGTTCTTTTGGATTGTTTTTTTTTCTCCAGTTTTTCTTTTTGTGTGCTTTTGTCTAAAAGGAGTTTGATTTTTTTTGCTGCGGTTGTTGTATTTACTTTCATAGATTGTGGTTAAGTGAGTTGTTAAAAATGTCAATGATTTTGTGGGTTTGATGTAACGTATGGTTAGACTAAAGTGACGTTAATTTATGTTAAAAGGAAATTCTTAAGTTTTTATTGCACACATGTACGATATTATACACATAATGATTTTTCTCATAGAAAGAAAGCCTATCATGAGGACTACATAGAAATAACACTGTGCAACAATATTTTCGGGCGTGGATGTTGCCTATGTTTGTTGAATATATTAGATTAGTTTTAAAAAACCTCTAAAGGATTTTATGATGTGTGTGTACAGTCAAGTCATATTTTCATTTTCTTAACCATCAGACTCAGTGATTATTTCATAGTCTAAAAATTCTTCTGATATCACCAATTATATTTTAAAAGAAATTTTTTTTTGTAGAATATTTCAATCCTCTATCTGCTTCTTAATGAGTCATTTAAGTTCTTATTGGGACAAATATCAAACAATTACCCTAAATCAAGCGTTTTAAGGATTGTAGTATTTAGGGATTATCAATACATTAGATGTAAAATCATAAATTTTTAATTAACACGTGCAGTATAAAACAAATCTTAATGTCCGCCACTAGGCCGGCCATGCAAAAAAAACTTTATTGGAATCATAAATATCCCTACAATGGGGATTACGTCACTTTGACTCTTAATGCTCATGGGGAATATCTCTATTTTTGCTGGGGATTTTTACCAAAATCATATTAATAACACAATACATCACAAAAAAAAATACGGGGTTCTGACAATGGATTCTGGTAGATGAGACAAAAAAGAACATTCGTGTGTCGGCGTTTATTTTATTTATGGGGGTTTATTTAAAGAGCTTTATTTACAACAATGGTGTCTTTGGTGACCCCCACTGAAATTTTCCGGCAAACATTTTCGTAGAATATCTTAATCCTTAAATGTCCTTTTTTAAAGGATATTTTTTGATTTTCTCGAAAAAAAAGGGTCAAATTGACCCATAAATAGACCAGTTAGAGGGTTAAGATCTTCCACAAAAATAATCCTCATACAATTCCACAATACAACTCTGACCATAAGAATTCTCTCAGACATTAACTTACAGCATTTTTTTCATATAGTATAATGCTCCCTTCGACCGAAAAATTAAAACTTTGACCCACTGTAAAAAAACTCAGACGTGCTGGACCATAAGTTTGTTCTACAAAAATGATCTACTCAACATACCCTTTCAGAATTATAGGGTCGCTATTCTGTTCCAAAAATGCTGTTGGACAGTGTAATAAACGTAATGTCATTTATTTTTACGGATTTTGTGGTTAACTAGTAAATAGTTTAAAAACATAAGGGAAATATCATTTGTTTTTACGTATATGGAGTTAGTTTGTATACAGATAAAAGAAATGAAAAATCATTAATTATTTACGGATATTGTAGGTTAATTTATTTACATTTAAAAATAAATGAAAAGTACTTTTGATTTATTTGAAAAGTTAGGAAACCGATTATAAGGCAATCTTTCATTAATTTTATTGCTGTAAATAGGTAATTTTTGTTAGGTTTATGAAAACAAAATTCTTGGAGTATTTTAAGATTCTTGTTTAGTTTATATTTGTTATAATTGATTGATTCTTAGTTTTCAAATAAAAATCAAAAAGTGTTATTGTATCTCCAATGCATAAAAGCTTAATAACTAAAGTACCGTTTTCAATTTTGACTTTAAATTTTAAGTAGTATGCAGTAACTACACACTTTTTTATAATTGAAAGATGAAAGTGTTTATTTTAATAAAAATATTTAAAAAAATTGACTGCACAGAACAGTAGTTGTTGCCAATTTTTATCATTTGTTGCAAAATGTATGTAGTAAATGTTTGTCAGCTATTTATTAAGTTATTTGTAAGCTGATTTTTAACATTTAAAAATAATTAACTTTAAGTTCTTTCCACTGTCATTTTAAATGTTTTCAGTAGATTTAACCCACAAACATTTTTGAGTATGCATATAAATATAAAGAGTTAAGGTGTTTAGTTTCCCCAGGATATAATTATATTAAATATTTTCAAAATTCATATTATTTATTTAAAATGCATGCTTTATAAACGACTCCTTGTTGTTGTCTTAAAAAAGAATACTACAAAAAACTATTAATAAATCATTTAAAAAATAAAACAGACAAAATAAAAATATTTTAAAACATTTTCTTATACTTCTTCGTTTTTTTGTTCCTCTTTCCTTTCAGGTGAAATAACTACACGCGAATCTTTAGATCGTGAATTGCGCTCTGTCTATGATTTGGTGGCAGAGGCTCGCGATCAAGGTACTCCATATCGTAGCTCACGCGTTGCTGTCAAAGTCCATGTTACCGATGTCAATGACAATCAACCCAAGATTGTTGATCCACAAGAGGATGTGGTCAGTGTACGTGAGGAACAGCCACCAGGTACAGAGGTTGTGCGCATACGTGCTGTCGATCGTGATAACGGACAAAATGCATCGATCACTTATTCGATATTAAAAGGTCGTGATTCGGATGGTTTTGGTCTGTTTAGCATAGACGCCAACACGGGTGTTATTCGCACGCTGGTCGTGCTGGATCATGAAGAACGTAGCATTTATCGTTTGGCAGTGGCAGCAACAGACGGTGGCAATCCACCAAAACAATCAATACGTTTACTGCGTGTTGAGGTGTTAAATTTGAATGACAATCGCCCAACGTTTACCAGTTCAAGTTTAGTATTTCGGGTAAGTGTTTTGTTTTATATTCAACTTCTTTTTTTTTTTTTTGCTGTTTTGTAATATAAGGATGATGATAAGTTTTAAGTTAAAGAATGATGAAGAAGGTTTTTTAATTTTTTTTTTTTGATCTTTTATTAAGTAACTGGTATGTAGAATAAAAAACTTTAGTTTTAGGGAAAGTATTAAAAGTTTGAGGTTAAAATAGAAAGAAACTTACAAAAATAAACATAGCCCACGCCTGAGTGAATATATGTAAAGAAAAGACTTAACCCGAAAAAGTTTTCATTAATAAAAACTTTTGAAATAAAAGTTCTTTCTCACCAAAAGAAACATAACGAAGAAATTCGAAAGTATTGAAGCGATTGATTTTTCTTAACATCAATTTTTCAACCTCCTTCATGAAATTTAACATTACATTTGTGCGGCATTGAAATTCAGTGGGAAAGATAAGTTTTAAAAATATTAAAAACTGTTATTGAAAATTAACAAAATTGAAGGAAGGGTTAAACAGTTATAAGCGAATAGACATAAGATTTATTCACAATTTTTTTTACATCATATTCCTCGCGAGACTTAATGTGGGCTTCTAACCTTTTTATAAGCCTGTCAATGTTTAAATTAAGTTTAATATCGAAATTTTATTTATATTTTTGTAATGTAAAATATCAGTTGGTTCGATCTAAGCCATTTTTTTTATTAAATAACTCCGTAAAAACAATTTCCTGTTCCACCTTTGTAGTACATATAGTTAAAAAAAGGGTATACTATATTTTTATTTAAGCTAGCGTCTTGTCAGTAGTCACTACAAAGTAGTCGTTCTTAGTTTTTTTTTTGTATTTTTCTTATGGAATACTGTCTTTTTAGGAAGTCATGGCAATGTCTTGTGTTTGTCGTTTTTTATTTTATTCAATTTTTTTTTTCTTCAATTCTGCAGTTGTTATTTCACACAATATTCAAATTCTAAGAATTCTATGCTTAAGTATTTTACGCTTGTAACTTCTAGTTCTTTTAGTTTATCCATTTACCATTACTTTTTTTTTCTATTCCGTTCAGATTTTTGTAGCATTTGTGTGAAACTATTGTGAATAACTAAGTAGAAGAGAAAAAAAAAACTAACAGACTTGCAACATTTTAAGTAACCGTAAGTGTTAAGACTTGAAAGGTTGAAGAGAAGAAAAAAAAAAACTTCGTGATCTTTGACTTTTAAATGTATGTGGACTGTTTTTGTTTTATAAATACAATAAAAAAGGGAAGTTTCCTAAGAAAATCAGTTTGATAAAATTGTATACAATACATTTAAAAATTAATCGGTTAATGAACTAATAAACGAATTTTCCCTGTAATGCATTGTCACAGTCGACCACAAACGGATAAGCGAGTATTTCGAATATTAACCCGGACTCTAGGGATCAGTTGACTTATCTCGTTAGAACAATTCCCATGATAACATTGATAGAACAATAATACACAACACACATTCCGACGGTGCTTCAATGAGTCCATAGAGCTGGATACCCTACCACTTTGTTCACGGTTCAAAAGCTCCAAAATAAACTTTGCAGCTCCTGGCCATATATGGGAGTTGTATTCCATCTTCGGTCGGATGTAGTAGGTACCATAAATAGTAAGGAGATCAGATGGAGTGAAATATTTTTTTAACCATTTTAGGAAACCATGACAAATGAATGCTTTTCTCCTGCCCAGAACATCAAGAGTATCCGATTCCTTGATATTGATAACCCCCCATATTTACCGATGAGATTGGCTACCCCACAGCCGTATGGGTCAACACGCAACATTTGGTCTTACATGCATTGAAATTGGCATTATTAGTAGCACCCTATTCAGAGATTGCCGAAAGGCCACAATTCATAATCATTTATGTCATTCATAATCTGTCTTTTTGATATAAGTTGCTGGCATCAGCGAAAAAAAAGATAGGGTTGAAAGTTTGATAAAGAAGATTACTAATAAAGATTAAAAAAAGAGGTAGAGAAGTACCCTTAAATAAAGCTATAATTCTTTGTATGAAATCTAATCTATAACAATCCATATAGTGCGATCTCTGAGGAAACTATAAATAAATCGAGGGAAGTCATTTCCGACATAAAAAGCAATAAGCTTTGATAACAGTGCGCTGTGTCACACAAGGTCAAAGGCCTTGGAATATCATCAAATTGATAAAAAGGTCGACTCCGATGCTTCGAAAGGAACGCTAAGAGGTTTCCCGTAGAACGACCTTTACGAAAGCCTTACTGCCGATCGCTTAAAAGTGAAATGGACACTTGATATTTGACAAGATGATAATTACCAATGATCTCCATCTCAAAATTAAGACAAAATTTAAAGTAAAGTAACATAATATTTAATACAAATTTCGATAAACAGATTTTCAGATATATACTAAACGTGTCAAAAGGAATTAGTACTGCAAGTGGAAGTATTCGAACAAAAATGTGTTCTTTTATAGTGCAAACGATTTATTCTCTATACGTGTGTGCAAATAAAGTGGCTGACTGAGTTACAGGATCAATATCCCCCGGTCAAAACTGCTGGAGCTAGGAAGTTGAAATTTTGTAATTAGGTCACTCTTCTGGGGTCTACCCTAGACGGCTCTCCCAAACCCCTTTGACTAGAAGCCTGAAATTTAAAACGAATGTACCCTGGGTTATAGGGCCACTAACTTATAAAGCGGGATTTTTAGGAATATCTACGAAGATGGGAGAAAAGGGGGAAATCTCCCTCTTAACGGCCTGCATAAACTTCCTTGGATAGAAATCCGAAATTTACAATATGTGTTCCCGGAAGTATTCGCTGTCAAGGTACTGTTTCGGAATTTTTGCTAGAAATGTGGGAAGAAATCAATTTAAAACGGAAAAAATGGCTCCCTCAACAGCGTGCCTAAACTGTTTTGTCTAGAGACCTGATATAAGTTTCTTGGACTATGGCTAATTCACGGACAAGATGTTCCGTGAAATACTAAAATTGGGAAATGAAATGAAACTGAACGGGAAACGAGTGTAACAGAAGCACTAGATAAAAGGAACCAAATAGAACGGGGAAAGAGCGGAAATGAAAGACTTGAAAAAATGTAATTTAAACACTAAATTGGAAAGCGACATGAAAGATGAGGAACGGTTGGAATTGAAAGACTAGATAAGGGGAACAGAGGGGGAAAGAGGGGGAAATAAACACTATTGTAGACAAGCTCAAGGAATTGGTATCGAACGAGGAACGAGTGGAATTAAAAAACTTAAGAAGGGGAACGTAATGGAATGAGACTGGAAACGATTGGAATTAAAATACTAGGCAAAGGGAATGAAATTAAATGTCACTGCAAATAAAGAGAATTGAAACATAAAATTATCGATAAAAAAATGTTTCTAAAGATATATGAAACGTAGGCGTGCCAATAGTCCGATTATTTCAAATTTAGTTAGAAGCACAAAAATAATTTGTTATGGATCTACTGTGTTATGGATCTACAATATGTGTTGTGGATCTACTGACAATTTTTATATCGCTCAGCAGAAGGGCGGTAGAATATGTATGCTGACTGATAAGTCAGCATATATCGTTTATTTGCGAAAAGACTGGCATAACTAAAAAAACACGATTTTTAAATTAATGATGCAGAAATATGGGCCACACCATAATCTAAACCATATCAAACAAGTAAAAAAAGGCTGAAAATTCGGCTGTGCCGAATCTTTGAATACCCTCCACCAATATCCTAAAAAAAATGTTCTATACTGTTTTTGATACAAATAATGTAAAAAACTTTTGAAGTAAAATTATGGAGGTGAAAAAAATTTTTTGAGGTGAAAAACATTTTTGGATGCGAAAACAAATTTTTTGGTGTGAAAAAAAAATTTTGAGGTGAAAAAAATTTTTTGTGGTGAAAAAAATTTTTTGAGATGAAGATTATTTGAGGTGAATACAAAATATTATTAATTTCTAAGCAACTGGTGAAAAAATATGAGAAAATATATTATATACCAGTCGCTACTATGAAATTGTACTAAAATACACCGAAAACGAATTTTTTGGTGTAAAAAAAATTTTGAGGTGAAAAAAATTTTTTGTGGTGAAAAAATTTTTTGAGGTGAAGAATATTTGAGGTGAATACAAAATATTATTAATTTCTAAGCAACTGGTGAAAAAATATGAGAAAATATATTATATACCAGTCGCTACTATGAAATTGTACTAAAATACACCAATTTTAAGGGAAAATTAAGAGGTATCTTCACATTTTCACTCATAACTTTTTAACCGCTGGACCGATTTTGCACATTTCCAATACCAAACTGCTCGGGAGGATGTTCAATAATCTGGATAAAAATAGGCACCCCCGCTTACGTCTTCGCGTCGTGATCGCCATTTCAATAGACAGACAGACGGACATCGCTAAATCGACTTAAAATTGTCTTAAACCTATATTTCGACATATTACAAACGGAATGACAAACTGATATATACCCTCACCATATATGGTGGAGGGTATAAAAATGGTATTGATATCTCCTATCCTCATTAACCAAAAGTATTTTGTATATTACATAGCAGTTAGGCTAAGTTGAAAACTTTAAATGTAATTATCTCGAAATCGCGTTTTTTGAGTTATGCCGGTCTGCTCGCAAATGAGCGATATGTTTATAATTATAAACCGATCTTCTTTCCGATTGACCATTGAAATGGTGATCAGGGCCCAAAACGTAAGAGGAGTTTCTTGTTTTTATCAAGATAGTTTGTTATCCTCCTGAGCAGTTAGATGTTGCAAATGAACAAATTTGTGTACTTAAATACAAATTTAAAATAACGTATTGTGAATAAAACATTTTGTCATATTTTTGCACTAGATGACTAGAGGTAAATAATATTTTATTTCAAATATTTGTTTTCAGCTATATTCCTTTTTTTTCAAAAAACGTTTTTCACCACGAAAATTTTGTCACTTTGACATTGTTTTTCTACCACAATTTTTTTTTTTTTGTAAAACAAGCTTTCAACCTTCGTATATTTACAAAAACAAAACTAATTAACTATTTTTAGCTTGGCTGATAGATTTATTTTAATCTGACAACAGAGCTATTCATAACTGGAAGTTTTGGATAAGCTAGAGCCTTTAGAAAAACTTAAAGTTTTTTTATTTATTAAAACATTTTGCTAAATCTGAATTTTCTGATTTTACTTATTTTTTATTGTGTCACAAAATAGGTTTGGCACAGCTAAATACAATATCTAAATTTCCTTCGTTATTAAGTCTTTTTTCAAGGGATAAGCAAAGCATTTTAAGTTTCCTTCCCAGTTTGATTTCTTTTTTTTTTGGAGTTTTATTAAAAACAGACAATGTATGATTAAATGTTTGCTCTGTTTCATTTCCCATATACTTCTACTTCTGGTATATACCTTACAATTGTACATGTGTGACAATGATTTGTAGCATCACGTGACAAATGTTAAATACACGAAGTTTTATTTTTTTCTTCTTACCAAGAATCTTAAAAACTTTAACAAAACACAAAAGAATTTGCCGCTTATTTGTTTAAAGTTTATCAGGGAAAAAAATGCATTTGTTATTTAAGGCGTGGGATTTTGTGCCAAATAAGAAGGAAATTTTAAAGAAAAAAAAAATCCCTTAATTGAGATTATTTGCTACTTTGTAAATTTAATTACATTATGTATAATAAAAACATTGACATTTTTACAAAAAAAAAAAACAAGAAACTTTATTTGTATGATGAACAACTTTATCAAATAAAAATTTAACATTTTTTTATGCAACAATGTTAGCATTATAAGCCAGGCAACATTTGTGTAAAAATTGGGATTTACACAAAATTTGAATATAAATTTGCAAGTTTTTAAATTATAATAAGCTCATAAAAAAAAGAAAATCAGTTGTTATAAAACTTTTTTCCTAGAGATAGTGTAAGGCTTTGTTTAATTTCTTTCAAAATGGACTCCAACGTTAGACAAATCAATGGTATTACATATAAAATTTATCATATATTTGTTTGCTGGGTTATTGCAAATTATTTTCAATTTTAATCCTTAACGGTTTGGGAAAATTAAAAATGTAACTCACGTTTCAGTTTCGCACATGTTTTGCATAACTTCATAATTTACGTGGTTAAAAATGTTGAATTGTCATTTTTGTTGCTGTATTTTGGGATGAATTTTAAAACATTCTTTATTTTTTTACAAGAAAGAAAAAATCATTCTGTTTTTAATGCAATTAACTGCATTTTCGACAACAAAAAAAATACAACTACATAAAAACACACACAGAAAAAAACAACAGATTCATTGTGACAACTGAATTTTTTGTCAACTATAACCGAATTTCGGCTACATTGACTATATTTCTATCGCTACAAATAAATATATCTGGGGGCTACAACCGTCGCGTTTGGTTGGCAAAAAATCAGTTTGGCACAACGAAACGTTTTTCGCGGTGCATTTACAAATGTAGAGAAGATGTTCATTTAGTATTATTGGGGATACCAATTAAAAATTGTTACATTTTATTGTCACAATTTAGTTGTTGTGGATGTAGCAGCTAAATTGTTGCCAGCCAAACAATATTTAACCCACTAAAGCTGCAAATTTTCAAAAACTGCTAGGGGAAAAACATAGCAAAGGATTTTCATTACTAAGTTATCTTTTATACAAAAAAAATATATCGTCTTTTCAAACAAAATAATTTATTAAATTTTTATATTTTTTTGAGTCCATCGAAATTGAAGTTCCTCTTTTTCGTACCATACATTATTAATTAGTCGTTTTGATCCTTAAAGGGTTAATCTTAACAACCCAAATCCAGGTTTACCAACCACACTGACCAGACTTTACATTTAAACTTCCTTTTTGTACTATAAAATATAAAGAAACTCTTCTTTTTAGTTATTTTAAATCGTTTTTTTTTTCAGGCGGTTTTTTCTTTTTGAAGTGCGTAACATTTTGTTTTGTGTCAATTCTTTATTTTATTTTAGTTTTTTTTTTTTTTTGTATTCAGTTTATTTCATTTATTAAAGTTTTTTCTTGTATTGTATTTCTGAAAGCCTTTAGTAAAAAAAAAAATTAGTCGACCAGCAACCGTATATTGTTAATGTTTTTCGATCTTGTTTTTTTTTTTTTTGTTGCTGCAAAAAAGGCATATCATTGACAAATGTAAGGTTTTTATTTTTCTCATTTAGGTTTAAATTGGTTAATATAATTTGCAATAACAATTTTAAAAAAATGATAATATTATAAATTATTGAAGTTACTACCGTTTTATAATACAAAAGGCAGTAATTGGAGGCAAAAATAAAAATAAAATCAAGTATTCATATAAATTTTAATTTTGTTTTAAAACGATTTTATAATTTAAAATATTTTGCTTAACGACAATTAATTAATTTTGTTATTACTTTAGCGATTTTTAATGGAAATTAATTTTTAAATTTATATTGTCCAGTAATTAAAAATTAAAAAAGGTTAATCATATACTTGTTATAAAATCCTCATCAAATTTTGTTTAAATAAAACGTTTAAGATATTAACCAAAAGTTTCTTACACATAATTATTTTATTTATCAATTCAAATGTAATAATCTAAAGTTCACTATTTTTTGATTTGATTTACAGTAAGGTTTAATTTCAGTGAATTATTTTGAGTGCTGGAAACTTGTTTTCTTAATCCATCTACATTGGCGTAGATGGATCTTGAATTTTTTGGCAATTTTAACTACTTCAGAGGTACAAAAATTGTGGATAGGTTAAGAAACTATATTTGAAAAACTTCAGCCAAATCAGAATATTTCATTAGAAAATTTTGTTTATAAACGAAAATTTCGATCGGATATAATTGAAGTCTCAATACGTAAAGTGGGAAATAGCGGGATTTTTCTTACTGTGAGAATAATGCACATTATTTTTATTTGGTTTTAAATTCAAAATATTATTAATTTTTTTTTGAAGAGTCCTTCTTAACACTAATAACCAACTCAGTTAATGGAAAGGAAATAAGCTGCCGAAAAATTATACTATCTAGGTGGCAATGTCAATTTAACTATTTATGTTCACTGGTCCTAAACTTATATGATAAGCAAAATTTTCGAATTCTGAAACAAATCTTCTTTTCCACTTAAATTTAGTGTGCTGAGTACGAACATGAAAACGTTTTTGAAATTGCTTAAAGGATATTAAAGTTAAACAAATATTACTCCCAACATTTTTTACCACCCTTGCCCCGGTAGGCATGATAGTATCCCGATGGGTTCCCATAGATCTTAATAATATCTGATCATGTGATGAAGTATAAGAAAATAAGACTCACGAATTTTTGGCGATCCAATCTCACGTTATTGATTTAAAAGGACAATTTTTTTATTTTTTATTATTTTTCTAATAATTTAAAAAAATCTCTAGAAAAATGGGTTTAAAGACCTATCTATCTCTATGCACAAAATACTAACGTTAAATGCTGACTGCTTGGGAGACTTAATCAGGCCCCTGGAGCTAGGAAACTGAAATCTGGTAAATAGGTTCCTGCTCTGTCGCAGATATTAGCCAAGATGGATTTTTTACGGGAGGGGCGATCTGAACTTTGAGTAGAAAGCAGAAATTTGAAATAAGTTTTCATTGGAAATTCGTTGTGGGCTAACCCACAAATAAGACGAGTTTTTTGGAAATTCCTACGGGAGAAAGTCTCCCCCACGATGGCCAGCCCAAACCCCTTCGGCTAGTAATCTAAAATTTTTAATAAGTATTGATCTGAGTATGGCTCATCTCAGTGATAAGACAGGCGCTTGTCCAAGCGCCTCTGACTTGAAACCTAAAATTTAACATACGTTTTTGAAATTTTCGCCAGGAACGTGGCAAAAAGAAGGATAAAAGACCGATAAGTATTCCCTTTAACGGATTGCCCAACCGATTTGACTAGAAGCGAAATAAATAATTGGTTAGATATTAGAACTAGGAACGATTGGAAAAGCAATGGAATGAAACTAGGGACCAGTGGAATTGAAGAACTAGAAATGGTATCAAAATGAGGTGGGACGGGGAATGATTAGCAATAAATAACTAATTAAGAGGAATAAAATGCAATGGCAAGAGGAATGAGTGGCGTTGAAATGCTAGACAGGGCAACGAAATGAATGAACGTGAAAACGAGTGGAATTGAAACACTAGACGAAGGAACAAAATACAATGAAACGGGAAACAAGTGGAATTGAAACACTAGACAAAGGAAAAATTTAATAGAGCGGGAAACGAGTGTAATTGATAAACTAAACAAATGCAATGAAATGGAATGGAATTAAAGAAGAAACGAGTTGAACTTACACAATAGACAAGTGAAAAGATTGGTATTGAAATACTAGACAAGGAACCGAAATGGAATAGAAGGGGGAACGAGTAAAATTGTACTTCAGGATTATCGACGCATGCCTGGGAAGTAGAAATATGTCAAGGTGCGTTAAACGTGTAACACTTCAAGGTCATGTTAATTCTAAACTACACTCAGAATATTATATCGTTTATTATTTTTAGTTTAATAAAAAAAGTTTTCAGTTAAAAACAAATTTCAACTTTTTTATAAATTTGTTTGAAATGATTTACTGTCATTTACCAATTTTTTCAGTATCAGTTATTTTTTTTCAAATTTAATAAAAATTTAAACACAAAGCGGAAATTCGTGGTTTATTATAAATTTTAATTTTGTCTGTTTAAAAAAAATATTCAAAAAATTCTAATTTTTTATTTATTTAAATTGGTTTTTTAAATACAAAATATAAATTCAAATTACAAGAACTTTATACACACATACACACATATGGCCATTCCTACGAAATGTGTCTATAGACTGTGTGAATATTTAATTTGTAGATTTAAAAATAAACAAAAATACAAAAAACGGAAACAATTTCAAATAAATGAATAATCAGTATTTTTTTACGGAATTGGTAGGTAAAATTTTAACATATATATTTAAATGATTAATCATTTGTTTTTACTGATGTGTCAGCTATTTAAACAACATTAAAAAAAATTAACAAAAATCATTTGATTTAAATGAAAAATAAATAGACCGGTTTTTAAATAAAATTTAATTTTTATTAAAATATATTTTCTGTTATTTTAACTAACAAACTATTTTAAATGTGTATTCCATTGGATTATTAACGCAGTCTTTTCGAATCTCGGCAACAGATAGGCAAACAATTCTTGCCTATGCTGAGTATGTAGTGATATTGTTATCAGGTTTGTTTCTAGAAGTGATAAGAAAGTCTGCAGATAGTAACCTGGGAATAAATTCTTTCTATTCACTACAAAAATAAAGTTTACAAAATAGTCATACATTTGGAAAAATCCATGTTTTATTAACAGAATTAATTACATCAATCTATTAGTATATTAGAACCCCCCATATAATTTGACCCATAAATGTCATCGAAAATTCTTTACAAAGAATTCTCGCTGTCGTCATATTTTATTACTGAAATACAACACGCTTAAACATATTAATATATCTAGCAGAATTTATTAACAAATCTCTGACATTACTTATCATTTCTTTGCAGTTCCAAAAAAAAAAAATAGCCCTAAGGTTTACTCATTTAAAAAATATTAAGTGTACACAAAACAAGACATCTTTCTCCCTTATGGGACCACAAAAAAGAACATGCCAAAAGACCAACGCTTCTACAAATCAAATGATAATCTTAAACCGAAGGAAATAAAAACAACAGAAAAATATAAAAATAACAAAAAAAAAACTAAAGAAGACAGTGTTGAAAATCCAATCTTAAAGCCATAATTCATATATCAAGATAAACCACTACCACAAAAATATACAACAGCCAACAACTACATGAAAAAACGCTACACAAAATATAACAGCATTTAAAAAATTTATAAGCGTTAAACTTACAGACATTTATTAAAATGAAGTATTTCTTTTTGCCAAAAACACTAAATAAAAAAAATATATATTAACCCTATAAATGGTATGAATTATTTGAGATAAATTGCGATAAGAGATAAATGTTTCATTGTCTATAAATTTAAAATACTTACAAAATTGTTTTTCAAAAAAGATTTCCTGGAGTTTGTGATTAAGAAGGCAAAGTACATAAATTCGAAATTTTTACATTTTTACAAAAAAAATTATAGAATGTAAAAAAATAAAAGAATTTTTTAAAAGCCTATAAAATTTGAAGGCTTTTTAATATATAAAAACTTTGATAAACTTTAAAGCTCGCAAAAAATAAATACTATCAAAAAGCTTTTCGATTTTTTATACATAAGCAGAGCTTGAAGAGAAAAATTACTTCGAAATTAAAAGCTTTTTACCAAAAGATACTATTTTACATCAATAATTCCACAAAAGGTTTTGCAGTTTCTTTGAAAAATAATAATATAAAGTTTTCACAATTATGTTAATTTATCAAAAAAATTATTTTGAACATTCTGAAAATTATTGAATATAATCCCTAAATATTTCAATAGAAAGAAAAGTTTTTGTTACTTAACTATTGCTCTACTATTGATTTTGTAATCTATAAATATTAATTATTTTATAATTCTTAAGAATTTGTATATATCGATGGCTTAATATAAAAAGGCCCTAACTCGATTTTTGTTACTTTACAGGAGGAGGAAAAAACTTAATAAAATCCGTAAAATTTTAGATACAAAAAAAGTTTCAATGCAATTTTCAAAAATGAGTTGCCTCTTTTTATTAAAAATTGCATTAAAACTTTTTTTGTATCTAAAATTTTACGTATTTTATTAAGTTTTTTCCTTCTCCTGTCAAGTAACAAAAAATCGAGTTAGGGCCTTTTTATATTAAGCCATCGATATGTATTAAAAAAATTTGGAAAAGCTCTCAAACGTTTTATAAACAAGAAAACTGTAAACTATAAAAAGCTTTTTTTTATAAAAAAGGGTTTTATATTAAAAATGATAATCCCAGAATTGAGATAATAAATTCAGCTTTTTAACAGTAGCTAAAAATGCATGGGAAGCTTTCTAAACGAAACTCTCTTTAAACAATTTTTTTTTTAATAATTAGAAATGAAATCATAAAATTTTTACCGAATTTCAAAAGTTTTGACCAAAGAATATTTCCTCTAAAATTAGGCTTTCTATTTTTAAAATTTTATAGAAAAAAGCTTAATTTATATTAAAAAAAAAACGGTCAATCACTTAAAAGCTTATCATAAACTAACTGAAAAAATTTTTCAAAATATTTTAAAAATTTTTGCATGTAAAAAGCTTATTAAATCTTCGAGCTTTTCCAACGCAAATATTTAAAATGTTTGTAAAATTTATTGTAACGAATGTGACAAAGAAGCATAGACTCCTTATTGTTTGCTTTACCCACTAAAGGGTTAACAAAAAAACTTTTTTAAATACCTGTAACCAGACTACCGCTTTGTTGTTGAAACAAAATTTAAAAAAAAAAGAAAAACGGCAGCATTAAAACAAAATTATGCACAGAAACATAATATATATTTTTTTCTCTTGCACAAATTATTACAATTTTTACAAGTGTTTTATTATTCTTCATTGGAATTCAGTTTTGTAGAAGATTCTTGTTTTATGGCTGTATATTTTCGTTAAGGAAATCAACTGTATGTATGTTAAACTGACAAAAAATTTAAAGATTTATGTTTGATTTTAATGAGATTTATTTGAATATTAATGTGCAGAAATTCACACATGCAATAAAAGATATATTCAAAACCAAAAGTAACACAATATGAAAGTATTACAATTTATAAGGATTAATATGTTGTTCATTTAATATGACAATGAACAAATGGAGTGGAAATGATGATGATCATGGTGGTGGTGGTTGTGGTGGTAACAATTTTTGTAATCGAGATAAAGTCGAGGTTATAATGAATTATATATAGAAATTAAGATATAAATGTTTTTATTATTACAAGAATATTTTGAAAATTTAAAGAAGAGTTTCATGCTGTGAATTCTATAGTAATGTCATCAGTAATTTTTCATATAAAAACTAAAACACATAGTACGTATTACATTTATATTTTATAAATATCTCTCTCTCTCTCTCTCTTTCAGGTTCCTGAAAATATTGCCATTGGTCATATAGTTGGTTCTGTAGATGCCTCAGATCGTAGCAAACAAAATATGATATTTAATGAGGATAATCTTTATATAACCTACACATTGTCACCACTATCTAAAGATCTTATTGAAGGTGCTTTTGATATCGATCGGCATACTGGATCACTAGTAGTAGCCCGACAATTAGATCGTGAATTACAATCAGAATATCGTTTAGAAATTCGTGCTCTTGATACAAGTGCCAGTAATAATCCTCAAAGCAGTGCTATAGCCGTAAAAATAGAAATACTCGATATAAATGATAATCCACCCATTTGGCAGGAGGATCCGATACAAATACAAATCAGTGAATTAGCTAATGAGGGTACAGTCATATATAATTTTACCGCCTCAGATTCGGACACGGGGTTAAATGGTCAAGTTCAATATAAATTACTAAAATATAGTCCAAAAACTGTTGCAAATGAGAAATCAATGAAAATAGAAGATAATCTATTTGCTGTAGACATATTAACCGGAGGTTTAACTTTAATGGGTCCTTTAGATTATGAATCTGTTAAGGAATACATACTCATTGTTCAAGCCTTTGATTTGGCTGAAAATAAATCTGAACGACTATATACCTCAGTGACAGCAGTAGTTAAAGTTTTGGATGAAAATGACAATAAACCCGAATTTGTTATACCACCGCTAAATAAAGAAAATAAATATAAATATGGTCTAACAAATGGAAATGAAACACCTACTGCTACAGTATTTATATCGGATAACAAAAGAATTGGTGATATGTTAATGCATATTGTAGCTATCGATAAAGATTCAGGCAATAATGGTCGTTTAACATATTCCTTGGAAAGTGGCAATGAATTGGGTTATTTTCGTTTGAACTCACAAACAGGTTTCTTGGAATTAGCAAAAACTTTTGCACCCATTGCCCATAATACTGCCGACAATATTGCTCCGTTGTCAACGTTAAATCGTAATAAATTTGAGTTAATGGTTAAAGCACAAGATCATGGTGTAATCGATAAGAAAAGTTCTATGATGAAATTACAAATATTGATACAGGGCACCAAAAGTAATCCGCCGCGATTTTTGCAGTCTATGTATTATGCCAATATAACGGAAAGTGCTCCGTCTGGAAGTTTTGTGTTACAAGTTTCGGCCAAATCGTTTAATGGTGGTGAAAATGGTGAGTAGACAAAAAATAAGAGCTTTTAATAAAAAAGCTAATGAACAATTATAAATACTTATTGAAAAGTTTATTAGGTTTTTATAAGCCAACCCTCAAAATATATATTTACATAACTTTAAATATGGATGGACAATGAATAGGCAAAAAAAAGCTTTAAAGTAAAAAAGTCGCAGAAACTCTGCAAAAATTATTTTTTATGTACAATTAATTCTAAAATTTGTTGTTAAATGAAAGAGGCTTTTAAGTTCTTAAAGCTTTTTTATAACGTTAAATTTTGACGTGTTTTTATATTAAACTGAATCAGAACAGTTTAATACACTTTTTAAAATTTAGATGTTTTTTTAAAATACTTCTTTATTATTAAAGACAGCTTTTAAAAAAAAAAAGCTTTCCAGATTTTTTTACAAAAAAAAATATAAATTGAATTCTTCGGTATTATAATCAAAATAGCTTTTTCACTACAATTTTAACATATTTTTTACAATAAACTCAACCAGAATTATTTTGAAATAGCTTAATATACGTTTTAAAATTTAGACTTTTTTTTAAAAATACTTCTTTATTATTAAAAACAGCTTTTAAAATAAAAAAGCTTTCGAGATTTTTTTAGAAAAAAATTTATAAATTTAATTCTTCGATATTAAAATCAAAAAAGAATTTTTTTACTTTTTATAGCTTTTTAAGTTAGACTTCAAAATATTTAAAAAAGCTTTTTATTTTATGCTTCACAAAGCTTAATGCAAAACACATAAATTTTCCAAAAATGTTTTTTTTTATATAAAATTAATTGCAAAAATCTTTAATGGAAAAAAAATAGTTTTCAAGTTCGTGGAAAATTTTATTATTATTTTTTTTTAAATTAAACACAATCAGAATTTTTCGGAAACGGTTGTACGCATTTTGAAATGTAACTTTCTTTATATACATCTTTTTGCATTAGCGACAGTTTTTCATAAAAACATCAAAGTTTTTGGAAAGTTTTTTAAGTAAAATATATGAATTTAGTTTTTTAGTATTACAATCAAAAGATTTTTTCTCTTTTAATTGCTTTATTTTATGCTTTAAATGGGACCTTAAAAAGATGTAAATTTGCCATTAGCTTCATACTCTTTTAATCACAAAGTATTCTTTAAAATGCTTTCATTTAATGCATTCTAGTTTAAAAATAATTACACTTTTTTAAAGTTAAATTTTTTTATAAGAGCTTTTTTTAAAAAATTAAGAAATATTTAAAACAAAAGTTAGTTTATAAAAACTTTTGCAATTTTGCCTTCTAAACACAAAGGCTGGAGTTAGTTTAACGTGGTTAAAACCAATTTTCACAAGCTCCATAAATGGACTACTAACTGGGGCTTTAACTGACATATTTTAATCTAACCCTTAGTGAAGGCTTAGCGGGTCATTCGGGACTAGCAAAAATTAAAAAAAAATAGCTAAAGATGAATTTAACATAAAAAACTCTCTCTTAAAAAAAAGTTTCTTGAAATCTTGATTTTTTATAAAATTAAATAAAATGTTTTAAACAATATAAAACTCGATTTTAAAACCAAAAATGTTTTAAAACACAGCTTAAATTATCCGCTTTAAATTTAAATAAAAATTTTTCACAAATTTAACCTTTTAATTTTTCAATTTTATTAAGACTTGTCAAAGCTTTTGGAAAATCAAGCAAAAGCTTTTGAAATTTTTCAGTACTTTAAGACTTTATATGAAATTCTGAAACGAACTAATATAACTCTTTCAAGTATTCAGTTATTAATCATAGTTGTAAAAACGCTTAGAAATAATTTATACATAAATATAAATAACTTTAACATAATTTTTAACAATAAGCTTTGGCAACCGTTAAACACATAATACAAATTTAGTTTAAGCTGCAAACATATTTTAATTTATAAGAGCTTTTTTCAAAATTAAAAGAAAAGAAAAATCCAATAAGCTATCACAAACTTTGTCAAAATAAATAAAACTTATATGGAGTAATGTAGGGAAATTTTGCGTTCTTAAATTAAAAAAAGGTTTTCCAGTTAATAAACTTTTTCTGCTAAATTTCTAAAATTTATGGCTTGTTTTATGCTTACTAAACAGCTTTTACAAACAACTCCAACATATATTTTTGAACTCGCAGAGCTTTAAAAAGCTTACAGTATCAGATATACAAAAGATTTTAATTTAAAAAAATAGGAAAGTTTAACAACAGGTTTTTATAGACATTTCAAACAAAAATAATTTTGTTAACATATTTTCACAATAACTTGCATAGTCTTAAAATTCTTTTTTTATTTTTTTTGAAATTAAAATTTTGCATACTCTGCAGAAGACAAACAAGGTTTATCATTCAAAGAAAACCTTTTTTCTTCATTTCTCTTTTTAAATAAATACACAAATAAATTTTGAAGAAATCACGAAGTGTCCATCAATATGTCTAATTCACACAATTTCCATCCATCTCTACTCAAAAACAAACAAAACAACAACAACATGCCTGCCTACCCAAATGACAGTCTAAACAAAACCATTAAATTTTTGTTTATATTGTTTCATCTCCTTCCAAAAACACTTAAACTTTTTCACAATGCATAATATATAAACAATTAACGGTTTCTTACTTATTTATTTATTTATTTATTTATTTATTTATTTATTCCTCCTAATTCTCCTTATTACAGCTAATCTCACCTATGAGATACCAACAGGTGTCGCCGATAATCATTTTCATGTTGACACCCAACGTGGCATTGTCACCACACGCGGTCAATTTGATCGTGAAACAAAAGCTTCATACACTGTGCCAATTTATGTATACGATGCTAAACGTTCAGCAGCATCATCGGGTAGTAGCAGCAGCAGCAACAGTAATACCATGACGATGATAGCACGTAGGCAACGGTCTTCGATAAATGAAGCTGCGGCTGCACAAAATGGACAATTTGATGTTGCCACTTTACACATAACAATAACTGACATTAATGATCATGCACCGGAATTCAGACCAGGCTCTTGTTATGCATTATCAGTGCCGGAAAATAGTGACTTAGCAGTAATACATACAATTGTGGCAACAGATTTAGATGAAGGAGCTAATGGAGAGATTATGTATACCATAATAGGTAAGATTTTTTCTTTATTCATTTTCGTTTTTTTTTTTTGTTTTTGGTTTTGTATTATACTATGTATAACAATAAATAAAAGTAATAAATCAATGTATATTTAATATACCCAGCAACAAATTTTAAGAATTAATGCATTTAGTATGCAAAAAATTTAAACTTATAATGTAAACCAGTTAAAAGAATTTTACACACAGAAAAAAATATTTTGAAATCAAGCAGAAACAATATTAATGAGGTTATTCTGTCACTACGTGAAAATTTTTCACGTTCAAATATGTACATAACTCTAATATATTTAGCACAGGTTGAGTCACTAATATTAAAATTATATTTTTAACATTATTTGGAGAGTCAATATGTAGAGTTGCATATTTTAACAACTTTACATATAGTTACGGAATAACGCCATATATTAAATACAAACCTTTGGAATACAAGCTAAGTTTGTTTTTTTTTTCTTTTAACCTTAGTTTAATGTTTATAATTATTTTTAAATTGCAAAAACAAAATCAAATATGTTAACATTTTAACAAGAATCATATTTACTTTTATAATACTTTTAAATTTACGTAAGAAATGAAATGTTAATTCAAATGGGATATTAATATTTTTTTTTTCTTTCTGTGTAGAAATACATTTCCTAACAAATTAATATATTGCTTGGTTATTTTAGTATACTTTAAGCACTCGTCTATTTCTAATGGTACTTTTTTACTTTTTTCCTTCTTCTCTCTTAGGTGGCAACACTGGCAATAAATTTAGTTTAGATATTCATTCCGGTGAATTAACTGCTCGTCCTTTGGATCGTGAACAACAATCACGTTATATTTTACAAATACAGGCTACCGATCGCGGTTCACCTATTAGTTATCAGGGACATTGCAATATTACCATTATTGTCGAAGATCAAAATGACAATGATCCACATTTTGAGCAGGCAAAATATATTGCAAATGTTGCCGAAGATGTTGCTGTTGGTACGAGTGTTATGCGCATAAAAGCTGTTGATGATGATTTGGGCATAAATGCTAGACTGTTGTATACGTTGGCCAATGAAACTCAATGGGTGTTTGCTATTGATAATAAAAGTGGTGTTATTAGTACAGTGGGGTAAGTAGTTAAAATTATTTTTGAAAAAATTTAAAAAATATATGGAAGTATTATGCTACAATAACAGTTTTACAGTATTATCAATATCAATAGAATTGCATTCCCTTCTATCACCATTTTTACCACATTCCTGATGAAAATTATGGGCAGGTCCCATAATGATTGCCAAAAATACTGTCATATCAGTGTTAACCTATACTCAGAGAAACACATATTTTAAATTCCTGGTTTCTAGCCAAATAGGTATGAGTTGGTTGTTAGTGAGGACGTGGGAGATTTTTGATCAATTTTTCACCATTTCGCCCCTTCCCGTAGGAATTTACAAAAATCCTGTCTTTTCCATGGAATATGTTACATATCCGAGGAATACACACGCAAAGAAAAAACATGGTTGGGAGAATCATATTCGAAGAGCATCATATATCTTTGGGTTTATGATTGTGCCAACCATAGTCGTACTATATTATGGTTATCATGTTATGATAGTAAAATATCCATAATTTTACCATAATATTGACCCTACTGTTATATTATGATCCAAAAATTACCATATTATGATTCTAAATAAACATATTATGATGTTGAAATAATCATAATATGATTGCATCTAATCATAGTATGCTCAAAATGTTATTACATTATGGTCCCCATAACTATATTATGAATTCTGGATTATCATAATATGAGCCATATAAAATCTTTATATAGAATCTTTTTGACAATGAATTGATTATTGTAAATAATATTACATGTATAAGGAATTTTCGAAAAAAAAACACTAATAAAAAATCTTCTAAAGTTTAAAAAAAAATGAAGTGGATCTTAACAGGTTAATTGATGAAATGTTTTAATGCTACATGAAAGGTATTTTCTACCCATCTGATATTTCTCCAGTTTTAGTAAACAATATATGATTGTTGTTTTAAGACATTTTGGTTTTTATGAAAACAAGACAATACTCGTATTAGGACTGTAAATGTCACAGTCATGTTTTATTTGATGTATAATTATTCATTGATTGTTGCCAGCATTTTATGGTTGCATAATTATCATATTTTTTTCATAGTCAGAATTTTTGTTACCACAGTATGGTTACAGCCAATCATGTTATAAAATAGAAGGTGGCAATCATAAAATAGTGAAATATTTACTATAATAATGATGGTAGCGACCATGTTAATGTTTAGACAACCAATAATATGGTTGTGACAACCATACTTGATTGCAGCAAGTACAATATAGTAGCAGTGATCATGTTGCAACCATGTTTTTTCTCTACGTGCATATTTTAAATTTCAGGATTATGCAGCCTCATTAGTTAAATAATCTTTTTATGATTAGGGAAAATATTTTATACGATAATTATTTTTATTGTAAAGAAATCCATAAAATTTAAAATTAAGCTTTCATTTTCTGAAATAAAATTGTTAGCAGTTTTAATAATTTTCTACCATTAAATTTTGGAGTATATGTATATATAAAAGGGTTGGCAGGTAATATCGCTAAAATACCGCTAGCAATTCAAAATCCTTTCAACTAACTAAATTTACCCTAAAAATAACGTTACCAATATAAATAAAGTACCGTATCGTTTAAATACCATTACCGTCACCCGTAAAATACCGTTACCGAAATATCACAATATCTTTACCCTATCTCCTTAAAGGATCACTGTAGGGATACCTATAAAAATATTTAAAATAAAAAGATTTAAAATTGAAAAATAAAATAGATTCATGCAAAAGCACTTTTTTTAGAGTTGTAAAATTTGGATACTTTTGAATACTCGATACAACTCAACACTTTTTAAGTATTGACTCGATCCTACCTACGTTATAAACAGAAAAAATAAAACTCTGGAAGTATTAAGTAGGTATTTTAAGTATTGACTTCTCGATAAAAAGGTGGTAATTGAGCACTCAATGTCTAAATACTCAATACTTGTACAAATCTTCCTCATTCCCACTTAAAAAAAAAAAACTTAAAAAAATTCCGAATCTTTTAATACATTACATTAATGTTCTAAAAATGCATTTAAAAAATTATATCACCAAAATTACATTACAAATAATGTAAAAAATTTAAGAAATAAAATTATGGAGGTGAAAAACTTTTTTGGATGTGAGAACAATTTTTGTGGTAGGAAAAAAATTTTGATGTAAAAAAAAAAAAAATTTGTAGTGAAAAAAATTTAGTGGTGAAAAAAATTTGAAAAATTTTTCTGAGGTGAATATAAAATATTATTCAATTCTAAGCAACTGGTGAAAAAAGAAGAGAAAATATTTTATTTGCCAGACGCTACTATAAAATGGTACTAAAATAATGCACTCATAATATATGTTACACTCATAATATATACTCGTAATATACACCAATTTGTATGGAAATTTTATGTAAAGGTACCTTCATATTTTCACTAATTACTTTTTAACCGTTAGACCAATTTAGCTCATTTTAAATACCAAACTTTTCGTGAGGATGCACTTTTAAAAAAAATTCTATATTTCCTTAACTTGATAACAAATTGGTTCCAAAAACCAATAGCTTCAGGAAGAATTATAAATTTTTATTCAAAACATAGTAAAAGAATTATTATTAACACTGCGAAGAATTTGATAGAGAAGAGAAAATAATAACTACACTGTCCAACAAATTAAGACTTTTTGAATGGAACAGAATAGCGACCTCATAATTCTGAAAGGGTATGTTGAGTAGATCATTTTTGTAGAACAAACTTATGGTCCAGCACGTCTGAGTTTTTTTTTACAGTGGGTCAAAGTTTTCATTTTTTGGTCGAAGGGAGCATTATATTATATGAAAAAAATGCTGTAAGTTAATGTCTGAGAGAATTCTTTTGGTCAGAGTTGTATTGTGGAATTGTATGAGGATTATTTTTGTGGAAGATCTTAACCCTTTAACTGGTCTCTTTATGGGTCGATTTGACCCTTTTTTCGAGAAAATCAAAAAATATCCTTTAAAAAAGGACATTTAAGGATTAAAATATTCTACAAAAATGTTTGCCGAAAAATTTCAGTGGGGGTCACCAAAGACACCAATGTTGTAAATAAATCTCTTTACGCTTAATTAGTAAAATTATACACCAACATATACAAAACAGGTAAAAACGGCGTCAAGTTCGGCCGGGCCAAACACTGAGTTCTCGCGTCTAGTCAGCTGTGACTTACAAATCGGGTGTGATATTTATTAAAATTAATAATAAAAAATAAAAGAAAAAATTCAAGCATAATTGAGCTACTAAGCAGTACATATCGGGTGTGATTTTTACTAAAATTAATATAAAAAAAGAAAATTTAAAGCTTAAATAAGCATGGCGGATTCTGTTTGCAAATTAATAGATTGATTTTGTTTTATTTGTGGACATTTTACGCACCATCAAAGCAGAAGAAAGATATTCCCTACAATTGAAGAACCATATTTTCTTGTCTTTGGAATACGATTTTTATCTGAAGCTTGGATACCAAAAACCGTATGTACTACTTGCGAAAGTGGTCTTTTGACCTGGTACAGAAGCGGTACTAAGGCGCTGCCATTTTCTGCGCCTATTATATGGATTGAACCTGAAGATCACAAATCAGATACATGCTATTTCTGCGTAAATTACAAATTTGGTAGAAGCCAAAGGCACTGCGCGATAATGACATACGAAGCAACAAATAATGTTATTTCACCAGAAGTGCGCTGTGAAGGTGTTCCGGTGCCTCAAACGCCTACACATACATTTTCGGCCAATATGACTGTCGCCAATACAGAAATAACAGTGGTGGTTGAAAACATATGAGATATAAGTTACTTGCCTCTTGATGGTTTAAGCATATGTCCTTATTTGATAGACCAAGCTTATTTTGAAGATCTTGTAAGAGATTTAGGACTAACAAAAAAGAAAGCTGAATTATTATGTTCCAGATTCAAAAACAGGAATTTGATAAAAGCCGATGTAAAAATTACATTTCCAAGAAAAAGGTATTGGAAGAAAGATTCAAAGGGAAATCCCAAAGTGTAATGCTTGCTAAATACGTATGGGGCTTGTACAGAAACCTTAACCCATCGGAACATTCACGTCAAGCTAAATACAGGAAATCATATTAAGTTTAATCTTTAATCCATTGTCATACTACTGCTATTTCCCAATTCCCTTTTACTCGAAAATGTGAAGCAAAAAAATAAATATGTACATACTTTAATGAACCACTATTAAAACAAAATTATAATTTTTTTATAGAAGTTGGCGTGTAATTTTGCCAATTAATCGTAAAGAGCTTTATTTACAACAATAGTGTCTTTGGTGACCCCCACTGAATTTTTCCGACAAACATTTTCGTAGAATATTTTAATCCTTAAATGTCCTTTTTTAAAGGATATTTTTTGATTTTCTCGAAAAAAAAGGGTCAAATTGACCCATAAAGAGACCAGTTAGAGGGTTAAGATCTTCCACCAAAATAATCCTCATACAATTCCACAATACAACTTTTACCATAAGAATTCTCTCAGACATTAACTTACAGCATTTTTTTCATATAGTATAATGCTCCCTTCGACCGAAAAATGAAAACTTTGACCCACTGTAAAAAAAATACTCAGACGTGCTGGACCATAAGTTTGTTCTACAAAAATTATCTACTCAACATACGCTTTCAGAATTATAGGGTCGCTATTCTATTCCAAAAATGCTGTTGGACAGTGCTATTAGTGACAAAGAATTTCATAGAATGAATAAGGAAAGAATTAAGAATTGATTAAAAGATAATAATTTTCCGACGAATTTATTTTGTACAATGGAAAAGAACAAAAAACTTAACTGAACAGACGATTTACCAGGGATACCAGAGCGTTTGGAAAGATCAAGTTGATCGATACTAATATATATAGAATAGCTTTTAAATCATATAATACAATAAATAAATTATATAGTAAGACAAAGGTACAAAAATTAGACATGTCTTATATAGTATATAAGATACCATGTAGTAGAAAAGACAGAGGGAATTGTGATAAAGTATATACAGGTTGGTTGAAAAGTTCCTGCGCTCACCAAGAGATGGCACTGCTAGCTCCAAACTTGTTTTTCTCAAGTTGGTATAACTGTCCTGAGAACACATGCAAAGTTGCAAGTCATTCTGTCAATTCTTTCTTTGTTTCCAAGCCATTTGAAGTTGACGTGTCATTGATTTTTTTTAATATGAAAAAAATTGAATATCGTGCAGTCATAAGATTCGTTGTTTTGAAGGGTTTAAAAGCAAAGGAAATTTATGAACAATTGTTAGAAGTGTATAAGGAGTCCTCACCTTCAAAACGCACCGTTGAGCTTTGGGCTGGTTAATTTAAACGTGGTCGTACCAGCCTTAAAGTCGATCCACGCGAAGGACGACCAAAAACTGCAACCACAGCAGAAATCATTCAGCAGGTACTTAATATGGTTAGTGAAGATCCAAGTTTGACTAAGCGTGAAATTGCTAATGCCATAGGCATCTCAGACGAACGAGTACTCCATATTTTACATGATGAATTACGTATGAAAAAACTGTTTGGAAAGTTAGTGCGCACACATTAACAATTCAACAAAAACTGGGTCGAAAACAAATTTCTCAGCGTAATTTGGAGCGTTTTAAGCCGAATAAAACAAACTTCTTGCGTCGTTTTATAACTATGGATGAGACTTGGATCTACCACCATGGTCCTTAATTGAAACAAGAACGTTTACAGTGGACTGAAGCTGGTTGTTCAGCTCCAAAGCAGGTGAAGTCACAACGATCAGCAAAGAAGGTTATGGCATCAGTTTTTTGGGATGCAAAAGGAATTTTGTTGATTGATTATCTTCAGAAAGGTAAATTAATCAACTCTGAATATTATTGCAGCCTTTTGGATCAGCTGGATCAGCTGGATGTTAAAATTCGTGAGAAAAGACCTGGTTTAAAGAAGAAAAAAATCATTTTTCATCAAGACAATGCACCTGCTCACAAAAGTGTTTTGACGATGGCTAAATTCAAAGAATTAAAGTACGAATTGCTTAAACATCCACCGTATTCACCAGATTTGGCTCCCATCTCTTCAGAAATCTCAAACAATTCCTTCGTGGAAAGCATTTTTCGTCGAATGAAGAGGCCATAGCAGCCGTAGACGGTTATTTTGCAGAGCTTCCGCAAAACCATTATAAGGATGAGATGAAATTATTGGAAGATCATTTGAACAAGTGTATTGAGCTTCTAGGAGATTATATTGAATAAAAAAATATATTTCGTAACAAAAACAGTATTCTTTCATTTCGAGCGCAGGAACTTTTCAACCAACCATGTGTAGGTACAACGAGAAACAAATTAAGAACAAGAATGGCAGGAGATAAATCAGATCAAAGATATAGAAATATTAATTAACAGAAGATAGCGTTATCTTCCCATTGTTCGATATTTAATCACTATCCAGACATACGTAACACAATTATAAAAGTCGTTATATTTAAGGCAGATATTAAAAATGTAGCTCAGAATTATAGATATTTAATACATACGAAATTATAACAAATATTATATTAATAGATTTAAGTTTTTATATTGTTAATTATGTATTTATTTATTATAACTATTATTTGTTTGTTATGTTTTTTGTTCAAAAAATTTTTGCTTACTTGTATATATGTTACCTAGGAAATTTTATATACTTATTTGACAGACATTTTTTAAATTTTTTCCAAACTTTCATTTTGTTTATAATTTGTCAAATTATTATTTCCTGAAAATGCTACACAATGGAGTAGCGAAATATTGAAAAATAAATACTGTAATATATTTTTGGAAAAAACGAAAATTAAGTTAAAAAAAAATAATATAAAAAAAAATAAGCTAGTTATCAATAAAATAAAAAATAAAAATAACTCCTTAACTTTACCCGAATTTTTTAAAAATTAAAATAAGGTGCTTTAAAACCTACTACTACTTACTGTTTGTAGAGGTGTTGTTGTCAATTAATGATTTTCAGCCACATGTGGAATATTATATCCAAATATTTCTCGTTAGCTCTTAATATTTCTGCTGGGGACGCTGTGAAATAACAAGATCCGAAAAAATATTCGCTGTGCATTTATACCCAAAGGTTGATCATGATAGGAAACTACCGTTATCCTTAAAATACCGTCACCGACATAACTACTGATACCGAAATAACTACCCCTAAAATAATGTTATGGAAAAAACGGAAAACTGTTACCCTTAAAATACCCTTACCAAAATATCTAAAATACCCTTATCGCTAGAAAACCCATATCCGTAAAATACTGTTACCGAAAAAAAACTAAAATATGATTACCCTTAAATTACCGTTACCGAACTAATATAAAATAGCGTTACCCTTAACGACCACGGCAACATTTCGGTTGACATCCATAGTATACACTCACCAAAAAAAGTCTGTAATGGCAACTGAAAATTTTGCTGTTATTACGGGAAATTCTGCTAATTTGAGCCCAGCGGTATTTTTTGCTAATCTTAGCAACACATGTCTGCTGACGTGTAGTACAATGAAATTAGTAGAAAAATTAGTAGCCGCTACTAAATTTTAGTAGACTTTTTGTAAAGTGGAATTGAAAATCTGTTTGCTAAAATCAGCAAAAAAAGTTACTAAATATTATTAATATTAGTAAAAAGCTTTGAATTTATTTTTCTTATCGAGCATCAAAAATTTTGATTTTATTTTTTAAAAAACGAATTAATCATTTTGTTTTAATTTGGTAATTTCTTTAAAAAATATTTTGGTCAATTTTTTTTTTTTACTTTTAAGGTTAAATTTTAATTGTTTTTTGGGCTGATTTTTAGAACTAAAACACCTTTTTAGTGCTATTTTAAGTAGATGTCCTCTTTTTAGACATGAGTCGGTATCTTCACTTCCGATTCCTTTTTTAATATATGTAACATTTTAAAGAAATTTAAGTTTGTAGGTGTAAGTTTTAATTAGAAATAACATTTCCTTCAATATCCACTTTTTTAAAATTAGTAATATTTTTTGCTAATTTTAGCAAATCCGTTTTCAAAAATTTGTAAAATGATTTCTAAAATTAGCAACGAAAATTTGTAAATATTCCGTAAAAATTCTGTAATTTGTAAAATGTAAATAGCAAAAAGATTTGCTAAATAATAATATTTTACTAAAAATCAGTACAAAAATAGTACAGTGCGATTGAAAACCGTTTACAAATTTTTCTACTAACTTTTTTTTCTGAGTGTATACTTATATTAAAATCTTAATCGTAAATTTCCCCAATTTTAAAACTAGGGCTATTTCGATTCCTTTTTTGTCAACCTTAGTAAGGTTGCATATCACTAAAGGTTGCTTCTTAAAGTTAACTAAGCTAACTAAAGAAAATTCCATTATTCCATAGCAATTGTAATTTTTGTTACAATTCCATATTAAAAACATATTCCTTTTTAGCAATATTTTGTTTTTTTCTTTTCTTATAAACAAAAAGAAAAAACAGATTCAACAAGTTGCTACATAGTAGTTGTAATAAATCATCATTTTTTAATCAGCAACTGTCACATGTTAGTCCAAAACATTTTGCCACAAATTAAGCACTTCTTGATAAAAAATGCCGCTTCAATACGAATCTGTTTTTTACCATTTTTTTGTTTTTATTTCTTGCAAACATTTCTTAGCAATGTGTGACTACAATCATATAAAACTTTTTGTATAGTTTTATTTTTTCTTTAAAAATGTTGCTGCATGTTTCACAGAGAAACAAGTGTGGTGTGGTAATAAAGTATAAAAAAAGTAAAATATAAAAAAAATTATATGAGTATCTTATAAAAAGATGTCTTCTTCATTTTATGTTAAATAAATTTATGTATTGTTTTTCATCTTTTTGATAGAGGACTCAACTCTTATGAAGTTTTTTTCTTTGTTTTCTTTTACAATGATTAACCCTAGTTTTTTATATGAAGTTAAAAAAAAAAAACTTCAATTTTAACATACACTTAATATTTTTGCAAAATTTTTTACTTGTATTTCAAGAAGAAAAAAAAAATGATGAAGAACAATTTATTTTTGCAATTGTTGTCATCATTGATTGTCCATATGAATAAATTTGCACCAGAGGGGGTCTGCAACAGAAATCTACAATTTATACTTTATATAAAAAAAAGAAACTGAAATGTTGTGCTAAAAGGTTTTTCAAGTTTATTTTTAGACAAAAAGTAAAATACTAAAAAAATAAAAAAAAAATTGCAAACAAAAAAAAAAGAGAAGGAAACTACATGTATTGATTTAATTTCATTTTTCCAAAAACGACCTTTAAGTTATGTCCGATTGTTGTATGTTGTACATAAATACATATAACTTGCCACAAACAACATCTACAGCAAAAACAACACAACACTACAAAAAACTTGACATCGTTATTGTTGTTACTTGTAAGAAATTATTTCGATTTGTTGTTGTTGTTGTTGTTTAGTATAAAGATAAAACAATTTGTTGTAGGTATCGTTGAAGGTTTTCTTTATCCAAACAGAAAAATATACAAACAACTAAACAACCATTTCAACTGAACATGTGCCACAATTGCTAAAGAGTCTGTTACTCAAAACCCCAAATATAAAAAAAAATAACTAAAAATTGCGTAGGTTGTGTATTAATAAAATTATACGTTCTTTGTTTACAAAAAAAATAAAGCCAAACAACTCAAAAAAATTTGTTGAAAGATGTTCCTAAAGAGTTTATCTGATAAATAAAGCCGAAGGCAACTTCACCTTAAATGATGTAAAGCATACAAAATTCAATGACTCCCTAAAAATCCTTTTTTATCTTCAGTAAATAATTTTTCTTATACAATTTTTAAAAGAATTCCTTTTTTTTAGGTGTCACTTTAAAAGGTATTTTAATTCGAATTTCCCTAGCTCGCTAGACCAAAGATGTATTTACTAGAAAAAAAATATTAAAATAGAGTTTGCGTCTTAAGTCTTTTGATACATAATTAACTTTTGTTATACTTCAAGTGACCAAATTTTAGTTTAAAGCAATCATATATACATAGGCTGGCTCTGTTTTAAGGAAACACATTCTTTATTTTTAATAATGTAAAGCAATCACAATTCTTGGGCCTACTGCAAATCCTGCATATTCGTCAAATAATCGCAAAAAGAGTTCCCTTTAATGGTTTCACTCAAAATCAAATTTCAAACAAAATATTCAAGTTTGTCATGCATATGAAAAAATTTATTTTAAATATAAACAAAATCAAGTTAAAGGCGATATCCTTTTCCAATTGTTACTTAAAAATATGTTTCTTTCCGAGAAGACTAAGGACATATTTTCCGGGAAAAATTCTAAATCAAGTTTGTGTTTTAAGTCTTTTGTAAAATTCAATCCACTTTATTAGAAATAGTATAACGAAATTTTTGTCGTTTGGTATGTATTTGCAACCGAATTTTACGTGTTAGTAAGCAGAATATTTAAGTTTAAGCTACAAGTGATAAAAATTTTCCTTACTTTTTAACCTTATAGACAAATCCGTTTCCAGATGTCACTTATTTCATGCTGAAAATCCCAGTTTTCTGAAAAAAGACACATTTTCCAAAAAAAAGTTTTACACATTTTCTGAAAAGTTTTAAGTCTTATAGTTTTATATTCTATACACTTCTTTGAAAATACGAACTGTTTGGTATTGTTTAGTTGTTTGATTTTTGGCTGAAAAATTATATTCATCTAAATTATCCAGTTTAAAAAGCCGTATATTTTAATTAGCTACGCTAGACAAGATTTTACTGTAACAAAAAGTAATTTGAGTTTGTGTCCTAAATCTTTTGTCACTTAAAAATATTTTTTATTCCCCAATCGCAGTTTCCTGGACAAAAAATATATTTTCCAGAAAAGCTTTCTAAATCGAGTTTGTGTCCTAAGTCTCTTGATTTCATATTCATAGCCTGTTCCTCGATCTCGAACGAAAAACTAGTCGAACGAAAGCAAGTCACTCGAATTCGAATCAAATTGGGTGTCTCTATTTCGAAAGCCTTCGATCGACTTGACTTACGTGTGTCAATTTTTGTTTCTTACGCATTTACAAATCACAGAGATGCCAGATCATATATTTTAAGTATTTGTTACAATTTTCTTTAAAAGTAGCAAAAATACTACTAAACTGCTTAAAGTAAAAAACATCCCTGTTTAACAGTGATCAGCTGTATATGACAAATGAAATAAAAAAATAACAATAAACAAATAAATTTTTATTTGAGAATGTGTTTATTTTTGAAAATGTTTATTATCGATTGGTTGTGGGTGAGATTGTTAATCGGAAAGCTTTTCTGTTGCCTGTGGCTGTTGTCTGTTCGGTGCGGTCACTGCTACAGTGCTGTTAATATGAGGTGCTTGGGGCAAACGTAAGTCACAAACAATACACATTCAACTTTTACCACTCAGCAACAGCGTATAGGGGGTGAAACGGAGTTTAGTTTTCTGGTCAAATTTTCCTCCTCTGGCAAAATTAGGTCTTTCTTCCATATAAAACACATGCGTCTTGTTGATTTTTTTAACTAAAATTTTAAATTCTTAATAAACTATAAATAATTATATTATTTTGTACTTACCTTTTGTTATCCATTGCTTTTTTTACTTCATTTTGCTTTTAAAAATATTAAATATATATTTACTCGACAAAAAAATAGCAAATGACTGATTTTGACATTTGCGTTCGAGCTGTTTGAAATAGAGAAACCAAATTTTGTATGAAAACACGTTTACGTTTTCATTCGACTTGTCGTTCGAGTCATCGTTCGCATACACTCAGAAAAAAAAGTTAGTAGAAAAATTTGTAAACGGTTTTCAATCCCACTTTACAATTTTTGTACTGATTTTTAGTAAAAAAATTATTATTTAGCAAATCTTTTTGCTATTTACATTTTACAAATTACAGAATTTTTACAGAATATCTACAAATTTTCGTTGCTAATTTCAGAAATCATTTTACAAATTTTTGAAAACCGATTTGCTAAAATTAGCAAAAAAAATTACTAATTTTAAAAAAGTCGATATTGAAGGAAATGTTATTTCTAATAATTTAAACTTACACATACAAACTTAAATTGCCCTAAAATGTTACATAGGATTAAAAAACGGATCGGAAGTAAAGATACCGACTCATTTCTAAAAAGAGGACATCCACTTAAAATAGCACTAAAAAGGGTTTTTTAGTTCTAAAAATCAGCCCTCAAAATAATTAAATTTAACCTTTAAAGTAAAAAAAAAATTGACTAACAATTTAACAATTTTTAAAATTTTTAAGCCTTTGATTTTTTTTTAATTTTGTATAAAACATCTTTTAAAAAATATAATCAAAATTTTTGATGCTCGATAAAAAAAAATAAATCTAAAACTTTGTACTAATATTAATAGTATTTAGTAATTTTTTTTTTTTTTGCTGATTTTAGCAAACAGATTTTAATTTCCACTTTACAAAAAGTCTACTAAAATTTAGTAGCGGCTACTAATTTTTCTACTAATTTCATTGTACTACACGTCAGCAGACATGTGTTGCTAAGATTAGCAAAAAATACCGCTGGGCTCAAATTAGCAGAATTTCCCGTAATAACAGCAAAATTTTCAGTTGCCATTACAGACTTTTTTTGGTGAGTGTAGAAATAGAGTTATTGAAACCCAAATCAGTTTTCTTTCGACTAGAAAGCGAACGAACGTGTTCTTTCGAAATAGAGGAACAGGCTATCAATCCACTTTATTGAAAATAGTAAAACGAAATATTTGTTGTTCGGTATGTATTTGCTTTAAAGTCAAAGAATAATTTTCCGTCGCATTATCCGAGTTAGCTAACAGAATATTCAAGTTTGTTCTGCGAATGATAATATTATCCTGTAACAAAAGTTAACTAGAGTTTGAATTCTAAGTCTTTTGTTTTGCCATTTAATATTATAGAGAAATTCTTTTTCTCATGTCACTTATTTTACACTGAAAATCCCAGATCCAAACGATTTCCAGAAAATATTATTAAATCGAGTTTGTTTCCTAAGTCTTATATTTTTATATACAGAAACTAGATTCATCGTGGCAACCGAATTTCTTGCCAACTGAATATTTTGGTTGCAGCCAACGAATTATTTAGGTGTCCCAACCAAAATTTTTCGCTGATACAATTAAAATATTTGGTTTCAACCGAAATTCTGTTGCATTAACCGTATTTTGGTTGGGGCAAACAAATATATCGGTGTCTCCAATCAAACCATTCGGTTGGCAAGAAATTCGGTTGTTACAAAGAAAATGTTTTCTCTGAGTATATGTAATCAACATTATTAGAAATTCAACGACATATTTGGTGTATTTGATTTTTGACCGAAAAATGATACACCCAGAGAAAAGATTGGTTGCAATTCGATCAAAACTAATAACATTTATTTGTAAGGATTTTATTTGGAATAATCTATCATCCATTATTATAGAAACCAAAAAAGGACACTATTATCCAATTATTGGTATTTCCAATCAACTTTACCAGTAAAATTCGTTTAGATATTTCGTACAGTAGAAGCAACCATTTATTTAGTGAATGTACAAGAAAATTAGTACAATCTATCGAATTTATTATAAAATTGTCAATATTCAAAAGTGGTAACTACAAATACGGTTATCAAATAAATCATTAAATTAGGGTTTCAATTGAACCAACCGAATTGTTGAGTGTATTGATTATAGAAGCCACTAAAGATTGGTATTTGTAAACGAATTTTCTGCTACATTTATTTTCCTAAAAAATTAAATTATTTAAATTCAAAATTAATCATTAAAATTCTTAAATGTTTGTGAGCTAGTGGGTAGAGAGCTAGCCTAGTACTCCTAATTTCCCAGTTCAAATACCGGTAAAGGCAAACATTTGAAAAAATATATTTTTTTTAATTAAAAAAAATATTCAAATGTTTTAATAACAAATATATCAAAGAAAATTAAATTAAATTGTGGGCAGTAAGTCTGAGTGCCCAGGTTCGATACAAGAAAAAACTAAAAATATTATTTTTTTTAAAAAATATTTGTTGGAACGTAATAATATTTATGAGGAATATAAATCCCAGCAAAATATAATGGATGTTATTCTTTACGAATCTCCTTTTCAGAACATCCAAAGTAGTTAACAGTGCAAATTTTTCGATTTTTAAGAAGTCATTTTAAAGAACTTCCAAAATGTTGATATTAACCCCTACTAGTAAAAAAACAATTATTTAGTTGGTCCATAAATGGTTAATTCCTGCAGTCACTAAATTCCTTATAAAAAACATATGTTGCATACCAGTGTTATCCACCTTTTCCTGGTCGGAATAATAATTCTTGGCGTGTTCAAAATCAAATTTTTAACTTTAAAACAAAGCCACTCCCTATATTTATTTTGTAGTCCCTATATTTAACAACTTTCGTAAACTAATGTAAAAGTATATCTGCTCATCGATTTTTCATAGCACCGAAACAAACTACTTCCTCTCAATGACACGCCCATGTTAAAAATCATTAATGATTCACCGAAATTTTCACAACTTCGTGTTCCTTAGATGTAGTGTTGAGCTACTTCTTCCTCAGCTCTTATTTTTCTGGGATATTAAATAAGACAACTGAATATTGGCCTTCACAACTAAAAATATAATTTAATAAGAAGATAGTTGTTGTTGGCAACAAATTCGACGGCCACAGCTGATACTGTTTTCTGGGTGTACTCACTTACAAAAAACAGGTTTGTAGTTGCAACTGAATTTTTGTAGTTTCACCTACCAAAACTTTTGTAAATTTTTAATACTGTTGTAATAACCGAATTTTATTTACAAATTCCGAATTTCAATTGTAATATTTGATTGCATTTCTATTTATAGATTATAATATTCTATAAATAGATATTATACTAATATAAACGCATTCCACAAAATTTGCTTTAAATAAAAATATTTTATGCTGCGAACTAAGCTAGAACCAGCAACCTTCTCTTTATCGGGTCATTGCTCTTGCTCTAGGCTAAACGGTATTTAATTTTTTCTAGTCAAATTTCAAACTTTAATATTTTTCAGGTTTGAAATTTTAATATTTTTGTTAAAAAATAACGTAGTAGCCACAAGATAAAATAAATTATGTCTTCTAATTTTATTCAATAAAAAAATATTAAAAAAAAAAAATAAAAATATCTTTGGGTTAGATCCCTTAGACTTGCAGGCTTTGCTTCAACCCACTGAACCACAGGTACTTTCCAAAAGTTTTTGTTGAATTTTCAATATAAATATAAATATGTATATGAATAAAATGAAAAAATATAATACATTTCAAAATATTGTAATAATAATAACAATTTCGGCCGCTAATCTAAATATTTTATTATAATTTCCAAAATTGTGACAAGTAGTAATTGATTGCACTAATATTGGTAAAATTAATTGGAACAACTAATATTTTACATAAAGCAATACTTTTTATTGAAACAGAACTAATATTAAATTTTTGCTGCAAATATTCTGTTCATATGATAAAATCTTCCATAAATTGTTGGTTGTGGGTGTTAAAGTTAATATAGATGGTAATATTTTTTCAATATTGATTAGAAACCCAATTTTTTTGATTATGTGACATTGTTTCAGTTAATTTGAAATATTTTTTGTTTATAATGAAGAATTTTTAGTACTTACAATTAAATATTTAAAATAGCGATACAATTTAGGTTATTGCGATAGAATTTCAACGAATTTATTTTTTGTGTATGTACATCTATATTACTCGAATTAGCACACAATTTCGAAAAATCCTGCATATCTTCTCTTTACTCATCTTCTGATTGAAATTGATTTTTGATACTTAATTCTTAAACAATTTCCAAAGAACATCTTAAACCTCCTGCAACTCTTTGACATTAATATCTTTGTGATTGTTTTATTTTATTAAATTTTAGCAAATCTTTAAAATAAATTCAACCAATTCATGATATCAATACCATTTATTATTTTCTTTATTTTATATAATTTCCTTTTAAATCACTTTAATTCGTAATTCCCAAATATTTGTTTCTTAAATTATTTCTGTTTTTTTTTTATCCTTAATTTTGGACAATGATTAAATCACTTAAATACATACCATTGAATAAAGCTAACTGACGAATAACAAACATTTCGTGATGTTGTATGTCGAAAATAACAAGATCACTACAGAAAAACATCAAACAACAACAAAAACAGCAGCAATAACACAACTTGCAACAGATACAGAAAAATTGTGTTGTACAGCAAAACAAAAATTCTAGTTAAAATGATACACACTACACAGACACCAACCACACCGTTGGTAATCAAAAACACAACCACATAAATGACTTTAGCCTTGACATTAAGTAAGGAGAGGAGGGAGGGATGGAGAGCTGGGAATACGAACAACACATTTTACAATTGCCATTTTTTAACTCCTGACGCTTAGGATGCTTTTGGGTTTAAATGATAATGTTGATCATTGTTATAGAGATCTGGCATGTGAAAACAAAAAACAATCTAGATCATAGTTGTAGACTGTTTAGATGACAATGAACAGAATTAACCTTAATAGTTAATAGAGATTTGCTAAAAAAAAATAATATGAACAACTAGAGATGGTAGTCAATAGTTTATTTTGGTAAAGGCGTTTTTAGCTAATTCATCATTATTCCAAGATAATTTAATATTGTTAATTCTAGGTATTATAGGACACTAAATCTGTCCAAGGATGTTTCGAATTTAGTTCAAAACTGAACATGCTTAAGAGATAGCATGGATCTATTTAAAATACAAATATTTATAGTTTAAGTAGCTTTGAAAAAGTGTCTTGTAAAACTTATTTCAGATGAAAAAACATTTTATCAATATTTCATGATTTCTGATCTAATAGTATATATCACAATAGTATATACGGAGCCACTAACCCTAATTTTGCCGACGCGATTTAATTTTATTTTCGAGATCTGCAATTAAATAAGAGTTATGGTACAAACAATTTTGTACTACTTAAATAGGGACCCTGCAAAAAAAATGGTAGTCATTCTGTGACTATAATTCCTTTTATTGCTTCCTAAACTTCAGTTTACATTCTTTTATGATTATTTGGTGTTATTCATGTGTTCATACTTCAAATGCAGTGATCTGGATATAAGCCCATTGCATATCTTAAAGAATCAATCTTCATTACTTCCAAAGCATAAGTTATAGTATATCGTTTATTTTTTGAATCTAAAGCATTTATTCAAATTGAAAAAATAGTTCTGATGAAATTTTTTAATTTTTTTATTAAATCATTTTATATATTTTAGTTTAAAATTTTATGAGGGTTAGAATTTATGCAGTTTTGCAATTTTTATAAAAGTTTTGAAATATCAAGAAAAACAGATTTTTTTAACCTTCAATTGAAAATAGCTGGCCTGTCATTTGCATTTTTTCAGCCTTAAATATTTATGACGACGCAATCTCTGCATTTCTGCATTATATATATAATTTAACACTACACCATTTCCAGTTTTAATTCAGAATTTATCAAAATAATTTTAAAATTGTGTAAAAATTATTTCAAATTGCCCAAAAATGTTTTTAAATTGTGCAAAAATTATTTAATATTGTTCAAAAATATTTTAAAATTGTTTAAAAATGTTTCAAAATTGTACAACCAGTTTTTAAATTATCCAAAAATATTTTAAAATCTGTCTAAACATTCATCAACATTTTTTAAAAATATTTCAAAAATGCTTTTTCACTAATGCAGTATTATTTATTTGTTTTGATAAAGAGTATTTGTATATCAATGCATAAATTTCGCTTCTTTACACTTATTTTTCTGCATTCTTATGAATTAAATTTTCGTCAAAACTTAAATAGTACAAAGTATATGAACATTTTCCACTCATGCATCAGAATACCTTATCATTGTATTATCATTGCTTCCTTCCATCCTATGACACGCTAATGTTAAATTCATCGATGAAACCATCAAAAAAGAAGTCATGCCTTTGCCACAGTAGTGATGCTTTTATTGGAATTTTATTAGGCACTCTCAAGGGGAAAGCGGGGATAGGCTGGGATTTACTGAACACTATATTTTTTCTTGCTAAACTCGGCTTTCAAAATAAATTTTGGTCATATTTACTCGGGCTTTCGACAAGACAGTTATAAGTACCAACAAGTATATTTGCCTATGGTCTTCAGAAAACTAATTATAAAAGACTTTTTGCTTCACACATTCAAAATAATATTTATATCGTCTATGGATAGAAATATTATTTAGAAGGCAGTTTGCACAAAATGGTGCAAACTGCCTTCTAAAAATTATTAGATGCCCTCTTAAATAAGTGAACAATTTTTCAGGCACCGGGTCGAACCTGTCTACAGCTTCAGAGTCCCTTCAGTAGTTTCATTAACAATTATTTGCTGAAATCTGAGGCTTTGAAAACGAATACTAAATATTTCTATTAGGAACATTATTTTATTCCAGTTTCATTAAGAATTATTTGCTGAAATCTGAGGCTTTGACGACGAACACTGAATATTCCTATTTTCGGTAAAACTTTGACTGAAAGCTGAAAAAACCCATAAATCATTTGAACAATACTTCTGTTGGGTGCCATATTCCTATGTAGATATTCTTAATCTTTTGAAGGAAGTTGAAATTTTCAACGCTTCCAAAGTAGCATACAATATATTCAAAGAGATCAAATGAGAATTATTCTAGTATCCCTCAATGGAATATTCCTTAGACGCTATAAGAAAAATCCTAATAATATTTCATTTCATGTTGCCTTAAATGAGTAATTACATACGTTTAGCAATATTTTCTTATTTATAAGATGCAATCTATCTAAATGATCGGCAATCCCACCAAAATTTTAATTACTATGTGCCGAAGATTAGGCATTTGTTGGGTCCATTCCTCGAAGCACATGCATATAAAATCCCCAATCCTTTATGTGAAGAGAGTACACAAAGAAAATAAATTGTTGGAACTACCGAATTTGTTAAAAATTTAATGAATCGGTTGGTTTAACCAAATTTTTCATGTATGTAAATAGAAATCTAGCTACAGCCAAATTCGGTAGCTTTAGCCAAGTAATTCGACTGGTAACATATTCGCAGGCTCTAAAAGGCATAATGAAAGATTTTACTATCCACCACTGTTATAGATTTGTGGAAAATATTCTGTTATTAATGAGACAGACTCCAAGCAAAGTAGATTAAGTGCTAATGTTATGTAAGGGTCTCTACAACCGGTTCGTTATAACAGATAATATTGTCGAGTTAAAAATTTTACGAAATATTTCCGTTGGACACTATTCTTCTGGGACTGAAACCGAACCCAAACACAAACAGGTTCAGGCTGTTTATAAAACTTTAAACTCGAACCCGTAGAACCCAAAAATTTATCCAGTTTCGGCTTCAAAAATATAAAAAAAAGTATTCTTGCTGTTGAAAAATATCCAAGACTGGGAATAGCAAAAAACATTTTACTATTTTGAGAGCTACATAAAATGGAAACGTCATTATTGTATCAATCGGCTACGATTATATTTGCAGTACCTGCTACGCAAGTAAGCGTCGAGAGAGCAAATAACAAATTAAAAAAAAAAGAAAACTTGAAATGTATTAATTATAAAACTAAATGAAAATTCTCTTTCAAAAATAAATAAAGTCCTATTACTAAAACCCCAGTAAGCAAAATGTGTCCAAATCGTATCAAAAATAAATCATTTTCTGGTAAAATTTGTTTGATATCGTACCGAGTATCACAGTGCAACATTATATAGAGTCGAAAAAATGTTGATTTAGTGATACAATTTTCTAACGATTTGTTGTACCTATTTCGATACTATATGTCTCATTGAATTCTATATTGTCTTGGTTTGTACGAATAACAGCATCATGTTCATAAACTACTTCAAAAATTTCGTTGGTCTCTGATCCATTTTTACCAGATTTTTTTTTTACCTTTTATCTTTAATTATTTTTTTAAGTTCATTAATATAAATTGCTTTAAAGACGTCAACACAAATATCACTTTATTAATACATAATCTAGAAGAAAATACTTATAACTTTTTTTAGAAAAATTAAAAAACAGGTTTGAAAAAGCATCGAAATTGATTCACTTTTTTGATTAATTTTAAATACAAAATTAGACTATAAAGTTTCGAAAAATATTAATTTTTTCGCAGGCGATTCGAGAAAAATTCGCAATAAAGGACAGCCTCGAAAACTTGGAGACTCTGGATTTGTACTGTTTTTAAATGTTGAACCCGAACGCTGAACCGAATCCGAACTTGAACTTTTTATTTCGATTAACCTGAACCCATTTTTTCAGGATTTCAGTCCTGAAGGTGTATCTAAATTTCATCGAAATGAGAGGCAACCTTGTAACTCAAAAGTCCATAGTTTTTCAGTCTGAATATCCTTGTTCTCTTAATATCATTATTTTTTTAATGGTGCTTCCATTGGAATTTATACAACAAATATGTTAGTGAACCATTTTAAAATTATATTTTATTATTTTATTATAAATCTGTATCTCCATAGTAGCGACCAGGCTCTTAAACATTTTTTGCTTAATTTGTTACAAAAAAAAAACACCTAGATTTAAACTGGGTTTTGACTAATATATTCAACTTTAGGCAGGCATTCCATACTTACCAGCAGATATATGTAGATTTAACTAAATATTTCCTATTTAGTTCATCAATTTAATCAATTATGTATTGCTATCTTTTTCTCTCCAGCCCATTGGATCGTGAACGTCAACATGTATATAACTTTATGGTTGTTGCCACCGATGGGGGTCGTTATGATTCTCGTTCAGCTCGTGTACCGGTACAAATTATGATCGATGATGTAAACGACAATCATCCCATCTTCGAACGTTATCCCTTTCGCGCCCAAGTGCCAGCCTTAATACAACCAGGTCAAACATTGGTACAAGTATCAGCCACCGATAAAGATTTGGGTTTAAATGGTGAAATTATCTATTCCCTCAAAGAACAAGATGATCCATCGACAAGAGGAAAATTTCGTATTAATCCTAATACGGGAGTGGTGAGTGCTAGTCAAAGTTTAGCCAGTGAGTCAGGACGTCTTTTGCACTTGGAAGTAATGGCTAGAGATAAAGGTCAACCCACGTTATATGCTGAGGGATTAATTGAATTGTTGATAGGAGAATTTCCTCAAGGAGCTGCTTCATTAAGATTTCAAAACGATAGCTATCGTGTTAAGATTCAAGAAAATTCTCCCGAGGATTTGAGATTACTACAAGTCAATGCTATACGTTCGGATGGTCGAAGAACTAAATTAATGTATTCTTTTGGTGCTGGCAATGAAAATGAAATTTTTAACATTGACTCTTCCACGGGAGAAATAAAAGTTGCAAATTCAGAGTATTTGGATTATGAAAAATATTCGGGAAATATGGACGAAATACAATTAATGGGTAAACATTTTAATGGTTTAAATGGCTATAGAGGAAGAGCCATGATGTATGAGTTAGCCGAGGATGGAGACAATTCCACTGCTTTAGGATTGGATGAAGAAGAAGAAAAGCCATTTAGAAACAATAGAGCCTTGCGAAGACGTGAAATGGATGATTTGCCAGTACTTTTAGCATCCTCCATACAACCCCATGAATTACGTTTGATGTTAATAGCCCAAAGTGAGTCACATGCCGGCGCAGTTCCTCTATATGCCTACGCTGAGTTAATAGTCGAACTGGAAGATGTTAACGATAATAGTCCCCAATTTACACAAACCCAATATGCCGCCACTGTGTGGGAGGGCAATAACAAGGGTACTTTTGTGGTACAGGTTAGCGCATTCGATCAGGATTCTGCGGCAAATTCACGCATACTCTATCACATCGTAGATGGTAATCATGATAATGCATTTGTCATTGAACCGGCCTTTAGCGGCATTGTTAAAACGAACATTGTGCTGGATCGTGAAATACGCGACATGTACAAGCTAAAAGTGATCGCCACTGATGAGGGGGTGCCACAAATGACAGGCACAGCCACAATACGTGTCCATATTGTAGATGTGAATGATAATCAACCCACATTTCCACCGCATAGTGTGATCAACGTTAGTGAAGGTAAGTTTAACTTGTAAACAGACACAAACTAGTTTTTCCTTTGTTTTAGTTAATGTGGCTAAAGAAAAGATGTTGTTGCATAGTTTTACAAAAGAATTTTGATTTGTTTTATTTCTAAAGCTCTAGAGAGTTTTTGTTGAATTTCAAATCTTTAACTCAATCTCTCTTTTTCAAACCTGACAAGTTATTAAATTCTTAGGTTTAAAAGTTTTAGAAATGAAAACAATTTTTTTTTCTTCAATTTTAATTAATCCTAAGAGACCTTTTGGGTAAGACTGTACTCTATATTTGCTACACTCTCTTTTTGTTTGTCTTTTTTCTTTATTTGTTTTAAATAGGCACTGAATTAGGTTCAGTTATTACCACCATTTCCGCCAATGATGTTGACACATATCCCGCCCTAACCTACCGCTTTGGTTCTGAGTTACCAGATCAACATGCTGCCACTTCCTCTTTAGAAGATATGTATGAATTTGACATTAAAACCATTTTTGCCATTGATCGTTACAGCGGTAAGGTAGTACTTAAACATCATTTGGATTATGAGGAACGTGAAGAATATCAATTAGAGATAATTGCTTCGGATGCGGCCCACGAAGCACGTTGTACTTTGACAGTACGTGTGGGAGATGAAAATGATAATGCTCCTATATTTGAGCAATCAGCTTACTTTGCTATGTTGCCTGACTTACAACTGACATCCACTTCTTCGTTGACATCAGACATAGAATTGTTAAAAGTTAATGCTACAGATTTAGATGCTGAAGATAATAATAATTCCAAAATAATATTTAGCATTGACCCAGCGGTTAAAGGTTTTACAATAAATGAAAATTCAGGTGCTGTATACGTTAACATAAGTCGTTTAGCTGGGCCGGAGGGAGAAGGTCTTTCAGAAGATTTATTTGTTAATATTATAGCTGCAGATAAAGGAACACCTCCATTAAAATCTTCCACAACCTTAAGACTACAGGTGCAGGGACATAATTCAGCTAGAGCTCAGTTCTTACAATCCCATTATAGAGCCCACATCAATGAAGAGTCTCCTTTAGGTACCGTGATCCTAAAGTTAAGTCAAGAGATTCTAGATGCCAATACCGATTTAAATGATGCTAACCTTATGTTTAGCATAGTAGATGGTAATGAAGACAATAAGTTTGAGGTCTTTCAATCCAAAGCTATTATATTGGTTAAACCCTTAGACCGTGAACAATTGGATTTGTATAAATTACGTTTGGTTATCAGTGACCCTTCGGCTTCTCCACAACAATTGGCTTCTCAGGCTGCAGAGAATTCTACTTCTGCCATCAATGTGTTTGTTTCCGTGGAAGATTTTAATGATAATGCTCCTCAATTTATAAATACCACCAAATATGAAGCTGAAGTTAGTGAACTGGCTCCTTTAAGATATTCCATTGCCCAGTTACAAGCCAAAGATATCGATGCTGATAACACACCCAATTCGGAGGTGGTATATGAAATAATGTCGGGTAACGATGAGGGCATGTTTACCATAGACTTGGTTAAGGGAGTTTTGTTTGTCAACAACAAATTGGATTATGATACGGGTTCGATGTGTTATGAATTGATTATAAGAGCCTGTGATAGTGCTCATCAACCTTTGTGTTCTTTGCAATCTTTTCGTTTATCTTTGCGTGATGAAAATGATAATAATCCTACCTTTCCGGTCTCCGAATACATTGAATTTGTGGCGGAAAATGAACCAGTTAGCACTAGTGTTTTTCAAGCAAGAGCTTCTGATTTAGATCGGGGATCTTATGGTTTACTTAACTATTCTATAGAACATGAAGCCGTGGGTGCTGATGATATAGCCTGGAAACTATTTCGTGTGGATACTCAAACGGGTATTATTACCACAAATTCAGTGTTTGATTTTGAACAACGTAGCCGTTACGATTTTATCTTAAGAGCCATGGATTCGGGAGGCAAGTCAGCTAAAGTTAAGGTGCGCATACAAATAGATTCTCGTGATGAATATGCTCCACAATTTACCGAAAGGACTTATCGTTTTGTCATGCCTTCACCCTCGAGTGGTTATATTCCTCTGGGTTATATAGTAGGCCAGGTGTCTGCTTCGGATCGTGATAAAGGTCCTGATGGTCGTGTTGTTTATCAGTTGAGTTCACAACATGCCTACTTTAAGGTTAATAGAACTACGGGAACGGTGGTATTGAAAAAGAAACTCGATGATAATTTTGATGATGGTCGTGATATAAGTCTGGTAATATCGGCCAGTTCTGGCAGACAGGGTTCTTTAACAAATATGACAGTTGTGGAAATATCTTTGGATCCTTTGGCTGATCCTGGTACCAATTTAGCCAGTAGTGGTGGCACTGGAGGATCAGGTGGTGGTATGGCTGACTGGATTTTGGGAGTGGTTATTGCTGTAATGCTGTTACTATGTGCGGCAGGTGGTATATTTCTATTCATACGCATGCGCCGAAGTAAACCAAGAAATGTTGTTAAACCCCATTTATCTACCGAGCCAGTTGGAAATTCCAATAATTATGTGGATTCTAGTTCTTTTGATACCATACCCGTCAGAGCTTCAGCTATAAATAATGCTAATAATAATCCCGGCCCTTCCGGGGCCTTGGCTTCAGCTCAGTTCGCACCACCCAAATACGATGAGATACCTCCTTATGGCAATCATGCGGGGAGTTCTAATTCAGGAGCAGCTACCACTTCAGAACTTTCGGGATCCGAACAATCTGGTTCAAGCGGAAGAGGCTCAGCCGAAGATGATGGAGAAGATGAGGAAATAAGAATGATTAATGAGGGCCCCTTAAGAGCTGGGGCTGCAACAGAAGATGGTCGATTATCAGAGATATCCGTACAAAATACACAAGAATATCTAGCTAGGTTGGGTATTGTAGACCGTGATAATAATCCAACCGGTGCGGCTTCCAGTACCAGTATGGCGGGGTCTAATAAGGAAAACCACATGCATCATCCATTGCCCATGGTCGATTCTTTACATATGTTTGCCGAAGATCCTGCCAATGAGTCAGATATAACCAATTTAATCTATGCCAAATTAAATGATGTTAATGGTAATGCTTCGGATAGAGCTAGTAGTGCCGATGAAGCTGCCACTACAGCGGGTAGTATAGGTACAGCGGTAGACCATGTTATGGGTTACAGTAATCATCCAGTTGTAAGTTCAGCTAATGTTGGACCCTCTATGACGGGTTCTTTAAGTTCAATAGTCCATAGCGAAGAAGAGTTAACGGGTAGTTATAATTGGGATTATCTACTGGATTGGGGTCCTCAATATCAACCTTTGGCTCATGTATTCTCAGAGATAGCAAGACTGAAAGATGATAATGTATCGGTAAATAGTGGTAATAGTGGAGCTTCTTCTAGTAATAAAAGTAAACAAAGTCTGGCGCACTCCATAGCCAGTGTGGTTAAACCACATATACCTCCTCCTTTGCTTACCAATGTAGCACCTAGAGCTATTAATCTTCCGGTGTTATCGGGATCGGGGGTTAATATGAGAATGCCACCAAATAATTCACACCATGGTACAGCCACAACACACCTGGGATCGGGTAATCAATATATGTTACCTAGATCTCCTATAAGTCATGATGCCACTGGAGGATTTTCTACTTCATCCGCCATGTCACCTTCATTTTCTCCCTCTTTATCACCGTTGGCTACAAGATCACCTTCTATATCACCCTTGGGGGGAGTATCGACGGGTCATCATATGGTGAATATGCCTAGACATCAGCCACAACCATCACAAAGAGCTAAAAATATGGTAATGGAACAAGTAAGGATGTAAAAAAAAAAAGTACACTCAAAGAAATAGATCAGTAGAAAAATGGATTTGTAAAAAGAAAAGTTCACCCAGAAAACTGAATCATACTGATAATCGTAGCCAAATGAATGGTTCAGTAGCAGTAACCGAATTTGTTGATTACGGCAAACGAAACTGAAATTCAAATTACACTTGTCTCAATTAGTTTTCTTTTGCTACAAATTCGGTTATCCGTATTTGTTTTTTACAAGTTTATTTTCAATGTCTGCAGATCTTTTTTCAAGTGTAACTTAAGCTTATTTTAAATACAACAAAGTGATTTAGTTTTAAGAAATTAGATTTTTAAAAACAATCATTCAAAAAAGTTTAGAGTATGGTGTTTATACAGAAATCCAACAAACTCACCATACTCGGCTGTGGTAAATAAATATCGTATGTATAAATATCTGCAAAAAAAATCCCCCATATTGTACAGTTATATTTTATAAAAAAAATAATATTAATCACAACAACAAAAAAACAATGCCATTAATTATAAGTTAAAAAATCACATAACTAAATCAAATATATAAAATTCACCCTTTAATACTCACCTCATTCCATATAAAACACTTTGAAAAAAAAAACAAACAAGTAAACAGAAATCTCTTAAATTTTAAAACAAAAACTTGCCAATTTTATATAAACTATTTTATTTTTTAATATTTAACAATGTTGTATATAAAAAAAAAAATATTTGTTAAAAACAAGACTAAAAAGGAAAGCCAATAAAGACTCTTACAAAACAAAAATTCTTAACAACAAAAAAACACAAATTTTCTATATATATAATTATTTAATAAAAAAAACCAAGCAAGCCATAATTTTTAAGCATTTAAAAACTTTAATTTAAATATAAGTTTAAATTAATAAAAAATATTTATTTTTTTTCCATTAATCATAAGCTTTAATTACGAAAAAAAAGAAAAACACTCTTCCATTAATGTTTAATATTAAAAAATATTGTACAAAATTTAACAATTTTATTCTTTAAGTGTAGTATTTAAAATAAAAAATTTAATGTACAATTGTTATTAGTAAATTTTTCCAATTATTATTTTATTATTAAAAAATTAGTTTTAACAAAAATTGTATAGTTTTTTTTTTATTAGACAGCCTAATTTTAATTAAATATTCATGTTAATAGAGCAATGAAATTTTTTTTTGAAAAAATATTTTTTACAGTGTATGTATTATATTTAACGGCAGATTTGCACTTTTTGTAAAAGTGTTTTAGTATTGTTGTAAATTAATTAAATTAAGTTAAGCAACAATTTTGTACATTTTGTTTAAGTAAAAATTTAAAAATAATAAACAAAGACAAACAAATTGTTTTTTTATAAAAAAAAAAATTATGAAAATTTTAAAAAATTTAATTATTTGAAGGATTAATAAAAGGTAAGTAAATTATCGTAATTCAATATTTTGTTATATTGAATACATTTGCTAGACACTCAACTGGTACTAATACGATACTTAACAATCTGGTGAACGATTTGAATACCCAGCATATTATCAAAATGTTGAGGTAGTGCTACCTTATGAAAAGTTTATGCTACTTATGCTATTAAGGCCGAGTTGTTAAGATCTAGATTATCTTTAAACTCAGTTTAGGGCAGTTTGCAACTGGAAAACAGCTTTTGAAATTTGATTTGTGTTGTTTTATTTCTATAAAGACCAAACTTCAATGGAATGAAAAGCTGTTCCGACAAATTTATGTTCATAAACTTGAAAATGTCTGACAAAATTCGATTTCGGTTTAACTAAACCAAGTTTAACTCACATCGCAAAAACTCGGCCTAAGAGAAATATATCAGGTGTCATTAATTTTGTATTACTTCTTTTTACACAGATAAAACAGATTCATCGTGACAATCGAATTTCTTGGCAACTAAATATTTTGGCTGCAGCCACTGAATTATTTAGTTGTCCTAACCAAATGTTTCCCTGATACAATTGAAATATTTAGTTTCAACCGAAATGAACCAAACTATTCGGTTGACTTCAACCAAACTATTTGGTTGGCAAGAATTCGGTTGTTGCAATAAATCTGCGTACATTGTGTAAAGAAAAACAAAAAAAAAAGTTCAAATATATTTAAGAAACACAATAACATAAAAAGTCGAAGAAAATTTTTTCATTTAATAATTAAAACAAAAGTAGCATCATTTGACAGATTAAGGTGGTGGTTCCACATGAAGTTTTGCTTCAAACGGACGAAAAAAAGCAACAAAAAAAAAGATGCTATATAAAAACAAAATACATACAGTCACTTCTCCGTCTCTAGACGAACTTGTCTTTGGAAACCCCATGTAAGTAAATCATAAAGCGCTACAACTTTTCAGTAGCGGTAGAGGGTTTATCTGTTAAACATGCCCTATAAATGAGCTTTAATTTTTGTTTTCAATAAAATAAATTTAAAAAAAATCAAACTTAAATTTTATTATTTAAACTTTTAGATTAAATATCTGTAAATTTCCAACTTTTTTAAAAAGAACCGTAATATCCCTAGGAACGATTTAATAAGATAACATGGGTCAATATGGGAGCACTTTTGATCAATGTTGCGCAAAATGGCCCCAAGAAATATGACCCCAATCTTAAAATAAAACTAAGCCCAATTTTATGAAATAAAATATTATAATGAAAATAAACCCCAAAAATATAAGGAAAAATTACCCCAACCAAATGCAAATTAACACCAAAAAGAACTTTGGAACATATTTTCATTTACTATTGTACTTTGAGGCTTTTATTCATTATGAAAAATAACAAAAATTTGAAGAAATAAAAAATTACCCCAAACTAATAAAATGCAAAATGAATCCAAAATATTTACAAAAAAACAAAGTTTATGCTTAGCAATATAAATATTTATTGAACAATAATTTTAGAATTAGGGAAAACTTGCGTCTTAGAGCTTGACAATAATGAAACCTGTTAAAAATTCTTATTGTTTTTCATATATTAAGAACAAATATAATTATTAACAGATTTCATTATTATCATTGTTTCGCCTGTGGTGCCAACTACGCTCCGTTTCTTCGACCGATATTACACTCAGAAAAAAAAGTTAGTAGAAAAATTTGTAAACGGTTTTCAATCGCACTCTACTATTTTTGTACTGATTTTTAGTAAAAAATTATTATTTAGCAAATCTTTTTGCTATTTACATTTTACAAATTACAGAATTTTTACAGAATATTAACAAATTTTTGTTGCTAATTTCAGAAATCATTTTACAAATTTTTGAAAACCGATTTGCTAAAATTAGCAAAAAATATTACTAATTTTAAAAAAGTGGTTATTGAAGGAAATGTTATTTTAGACTCATGTCTAAAACGAGGACATCCACTTAAAATAGCACTAAAAAGGTTTTTTAGTTCTAAAATCCGCCCTTAAAAACAATTAAAATTTAACCTTAAAAGTAAAAAAAAAAATTGACCAAAATATTTTTCAAAACAGAAATTACCAAATTAAAACAAAATGATTAATTCGTTTTTTTAAAAATAAAATCAAAATTTTTGATGCTCGATAAGGAAAATAAATTTTAAGCTTTTTACTAATATTAATAATATTTAGTAATTTTTTTTTGCTGATTTTAGCAAACAAATTTTAAATTCCACTTTACAAAAAGTCTACTAATTTCATTGTACTACACGTCAGCAGACATGTGCTGCTAAGATTAGCAAAAAATACCGCTGGGCTCAAATTAGCAGAATTTCCCGTAATAACAGCAAAATTTTCAGTTGCCATTACAGACTTTTTTTGGTGAGTGTATGCACTTTCTGACGACTACACTGTATGGAAAATTTCATCTTTTGAAATGACACACGAAAACCCAAATACGAGTAAACTTAATTTTGGGCCCTGAAATCCAAAGTTAGCAAAGTTAGCTCGTTTTAAAAAGATATTTACATTTAAAGTTTTTATTTACTGAGGCAATTATTTGATTATATTTTAATGAAAAGACTTCGAAAACTCTTTTGCAATTTCTATTATTTCTGTTTTTACTTATTTACTATTTTTTAATATTATTTGCATACTACTTTTTTTTAATACTTTTTACTCTTTATTAATATTGTAATCAAGAATTTTACACATCTTTCTAATTATATTACTCGTAATTATGTGAAACATTGCGTATACATAATATTAAATTAAAAAATTACGTATACGCTGTGGTTTCCAAATCAGTTTTTTTTTTTAGTTTACACTAAATAGTCTCTTGATTTTGACATGATCTTTTAAAACGGCCCAGCAAAAACATGGTAATGACATATCATTAATTTATACATTACTTTGTAATGGTTACTCCTTACATTCAGCATTACTTTCAATATAAAAATAATGTATTACCTATAATATGTTACTTATTTTATTATTTTGAATTAAATAATAATAAGTTACCTGTAATGGCTTACCTTTTCTATTATTTTAATATAAATAATAATGAGTCATTGTTAATAGTTTAAATAACTTTATTGATTAGTGTGTATTTTATTAGTTTATAAATTCAAAGGGCTTAATAAAACAAATATTCATGTAAGTGATCAGGAAAAAGCCTACTAATTAGTTTAGAGTATTGTCGAATTAATTTATTTTAACTTATGTGCGTGATCACACTACTTATATAATTAATTTTAGTATTCAGATCACGAATATGACAAAAAAAAATTTAACATCTTGGGGCAAAAATCGAGTTTTAACTGTAGTTCCGAAATATCCTTTTTATAAAATTTTTCAAAATTGTAAAGAGATAAAAAATTCTGGAGACCAAATTTGGAATCAGGAGAAAAAATCTATAAAAATGAAATCAAATGAAAATTACTTGCATATTAATGCGAATAAAAAATTTCTAAAACTGAGAAAAAATTTCATCTTTTTGATCTTAGACAAGCCATGGGATAAATATGTATGTCTCAAATTGTATCCTGTATTAATGAAGTCGATGTTTCTTAAAATTAAAGTAATGGACCATGTCTTACCAAGATATTGATCCCCTGTGTTTTCCAATAGGATTTGAGAAAATGTGTTCCAAAAATTATGCAAAAATATATACTTTTTATGAATTTGTCTCTGAGAGCATATTGATCCAAATAGTTAGTATTGTGTGAAAGCAAGAACTATCAAGCAATATTTAATAAAATCGGTAAAAAAAAAATGGGCCAAATACGACAAAAATTAAAATGGGACATTTGTCAACCATTGGCCGTCAAAGGGTTAATTTCTAAATATTTCCTTTTGGAAGAAAAACGGATTAGAAATAGCGATTCAAAACACTGCATCGCATTACCTTGTCGCATACTCAAAGTTAAGTTATAATTGGTTACCAGGAGTTACAAAATAACGCGTTACTCAATTTCTTACAGAAAAATAAATAATAATTGGTTATAAGCATACCTGTAACCCATTATTCTTTATTTTTTCGTAAGCTTGCACGTAAGCAGAACACCTTACCTTTTGGGACATCCCATATAAAAAAAGTTAGAATTATGATATAAAGGGTAATAGGTAAAAACCTTAGAGTTTAGATTACTAGACTCATTATTTGGTAAGGTGTGTTTTTGCTAGGATATAAAAGTTTTAAATTTTCTGCGATGACGAATATTACAATATTGATAATAAAAATTTTATTTTTCAGTTAAAAACGAAATTTAATGGATCAATAAAAAAAGTTATTGGTTAAAATTTTATTTTTAATAAAAGAGGTTTTTGGCTTGATAAAACATTTTGATTGGAAAATTTTTAATAATCAAACAAAAGAATTATCGATTTAATAAAATGTTTCATTGAATTTTCAAACAACTTTAATACAAAAATTATTGAATGAAAGCAGTACTCCCGTAAGATATTTCGTACTCTTGCAGTATATTTTTTTCAATTTAATATTTATGTAAATTGTACATATATATTGAATAAAATTAATATTTTTTTCTAACAAAAGAAAACATAAACTACTGATTTTTTACAAAATATATTATTAAATAAAACAAAAAGTCCGTTAAAATTATGAAATAACCGATTTTTACTGTCATTTGCAATCACAACAAATATAAATTTTAGTATTCCCTACATTATTAAATTATGTAACAGTTTCACGCAAGTGTAAATTATTTTTATGGAATTTGACAGAAAATATCATTATAATGAGAGCGCCCTGGTAGGCAATTTGGTAGCGTGCTAGCTTATCAGTACAGGGGTCATGGGTTCGATTCCCACCAGAGGCTCTGGTCTGTTTTCGCTACAACGAGCCGATAGCCTTTGTTGCTAGTGCTTGGTTAGGATATTAGGATATAATTTGTAATTATATGTTTAATATAAATAAAATAAAATAAAATAAATAAATCAATATAATAATTATTTTCTTTTTTATTTCAACAAAAGAATTTATGAAATATTTTTGTATGTAAGTTTAAATAAATTAACTTAATTTTAATAATTTTAAATTAATTTCAAAGAAATTACGCAAAAAAACTACGTTACAGATTTTTCAACTTCTTCGTGAGTAGTCGTGCTTTTTAATATAAGATGGCACCTTTTCCGATCATTAGCTTTAACCATTATTGGATTATTTTTTTGCTAATTTTATACAAAATATATATGTAGATAAATTAAACCATAAAATAATAAATAAAATAAAGCCAAATAAAATACAAATTCTAAATATAAGGGAAATCAGACCATAAATACATATTTTTGTAAATATCTTGACTCCACTTATATATATTCTGGATTGGACCATAAATAAAAAATTTTGGAAATACCTCAACCCCACCGCAAAATTTCCCATCTGCCTTATTACCAAAAAAAATTTATTTTCTGTTGGTTTGTAGCTTTTTGAAACAGGATTTTTTGGGGTAAATTAGAAAATATTGAGAAGGTGAGTAATGTTAAAAATTGTATTAAAAACTATTTAAATTTTTACTTGGGTAATAAATAATGTTTAATAAACTATTTAAAAAATATCGAGGACTAGATCCAAATGCGTTGAGATTTTCTTAAAATTCTGAGGCATGCTTTATGGTCCCATAAGATATTCACTATCCAAATATATCTGTTTTTTTTTTGTATCCTAATATCATTTAAGCCTAATTCAGAAGGGATGTTTCTATGGGAGGTAGATCTGAATATGAACCGATTCTAAACAAATTCGATATTCTTTGTGATTTGGGCAATAGCAACTTATTTGGAAAATTTTATCCAATCATTTAAATCTATTTTCATACCAACAAAATTTTTTTTTTTTTTAAAACGCAAAAATCTACACAGATTTTAACTTTTTTTAACAAAGCGTCCATATTCTGCTAAAATCATCCTACCAGATAAATGATTTTGTATCGTTAGCATTTTCTGACTGGCCAACTTTAAAATTTATATACATAAATTGTTAAGCTTGCCGACCCAATTACAATTTATCTCAAATAAATATACCATGAAGTTCTCATACTAGGTGCTTTATTTGTTTGATACAGTTTGATATTGAAAAATTAATTTTCCCTCTGATTTGCTGTTGTAGTTTTTGTTTTACTTATTCTTTAACTACTGTCTACTACAAATTGTTGTATCATTTGTAGTTCTAAATTTTTATGAATTATAAATTACATGTCTGTTTTATGGTTTTTATTATTTTTTTTTTTTTGTGCTGCTCCACACAAAACAAAAAAAACGCTTTCGGTTTTTGGTTAAATGGAAATCAGCAAAATGTTTTTGCACTTCTCAATAAATGCTTTGGCAAAACCTTTTTTTTTTTTCTTTGTATTGTTTAAACATACAATTACAATATTATTGCCAGTTGCAAGTTGTATGTAGTTTGTTGTTGCCACAAATAATAACCAGGCGTTCAATATTATGGCTTTGAGTTATGTTAATACACGATCACAAATTAATCATGTTACAAACTTGAAGAATAATAAGAGTAGTTACAAGTTGGAGTTAAACAACAACAACAACAACAACAAAAACGCATGATTAAATGATTTTGTAAATCTTTTAAAAATTCTGTTTCTTTAACTTTTTAAATGATTGTTGGAAAATTAAAAACATGGATCTTGAACAAGATGAAATTATTGAAAGAATTTTGCTTTAAAAGGTTTTTATTACAACTGTCCCTTAATTTTTTATTTTTATCCGTAATGTGATTAAACAAATAGTATTAAATTCTTCTAGAATTTAATAATATATAGTATATCAGAATATTTAAAATTTTCCAGTTTTGCGTATGAGTTATGTGAAATTATTAAGCACAATTATTACTCATACGCACCATGATACTATTGTAACACATCAGAAACTGGCGTTTTTATAGATTTCTAAATTTACAGATGACTCCTAGATAAAACCTACATTAAACCCACTGTTAATACCCTGACTATCCCAGCAAAATCTTGGTTGAACCTATTTCAGGTATTACCTGGTAAGTGGTATCTTTTACATTTTGCTTTATTTTGCAAACTAAAGTAATATGTTAGAAATTGTAACAGGCTTTTGTCGTCAGATGAGGTATCTCAGTCATATCCAAAGTCTGTTTGAGGACCCAAAAACCTTAAGCAATAACACAATAAATTTTCCCTTTTTGGGTTTTATAAATTTTCCTTTATTTATCAATTAATTTCAAATACAAATATTCATGTAATTCACGAAGGGTGTTGCCGCTCTTCTTCTCCGCTCAGGTAAACTCGATGTAAAATATCTATCGGCAAGCTATCCATCGGCCTTAGGTTCGACAGGTAGTCGTCGTAGGACTCGATAAGGATATCTTCGGATTGGCGACCTCCTCGGCGGCGGAGTAGCATAGTCTGTAAAGTTAAGTCAGACCGGAAAGGCTGTAAGCTTTGAACAAACTGCGAAGGCTGTAAAGATTAATAATGAAACGACCAAAATAAATGAGGAAAAAGATATGTATTTTTTTTTATTATTTTTAACCGATTTTTATAAATTTTATGTAGAAACTATTATTTGTTCATACTCATATTTTACTTTTATTTTACATAACTTATTTTATTCATTACAAGTATGTACTTATTTTAGCCCTTATTGGTAAGCAGTTATTTTTATATTACAAGCAACTACTTTTTTCAGTACTTCCTTAAAAATTACTTATTTATGTCTATACTTATAAGCTTTTAGTACACTCATTAAAAAAAGTTAGTAGAAAAATTTGTAAACGGTTTTCAATCCCACTTTACTATTTTTGTACTGATTTTTAGTAAAAAAATTATTATTTAGCATATCTTTTTGCTATTTACATTTTACAAATTACAGAATTTTTACTGAATATCTACAAATTTTCGTTGCTAATTTCAGAAATTATTTTACAAATTTTTGAAAACCGATTTGCTAAAATTAGCAAAAAAAAAATTACTAATTTTAAAAAAGTCGATATTGAAGGAAATGTTATTTCTAATAATTTTAACTTATACATACAAACTTAAATTGCCCTAAAATGTTACATAGGAATAAAAAAGGGATCGAAAGTGAAGATACCGACTCATGTCTAAAAAGAGGACATCCACTTAAAATAGCACTAAAAAGGGGTTTTTAGTTCTAAAAATCAGCCCTAAAAACAATTAAATTTAACCTTTTAAGATTTTTAAGCCTCTGATTTTTTTTTCATTTTGTATAAAACATCTTTTAAAAAATATAATCAAACTTTTTGATGCTCGATAAAAAAAATAAATCTAAAACTTTGTACTAATATTAATAGTATTTAGTATTTTTTTTTGCTGATTTTAGCAAACAGATTTTAAATTCCACTTTACAAAAAGTCTACAAAATTTAGTAGCGGCTACTAATTTTTCTACTAATTTCATTGTACTACACGTCAGCAGACGTGTGTTGCTAAGATTAGCAAAAAATACCGCTGGGCTCAAATTAGCAGAATTTCCCGTAATAATAGCAAAATTTTCAGTTGCCATTACAGACTTTTTTTGGTGAGTGTAACCATTTCCCTCCAATGACACCCCCATGTAAAAATAATGTGTTTTTCGACCAATGCATAAGTACTCCCAATTTTCTTTTCTTTTTCCATTTTTCATTTTCCTGGAAATATCAAGTTTTGCTGGGATTATCGTTACTTTGAGCTAAAGATCATACGTTTATCTTCTGAACTACTTTTCTTTCATGACTTTCATGACTGAATACTATACAATTTCAGATTACTTAACCCATTTTGATTTATTTCCTCGTTCCTGTTTGTTAAAATATCTTCCTTTTAAAATTTATGTATTTTTATACATAAATTCTTCTCTTTCCACATATTATGGAAATGTTACAATTAATGACAAATATTTTATGCAACATTGTTGCTCATATAAATAAAAATAACGTAAAAAACCTGACCTAGTATGTCAATATTTCACCACTTAAACTATTAGTTTCCCTTGCAAAGAAAATGATTTCATCTAAGGTACGCCATTTTCATAACATCCCATCACATAGCATCGTATTATTTTGCTATATATTTAACATTTTTATTTCTTCTATTTCTTCTTACTTAACTTCAGATGATAATGACAACACCAATTCTACTATTTCAACTTTTTGTATATTAGATGCTGTTGGGAGTTTTTCTTTTCTCTAGTTAGATTTTTTTTAGCTGGAGTGCTGGAGTAGAACGTCCAATATATTTACCATGATATCAACTATATATCATCCATACAAGTGAACAAAAGAAAGTCATCTTTAAATGTAAGAAAATCCAACTAACAGTTGCTTTAAGTTGTTACTATTTCTTCTAGAGTTTTTTTATTTCAAGAATTTGTTTGCCATCATTCATCTCTTCTAGTTTTGTAGATCTTTTTGCTTGCATGTTCTGGCAATTTACTTTTTCCACTGTATGTTATTGTGGTAGCATACTACAAGATTTTGGAATAAGGAATAGAAATAACCAAGTATTTGTCAGCCAAAAAATTTATATTATATTATTTATATTTTATTTATTTATATTCTTATGATCTTTTTAATCAAGAAGTTAATTGTTATACAAAATTTTAAATAAAATGTACCTTTATTAAAAAAATTAAAAAAAAAACTTTTTATAAAAGATACTTTTACATAAGATATCTTTTTGGTAAAAATTAAATTTTTTCTTAAAAGGAACTTTTTGTAAAAATGTTATTTTGTAAAAAAGATAAAGACAAAAGATTGGTAAAAGGTGCTTTTATGCTAAAACGATTGGTAAAAGTGCTTTTATGCTAAAACGAACTCTTTTACTAAAATATACTTTTGCCTTTTGGCCAGATATGTTTTTTTGAAAAGATACTTTTTGCTTAAATTTACTCTTTTGTTAAGTTACTTTTTTGTTAAAATGCACTTTTTTTATTTAAAGATACTTTTTTGTTAAAAGGTACTTTTTTGTTAAAATGTACTTTTTTGTTAAAAGGTACTTTTTTGTTAAAATGTACTTTTTTGTTAAAAAGTACTATTTTGTTAAAATGTACTTTTTTGTTAAAAGGTACTTTTTTGTTTAAATGTACTTTTTTGTTAAAATGTACTTATTTTGTTAAAAGGTACTTTTTTGTTTAAAGGTAATTTTTTGTTAAAAGGTACTTTTTTGTAAAAATGAACTTTTTTATTAAAAGGTACTCTTTTGTTAAAAGGTACATTTTTTACAATAAATTCTTTGTTTAAAGGTACTTTTTATTAAAAATATTTTTTGGTTAAAAGGTACTTTTTTGTTAAAAGGTACTTTTTTTCAATAGATACCCGTTCGATAAAAGCTACTTTTTTGCTAAATAGGTAAATTTTCAATAAAAAGTATTTTTTGTTATAAGATACTTTTTATAAAAAGGCACTTTTTATGCAAATGTACTTTTTATGAAAAAATGTTTTTTTTTTAACAAAAAGGTACTTTTTTTTATCAAGATATACTTTTTTATGAAAACGCACTTTTTTATGAAAAGGCAATTTTTTATGAAAGGTACTCTTTAATGAAAATGTACTTTTTATAAAAAGGTACCTTTTTATGAAAAATACTTTTTTTAGGAAAAGGTTCTTTAACATGAAAAGAAACGTTTTTATAAAAAATACTTTTTATTTTAAAAACTGAAAAGCCACTTTATGACAATGTACTCGTTATGAAAAGGCACTTATTTGTTTAAAGGAACTTTTTGGTAAAATGTAATTTTCGATAAAAGACATTTTGATAAAATGTACATAGTTTTCGATATAGGTACTTTTTGAAAAACGGAACTTTTTTATACAAGGTATTTTTTGATAAAAGTTAGTTTTTGATAAAAGGTACCTTTTGATAAAAGGTTCTTTTCATAAAAGGTACTTTTTGATAAAAGGTACTATTTGATAAAAGGTACTTTTTTATAAAAGGTACTTTTCGATAAAAGGTTCTTTTGATAAAAGGTACTTTTTGATAAAAGGTACTTTTTGATAAAAGGTACTTTTTGATAAAAGGTACTTCTTGATAAAAGGAACTTTTTGATAAAAGGTACTTTTTGATAAAAGGTACTTTTTGATGAAAGGTACTTTTTGAAAAAAGGTACTTTTTGATAAAAGGTACTTTTTGATAAAAGGTACTTTTTGATAAAAGGTACTTTTTGATAAAAGGTACTTTTTGATAAAAGGTACTTTTTGATAAAAGGTACTTTTTGATAAAAGGTACTTTTTGATAAAAGGTACTTTTTGATAAAAGGTACTTTTTTATAAAAGGCATTTTTTGTTAAAATGCTCTTTTTGACAAAAGACTCTTTAATAAAATGTACTCTTCGATAAAAGGTACTTTATGATAAAAGAAGTTTTTTTGTAAAAGGAACTATTTTGTTCACAAATATTATTTCTGAGAAAATAAAATTTAAAAAAGTTCTTTTTTTGTAAAAAAAATACCTCTTATTAAAAGGTTTTTTTTTTGCTAGAAAAAAGTAAAATAGTTTATTAAAAAGGTACTCTTTCTTTTAATGAAATCCTAATCCACACAGTATATTTGTGGCTGTCCGGCCTTTGCAAGAATATGGGTGACCTTAGTGGATTGGGTGGGGGAGACTGAGAAATGTATTCAAGAGGATGGAGATCCCGGAATAAATAAGGACAGACACCATCCCTACATGAGAGCGCACAAGATTCTGACTTTCTGGTTTGAGTGCATGACCTATTTTTGAACATCAGTTAAATTGTGAAGAGAATCTTTACGTCCAATTTCACTTTTTCAACATAACTAATCTTACTTAATGTGATTCGTAGTTCCGTATATTAACATAGCCTGTCGACAGCGGACGTGTTTTTGCTTATAATTTCGTCATGTTTACTTCTCCTGTTTCCAAATTCAATTGCCTCGTATTGTACGTCCTTCTTTAACTCCCTTTAAATTTATTTATTTTGTATCTTTAGTTTTTCTGTTCATTTTTTTAATGTTTTATTATTTTGGAGGTTGAAATGATGTTGTTGCTATTATTTTATTTTTTGCGGTAGTGCTTTAAAGGCCGCCTGCCTTTATTATAGAATTGAGTAAAGATATATGGACATCATACCCACAGTACAACAAACATACAACGAAAAACGTCAGTGGCACCAGTAATTGTAATTTCTCAAAAAAAAGAAAAAAACTTTAAATAAGCAAAAACGTAGAAAAAGAAAAGAACGTGCTTAGTTGTTATCAAAAGGTACAAATCTGATAAAACAAAAAATTTAAAGTAACCTTTTTGTGGAAATGAATTTTTGTTTGGATTGTTGTTCAAAAAATTTCAAATAAAAATGAGGTCTGTTAAAGAAATCAAGCATTGAGAAGAGGGTGGGAGAGTGATGGAAATAAATATAGACATACTATTACTCGGAATTGAAGCTTTCAAAGAGGGTATTTATATTTCTACTTTTCAAGTGATGATCACACAATTGATGAAACAAATGTCATAGTTAAAAAATTTTGTTCATACTTCATAACAAAAATTCATATTTTGTAACATAAAGTTTAAGACATCTGATGTGTTTAAAAGAAAGTTCGTATTTTAGTCGGATATTTCTTTAAATTTACAAAAAACTACATAGTGTGATTTACTACAGCTGCAAAGTTTAGTCATTTTAATTAAACTAAAGACTTAAAAGTAAAAATACAAGCACATATATAAAGGGATTTTCCTACATTGTATTATAATCTTTCCAATCTGTTGTATTGAACCAACATAAAACTTGCTACATTCATATGAATATTTTTTTATTTGTATCATATAAAAAAAATAAACATAAATTAACTCCAAAGAGGCATATTTTTTCTCCAATCCAATATACAACCCATTCATACAATTCTTGAATTAAAAAAGGAAGAAGAAATAACTGCCAAAAGGTTTTGAACGTTTAAATGGTATTGGAAAAAAAAAGAGGGCCTGGCTTAAAAATGTCATGGTATGGCAAAGAACTGTCGAAACTATTTGACATTGAAATAAAATATGATTTCAAAACTAAATCGAATGGGAAAAAATTATTACAGAATAAACTTAAAATCAAAAGACGAAGCAGAGGAAGACGACGAGTTAAAAATAGTTTTAAAAAAGGACTTTTAATCTACTATCATGCTATTAAACAGAATGCAGCAGAGATTCCCTAATAGTAGGGGTATACAGGAAATCTTGATTGTTAAGTAATTTTATATAGGTACTCCCTGATTGTTGTTGCTTTAAAGTGAGGGCTGTCTATTTTTATGTATTGTTTTACAAATTAAACCTTTTCACTTTTTTAAGCGTTTTTACTTTAACATATTCCATCCTCTATTTACTACCACCACAACCACTCAAAGTCACTTACTCTCGCATGGTACACACCCCAATTTTAACTATTTTTTTTTTTTTTTTAATTTTGCGATATATTATTACATTTAACTCTGGTAGACAGATGCACTATGGGTTAGAGAATCGATTTGTTTATATCTTGTCAAACAATGATCTCAAAATAAAAAAAAATATGTGTGGGATCAATTAAAATTTTATAACAGAATAATATACATATTAGAAAAATAATAAATGTGAAATGCCTCTAAAGTGAACATAAAGCAAAAAATAGCCCAAATTTGGCATCACTCAAAATTATACCAATAATTATATCTGTTACAAAAATTTTGAAAAAAAAAAAACTTGTATGTGATAAAGGAGTTAAATGAAGGGTCTACAACAAAAAAATGCAAAATTTATAATTACACAGTAGGCCGAAATTGAAAATTTTTTGATTCTAATGTTGTAACTTTCTTCTCAGTACTTTTATCTTAAGTTTTTCACAATATTATTACAAACTTTTAAATTGCTGTCCCATAGTTGACCGAAAGATCGACTAGACCAACACCACCGCGTTAATGTATGTTGTAGTAAATAGCATTAAAAGTCATTTGTTTGTTGTTTTTATTTTTAACATTATTTGTACTATAGTTGAAATTAAAAATAGAAAAAAAAACTACTAATAAAACGTTAAGAAAACAAAAGCAATCATAGCTTTAGCATATCCCATACTCCAATACATTACAAAGTGCCTTTGTAGTCGTCCCCCCATCATACATATATAAGGTACACATTGGCAAAAGACGTAACCTATAATCAAGTGGCAAAAATCGACATCATCGTAGTTTGCAAAACGTCATACAGCATCATTTGGTAGGTATGAATTTTGTTTTAGTTGGTTTTTAAAAGATTTTGGTCTATAATAAACCAGGTGAGTATGTAATGGATTCTCCATATGTGGATGTCGATGTGTGAGATGATGATGTGGGATTTTCTGTTTTGCTTTATTTAACAAAAGAAAAAAAAACTACAATATAAATTACTTAAAAAATATTTTCTTTTTACACAATACATGTATCAAATATTTTTTAAAGAGGAAGTTGATGTTATGAAAGTTGCAATAATTGCAATTGGATATTTTATTCACAATAACAAACCTTTTAGAAATAACTAAAGGCGCCATCTAGAGATCGTATTGATGGTTATAGCAAAAACTCAGAAAAGCAAAAATTAAAATTTATTATTAAAAATAATTATAATTTACAGTGAACCACTTTAACTGTGAATTACTTCATTAAAAATTGTTTTTAAATTTGTCCATTTTCCGAATCTTCTTTTTTTTCGTATAGGATTAATATACAAAAAAAAAAACGGATTAATTGTAACAACCGAATTTCTTACCAACCGAATGGTTTGGTTGGAGCCACCGATATATTTGTTTGTCGCAACCGAATTTCGGTTAATGCAACTGAATTCCGGTTAAACCAAATACTTCAATTGTATCAGAAAAACATTTGGTAGAGACAACTAAGTAATTCGATTGCTACAACCAAAATATTCATTTGGCAAGAAATTGAGTTGTCACAATGTATCTGTTTTCTCTGTGTAAGATATGATTTTGGGTTGTAAAAATGGTCCCAGATTGACCAATTTTGTAAAAAAAAAATTTCGTTATGCCAACAGATTTTGGTACCAACCAAATCTTTTGTTTGCTGGTACCGAACAATCATATTACCTCTGTCCCAACCGACCGATTCGGTTGGAAACAAATCTTGTTTTTATGGTGCGTCGAGATTATATTTATGATCAAAATATAGCAGTTAAATTTTTATCGACTAAATGTACACAAAAATATTTGATTAAACGATGAAGTGATTATTTTCCAAATCCCTTCAACTAGTCGAAAAAACAATGAATAAAAATATTACCAAAAAAAACACATAAATGATAAGGGTGCATAAATCTAGAATAATTGCTCTGCTTTAAATGCATTAGGGTTTTTCAATTTTTTTCTGGTTGTTTTAAGTGACAGCTCACGAACGCGTAAGCATTCAGTAGGGGACAAAAGTCGCCTACTGCAATGGACCATCCAATTCTACGTCAGATATTAACGAAAGATCGTCCAGTATATGATTGCCCAAAGTTCAACGCCCTACGGTGCTAGGAAATAACAGAGGATTCGCATTCTACATCGCGCACCCTCCCAATTCAGTTGCCGCTTTTGCTAATCAGCAATTACCAGTCAACACGGAAGTCAGTCTCGAACATCACTCCAGCTCTTACTGAAAAATGATTTACTACGTCCCAGATCATAATCGAACCACGTAAGCCTCGCGATCCACATTATCTGTCCCAACTCCTTCCGGAGTAGAGCTCAAAAATCTCTGACTTAATGGTATAAGGCGGTGTAGCAACCATAAAAGCCCCTTGGACTGGCAGCTTAGCATATACAGTTCTTTCTTACACTGACCAGGATACAGAATGTATACAAGTTTAGAGACATAAAAGCTACCTGGCTGTGGACAAAGATACCCACAATCAGAGGCGTGCCCAGGGAGGGGCTCAGGGGACCGGGCTCCCCCGATATTATTTCCAAAATACAATTTTTTTATTATGTTTAGTTTTCATATTTATATACAAAGTAGCTTGTATTTTTTTGTTTCCAATTGATTTTCTTGCAAGCCCAATTGATTTTTTCCAAGTCCAATTGGGTTTTACTAGATTTTGCTGAACTTTATTCAGAAATGAGAAAAATTTGCTTTGAAATCAGGGATATTTTCTCAATTTTCGCTCAGTTACCTAACCTTGTAATATTACAAAATTTTATTTTGCCTCTTCTTTCAATGAAATTACTATACTTTCCTCTATTATTAATTATTTTAACACTCTTAATATAATTTGTGTAAAAACAACCAAAAATACACTTAAGTTTTTAAAAGCCGATCAATTACCTTTTTATTTAATTAAACGCCTTTTATCTTCTTTTCGAAAGTTTTCTAAAAAAAAAGGAGTAATTAAAGGTTGATTTACACGTGGACTATCCTTATCTGCTATTACTCAGTATTGGGTTTAAAAACAAGCAAAACAACAAAATAATAATAAAAACGGCTAAATAAAATCTAAATTAATTATTTAATTGTATACATTCCTATTGTATTTCTTTTTTTTTTTTAATTAAAAATTTGAGATTCGAATACCACACTCAAATTCCAGAACTACAAGTTTATTTTTATATCACAACATATGTATTTAAAATTGAAAATGTTTAATTAAGAACACTTATATAGAATGTATAGTTATACATAGTAAAAAAAATAAGATTTTATAAAAATGCTGCCAAGTCATGGCAATTCTTGGCTTTTCTCTTTTAAATGTAAACAAAAATATTTGTCATAAAAATATTTGAAATTTTTCTGTTTGAAATTTGATAAAATATTACAAACAACAAAAGCTAACAAATATATTATGTGTTTGTTAGTAAATGTAGAGCAGGGCATACAATGTAAATGCTGGGAAGTCTATCATCTCCGTAGGTTCTAACCTTTTAAGGCCGCTTAGAAGCAAACCGTGCTGCACTGCTAGCAGAAGCCGTAACGCCTTAAATGAGTATTGGGCGTATGATGGTCGTGTACATCCACAACACTATTTTGGAAAGCAAAGAAAATTCTGACGAGAAGGGGAAAAAGTCTCCTTCTAGATGACTTTCTTAAATACATATGACTACAATAGTAAACCAAAAATTCAAAATATACATTCCCTGAAATATGGGCTAATTCTCTTACAAGGAACCTTTTGGATTTTTCGTCTGGAATATGGTAAACAAGGGATTTAAAAAAGGAAAAGGTTTCCTTTAAATAACCCACTCAAAATGCTTGGTGTGACGGTTTCTCCCCTGGCATTGATATCCGCTTAGTCGGTGTTTTTGGAAATTCTTACGGAAATGGGTAAAAAGGGTAAAAGTTAAAAAGGTTTATTACACCAGAAACACCCTTGCAAGACTAGCGCTGGACGCTGTAAGGCTTCTTTGTACAGTTGTCTTTCCCTGTAAGTTAGTATTGGGCGTAGGATCCATCGCAATGGTCGTGTATATCCACAACGCCATTTTAGAAACCAAACCCCATCTTGAACCCAATATCTTCCTGCAGGAGTAGAAAGCAATAGAAATTCTTACGGGGAGGGAGAAAAGTTTCGCCTTAAAAGCCTGACCAAACCGCTGGGCTTTCTCCTCTGGCGTAGACATTCACCACGACGGTATCTTTGGAATTCCTACGGTGTGTGGTAAAACGGTGTAATTCTTCACCTTGTCGGCCTGTCCAAACCCCTTTTGCCTTTAGAACTTTAAATTTAAAATATGTGAGAATTTGCTAAACCACTTATAAGGTACTTTTTGAAGTTTTCGCCTGCAACTTGGTAAAAGCGGGGACTAATGGCCTGCTCAAACCACTGGAGCTAGGAAGTTAAAATTTTCCATGAAGGTTCTACTTCAAACATAAACATCTGCTAAGTCGCCATTTCTCGAGGGATAGGCACAAAGGGAAAACCCGCCACCTTCACAAGCTGCCCAAACTAGTGGAGCAATAAAGTTAGAATTTAGTATGTAGATTCTTCTCCAATAAACCCCTGTGCAAAGATGGGATTTCTGGAAATTTCTATGTACATAACTGACAAAAATTTTTTTCTTTGCAGATCAGCGAAATTAATTAAAAACTAATGTCAAAAAAATAAAAGTATTTTTTCCTTTCATAACAATTATATAATAGATGAGTTGTCATAAATAAAATTTTACAACTTATCTGCTGTTTATTGCCAACATTAGTGGTTTTATGCCAATTTTAATAATATCTAACAAAACTAGCAACAACTGCATTAAGGGATAATCATAATAATAATCATGGTCATAATAAAATACTAATAACAATAATTCGAATTAAATTTCTTTATTATAAATAACAATATTTCTTAAGAAAAATATACAATTTTTTTTTCTAAAATAAAAAAAAACACTAAAAAGTACAAAGAAATAAAACAGAAAAGAAAAAATCACAAAAAAAGGCAACCGCCATCATTAAAGTCTCTGACGAAAAAGAAGACATCAAGATGGCCAATCAACATGAATAAGCATGCATTAATACATCTACATACAGGCATAGAGACATATGTGTAATATTATATTTAGTTGTTGTAGTTGTTGTTATTGTTGTTATTGTTGTTGCCAGTGCAATGAAATATAAAAATGGACAAATGTTTGCATGAAGTTTAATACGTTTCTTATGATTAAGAAAAGAAAAAGAACCAGACAAAAAGAACGCATTTGTTGCAACAATTATTTTCGCATTTGGCTTCAAGTAAAAAAAAAACAAATAAATAAAATAAAAAACTTTAATTCTTGAAAAGCTTATTAGTACAATAACTTCATATAACTCTATACACTAAGAGAAATTTTTTGAAGGGCAAATATAATGCACTATGAGTTCAAAAAGAAAATTCAATTATAAACTTCAAATTTTTCTAATTTGAATCATTTTAATATCATATCGCACTTGATCAACAAGAGCGTAATAACTTCAAATTTGTAAAATGTTCAGTAGTGGTGAAAAACTGTTTGTGGTTTCATTTTAAGATAATTTAAAAATCCAAATACACCATAGTAACCAAATTCCGTTTGAACATATATTTACATTGTTTTTCTTTTTAATTTTTGCACATATTGCAATAAAAAATCAATTTTTTACTTAATACCATTTTTCTGAAAATACTCTACATTTTTTGTTGTATTATTTTGAGTTGTGACGCTTTAGTTGAAATTTAATTAATGTTTCCAATTTTTTTTTTTTCAACAAAAAGGTATTAACTCAAAAGAATTTTATCTTACCTTGTTATGATATTCTATGAACTCCACATTTTTTTTATCTTGCTCTTAATTTCAGATAAACTACGAGTAGTCTTTATTAAATGATAATATAATTTAAATGATAATATAAAGGGTGTCCCAAGAAGAACGCAATTTTTAAATCTGGCAACATTTGAAGTGTCATTGTTTGACATTTGAACAATTGTTATTGTTTGCTAGTAGAAGGTACGAGGTTAGTAAAAATGGAGCGCTACACAAATGAACAACGCATTCTCATTGTGAAATTGTTTTACCAAAATGGTGAAAGTTTTGCGGCTACAGTTCGCAAATTGCGATCAATTTGGGGTCACAATAATGCTCCAAAAGAGTCAACTGTAAAGAGATTAATGGATAAATTTGCCGAAACTGGGTCTGTTAGTGATGTAAAGACAACAACGCGCCATCGACCAGGTCGATCGACCGAAAATGTCGCAGCTGTACGTGATGATGTCGCTCAAACTCCATCCACCTCAATTCGACACCGAGCTCAGCAAATTGGTGTCTCCAAATCCACTTTGCAGCGAATTTTGACGAAAGATTTGCATCTTCATGCATACAAAGTTCAATTGACTCAGGAACTGAAGCCAGCTGAAGCGAAGGGAGTTCGTTAATTGGGTATTGGGGAGACAACATGAAAATGCTGATTTTGCCGATAAAATCATCTTCAGTGACGAGGCCCATTTTCATCTTGATGGCTTCGTCAATAGGCAGAATTGTCGCATTTGGGGTGAGGAAAATCCTCGAGTGATTCACGAGAAGCAAATGCATCCTCAACGTGTCACTGTGTGGTGTGGTCATTGGACCTTTTTTTTATGAAAATGAGGCAGGTCAAGCGCAAACAGTCAATGGTGTTCGGTATCGTGAAATGATAACCAGTTTTTTCTTGCCTAGAATTGAAGAAATGAATGTGGAGGGCATGTGGTTCCAACAAGACGGCGCCACATGTCATACAGCCAGAGAAACAATTCAATTGCTGCATCAGTCATTTCCCGGTCATGTTATTTCGCCTTTTGGAGATCAGAATTGGCCGCCTAGATCGTGCGATTTAACACCATTAGATTTTTTTCTTTGGGGTTTTTGAAGTCGATGGTTTACGCGAATAAGCCGACGACAACTCAAGCCTTAAAAGAGGAAATTGGACGCTGCATTAATGAAATACCGCAGCATTCATGCAAAACGGTCATTGAAAATTTCATTAAAAGATCGCGTGCATGCCAGCAAAGCCGCGGCGGCCATCTGCACGATATATTGTTCCATACATAAGCTTATTCTGTCTACTTTACGATATAATAAAGTTTCACGATTTTTTTTTAAATACCTGTGTTTTATTTAAAATTTAAAAATTGGGACACCTTTTACATATTATGTATATAGTTAACAACAATTATTAACTGCTTAAATTAAGTATCTATTAAATTATTGTAATACAACTCATAAATAGGTTTTGGGATTATATTTTTTTTTTTTTACAAGTTCCTTGAGATCCTTTTTCTTATTTTCCGACAGAGGAAGCCTTTCCGAATAAATAGAGGATAAACTAAATAAAACCGCTTTCTGCATTTCTATGTCCGAAGAACTGCTTTGACTTACCAACGACGAATTGAAATCGTCATTCGAATCATCGCTGAATGGATATGCAAAGCTATAACTATTATTTTCACTATGTATATCCTCTAAACGTAAAGACGCAGAATAGTGTTGCATGTTTGGACACGTCATATTAAATTTTAAGTAACTATTGCTTGTTCGTACAATATAAAATACAATAATTTTTTTATATTTCAATATTTTCATTATTACTGCAATGAGCAATTAATTTCGTTATCAGAAAGTAGTTATTTTAAAGTAAATTTATTATAAACAAGATATCATAAAAATTGTTATAACTAATAGATTGAAATATTTCATGAAAAGAGTCACAACTCAAAAAAAATTTCATCATTTTTATCAAAAAAAGACACATATTTCGAGTTAAAATCATACAGTTAAACAAATTTTATCAATAAAACAGTATCAACTCAAAATACAACAAAATTTAAATGAAACAATTTGATTTTGTTTTTCATGAATAAAGGCTCAAATCAAAATAATACCTTTTTTAAGAATAAATACGATTCATTTCTATTTCAATTTTTGTTTTAACTCAAAATAATACATTATCAAGAAAATGGCCTCAAATGTGCTTTACAGTAGATAGATGTTGATGTTTTTAATTGATTTCATGCAAAAAGTGAAATTTTAAAAATTTTTAGTTATTACTCACTTGTTGATCAAGTGCGCTATATGAAAATTAACCAGCTTCATAAACAGAACACAAATAAAATGGCGAACTGTTCTAGAGCTACATAAATTTTTTAAGGGATGACAATATACCAGAAAATCTTGCCTTAATCGAAAATTTTCGACGAGTGCAATGACTTCAGAAACTTTAGATTAAAGAAAATATGAAACCAAATACATCTACGCAACTAGAGAAAGTCTGTAAAAATATGGACCTGCGGAGCAGATTTATTTTGTTAAATTTGAGTTCAATTTTAGTCAGTTAAAAATGGCAATTTACCCAGTAAATATCAGCAAAATATTTTCTTAATAATTTTGTAAATTTATTGTCTATGTGAAATCATTTGGTTCTCGAGTAAGCTTATGACAATCCGTTGTATTATGTTGAGGGATATTTTCAAAACCAGTGTTACCTTGATTGCAGTAGTCCGAAATCCATTTAAGATTTGTGGTTAAAATCTTGTAAAATTTTTATTACGGCGACTTTATGAAGAAGAGATGGAAAAGACTGATTGTTAAGAATTTCAAATGTATTCGTTAAAGATTTTGAATTGCGTAATTCAGTTAGACAGGAAGATTTGAGTGCAAGATTTGGTGTCTTGGAATCTTCTATTGTAAAACGTGACGTTGTTCAAAGATTTTTGATCTTTCTTTTAAGCAACATTATTTTTAAACAGATATTCAGGAGCTTATGCTTATTTAACGCCTTTTTTTTTTTTGATTAACATGAGCTTGGCTTCACCAGTTATGTTGTTGTTGTGGTTGGGTTAATAAACTTGATAATCAATTATGCACTGGAAAATCCAATATATTTATTTGAATCAAACTTCCTGAATAATATCTTAAATGCAGACCAAACTCCATTTTAGATTTGTAGTTAAAATCGTGTGTGTTCCTTCGGCGACTTAGAAAAATCAAGATAGAACAAGTTGATGTGCAGGAAATTTTGGATTATGTAAGTTCAGGATATTGAATTGAATCAGTAAGGGAGGAAGATTTGAGTTCAAGAGTTGTCGTCTTGAGATCTTCTATTATAAAACTTGACTTTGATATCGTTTGAAGATTTCTTTATCCACTTTAATTTTCTTTAACCAGATTTTGTACAACATCTTGATAATTAGTCAGTGAATCTTTTAAAAATTGTGAAATTTTTGATTTTAAGAATTATGGGCAGCATTATTTTAGCTCCCTTGTTGCGAATTTAACTCTTTTTTAGTTTAATGATTTTACTATTAGATCTCGTCGGGCTCACCCATTATGAGAGCTGTGATACGTCTCTCACATTTTATTGATTTAAATTTAATAAATTTATTTAATTTTAATTTAATTTTTTATAAAATATATTTTTGTTTGTTATAATTTTGATTTAAAAATTAAACTGAAAATTGTTGACATAAAAAATTAAGAAATATAAATTAAAAAATTTCAACGTATTTCTAGAAATCTTGGGGAAGTCTCCACAGTACTATGTATTTGGCATTGACAACTTACTATAGGGTGATTCCACGTAAAACGGCCCTACACAGGAAAACATGAATTTACAAGTTTTTAATAAAAATCGGTTAATTGTTGTCAACAAGGGAATGATAATTATGGACATATGAAAAATATTAAAAAAAAATAAATTTTTTTATCAATTTGGCAACACTATGAAATGTGCATATAGACGACGTAGTGCAGAAAAGTACTTTTTTAAACAAAAAAAGTTATTTTTCAAAAAAAAATTCATAACTTTAAAAGAGCAGATGCAGTCTCTGTGTATGTTTGCAATACATATTTATCTGAATTTAAAAAAATTACTTTAAACATACTCGCCTGCAGTATTGTGCTGTCTATGGTATTACAGATAGTGAATAAGTCTTTATAATAATATAATATGTGTTATTATTTTCTTATGTGTTTATCTTTAAACTGCTTATGTAATTGAAGTCAATAAAAAGTTGAACTTCTCCAAACTTTTCGAGTTTTCATACTATGTCACACCCGTCACATTTTCTAAAAAGTTTTTTTAAGAATTTTTTTTTTTTTTGCAGACAATAAGTATCTAATACAATCAAAAACACTCTAATGAAATAACTACATCAAAATAATTAAGCGCGTTCTACAGAAAATTTAACATAATATTACCTGAAAGGAATAATTCTTCAAGAGCTCAAATTTGTAAGGTCACACCCGTCACAGTCTTCTAATGGTCATTCGGAGCAGAAAGCATGGAATTTCAGTGTCAAGCTGTTATAAAACGTTATTAAGAATAACATCTTCGGGCATCGCATCTTTTTTAAATTTTGTATTATTGAATTATAATCAAAAATGTGAGTATCATGGTCACACCCGTCACAATGGAAGTACCCTATAGCAAACATATTAAAATTTTGATTTATCACTTTATTTAGGCGATATAGCACAATAAAGGTTGAAGACGAATCAAGATATCCAACCATGAAAAAGTTAAGATTTTTGCTATAAATAACACCATCAGTAAAATAAAAAAAACATACAAAAAATTTTTGATTTAATATTAATATTTTAGAAGTTACTGCGATTTTCTCTTTATGAAAATTACGATATTTAGCGAAATTTCCATTAAACATTATTCCATTTTACCGAAATTGTTGCCGCTTACTACAAAGTCAAAGTGTATTAGCTGTGCTTATATTCAAAAATTTCTTTTAATTGGTTTTTGAGTTAGAGAGATGTCCTTAAAATATGTCCTAATGGTGTCCAGGACTCACACTCGAACAAAAATAGTAACAGATTTTGACTACAGTAGAAACTCTTAACATCCTTTGTTATTATCGATAATGTATGTCGGAGCGTAAATATATTTTTGGCGATTTTTTAAATATTTTTTTCTGTTTTAAAAAGTACATTTTTTCTAACTTACAAAATTTTGAGTGTATATCCTTCTCCCTTGAAAATAGTTTGTTGAACAAAACAAGTTTAAAAGCAGAAAAAACAGGGAATTATTCTTTCAATCGATACCAAGTAATTGTTTTAATTAAAAATTATTATTTAGACAAAAACTAGTTAATATCTGACGGTGTTGGGCATAAGGGGTTAATATCAATAAAACTTTACTTTTAGAAATCAGTAGTCTACTATTTTTTTAAGCAAATATATCTCTTGATAGGCTGTTATTTCAATTGAGCCGAAACACACGAGACTAATATTTAAGTGCACAATTTTATTTTTTTTTTTTTTTTTTGTATGTTCGTTACACACGAGAATGATATTCATCTGGCATAAAATGTTTACGTACACATAGCTTTGTGTGTGTTAGTGCTTTTTTATTAATTTAACGTTTGGTGTGTTTATAAAAATGTGTACATATTGGTTTTGTGCTGCTTATGCGGGGTAGAAGCTGGTTGAAACATTATATTTTACTGTGCCTTGCTTGCCAACAAGCTGGTATGTTATGCCAGCATAATTGTTCTCGTGTGTTTTAGCTCATTCATAAAAATTGAACTGAAAAATTTTGTATTTTTTGTTGTTTGTGTCTACTAATATTCAACAAAATTTTTGCTGATTTTAGCAGGATAAATTCTAATTTTTAATTAACTAAAATTTACTAAAATTATAATTAAAAGTTTATATATTTAACAGTTTTACTTAACTTGCTTAATATTTAGCAAAAAAAAATCTACTAATTTTTTAAGGCCTTTTTTCACTAATTTTTACTAGTTTTTTCAGCTAGTTGTACAAATATATTTCTATAAGTGTAGTTCCTATTCACCATGTATACAACTACACAATTCATCACTACTTTGAAAGAATTATTCATTTCATTCTTTTTCTTAGTCTTTTCTTCTACTTAAAGGGTAATCATCTAAAATAAAAACAGAAAAAATAGAAGAAAGAACAAAAATTATTCTTAAACTAGCTAAAAACAAAAGCTAAAAAGACGAGCGTAACGTACATATATCCTCTTCCAATCAGTTTTTTGGTAGGGATTATGTTGTTTTGAAAGTGTGAAACTGACATGCGAAGTTTTTGTACATTTTTTTCTTCTTTTTATTCCTTCATTTTCACAGAGATTAAGCTGTTGTACAGTATGATGTAGTTTTATATACCTAATATATGGTTGATTGTTGTATTATGAACGAGTTAAGTATTCATTCTGATGTCTGACTGGCCTGCCAGCCACCTGCTTTAACATTGTATTGTGCTTATATTTACACATACATACTCATACATATATAAATTTGTTTGAATAATGGGGTTGGGGTACTTTTACACAAACTGACACTTGCAATGAAGACATTAACGTTAATGAAATTGTTATTAAGGCGTTACAAAGGATTGATGTTTTTGAAGACTTAGCGAAGATTTTGTTGTATTTTTTTTTTTTTTTTTTTCGAAACAAAAATAAATAAAATGAAAATAAAATAAAATTAGTATTGCAGAAACAGGCAACTTGAAATTTTGTTTTAACACAAATCATTCCGATCATAAATTGTTTTTACAAAAATTATTACAATTGGCAGATATAAACTTTTGGTTAATTGTTAAAATTAAAAAAAATCGCTGAAAATACGGAAAAACGTTGGAATCGGAAAAAATACTTAAATCGATAAATAAGTTAAAACTTCAAAAATCCATAAATATGTATAAAAATAGATAAATATCGACAGCATCTATAAATATTATTAAAATCTATTAATATCAATATAACAGATACGAATTTACAAATAAACGTATAATCCATAAATTCGATAAACATCAATCAAAACAAATAAAATCGTCAAGTGCTTAAATATCCATTAACTAATTAAATTTAAATAAAATCTATATGCATCCATATACATTGGTATATATCAATAAAATATATAAAATCCAAAAATAATTTAATAAATATTAAAAAAAATCGATTAATATCGATTAAAATAATAAAAGCCTCAACTATATTAAGCAAAGTTGCATCAAAGAAAAGAGCGATATCATACAAATACATTGAAACACCCATATTTAGCATAAGTCAACTTTTAAAAAGTTCAATCTCTATTATTTTAGTTAATTTAAGAAAATTAAAAACATGTCAAAAAATAACAGAAATAAAAAAAAAATAAATCAAAACAAATTAAAATTCAAGAAAATTAAAAAATATGAAATTGTGCGAATATCAACTAATTCATTCAAGTCATATATGGGTGTCGTGTAATTTGGGGCAAACTTAAGTCAACTCTTGAAACAAAGCCAATTGTAGTTGGGCCTCTACACCGATAAAATCCTTATATATCAATCATTCCCATAAATACAGCATGGGGCAAAAACCATCATCTGATTTGCTTTTGCTATAACTTTTGTTTACATTGAAAAAACTCGTTTGGTTTTTAACTGATTATGTTTACCAGCACTTATAAGTTTTGTTTTAATTATTTGAGGAAAATTATGTCCGGCAAATGGCCGCCGTCGGCATTAATGTCAATTTGAGATATTTTCATTACATTTTGCAGAACTGTGCGCAGCATGTTATTATTTAACTCCTCCAAGGTGCGGGGCTTGTTCGCAATTCCCCAAAATTGGAAGTGTGGTACTGCCAAATCGCAGGATGTGGGTGTCAATGCCAAAATCACCAAAATGTGAGATTCCACGCGCTAGAAACATCCTGAAAAATCCGCATTGCAGTATGACAAATTGTCCCATCATGTTGGAACCACATGTCATCACAATTCAAATCGTCATCTTCTGGTAAGAACAATTCAGTCAGCATGCCTCTATAGCGGTGGCGTTGCCGTCGGCTACTTCGAAAACAAGGTGCAATCACCTTCTCCAATACAACTGCATGTGCACTTAAAAAAGTTTGTAAGTTAAAATAACTGAAAATATCATTTAAAAGAAATGATATTTCATTTAAAAACCGGTCTACTTAATTTTCATTTAATTAAATGCCATTTGTTATTTATTTTTAAATGTTGATTAATTAACTGACAAATCCGTAAGAAACAACTGATATAATCAGTTAAAATAAATGTCAAAATTTTACCTACCAATCCTTAAAAAATAACTGTTTTTTTCATTTATTTGAAATTATTTCCGTTTTTGTATTTTTTGTTTTTTTTTTAATATACTCGTACAATACAAAATGTATGTATGCATATGAAGCTATAAACTCTTTTTGTGTGAATGTATTTGTATACGTATGTGTGTTTATGAAGTTCTTGTAAATTGTATTGAAAAATTTTGTATATATACAACCAATTTAAATAAAAAAACAAATTGAAATTTTTTGAATATTTTTTTTTTTTTGAAACAGACAGCAAACAAAATTTAAATTTGTAATAACTGTTACGGACACAAATAAACCACAAGTTTCCGTTTTGTGGGTAAATTTTTAGTAAATTTCAAACAAATGAAAAAAATAAATGAAACTGAAAAAAATCGGTAAATGATAGTAAATTATTTCGAATAAATGTATAAAAAAGTTTATATAGATGTTTCTTTGAAAAATAAATGTATCTTCCTTTATTTTTAAATGGAACGGAAAACTTTTTTATTAAACTACAAACAGTTAACTACATAATATTCTGAGTGTATAAATAAAATCTATATGTATCCATATACATTGGTATATATCAATAAAATATATAAAATCCAAAAATAATTTAATATTAAAAAAAATTGATTAATATCGATTAAAATAATAAAAGCCTCAACTATATAAAGTTGAATCAAAGTGTTACCGCCGTCAACAAAGGGTTAAACAAAACAACTCTTGATGTTATACCCTGTACAATTTTATCCGATATATACTCTCTTTAAATTTAAATTATTTTAAAGTATACCGTTTTTATTTACCTTGCCTTTACGTTTTTTTCAACTAACGGTCCTTGTTGATTTATCACGTAGGCCAAATATGTTAAATATGTTTTGTATTTTAAATATATACATACAGTTGCTCACAGTGAAAATGACCCACCCTTTAATATATTACTTTTGGTTTAAAATTTACATAAAATAAATGATAATTTTAGACGAAAGTATATTTATTCTAGAGCTTACTGTATTTGGTATAATACAAATTAAAAACTAAGGAGTAAGGCATTAACATTAGCAAAACATTGACAAAAAAGTGAAGAGAAGACGATAATTAATCTCACAGTGAAAAACACCCACTCAACAAAACTGGCTTAAGTAACGGTAATTTTCCCAAATTTTCATGAAATTCCTCTCAATATTTTTTTTTTTATTACTTTTAGTAAATTAATTAAACTTGTTTAATTGTTATCAAATGGTTGTTGTAAGAATTGTAAAAGAGTTTCGGAAAATGGGTCCCCACACCTCTATTGAGATGCGAAAATTGGTTTTAGAACACTACAAAAGCGGTAAAAGTCAAAGAGAAATAGCGCAAATAGTCAATAAATCTCGTTCAACAATTAAAAAATATTATAAAAAGATATAATAATGAAAAAAGAGTTATTAGTAAGCCAAGAACTAGCACAAAAAAATTATTTTCTAACCGAGATGAGCGGTGGATTGTCAATAAATCTAGAAATAATCCAAGATTGAGTGCACCTTAACTCACGGATATGGTGGAGCAGCATCTTAAAATTCATTGTTATCCTGAGACAGTTCGAAGAGTCTTACGTAGAGCTGAATTAAATGGTAGAATTGTGAGAAAGAAGCCATTCATTTCCAAAAAGAACAAACATATTCGATTGGCTTTCGCTCACAACTACCTAATGAAGGATATTTCGTTCTGGAACAATGTTTTATTTACTGATGAAAGTAAATTTAATCTTTTTGGTTCAGACGGGAGAGGTAATGTATGGAGAAAGGCTAACGAAGAAATGCATCCCCAACATTTACGTGCCACAGTTAAACACGGTGGCGGTCATGTTATGGTTTGGGGTGATTGTTCCGCAGCAGGGGTCGGTAAACTTCATTTTATTGACGGAAATATGGATAAACATCAATATTTAAATATTTTAAAAGAAAATTTAAAAATAAGTACCGAAAAACTGGGAATCGCAGATACATTTCATTTTTATCAAGACAATGATCCCAAACATACTGCAGGAATTGTAAGAGAATGGCTGCTCTATAATTGTCCAAGAGTTATCAAAATGCCTCCACAATCTCCAGATCTGAACGTGATAGAAAATTTGTGGCATAAGTTGGAGACCGAAATAAGAAAACATGAGATTTCGAACAAAAATTATCTAAAACGAGTCTTATTGTCGGAATGGGAAAACATTAGTCCTGAATACACGAAAAAACTTTTGGAATCAATTCCAATTCGATTAAAATCCGTAATACAGCAGAAGGGCTTCCCAACGAAATACTGATGTAGATTAAGTTAAATTTTTAAAATATTTTTTGTAAACCATCAATATGATGGGTCATTTTCACTGTGAGATGAATTATTATTTTCTTTTAACTTATTTGCTTTTTTTTTTTTTTGTTGTAGTTAATGAATTAGTACATATTTTTGTTTTGTTGCAATTAAAAATAAATCAAACTTTAAAATAAATATTATTCCGTATAAATCTATCACTTATTTTATAGCAATTTTATAACGAAAACTATTATATGAAGGGTTGGTCATTTTCACTGTGAGTAACTGTACATGCGTACATACATTTGTACTTATAATTTTGCGTACATATTTAAAATGCAATTTGAAATTAGTTGAGTTTGGTCTACGACAGCGCGGTAAAAACACATTAAATTTTAAAGCTCTCGCGAATATTAATTGTAACATAATTAAAGAAAAGAAATAAATAATTAATGTTATTAAAATTAAAAATCAAGTGCTCTTAAAAGCTGTTTTATTTTCATGTTGCAAAAGCAACACAAAGAAAAGAGCGATATCATACAAATAAATAGAAACACCCATATTTAGCATAAGTCAACTTTTAAAAAGTTCAATCTCTATTAATTTAGTTAATTTAAGAAAATTAAAAACATGTCAAAAAATAACAGACATAAAAAAATAATAATTAAAAAATAAATCAAAACAAATTAAAATTCAAGAAAATTAAAAAATATGCAATTGTGCGAATATTAATTAATTCATTCAAGTCAAATATGGGTGCCGTGTAATTTGGGGCAAACTTAAGTCAACTTTTGAAACAAAGCCAATTGTAGTTGGGCTAAATAAAGTTTTTTGTTAAAAAAATTGTAAATTGTTGAACAAATAATAAAAAAAGAAGTAGCCTTAGAGTTTTACAAAAAAAAAAAAAAATATATTATTCAATTCGTATTTTCTTGCTGAAAGAAAAACAAAATCTTTGAAGAAAATATTATTTAGTGATACGTGGCAAATAAAAGTAAAAAAGTGAAGTAAAACACGTTTAAGTGAAAAATAACGAAAATGGTATGTTCCATCAACTGTTTTTTATGTAACGAATTGTTTTATTGTCCTAATGAATTTTTCGTTCATTTGAGGGATTGTCCATTTGTTGGAGAAAATGAACAATATGTGTGTAATTTTAGTGACTGTTATCAAAAATATTCATTAAAAAGGTCGTTTAAGAAACACGTTTTTAATCATTTTAAGGAAACAAGTGTTCAAAATGAGTCCCAGTTTGAACTGCCTTCAAGTTCAGGTTCGCTGGAAAATGTGGAGATTGTTAATTATTCTTATAGCTGTCAATCAACTGCTTCAAATATCACATTTAACCATGACTCAGGAAAAAATGCTTCTGGTAGTTTATACAATGAACGTTTAGAAATTCTGCAAAATTCTGCCAGTAAATTTTTATTATCATTACACTCATTTAATAATTTATCTAGATCAGATGTAAATAAAATAAGAGAACATGTAGAAACCCACATTGTTTCTCCTCTGATTGATTTTCTTAAAAAATCCTTTGACCAAATTTGTTCCCAAAGTAGACAAATAAATAAGATTTTTCATGATGCTTATGAATTATTTCGCGATGTTAAAACCGAATATAAATTTGAAAAAAGCATGAAAAAATGGATTTTATTTCAAATGCTCAAAAGTATAAAATATCAAATTCGCAAACTTCCAATGGCACATTAATGCCGTTAGAGTTTCAGTTTAAAAAATTATTTGAATCTAACAACTATCTTGATGAAGTTTAACTACATATGGAAACTACAACCAAATGGAAAGAGAGACAAAATATATAACAAACTCCACAATTTAAAACGCCAAAGTAAACCATTGAAAGAAATAAAATCAAAATTTACAGAGCAAGAAACAGCATCTTTTAGTAAGTTATTTGTAAAATAATATTTTATTCGTATATAAAATAGATGGTATAATTAAGTTTTTTGCAGCCATAAATAACGTTCTTGTTTGTTTATATACAGATCCCGAACCAGATTCAGAATTTTCGGTGGAGTGTTTAAGAAATAAAACGATAACAACGGATGAGTTTGACCTTTACTGGAGAAAATGTTCAAACTACAGATTTAACCAAATAAAGGAAATGAAATCTATTAAAGAAGTGCTTAAACAGTGGCCAGAATATAACAAACCTTTTGGATATAAACTGGTTCGTACGAATATAAAAATGTTTATTATTAAAATATTTTATGTATTACGAAAATTGTTTAACGAAAATTTGTTTTTGCTTCGCATGTATTTTTAATGAAAGTAATTGATTATTTCTACATTTTAGACTATTTTCGTAATAGATAAAGAAGCCATTAGTAATTCAAATTGTTATTTTACCCTTCCAGATTGGTATTGATTTTTCTACTAAATTTCCTAACGCGAAAGATTTGTTCGGTTGAAGCAACTGAACCATTCGATTGGCAACAAATTCGGTTGTCAGCACCAATATGTTTTCTGGGTGTATTAACATTTAAAAGTATTTTAATTTGTTTTATTTTCTTTTAAGAATCCAAAACATTCACTATTTTTTGGTACCTGCACTATTTACTTCCACCATCTTTAACTACATTAACAAGTCCCAGTGGATCAAAGAAACGCAAAAAATTTACCATTGCAGATTCTCAAGAGTCCTTCGCAATAATTGGAAAAACATCCGAAGAACTAGAGGCAAAACTAAATTTGCTGAAAATTCAAAATTCACAGACACGACCACTCTTATTAGTGGAAGGAGAAATTTTTGATGTTAAAAGTATTTCTATATACTTCCATGGTATTAAATATCCAATAATAAAATCCTTAACAGCTGTAGACATATTGTTCAAGCTTATGTTCGTTTTTAATTTGGACTTTCCGAAGCAGTCAGAATTATTTTATTTGTTTCTGCAGACGTTCTTTTATAAAACGCCAACATCTATAAGCAATTTAAAAGTTGCTACAGTTTCAAATCAACTATTGTATTAATTCGATTTGCTTGTTTTCCTTCCGGTTAAAAACAAAATTTTTATTTATAAACAATTTTTAAATAAGTTGTTCACAAGGGGTGCTAAATTTTGTATATGCAGTATTGTATTGTTAAAACAGAGTTGCTGAAATCTAATTGTAAAATGATAGGACAATGGCTGTTTTTAAGTATGATAAAAAAACAACATTGTGAAAAAAATTTCAACAACACTGTTTTTAATGGGACGATACAATATTTAGTACACCATTTAAAAAACTTTAGTTATCCTTTTATTACTCCTTATTTTTCTTTTAAAAAAACTTATTAAATAATTATTGTACATTTTTTTTCCAAATTAAAAATAACTGATGTTTTTTAAAATTGCATATTATTGTATTATTTTTATTCTGAAATACTTAAAAACAATTAAAACATGAATTTAAACTAAATTTTTATTTGTTATTTAAAATATTTGCAGCAAAATTTTATTAAATTATTTCTGAAGAATACAACATTAAGTAAACAAATTTTTTTAATATCACAAAATCGTTGTTAAAACAAAACAATTAAATAAATTAACAATTACAAAAAAGTTACAAAAAGGTTTTTTGTATTTACAAAATCCATTGTTGAAAAAAATCGATTTTATTTTTAATAAATTACAAAAAAGTTACAAAAACTTGTTTGTATTTACAAAATCCATTGTTAAAAAAAATCGATTTTATTTTTAATAAATTACAATAAAGTTACAAAAAGTTGTTTGTATCCACAAATTCCATTGTTGGTGCCTTTTTAAAAAAATTTTTTTTTTGAATATACAAAAAAGGTGTTCAATATTACAAACAGAATTTTGTAATTTTTTTGTGTGCATGCTATAACTTTTGTTTACATTGAAAAAATCTCGTTTGGTTTTTAACTGATTATGTTTACCAGCACTTATAAGTTTTGTTTTAATTATTTGAAGAAAATTATGTCCGGCAAATGGCCGCCGTCGGCGTTAATATCAATTTGAGATATTTTCATTACATTTTGCAGAACTGTGCGCAGCATGTTATTATTTAACTCCTCCAAGGTGCGGGGCTTGTTCGCAAATCCCCAAAGTTAGAAGTCTGGTACTGCCAAATTGCAGGATGTGGGTGTCTATGCTAAAATCACCAAAATGTGAGATTCTACGCGCTAGAAACATCCTTAAAAATCCTCATTGCAGTATGACAAATTGTCCTATCATGTTGGAACCACATGTCATCACAATACAAATCGTCATCTTCTGGTAAGAACAATTCAGTCAGCATGCCTCTATAGCGGTCGCCTTGCCGTTTGCTACTTCGAAAACAAGGTCCAATCACCTTCTCCAATACAACTGCACGTGGTACTTTCATAGGGTGTAATGGTGGTTCATATATTATTTTCTGTCTTCCAGAACCGAGAATTTCGCTTATTGACGTGGCCACTGGATAAAAATGAGCCTTGGTGATCATGATAAATTTTTATGGAAAATTATGATCACAATTATCTCGCGTAAAGCAGTTCATTGTTATTCCCAACAATTTTGCACCTGCCTAATTTATAAAAGTCAAAACCAAATAGACATACGATGTCATTTTCGAAAATCGCAGCATCTTCAAATAGGGTGATACTTATTGCTCAACCGGGTAACTATAATAGATGCCAATCGATAAATTCAAAAAATTATATCTACAGTAAATTATCACATACCCTTAGGAACAAACATCTTAAATTTGAGATTTCTAGCCAAAGCGGTTTGAGAATGCCTTTAAATAAAAATCATTTATATATCACAACGAGGACGGATCAATAAGTCCGTGACTTTTCGAACTTCCCTCGTAGTTATATGAAATGAAACACTGTTCTCATCAAGTATCACCTGTTAATAGACTACTGTCAAATTGTAAGCGAGTTCCGTCATTTACTTTGCGTTCAACAGCTGTTCAAAACATACAATCTCGTGGATTTTTTTAAAAATGGAATTTCGAGTGTTCATTGAACATTATTTTTTGCGGAAAAAAAACCGTCAATAAAACCAAGGAAAACCTTGATAAATACTATGGGGACTCTGCACCATCGATTTCAATGGTTTACTGACTTTCATTGTGGTTGCACAAGTACAAATGACGCTCAACGTTCTGGACGGCCAATTGAGGTTAATATACCCGAAAATGTCGACAAAATCCACGATATGGTCTTGGCTGATCGAAGAGTAAAAGTGCGTGAGATTGTTGATACCATAGGCATTTCATGTGGGAGTGTGGTGTCTGCAAGATGGGTATCAGGTTTGCTCTCAATTGACCATAATGCACGGGTGCACACGTGTGTAGCCTCAATGGAAAAATTCCATGAATTGGGGTACGAATTCGTACCTCATCTGCCATATTCTCCGGATTTAGCCCTCAGTAACTATTTCCTACTTCCAAACCCAAAAAAAATGAAAGGGATACAAAAATAAGAGAAACGTTGGACTAGGGGATTTGAGCTAAAAGGATATAATGTTGAAAAATTTTTTTTTTTTGCAAAAAGTCACGGACTTATTGATCCGCCCTCGTACTATATAATTTCTTTATTATTCATATCACTTGTAATGAGATGATTTTCACTATTCTTTTTTTAAAATTAAATTATTTTTAAAACATTATTTATTAAATTTTATTTATGAGTCTCTTAATAGACTCGTTAGATCCAACAAATTAATCCTAATCCGGGTTCCTGGGCACGAGAGGTATGCGGGCAATGAACAGGCTGACATGTTGGACAACAGCGGCGCCTATCTCTTGCCCTGAACCTGCGGGGTATATCAAAGAAAATCTTAGCATTTCAAGAGAATCCAAAAAAATTTAGTGCTGGAATGCTACCATTGTCCAACGCCAAGCTAAGAGGTTCATCGTTCCATCTAGTTGAAATTCTAGAAGACTTTTTTCTCTGAACACCTTAGTCTTAACCTTTACAGCATTTTTCACTGGACACTGTACTCTCAGACACCATTTAAGGACTAGAGGTCCGTCTGATTCGTATACTTTTAGGTTCTGTGAATGGGAAGCTGAGACAGTGGAGCATATACTTTGATTTTTTCCTAGGCTTCGCGGCAGGAGACTACATTTCATTGGAGGATAATGAATATCCCCCTTAGAAATTTGGAAATCTGTGCCTAGTTCTGTGTTTGGCTTTATTTTGAAGCATCAATATTTAGGGTAGAAAAATAAGGCTTCACAGAAGATTAATTTTCTCGTTGCATAGGACCTTTCTAATTCAATCTTGTCTCCATTACATTTGCTTTTAATTTTCTAGATATTCCATTTCTATCCCCTTGTCTTGTGTTTCAATTTACCTCGTTTCCCGTCCAGTTCCATTTACCCACATTAGTGTTTCAATTTCCCTTTTTTTTTAATTTCAGGTTAACGGCGGCACTTTATCCTTTTCACCCATATTTACCACGTTCCTGGGGATAATTCCTATTAGCGAATTAGCCCATACCGCGGGGAACGCATCTTCAAATATCAGGTTTCTAGCCAATGCGATTTGGGAATGTTATAATTCCTCTCGTTTCTGTCATTCCATTTGTAACGTCTAGTGTTTCAATTCCACTTGTTTCCTGTTCCATTCCATTTTGCCCCTTTTTAGTTTCACTCGTTCTCCGTTCCATTCCATTTCCCAATTTTAAAGATTTAAGTTTACTTCTTTAAATTTCTGGGTTTAAGCCGAAGCGACTTCAACGGAACGACTATTGCCCACATTTTTTATCAAGTTTTCATACGCTGTAAACACATATTTTAAAAAGTGAAGAAACAGTTCAAGATGGCACAGCCTCTTGGCTTAAGTGTTCTGAAAATTCCTTTAGAGGATGAAAGATTAATAAGGAACGCTGGTATTGACCCTGAAGATTTAGAAAAAGATAATGACAATACTAACTACTTGATTACCGAAAAAGTGCAAAAGTTGAACAGAATTGGTTCTTATTTGGAATCGGTTCATTCTTATGAAGAGATTGTTCCCGATAAATATGTACATACACAAGTAAATCATTGTTTCACTGAATTTTTAGAAGTGAAAAATCAGTACGAAGGCAATGACTCAACCATAACGACGTTTACAGCATCGAAAAGGGCAGACGACTTAAAAGATTTTCAACTGGATAATTTTTTTATCTCAAAAGATAAAATTTTATCAATTTTTAAACACTTAAGACCAAAACTGTCAACTGGGGTCGATAAAATACCTAACGTGGTTTTACGTAATTTACCGGATGAATTAATGGCCAAGTATGGAAGACTTTTCAATAACATGTTAAATAATGCTTTCTTTCCTCGTGCTTGGAAGCAAGCTAAGGTGATCATTTTACCTAAAAAAGACAAGGATACGGGCAATCCGAAAAATCTTCGTGCAATTAGCTTGCTTCCAAACATCAGCAAAGTATTTGAAGTCTGTATCAATATCGACATCGTAAAGTTCTGCGAGGACAAAAATGTAGTTAGCGAAACACAATTCGGTTTTAAACACAAGCACTCAACGATACATGCAGTTCATTTGCTTGTTTCAAATGTTCAATGGAACCTAAATAAATCGTTATATACCGGTGCCTGTTTAGTAGACTTTGAAAAAGCTTTCGATAGTATTTGGATACCCGGTTTAATATATAAATTATTAAAATTTAAGTTCCCATTACATTTTGTAATCCTTATACATAATATGTTGAATAACAAAACTTTTTCTGTTCATGATAAAGAAAACGTTGGCACAAGAAAATTCACAATTGTCAATGGACTACAACAAGGTACCGTGAATTCCCCTATACTATTTAACTTATACCTTTTCGATTTACTAAATAAAATGGACAATATTATTGCTTCCACGGCGACGATACAATTGAGAAAATTAATTGCGGTTTGCAAAATAAATGTTTAGCTATCGAAAAATATTCCGTTGATTGGCATATGAAAATAAATTTGAACAAGTGTGAATGCATCCTTTTCAGGCCACCAGTTGGGAAATGTAACAACAATATAAGAAGGAACTGGAAATCTTTTGATATTAGATCAATTAATAATATGAATATTCCAGTAAAACAAACTGTTAAGTTATTAGGTATTCACTTAGATAAATTCCTGTACTTTAACAATCATATAAGCCAACAACTTACAAAAGCAAGGAAAGCATTTTTTATGTATAAAAAATTATTTTTTTCAAAACATATACAATCAAGGGTGAAAATTATTATGTACCAAGCTTTAATAAGACCAATTCTTTCTTATGGTTGCCAAATATGGTTCAACATATCACCTTCTTACATGGAGAAGATACGGATATTCGAAAGGAAATGTCTCAGATGTTGCACTTCTTTATACAGATCCCAAACAAGTAACCACAAAAAATACATATCAAACAAAATACTGTATGAAATAGCTGAAATATCCAGATTTGATAACTTTGTTATTCATATTATAAGAGATCACATTGTAAGCTGTATGAATATCATTGAAAATAACCTCATTATGGCTAGCTACTATGCTTCCGAAGACTACATTTCAAAAACATTACAAAATGGATACGTTCCACCTGAGGCTTTTCTTTTCCTGGATATAAATGGTTTCATTCAAAATGAAGATGGTGTGCCTATTTTTTATCACATATATAGACGTGCCAATATCAAAGAAATAAACTGTAAAGAACTTACGTCTGAAAATTGTCGTTTTGACACAATTATATATTCGGGTGATAAAAATACTAAACCTAATTTAAACCTTAAAAAGTATTGGTGGCTATCTCAATAATAACTCTTTGTATTTTATCCCTTGACCTTTTTTTTTATCCTTACTAAAATAAAAGTAAGTTTTTTGTTACCTTTTTGCTTACATTGATTGTGATATTAGTTATTTTCCTTATAATTATGTAGATAGATTTAGATAATAAAAAATATCTTTATTTTTAAATAAATATTATACTTGAGAGCTCGTTAAATGGGACTTTGTATATACAAATAAGTTATCTTTATACTTCTTGTTTATTTGGAGTTTGTAAATATATCTTACATATTCATTAAATAAACGTTAAAAAAAAAGAAACATATTTTCAATTTCAAATTTTCCAGTCACAGCGGTTGAAGCTCGCCTGAAATTTCTTTTTTACCATGAAGTTTCCAAAAAGTAACTTGTAAATGATTAGTCCATGCTCTAATAGCTTTTTGAGTTCTGTACCACTGTAATGCGACACAAATGTCCCATGTGGGATATTTGTAGGAAATTAACTGAAGCAATTCCAAATATATTTATAATTACAATAACTTGAGGGATTTGATTATATCCCACCAAAAGTTCTATACATCATGTCCAATAACATTCTATCTCCTTATTATCTTCAGAGCCCATATTTGTCCAAGTGGTTCGGTATGACACAAGACACTTTGGTAAAATCGGTCGGGAAATGTGTTTAATACAACAAAAATTAAAAATGGGTTTTTTATCAACCTTTGGTCGTAACAGAGGTTATGAAAATCTAAGTTAATTAAAAATAAAGTAATTAATGATTTCACAATCACATTTACAATTACAAATATATAACGACTTAAAAGCATAAAGTTTTTTTATTAAGTCTTTTGTTTTAACGTTATTCTAAATATTCCATTTGATAGGATATATTAAATATTAATTATAATAAATCATAAATTCCACAAAAGCAAAGACAAGATTTTAAATAACTTATTTCAATCAATTAAAAATAAATTAATTAATTAATTAAATAATTAATGATCAAGCAATAATACATGTGTTATATATTTTTTTTTTTTTTGCAACATTCTACACGTATTTCATGATTGTATATCATTATGATAAATATAATTGCTCATATTTTGTAAATTAAATTAAAATTTCAACACGTTCTATTTACAGTCGATACAGACATTTACATAAATCTTAAGGTGTGAAATGTTACATTTACGCAGCATTTAAAAACCACGTTTCTATTAAAAGTACCCACATGTATATGAAAACAAAAACAACCAACAAATAAAGATCGATAAGAAGTCAAATGTTTAGAATTATAAGAACAAAAAAATAGAATAAAAATTGCAGCATTTGAACATGAACATGAAAATAACAAAATAAGTTTAAATGTCAATATGCATTTAAACTAATAAAATCATCAAGCTACAATATATAATTTACACATTCAAAGCCACATTATGAAATCAACATAAAAATTCAAATGACCAACAACCAATACAAGTTGCTGTTTTTTTTTGTGTTCTATATTAAATTCAAGTTATATAAAATTAAATTGAATAAGTACAATTTAATATAATATAAACTACAAAATGTATCTGTCATTTGAAAAAAGGGCATAGGATACAGTTTTTTGGAAAACAATATTTTATATGATGTTTAAATTTTAAAAGATAATTAGAATAATTCAAAATATACAATTACTTGAATTTCCCTTTAATAATTTATAAGAAAAAGGAAGACATGGACATCTTATTGAGGGTTTTTCAAAAACAAAATTTTTTAACAAAATTTATTTTTTACCAATTTCTAGTGAATGTATGTCAAGATCCTATTGCCATCTGCTGTGTTTTGTTGGACTTTGTGCCCTTATTTACTTTAGACATTTAAATGTTTGTAGTTATTTGAACAGTAGACACACGGCTAGTAAACTATAACTAGCACTAGTCTACATAGTAATTACAATTTTTTTGCGCTGTATGGTCAACATTATTTCTTATGTTTTTTGATTAGCTCGATCACTCGAAATTTACGTCGGAAGCAGTTTAATTAATTTAACAACAACCTATCCCAGTCAAAAATAATATATTAACAAATGGCATTTATATAAAAACAGTAATTTTAATAAACAAACTTTGAAAACATTGCTTTTTTAATTAGTTCCGAAATTTCAGTACAATAGAGAAAATATATTAAAAAATATATCTTAATTTAATAAATTTAATTTTATTATTTATAAAAAAAAAATATATTATGAAAAATTTGATTTTTATCCTTAGTATAGAGCTCGACTAAGAAATCACGTATATTAACAAAAACCCCTACTAAAATATAACAAAAATGTGTGCTACACGTCGTATGAGTTATATTAATTTAATAATATAATATATTACTCATACGACCTGTAGTACATACTAGGCGTTCTCCAAAATTGTAGTGAGAAAAAATGAAAATTATTGACCCAACCTAAAAATATTTATTTGGATGTAAAACAACATCTCTTAAAAAAATTAGGATTATCGGTTATCGGAAAGATGTGCCTTATCAGCCCTAAAGTTTGAAAAACAGATTAAAAAGGAAAAATAAGAAATTTTGGTAATTTTCTAAAAAATTTTAATATTTTAAATCGTAATTTACAATAAATTATCTTCTAATAAAGCAAATAAAATTTAATTCCACTAAAAAAGGCCAGACTATTTATTTATTTTCTTACTTTTAGCCAATGCTCAGGGGATATTCCTTTTAATGCAGTGCATTGTGTTGGCGAAAGAAAGTTAGCTTAAAGGCTAGAGCAACAAGCGAGTAGTGTCTGTGGACATTTAACTTAAATTCCACTAATTTGCAAGTGACAGAAAATACCTCTATGGGAAGTTTATTCCATATACGGATAGTAAGACGTTGTGCGGTCGACTGGCCAATCGACCACTAATCGACCGGGCCCGAGTTTCGGCAGAACATCTCCCATGGAAATATCGATAAAAAAAAAGTAAAACACACCCACGTCCCGACGATGCTCCCATGAGTCAGTTAAACAAATTAATCCACTGTCATCAATAAGCGCCAACGCCCTCCTTTGAACACGGTGAAGAAGCTGCAAAATAGTCTTTGAAGCCAATGCGAATACATGAGAAGATCAGATGGAGTGAAATAGTTTTTTTAATTGCTTAAAAAAAACCTAAATATTTGAATGCTTCTTTCGACACTTCAAATATGTACTTATTCCAAAGGATATCACACTGAATTCTTAAGGCCAGTACATCAAGAGTATCGGATTCCTCCATATTGGCGCTTGAAATATCTTGTTTGTTTTTATGAAACCCTAACCGAGCACTAGCAACGAAGGCTTTTGGCTTGTTGTAGCAAAAACAGACCAGAGCCTCTGGTGGGAATCGAACCCACGACCCCCGCACTGATAAGCTAGCACGCTACCAACTAGCCTACCGGGGCGCTTAATAACCTTGAAAGCGCATAAAATATTTCAATTGGGCGGTACATATCAGGGTTACTAGCCGCACTCTCTTTCAGGATTGATTGCACGTTGGTGACCTTCCAACAAGTCGGAAATATACCCCTAGGGTATGATGTAACAAATAGGGCGACTAATGAACGTGATAGCGTCGAAGAGCACTGTTTCGGTATCAGTGCTGGTATGCTGGTATGGTTTGACTTTACGAACTTGAAATAATATCTTTGGCATAGTATGAGATGCTCTCCCAAGCTTGAGCAAAAACTAATTTTTTGCTCAGACTTTAGCAACCGTTCAGTGAATAATTGATCATCCCTTTTAAGAGTTGGAATAGAGAAACTAGCATTTTTCCTTTCTTTTTTAACTAATAACCAGAAGATCCTTTTGCCCATGTAAGACACAGAAAGAACTTTGACACGCAGACCCTATTCGTAAAGAAACTTCTCGCAGCTAAGTACCTTGTCACATTTAGACCTCGCCTGTTTGCATTGTAACCAGTTTAAATGACGTATTGTAGAATTGTCGGATCGTGGGTTGCCTTACACTGTTTTAACGATATTACCAAGAGAGGTGTTTTGAACTTATACCTGGGGCCGGGTTTTTGTTCCAAATACTCGCTAATTTAATAGACATTTTTTCTGTCTCTACGCCAGTTACAAAACGCTTCTTCTCTGGATATGACTGTATCCTTGCATGCCGGGTTCAACCAAAACTTATTTCTCAGTTTAGGCGAAATATGCTTTAGAGGATTTAAAGACTTTATTCCAAGCAAAATCACTATTTCTATCATTTTTTCTGCGGCATCAGTATCGTCTCCCAGGAATTGCCGATAAAAGTCGTTGAGATCAACCCAAAGAGCATTTTCATAGATAAAATTGATCGTTTCGCTATTCGTGAAATATTATGAAGTTCAGAATATTCCGCGTTACCGAGTGGTGCAAATGTCTTTGGTTCATAGAAAAGGGTCAAGGGTATTCTGAAACTGCCCTTCATTACAAACAAATGTTTATTTGCTCATTCACTAATTGCCCAAAATGATTAATCGCATCGAAAAATTCAACGTAAGTGCCAACGAAAGTTGTCTCACTCAAATGGCAAAGACAGTTCGAGTTGTGAACATTTAAATCGCGAGCAACCACGATTTCACTATTCGGAACAGAATTAATTCAGTATTTTTATCGTTTCCATATTTGGGCTTCTATAAAGAAACATACATGCCCTGATTTGTAATTTAACACAGAGACAGTTAAATTCGATACCATGCGTGGTCAGTTGTTGCTGTCACTGCTTATTAAGTAATTCAATTTCAAATTATAAAATTTATTAAAATAATATACACTACTTTATTGGATTCGTAATCTTCTTTATTCTATTAGTTCCAATTTATAACATAAAGGTAAGAGTTTTTAAACACTGTTTGCAAATTTTTCTAGTTTCAAAAATTATTTAAAAGAATTTTCAAAAAATCAATGATTGGGCTTCCAGGTTTTATAAGGGCTATATAAGTGATAAAAAAAAAACTCCAACAATTTTTGACATTACTAATTTTATTTGGCTAGTGAAGCAATTCTTTTTCAGCGGATTTTTGCTTTCAGGCAAAATTTCTGTTTATATTCCATATGTCTTAGGCAGGAATATTACAACAAAGGATGAAATCTTTTAAATTAAGGCAAACTGGAAATACATTTAATTATAGGGGTAATTTATTATGAAGTAAAAAGAAGGATTTAATTTGAGGTCAAAGCCAAATTTTAGAAGATTTTAATATTTTTTTAAACATGTTATTAAAAAAATTATATCTGAGCGAATATTAATGAAACTACTTGATATTATTTTATAAGGCCTAAAAATATTCCTAATTCAATTTCTAAAGTGCTAAAGTGATAAGTGCTAATGGGATTTTTTTGACCCTAGTGAAGAAATAAAAATATATTTTAAAGTTTTTTCATCATTTGGTAGAACTTAAGGGTTAATCTGAGACTAACAATATTAACGAAATTTTATTGTGTGTCATATCGTCATATACGTCCATACATTGTTCAATATATGAACATACATGATCTCATATATGATCATATATCTTCGGATCCGAAATTTGAGGGTATATGGACGTATATGATCATATACGAGCATACATGAATCATATATGAGCATGTATGATAATATATGCACATATATCACCATATACCCTCAAATTTCGGATCCGAAGATATATGGTCATATATGAGATCATGCATGGACGTATATGACCATGTATGCCCATGTATGATCATATACAAGCCCATGTATGATCATGTATGTTCATATATATTTCGATTTTTAGATGGGAGGTGAAAATATTTATATATGTTCATATATCATCATATATGGTCTTATATATGAGCATATATGTATATATGGGCAAATACATTCAAAGTAAAAGTTCATATATGGTAATATATGAAACCATATATGGCAATATGTGATGATGGTTCATATATGCCATATATTTTCATATATTAGTACAAATATTAGGTCTGTACGAGGTAATTTTGGGTAAAGTCTGGTAAAATGAGAGTAAGCAAAAAATTCTCTCACAAAACCATTAAAATGCCCAAAATACTGCGAACGCACAAAACCACATTTCATACCCAAAAATAAACGTCAAATTTATTCATATTAAAAAACAGCATAATTAATAAATATATTTGAAATGGCAAATATCTTTTTACATTTTCAAATGTATTTTTCATTATTAAAAAGGAAAAGTTGTTTTATTTAACTTTAATTTTTTTTTCAAAAATGCAAAACAGTTAATTTATTAGAGCAGCTAATGATTTGACAGTTTTATCATTTTACCCAAACAAAAAGTACGGGTAAGTTCTGGTAAAAAGAGAAACATAATTACCCAATTTTTGTTACAAGAAACGCTTTTTGGTAAGACTAACGTAACGGTAACGTACGTCGAACACATCTATTATACCATATATGGATAATATGTATGTTTTAATTTTTAGAACCTTTCGGTTCTACCGAATTAAGATCCAGTTCGAATTCTTAAGCAAAAACCGGTGTGAACATAAGAATTTAGTAATTTTGAACAGGCGTATTTCATAGGATTGAGATCTTTAATAGAAATTTCAAAATGTTCCTTATTGAAGAAATATAAATGAAATTTCTAATAAAAATTCTAATTAATCAAAGAAAAAAAAAATTTCATTTTCTAGAATCTTTTTGAAAAAAATTATAGATTTCGACATATTTTCATCGAAAAATTTAATCTTTTTCGATAATACTTGCAGTCGATATTTTTTTAGTTTTCCAATACATTTTTATGAAATAAAAACAAAAATGATAATCTAAAAAGAATCAAGAACGAGCACTAATTTCAATCTTGCTTGTATTGACACATATGTCAAAACAAATTTGAATTGTTTTATGTATTTGTTTATTGTTTTATTGTGTCAAAAAGAAAATATTCATAAATAAAATCGTTGAAATTAAAATGTTTTGAATTTATTTTTACATTGAAAAATTTGCTTGTATGCAATAATTGCTATATTTGTGGAATATGTGAAAAACAAAAGTAAGTTAATAAAACTTTACAATAATATTTATTGAATTTTATTTAAAATTTTAATTTGTGCTGATTTTTTGAATCACTTTGGTGCATCTTCATCCAGAAGCTTGAAGTTCTCGATCTGAAATCTTGTTTACCTGTGAAGATGATATATGACTTTTCTGATTAAAGGAATATTTTGCGTTGAAAGCAAATGTTATTAGTGGTTAGTTACATTAGCAGTCACAATAAATATTAAAATCAAGAGTTATAGATGGACTTTAAAAGACCCTATCGTTTTTTTTTCTCTTGTTTGGTATTCTCATTAAATCCAATTTACGGACATAAACAATGAAACCGTGGACCCTGGCTAGAGTCATGGCACCATATTTAAAAAAAAACTTGTAAGCAGTTCTCAGATGACGATTAATTCAAGACAAATTGTTTTTGTATGCAATAGCTGTGTTTATGCGGGAAGGTATCGGCGTTGCATTTGTCATTCCCATAAAAAATTTGACATAAGTAACGTTCTTTTAACACTATGCGTTGGCTTATGTGAAATTAATATGGCAATGGCATAAGCCATCTTAGATAGCTTGCCGCATAAACACAAAATGCACCAAATTTAAGGCGTTTCGTGAAATAGAAACAGCATATCGATCTTTATTTCGGAAAAGGTTTCTTATCATTCATAATATTTAACTTTTTTAGATCAACTTCTAACACCTAAAAATTTCCCAGTATCCAAAGCATTGACATCTAATATTGAGAATGTCTTGGAGTTGTTTATGTAAAAAAGTTTAAAATTTCTAAACAACCAAATTTTGGAAAAACTTAAAAAAAAAAAATATACACTGAAAGATCCACTAACGGACAGCTCCCGTAGCCGAACAGCTCCAATAGACGGACCAATTTCTTGGTCTGTGTCATTTAAAAGTTAGATAAATAAATAATAAGACAATAATTCTTCAAATTCTTAAGCTATCACGAAGTGAAATCAGGGGTTTCTAATTTAATAAGGCAACCATTGATAGATTTATTATTACGATATCAATAACAAGTAGAGGCAATAAAGTGTTTACTATTTTTTTTTTATAAATTTTAAAACAAAATAAATTTTGCTACCTTTTTTATTCATTCCTCAAACTGTCAAAAAATACTACGTAAAATTTATTTATTGTAATAACTCTAAAGTTAATCTAGTAAAAAGTGGAATAACTGCTCAATTTCGGTGCAGCCATTAGCAAATAATCCACTTTTTAATAGACTAACTTGGCAGTTTAATTAGCTATAAGATATAAGTTTAACATTTAAGTTGGTATTTTTATGTTTTAATAAAATTAGCAATATGTTTGTTGAAAAATAAATAACAAGTTTTCATATATTACCATATCTGAATATTCATATATGACCATATATGAGCATATACGGCCATATACCCTCAAATTACGGATCCAAGCATATATGGAATAATATATGAACCCATATATGTGGCCATATATTACCATATATAAACATTTTCACCTGGGATATTTCTTTATATTTGAACAACTTGGAAAAAATATGATAATAATTGTGATTGGGAACTCATAAATTTATACAAATTCGTATAAAATTGTAAAAGAATTTTACTGGAAGGTGTTTGTTTACACAAATATTCAGTTAGGGCAGAGCAAAAATAGAGAGTGAAGTGACAGTTTAATGCAAGAGACCTAACTGGTTTTAAACAATAAGAATTTTTAAGAAAATAAGAGCTGATTGAAAAAATATTAAAATATATAAAAGAATTTGTTCATACGCATTAAATAGTTTTTTTTTTATAAAAGTAAAAAAATATAAAAATATCTGCTTATTTTCGATGAAAGATTTTTGAAGAACAATTCACATCTAAATCCGTTTTTTATTCACATTTTCCATATTGATCGCTTGAATTCTTTTGTTTGGTATTTACTAATGCTTACAAATTTTCCATTTGATACTGAGTAATTTTTACTAAAATTTACTGGGAAAGTACACAAACGGACCTAATATGAATTTAAATCGAACACAAATTATTTTCTTGCTTAATCAAAATTCATCATTATTTAAATTCATCAAAATATTAAGAAAATATATAATGCGATACTTAGAAAAAAAAATTAATATGTACCACTTTATTTTTAAGTTCCCACTGTATTTGATTTTGCTCCCCCTCTATCTTTAAATGAGTAATTATTGTTAACTTTTAAGCTTTAAAGTAACTTTTTGTTTCATTTCATTTGTATGGATTTGTTATACTAATGTTTATTTTTATTACAGCTCTAATTTTTTCTATTTAAAGCAATAATTTTATATGATTTTTGTGTTTTTCTTGCTCGTTTTTTTATCTAAATTAGTTGTTGGAAGGCAACAAAAAATCGTAACAAGTATTTTAATGACAGCTGTCAATATGTCAATTGATGTGAATTGCCAGTAAGTATTTTTGTAATAATCATAAAACTCAAGAAATATTTGCATGGCGCGGCATGGTGGTAATTGTGGGATTTATGTGGCTGCAATGCGAAATGAAAAAAAAAACATTAGAAATATAAATGAATCAAACAAAGATCGATAAAAATTTAGAGATAATAAAACAAGTTATCATGTTTGGGGTGGAGACTATAAATCATTTTAATTAAGAAGGAAATAAAATACAAAATTATGTCGTATTAAAAATATATTAATTATACAAATAGATACAAGTGCATATAGAACACAACAAATGGTATTTGTAGAGAAGTGTTTTTTTATTTATAAAAAAAAAATCCACTCAGGTGCAAATAAATTAAAAACAAAAATTTAAATTAAATTAACTAAATCTGGAAAGAGTTTAAGGTTTAAGTCCATTTCCTAGTGGTACCAAGACAATTTTTTAAGAAATTTCGGCACCGATATATTCAATAATTTTCAAAAGAAAATAGGAAAATTTTGTTCGGCTTTTAAGATTGAAGTTCACACAATTTTTTTTTTTTTTTTGTTGGAAAGGGTTACATTTAATGGAATATTTACTTATGGTTAAATGATTTTAATTGCAAGCAACTAGGATTGTTTATCTATGTCTGTTAGGCTTATAGAACCCTTAAAATCTTAATTAAAATTTGATATTTAGAAAAACTACAATTTTGCCAAACTTTAAAGAAAGAATATATTCCTTTATTCTTAATTTGTTTAAATTGTCACATATGTACTATCTTGCCAATTTTTTTTGCGTTGTTGTTAGTTATGGTTGCTTTAAGGAAACACATTTTAATGGATTACCCTGCAGTTAGTCCAGCTGGAAGTTCCAATGTTATGACAATGAACATGGTTAAGATTTTTGCGAAACACAAAAAAGATTCAAAATCGTTCATATAAACGCTCAAAGTTTGAATAATAAGATCGATGAGTTTAAACTAGTATTTGAAAACTCGAACGTTGATATTGTTTGTGTCTCCGAAACCTGGCTTTCAGAAAGTACTCCCAACGGTCTTATTTGTCTTAATGGCTATAATATTTTTAGATCTGACAGAGATGGTCATGCTGGTGGTGTTGCTATCTACGTAAAAAATAATATATCCTGTGAATTTTGCCTTAAGTCGCTGAAGGATGACAAAGTTGAGTTTATTTTTGTATAAATCGTATCTTTTCAAAATAAAATGCTGGTTGGCCACACCGGAGGACTTATTTTAACGATTTTATTTCAAAATGACGATATTGTAAATCTGGGGACTTCAATTCAAATATCCTAAAAGAATCAAATTTTACCGATGAGATGTTAACACTGGGGATTGTGCCTGTGCCAACTCACTTCACAACGACTTCTAACACTTTGCTTGATCTTTTTTTTTTGTTGCCAACTTTTCTAATGTGATACTATACGACCAGGTTTCGGCTTCTTGTTTTCGAAGCATGATCTGATATTTTTAACCTATAATTTTCTAATTCAACAAGCAGATCAGATTTGTTACTACCGAGACTTTAAGAATATGAATTACATTCTGTTACGTGAAAATTTTTTTTAAATTAACTGGAGTAGTATGTATGCTATGACTTCTGCAGATGAGCAGTTGTCTTTTTTGAGAACAATATTCAGCGACTCTTTGAAGATACAGTCCCATTAAAAACCAACAACGTTTCCGGAAAAACTAAACCCTGGTTTCCTGCATCCATCGAGAAACTTATTAAAAAAAGAGATGATGCATATTCAAGATGGAAGAGATTTAAAACTTCTGAATTAAAGCAGAATATCGTGTTTCCAGAAGGAATGTAAATAATAGCATTAGAATTGCAAAGAGAGAATATTATTCTAAACACTTTGGATCTGCTTTAGAGTCAAAAAAGACTTGGAAAACCATCCGTGAAATTGGGATTGGCAAAGTTAATACAACTAATAACTGCCAGGTCGATTTTTTCTTTAATTAAATCTGAATCAGTTGGATGGTATGCATCCGAAATTCGTAAAAATAATTCTGCCATTCCTTCTGCCTTATAAAACTCACCTTTTTAATACAATCATCACCTCAAGCACTTTTCCTATGAAATGGAAGCACGCAAAATATAGTACCACTCCCAAAGACAAATACTGAGTTTCGACCAATTGCCATTTTGTGTTTCCTTTCAAAAGTATTGGAAAAGGTTTTATATTCGTAAATGATTAAAAATTTAAAGGAAAAGTGTCTGATGTTTGATAAATAATCTGTACTTCGCTCAAATCATAGCTGTGTTACAGCCTTGATTAATGTGTCGGAAAATATTCGACGCGAACTTGATGCTGGTAAAGTCAATTTCCTGGTGCTCCTGGATCACTCCAAGGCCTTTGATATGTTTGACCACTTTACTTTATGTATGAAACTAAGAAATCTCTTCAAATTTTCTTCAACATCGACTCAGCTTTTATTTGCATACCTCACTAATCGTACACAATCTGTTTTTGTTAATAATTCTTGGCCTAATTTATTACCGCTTACTACAGGTGTGCCACAAGGGTCGATTCTTGGACCTTGACTTTTTTCGTTATATGCGAATGATTTGCCAAACCAACTTTCATATAGTATTTGAGTAGCCCAATGTAATCAATCAAAGATAATATTATGAAAATTAATTATGATCTTAACAAAATACATCTATGGGCCACAGCAAATGGGCTTTGTCTAAATTCACAAAAATCTAAGATGTGTGAAGATGATTTAGTTATAAATGAAGGAAGAATCGAGATCGTGGAATCTGCCAAAAACCTTGGAATAATTTTCAACAAACATTTATCTTGGACTAACCATATAAATTCTCTTGTTGGTCAAAGTTACTCTAAATTACAAACCCTTTGGTCAACACAGTTTTTAACGCCTTTAAAAGTGAGAGTACTACTTGCAAAGTCGTGCCTAATTCCTAGTTTAATATATGGATGTGAGCTGTTTGAAAACTGCGATACAATTAGTAAACTTAAGTTAAATGTATTGTACAATAATATCATCAGATATGTCTATAAATTAAGGAGGCTTGAACGTATTTCATCTTTTGCAATCAAACTTTATGGCGTATCGTTTGAAAATCTTTTAAAAATACGAGTGTTACTGTTTTATCATAAAGTAATTTATACTAAAAATACACTTTACATTTATGACAACATAGAATTTACCACATCTCCAAGGGGTAGAAAAATTAATATACCAAAACACCGATATCATGTGTCTGAATGGCATTTTTATGTAAATGTCGCACGTCTTTGGAAAAGTCTTGCAGCAAACCAACAACTTAACAACAACGCAAACAATTTTAAACAATTTCTTTTAAACTTTTTTGCCCCACTTTAAACTTGTTTTCATGTGTTAAATTATGTTTGTCAATAATATTATTAAATATTCTTTATATATATTTAAAAATGTGATATTATACCTATTTATGTTAGTTATTTAAACGTAATTTTAAGTTTTAAATAACTTGCAATATTATTTCTCCACAAACTGCTTTCCTGTACTTTAATTATAAGATTTAATCTTGTTGTACAGGATATGTGAATATTAAATAAATAAATAAATAAAATAAATTCTTATTTCTTTTTTACTCTGAGAATTCATAATTTAAGATTAAATATTTCTCTTATTTTTTATTATAAGTTTTTTTAATAACATTTTTCATTATTGCAATCAAAAACTTAGTAAGGGTCGGTGAATAGTTTAAAAAATAATCCTTAGTTATAATCTATTAAATTCAATATTCAACTTTGGTTAAAAACTAATCTTATGTTATTTTAAGACAAGTCGTCAAGACTTTTAAACCCTAATGCATGTTGTAGTGTTTGTTCTGATGTTGTTGCTGCTGTTGTATACATTAGCATCATCAGCAACTCTACTTAAACTAATCTTCATCAACATTTTTGCTTGTCGCCATTTATTTTGCAACAAAACACACAAAAACAAACAACAAAACAATCAAACTACTCAAAAAAAAAACTCATCATCATTCTCCACAATAACAACAGCAACATCACCATACTTCACAATAACAATTCTTAGCGGCAACAAAGTAAAGTATGGACAGTCCCTAGATACATGAATATAAAAAAAAAAAACACACACACACAATGGAAGTACGCTGAGGTACAGAGATGGATATAAATAGAACTTAGATAAAAGGAAAGACCCTCGGACAGTTCCTACCTAGACTTAATTCCAAACTTGATATTGCAGTTATAAGCAAATCCACTTGATTTCGAACAACGCGATTTTCAGCAAGTATTTACTCTGACAATTTTTTTAATAAAAACAAAGCAATATGTTGTTAAAGAAATTTATTTAAAATCCGAAGCTCTATTCTAAAAAAATTAATAATTTATTACAGCTTTCTACACAACGAAAACAGATTCTTATGACAACCGAATTTTTTGTCAACTGAATGGTTGGGCTACGACTTTAGAATTCCTCCATAATCTTTAATTTTTATTATATACCATATAAATATTTTATAATAAAAATTCTTCAGTTTCAAAATATTCAAGAGTATACAATCATATCTAACATTCTACCTAAATATAAATACATCAAATCCAAGGAAACAAAAGACTTAAGACAAAAACTCAAATGTGTATAAATGAATTTATCAATTTTCCTAAAAGGTGTAAATACACAATCTTTTAAATATTTTGCGAGCAAATGTATATTTAAAAAATTATTATAACCAAAGCAAAAGGAAATTGTTTAAAACTCACAACCAACAAACTTCCAAAGAATACAACTATTGAAAAGAAAAAACTTTTTAAAATTTTCTATAACCATCATAAAGCCGCATTCAAATATCTTGGTATTTGTTTCAAAATTTGACAAATAAATACAATTATTTTTCAAAAACCTCTAATATTTGGTTGTAGTGTAAGTTGAAAATATTTCTTCTATAGTCTTGGTAATCTTCCCTTATAAAATAACATTTTTTTTTGTATTAATATTTGTTACGTTTTTCTGTCGAAACTACGAAATAAGCTTAGAATAAGAAATGATAAGATGTGGTCAGCAGTAGTAGTAGTTGTTGTAGTAGTAGAATAAGACATGTTCAAATTGCTTAGAATAGATGGTAGAAATAAAAGTATGTTTGTGTGCTTTTTTTTCATAATATATTAGACCTACAAAGCTAACCGAAGGACAAGTAGACACTAAGGGCAGAGAGTATGAAGGACAGACAGACGGACATATAAAGATTTTTAGATGATATTATGATGATCGTTTTTTTAGATGGTCGCTACATCCGAGAGTAGAAACAAAAATATACAACATCAAATGAATGATTTTTTTTTTTTTTTTTTTTTTTTGTAGCCTTTGTTGTTTAGATTCTCCTATTGAGTTGGTTTTTGTTGTTGTTGCTGGTTTAGAGTTATTTTTATTGTGTGATTTTGTTTAAGCAAAATTGCATTTTGTTTAGCCAAAGATATTGTCTGGTTGGGATTATGATGAGATTCCATCACCATCATCATCATCAGTGAACAAACTTAACACTAAAGCTAAGATTGTTGTTTTTTTGTTGTTTGTGTACAATCCTTTTTTTAGCACTATGGGCCATCGAAATACAGAGTATTCCTGAATTTAATATAAAAAACAATAAAAAGAACCCTCTTTTAAAAAGTACCTTGTGTTAAAAAAGGATATTTTGTGAAGGAAGTACCTTGTGTTAAAAAATTATATCTTAGTCTTTTTTTAAAAATGCACCTTTAAAAAAAAATACCTTCTTTTTTTTAAAAATGACCTGTTTAAAAAAGTACCTTTTTTATTTATTTATTTATTTATTTATTTATTTATTTATTTATTTTATTTATATGATATAATTACAAATTATATCCTAATACCCTAACAGAGCACTAGCAACAGAGGATATCGGCTCGTTGTAGCCAAAACAGACCAGAGCCTCTGGTGGGAATTGAACCCACGACCCCAGAACTGATAAGCTAGCACCTACCGGGGCGCTTTTTTTTTAAATACCTTTTTTTTAAAAAAGTACCTTTTAATAAAAAAGTACCTTCAATTAAAAAAAATACATTTTAGGAAAAAAATTTATTTTGGTTAAACATTTACCTTTTATTTAAAGATACATTTTATTAAGAAAGTACCTTTTATTAAAAAAGTACTTTTTATTAAAAAAAATACCTTATGTTAAAAAAGTACTTTTTATTAAAAAGTACCTTTAATTAAAAACGTACCTTTTATCAAAAAAGAACCTTTTATTAAAAAATATCCTTTATTAAAAAAGTACTTGTTATTAAAAACGTACCTTTTATTAAAAAAGTACCTTTTATTAAAAACGTAACTTTTATTAAAAAAGTACCTTTTATTAAAAACGTTCCTTTTATTAAAAATGTACATTTTATTTAATAAGTACCTTTTATTATAAAGTACCTTTTTAAAAAAGTACCTTAAAAAGTACCTTTTATTAAAGAAGTTCATTTTAATAAAAAATACCTTTTATGAAAAACGTACCTTTTATTAAAAAAGTACATTTTATTAAAAAGTACCTTTTATAAAAAATTATAAATATATAAATATAAAATAAAAATATAAATAAAAAGACCTTAAGCTTGAATACTTATTATATGGAATTTATATTAAAAAGGTCGAAGAAATTGAACTGAATAAAATATCTTTTATTAAAAAAGTACCTTTTATTAAAAAATTACCTCTTATTAAAAAAGTACCTTTTATTTAAAAAGTACTTTTTATTAAAGAAGTACCTTTTATTAAAAAAGTACCTTTTATTAAAAAGTACCTTTTATTAAAAAAAGTACTTTTTATTAAAAAAAAGTACCTCTTTTAACGAAAAGTAACGAAAAATATTAAAAAATACTTTTCGTTTTAGAAAGTGATTTTTAACATTTTGTATTTTTATCCTGTTTGTTTTAAATTCTCACCCATAGTGTTGTAGTGAGTGACTGAAAATGAATTTGAGGGTCCGCATAGATCAGTTCTAAAACTATTGTTGTATTTTTTGTTGTTTGCTGCGGTTGTTTGTCGTCATTTCATTTCATTTTTTTTTTTTTTTTTTTGATTTCTTTTTTTCGGTTAGTTGTTCTGGCCATGTTGATGTCGTTTTATTTTATTTATTGTTGCTGTTGGTAGTTGTAGAATAGTAGTAGATAATGTTTGTTGCTATTATAGTGTTGCAGTTGCTGCTGTTGATAATGATGATTCGTGTGGCTTTTGTCATGATGAAAAGATGTAGTAGCCTTTTTTTCAAATGTTCTAAACCGCCGCAGATGCTAATGTAGTGCATGTTCTTTTGTAAGCTTTTGTTATGTTTTATTTTGTGGTTTTATTTCCTCTTTTTTTTGGTTTTGTTGCAACCAAACAATTTTATTTGAACATAGATTTTTTGTTTCGTTTTTTTTTTTTGGATTCAGTATATTATTATTTTTTAATGGAGCCTTTTGTTCCTTTCTATGACGCTTTAACTGACACTACTTGTTGATCTTTTTTGTGTGAAATCATTAACAGTGGCTGAGATTAATAAAAAATTAAGAGAAAAATATTGGCAATAATTTTCCTGTTGGATATTTTCAGTACACAAATAGAAAAGATTCATTTATAGAACTAAACCAAATTTCTTTTGTATTAACCGAATTTCGGTTGTAACAATGAATGTATTTTCTATGTGTACGAATTTAGCAATATCCACTTATGGACTACAGGTGCCTTAAGATAAGATGCTGTTTTTTTTTTTTTGATTCAAATTATTGTTAATAGAAATCCCCTTTAAAAACACTGTTTATCTCCTTTTGTTTGCTGTTTGTTAAATTGATGTTACCTTGTGTTTTTTCTTCAATTCAATTTCCTTTTCTATTATTTAGCCTGAAATTTTTAGTTTCATTCTAATGGTTGTTTGAATCAGTTTTTTAGTTATTTTTTTATTGTAACTATTCACTATATAACAAATCATGTCTTTTAAAGTGTTTGCAAAACAGAATCGTTACTTCATCATCATCAACAGCAGCAACAGCATCAACATAATCCTGGCTTTTAAGTCCAAAAATACTTTTATACTGTTGGTTAGTTGTTGATGTTCTTTATTATGTCAAGTTAAACGAAAAAAATACCGAAATGTTTAAAATCTTGTTAGAGGTTTAATTCAATTACCATGATTTTGCTTGATGTTTTTAAATAAAAAAAAAAACATTTAAAATATGGTATCAAACGTGAAAAAAAAAGAATTAAGAAAATTCGGTAAATTTAAAACAACAATATCAAATTTCAAAAATATAAAAAAAAAAACAAACAATGATAAATTTTGTTTATAGCTAATTTCTTTCAAAATACTTCAGAAATGTTGTTTACAACTGCCATCTTTTTGAATTTTTGATGATGTAATGTAAACACCCATTAGCATATTTCATAATAATTAAACATAAACATGACGATTATTTATTATGGAAAATGATATTTAATACAATACTAATACATGCAAAAAAAATCTATGGCTTACATGTCTCAACCAATGGCTGTCTCTGTAATTTACCAGGTAAAAAAAGAAAAAAGTTACTACCACAACAAAATTTTAAAAATTAGTTGCATAATATTTTTGTATTGAATATTTTCCACAAATCAAAATAAAAAAATACCCTTGAATGATTAGGTTAATTTGTTTCACAATGCCACCACTTAATACAGGGTCCGCTTTTTGTTTTTGAAAATGCTATAAAAAAAAAAATACTGAATATTTTCTCAAATTTCTTTTTTTATTTGAAAGTACAATCCTTCCGGTTAATAATAGAAAATAATTTCATTCAAATGGCTGCATCGACTGGCCATGCAGTAGCCTACACGATCGGTCCAATTTTTAAGCACATTATCGATTGTGTGCAGCTGTATTTCACCAATGGCTTCACGAATATTGTCCTTTAAAGCGTCAATTATCTCTGGCTTGTCGGCATAACACTTATCTTTGACGGCAGCCCACAAATAATAGTCCAACGGTGTCAAATCGCAGCTCCGAGGTGGCCAAACGACATCAGCTCTGCGGCTGATAATGCGATCTTCAAAAACAGGGCGCAAAACATCGAGTGTAGCTTCGGCTGTGTGGCACGTAGCGCCGTCCTGTTGAAACCAAATTGTTGCCAATATCCTACTCTTCAATTTTTGTGAACAAAAATTCGTTCAACATGGCCCGATAACGATCGCTATTGACTGTAACGGCCAGACGAGGCAGCCATTTGAATAAAATTATTTTCCATTATTAACCGCAAGAATTGTACTTTCAAATAAAAAAAGAAATTTGAGAAAATATTCAGTAGTTTTTTTTTATAGCATTTTCAAAAAAAAAGTTATTTGGCGGACCCTATAAAAAACTGTGGCATTGAAAAGTTAATTTATTTTTGTATTAAACATTTTTTTTTTTTTTTTTAAACTGTAGGAAGCCCAGGTTTAAGTGTACATGAAAATATATTCGAGTTTTAACAGGTAAAGAACATCACATTAGAATGCTTACGAATTAAAAGCTAACAGATCTTCTAGTTGCTTTTTCATCTCCTCTAGTAAAATTAGTCTACTTAATAAAAAAAAATTAATCCATTTTCTTTTTAATCTACTTTTTGTGTTTTACAGCCATTTATATTGTTAACTATGTAAATTTTTGTGTGGCTTTAGATTGGAATCACCAAAAATATTACAGCATTGTCGGTAAAGTACAATAATACAATATCAATGCTTATGGACTTTTATCAAATTTTATATAATTTCAGCATTTATTAACGGATTCTTTAAAAATCTATTCTTACTCTGTTATGTTATATTATTTATTATGTTCAAAATGACGGAACAGGTGGATAGTTTATCTAAGGGTAAATTCTCTAAAAGTGTCTAGAGCAACGGTTCTCAAATTGGGGGTCGAGACCCTCTGGGAGACCGTAGCTGCACCCAAAGGGGTCCAAGAAGAGTTCGGAAAATATTGTTCCAATGTCAGGTACCATAATTTTATTTAAACAAATTCAATAAATAATGAATATAAGACGATTTTCAAAACTTTTGAAGGCAATAAGAACTATGTGTGGCTTTTTAGACCACGGCAATTTTTTTATTATACACATTATTTTTTGTTTTTTTCTATATAAAACGATCTTAAATTTGGAATAAATCATAAGAGTTTGTTTAAGTATCAATTTAATAAAAATTAAAAAAATCACAGATACTAAGAAGCTTTTTTATAGAAAGCCTTTAAAAATCCTAGAGTTTTTAAGTTTTTCTATGGTAATTTAATTGAAAGATTCTTCTAAAAATGTTATCTGGCAAATCTCTTAAATAATAAAAACGTTCTTCCATTTTTCGTATCTTTTAAAACTTCATTCAGAAAAAAAAGTTAGTACAAAAATTTGTAAACAGTTTTTAATCCGTTATTTTTGTACTGATTTTTTATAAAAAAAATATATTATTTAGTAAACTTTCTTGCTATTAATATTTTACAAATAACAGAGTTTTTACAGAATATTTAAAATTTTTTGTTGCTATTGTAACTTCAGAAATCATTTAACAAATTTTATAAACCGATTTGCTAAAATTAGCAAAAAAAAAATTACTAATCTTAAAAAAGTGGATATCAAAGAAAATTTTATTTCTTATAATTTAAACTTATACATACAAACTTAAATTGAATTAAAATGCTACGTAAGTTAAATAAAGGCTTCGGAAGTGAAGATATTTATTCACAATTGACTCATCTTCAAGATAGGACACCCACTTAAAATAGCACTATAAACTTTATTTAGTTCTAAAAATCAGCCCTTAAAAAACAATTAAAATTTGACTTTAATATCCAAAAAAAAAATTACTTAAAAAAATAAAATAAATAAATTTTACTGTTTTTACTAAGCCTTTGAATTTGAATTTTTTAATTTTGTCTAAATTTTTTTTTAAATAAATAAAATAAAAAATATAAATTTGTATTTTTTAAATTGGTAAGGCAATTTCAAAAGAAATTAGCGACTTCAAAGTGTAACAAGTGTATCTAAAAATAATTGAGTTTATTTGAGCATTTTGATAATATTTTTTTATAAATTAAAATTTTGCAATTTTGCAATTTACTAAAATTTAGTAGCTCTTACTAAATTTTTATACTATTTTAGTAGTACATTTATTAATAATATTTAGTAATTTTTTTGCTGATTTTAACAAACTAAATTTAAATTTCACTTTAGATAAATTTTACTAAAATTTAGTAGCGACATGTGTTGCTAAGATTAGTAAAAAAATATACAGCTGGACTCAAATTAACAAAATTTCCCGTAATAACATCAAAATTTTCAGTTGACAGTACAAACTGTACTATATTTATTTAAAAATTTTCGGATTTAAATGTTTCTATTTAAATACAAAACAATTAAAAAATTTGGGGTCCGTCAGCTAGTAAAAATGTCTTAAGGGGTCCGTGAAGTAAAAGCTAGTGGGAACCGCTGCTTTAGAGTGGATAGTTTAATATATGAGATTACATGATGCAATATATGGCAACATATCCTCAGGTGTATGAGGATATATGGCCTGGTATGATCATATAAAAGAATATATGCATCATTAGTTAGCATATATGATTATATGGGATCATTTACGGTCATATACCCCGAAATTTCAGATCCCAAAAACTATACGGTTATTTGTGAGATCATGTATGAGCATATATTAAACTTTACACGAATGTATTTTATCATGTGTACTCATATATAAACCAGTGGCGAATCCAGCCCTTGCTTTTGGGGAAGGGATAATTTTTAGTTTTAACACTTACAAGAGTTTATTTTTTTTTTTTTTTTTGTAAAAATTACCTTAAACCTCTATTTCTATTAATTTCAATTTTTCACTTCTTTGTTTCGAAATAAATTAGAAAAATACTAAACAGGTGATATCCAAATCATTCTTACAATTTTTTTCGGGAATAAATGACAATAACAAGTACATAAAGAAAGTTTAACATTACAAAAATAATTTTCAAATAAAAATCACATTTTTGTTTAAAAAAATACCCAATAAGAAAACATTTTAATTATATTTGCTACTTTAGAATTTAACTACTAGATGACAGTAAGAGAAGAACGCATTCCCAAACCAAATCGTAGTTATATTAAGAGTTGCCACTATTACCATTAAGATGTTACTTAACATTTTTAATAACAGAATTGGTTTAAAAACACTTTACGTCGCAAAATCTGTTTTGTGTTGTATTAATATTTTTCTTTCTTTTAAGTTCTTTTGGGGGATATATCACCCTCATCCACCTTGGATCCGCACCTGGTATAAACAAATACAAGCCCATGTATGATCATGTTAATTCATAAATATTTCGATATTCATACGGGTTCCTTAATTTAGCAGACCATTGTTCTCAGTTTCATTGAAAATTGTGCAGATGCAAACTCTGATACTATTTTCTGCCATCTTTTCAGAAATTTCAACAATTTTTCGGGTTTAGCCAAAGCCGTTTGCACATGCCACTAAGGGGAGCATGGGAGAGGAGAGTACTTTATCAGTGCTAATTCACACCTTTTAAATTACAGATTTCTCGCCAAAGCAGTTTGAGCAGCGGATTAAAGAAGAGCCCATCATTCACCGCCATGAATTACCATCTTTACCGCTTTCCTGTTGAAAATGACCAAAAAGCTCTTTATATAAAGGGCGATTTTTTAACCGTTTGTGTTTTGATAATTAAAGAAAAAACCTAGAAAATTTACAAAAGTGAATGAAATATTTATTTGCGGCAATAAATGAATGCCAGCGATTTAATTTTCAAAGATTATTTAATGTAAATATTGCCCGCGGCTACGCCGTAGCTCCAATGCTGGCATACCTTTTCCAGCATTTCAACCGGTCTCTCACCAATACCAGCTGTAATATTGTCTTCCAGGGCAGGAATTGTGTATGGCTTATCCCTGTATACGAGAGACTTCACTCATCCTCATACAAAATAGTCTAGCGGCGTTAAATAGCATGATCTTGGGCGTCAAATAGCATGATCTTGGGGGCCAAAGGACTGTTCAAAAATATGAGAATAATTACCCACCAAACTCGCCTCTTAATAAGTTTATAGTATTGCATGCCGTGGTACATGCAGCACCGTCTTGTGGAAATCACATCTGAACCAAGTCCAATTCTTCCATTTTCGGAAGAAAAAGTCGGTAATCCTTGCACAGTACCTTGCTCCATTGACTGTAACATTGCGATTTTCATCGTTTTTGGGGAAGTACGGTCCAATGATGCCGTCAGCCCACAAAACAAATCAAACAGTGCATCTTTAAGGTTGCATTTGCAACTCTTGAACTGTCTCTGGCTGCTCTTCTCACCAAATTCGGCAAATCTGTTAGTTGAAGTACCCATTGAGCCAAAAATGAGCTGAAGACAATTTTTTGATAGAAACACATTTCTCGCACTGCACGAATTTTGATAATAAAATTAAATGATTTGTAAGCGTTGTTCTTTAGATAGTCTATTCATGGTGAAATAGCAAACCTTACTGAGCATTTTTCGCATTGCCACATGTCACAAATCTTTTTTTACACTGAAAAAATTTACACTGAAATACCAACTAGCAACTACCAAGAGTTTTGACATACCGTTAGTAATAATGGATAATGGTGTTTTAAAATTTTTTCGTTAGCTTATTTTAAGGTTATCGTTATTTTTACAGGGTTCCGGCGGGGAAGGTATACAACTTTGTTTTGCCGTCATTTCGGTAAACATTAGTCTTGACGGTTCGTATTCGGCAGTGGTGAAGTAGACACATGGCAAATTTATTATGGAAAAATATTCGACCAGTGTTTTAATCGTTAAAAGATTTTATAATATTCAATCATCGATTACTGTGACGATGAGAAAGTTACGTGAAATTTTTGGGAGAAACAACGTGCCAACAAAACGCATTATTTAACGTGTAGTGAATGATTTCGAAGAAAAAGGATCTGTAGGTGATAGGTCCAAGCATGGACCACAACGTACTGCAAGATCGGCTGAAAACATTACTGCTGCTCAAGAAAGTGTTAACAACAATCCATCAACCTCAGTTCGACGCTGTGCTCAGGAGCTTGGTCTTCAAAGAACAAATTTGGCCACAATTTTGCACAAGGATTTGCATTTGTTTCCATTTAAGATTCAGTTAACACAAAAGCTTTTTCCAAAAGGCCATTTACGCCGCCAAGCATATGCTAATAGGATGTTACAGCTCGCCTATAACAACCCCGATTTTCATGAAAAAATCATAATGAGTGACGAGGCACATTTTCATTTGAATGAATATGTGAATATACATAATAGGCAATTGAAAGCCCAGAACCGACCCTCAAATTATTCATCAGTCACCTTTGTAGAAGTGACAGTGTGGTGTGCAATTTGGTCAGGAGGAATCATGAAAACGGCGTAACGGCAACTGTGAATGGGGAGTGATCGTGATCTGATTGAAAAGGGATATCCGAAAAGCAAGGTTTATGCAAACAAACCAGAAAGGCTTGAGCAACTCAAACAAAATATTCGCGATGAAATTAATGAAATACCGCGTGAAATGTGTGAGAATGTAATGAAAAATGTGCTCAAAAGGGCTCGCATTTGTGAGGCTAACAGAGGCGGATATTTATCTGATATTGTATTCCACACATAATTGCCGACATTAAATAAAACATTTATCAATATTAGATCCATTCTCTTTCATTTAATCCAAAATTCCAAACAAACAAAGTAGTATATCTTCCCCGCAGACACCCTGTATTAATTTTGTTAGGTTATTTTATGGTTAAAGGTATTTTAGGTAATTTCGTTAAGGTATTTTAAAGTGAACGGTATTCCATTGAAATGATTTTGAAATGGCAAAGGTTTATCAGTGTTTATGCTTCCCATTCAGCATACCCGACTTTTGTTTTTCAACTACTGCTTAAGTATACAACTTTTATTAAAATCCCTAGTTTCATGTAATAAAGGGTTAAACCCATTTTTATATTAATCCCTTATTCAATTGACTCGTAGTTATGCTCTATTATACATTGCAAATTTTTACTTAATAAAATCATTGAATTTATTGAAAATTTTTATGATAAAAAAAGTAAGACATACATGAAGACATGTTAAGTTAATATGTTCACAAGGAAATTTTACAATTGTGTTTTTATAGATGGCAGGTTAACTGTGATATACACCCAAAAAAAATCACAGAAAATACACTCCAAGCCTATAAAAAAAATTCATTTTCTTCTTCATATTTATTGCAGTTAAACATACATTTTAACAGAAGCATCATAAGGCATCAGTAACATTTCCGCCTGCTGTGCCAAAGTTATCCAAATCAATTTATAAATCAGCTCAGCAACAAACAGCAACAATAAAATATATGTATAAAACAATACCAACAACCAAAACAAAAAAACGCTTTAAGGTCAACAATATCAACACCATAAACTTTTCAAGTGGTCTTACAGTGGTGGTACAGCAACAACAGCCATAAGAAAGGTTTTCATATAGTAAACCAACCTGAAAAAAATCATCAGCAGAAAATAAAAACAAAAAATATTTAACAAACTTCTTTGTAGGAGACCCATTGGTTTGAACTCCAACAAATTTAAGCAATTCAAACAAAAACAATAACAACGACGATGATGATGATGATGATGACGACAACGACAACAACACAACATAAACATGATGAGCAATTTATTGTGTCAAACTCAATTATATTCGTGTGATATTTCTTAAGACCTCATACTATACCAACTTAAAGAAAACAAAAATAAAAAAATTTACAATCTCCACTCTCTTCCTGCTTTACCAACAAAAGTTAGGCTTTCTTTAACAAGATGTGTGTTAAAATATTTTTTGTATATTTTTGGAAATTGTGCTGATTTTTTTTTTTTTTTTTGAAAAATATTTTTTACCAAAATTAAAGATAAATACAACATTGTTTTTTCTGAATGCATTTTCAAGTGGGTTTTTAGTAAAATTCTTTATATTGTTTAAATTGTCTTTTTAACTTCTACAATCAAGTATCTTTAGAAAAATAAGGAAAAAAGAATCTTAAATTGCTTAAGAAATTTTTAAATGTTTTTTCTTTTTAGGTACCCTATAGTATCATCACAAACTAAAGTGCTAGTTAAAGTTTTGCACCGTAGTTTATTTATATTTTTCTTAATAAATGATCGCTTTTTAAATTACTTTTGTTTGTTTATTTTTTTGGTATAAAGTATGTATTTTGAATAATTTTATTTTTAACGTCTGAGTTATATGAGAAAATAAAATATAAATCATACGCACCCAGACACCATGTTTTATCAACGGATAGCAGACCGTCGGCTTTTTTCGATTTTAGATTATATTAAATATGCCGAAAATTATTCAAATATATACTGTAAAACATGGAAGGGTAATTAAGAATGTAAATTATTCCTAGGTTGAGCTCCACTAAATAACTACGGGTCATTATGAGGGGAAGTATAAATGATTATCAGGTGTTTACTGTGACCACAGAAGCTCTAATTTCGTCAGAAATCGTTCTAAGATCGGGAAAAGAGTCAGAGCTGCGGTATTCTGTTGAGAGCTGGGTATCTAGATGTCGTAAGATTCTTCAGGCGAAAGTTCTGTCAGCCAAAATGACTACTGACCTTGCTTTTGGCCATGAGATGATTGGTTCTTACATTAATTTATATATTGATAGTCAAGCAGGTAATAGAGAGATCTCCGCCAATCTGACATACTCATTGATTGACCAAGAGAGCAAGAACTCACTAAGTAGATTTTGCACCAACGGGAGAGTAAACATCTATTGGGTTCGGGTACACCGGGACATTGAGGGTAACGAAATTGCGGACGAGCTGGCGAAGCACGGAATCCAGTTGCTTAGCAAAAAGGCAAATGACATTCGTATGCCCCTCCAGTTTTTGAAACAGAACGTAGACTCCACAGTAATAGGCAGGACTGAGGCTATTTCCGGGAATACGGAAATGTGCAGGATATCGAAGATTATCTGAAAATCAAATGCTCCTAAAGCCACGGATCTTCTGATATCCTTATCCAGAAGTGATTTTAGAATTCTGATGGGGATTGCTGAACAAGGGTTCTTGCCAAGAGTGCGGTGAAGCTGGGTAGTGATACGAGGACGGATTAATAAATCCGTGACTTTTCGAACTTCCCTTGTAGTTATATGAAATGCAACATTGCTCCCACCTGTTAATAGACTACTTTCAAATTTTGAGTAAGTTCCGTCATTTACTTAACATTTAACAGCTGCTCAAAACATACAACCTCGTGGATTTTTTTAAAATAGAAAAAAGTGAATTTCGAGTGCTCATTAAACATTATTTTTTGCGAAAAAAAACCGTCATTAAAACCAAGGAAAACCTTGATAAATTCTATGAGGACTCTTCACCATCGATTTCAATGGTAAAAACGTGGTTGACTGACTTTCGTTGTGGCCTTAAAAGCACGGAAGATGCCAAACGTTCTGGACACTCTATTGAAGTCTCTACACCCGAATTTAGGCCCCAGTGACTATTTCCCATGTCCAAACCTAAAGAAATGGCTCGGTGGACAGGGATTAAGCTACAACGATGAAATTATTGATCAAACAAATGCCTATTCTATGGACCTCGAAAAATCCTAGTTTTTGGAAGAGATACAAAAATTGGAGAAACGTTACACTAAGTGCTGAGCTAAAAGGAGATTTTGTTGAAAAAAAAAGTTTTTTTTTGCAATAAAAATTTGTTTCATTCAAAAAGTCGCGGACTTATTGACCCACCCTCGTAATTGTAGATTTCTCGGGGTAACGGAGACAAAGATATGGTGGAGCAAGTTTTGTTTCACTCTCCGGCTCTTGCGCGCTACAGGGAAAGTTGCTTGGGAGATTATCTATTCCTCGATCTGAAGAAAATCTCTAGAATCGGAATTCTAAGACTGCTGGTTTTTTTGCTAAGGGAATGTGTCTCACCACAGCATTCCGATCGTGCATGTGGGTTATCATTTCTTATCTAATAACGCTGGAGTCCCAATTGGTCTATGTGAAGTCTTTGACCCAGGCCAACCTACACTGTAAAAATTTAAGCCAAATCAAAGAACTCTAAAAGGCGCACAATGGCTTCAAACCAAACTTCCAAACTACTGACTAGGGTGATCGCTTATTTGACATTTTTCCAAAAAAAAAAAAAAAAAAATGTAGGGCATTCCATTGTCACTGCAAATTGTTTTTAATTTTCTCATAATACATTGTTATTGTTTTCATGTCGAGCATTAAGAAAACACAAAAAGAGAAATGACAAAAAAATAAAAACTGTTTGCATTTCATGATGACACCTTCAATTGATGATCAACGTAGGATTAAGAAATTGCATTGTGTTGCCAAAAAACAGGGATACTTAAACTTTCATACACATTAATGATTAATGAGGTTTTGAATTAAATCCAAACAAAATATTTTAATAAGAAACAACTTAAAATAATTATTAGGCATCGCGTAATTTACGCTAAACTAAATATAGTTTTAAAAAAAATGACTTAGAATTTCTAAGAAATAAATTATTCTTTTTCTGATGGAATATTCTTTTCCTGATGAAATGAGAAATATTTGTAACATAAAAACTAATAATTATAAATTTCCTTTTGATTTAGATTCAGCAGGTACGCAATCAACCTTTAAAATCAAAAGACTTAAAACACAAACTTTGAAAATTATTCTACATTAGTTGACAATATTTTTGATTTCCTTTAGGAATCACTGCCTGTTACAAATATTTCTCATTTCATCAGAAAAAGAATAATTTGTTTCTTTATTTGTTTTGTTTTTATTTTGTTAATTTCTTTCGGGCAATTCACAGCTTATCGCCCAAAACTTTAACGCTAAAGAGCTAAAAAATAATGATGAAGCATGCAACAAATTTAAAAAGGCAACTTACACGATGCATTTAATGCCAACAACATTAACAAAAACAACAACAACAACAACACCGCCGCCGCCAAATGACAATGACAGCCAACGACTATAAAAATGAACAAGGAATTTGACATTTGCTCTTCTTAAAACTACAGCAAACAACCAAACGACAAATGTATTGTGTTGTGTTGTAAGCAACAACAGCAATAACAACAAAAAAAAACAACAGAGTTAAAATTTCTAGAATATTCAAGACAAATAATAATAAGAATAATAAAGGATTTTTTTTTCTTAAGAATAAAACTCCACACATATATAACAGCAAAAGCAAAAAAAAAAAGGTCAGAATGTAATTTTTTTGTCAAATACAGAAAGAATTACAAAAAAAAAAAATATTGTAAACTTTAAAGCCCCCGAATACAACATTTACGAATAATGTTTAATGTCAATTTCTTTTTTGATTTAATTAACCCTTTAAGACTTCAAGCATAATTAGGTGATTTAGATTTACGAAATCTGAATTAACTTTCATAGAGTTACATACATTCGAACCCATAAGAAATAAACGCTTTAAAAAATACAAAACAAGTATTTAAACAACTTATTAAACACAAAACTGTATAAAAACTATATATCTAATATGAAACTAAATTTCAATCGCGACCCGAAATCATTTTATAAATTTGTTTATACCAAAAAGAAATCTAGTGGTTTCCCTAAAACGATGAAGTACTGTGCTAAAGAATCCAGTGACAATCTGATAATAACCAACTTATTTGCTGATTTCTTCTCCACCACTTATTCTGATTCCCAATATGATTTAAAATCATACCCACATCCAATTGTGGGTCATCAAATGATACACTTTTCTCCAATCCACACAAATCAGATTTTACAGTCTTTAAAATCAGTTAAGTCCTTATACCAGATGGGTCCTGATGGTGTTCCCAGCTGTGTTCTGAAGAATAGTTACTCCATTAAGCATAATTTTTAACATATCCTTAAAATATGGTTATTTTCCTCAGTTGCGGAAAGACTCCTTCATTATTCCACTATTTAAATCTGGTAGTAAGTCAAGCATCACAAACTATGGAGGCATAGCAAAGTTAAGTGCAATCCCCAAGCTTTTTGAAAAATGTGTTACCGAAAATTTCCTTCACCAAATTTCATCCTTACTATCCCCCGATCAACATAGTTTTAGAAAAGGTCGTTCATCAGTAACTAATCTCATGCAGTTAACTACTATAGTAAATCGTGGATTTATTGAAAGGCAATTTACGGACTGTATTTACACCGATTTTAGTAAGGCATTTGATAAAGTCAATCATAAATTACTTTTGATAAAGCTTCACGCTATGGGTTTTACACATGCGAGTTTAAATTGGATTAAGTCATATTTAACAAATCGAACACAAAATGTTATTTTTAATAATACTACATCCAAAAATATTATTGTAAGTTCTTGTGTGCCCCAAGGTAGCCACATTGGTCCAATTTTATTTTCCTTATGCATTAATAAAATTACCAACCTTGGATAGCAGAAGAATTATGCTTAGTGTTTCATTTTTATTCAACCTAATAAATGGTACAGTTTCTCAGACTTCCTACTTAGCAACATAAACTTTAATGTTCCTCATCGATCAACACGCTTCTACATTCCAATCTATTTACAAGTTTCTCAAACTAATTATGCCAATTCTGATCCTCTTAGTAAATTGTGTAAACATTATAATGATTTTTATTTTCTTATTGATTTTTCTGTTAACGTCAATGTTATAAAACGTAATATTATTTTGTACCTTAATCAGATAAATTAAATTTCTATTAATATCATTGTTATTTTGTATATTATGTAAATTTTCAATTATTGGTCTGTAAGGATTTTTGTCCGTAGACCTAAATAAATAAATAAAAAAAAAAATAAATAAAAGAAATCTAAGACTTAGAATCACAAAAATTGTTGAAATGATCTATGAATAAGTTATATTTTAACCTCCCAAAATATTATAAGAGGCGATTTTTGCCATTGTTAAAACACTCTTGTGTGCTGTGGTGTATTGTCTTGATGAAATAGTATTTTATTTTTTTGTGTTCAGTGGATCCAAAAGATTACAATAACATTATAAATTAATTTTTTTTTTACATTTTTGGTGCACATCCACCAATTATTTTGCCTCTGGTCTATAGTGATGGATCCATGTTTCATTCAGAGTTATGAAACGCCGCTTAAAATCCATTTTATTTTGCTTAAATCGATCCAAACAAGCCTAAGAAATTTCCATTAGAATACGTTTTTGACCAACTGTTAAACAACAGCGCCCATCTTGTAGAAAGCCAGAGACAAAAATAAAAACAATCCAAACAATGGGTTGAAATTGGTGAAGTGCACCAAAAATCGACTCGATCATTTGAGATGCCTATGGCCTTACCTCGCCTATTGTATAATACCATATTATGTACTTTAGCTATGATTTCTGCTGTTGTTGCAGTTTTTGCACGTCTACTTTGTGGTTTGTCTTCCATGCTTCTATGACTGTGTTAAAATTCTGTAAACCAATTTATTACTAATGCTTGTTAATTAGCACTTTCACCTAACACATTCACCATATTATTATGAATTTTTTGTCCCGATAAACCTTCCTTATGTTAATATTTAATGACACCACTAATTTATAAATTTTCCATTAGAATAAAAACACTGAAGAATCTTTTTTGAACAGCTGTTACTATACAAATGAGTTTTCACATCGAAATGAAATTTAACATATGTTCATATGACAAATGGAAGTTTCCAATCTTCTTAGCCCTCTTTGAAAATGCGATTATGGTCTATTGGACCCTTTATAAACTCAGGATTCTGATTTATTGGAATCTATTAAAAAAAATTACTATTCAGGTTTATTAAAGTTTCTTTGCGAATAAATTTCTCTTTAATTTCCATCATTATCTCTATTTATACAAGAAAGAGGGACTGAAAGACTGGCTGACATCGCGCAGCCTCTACCGCTTCAGCTAGCAAATTTAAAATTGGTTCGGAGTTTACTCTTTTGGTGTAGACGTTCGCTTAGAAGGGGATTCATGGAAATTTCAATGGGGAGGCACATATTTGAAATATGTGTTCCGTGGTGTGCAGGCTAGGATACATTTTGGACTTTTCCTCAGGATCAATAAAAAATAGGGATTCAAATAGGAAACTGTTTCGCTCCTAACGGCCTGCTGTAATGTACCGCTCTGATTTTTTTTTTTTTGATCCGTTTATTTCTGTTAAGGGAAGTTTGTTTTTTTTTATTTTTAAAGGCGCTTAATTTTACCACTTTCAAATTATTATTATCCGCTGTTTTTTTGTTAATGTCAAATTTATATGAAAATATGTGTGATTAAGGTTAACCCTTGTTATATAGTTTTTTTGATAAGTTATCCGCTTTTAGGAGGAATGACTTTGGTTTTCTAAACGTACTATCGTGTATTGACTGTTGAAATTTTCTGAGGGAATTAAATTTTTTTTCTCGTTTCTCTTTTCCTGATTTTCATTTTCCTTAACTACTCCTAAACCATTTTTTTTACTATCAGGAATTTCAAAATATTTTCCACAAATAGTTATTGTATCTGCAGTTTGTCTGTTTCTGCTTCAGATTCTTTTATATTAAATTCTTGGAAATATTTGATTTTCAATCCCAGGGATATTGATATAAAAATAGTTTATACCCAGTAATTTGGCTTGGCGATGATATTCAAGCATGACTCTGTTAAATACATTGCTGACTGTTAGGCTGAGGTGAGAAAATCTATCTCGCAGCTGATATCAATTTTGACATGACATTTCAATAATGGTGGAAGGAAGTGCCTACTATCGATTCTCAAAATTTCAGGTACCAACTTTTGAAAGTTCAAGTCATTCTTTTCGGATTTAAAATTTGACATCAGATCAACTAACATAGTAAAGCGGAGGTATGGTATTACCAATCTATGCAAATTAAGATTAGAAGCATAGAGCAAGGTTAATTAAATGGTAATTATAGTTGATTTATTACCATCGCTTCAAAAGTTATCTTAGGAAAATTCACTTCTTTCAACAGATTTGGATGTTTTAATTATGTCATCATTGGTCGTTAAAAAAAGGGACATACCAGTGAAGAAATCTTTCGATAATACCTGGTTTTTGTTATCTGTATTTGGAAATCGTTGAGAGGACGCTGACACAAATAACGATCCAGAAATAGATGCAAATGTTTCGTTGCCAAATCCTTGGAATATATCCAAGCCAGATTTAGTTAGCAGTTTGGATCATCTTATTTTCTAATTTTTTTTAAAGAAAAATTCACATTGTCTAAACAGCTGATGTGGTTTAACATTTTTTTTAAGTTTAATTTACATTGATATTGGAAAAATGAGGGGATCACTTTTCCCATGTGGAAAGTTTCGTCAATTCCTGGAAGAAAAAAATTCGAATTGAATGGCTAACTGACAAAAATATTAGTATTCTCAGTTGTAAAAGTGCTTTATAATTGATTGCCAGAATTCCACGTGAACTCGTAATTTTATGTGAACCGAAAGTGTAGAATTGAAGTTTAAAAACAGTCAGCATAATTTTATATAAAAAAAAAGAAAAGGATAGAAAAAAATATAAACGGTTAGTTTACGTATTAAAAAAATAGATTTCCACTATTTTGCGATTATAAATTGTATTTACAAATAACAAGAAGTCGAGAAAAAAGTTTGCACAGTGTCGTGGTTTATCGAAAATTTTTAAATAATAGTTATAACGGTTCGAAATTTGTGATCAAATTTGGAATCCAATCGGCTCGAATAAATATAAAAACATTTCTTTTAATTTTCTTTTGACCCGAAAATATTTAATTTATTTACAAGCAGGCATTCGGTTTCTAGTTAACGGCACTTCGAGAGGCTAACGAGAACATGGTTGGGAGGGTAATGAGCCTTGGGGACATATCATCGGTCTCCTCAGAACTGAATAGTGTGCCGTCATCTCTAGAGTTCATTTATAGTATAGTTTCTAATTTTATTTTTAGTCAATAGTTTTTTGTCCATGTAGTTTTTTATTCAACCACATTTTAAGATGGAAGAGACTCTGATAATAATATTTTTGTGATTTGAGACTGGTCTGATCAGGTCAACAACCTACACCCACCACTGAAGCTGGTCCAATAGAAGGGTCCCGCCGACCGAAGTCATTCCAGACGAGAGTGCTTTTATCAAAAATAATTGGTTCATCCTTTAAAGGGGGCGAATACGACGTGTTGTTTGCTCATTGCAACGATTTTGATTCCGATTATTACTGGAAAATTTTTATTTTGCTTAAGTGTTCTACTGCACTCAAAGAAACTCACATTACACTGCTCAAACCGCTTTGGCTAGACACCTAAAACTAAAGCGTGCAAAAAGTGGGGAACGGATCGGATGGAATTAAACACTAGAAAAGTGGAGTAAAATTAAATTGAACGTAGAATAAGTGAAATTGACATATTGAAAATGGGGAATGAAATGAAATGAAATGAAACGGGAAACGAGAAAAATTTAAACATTAGACAAGGCGAACGAAATAGAATGGAACTGTGAACGAGTGGAATTGAGACACTAGGCCATGGGAACGAAATGGAATGGAATGAGGAATCAATGGAATTGTAACAATTAAAACAGGTAATGGTATAAAATTGAATCACATGAAACGAAATGGAAAGAAGCAAGACCGGATCTTAATAATATTTATCGACTTCAACATACTGGCGCGTAATATTTGGAGTTCTAAAATATACTTTTCTTAAAAGTATACTTTAGGCCTACTTTAAACAAGTAAAATTATACTTGAACTGTTAAAGTCTGCTTTAAAATTAAAACTAGCTGAAGTTGGTTTTATCAAATTTAACAACACTTACAACAGCTGTTTTTCGCCAGGAAAATATTTGTAAAAAAATTTTTGAATTTCAAAATATTGAAAGAAAAATTATATCAAAAAATAAGGAATTTTACATTATTTATATTAATTAAATAAACTTTTATTAATAAAAATGCACTTTTTTCTAAAGTTTTTTCTTTTCAGATTTTGCCATTGCAAATTCTTTATTTACACACTTTTCTTTTTTTCATCTAATATAAAATCAGCTGATCAATGTTGCCACTTGTTTTTTTTTAGTACAAATTGTATGCATTTGGTACATTCGGTGTAATGCTTATTTAAAGCCGGTTCAACTTAAAACTGGCTTAAATTCTGACTATATTAATTTTGACTATATTATATATTAGCAAAATAGATAATAACAGGTTTTTAATTTAAAATCGTTTAAAAAAAAGTCGATTTTAGTGCGGGACTATAATTAAGAGCCATTGTTTTTTATGTTAGAGATGGTTTACGTTTTTCGCAAACTTATCTGTCAGTGGTAAATATTTTTGTTAACATAAAATTTGGCACTAAGTTTCTTCCTTAAGCGCAGTTATCAACCAAAACGGGATCTATGGAAAAAAATTTTCGGTAAAAATCTCCCCATTAGTACCCTTAACAAGAACCTTCGGTTAAATTAAACCCTTTAAGATAGAAATCTGAAACATAAAATTTAAACATTTCAATAGGAAGAGGTTAAACAATTTATTTAAAGATTTTTGGTGTCTCAGTAACAGTGCCATTTTTAAATTTATTGTCATTTTTTTTGTGCAAGTGGCAACTCTGACATCTGGCAGCTTTCATATATGTTTATTCCGATTATTAAAAATTGGGCGCTTTGCGAAAGAACTTCGCAAACTTCGAATAATTTTCAGTCAAAAAATTTAAAGAAACTGAATAGCGTCGCCAAAAACACGAAAACATCAATTCGGTATCGTTCTCAACAACTTCAAATTTCACAAGCACTACGCAGCGAATTTTGACAAGAGATCTCCTAAAAGAGTGATATCATGTCATCAGAATCATGGGATCCATTTGACGAATATTTTTTTTCATACGAAATCGGAACATGTCTTCTTTACAATTAAATAAAAAAAATCACAACTATTTATCTCAAAAAATACTTGTTTTTATTTAAAAATGAAAAAGTGCATTCCTACTCAGGTACCCTTTATATGGACTAGATCTAAATTTTATCCGATTTTCTTTATATTTTGAGCCATGATTTATAATACTCACAACCCAAATAACAAGCAGATATGTATGTAAGGTTTTCTGTATCGAAATATCAAGTTCTATTTACAGATGGAGACTCGACTAACAACCTACATTCTAGTCACAAAAACTTTAAATTTTCTTTTTGTCCCAGAACTTGTCGACAGAAGATGCTACACTCACAAAAAAAAAATCTGTAATTGCAACTAAAAACTTTGCTGTTATTACGGCAAATTTTGCTAATTTGAGCACAGCGGTATTTTTTGCTTATCTTAGCAACACATGTCTGCTGACGTGTAGTACAATAAAATTAGTAGCCGTTACTAAATTTTAATAAATCAGCAAAAAAAAATACTAAATATTATTAATATTAGCATAATCAAATTAGTATACAAAATTAGTAAGCGCTACTTAATTTTAGTAATTGCTGTAAAAAATATTAAAATGCACAAATTAACTCAATTATTTTAAGATACACTTGTTAGACTAATTTCTTTTGAATTAGCCTTACGAATTCGAATAGATAAGTTAATACTTTTTTTTTATTATTGAACAACATTTTTTTATTTTATTTATATTTTTTCAAAGAATATTTTAATCAATATTAAAAAAAATCAAAGGCTTAAAACATAGTAAAAACATTTAAAATTTTGTTTTAATTTGTCAATTTTTGTTTTGAAAAATATTTTCAGTAATTCTTTTGGATTTAAAGATCAAATTTTAATTGTTTTAAAGGCTCACTCACCAAAAAAAGTTTGTAATGGCAACTGAAAATTTTGCTGTTATTACGGGAAATTCTGCTAATTTGAGCCCAGCGGTATTTTTTGCTAATATTAGCAACACATGTCTGCTGACGTGTAGTACAATGAAATTAGTAGAAAAATTAGTAGCCGCTACTAAATTTTAGTAGACTTTTCGTAAAGTGGAATTTAAAATCTGTTTGCTAAAATCAGCAAAAAAAAATTACTAAATATTATTAATTCTAGTAAAAAGCTTTGAATTTATTGTTCTTATCGAGCATCAAAAATTTTGATTATATTTTTTAAAAAACGAATTAATCATTTTGTTTTAATTTGGTAATTTATGTTTTGAAAAATATTTTGGTAAATTTTTTTTTTTTTTACTTATAAGGTTAAATTTTAATTGTTTTTAGGCCGGATTTTTAGAACTAAAAAACCTTTTTAGTGCTATTTTAAGTGGATGTCCTCTTTTTAGACATTAGTCGGTATCTTCACTTCCGATCCCTTTTTTAAATATGTAACATTTTAAGGAAATTTAAGTTTGTAGGTGTAAGTTTTAATTAGAAATAACATTTCCTTCAATATCCACTTTTTTAAAATTAGTAATATTTTTTTGCTAATTTTAGCAAATCGGTTTTCAAAAATTTGTAAAATGATTTCTGAAATTAGCAACAAAAATTTTTAAATATTCTGTAAAAATTCTGTAATTTGTAAAATGTAAATAGCAAAAAGATTTGCTAAATAATAATTTTTTACTAAAAATCAGTACAAAAATAGTAGAGTGCGATTGAAAACCGTTTACAAATTTTTCTACTAACTTTTTTTTCTGAGTGCTTATTTTTAAATTTAAAAAAAAAAAATTAATGCTATTTTAAGTGGATTGCCTATTTTTGGACATGAGTCGGCTGTCTGGGTGTCTTCACTTCAGATCGCTTTTTAACATTTTAAGACATTTTAAAACAATTTAAGTTTGTATGTATAAGTTTAGATTATTATAAATAAAATTTCCTTTAATATCCACTTTTTTAAAATAAGTAAATTTTTTTTCCATTTTAGCAAATCGGTTTTGAAAAATTTGTAAAATGATTTCTGAAGTTAGCAACAAAAATTTGTAAAAAATCTCTACTTTGTAACATGGAAATGGCAAAAAAAAAATACTAAATAATAATTTTTTTACTAAGAAATCTGTACAAAAATAGTTAAGTGGGATTAAAAACCGTTTACAAATTTTTCCACTAACTTTTTTTTCTGTGTGTACAGTAGTCACTTATAGAATCCAGCGGTTATTCTTAGTCCCATTTCACACAGAGCAACATTTGTCGCGCAACTCTTGAGTTTGTTGGAGAGAAGGAAAGAAGAGTGGGGGTTGGTACGGAGTTGCTTGTTCTCGGCAATACGTTTTGTTTTTTCATTCTTCGTTTATTTTTTCATTAATTTTAAACCAAATGTAGATGAAAGTTGCTGAAAAAAGTTTCTCTGTGTGAAATTAAAGGCAACTTTAAAAGAGAATTGACAAGAATCGCCGCGACAAAAGTTGCTCGGTGTGAAAAGGGACTTAGCATACATTTATTTATCATCTAATTGGGCGACACCACCACCTTCTCCAGTACTTCAGAGAATAATGAAATTCTTATTGATAAAGAAATTATTATGCCCTACAAACTCTTTTCATGTAACTTCAGGTAGTTCAGACTGAACTTATGTTGGATCTCACCTAAGTTTGGTAACAAATTAAAGTTATATGTGAAGTCTTAGACATTATGTTACTATCTGTTCGGCAAACATACAAGGTGGCGCAAAAGTAATCCTCCTATAAGAAAATGCTATAAATTTTGCGATTGGCCCCTAATGTCAGTAAACACATGCGAAATAGACGTTAATAAACAATGTTACGCTACACTGCTCCAGAACGCGGAATATTGCTGACTATTTATTTGAGCAATAATGAAGATGATTTTTCATCAAAAATAATCATGAGTGATGAGGCCCATTTCATCTTAGCGGGTACGTAAATAAGCAAAATTTACGCTTCTGGGGCACTGAAAATCAGCGTGTAACCCACGAAGAGCCATTACACCCGCTCAAAGTCACTGTATGGTGTGCTGTTTTCGCTGGAGGAGTCATCGGACCTTTTTTCTTCGAAGACGTCGCGGGCCAAACGGTTACTGTGAATGGTGAGCGCTACAGAGCAATGATCAACGAGTTCTTTTTGCCGCAACTTGATGAATTGATATGCTGAAGGATGCATTTCCCGGGCGCCTAATCTCCCGTTTTGGCGATTTGCACTGGCCAGCAAGATCGCCTGATTTGACCGCTCCAGACTTCTTTTTGTGGGGCTTTTTGAAGTCGCGGTTTTATGTCAACAAGCCTCAGACTCTTGCAGCTCTTAAAGACAATATCCGTCAAGAATGTGAGGACCTATCGCCGGAAGTTTTGGCCAAAGTGATGGAAAATGCCATAAAAAGGGCTCAAATGACAATCAACTGTGGCTGCGGCCATTTACATGACATTATATTATATTCTCGACTTGATGTAAAAAAAATTAAAAGACTAAATAAAAATAATCCACAAGAAGAATCAAAGTTTTTCATATTTTTTTTTAAATTACAGCCAAAAAATATCGGAAGGTTATTTTTGCGCCACCCTGTAGTGGACGAAATCCCAAACTGGTACGTTTCAATTGTGCATTGTCTTTCTTAACATCGGTAGATCTTGTTTCAATTGGGACATCCATCATGGGTAACAATATGGTTTCGAAGCAAGGGCAGGACAAACTTGCCTTGGATTAATCTACAAAACCTTCTTAATACTCCTCAATAAATTATTAAATTTTTTGTCGGACAATCATTACATTTATATAAGTACGTTAAAGGGTTAAGAAATAATATATTAAAACGATCTTTTTTTTTTGTGCAATAAAATAATTCTAAATTTCTTAAGCTTAAACCATACAAAAGGATTCTTTGGCGTAATCAAAAAGTCATTAGTACAGTTAAAAAGCAACAAAAATGTACGATAAAAAAATTACTTACATATAAACAATAGGGTTTAAAACATAAAAAATTCTTTAAAAATTCAAAGGAAAAAAATTAAAGTATCAAGCAATACTTTAAATTGTTAAACCACAAAAGAAATTGTTTAAATATTTTAAAAGAAATTATAAAAAAAAACAAAACTCACCTAAAAATCCGCTAATAAATCTTTAAATTCAGGCCAAACTATGTAAAATTAAACCCTGCCCGAGAGAAATAAAAAACCAAAAAACAATATTATTAATGTTTGGCAAATAACGACAAACGCTTATGATTTTACAAAATCCTTTTTATGTAGTTTCTGTATAACGAAAGAGGGAGACCCATCATTTAACAGAACGTTGTAGGATCGTCGGACTTATGCAAAAAGTGTCATATTACATTTCCTGTTAGAGTATATTTTATTTTCTTTTGCCGTTCATTTAAAATGCATATATTGAATGTTAGCATGATTATGATTTTTAATAATGACAAATTTATACAAAAGAAAATAAAAATTTACAGAAATAAAAAAGTTAAAAAAAAAAACAAATAAACAGCGAACAAAAATATCAACAACAACGCCATATTTTGTGCCAAAAAAAAATATATAATCATAATTTGATTTTGTAGAAGCAAAGAAGAATTCAATGTATACAGTGGTTTATTAGAATCTATAAAAATATCAACGAAAAGTACACCTGTCACAGCGTACGTCACGTGACTGGGTTAGGGTCCGAAGTTTTAGTTTTTATATAAAAAGCACCCTTAATTTATAGAAGGTGTTTTACTTTACTTTGTAACTTATCACAAGACTGACGCAAAAGATCCTGTCACAGGACCAGCACAGAAAAACCTGTCACAAGACTAACCCTATAAAGCCAGTGACAACACTGACTTAAAAGCCACACGCACTGACTTAAAAGTCACCACACACTGCTACTATATTAAGCTTGCTGCAATCGGGTATGATTGTCACAACCATGTTATTGGTTTTTAGCCATCGACATGGTCGCTGCCATCATTATTATTGTAAATATTTTACTATTTTATGATTGACACCTTCTTTTTTATAACATGATTGGCTGTAACCATACTGTGGTAACAACTATTTTGACTATGAAAAAAATATGATAATTATGCAACCATAAAATGCTGGCCACAATCAATTAAAAATTATACATAAAATAAAACATTACTTTGACTTTTACGGTCATAAAATTTTCTTGTTTTCATAAAAACCAAAATTTTATCAGTTCAGTCAGTTTGTTTTTACTACAAAATGTCTTAAAAAATAATGATATATTGCTTACTAAAACTGGACAGATGTCAGGTGAGAAATTAAAAAATTTCAGATCCAGTTAATTTTTCTTTTAACTTTAGATTTTTTTAAAGGGTTTTGTTCCAAAATTTCTTATACATTTAATATTATTTATACTTATCAATTCATTGCCAAAAAAGGTTCTATGTATACATTTTATATTTTTTAATTCGTTTCAATAAAAACAATAAGAAGTATTTCTTAAAAAATATATATTTATTAATTCATTTCTTGTAAAAAGTTCTTATAATATTAATAAAATATTTTTGTATAAATAAAAGTCTGTAGAACTCAAGATTTGTTTGTACGAAAAGACTTTTCTTACATAAAATACTAGATATTTAGAAATTTATCTGATAAAAACATTTTTAGATTCTATGGACTTTTACTTAAACTAAAATTTAACATCATAATAAACTAAATTCAACATCTCTATATGTTTATTTAGAATAATAATATGGCAATTTTTGAATCATAATATAACTGTAGGGACTATATTATGGTAAAATTATGGTTATTTTATTATCATAATATGTAACCATATTATAGTACGACTATAGTTGGCACAATCATAAACTCAAAAATATATAATACTCTTCGAATATGATTGTCCCAACCATGTTTTTTTTCTGCGTGCATATCTGGGGTTGTGTCTAAAATATCAAAAACCACTTCTACAATGTTTTGAGAATATCAACACGAAGAAAATTTACCGAATATTTTGGTTGAAGCAACCGATATATTAGTTTGTTGTAACCGAAATTCGGTTAATGCAACAAAATTTCGGTTGTAACCAAATATTTTGCTTGTATCAGAAAAATATTTGGTTGGGACAACTAAATAATTCGGTTGCTGCAACCAAAATATTCAGTTGGCAAGAAATTCTGTTGTCACAATGAATCTCTTTTCTCTGGGAACACAAAATTAAATTATCACAATTGCTTTCCCTCACCACTGTTTCTGTAGCAGCAATTTTCTTCTTATCATAATCATAAAAAAGGAACATTATAAAAATGGTTTGGTTAGTTAGTTTGGTTGGCCCAAAACCAAACAAAAAAAACATTGTTCCTTATTTTAGTTTGAACATCATCATACATACATAAAATATAATAATACTATGAAAAAAAAACTACAGCTAAATTTATTTGAAATCAGATCCTGGTAATCTTACTTTCAAGATCGTAACGATTTCTCATTTTAATCAATTAAAAAGTCATCGACCGCTCCTTTTTGCTTCAAACAAACATTTCATATGCTGACAACAACAAAAAAAAGCAACAAAAAAGATTTCTTCAGTTTTTATAGTTGTTGTTGTTGTTGCTGTTGTCGTCTTTTTTGCATTGAACGAGTACACATTACTACTATTGTCTTTTCAAGAATCAAAAAGGAAACAAAACTGAGCAAAAAAAAAGTTATATACGTAAACTTGACAGTTGTGGCCAGTTCCAACAAAAGGTAAGAAAGATAATTTTTTGAAATACATACACACACACACACATTATAAAAGACCATTTTTTTTGGGGGCTTTTTTGTTTGATTAATGAGGTGAAATGTTAAGAAAAATATGAAAAGTTTTTGGTTGACAAGAAATCAATACGTTAAAATCAAATGATACTGAAATACGAAAAAAGAGAGAAAACACACACAAAAAATTTTATAAATGAAAAAATTTATAATGAGGTTGCAATAAGTAATAAAAAAAATATTTAGTATTTTTTTTTATCTTTGCTGCAAATGCAACCATTAAACCCAGCAACCAAAATCAAACCAACCACACCAATTTCAACAAAGTGACAGTTGCAACTTTACAAAAACAAATGAAACTTAACAAATGTGAAGCTGACTAAAAATCTTAACGAGATAAAACAAGGTGTCAACTGCTGGGCTAATTGAAGTTGATTATGAGAACATTCTTGTTTTACAACCAAACCATTTCACACCTTTAAGGTTTGGAAATTAAAAAAAAAAAAAAAAAAAAAAGAAGAAAATGATTAAAAATTTAAGAGGAAAATTGACAAAAAAAAAAAAAAAATATATTCAATCCACCATTAATCGTAAGGGGTTTATATTTAAGAAAAAAAAACGAGTTCAAAAGAAAAGAATCCACAATCATATAGCTTTACACATTATTAATACGATTTAATCTTGAATTGTATATGGTACAAATTTGCGATTAATCGTTGGTCATCGATTAATCGGAAGTTTTTATAAAGTAGTTAATCGTAATTTAGATAATTAAAAATATAAAAAAATTTTCGATTAATCGTGGGTATTTTTGTAATCAAAACCTACAATCGTTAATATGTATGTTTTCTAACATCAACGACTAATCGTGGAAATTTATATAATCAAAATCCACCAATAATTATGGGAATTTATGCTGTCTGTGTTCACGATTAATCCTTGGTTTTATGTTAACCAAATTTAACGATTAATCGTGGTTACTTATGTAGTAAAATTAAACGATTAATCGGGGAAATTTAAGTAGTAAAACTCAACCATTAATCGTTGGTGTTTATGTAGTAAACTTCAACGACTAATCGTGGGTGTTATAATTTTAACGATTAATCTTGAGAATGTATGGTCAAAATTAACGACTAATTGTGGTAATTTATGTAGTCTGTGTTAAAGATTAATCGTTGGTGTTAATGTAAAAAAACTCAACGATTAATCGTTGATGTTTATGTAGTAAAATTCACCGATTAATCGTGGGTGTTTGAGTAGTAAAACCAAACGATTAATCGTTGGATTTTATGAAGTAAAATTCAACGACTAATCGTGGGTGTTATGTTTTTAAGATCAATGATTAATCTTAAGAGTTAATGGTCAAAATCCACGAATAATTGTGAGAATTTATGCTGTGTGTGTTCACGATTAATCGTGGATACTTATATAGAAAAATTCTACTATTAATCGTGGGTGTTTATGTAGTAAAACTCAACGACTAAACGTATTTATATTGTCTAGGCTTACGATTTATATTGTCTAGGCTTACGATCTATATTGTCTAGGCTTACAATTAACCTTCGGGACTTATGCCGTCCAAGTTTACGATTAAACGCAGGTATCTATGTAGTATAACTCAGCGATTAACCGTAGGAACTTTTGGTATATAAATTTACGATTAATCGCGGGTATTTATATAGTAAAAATTAACAATTAATTGTAAATATTTACGTTGTCTAAGTTCACGATTAATCGCGGGTACTTATGCTAAGTTTATGCTTAATCGCGGATATTTATGTAGTAGATCTAAGCTATTATTGTATTAAGTTGTATAAGCTCAAGATTAATCGGGGATGTTTACATAGTAAATCTCAGTGATTAATCGTGTCTAAGTTTTCCCAAAATCGGGGCTTTAATTTGAAGATTGTTCATGAGTATATAAGTAAGTAGTAAAATTTACATAATATCCTCGGTTTTATTAAGCTAAAAATAAGAGAGTAAATTTAAAATTTGTTTAATTAAAATTAATTATTAACGGTGGTAAGAATCGAAGTTATCCCAAATATAGAAAAATTCAAAATTAATTATCGTCCACGAATATACGCAGATGAGGACAAAATCTAAGATTTATCGTAAAAACAATGACAATAAGATTAAAATCGACTATTAATTGTTGATATTTTTTTGACTAAAATCTACGATTAATCATTCATCTTAATAAAGTCAGATTGAATCAAATTAATCGTGGCTCTTAAGACGATTAAACTGCACGATTTTTCGTGGATCCTAAATAAAATTTTTTCGATTAACGAATAAAATCACATTCCACGATTAATCGTACATCTTAACTGCTTTAAACGCAAAACTATTCGTGGGTGTTTATAAGGTCAAAATCCACTATTAATCATGGGTCTTATTTAGATTAAAATCCATTATTAATCGAGAGTTTTACAAAGACCAAAATCTCTTTTAGATTAAAATCTATTATTAATCGTGGATCTTATTCAGATCAAAATTCACGCTTAATAAGATCATCATAATAAGATCAAAATTCACGCTTAATAAAATCACCATAACAAAATAAAAATCCACGCTTAATAAGATCAAAATCAATGATGTAACGTTAATTTAAATAAAACAAAATTCTACTGTTAATCGCGGCCTCAAGAAGATTAAAATCCTTGATTTTTCGTTAAATGAATAAGGTGAAAATCTCAAACTTATCACGGATATTTAGAAGATAAAAGTCGACGATTAATAATGGTTATTAATAAAGTCATAATCAACGATTAGTCTTGGATCTTTACAAGGTCAAATCTTAAGCATTTATAAAGTTAATTTATACGACGCATCGTTAATCTTTTTGTAATCGAAATCCAGATCAAAATATCAAAATGATCGAAATAAGATCAAATTCACAAATTTCTCTAGATCTTTATAAAATTGAAATCAATGATTAATTGTAGATTCAAATAAGGTCAAATTTTATGGCGGAACTTAATAAGATTCAAATCAACGATTAATCGTGGAAATATCAAATATCAAAATCAGTAATAACCCGCAGATCTTAATGAGAATCTTAACATGGTAAAAATCCACGTTTTGTAGTTGTTTTAATACAGCTAAAATCAGCGGCAAATATTGAATTTTAATTTGGTCATAATCTACGACTAATCGTAAATCTTAATTAGGTCAAAATACACGATTAATTTTATACTTTCTACAATTCATGTTCTATATACCTTAAATACGATGATCATATTTAAACTTCCTTATTGCCTAATATCAATTTATTTATCGATCTTGTTTAACAACAAACCAATTTCACACCTCTAACATTTGAGTATCAAAAATCATAAAAATTTTATTGCTTTAATTCTTGGTTTGCGGCACTATCACGTATAATCTTAATCTGCATAAATATGTATGTTTAATTTTTATAATTTAATTTTCTCTCTAAGATCTTACCACCATCATCTAATTGTGACCATTGTTATCGACTAAAGTCATCCTTTAATGTTTTGTAGTAAATATTTAATAAACGTCACTCCTACTTTTAGCTGCTAAATACTTTTGTTGTCATAACTGCAAGAGAAAAAGTTTTAAGCAACACTTGCCAGCATTTTCAACATTATTGGCACCTTGAACGAAGCGCACTTAACTTTAAAATATTAAATATTATCATTATCACATCTAATCAGTCCATATTGCCTTTGGGTTAGCTGATGTTAGTCTCTGTGTGTGTGTGTTGCTCTTCACGTTTCGTTTAACTTCTTTAAAACATTCAAGCGCCTTGATGACAATCAATAGTGTTTATGATTTTTTTCACACAAAATTACAAGTACTCTCTGGCCGTTTTTGTTCCCTACTCCTCATCCCATGTTAGTGCATGGAATGTAAAGTGTTAAAGGAAAACAAAAAAAAAATAAAACAAAACTAGTTAAACAAAAATAAAGAAAAAAAAATATTAATTCCCAATTACACGCGATCAATACATTTTACGATCGATCGATGAGTTGGTTTTATTTGGCAGACACTGGAATACTAGAATAACCGTTAGATTTTGATTGGTCACAATGTTCACGTTGTTTGTTTCAATAAAGTAAATCTTTCTTAAATGTACACTAGGGTGGATCGAATTCGTCCTTTTCAAGGAATTTTACTTAGGGAACGGGAAGATAAGTTTTAGATACATGTAAAAAATTGCTTTGGAAAGTTTTTTGTCGAAGTGGATAAAACTTTTCAAAATCAATTTAAAAAAAAAAAAATCATTCACTCTTATTAACAAGAAAACAATTCGATTGGGCAAAATTTGATGTCTCCACAGCGAATGGTTTAAATAATTATCGGGGGAGACCGCATAATTTTCAAAGAGAAATTTCTTGCCTTTATAAAAGAGAATAGAGAAATATTTACCAAAAAAATCGATTTTCACTTTGTTCAAAAATTTCAGATTTTTTCATGAAAAGCGTAATTAGAAGATCAATTTCTATTTAGCAGAAATCTTCAAAACTATTATCAACAATTTTTTTATTTCTGCCGTAAGCGAAATTCCTTTAAAGAAGGAATTCGATCCACACTAATGTAGGTATGTACACTGTGGAAAAATTAAATTTGTATTAAAATAGAAATAAATAGAGAATTAAATCCACAATTTCGATTGAGTCATATCAAACAGCCGAATATAAAGCGATTGCCTCAAGGGATTTTTTAATGTAAAATTTTTGTCTAAATATAACATAGAGATTTAAAGGGACCTTAGGTAAAAACATTCCAATCAGAAGCTCCTTTTCAACTTGTCTACGACTTTTTTTCAGGCCAAATGTACTATTATTTCTAGCTTTATTTTTTTCAGTGTATTCGGTTTTTTATAAATTACTACAATTTACTGCAATACACTTTTAAAATTCATAACATTATTAATCTCGCTCTCATTTTATTTTATTTTTATTTTTTCTCTTTTTTTTTTGCTCTTTTATTTTTCCCCAATAACTTGGAATCTCAATTATGGTTTTTAATATTTAATTCTTACGATTTGCCACCGTTGATATTGCGTTAAGGTGCGAAACAAGTGCCTTGGGGATTATTTGGCATTACTCTACATAATAAACAACAATAACAGGAACAAAATCAATGGAGTGCTCACCACAACATTGAGTCTAAAAAGTCAAACATTATTTTCTTTTCTGTTCTTCAATATTTAGACAGGTACTACAACTTCACATAAAGGAATACATTTTATATACAATAACTACTGGTTTGTTTATTGATTATAAAGGAGGGTAACAAAATAAATTTATAAACCAAGTTATTGTTTTTTTTTTTTTTTTTTGTACTGTTTGAGAATAAATTTTATAAGATACGAGTATAAAAATAATTTGGAGACCAACTTGATTATGCAGAATATAGTTAATCTTAACACTTTGGGAATAGTAAGATGAACAATAAGGCGGGTCGCTTGACATGAAACCCAACAGTTTCTTTCTATATAGATTGTTTTTATTAAAAATAAATTCTTTGTAAAAATATCCCAAAAAGGGTCCGCAGGAGATAGGTCCCAAAGGAAAAAAATGTTACTCTCGAAAAATTAATAAGTGTCGGTCATATATATGCGACCCTCCCTCAAAATTGGAAATATTGATTTAGTTAACAGTTGAGGGTTAGGACTTGTCCCCCTGTAGCACAAAAACCTGACGTAATCCGAAAAAAATGACTTCAGATTTGAATTCAGAGACTTTGAAAACAATAAATACCGTCATAAAACCCTACGGATTTTTCATTCCTTTTTTTGAAAATTGCTGTTTGTGAATTATAGCATTTTGAGTGAAGCAAGTTTTGTTATTGTGAAAAAAAATGGATAAAGAGGAAGTATTGATAAAATATTGCTTTTTTAATGAACAAAATACAGTTGAAGCAAAATCTTGGAAAATCAACCATCAAAGATTGGTATGCTAAGTTTAGACGTGGTGAAATGAGCACCGAAGCCGGTGAACGCAGTGGACGCCCAAAAGAGGTTGTTACGGACGAAAACATCAACAAAATCCACAAAATGATTTCGAATGACCGTAAATTGAAATTGAATGAAATAGCAGGTACTCTAAAGATATCAACTGAACGTGTACATCATATCATTCACGAATATTTGGATATGAGAAAGCTCTGTGCAAAGTGAGTGCCGCGCGAGCTCACTTTTGACCAAAAACAAGTCAGTGAAAACGAAGGCGAAAATCCACCGTATTCTCCAAATCTGGCCCCCAGCGACTATTTTCTGTTCTCAGATCTCAAAAGAATGCTCGCTGGGAAGAAATTTTCGTCGAATGAAGAGGTGATCGCCGAAACTGAGGCCTATTTTGAAGCAAAATACAAATCGTACTACAAAATGGTATCGAAAAGTTGGTGGGTCGCTTTAATCAGTGTATCACCCTTGATGGCAACTATTTTGAAAAAAAGAAAAGAATTTTGCAAAAACAAATGTGTCTTGGTAAGGTAGGCCGGGGACTTTTCAATTGAGCTGTTATAACATATTTTTAATAATTTGTATATTTTAACTAATTGTTTGTAATATTTACAAAATAATTAATTCGATTATTCACAATTTGTAAATACAATTAATACTTTTGATAATATAACAAATTTTTATTGAAAATGTTCCCATAATTATTTTTTTTTTTTTTGTGCACAAAGTAATCTAAGTTTTGGTAAATTTTTGACATGCTTCCATACAAAGACCAAATAATTTTTGAACTCACTTCTTATCCCCCGGGAGACTGGGCCGCTAGTGTCTTTTATTTTTCACTTCTCTATCAAATAACCGAACTTTATTAAGTTCATAGAGAACCCATTGGAATGCCGTTCTTTTTAGTGAGTAAAGCTCTCATCTGACAATTAGATGAAGTGGGTTTAAGTCCCGGCATGACCAGAAAAACTACAAACAAACTTTTTTAATTTTATTTTTGAAAAACTATTTATAGACCACTTAATTTTTGGTTTTGCCAAGACTTTGAAATTTTTCTAATGATTTTAACATTTTGGGACTGCGAAAACACTTTTTGCCAGCACTTTTACCATCGGCAAGCCTGCCTACAGACGATTGTTATGAAATTGATCACAAATTCTTTAAACGAGTTGCTTATACGATAATTAGAAATCAAGTTATTGCTAAATTTTCTGTGAAACAATTATATGTTACCAGTAAAATTTTTTAAAATTTCGGAAAATTTTAAAAAATCACATTGTGCAACTAAAATAATTTTCAAAAACCATAAATAAATATTTAGTTTTATTTAAAAACAGTGATAATAAACACAAAACTGAGCGCCCCGGTAGGCTAGTTGGTAGCGTGCTAGCTTATCAGTGTGGGGGTCGTGGGTTCAATCCCCACCAGAAGCTCTGGTCGGTTTTCGCTACAACGAACCGATGGCCTTTTTTTAACAGAAAATTCCATTTACAAGAAATGATATTTCATTTAAAAACCGGTCTAATTAATTTTCATTTAAATGGCTTTTGTTATTTATTTTCAAATACTGCTTAAGCAACTGATATATCCATAAGAATCATATGATATAAACAGTAAAAATAAATGTTAAAATTTTACCTACCAATCTGTTTCTGTTGTATTTTTTTTTAATCTACGAAATGTATGTATGCATTGCTATAGACACTTTTTGTTTGAATGTGTTTCTCTATCTATTTGTGTTTATAAAGTTATTGCAATTTGAATTGAAATAATTGTGTATATAAGCAACCAATTTATATAAAAAAACAAATTGGAATTTTTTGAAACAGACGGCAAAAAAAATTTAAATTTGAAACAACTGTCACAGACAAAACTAAACCACAAATTTCCGTTTTGTGGGTAAATTTTATTTATATTTTAAACAAATGAAAAAAATAAATGAACCTGAAAAAATCGGTAAATGATGTAAATTGTTTCGAACAAATGTATAATAAAGTTAAAATATATATTTTTTTGAAAAATAAATGTATGTTTCTTTATTTTTAAATGTAACGGAAAACTTTTTTATTAAACTACAAACAGTAAACTACAGGTTGGTTGAAAAGATCCTGCGCTCGATATGAAAGAATGCTGTTTTTGTTACGAAATATATTTTTCTATTCAATATAATCTCCTAAAAGCTCAATACACTTGTTCCAATCATCTTCCAATAATTTTATCTCATCCTTATAATGGTTTTCTGGAAGCTCTGCAAAATAACCGTCAACGGCTGCTATGGCCTCTTCATTTGACGAAAAATGCTTTCCACGAAGGAATTGTTTGAGATTTCTGAAGAGATAGTAGTCACTGGGAGCCAAATCTGGTGAATACGGTGGATGTTCAAGCAATTCGTACTTTAATTCTTTGAATTTAGCCATTGTCAAAACACTTTTGTGGGCAGGTGCATTGTCTTGATGAAAAATGATTTTTTTCTTCTTTAAACCAGGTCTTTTCTCACGAATTTTTTCATCCAGCTGACCCAAAAGGTTGCAATATTATTCAGAGTTGATTGTTTTACTTTCTGAAGATAATATATCAACAAAATTCCTTTTGCATCCCAAAAAACTGATGCCATAACCTTCTTTGCTGATCGTTGTGACATCACGATCGTCTTTAAGGCTGTTACGACCACGTTTAAATTCACCAGCCCAAAATTCAACGGTGCGTTTTGAAGGTGATGACTCCATATACACTTCTAACAATTGTTCATAAATTTCCTTTGCTTTTAAACCCTTCAAAACAAAGCATCTAATGACTGCACAATATTCAATTTTTTCCATATTAAAAAAATCAATGACACTTCAACTTCAAATGGCTTGTAAACAAAGAAAGAATTGACATAATGACTTGCAACTTTGCATGTGTTCTCAGGACAGTTATACCAACTTGAAAAAAAAGTTTGGAGCTAGCAGTGCCATCTCTTGGTGAGCGCAGGAACTTTTCAACCAACCTATACATAACATTCTGGGTGTACGATAATTATAAATATATATAAACAAAAAATAATATTAATGCTGAAGCTTTTAAAATAAGTAATTTATTTGATTCGAGGCCATACTGTTGGACAAAATGTTAATTATACTTGTTTAGTAAAAACACTTTGTAAAATATTTTAGATAATCATTTTGTATTTGAATTTTTTGTTAGAAATATGTAAAATACTTTTTTCATTTTTATAATTTTATTCCGTTTTCTATTGTTGTCAAATAAACATAATTTATTTCTAATTTGTTATAATCACACCGCTGTGTAATTATTTTAACCCAAAAGAATATATATAGATCATATTATCCAATACATACAGGATTCTAGCAGGATACTTTTGAAGGACATCGTTAAAAACGAATAGGGGGACATTTTTGAAATAAATTCAAAATAATAGCTGAGTTTGCGCTCAATTTCGCATTGTCCGAAAAACGAAATTCGCCATATCTTCGTAAGTAAAGGCACAAAAAATTTAATTTTGCTTTTGTAATTATATTTATATGTGTATTGACAAGAGGACTAATTTATGCCTTCACCTACTCTTTTTGATACATTACTTTATAAGATTCATTCTAAAACATTAAGTGAACAACGAAAAATCTATATTTTCTGAAGGACTTATTGTTTATTTTTCAAGGCGAACACTTGATATAATTTTCATTTTTTAGGCCGGTTTGAGGGTTAAAATTCTTGCTAGCGCTTTTCCGTTTATACTTTGCTGCCTGGGATAGCAATTATCAATTTAAAGTTTTAAAGGAATTTAATCAAAACTTAGAAATTGTATATATTTGTCTCGATGTTATTCGAAATAGAGGCAATTCATTGAGGAATCGGTTAATTGATTCATCGAACTGGAAACACTGATTTTAGTAGCATGTGATAAATAAAGTATTTGCCATATTTTCTTATCAGATGCTTAGAGGTGAATAATATTTTAGTTTTTTTATTTATTTATTTTGTTAATTAAAATTACAATAAATATTAAGGCTAAAGCAACTAGCTACTTAGGCAATCGGCTTATAATATTTTAAATTGTTTCGCCTTAAAAATATTTTTTAAATTCTTTTCAGCACAAAAATTTATTCACATGCAAAAAAGTTTTTTCCCGGATTTTTTTTTAATTCTATGTTTCACATCGAATTTTTACCCTCCACCATATATGGTGAGGGTATATATCAGTTTGTCATTCCGTTTGTAATATGTCGAAATATAGGTTTAAGACCCCATAAAGTATATATATTCGTGATCCTTATGCAATTTTAAGTCGATTTAGCGATGTCCGTCTGTATGTCCGTCTGTCTGTTGAAATCACGATCACGACGCGAAGACGCAAGCGGGGGTGCCTATTTTTACCCAGATTATTGAACATCCTCCCGAGCAGTTTGGTATTTAAAATGAGCAAAATCGGTCAAGCGGTTCAAAAGTTATGAGTGAAAATGTGAAAGTACCTCTAAATTTTCCATACAAATTTGTACAATTTTTCTGTATCTATTTTTTTTTTTTCTGTTAAGTAAGTAAAAATGTTATTAAGTCTTCTTATTGTTCGATTACATTTATTGTCTTACATACTATGATAACTAAGTTAACGTAAAAATGAACAATGTTAAAGTCGCTAACAGAGCAGACCTCTGTAAATAACATTGCTAAAACTAAATAACAAAAGTTCGTTACATAAATTGACAAAACATATTCATATTACAGTTCATGCAAAATTTAGTATATACGTATATCATATTCATCCCCTTTGGTGGAGGGTATTCAAAGATTCGGCACAGCCGAATTTAGCCCTTTTTACTTGTTTTTTTAAATTATTTGTAACAAAAATCCTGCGTAGGGCAGAATTGATAAAAATCGGTACTAAAGTACCTTCTGTGGTACAATTAGAGTCTCAAAAGTTGTGGTGTAATGATTTGCGCTTTGGACAGAAGGTGGCGAGTTTGGTACCAGTCAGGGCAAATTTAATTTAGAAAAATTATATACTATATGAATTTTCTATTCCTCATACATCACTTAACCCCACCAAATAAAAATAACATGCCTATGAACTAAAAAGCTTCTTTAATTTTTTTTCGACCCGCCTTAAGGAACAAGTTACATTTATTTTGTGGCCTTTAAAAAAAATAACCGTTTTAATATGAATTAGTTGTTTGGTTAGAAAAAAAAAGTGTTAATAAAATTGATCACAATTATGATTTAGTGGAAAGATTAACTATTAAAGATAAGCATTAGAAAATAATGTTAAAAAAAATTAAATGTGAATGGTAAGTGTATTATCAAAACAAAAATAGAACAAGGAGGAGTTTACCAAAGCCAATAAAGTCATTTATTTTTAATAATGTTTAAAAAAATTATTTTTGATTTAATATTATGGATTATAAAAGGAAATTAAACCAGTAACCTATATAAGCACCGGTAATACTTAAATTCAAATATTTTTTTTAACTTTTATAAATATGAGAAAATCTAAAATAACTGTCAGTAAACGATTTTTTTAAAAAAAAATTTTGTTTACTTTTCGTATTGAAAACTTCCAGCTGCGGTAAAAGTAGAACGGGCAAAATATATTGTTTTGCATGAAAATAAAATTAGTTATACGGCCTTGTGAACAATACTTTTTACCATCCACTGTAAATATTTATTAATTTTTTTATTATTATTTGTATTCTTTTATTTTTATTCACTTGTTAATTTTAATAAATTTGTCAAATGTTAAAAATATTTTTTGTTTTTTTTTTTGCTGTTAATAAACTAACCAGCATTTGATCTTATCATAGTCACAGACTCGCCTTTTTATAACATTTATTAAAGGTTTTTTTGTTGAAAATGAACTCTGCATATGTTTAACTTCTTATGAAATAAAGTATTGTTTTCAAAAAAATCATGCATATATACATATTGTTGTATTGTATATAATTCTGCATATAAAAATATTGAGTAGGGTGGCATTTAATTAATAAATTAATTACCGGCATTTTAGAAAATCTTAAAAAAATCATAAAAGTTAAATACAATTTAAGAAAAATTTACTTTTAAAGTAATCACTTTCTAAGATATTTGATTTATTTTATTTCTTTGAAAAAAATAAAATTTCCAAATATTTATCACCTTTGTACTTAAAAACTTCTCTTAAGAAAACCAAATAAAAATAAACTTCTATTGGTTGCAAAGGTAATTTGGTAAAACATTCATAACGTGTCATTTTTACGCTTTAACACTTTGTTAAAGTTGTTAATTTTTTTTTTTTGCAATTTTTTTTCTTGGTGTGGCAAGGTTCTTTTTACTGTGAGCTGATCTCAGCACCTGCATTTAAATGGTGAGTTGCCTTTTTTTAGATATTTTTAGTTAGATTATATGAACAGAAACAACATTTCAAAACAGTGTTAAATTCTTATAAAATCTAGATTCTTTTGACAGATACTTTAATAAGCATATCGAAAATGTTTCAGAGCAATATGTAAAGTGTGTGATATGATATTTGAATATAGTTCAATTTGAATATTATAAAAGTGGAACTTAGCGTAAAGAGAAATAAGTAACCGTTGCTTAAACTCGTTTCTGTCGATAAAATCGATATATATCGATAAAACTTGGCCATCAGCGATAAAATAGATAAATAATAAAAATATTGTATATTTAATAAGATTTTTTGGTTAAACCTCTGTCTTCTCTGCAGATCTTTTACCGCATCGAAATATCTACATGTATTAGTATAGCTAAAAATAGTTAATAAGATTTGTTTGTTGTAAACATGCGGAGATTAAAAGCTCGTTATCAATAAAGACAAATGGCAAATAAAAAATTACAGCACAGAGTGGTCCAAATAATGTGTTATTTTGACACTGTTAGATTTTTTTTGAACGTTGCGAAATATTACAAACTTTTTTCCAAAATAAGCGCTGTGTTGCTAAAACTGTGGGTTTATTGAAAAGAAGTTTTAGCTGAAATGAAGCATCCACCGCGCGTACTGTACCCAAGTTTGTGCAATAATTTCGTGAGACAGATTTGCTAGTGGACAAGATTCATGGTCCCCGTCGTCGTATAGTGCGTACCGTTTGGAATGTGGCTGCGGTAGCAGAAAGTGTGCATTAAATCCAAGAACATCTTAACAACTCGGCAATGGGAGCTCCAATGGGAGCGACGTCTGCAGAATACAGCGTTTAAAAAGAGGTCTTGACCGGTCTTGCAACATGTGGTCTACCAATTGTGTGGCTACAAAATCACTTTATCGTGTCTCTCTTCCTATTTCAGCCGTTTTTGAGCTGAGTCTGATAGCGTTTCCCCGTGATTATTTTATTCAGCTGGAGCAGCTGGTAGCAGATCATGCCGCGCTGGTCCCACAAAGTACAGAGCATAAGCTTCATGCCATTATTATTCGGCTTTGCGAAGGATGTTAATGGCTGTTCGAGCAAAACACATGACTTTTAACACTTGGGGTTGAAATGGATAAACAATTTCATCGCTAGTCACAATGCGATGTAAGAAAAAACTTCCTTTTTTGTCTTCGAGAAGCTGTTCACAAGCAAAAATTCGGGTTTCGGCATCACGCAGCTTCAACACGTATGGCAGCCAATTTCTTTGCAAACGCCTAAAAGCCATGGGATGACCATCGACTCATCCACTCCCAATGATTCTGACAACGTCGACATGGAGCAATGATTCCAATTCTTTGTCTTCTATTTTTTGGGTTGACCCGGCTATTCTCTGCCTTCGAGCTCAAATCAACCTCCCAAGAACAACCTACGACACGATTGTTCAGATAGAGCATGCTCGTCCTAAACTTTCACTAAGATTCGATGACCCTTTGTCGCACTTTTTTTCAAATTCAAGAAATGAACTTAAAAATCACTAGCATTAACATATTAGCAATATAACTAAAATCAATTAAAACTAGTAAATGATTAAAGTCGGGAATGTCGACTATATGATACCCCACACCAAGTTGAGAAAAATGTAATTTCACAATATAAATGCCTGTTCAAAACTATGAGTTATTTGTGTTGGGTGGTTCAGAAGGAGGCTGAAGATGACCTGGTCGCTTGGTTCGAAAGTGTGCACTCCCTCTAGCGCTGATCCTTACAATTTTTTTCCATTTAATAAAAAATTAGTGTTTACTGTTCGTTAGTATCATTAAAAAATTATGATCTTGAGCCTGATAAAAGTTCCACAATTAGAATTTATTTCATAGTCAGAATTTTTGTTACCACAGTATGGTTACAGCCAATCATGTTATAAAATATAAATCATAAAATAATAAAATATTTACTATAATAATGATGTTAGCTACCATATTGCTGGTTAGTACCTATTTATAAACCAATAACTTGATTGTGACAGGGCTCTTATGACCTATGAGGTGTGATAGAGTACATTCAGGCTTTCGATATATTTGATCAGAGCACCTCCCTCACACTGGGGTGGGGTGGAGTGTCCAATGGTCTATATTGGAGAGAGGATCATGTTGTGGAGTCGAAATTTTCTGGCTATTGTAGAAATTCTCATGGCCAACGCCAGGCTAAAAGATTTATTTCTTTATCCAGTGGAGGATCGGCGCGACTACTGGCCATTGGTAGGAAGGACCTACGGTCTTTAACGATAGGATTCTTAGCTTTATGTATAGCTTGCACCTTTACGGAGCTCTAGGCAGCAAAAAAGACCTCTGCTAGTCGCGGTGAATAGAGCTTTTTGAATCTAATAAAATATTGCAACAATGTTTTTTACTCATATGACTACCACGACTTGGCCATTTTTCTTCGAAAATGAGCAAGGAGCCGCCATTACCGTCAACGGTGAGCGTCACCGTACCATGCTCAACGAATTTTTGTTTCCAAAAATTCAAGAGAATAACATGGACGACATTTGATTTCAACAAAACGGGGCCACATGCCACACAGGCAACGCAACCATCTCTATTTTTCGCACTGTTTTTGAAAACCGAATAATCAGCTGAATTTGTGATGTCAATTAGCCGCTTTTGAGCTGTGATTTGAGTCCTTTGGATTATTTTCTTTGGGGAGCCATTAAGGATAAATGTTACGCAAGTCAACTGGAGACAATTGAACATGAAATCGAAGTTGCCATTGAAGAAATTCGAGCCGAAACAACTGAAAATCTTCTGAAATATTAGGTTGATCGGATGAGGTACTGCCAAGCCAGTCGTGGAAGTCATATGAATGATATTGTGTTCCATTCTTAAATGACAAAGTTCAACCTTTTCAATAAAACCAGAAATTTAAATGAGTACGGTTATTCTGATCATTTAATTAGGGTTTCAGTAGAAGCAACCGAATTGTGGAATGTATTGATAATAGACTTCACTAATGATTGGCATTGATTAACAAAATTTATACTAACATTTCTTTTCCAAACAAATTGTTTAAATTCAAAATTAGCCATAGAAATAAGTGTTTGTGGTGTAGTAGGTACAGAGGTAGCTGAGTACTCAGAATTTCCAAGTTCAAATCCCGGAAAAGGCAAACATTTAAAAAATATATATTTTTTTTAATTAAAATAAAACCTTTAAAAGTTAAAACGGCAAGCAAATTCAAAGAAAATTTAAATCAGTTGTGATGTGTGAACTATGAATCTGATTGCCCATATTCGATACCGGAAAAATTTAAAAATAAAATTTTGTGGAACGTAATAATATTTCTGTGGAATATAAATATTAAATTGTACAACTGAATATTGGCTTTTACAACTAAATATATAATTTAATATGAAGACAGTTGTCGTAACCGACAAAATTCGATTGGCAACAAATTAGGTGGACACAACTGATACAGTTTTCTGGGTGTGCTCAGAAAGTGATTCAGAAAACATTAATTTATACTCGTAAGTAAAACATTTAGAAAGCAAATTTGTTTTGCCAATCGAATGGTTGATTTGCTACAACCGAATTTTTCAAATACAACCACCAAATATTTACTAATACACCCGAAATTTGGTTGCCACAGTCAACCAATTTTCTTTGGTCACAATCAATTAATTAAGTTACCACAACTGAACCGTTCGGTAAGCTATAAACTCGGTTCTCACCACAAATTGATTTTCTCTGTATAAAAAAAGTTTTCCATTATTTAATATATCCATCATCTTGTGAGTTCTTAAATAAATTCACACCTTTTTATGAAAAAAAATATATATACAAATATTTTTTGCTAAACATTTTTTTGTTGAAGTAAAAATCAAATGACATTACCACGACACTCGATATTGAAGTATTAAATATTTCTATAGAATTGTCAGCTTCTTGACAAAATTACTTATAAAAATTAATAAATAAACAAATAAATGAATGAATGAATATAAAAAACACGAATTCTACAAACACTACGACTATTTCTACTATTAGGTAGTAGTAGGACAAATTTAACAGTAACTTGTCGCTAAAAGCATTAAACGTGCTATTTGTCAATTTGTTAAAAATAAATAAATATGAATTTGTTAAATAAAAATAAGAAAAAAAAAATCAACCATAAAAATGAAACTTAACAAAATGTGAATTTCAATGAAAATTTTAGTAAATAAAAAATTACAGCAAGTCAACACGACACAAAAAATACCCTACTTCAATGATAAGCAATTTACAAACAATTGGAAATATTTTAAAATTAACTATTTTTAAAAGTCCAATAACTTAGATAAAGAAAATCATATAAAAAATAAATTAAATAATTAATAATTTAAAATAAAATAATATGAGCTATAGAGTATTTAAAGTTATCATAAATGATGAATTATATACCAACTTTTTTAAAAAGAAACTGCAATTTTTCAAAATTTTTACACTTGAGTTGCATGCTGTGCCATGTAGCAAATTAAATGTTATAAATTTTAAATGCAAAAAAAAAACATAATAAATAGTAATAAACCAAAAAAAAATTAACCAAATTTTATAGCACTTAAATACAAAAACGCATACTGTATGAAGAAAAAAAATTATTTTTGAGGAAAAAATAAACTAAATTAAAGCAATTATTAAATCACGCACAAACATTTTTTTCATTAAGTTGGTTGGTTGTGATTAATGTCTACATATCTGCACATTTGGCAAATAAGAGTTATAGAAAAAATATTAAAATAAATATAAAAAACCAAAGAATTTGCATAATATTATGACATGTAATTTTGGGTTATTTACCATAATAAACACCTTATAAATGTTAATAAAAACTAAAAAAAAATTAAAATGTTTTTCGTATATTTTTTTTTTAATTTTTTTTTTATTTCGCTTTTAAAAATAACAATATTTGCATATTGCAGAAAAACAAATAAAACCTACAAAAATGTGCAGTGCTAAAAATTTGTTGATTTGCATAACAAAAGTTTATTATTTTGGTAGTAAAAACCAAAAAAAAAATAAAACAAATATAGAGAGTATAATATCCAAAATAATATTAGCGCAAACAACATCGCTTAGTTTCTTTTTTTCAAACAAGTTGCATTGTGTGTAGACTTTATTAACTAAAAGACAATATGCCACAATATATATGTATGTACAATAGCTGCAACAATGTGCAGTCAAAAAGGCATTTTTGAATATTTGTACTTAATATGTTTGCACTATGTATAATGTTGTATGATCATGATTTTTGTCTGTTTTGTTTGTTCATATTGAAAAACAAAAGTGTAAATAAAGTTGCGCAAAAAAAAAATTGTTACAGTAGGCAATATTATGTCGACAAATATTCGCATATACTGATACTTGAAATAAACATATTCATGAGAGGGTCAATTTATAATTAAACTGGATTAAAAGCCTGATATTTTGCTAGCGGTAGTTTTAAATATCGAAATATATATTAAGAAAATACCCAGCAAAAACATGCTAGTGACAGGTCATTACTGTGTAGATTTCCCTGTAATGATAGAGCATTACCTTATATATTAATTTAAAGTACAAAATAATAACCGAACTGATAATGGATTGTAGAAGTACTTATATGTACATGCAAAATAATGAATTACTGGTAGTTACTGAAATAAGTACCGAATTGGTATTTTTGTTTTTTTTTTAATATTTATTGATTAATTTTTTTTTATAAATTATACATCGAAATACACTCACCTAAAAAAATTCTGTAAGAGCAACTGAAAATTTTGCTGTTATTACGGAAAATTTTGCTAATTTGAGCCCTGCGGTATTTTTTGCTAATCTTAGCAACACATGTCTGCTGGCATGTAATACAATGAAATTAGTAGAAAAATTAGCTGCCGCTACTAAATTTTAGTCAACTTTTTGTAAAGTGGAATTTAAAATTTATTTGCTAAAATCAGCAAAAAAATGTACTAAATATTTTTATTATTAGTACAAAATTTAAAATTTATTTTTTTTTGTCGAACATCAAATTTTTTTTTTTTTTTTATTACACAAAATTAAAAAAAAAAAATCAGACGCCTAAAAATTGTAAAAACAAATGAATTTATAATTTTGTTTTAATTTCTTTTTTGAAAAATATTTTAGTAAAATTTTTTAAGGTCAAATTTTAATTGTTTTTAGGGCTGATTTTTAGAACAAAAAAAAAACTTTTTAGTGTTATTTTAATTTTTAGAGATCCCTTTTTTGAATCCATGTAACATTTTAAGGCAGGTTAAGCATTCCTTCAATATCCACTTTTTAAAAATAAGTAAATTTTTTTGCCAATTTTAGCAAATTGGTTTTCAAAAATTTGTAAAATGAATTCTAAAATTACCAACAAAAATTCTGTAATTTGTAAAATATAAATAGCAAAAAGATTTGCCACATAATAATCTTTTTACTATAAATCAGTACAAAAATAGTAAAGAAGGATTGAAAACTGTTTTCTACAACATTTTTTCTGAATGTAGAAAATTATATGCTGACAAAAAATTGATTTTGCAAAAATTTTAAAGGTTTCTAACATGAAATAGTATTCCATCTATATAAACTTAGATTTTTGAATGCAAAAAGTAGATATTTTAAGTATTCTTTTTTAAAATTCAAATACAAATTATTTTTATCGATTTCTTTAACTAAGAAAATTTTAGTTTAGTAAGGTTCATTATTTATTTACTAAGAGTATTTACTTACTTCACTATTGTAAGTAACCACTTATTTCTTCACTATGAGTAACCATGCTGGTAAGTCATTATTCTCACCTTTTTTGTAAGCGAGAGGGTAATGACCACCCAGAATTTTGGGACATCGTGAACAAAAGTAATTAATCAAGTAAATAGGCTGGTAACTAGTGAAACCCTTTGTCTACCACTTACTACCTTAATTACTGGGTATTTTGTAAAGATTTTCCTCTTTAAACTTTATTGCAGGGCAATAAAATTAAGATTTTACCCTTCTTGTCCGTATTCGAAAAAATGTTCATAACTCTTGTCCTAGTGAATGTTTAAGCTGGAGAAGGAAGCAACACGTATGCATGTACCAAGTTTGAAGTTAATAACTCCAGCGGTTGGGTTTTTGTCTTCACTATCAGTCTCACATAGAGATGACATATTTCCCTATATTTTATATTAAATAATTATAAAACGGCCAAATTCACGATATAGAGCAAAACGGGCAAAATTTCGTTACCCCATACTCCTAGTAATAAATAAGACCAGTCTCGGGTCAAGTCTGTAAAGTTCAAAAAGCCCGAACTTAAGCGAAAATTTAATATAAAGCGGTTAATTACATCAGAAAAAGTTCGGTTGAATTTAGCTCCAAATGCTTAGACAATCTAACTAAGTTTTTCCTATGCTTTATTATTACCTTATATTATCTGACTACAGGTACTATTTTCTGTCATTTTTAAACGGTTTTACTATTTTTGTACTGACTTTTAGTAAAAAAATTATAATTTAGTAAACTTTTTTGCTATTTACATTTTACAAATTAGAGAACTTTTACAGAATATTTAAAAATTTTTGTTGCTAACTTCTGAAATCATTTTACAAATTTTTGAAAACCGATTTTAAAAAATTAAAAAAAAAAAGTGAATATTAAAGGAAATGTTATTTCTAATAATTAAAACGTATACATACAAACTTAAATTGTCTTAAAATGTTACATAGGTTTGAAAAAAGGGATCGGAAGTGAAGATAATTTTCACAGCCAACTCATGTCCAAAATTAGGACATCTACTTAAAACAGTAATAAAAACTTTTTTAGTTCTAAAAATCAGCTCTTAAAACAATTAAAACTTGAACATAAAATCCAAAAAATCCAAAAAAATACTAAAAATATTGTTCAAAACAAAAATTAGCAAAATAAAATAAAATGATAAATTCATGTATGTTTTTACAATTTTGTAAGCCTTTAAATTGTTCTTTTTTAATAATGTCTAAAATATTTTTTGAAAGAAAAATAAATAAAATAAAATAAAAATATATTGTTTGATAAATTACATGTAATATTGCCTTTTAGAGCTGGTATTGTGGCTGGCCTTTCCCTGTACACAGGAGTTTTCACGTATCCCCACAAAGAATATAACAGTGGATTCAAATCGCATGATCTTGGCGGCTAATGTACTTCTCCAAAACGTAAGATTAATTGCTCATCAAACTCGCCTTTCAATAAGTTCATGATATTGCGTGCCGTGGCACCGTCATGTTGAAACGATTTACAAGTCCAATTCTTCCATTTTGTGCAAAAAATATCGGTAATCATCGCACGGTACCTTGCTCCATTGACTGTAAAGTTGCGATTTTAATCATTCTTAAAGAACTACGGTCCAATGATGACGCCGACCCACAAACTGCCCCAAACAGTGTATCTTTCAGGATGCATTGGCAGGTCTTGAGACATTGAGCCAAAAATGAACTCCATCGCTTAAGGCAATTTTTCGATAGAAACTCAGCATGAATTTTGACAATAAAATTCAATAATTTGCCAGCATTTTTTATTTGTTAATCTATTCATGGTGAAATGGCAAACCTTACGGAGCATTTTTGGCATTACCACATGTCACGAATCTTTTTTTACACTGAAAAAATTTACACTGAAACCCCAAAAAATCACCCTCATAAAGAACACAAATTTTATATTCAGGTTTCTGGGCAAAACGGTTTGGGCAGCGCATTAAGAAGCAAGCTTTTCTTCTTTTAAAAATCAAAAAGCACCTTACCATTGAATGGGGCTATGCATAAGGGAACACATTTTTTAACACATTGGGTCGTTAAGCTTGGTATTTTCCCCAAAATGGGAGTCTAACCATGTTCCTGAAGAAAATTTCAAAGAAGCCCATATTTTAAGGAACTTATTATTTTAATTTCTGATTTTTGACGCAGTGAGTTTAAGTAGAATACTAAGGCAGATACTCTCCCCTTTTCGCCCAATCCCTAAAAAATTCCAAAGATCTCGTCTTAGTGTATGTCTACAATACCTAGGAGTAATGAAAATAGTGGACCAATTTATTATTTGATTGCTAATACTTTCATATCGATTTATATATAATTATATTCATTGCCATTTTTAAATAAATGATAACGAATTAAGGATTGGTTAAAAATAATAACTACCGTTGACGTAAAAATAGTAAAAATTGCCTAATTGAAAAAAAAAATATGTTAAAATCCACAAATTTCACTAAAATCCAACGTTGCTCCATTCTTCTTCCAAAGGGAATTACCTTGATTAACTATTTCAATTCAACTTGTTCCCCGTTCCATTTCATTTCGTTTTGGGCTCCATACACGTTTTCCAACGTTTCTTCAATTATTTTATTCCTTTCTAAAAATAAGATTTGTCAAGGTCATCCAAATAGGTTTGCTTGTGAGATGATTTCATCTTTTCAATGTTTCAATTCCCCTCGTTCACGTTCGATTTCATTTCGTTCCCTTTGTACAATTTTCTCGTTCCCCATTCCAAGCCGTTTCGTTCTCCTTTTCTGGTGTTTCAATTCCACGTTCCATTTTATTTGTTTCGCTTCGTTTAGAATTTCAATAGCACTCTTTCCCCGATTTATATCATTTCATTCTTCTTGCAAATCCATTTTTCCCCATTCTAATTCGTTCTTCTTTTCTATTGTTTCAATTCCTCTCGTTTCCTGATTCATCCCACTTCGATATATTTGTCCAGTGCGTCAGTTACACACGTTCCATTTATTTTTGTTCGTTTTACCCAGTGTTTCAATTTTTCATTCCATTTCATTCCCCATGTTTCAGTACCATTTGTTCCTCATTGCATTTCACTTCGTTTCCTTTGTCTAGTATTTCAATTCCACCCTTCCATATCCTTTCCCAATTTTAGAATTTCAATTCCAGAGTTTTCAGATTTCTAGATTTCTTGATGAAAATTCCAAAAATTACTTTATCAGTTTTCCAGGCAACATATATTTAAAATTTCAGACTTCTCGCCAAAGCAGTTTACGCAAGCCACTAAGGGGGTAACATTTCGCTTTTTAAACCAACATTTTCATCTCGTTTCTGATAAAAATTAGAAAAATTACCTTTCCAGTAAATTAGGGAACAGATATTTTAAATTTCAGGTATCTGGGCACTTTTTCAACATTAAAGCCTCTCTTATCAGTGAGTTATCCCATACTACAGGGAACACACATTTCAGATTAAATTTTTTAAGCCAAAGGCATAGAATTATTCCCTTTTATATTCTCCCCTTGAGAATTTTAAAAAATTCCACCTTATGTTAGCAGACATAAACTCCGAAGGAGGAAGATATATAAGATTCACAAAAAGTGTTTCGCTGCAAAGACAAACTCTATTAACGAGTTACAGCACAATTTAAATAAATTTTATGTTATTCTCTTACCAAATTTAAACCACCATAAATAAAAATATTATTTTTGAAAATTTCCCAAAAAGCAGCTGTTTAAATAAGTCCAAAATGTAATCCGCACTTGAACAGTGAGAGATCGAAAAAATTCACTCTTTCTAAATATTCTAAATTTTTCCTAATGTTTTAAAATTATAAAAGTATAACCATTTCAAGATATTAGTAAAATTTCTTATCTAGAAAAAAAAACAAAAAGAAAATGCTTATCACAGCAATAAATAAAAATCTCAAAGATCACAGAATTTTATTATTATTTGCTGTCCTTTCATTTCAATTACTTAACAATAAACCCACGTTAATGCACAATTTTTGTTAAATAACATTTTTTATTTATGCAGTTTTTTTCATATGCACGTATGCTAAGTTTTCAGAATCTCACAGAAAAAAACCCCCCTCCTTATTTGGTTAAAAATGAATTTGTTAAATGCCACCATTTGCAAATATTGTCTAAAATCGATTCTTTGTTTTGCATTATTTTTATGATATTTTGGTTTCGATTTTTTTTTCGAATAATTTAAGAAAAACGACAATTTTCTTTAGCATTTTAGCTTATGGCTAGAATGTTTGTATAATATTACACATTAGCTTTGCAAAAAATATAAAAGCCCACACACATTGTGCTTAAATGAAAAACCTAATTATATACACACCTACATGGCTGGCAGAGGCATGAATATTTAAAAAGTTTAAAAATTGTACTCGTAGCTGTAGGATGTTCACATTAAAAGTAAGGTGCAAAATTTGTAACACAAATTAGCATAGATATACATATTAACATAGAAATATATGAAATAGTAGTAAACAAAATCAAGAGCAAAATTAGTTAAAAGTAATGAAATTTTCTTAAATTGAGAATTTTACAAATACTTTATATTTTTTTGATAAATTTTGTTAAAAAAGTTTGTGGCTTAAGTCTTTTATGTTATTTTGTATATATTTTCATTAAAAATTAGTATAAAATAATCATTTTAAATTGTTTTCTGCGTTAAATGTATGTGTCTTAAGTCTTTTGTTATTATAATTTTATTAAGCTTTATTTACAAACAAAAAAGTTTGTGTCTTAAGTCTTTTGTATTTTTATCATGAAACCCTAATTCAGTAACATAAATTTTATAATTTTTCTAAAATAATTGTATTTTAAGTCTTTTGTTTCATATCGTTTTCCATTATCCTACCAAAATTCATAAAATTTTATTAGCTTTTGTTATATTTTTTATGCAAATAATCTAAAATCAACACTATCTATTTTTTCTTTAATCTTATTGACTTCCTCTTGCAAAGTTGTGCCTAACTTAAATATAGCAACACCATGACAGAGCAACTAAACAATAGATGGAATTGAAGAAAGAAAAAAATACAAACTAATTGAATTCATTATTCATTGCCAACGCAATTTTTTTACATTTATTCCTTGTGATTGTTGCAAATGTTTGTTGCCATATTTGTTAATGTTATTTTCACGTTCAAAGGTTATGACGTTGTCGTGTCAACATTTTATTATTTATTATTTCCTAATAAAAGGGTTCTCTTTCTCTGCTTAAAAACATGAATACAATAACAGTGTAATTTGTTGGCAAACACAAAAATGAAGGCATAAAATCAAAGCATTATTAAACACTCCTTCAATCAGTTGCTGGAAAAAAATAGGCAAAACAAATTATTAATAGTACTCTAATGTTCATATAAACATGTATATACATATATATGATTGTAACTATATTTGTATATACGTTTGTATGCATTATAATTCGTGCAGTTGTTTTTTTTCTTGTTGTCTTCTATATAGAAACTTATAACGGTTTCAAATGGAAAAATTAGCATTCAATATGATTTCTAAATGAACTTTTTGTTTGTTGCCAAATAACGCCCCCTTTTGAGGTGTAATAAATGTTCCCCCTTTTGTAGGTTCATATGTATTATTTGTTTTTTATAATAGAAGACATTCTTTTAATGAAGAAAAAACTACATTTTATGTGAAATTTAAAGAATAGATTGAATTTATAAGGCAAACGCTTTATTCACACCTTAGCAGCGGTGCTCTTTAATGAGGCAATTAAAATCGTTATTGTTAGATCTAAAGATTATTTTCTTTACCTAATATTTCTTTAAATTTATTGAAAACATGCCAAAAAAATACTAGTTTTGTAAAAAGCAAAAGCAATAGAGAGGACAGTATTAAAGGAATTTCTCAAGGAAACGTCAGAAGATCCCTAAAATCCTTTTAAGATTTCTGCCCAAAAATCTTATTGGCAGAAGTTATAAAATTATGTGCTAAAAAAAAGTTCGAATTATAAATATGGTCATAGCAATTTATTTGATTTACTGACCGATATTAAAAGGTAATAACAGTGGAAAGTATGCAATATGCACCGATTCCTTATTCACATTAAAAATGGTTATGAATATTAATAACAACAACAAGAAGTACCCTAAAACTGAAACAAAATTGTTTAACTTTAATCTGGACACCAGGCCACTGTAACATCGACGAAAACGAGTACGCCGATACTATTGCGAAATATGCCCTCAGAGCGCTACTTTTTATTACAGAAAATTAGAACACAAAAGACATATTAGAATTCACTAAACACGACACTACTTAACCAAGAACATCAAACTGATACAAAATAATTAACGAAGAAAAAACTAATATATACAAATATGTATACCAATACAGAAATCAAAAAGATAAACAGAATAGATTTTATAAAATTCCTATGAATTCGTTTGGGACACACCAAATTCGCACATGGCTCGTTATTAAACATACCCAATATACCAATATGTAACTGCAACATTATCCGCCCGACATCCCGTGAACACCTTTTATCCCATTGTTCCCAATACTGTATTATTCGACAACAAATTTTTAATCACAATAACTCTTTAGTTATGATCTTCGATCCAACCCTGGACATCATTGATTCTGTAATTTATTTCCTAAAAAAATCAACTTCTATAAGTTCATTTAAGATTATTAACATCATCAATTAACCCACCTGGAGCTGAAAGCCTATGCAGCTATTGCTCTTTTTTGTAATTAGCTTATAATTTTAATCATAAGTTAATTTGTAAAAAAATAAATAAATAAATAAATAAAATAAAAAGTGTGATATATGACGCAATAAATCTTAATTCATTTGTTCAGACTATTGCCATAAAATTAACCAGGAGAGAAATAGAGAGAAAAGGAATAACAAGAAAGTTCGGATCATAACACAAAAGATTTTGCAGCGCCTCAGACAATCGTGATTTCGGCCGGCATATTTTCTAGGACCGCACATTTCCTCCGTTAAGGCAGGACAGTGGCGTGATACGGCACGCTTTCCCATTGACTTCAAGTAGGAGAGGACAATGACCTGAGATGGCAGGTTTTCTATGATGAACTGCGTCTAAGGGAGGATAACAGTCTTGGACGGCACACCTGCGTTTTTGTTTTGAGGAGGACAACTTTCCTCTGTTGGGCTATATCTGAGGTAGGACAATGGCAAGGTACGGAACATTTCCTATGCTGAGTAGCATCTAGTGGGAAGACAGTGACCGGGGACGGCACGCCTCCACCGATGAACCGTAGTCCTCTACGGCCTGAGACGATAGGTTTCCTCTGTTGAGCTAGGGGACGATTGCGACTGGGGACAACACTTTTCCTCTCTTAGGCTGCATTTAAGAGCAGTAAGCGAACTATGACGGCAGCATTCCTCTGTTCACTAAGAATACACTCACAATATATTTTCCGTTACCGACTATAGTTTATTTAAAAAGTAATACGTAAAGTTTGTTTTTAAATGAAGAATCAATTGAAATTCATAAAAATACATTTTTTGACTATTTGAATCAGTCATTTAAAAAACAAACTATACAAATTTACAGACATTCAGTAGGAGTTAATATTTTCAGTTAAATGTAAAGTTTTATATTTTCTGCTTCAAAAAATTGAAATTCATATAATTCCTTTTTGTTTTTTTTACCAAAATAGTTTGTATATATACAAAATTATTTCAATAAAAATTACAAGAAATTATTCAAATATACATACACACAAAGCCAATAAAAATATATACAACTGCGGGTGTTGCATTCAGTTTTGTATTTACATACAAATATAAAAACTTTCAATTTGAAAAACAAACCACAAAAGTAGTTTTTTCTAAATTTTTGTCAGTAAAAATTTGATGGTTATTTTAAACGACTTTCTATTGTTTTTACTACTTTTGTCGATTAATAAACAATGATTGAAAATAAACAGCAAAATGGGTTGAATATAGGGGAAAATCAGTAGTCCTCTTTTTGATTGTATTTTCGATTAATTTAGTATGTATTTTAAAATGTTTTTAACGAAATAATATTGTGAGTGTACAGGTGAACAACGTCCTGAAACTTTTCTTCTGTTGAGCTGCATCTATGCAAGAACACCGACTGGGGATAGCAGGCTTCATCCAACGGCTTTGATTAGGAATGGGCATTGACCTGGGATGGCGTCTAGTAGAAGACAGCGACCGGGCACTTCACGCTTCCTCTGCTAGAATCGATTAGGTCAAATTGCCGATAAGAACATCCAAGGATGTTTGCAAATCCTTCAACGCTATCAAAAGGCCCTATAAGAAGGTTCACAGGACCTTCTAGGATTTTCACTGGACTATCACATATGTATATACGCAGGACCTTTGAGGGTGTTGGCAAGTCTTTCAAGGTTATTCAAGGACCATCAAGAATCTTTGCAGGACCTTCAAGGATATGAGCAGGATCTGCCGAGGTTATGAGCAGAACCTTTTTAAGATATTCGCAGGATATTAACAGGACCTCAAAGGTTGTCCTCAAGAGGTAGAAAGAAATATTGGTGCAAAAATTGTCTTGTGATCAAGTTAACTGCAATTGCTCTAGATTTGTGCGAAATTGTGATTTATATTCCTTCTAAATGTGTTTGAAGATTATTGTAAAAAATACCAAGGTATTTCTGCCGTAACAAAATGGCAAAAACTAAACAAATTCCAAAAATTCCTGAGGAAAAAATAAATTCGTATCTTAGAATTTTTTGAGTACTTTTTTTAACAATTTTTTCAATAGATTTTTCTTACTTTTTTACCACTTTTAACTTAGTAATTTTAATTATATTTTTAATTGCTTTTTGCAAATTTTTTTCGTACTTATGACCTAATAGTTTTAATCATTATTTCATATGATTTTCTTCAATGCTTTGCAGAAAATATAATCAAGTACAATAAATCTGAAATACTAAATCTTATAATTTTTATTGATCAATAAAATTTATTTGAAACTTTAAATTTTAAATATTTCAAATTAATATAAGGCGTGTTTTCGACATAACTATATGCGTTAACACATAAAATTCGTTAATGTCATCCACATCGGCGTGTAAGCATTGGAGAATTTCCTTGGTAATATTTTTCCTTTGTAATCTTATCTTGACATTTTTTTGATACTTTCTCTACAGGAGCATATCAAACTCACAACATTTAAATTTTTGTGCAAAAGCCGATCTCAGATTTGATTTCCCTCTTAAACATCCAAATTTTATTAAAGTTGGAAATTTTTGCATTCACTTCGAATCTTTTTATATTTTTAACGATATTAGTAAAAATATTTTTTAGTTTCAGACTGATTTTTTGCCATTTAGTATGTACAGTATGTTTTATTCCATTAATTCTATGTCTAATAACTCTCCCTACGGGAACTTTGTGGCATAAACCGGTCCTCGAATTCGTTCTGTTATATGAAAGTAACCGGTAACTTTAACATGGGCTTGTCATAGGAGATGGCAATTTCTACCTTTTAAGCAACTTGCGACATATCGCTGACCTTGTTTAGGGTATAAATAGTTTCGTGGTATTAGTGTAAGGGAATGCGCAACAGAACAGGTTAGAGGTGGGGCAAGTCGGCCCCAGACAGTCTTATTCATATTAATGCTCTAGGACGAAGTTTAGTTCTTTGGCTGCCAATGTTTTTCCGACTTTTCCTTTAATTTTACTCTTTAAATCGAATCCGATCGCCAAAAAAAATATGTTTACAAAAAGAGAGTTTTGGAAAATTTTTAGACTGAAAAGATTTTAAAGTCAGTATCAAGTTTTCTACAACTAAAAGACAGAAGTAGCTGCTAACTTTTTATTATAAAGAATTAGTTTTATAATTCACTTTTTTAAAATGAATTAAATTTGACTCGAATATCACTCCATAAACGCATTCGAGGCGTATTGAGTATTCTCGTCAGAAAATATTAGTTTAAACTTCCGCAAACACATTTTAATAAAATAGAAAAAAATTTAGATGTCCATTTAAAAATGTCTATTTGAATATTTAAAAATCTAAAAATTAAAAAAGAGTTGCTATAATTTTATGGGCCTATTTGGATATTTTAATCTCTTTAATAAAAATCATTTACATATTGGTTAGAATAGTATTAAAACCGCGCTAACTACACAGTGGGACATAATAAAAACTATTCGGCGGTTCATCGCATTTATATAACATTTAATACACACTTAACTATCGCATATACAAGCTGAATTCCAATTTCTTTTAAAATAATCTGAGCTAAGGTAGAGTGTTTGAGCGTTTTTCAGTTTAAAATTTCGCTAATTTTTGGCTCCTAGGCAATGTTTGTGATCGGTACATGTTTTAAATTAATATTAATCAATGAATTTAACTTTAACAAATTATTTGATACATATTTCACGAATTAAATCATAAAAGAAATAATTCTATCGAAACAAAATTAATAATATAAATTAAATTATATCCCACTTTATTCAATATCAAAGTATTCTTCAAAAATTATTATAAAATAATCGCAGACTTGTGAAAAATGTTTGATCAAATAATTCGGAAAATGGATTAACAAATAAAGTCCAAGGGCCAGTATTATAGTAACGACTTAATAGGATTTTTGACTTAAATTTTACTTAAGAAATTTTCAAAAAGATAACCATTTTCAATTATATAGTAGTTTAAATAAAACAGTGTCCATAATAAAATATTTTTTTTTACATTTAAATTTAATTAATTTTGTAATAAAATTTTAACAATCTTAAGAAGAAGGAGTAGTCGATTGAAATTTTTAATAACAAATTTTGGATTTTTATGGATAACATTCCCCCTAAGAATTTCTTAATAAACCCTTAAGTGTAGTTTTGTTTGCCTGTTGTCATTGACACTTTATCATGCAAATTGGATTCATTTTGAATTAATGCAGTTATATGTCATTAATCACTTCTTTTTGAACTAGATTAGTGTTATGTCATCATTTCTACAGTCACAAAGTCGGTTCTGTTTAAATCAGTTCAGTATTATGTCAGCTATGCAACAGTCGCGGGATTAGAGTTTTCGCCACTAAGCAGCAAAATTTGCTAAACCTGTTCCGTATTCTGTCATTATTTTAACTCTAACAGTCTTCTATAGTCCACATTAGTGTTATGTTTATTTCTCATTAGTTACAGGATATATCCAGAAAGAGCCAGTCAATATTCTGCCACCATTTCAATATTTGGGACACTGGTAATTTTACAGCAATTACCACTTTTTCAGACACTGAATTATATTTTACACCATTCTTGTGACATGTCCCTCATTTATCTATCACAGATTTATCACCTTGGATCAATCGACCCTTCATTTCTCGTAGGGTCTTATTCTAAGTGTATTCATTACTTGTTTAACAATTCATGTTTACGATGCGTATGATTGATATTATTTTTAAATTATATATAACTCATACGTATAAAAAAAATCCTAAATAGTTGTGTGTGCAATTTATTACTCTAAAACAGTGGTCGGCAGAAAGAGAGAATATGAATGTACCGTACACGTAAGAAATTATTTTATCTTTCTGAATTAATCGATAAATTAATTTGAATTAAAATAGTTCATGTTTTTTGTTTTCTCTATTATAAAAAATAAAAATAATTCATAATAATTATAATAATCATTTTTTGATTGCATTGTATGCCTCATTTAATATATTTCAAGAAAATAAAACAAAAAATTCTTCACATTTAACATTCTACATTTTTAATTTTAAATGTAAACGAAAAACGAAATCAATATCTACAATTAAAAAAATACCTAAAAAAAACAAATTTTTAGAGTGTACTTTATTTCTTCAACAAAGCGGCATATACTTGCTCTGTTGAAAGTTAGCGTACTACTGAATGAAATAATTGTATTTTTTGTGCTCTTAGCTGTGAGATTTGTTGACATTCGTGTAGTGTACGTGTAAATTGCCGATTGTGTTTGGCCCCTGAGTGCTATGAGTGCCGATCACTGCTCTAAAATGATTTTATACAAAATTTATCAAAAAATAAGAAAATATCTGTATAAAATTGTTTAAAAAAAAAACAAAAGACTTAAAATACAAACGTCAAATAATAACACATGTTAATACACTTAACTCTAGAATTAATTGCTAAATTGTAAACAAAAATTCTTAAACCATAAAAATTAACCTTTATTTATTAGACTATTCTAACAAATGCAGATTTTACTCGTACTATAAAAGTAAATGCTAAAAATAATACAAATAATTACAATTAAAAGTTTAAAAAATGTTTTTAATCTAAAATTGCTACCACATTTTTTTTTTTTTTTTTGCACAAGTCTAAATCAAACATTAAAATTACACTTTACTAGTTGTTAGTAGAACGTTAAAATGCTATTAAAAAAAATTAATGATTTTTTATTTGTGGCAGAGTCTAACAATTTCAGATTACGGCATAAACATTAATTTTGTAGCTATTAAAAAAATAACACATTTTTTTCATAGTAGTCGTCGTCGTCGTCGTAGTTTCATTACAATTTATCGGTTTATAGCTTTTAAGCAGAAATTGATTTTTATTATTGTATTTAATAAGATATTAGTAAGAAATATATCATATATGGTGCACAATCTGTACCATTTCGAAAAGGATTACAATACACTAATGAACGTATTGTCTTAATAGATATTTTTTAGTATTTAATATAAAGAAGGATGTTTTAATAAAATGTATTGGACAAATTCTATTTATTTAGTAAAAATATTCCAAGCGAACTTAATTAGTAATTTATTGAATATTGGCAGGATCACTTCATATTATTTGCCTTACTGCTCACAAATCTACAGTTTATGCAAACTTGGGTCTTACTGCAAATTTATCTTATATAAATGTTTAACATTTGAATGTTCTACTAACTTTAAACTTCAAGTTAAACATAAATACACACAGAAGACGTGAGAAAAAAACACCTGCATTGTAAGTGAGTAGTGAATATCTATGTTCATAAGTAAGTAGTAGGTGACCAATATGAATTTTTATATTAATAAAATTGCTTGCTGTCTTGGACTGTAGTAGTCTTAATATTTACAAACATTTTTTTTAAGTTTTTTTGTAAGTGAATAGTATAGTAGGATTTTTTTTTTTTTTTTTTGTATTTTAATAAGAAGATTATTATCACTGATCATATTTCTCATGTTATTGCCAAAAAAAAAAAATAAACTGCAAAATTCAATTCAATATAATTTGACTTTTTTGTGTGCTAACTACGAGCGTAGTTATTTATTATATGTAGTTTTTTGGAATTATTTTTGGTGTTATTTTTTGAAGGTCTATTGTTTTATAAAATATTTGTATTTTGCTATATAGATTTATAAATTTTAATTGGCATTTAATCATATTTATAGATAGCAGAAGTGTTATGGAAACGTTATTGTTAGTTTTTTAATTTTTTTTTTTATTAAATTGATTTTTTTTTTGTAAGCCAAAGAAAAATTGTACAATATCAAATAATGTATATTTAAACCTGCAAAACTCTAGGAGTTTCGATATATCAATTATACAGGGTGGCGCAAAAATAACCTTCCGATGTTTTTTGGCTGTAATTTAAAAAAAAAAATGAAAAACTTTGATTCTTCTTATGGATTATTTTTATTTGGTCTTTTAATTTTTTTTACATCAAGTCGAGAATATGATGTCATGTAAATGGCCGCCGCCACAGTTGATTGTCATTTGAGCCCTTTTTATGGCATTTTCCATCACTTTGGCCAAAACTTCCGGCGATAGGTCCTCACATTCTTGACGGATATTGTCTTTAAGAGCTGCAAGAGTCTTAGGCCTGTTGACATAAACCGGCGACTTCAAAAAGCCCCACAAAAAGAAGTCTGGAGCGGTCAAATCAGGCGATCTTGCTGGCCAGTGAAAATCGCCAAAACGGGAGATTAGGCGCCTGGGAAATGCATTCTTCAGCATATCGGTTGGAGCACATGCAGTGTGTGGCGTTGCACCGTCCTGTTGGAACCACATGTTTTCCAATCCCAATTCATCATGTTGCGGCAAAAGGAACTCGTTGATCATTGCCCTGCGCTTCACCATTCACAGTAACCGTTTGGCCCGCGACGTCTTCAAAGAAAAAAGGTCCGATGACTCCTCCAGCAAAAACAGCACACCATACAGTGACATTGAGCGGGTGCAATGGCTCTTCGTGGGTTACACGCGGATTTTCAGTGCCCCAGAAGCGTAAATTTTGCTTATTTACGTACCCGCTAAGATGGAAATGGGCCTCATCACTCATGATTATTTTTGATGAAAAATCATCTTCATTATTGCTCAAATAAATAGTCACCAATATTCCGCGTTCTGGAGCAGTGTAGCGTAACATTGTTTATTAACGTGTATTTCGCATGTGTTTACTACACAAATGTCAAAACAGAACTAACATTAGGGGCCAATCTTGCGCCACCTTGTACATATACTAATTCTACTAGTTATGCTATTTACTGATATTTATATTTATACTATTTATACAATTTATACTATTAATACTGTATATACTATTTATACTATTTTTACCATTTATACTTTTTTACTATTTATTATATTTATGATATTTATATTACATATACTAATTATACTATTTATGTTACGTATTTACCAATATTTTTAATAGATTCGAGCAGTACTAAACCAGGGCATTCTCAAAATTGTCCATCAACCGAAAACTTCCTGTAGAGAAAGAGATTAACAAGGAGAGTCTGCTATATGTTTTACTCCAATTCGAATAAAATTTGGATATGTGATAGACAAAAAATTAAACGGCCTAAGGGGGTTAAAAATTGGGATCACAAATAACACGCTGTTTTTTATTATGGTTTCATCCTACAGTCATCTGATTTTTTTCCCTTAGCTTTTGTTTAAAGTGACAACTCATTTGGTTTTAACAGATTGTATTTTCTCTTGTTGCAATGAATTGTGGAAAATTATGTCCGATATATGACCGTCGGCATTTATGCATATTTTGATTCTGTTGAATGCGTTTTGCATAACTTTCTATAACATTTTGTGTCATTTTTGGCTCGAATGTTGATCTTTAACACCTCCAAGGTACGGGTGTCAAGCAAGAATTCCTCCTAATCCAGATTGTCAACTTCTGGTAAGAAAAGTTTAGCCAGTATTGCTCTATAGTGGTATCCATTCACTGTAGGAGCGTTATCGTCTGCTCCTTCAACAAATAAGTTCCAACCACCTATTCCCACATAACTGCACAACACACGGAATTTTTCAGAGACTGCGATTTATGAATTATGCGTGAATTTTCCATCCCCCGGACCAAACATTTTTCTTATTTACGTGGCTGCTGAGATAAAATGAGCCTCGTCGCCAATGATCCATTTTGATGAAATCCTCCACTTCGTCCCCTTCGTCATTCTCGCATTATTGATTTTTTCCCTCCGGTAAAATGACCTGTTCATTGCCATAGGAACGGTCACTTTAACATGGCTTTGTCCTAGGATGACCCTCTCCTAGGACAAAGCCCTCTATGATATGTCACAGGGCCGGTTCTAAAATAACATATCATGACTTTCAAGCCGGTCACGCGATAGGTATTTTAGGAAACGGTCCTCTTTTCACACATCTGGTGGTATGTATTTTTGGAACCGGGACAATTCCCAATTCCCAACTGACCCCTTTTTTCCGCAGTATTACTCATTATAAATTTCACAAGTGTCTATTTCGCGAATTCAAACAAAACTGACAAACGATGCCAGTGCTTTCCAATAAGGCGATACTTATTGTCCCACCTTGTATATACTAATTGGGTATCAAATAAAAGGTAATTTCAAAATCCTATCAAATTACTCTAATCAATATATTAAAAAGTTTACAAACATCTTTGGAACTTATTTTCACCCCATAACTATTAACGATATGTTTAATCAAGGACCCCAGCAAAATCATTGTATCAATAATTTACCAGCCTATTTACGCGCTTAATTACTTTTGTTCGCGATGACCCCAAAATTAATGAGTGGTCTTTACCTTCTTAGTTACAAAAAACACAAAGTAATAGGTGGTCATTACCCTCTCACTTACGAACAGCTAAAAAATAATGAGTAACCATTACTTTTTGGGCATAGCGAACAAAAGTAATTAATTGCGTAAATAGTAAGTAGTCTATACGATGTTTTTGCTGGGACCGTATAAATCAGGATGTACATGAAATTTTCATGGTGTTGGCATCATCGCAGCATGGCTAAAGTGGATGCTAAAAATATGACATTTTGTACACCCTGGTTTATACGGTCCTTAGTTTAATATCCAAAGTTTTTGATTTTGTCCCCTTTATCACGTGCGGAACCCTCAAACAGACTTTCCTTGTAAGTTTTAACCTCACAAAAAAATTCATCAAAATGGTAGTTTTTGGGCCATAGTGCATTTTGGTGCAAACATATTTTATATTATATTAAAACTTATTTGTTATATTATTGATTTGAATATAACTTTATCTGATTTATAATACAGTGGATTCGCGATTTAACGATTTCTCGATTTAATGAATTCGCGACTTAATGAACAGACAAAATTTTTACATTATGTACTATGTATAACGAATCAAAATCCAATTTAGTACTCGGTTTAACGAACGAATATAAAAATATATATAAAAAATAGGTAAAACTTATTTTAATACATACATGTGTAAATTGAAATCAATTTCTGAATTTCTACAAATAGATGGAGTAGTCAGGCAAACAGTTGTAGACCAGAGAACTGCAAAATCAACTGTTTTCTTGATTTAATCATACACAAAAATTCTTGTTCACATTTAATAATTCAACAAAATTCACTGTAGAATAAAATCAGCATCATGTTACTGAACGCGTAATTGAGATCAGTGTGGACCATATGCCGATTATGTTTCCTGCAAATGTAATCACTCAACAAAAAGTCAGCGTTGAATAAATCAGAAAAAACAACAAACAACGCATATGTGTTTATTCATAATTACAACAAAATAGAAACACACATTAGGGTGGGACTTAAACCCGCTTTTTTAGAATTTTTTTTAGTAATACAATAATAAAAATATTCTTCTTTGTGAAATAAAAATATTTTTTTTTGAAACAAAATTTAGGTCGATATCTCGGAAAAATTAAAATATTGTCTAAATTTTTTTTCATCTATTTTGATTGGAAAATTAGGCAATATTTAACTTTAACCGGATTGGGCGAGCCTGAGATGTTGACCTAAATTCAAAAAAAAAATATTCACAAAGAACAATATTTTTGGTATTCCTAATAAAAGTTCTAAAAAAACGTATTTTAGACCCACCCTAATATACATATAACGTTTATGAAATATGTTTTTTTACAAAACCACCCCCTTTTTATAGATAAGAAACTATTTTGCTTTAATTATGATTACATTCATACACGTTGTTTGTTGTTTTTTCTGATTTATTCTACATCAAAATAATTATTGACCGATAATTATAAACCAGTGACAAAACGATTTGCACATCGTTTGATTGATTTAAAATCATCAACGAATATGTGTGTTGGAGTATATTCAGCGTTTGAACGCAAACACAATTTATTCTTGTGTTGATTGCGTATGAACGTTTTGCAATCAGCAAATGCAGTTCTCTGTTGTAGACTTGGAATACATCTCCACATACATATGTACATACGGGCTGTTTCTTATGTCTCAGGTCAATATTTTTAACCGCCAATTCTGTTTGGTTTACATTTTTCAGTCTGTATTTGACAGTTTTACAGAGCAATCGATAACAATTTATTATGAAGTATCTAAGACACCAACAAGTTCTTAAAAATATAAAAACCCCATTTTTGGTGAAAAATCATTATGGACAACAAGGCACATTTTGACTTGGGTGGCTTTGTTAATAAACAGATAGCTTCTACTGAAAAACTGAAAATACTCAATTGACACACCAACGCCTTTAGACTCTCATATTTTGAGAGAACTTTTTCTGGCCGCATTATGTCAAAAACAAAATAATGCTGAAACCCCAAAAAATATATATTTTCGTTATTTTTTATTTTTCGATTTAAAATTTGTGTGGAATTTGAAATTTGAAATCTTGGAAAAAACGAAAATACGTATTTTGGGGTTCAGTTTAAATAGGGTATTATATAAAAGTTTGAATTTTTCTAAAACATTCTAAGACATTAATTTTACGAGAGCTTTCAGAGGAAGCAGTTGAAAAAAGTTTTTAAAGATTACAAAAGCAAACGTCAATAACAAGTGTTTTTAAAAAATTACTGTTTTTCTTTATTTATTTTATTAATTACTTTTGTATTACTTTTTTATAAAATCCATTTTTTGGTAATAACATATAATATGAATTTTCCTTTTAATTTGTTATTAGATGAATAAATATTTTTTGTTTCATACTGGATAAAACGAATCTTTCGATTTAACGAATAGGGCTGACAATCAATTGTTCATTAAATCGGGAATCTACTGTATATTGTATAAATCCCTGTAAATACTCCCACCCTATTTTAGTATAAGTTACACTTATTCATGTTCTGCATTTAGATTTAATCATTAATTGAAATCTGTACAAGAATCTATTTTTTTTTTGTTTCTTTTTTTTCGAAAAACACAAATTAGCATAAAATTAATTGAAAAACCCCTGTAGAAATTGTCACGATAATTTTTTTCTAACAAATGCTTAAACATATATCTATATACCCACCTTCCATGCCAGCTACAACAACAACTAAACCAGCAAACGTCGTCATCATTATCATTGCATGCTCACGAATATTTAGAAAAATAAAATCACACAAAAAAAAAACAAGTGAACACTTTTTTACAATCTTATTCTGTTTTCCTAACTACAATATTACAACTTGTACGAATAGATAAAAGTTGGATTCTTAAATCATAATGCCACATAATGAATGCAAGGAAAAAAAATAGAGAAATTTGCGTCATACATAAATCAAAGTCAAATGGTTTAGTATTCGTATACTTGCAACAAAAATACAATGCATTTAACAAAAAAAAACAAAACCAAAAACATCATCATAGAATTTTTGTTACAACTGATTGTTAGCGCATAAGTATGTGGTGAATGAGCTGAGTAAAATAACATAAAGTACCAACTACCATGATTATTAACTGCCACAAAATACAACAAAACTAAACATACAACTGAAAAGAACAAATCTAAACAGAGAATAATGCGAATGAACATGGCGCTTAATGATTGTTATGAGCCTATAAAGCCACCCCCATGAAAAGAAAAAAAAAAACCATAACATTTCTTTTATTTTTTTAATGGCGTTCTTTTCTTTGTACTATGGGCTGGAATCCCAAAAATTATAAAATTAATAAATCCGTTTTTCTAAGCCTGTCTCTTGTTTGCTGATTTGATGTACTAATTCTCACTGCAGGATTTCCGTCCCATAGTGTTCCGCCTTTTTCTGTTTCTTATAAGATTTTTCTGTTTTCTTATAAGTTTATTGTTGGATGGTAAAAGTAACAAAAAATCTTAAGCATAACAATCACTAAAATTGTTAACTACTCATACTACTACCACACAAATACAAACACACACACACACACATCTATATACAGATAAAAAAAATGGCAAACGACATTTAGAACGCATGTTTGTCGGTTTTTTTTTTTTTTTGTTTCTAATGAAGTAGTTATAGTTTTTCTGTATAAGATTTCTTTTCGTCTTTCTTTCGTTTATTATAACAGTCTTCTTTGGTTATACATAGTAGAGTTGTTAGTGTAGTTTGAGAATATGTAGGTTGCTATTTTTCCATCATTTCGCTATTTTTCTCGTTCTGAGCAATTTTTAATTGTTTGCTGCCTAAGCAAAAAGAAAAAAAAGAGTTTTTTTTTTCATCTTCAAAATATAACTGGCAGCATTTGACATAAATTTACGCCGACATTAAAAGTGGGTGTGGGTGGATTATGACAGTCATCTAGTCCTCTCTTTATGGTTTAACTAAATACAGGTACAACTAACATAAGCATATGATCTTAGTTCGTTGTTGTATTCATTTGTGACGATGTAAATGCAAAAATAGAACAAGGGTCGGCAAAACGACATAACATCACAACTAAAATAGAGAAAAAAAAACACATTCAGCATTACTGTGATTGTTGTTTTTTTTTTTCTAAAATTTGGTCGCATAATGTTAATGTGCTGTTCTTGTTAAAAAATTTTTGTAAATGTTGTTGCAGTTGTTAATGTTTGTTACAATGTTTAAAACGTTGTTTCATGATTGTTGTAATTGTTTTCTAAATTTTGTCGACATTTCATTGTTGTTTTTTTTTTTTTTTAGTTTTCTAAGCTGCTTGTTTAATCGGGATGTCAGTTAAAGTGAATGTTTTGGTCACATTGAAAGAAACATAGAATCCAACTGTTTTTGAAGTACATATAATTAACGGGAGTAATTTCAAACAAACAATTGAAATTTAAGAAATTAAAGAAATTTTGGTGTACTGCGGTTTGCTTGAAAATGGCAAAACAGCAACTCGAGTAAATGAGAATGTTTCCGTTAGTGTTAAATGGTATACGTATGAGAGTTTAAAAGTACAGGAGTATAAGAGCATAAGATTATAGTAGTTTAAGATTTTAAAAGTATTAGAGTATAAAAGTATAAGAGTATCAGAGTATACTCTTATAGGGTGTAAATGTATAAGAGTATTATAGTACATTAACAATTTTATTTGAGTATTAAAGTACACTAGTATGAGAGTGTAAGTGTATAATATTATAAAATTGTAAGAGTATTAGAATATAAGAGTATTAGAGCATAAGAGTATAAGTCTATAAGAGTATAAAAGCATGAGAGCGTAGGAGTATATGAAAGCAAGAATATAAGACCGTAAGAAGAGAACAGCTACACTATTCTATATATGATTGCTAGAGCATTAGAGTATAAGTATATAAAAGTATAAGAGTATCAAAGCATAGGAGTATAAGAATTCATATATGAGTATAAGTGTATAAAAGTATAAGAGTATAAGAGTTGAAGTGTATAAGTGTGTAAGAGTATAATAAAACATTAAAAATCTATAAGATCACTAAAGCATAACAGTATAGAAATATAAGAGAATAATATTATAAGATTGCAAGAGCATTACAGTATAAGAGCAAAAGAGTATAAGTCTATAAGGGTAAAAAAACATGGTAGTATAAGAGTTTAAAAGTATAAGATTATAAGAGTATCAGATTGTTAGAGTATTAAAGTATAAAAGCATAAGTGTATAAGTCTATAAAAGTATATGAGTACAAAATCAAAGGAGTACAAGGATATACGAGCATAGCATGTTGCACACAGCAACATAGCCATGTTGAAGTAACCGTTATTTTGTGTATAACTGTGTTAACTATTGATTTTCGTGTTGCCGCAACCGTTGACAAGAATATAAAAAAGAATCTGATAATTTTGGTCGTTTGCCGCAACCATTGCTTCGTGTGTATCAATGTAAACTGCACTAACATGTTTAGTTAGTTTCGTTGGAAACTAGCGAGTATGGAGATTCGTGTGGAGTAAAATCAAGCCGAAAAAAGTGGAAAGGAAATTGCAAATAATGAAAATGATATTAACTTTATTAACGATTATAGAAATTTGAAAAAGCTATCGGACATATCTTCTGAAAAAAAGTTAGTAGAACAATTTGAAAACGGTTTTCAATCGCAATCTACTATTTTTGTACTGATTTTTAGTAAAAAATTATTATTTAGCAAATCTTTTTGCAATTTACATTTTACAAATTACAAAATTTTTACAGAATATTTACAAATTTTTGTTGCTAATTTCAGAAATCATTTTACAAATTTTTGAAAACCGATTTGCTAAAATTAGCAAAAAAATATTACTAATTTTAAAAAAGTGGATATTGAAGGAAATGTTATTTCTAATTAAAACTTACACCTACAAACTTAAATTTCCTTAAAATGTTACATATATGTTAAAAAAGGGATTGGAAGTGAAGATACCGACTCATGTCTAAAAAGAGGACATCCACTTAAAATAACACTAAAAAGGTTTTTTAATTCTAAAAATCCGCCCTAAAAACAATTAAAATTTAACCTTAAAAGAAAAAAAATAATTGACCAAAATATTTTTCAAAACAGAAATTACCAAATTAAAACAAAATGATTAATTCGTTATTTAAAAAATATAATCAAAATTTTTGATGCTCGATAAGATAAATAAATTCAAAGCTTTTTACTAATATTAATAATATTTAGTAATTTTTTTTTGCTGATTTTAGCAAACAGATTTTAAATTCCACTTTACAAAAAGTATACTAAAATTCAGTAGCGGCTACTAATTTTTCTACTAATTTCATTGTACTACACGTCAGCAGACACGTGTTGCTAAGATTAGCAAAAAATACCGCTGGGCTCAAATTAGCAGAATTTCCCGTAATAACAGCATAATTTTCAGTTGCCATTACAGACTTTTTTTTGGTGAGTGTACACACAGTACTAATGTTGCGGCGACAACTGCCACGTGTGTATTACGTTGCTGCAACTGTGTATTACGTGTGTATTACGTTGCTGCAACCACGTGTGTATTACGTTGCTGCAACAAATTGCTTCGATGGTTACATCGTGTGTATCGAGCATAAGAGTATAAGAACATATAGGTATGAGAGTATAAAAGTATTAGGGAAAACAGAAAAAAATTGAGCAAATTTCTCTAAACTCAAAGCAAATTCAACCTTGACCAAATTTTACTGATTTCAAATCAATTTTCGCTCCTCTCTGAGCGGATAACTTTGATTTAAAAAAAAATCCATTCCGAACAAAATTAAGAGACCATTTACAGCATGAGCGACATCCTTATTGTGTGATTTAGTTAACGAACTATTATGTTATAATTCTTGATTCGATCTAACCAAACACTGATATTAGCCTAATTTTTCCCTTAGCACTTTTTCTACCTATATTTTAAATAGGTGGCAACTATATAATTTGCTCTCTTATATTTTGAGTTATACTGGGTATTTTCGTATTAGCAACAGTTTATTATATGAAATATTCCATATACAATGAATATTTTATTTTAGGTGGAAAGTTTTACAAAGTTTATTTAAAATTTCAGATAAGTATCTTTAAAAAATTAACTTTTTATACTAAAGCACAACTTTTTTGAGATTTTTTGCTGTTTAAATTTCATCGCAATTGGTGCAAGCACCTTTCTTGTAACATATATAGGTTTGAAAAAATTTCCAAACTTGGAGAAATTTTTTATAAAAAAATGCTTTAGAATAAAAAAAATAAAAAAAAAGAATTTTAATTAAAAGGTATTGCATAAATTTTTTCAGAACTCAAAGAAAAAATAAATTTAAGATCATTTCTTTTTTTATTACTTACAGTCATTAATTACTTTTGATACCAAATCATTATAATTTAACATAACAAGAAAATATGTAAAACTCCTTCGTTTGCATATAATAAACGATTTGCCAGATTGTGACAGCATTTAGACACTCCCCCTATATTCTTGAGTTGTGTTTTATTCAGTATTTTAAATTTTCGTATATGTAAAACACTCTTTAGCAACATGAACTTAAAGGAACATTTAGTAAACGCTTGTATTTTGTATTTGTTTGAATACACTAAATGCTCATTTGACTAGAATGGCAAATAAAAAAAAAATAGAAACTAAGAAGAAAAAAAAAATCATCAACAAATGTCTCAACTAAAAAATCGTGATCTCATAGAAACAAAACTCTAAAAACAATCACAGGATTACAGGCTTAACGAACGAAAAAAAAACAGTGCAGGCGTAAGTTCTGCTCTTTTTTTTTGGTCTAAGTTAAAGCTTAAGGCTATAAACCGTAAACAAAAAATCTGTTAAAATTTCAGCTAACAACGAATAACAGCTACAAAACCGATACAACAAACAACAACAAAAAAATCTAACCAACAAACATTAAACAGTAGCTAAAAACAAGACAAAAGACAAACTTATCGTTTGAATTATCGACATTCATTTGCATTTTTATGCCAGAGATAAATTTTATATTGAAAATCCAAATAACAATAAAAAAAACCAAGTTTTTCTTAACCAAAAAACATCCTGTGACAAAAAAAAATAAAAATATATTTGATTTCTTTAAATACAAAAAAAAAAAAAATAGTTTGCGGGGAAAAATTGTGCAAAAAAGGTAGACAAATAAAATCAATACTAAAATAAAAAAACTCAAAACAATACATTTGGCACTGCATGACCAATCACTGGAAAAATCATACATATATTTTTAGTTTTGGGTAAATCTTAAAACTTTTCATAAAAAAGGAAAACTTTAAAATATCTATTTAAACAAACTCACATATGTGTAAGGGCAGGCATTAAATATGGCTGGGGTTGCTTGATTTAATTGGTTTTTGGTGGGGCCTTACTGATATCAAAAATCCAAATTGGCTAAACTGACTGGCCTAAAAATACAACTCTGCTAAGAGTACGAGGAAAATTCAAAAGTGAAGAGTTTGTAAAAAATCTAAATTATAAACAAAATTTGATTGAGTTTAGAAACTTGTTTTCAAAAATAATTCAAATTTAAATTTCAATATTCAATAAACATTTATATATTAAAATTTTTAAAATTTAAAATAAAATATTACTAAAATTATGAAATATTTTTGCAAATATACGTTCTTTTCTTTGCTGCAAATATTTAAAAAAAAAAATGTTAAGTACGAAAATCAAAAACAACGGTGCGTATGATTATTATTATAAAATATGAAATAATCATACGCACTAGGGGATTTTATAGGCCATTTTTATACACTACACCATTATGTGGTCAGGGTATAATGGGTTTGTGCTGATGATTTAAACTTCCAAAACTATCTTTAATGATATTAGTCCATCCGTGCGCCCGTATGTCTATGTAAACTATAGACAAATTTTCAGAGCTACTTGCCAAAGAAAGGTATTGTCTCTATTGGGTTTAAATAATCTTTAGACACACAGAATCGTGGATAACTAGAAAGAATTTGGGTTATGAATGTTTAATAGGACCAAAAGTCATTCCTCCAGATTTAAAGAAAACCTGATCATATTTGGATTTAGACTCCATACAAAATCCACCTTTCCGGTATTTGCTTAAATAAACTTTTTGGGCGAATTGATCTAAATTTTATGACCGCTTGCGAAATTTGACGCTAATTATACACAGAAAAAATTTACAAAATTTCATTTGTGTTATTAAGCATCATTCATAAAAAATTTTTGGAAATACAAATAAAAATTAATTAAATAGACACCACCGTGAAATTTGTCAATGCAAACAGTTTTTGTTATCTCTTTTTTTTTTTTGAAAATACACTTCTTATTTTTAGAAAAATTTTATATAAACACCTATTAGCAAATCCAAATATGAAATGAACATTCAAGGGCGGATCAATAAGTCCGTGACTTTTCGAACTTCCCTCATATTTATGAAATGCAACACTGCTCCCATCAAGTAGACTACTGACGAATTTTGAGCAAGTTCCGTCATTTACTTTGCGTTTAACAGCTGTTAAAAAAAACATAACCTCGTAGTTTTTTTTTTGAAAAGCGAAAAAAGTAAAATTCGCATGCTCATTAAACATTATTTTTTGCGAAAAAAAACCGTCAATCAAAATAAAAGCTTAATAAATACTATGGGGACTCTGCAATATCGATTTCAATGGTAAAAAAGTGTTTGACTGACTTTCGTTGTGGTCTTACAAGCACGGAAGATGCTGAACGTTCTGGACGCCCAGTTGAGGTCTCTACACCCAAAACAATTGAAAAAAATTCACGATATGGTGTTAGCCGATCGGAGATTGAATGTGCAATAGATTGTGGAAGACATATGCGTCTCACATGGTTCAATTTTGAACGATTACTTGGGTATGAAAAAGCTTTCCACAAGATGGCTGCAGCGTTTGCTCACAATTGACCATAATGCAAATGTGCACACGTGTGTAGTCTCAATGGCAAAATTCCAAGAATTGGGCTACGAATTGGTACCTCATCCGCCATATTCTCCGGACTTAGCCCCTAATGACAGAATTTGCTCAAAATTTGACAGTAGTCTATCACTTGATGGCAGCAGTGTTGCATTGCATATAACTACGAGGGAAGTTCAAAAAGTCACGGACTTATTGATCCGCCCTCGTATCAAAAATTATCATAAATGGGCATATATCATCATGTACGACCATGCATAGTTCAATATATGACCATAGATGATCTCATATATGACCTTCGGATCTTATAATTGACAGTTTATACCCGTATATATTCATATATGATCATATATATGCTTCATGTATGCCCATATACAATTATATTTGACCATATAAGATCATTTACCCTTTAATTTCGACCCCGAGGATATATGCAAACATATGAAATCACGTATGGTCATATATTGAACTATCCATGGATGTATATGATCATGTATGTCCTTATACCAAACAATGTATGATCGTACATGTTCACATATTGTATCAGCTGCCAATCTCTGGACTGGGTTTCTGTGTCGGTGGTGCCAAATTGATGATAACGATCTGACATAAAGGCGGCGCACAGTGTCGTGTTTTCATATAACGAGCGCCCAAAAATAAAAGGAGTTGTCGCAGAGTTACGAAATTTGGCACACTTGTTTGACTTGGTGAAATATAGTCAAATCTCAAATATAAAATTTCGGAGCAAGGCTTCGGGTCCTTCCCATATATCCTAAAAGTTATAAATGTCATAACAGAAGAAAAAAACTTTTGTACACTGATTACCTTAAACAAGTTTAAAGTTTCGGCCAAATCTGGTCCAATTCATAGTAGAGACAAGCACAGTTAAAAAAATTCCATTTTCGAAAATTTAAGAGAAATTGTAAAAAAAATAAAATTAATTAGTATTTTTTGGTATATGAAACACTTAGATCATTCTGAATTTATAAATATTTTTTTTTTCAATTCTGAGCAAGGACACACCCACCTCTCATACATATATCCTGAAAAAATAAAATCGGAAAATTTAACTTCTAACTAAAACTATGTTTATTATTTTGTTAACGCAATTAATTCTGTTAAATTTTATAAAAATCTGATGAATAAAACCATTTATATACGAAATACATTAACTTGCATATTCAAAAAGTTTAAATAGTTTTCAAAATGGTTTGTTAAAAAAATTGCATATAAAGTTCATCAAATAAACATTTATCAAGTCTACTTTAATTTTTTTTATATATTAGTTTACTGCATTTCTGCCTCTTCGACTCGTGCTTGGTTGCTTTAAAAGGTATTACCAAGGACCCTTGAAACCAGGATGAACACCTATGATGCCAATTGATGCGACTACAAAAATTCTTAGCCAAGACCACAATATTCTTAGCCGATTTTCAGAAAAACTTAGCCTCTATTTTTATGGACAATAAGTTTCACCCTATTGGAAGGTGCTGCCTTTTTTGCAAATGGAATCCTAAATTATACTCGTTCCAAAAGTTTTATGTAATAACATTTTTACTTGGGTGACTGAACTGATACAAATTATTGACATGTTGCATTTGATTTATAATTATTCATTGATTGTTGTTAGCATTTTATAATGATATAATAATCATATATTTTCGTACGGACTCTGGTGATATGTGAAGACGTTGGTGTATGCGAACAAGTCCCGTACCTTGGAAGAGTTAAAGAAGAATATTCGAGCCGAAATTGACACGTAACAACACAAACGTTTAGCAAAGCTATGCCAAATGTAATCAAAAGGGGCAAACTTTTCATCAACGCCGACAACGGCCATTTGTCGGACTAAATTAATTTTCAAGTTCAAAACTCAAGTGATATGAATAAACTTATAATTAATAATGAAATTGGAATCACAATAAAGTTTTTCTGTCTCATAAGGCGACATAATGTCACATAAGGTGATATAATATTTGGCCCTCTTTAACTTGAGCCTTTTAAAAATCTCTTAGAACACACTCTTTCCATTTTTACTGTTAAGTTCAATTCAGTTTAGCCAACATTTGTACTATGTTGTTGTTGTTTGTTGTTTTTTTTTTCCTCTAAGCTTCTGTTTCATTTTTCCTCCTTAACAGAAATAAAAAAAAAACAAACCAACCTCCTGTTTGTTAAGAAACCAACAAAAAACGTGATCATTTTAACATTTTCTTAAATGATTTTTTTTTTTTTTTACTTTTTTCTAAGATATTTTAATGTTGATGTTTTAACTAAGAATTTGAATTTCTGCAGTAAAAATATTTCCCATACCGTTTGTTTTTTCACAAATAAAATTCCTTTGAATGAAAAAAACAATTGTTCAAAATTTTATAAATAGTTTACTGTGCTTTCAAATATTATGGTTACAGTTGATTGATTTTAAAATGATTTTAACAAACACAATGTAACAAAATTTGGCATATATATTTTTTTTTCAACTAAAACAATTTGTATAACTTAAATAAGTCTTTTGATTTAGTTACGAAAATAGTGGAAGTACAATTAAAATTTAGAGAATATGTATATGATTGAAAAGAAAATTAAATACACCTTAGAAAAGTCTATATAAATATAATCATATTTGACCTTATCTAATTACATATATCATTATATATTAACCCTTTGTGGCGCAAGGACGTTAAAACTTTTAATTTTAGAAATATCCGATGGTAAATATGATTTTATTCACGGAAATAATAATTAAAATTTTTTGTTCTTTAATTAAGTATTTATTTTGATCAAAAAATTTGATGTTGCCGAAATGCAACATTGCATTAATAATACTGAAAAATTAATGTTAAAGCTAGGAGATTTGAAAATTTTTAAAGCAGTTAATTTGCTTTTTATAACATAAACTACTTCCATATATTTCGCAGCTTGTTTGAGTATAACCCTTGCAGTCCGGAAAGTTGAATGCCATCCTTTTATTCATCCAAACTAGCCAGTGTCCGTGTTGGTCCAACTTCACATGTTTTTGAGGAGCATATTGAGCCGGACTTTTCTTTTAATTGTTTTGAATTTGGCTTTCAACGTCACTTCTTCGTTTCAACCGGTTAATAGTTTTGTACTTACATAACGTCTCTGCTACTGCAATTCTAAATTCAGCAGAGTTGAGGATATTACTTTTGCATCCCTTATCAGCATTTATCTAAAAGGTGGTAAAAAATTCTTATACCACCGTTTGCTTAGGAGTTTAATTTTGTAGTGACCCATAACTGAGTCTAAAAGGTCAACACCACCCATATGTCGATTGTATTCTGATACCACAAAAGGACGTTCAACAGAAACATATTGTTTTCCCAACTTGTCCCACCGTCTAACTTCAGTTGTTGGGTGTTTTCCTGCAAAATTTGATGCTAGGGTGATGGTTTTGTTATCTCTCCAAGCAAGCAACTACAGCTATGTCAACCTCATTGTAGTTTCAAATCTGTTCTATTGACATACCGATTGGTTCCTTTCAAAAGCTTTTTCGTCTGGCAGCTTGCAGTTGGGAATACGCTAATACATTTTCCAGGTCTTGAATAGTCAGTTTATGCAATTTACGACTCATATTGATCTTAAAAATAAGAAAACTTTACTTAAAAAAAAAGGGTAAAAAAATGTATCGTATAACGCAGTGTTGCATATAGACAACAAACCAATATCAGACCAAAACGAAATTATTTGGCAATAAAACTATTACTGATTACTGAAATATATATTATTACCTATCGTACACATAAATTTCACCAACGAATTTTAAGTATGTTATCACTAAAAATTGTTTCATAAACGAATAAAAAAATGCAGTACAGCTTTGCACACGTGCGACACTTATATTAATTGAAGTGTTGCCAAATAGTAAGCTGATTTGTAAATAAACAAAGCTTTCTATTGTTGCCAATGTACAACACCGGATAAAATCGTTCTATCAGCATTTGCTGCATTTTTATATCTTCCTGAATGGCATGTTGCAGAATTACAACATGGCATCACAAAGGGTTAATACATATTTCATTATATAAATATACCTTAATAAATATATACCTTATAAATATATCTTTCATAATTACTGACACACTGTTAGTCGCCCCCACTGTAAGAAATCCACTGAACATACTCTTGTTACGTTGACAGTTTTTTGACAACTAGCATTTAAACTTCATTTTTGTGTAAAAAGTTTTTGTCGTGCGTTACTTTAAATTATGGAATGGGGAGATATTGAAAACCGTATTGTCGTAATTGGCCTAAAAAAATGTGGAATGGAAACTGGAGACATTTATCGAACATTGCAGCCGCTCGGGGTTAGTCGTAGTTTTGTTTATCGTGCTGTGAAACTGTTTGGGGATACTGGTGGAGTAGCAGACCGTCCGAGATCTGGCCGTCCGCGCTCTGTGCGAACTCCCAGAGCCGTTAAAGCTGTACAGAATCGAATTTATCTAAATCCACTCCGAAAGCAGCAAAAAATGTCGCGGGAGATGAATATATCGAAGGTATCCATTTCTCGCATCATTAAATATGACTTGGGACTTTGGACTTTCAAAAGACACACGGGGCATCTACTTACAGCAACGTTAAAGGAGAAACGGAAGCAAAAATCAAAAGCATTGATTCGCCAGTACGCCAAAAACCGCCACAGAAAAATTATGTTTACTGACGAGAAAATTTTTGCTGTGAAGGAGTCGTTCAATAAACAAAATGATATAGTCTATGCTAAGTCATCTCTGCAAGCAAATTAATTGGTTCCTAGAGTTCAGAGAGGTCACCATCCTGCTTTTGTGATGGTATGGTGGGGAGTCGCCTATGATGGGGTCACCAAGCTTCATTTCTGCGAAAAAGGTGTTAAAACTTCGGGAAAGGTGTACCAATCTGACGTTTTAGAAAAGGTTGTGAAGCCATTAAATAGCACATTGTTCAAAAACGAGCCGTGGACCTTTCAACAGGACTCTGCCCCAGCCCATAAGGCAAAAACCACTCAAGACTGGTTAAAAAACAATTTACCAAACTTTATTTCTACGGATGATTGGCCATCGGGTAGTCCAGACCTAAATCCTTTAGACTATAAATTGTGGTCCGTTTTAGAAGGCATGGTCTGCACTACTCACCACAATAATTTTGGATTCGCTTAAGCGTGCACTTATCCGCGCAGTGGACAATTTTCCCATGGAGGTCGTGCGTACTACAATAGACGATTGGACGGTCAGACTTCGGTCGTGTTGGAAGGCAAATGGCGGCCATTTTGAATAATTTTTTTTTTTTATATTCTTCAATATTTAAAAAACCAAAATAAAAAGAAAAAATTAAAAAACCTCTTGTTGTTTGTTTTTTATCAAGAAAAAACCGTGTGTCAGAATAATTGAAAGTACTAGGTATATTACATTAATTTTTTTAAATTTTCTTATATCCCGAAAAGGGTGCGGCAAGTAACCCTGACAATTACCGCCCAATTTCAATATGTTGTTCCCTCGCGAAGGTTATGGAGGACAAGGTTAATTAACGTCTTATAAAATATGTGGAATCGAACTTAATATCTGGAATCCAACCTGATGGCGTTCCTTTCGGAACATTCACCGATTTGGTGAAAACAAAGTGGTGGCTCTAAATATTTCCAAATACCTTTTGGGTCAAACTTCTAATCCTATCTATTCTTTCGCAGATGACAGCAACATCTGTGATACATATTTCATTAATTATAAGCCAAGCCATTTAGAGTTTGGGAGCATGAGGTATAATATAAATGATAAACTCAATATAGACCTTTCGACAATCTCTGAGTGAGGTCGTGTGAAAAGGTTCAAGTTTAATGCTTGCAAGACTGTACTCATGTGGGTGTCGATATTGAGGAATTAGATGCCCTTGATGTTCTGGGCATGAGAATTCAATGTAATGTCCGCTGGAATAATCTTATCATTCAGGTCTCTTAACTGGTGCAAAAACTAATTCATTTCATCTGATCTTCTCACTATCTATACCACCTATATTCGACCGAAAATGGAATGCAACTCCCATATATGAGCAGGGGCTTCTGGATCGTATTCAAAGGATGGCGTCGGCGCTTATCAATGACAGTGGGGTTACCAGCTCAATTGTCTCATTGGAGCATCGCCGGAACGTGGGTTATGTTACACTGTTTTATCGATATTACCATGGGAAAGTGTGAACTAATACCCAGGGCCCGGATATTTTTTCGGAATACTCGCTAACCTAACAGAAAACATGCGTTTGTTGTTGGACAACACATTTAAAGAAAAATTCGTTCTTTAGTCGTACTATTCGTATGTGGAATAGACTCCCTGCAAAAGTATTTCCTGTTACTTACAACTTAGTAAACACCAACGCAATGCGCAACATTAGTAGGGGTATCCCTTAAGGGTTGGTTCAAAGTAAAAAAAAGTAAAAAACCTGTGTGCATACAATAGGTGTATTGAAAGGGGTAAACTCTATTGACACACAATTGTAGTCAATATTCTTTGAGCTAAGCTGATCTTCTTTGAAATTGATAACAGCTAGTAGAAAAGAGGATGATGAGTTAATTTATAATTTCTCAAGGCTTGAGAAATTAGTGGCGCCAACGGCTCCAAATGTGGTAATTGTGGTTCGGGAAAGAAAAAATAAGTATAGGTAAAATTATTAGGTTTTCCCTGGTGAGGAAGAACAGGGTATTAAAGAAAGGATGCTCACCCGTTGATAGTTGTATTGTTAGTAAGTTTTTATTACGTCAGTTAGCCACAGCTAACCTCGGTTTCTTTTTTTGTATACATTAAATTTCACAAATTTTATGTTTCAAATTTAATTCCGACAAGTTTCACAGATAAATGTCAATTGTTATAAAATGAATTCAGAGTTTTATAACGTTAATTTTAAATAAATTTAAATTTTATAATTTAAACAGATATAGTAAATTTACATTATTTTCCACTTTTAAATAAATTTTATATAAAACTAATAAAAATATTTTTAAAAATTGTTGATTTTGTGTATAAAATAAATGCATTTTATACACTGCGTTTAAACATTTTTACTTTTTTAAAACAGAAAAAAATATTTAAAATATTGCCAAAAATATGCATACGCTCTGGCATATATTACTGATAATTATAAAGGAAGTTAAGAGTCTTTGCTTGCAAAATAAGTTACAATGTTTGCTCCAAGACTTACAGGACACCGTCAGTGCACTTTTTACATACAGCCCTCTAACTGAAAAAGCAGTTAAGAGATTTTTTGAAATTAAGCAGCTTTGTAGTAAACGGAATCAATATCGGTAAAATTTAATAATGTTTAATTTAAATTTCGATAAATTTCGCAATTTTTAAAAAGCGAAAATCGCTGTAACTTCTAAACTAATGACACTAGAACAAAAATGTTCGGTATGTAATTTTATTTTACTGATAGTATTATTTAAAGCAAAAATCAAAAATATTTTTATTACTAAATTTATTATTATTATTTTATAATATTGTGCTATATCGCCTAAATAAAGCAATAAATTAAAATTTTAATAGTAAGTTGTCATTGGCAAATATATAGTATAAATATATCAATATCTAAAAAAAGAGTAAGGACCGTATAGAATTGAGGATCAGAGAACTGCAAATGCTAATTGCAAAACGTTCATACCCAATCAACACAAGAATATATATGTGTTTGCGTTCAAACGTTGAATATACTCCAATACACATATTTGTTGATGATTTTAAATCAATCAAACGACGAGCAAATTGTTATCACTGATTTATAATCATCGGTCGTTTTTATACCATTGATTTTATTCTGTTCGTTTGAGTCAACAATAATTATTTTGATGTAAAATAAATCAGAAAAAGCAATAAATAAAGCGTATGTGTGTATTCATAATTAAAACAAAATAGTTTCTTTTCTATAAAAAGGGGGTGGTTTGGTAGAAACACATTTCATAAATTAGAGTGGGTCTAAAATCCGTTTTTTTAGAATTTTTATTAGTAATACCAAAAATATTGTTCATTGTGATTTTTTTTTTTTTTTAATTAAGGTCGATATCTCAGGCTCTCCCAATCCGGTTAAAGTTAAATATTGCCTAATTTTCCAATCAAAATAGAAGAACAAAAAATTTTGACAGTATTTAAATTTTTCCGGATTTCCAAAAATATATTTTTATAAGTGACCCAGCAAAATAAAATGGATGTTATTCTTTACGAATCTCTTTTTCAGAACATCCAAAGAAGTTAATAGTGCAAATTTTTCGATTTGTAAGAAGTCATTTCAAACAACTTCCAAAATATTGATATTAACCCCTACTAGTAAAAAAACATTTATTTAGTTAGTCCACAAATGGTTAATTCATTAAGTCATTAAATGCCTTCTTGAAAACATATTTTGCATGCCAGTGACATTCACTTTGTCCTGGTCGGAATAATAATTCTAGGCGTGTTCAAAATTACATTTTAACTTAAAAAAATCCACTCCCTATATTTATTTTGTAGTCCCTATATTTAACGATTTCCGTAAACTATTGAAAAAGTCCATCTGCTCATCGGTTTTTCATAGCACCGAACCAAACTACTTCCTCTCAATGACACGAAAATGTTAAAATCATTAATGATTCACCGAAATTTTCACAACTTCGTGTTCAGTAGATGTAGTTTTAAACTACTTCTTCCTCAGCTCTTATTTTCCTGGGGAATAGTATAGTAGGATTTTGAGATCATATAAATTGTTAAATTTCGTTGATGTTAGTCTAATTGTGTTGTTGTTTACAAGTTTGTTAATTTGTTTTCTTACACTCAATATAAAATAGACAATCATCAACAAGCAATGACCGCAAAGGGAGAAGAAGAGCATGGATATTGACAAGGTTGGGTAGCGCCAACAGAAAATACTAAGTATTCTATCCTGCTGGCTCAGTGGAATTTCTCAATTTTTATTCTCTATAACTTACTAATAAAATTTTTATGTTTCTTTACAATAAAAAATAATTAAAAAAGATATGATATGATCTTAAAATCCTACTATACTATTCACTTACAAAATAACAGATCAACAATTCATAAAATTCCATTAATATATTTTTATTTCACAAAGAAGAATATTTTTAGTATTGTATTACTAATAAAAATTCGAAAAAAGCGGATTTAAGTCCCTCCCTAATGTACACAATATCATTTATAAAATGTGTTTCTATTTTGTTTTGATTATGATTATACTCATATGCCTTGTTTATTGTTTTTTCTGATTTATTCAACGCTGACTTTTTGTTGAGTGATTACATTTGCATGAAACATAATCGACAGATGATTCACAATGATCCCAATTACGCGTTCAGTAACATGATGCTGATTTTATTCTACAGTGAATTTTGTTGAATTATTAAATGTGAACAAGAATTTTTGTGTATGATTAAATAAAAAAAAAGTTGATTTTACAGTTCTCTGCTGAGGATGTACAAAATGAATTTGAGCTCCATAGGAATAAAAAATATCAAATTGTATATGAATAAATATTGCACCAGATAAATTTTTTTTCTCGTGATCTTGATAAAAACATATTTTAAAATAAAAATCTGTTGACAAAAACGAATTGTTTACAAAGTAAAAAAAATTAACCTCGCTTAACAAATTGCATAGCTATGTGTGCAGTAAATACTTTGGATTATATACTCATTTTTGTATAAACAAGTATTATTAGAATTAGAAAAAGAAATATCCACTTCAATCCTTGTAAAAAATTCTTTAAATATTTATTACTAATTAACATGTCATTTTATCCATATGGCAACTAAATCATAAACACCAACTCACTCATACAACCTCACTGGTATTCGCACATAAATCTCATAATACATCTGTCCTCCAGTGTGTGCACGAGTCAATAGGAAATTTTATTTTATATATAAATTTATATATATATAATTTTTTCTGTTCATATTAACGTTCATATCAACGACTTGTCATGTCGTTTAAAAATGCTGGCAAAACAACACATTTAATCATTTGTACGATTTATTTTTTTTTTCCTTATATTTTCTTCTCTTTAACTGCGTATGCCATAATTTATATTCGTTGTGGTTTAATGTGGTAAAAACAAGAAATCAACAAGAAAAAAAAATACCGTTCTGCAAAAAAATTAAAAAGCGAAAAAAAAAACAAATCTCACGAATTTTAAATTAAGAAAAATAAATGAGGAACAAGAAATATGTATATAAAATGTATGAGTGGAGAAAAACTATGAAGGTGGTTTTATATTAATATATAAATATGTAACTGATATAATAGAGAAATTGTGGCACTACACTTAAAAAAGTTTGTAAGTTAAAATAACTGAAAATATCATTTAAAAGAAATGATATTTCATTTAAAAACCGGTCTACTTAATTTTCATTTAAATTAAATGCCATTTGTTATTTATTTTTAAATGTTGATTAATCAACTGATACATCCGTAAGAAACAAATGATATAATCAGTTAAAATAAATGTCAAAATTTTACCTACCAATCCTTAAAAAAAATGTTTTTTTCATTTATTTGAAATTATTTCCGTTTTTTTTTAATATACTCGTAGAATACAAAATGTATGTATGCATATGAAGCTATAAACACTTTTTGTGTGAATGTGTTTGTATATGTATGTGTGGCTATGAAGTTCTTGTAATTTCTATTGAAAAATTTTGTATATATACAACCAATTTAAATAAAAAAACAAATTGAAATTTTTTGAATATTTTTTTTTTTTTTTGGAAACAGACAGCAAACAAAATTTAAATTTGCAATAACTATTACGGACACAAATAAACCACAAGTTTCCGTTTTGTGGGTAAATTTTTATTAAATTTCAAACAAATGAAAAAAATAAATTAAACTGAAAAAAATCGGTAAATGATAGTAAATTATTTCGAATAAATGTATAAAAAAGTTAATAAAGATGTTTCTTTGAAAAATAAATGTATTTTCCTATATTTTTAAATGGAACGGAAAACTTTTTTATTAAACTACAAACAGTTAACTACATAATATTCTGGGTGTATATTTAAGTATAACAGTTAAAAGATTAAGGAATTTTAAAGCATTAAGTCTAATAGTTTAGAGAACCATGAGCTAAGGAAAATCATTTAATAGAATTTTAAAAAATATAATTGAATTTTGCATTCCTTCTCTTAAGCCATAATTCTTATCCTAAATATTAAATACATTTTGAAAACTAAGAAAAGGTTCCATATTGCCCTGAAACTTTCACTAAAATAATTTTTGTATGAAATTTGATATTCATTATTCTTTGATAGATGTTTTTTTTTTTAAATTATAGTCAAACTTATGATCAATTTCCTTTTTGTAAACAAAGCTCATTTACTTTAAATGAAATCAGTAGCAATTTTTGAAAATAAATATCCTTATTTTTTTTTTTTGATATATTTGATACGTTCGCATATTCTTACAGGTAGAAATATATAAATTATCTTCAATGTTAAAAGATGCAAATCTTATTTTGTTTGTCTTAACCATAAGGTTGACTGTCAATTGCAATGCAATTTTTTCATGTTGCTGCTTATGTCACTGCTTTTGCTGCTGCTGCTGCTGCTGCAAGATCATTATGTGTTGTATATATGAAAACCTTTACTTATTATTTGTTACAGCTGTAGACAATACATCTAAAAATGTGAATAAAAAAAATATAAAAATAAATGAAACAAAAGCAAAAGTTTTTAGAATACTTGTGGGAAGTTTTCTTTATTTATTTGGTTTAGTTCAATTTTGTTTCGTCTCAAAGAAAAAGGATTAAAGTATTTTATTTGAGAGATGCCGCCTGTCAAAGAAGATGGACATTTAGAAGCTTTAAATAGTGGCACAACAGCAGAAGCAGCACCATCAACATTATACAATCATGCATCCTGTAAACTTGAAAGAATTGAAGAAGAAGTAGAAGAATAAGTCAGTGTTTGAACACTGAAATCTTATTATGTGATAAGTGCTACTGCCGCCGCTTCTTATTTTTTATGTCTCTAAAGTTTCAAGGTACATCCGAGTAGTATGCAAATGTCCAAAATGTCTTTTTTTTTATATACATTGCAAACATTTTGTTTTGTTTTTTTTTTTTTTCAAAAACTATGGCAACGTAGTGAATGCTTGGTATGTCATCATGGTTGGCAAAAACAAACAAACAACAACAATAACATAAACGTATGAACGAATAACGAAAAAAACCAACAAATCTTTTGATTAATTTATTGCGCTGACATTGTCGAAATTGAAGCTATATGCAAACAATACTCATATAAAATACTTTCAATGACGCAAAATGATGCATGTCTTTTGCTGTAAATTCTATGGATGTTCAAGGAAAAATAACAAAAACAAACAAAACATCAGAAATATATAGCAGGCTACTTTCTGTCTTTTTTAAAAGAAAACGAAAATTTTTACAATCAAATGAAAAGGGACAAAAACAATGAATTTTATTAGCAGCTAAACAAAAGATTTAAGCAACGAACTTGATTTTTTTTTTAGTTCTACTAAACAAAGGTTTGAAAGTGTAAAATTCGAGCTGGCTTAATATAAGCTAATACACAAAAATAAAACACTTTTTAAAGTGGTATACTGGCATATTAAATGTGTTATACTAATGTTATATGCCAGACATAAATTGTTATAATTCAGAATGTTAATGGTTATTTTAAGAATATTTCGACCAATATGGAACGTTTTGTATCAAAATAATCCATTTTCCACAGACATTTACTTAAACTATTAAAAAGTATTTTACTCTTTGGATATATCCAATCTTTTGTACCTGTATCTTTTTATTGATCCAAATGTTGAACTTTATATATACTTTTTTGCTTCGTTTTTAGTTAAAAATGTTTTTTAACTTCAGGCCAAAGTGTTAATAACTTTTTAGAACCTAAAGTTAAATTTTGTTTAGAAAATTTTATTAAATTTTTATTGAATAATTTAATGCTATTATAGATTGTAAAATTTCAGAATCGGTTAACATTTGGCCCCATCCTTTTTTGTTCTTTAAATTCAAGAGTTTTAAGAGACCTATCATATGTGCTAGACGCAGAGAAAAAACATGGTTGGGGCAATCATATTCTAAGAATATCATATATATATGGGATTATTATTGTGCCAATCAAAGTCGTACTATAATGCAGTTATAATATTATGATAATAAAATAATCATAATTTTACCATAACATGGTCCCCTACAGTTCTATTTATGATTCGAAGTTATGAAAAACTTTTTTATATTTAAGAATATTCCTTTAAGAAATGTTTCTCGTAAAGAAAAAATTTTATATAAGGGACTTTTTCAAGAAAACTTCTTCAATGCACAGAAAAAAGTATCTCAAAATTTTAAGTAATTAAAAATATTTGATAAAATTCAAATTCAATTTCTAAGAATATTTTGCTTATAATGTTTAAAAATTGTTATTTTTCATATAAAAATTCTTTGAAAATAAAAATTTAAGTTACAAAAAAATAACAAAAAGTTCTTTGTATTTACAAATTCAAATTCCATAGTTAGTGTCTTTTTAACAAATATTCTATAAGAGATGTTCAATATTACACAGAAAAAAGTATCACAAAATTCAAAGTAATTAAAAATTATTCTTAACCCAGCAAAAATGAAGCTGCCAAAGAAGCAATAAATGCATCACTACTATGGCAAAGGCATCACTTCTTTTCTGATGGTTTCATCGATGAATTTAACATTAGCCTGTCATAGGATGGAAGTATTCAAATGTAGCTACTAGCATTATTCATACTTTACTCTAAGGAAGCAATGATAATACAATGATTAGATATTCTGATGCATGAGTGGAAAATGTTCATATACTTTGTAATATTTAAGCTTTGATGAATATTTCATTCTTAAGAATGCAGAAAAATAAGTTTAAAGAAGCGAAATGTATGCATTGATATACAAATACTCTTTATTAAAACAAATAAATAATTCTGCATTAGTGAAAAAACATTTTTCAAAAATTTTAATGAATTTGAGACAAATTTTAAAATATTTTTGGATAATTAAAAAAACTGGTTGTACAATTTTGAAACATATTTAGACAATTTTAAAATATTTTTGAACAATTTTAAATAATTTTTGCACAATTTTAAAACATTTTTGGTCAATTTGAAATAATTCTTACGTCAAAGGTCAAAAAAAATCTGTTTTTCTTGATTTTTCAAACTTTTATAAAAATTGCAAAACTACATAAATTCTAACCCTCATGAAATTTTAAACTAAAATATAAAAAATGATTTAATAAAAAAATTAAAAAAGTTCATTAGTATTTTTTTCTCAATTTGAATAAATGCTTTACGATATACTACAACTTATGCTTTAGAAGTAATGAGGAGTGATATTTTAAGATATGCATCGGGTTTATATCCAGATGACTGCCTTTGAAATATGAACACATGAATTCTTTTGGAAGTGCCTTAGAATAACACCAAAAAAATCATAAAAGAATGGCAACTGAAGTTTAGGAAGCAATGAAAGAAGTTATAGTCACAGAATGACTACCATTTTTTTTGCTGGGAAAATTCAAATTTGATTTCGAAATATTTTTTTTTTTAAATATTAATAAATTCTTACGTTTCATAAAAAATTCTTTGAAAATAAAAATTTAAGTTACAAAAAAATAACAAAAAGTTTTTTGTAATTCCAAATTCCATTTTTGGTTCCTCTTTAAAAAATATTTTTTTTTCTTTTTTGTATTTACAAAATTGTTCTATGGACGACGTTCAATATTACAAACAGACTTTTGTAATTTCATTCTGTGTTCTATGGACTTTTTTAAAGAAAAATATTTAAAAAAAAATTAAAAAGAAGACAAAGATTCTATGTACTTTTTCTGATGGAAAGATTCTAATCATATTTTTAAGATTTTTTTAGATAGTCCTTAGAGTCTCACAATTCAGAAAGTTTTTAGAATCTAAAAATATTTTTACTACAAATCAAAGTATTTTCCATAATGAAAATTTCTCAAAATCTAAGAATTTTATATTTATATCGATAACTACTTGTAAAGAAAACGACTATCCCTACTTACCTAACTTTTCTTTTTTTTTGTAAACAAATACAATTTGAACATTTGGGCCCAGCACAAAAGACCTACTGTGGTCGCGGTGCGTAGTGCCATTTGAAATAATAACATTTGGGCCGTCTTATTATATTATATTGTTTGCCCTGAAATTACCAAATATTTTTATGACAAATATTTTTGGTTACATTTAAAAAAGAAAAGCCAATAATTTCAAAGACTTGGCAGCATTTTTATAGTTACATTCTTAATTTTTAAGTAGTTTTATCTAAAAACACTTAGCAAGTCTAAATACTTAAATTTGTTTGTGATATTTATATAAAATTCGGAAAAAGCAAACTTTAGACAGTATTATGGCCGTAAATGTCAAGGTTATATTTCACGTTTAAGGGTTACAATTTACCCCGTTTTTTTTTTTTTGTTTTTTGGTTCTTTTCATGTTTTTCCATATAAATCTACACAAGTTGGATATAAAATGATAGGTTTGTTGAGATTCTATCCAAAAAACCAGCAAAATTATAAAAAAAGGTTTTTAAACAAAAAACTTCAGAACACCTTTAAAACACAAAACAAAACATTTAAAGGAATTTTCCTAAATTTAAATTTAAGTATTTGTTTCTTCACTGTGGAGTATTTGTTTATTCACTAATAAGATAGTTTTTAGAAAATGAGGCATGAAGAGGGATAAAAACTGCCTCACTAATCCTACAGCCCCAGCCACTGGAGGTAGAAAATTGGAATTTCGAATGTAACCTTCCTGTGGCGTAAGACATTCGATAAGACTGGGTTTTTGTAAATTTTTATGGGTAGGGACGAAAATGGGAAGAACGTGCGTGCTGAAAAAGGGGGGGGGGGGTTAAAAGGTAAAAATGAGGTGGTTAATTACCCAGCCCAAACGACTGATGCTGGGAATTTAAAATTTGGCATGCCGGTTCCTTATGCTTCGAAGATATTCGATAAGGCGGGGAATGGCGGGGCAAAATTGGCAGTCTTCCTCCCTCACGGTCTGTCCAGTCAGACATAATGTCAGTCAGATATGATGGCACTCAGTGCGTCCCATACTCTTTTAGCAATTATCAGGAGTCTCAGAATTCCGATTCTAAAGGTTTCCTCCAGATCGCGAAGTAGATAGTCTCCAACGGTAAAAACTATGTTTCACCGTCTCTCAAAACTGGCACATTCCGGCATTCCACCAAACCACGTCAGATCTGCTCATTACAGTAGATTCTCGTTTCAGTTTCAAAAACGAGTGGCACTCGAACGTCCAAGCTACTGAACCCGCCAGCTCTTCCGCTATCGCATTAACCTTAATGCTCCCGTGTCAAACTTACAAACTATTTTAAGTGTATATCACTTAGACTCACATAACTAAAAAATCAGATGGCGGTCAAGAACTGTTTTCAAAGAAAGCAATACTTTAATTAGTAGGAAAAATTATCTTAGTGTTACTTCTCTTTAAAAAAATGCATATGCTGCAAAAAAAATTAAAGTGATTCTTAAGGAATCAATTTTTCATTGATTCCAAAGTATTATAGTTCTGATTTTTCCCTTCTAAAGCAGTTCTTTTTCACAACTTCCAAAAATGTTGTTTTTAATGAAATTTAGCTCTTCAAATCTATGATCGGCAGTGGGGTGCCCATGATTTTGTTTCGGGGAGGGGGGCCAAAATATATTTCTTTAAAAGCTGGTAATTTCTAATCCTAAATTTTTTCAGGAGAAAATTTTTCCTAAAAATCGCGCTATTTTTGTTAAAAAAATTTCATTTTGTTCTTCGTATATTAATAGTTGTAGAAATTGGCGCCCCAGTCGAAAATTTTGTTTTTCATACATTAACAACAAATATAATTCTTAACAAGTCGGATGCTTCAAAAATTGATGGCTCTTCCATTGTTACCAGCAAATTTAATAAGAACTGGCTGGGAAGACACACTCATGGACGGAGAGCAGAAATTTACTTTATTTTTTTAGATATTTTGAAAGGCAGTGTTGTGCATCACTAAATATTTGAGTTTTATTCTAATTCTTTAAAATATTTCAATTTAGGTTGGCCCAAGTAATTTGAATGTTTAGAATGATTGCATTCGTTATGTTATTATGATATTGATTCCATGCATTTTATATGCCCCAAACTTATTTTTTTTACCTAACTTTCATTTGGTTGGGGTAATTCTTCAGTATATTTTTAGTGTTAATTTTCATTATGAAATTTTGCCCCAAAATATGGGTCTAAATTTTATTTTAAGAGTTGGGACGTGGAATAGCCCAGTAGTGCAAATTTTTACTCAAATTCAAAGACCATTTTAAAAACAATTAGATTGTTCCAACAACTTTTGGAATGACTCTAATTGTAATTTATAAAGCATCAATTGAAATTCAAAAACACCAAATTAAATAAAATAAATATTTGTTGAATTTCAATAATTTGAATTTTTAAGTATCGATAGCGAATTTTTATTTGTAATTTTTTGAATTTTATTTCGGTATTTTTTATATTCAATTTCAATTGTAATTTTTGGGCAATTTTGTCTATTTTTTATAAAAAAGCTTTATTTTTATATCTCTATATCTATAACTAGTTGTTTTCATATATGGACTTCAACGAAACACGAAATACAGTATTTATATTGAATGCCCTGCTCTACATTTACTAACAAACACATAATTTATTTGTTAGCTTTTGTTGTTTTTAATATTTTATCTCTCTGTGCCCCGGTACACCACAAAACCGGCACATTCCGGCATTCCACAAAACCGCGTTAGATCTGCTCATTACAGTGGATTATCCATCCAGTTTCAACAACTGGAGTGGCACTCGAACGTCCAGGCTACGGAACCCCGCGCTTCGCCAGCTCGTTTGCTATCTCATTATCCATAATACCCCGCTTCCTACAAACCCAATAGATGTGCACTCTCCTTCTTGCACCCTTGGATAATCGATGAATATGTCAAATCGGCGGAGATCGCATTAATAACCGCTTGACTATCAATATAGGAATTAACGTAGGAACCAATTGTCTTAGGGACCAAAGAAGGCCAGCAGCGATTTTGGTCGCCAGAACTTCCGCCTGATATCCAGCTCTCGCCAGAAGACCGCAGCATGAACTCTCTCGCTCATCTTAAAACCATCCGTGAATACATTAAATGTTCTATGGTCAGGGCGAAGACCTGCCAAACATCGGTTGTAGATTCGGGATAACATCCAGTGCAGCAAGTCTCTGAGCGCTCTCCAGGCGCCTGCATATTTCGCATTTGTCGTCTTTCTGTCCCTCTCGTTAATATTAAGTTTCCATGACAACTTGCTGTCCAAAGTAATCCCCAGGTACTTTGTACAGTGCTTCAAAACTAGATTCATTCCACCCAAGCTAGGTGTGGTCCAAGGTTGTATCTTGGTCCTGATGGTACATAGTATCATGTGCGTTTTATTAGGATTAACACTTATTCCCACTCTGACCCAATCTGTTTATTATCCCCAGTTTAGTCTCTATCACAGAAATAATTATACCTAAGTACTTTCCAGTTATGCCAACGGCTACGTTATTTGCCGCTCCGCCCTTAAGTCCCTTGAGAAGTTCATTCACAACAAGTGTGGACGGTACTGGAGTTAGAACTACTCCTTTGGGAGTTCCAATGTGCGCCACCTTCCCCACTCTGGTGCTACCCCACTCCGCATATATAATTCTACAGTCCAAGTGGCTATTGATTTTGCCACACAATTCAATATTGCATAAACACGTTATTGAATGTGCTGTCTCAACAAACTTGCCCCTCGTATGTTATAAACGTGATGCTTGGTACAAAGAAAAGACGGTTCCTTGCTGTCCTTTACATGGGAGTCCAAGATTCTCTCCAAGAAAGTGAGGCTGATACAAATAGTTGATTTTACCGTTTTTCAAGATATAACCAATTAATTCAAACTCAGGCAATCCCTAGAGGTCTCAACCATCCCTTTTGGCTAGAAAATTGAATTTTTAAAACCACGTTCCCATGAGTATGAGCTAATAAAAGCTGTAATTTTCACCAGGAACCTGCTAACAAAGGGGGTGCAAATTTATCTCAAAATAGCCAAAGCTTAGTGATTTTTTATTAATGTTAAGTTTTTATGGCAATATCTAAGGTTATCATTTAACTTTGATTATATAAGTTATTAGTTCCAAAAATGCTAATTTTTAAATTTCAAGTTTGTTGTTTAAGTCTATTGTTTTACTCCTCTCACCACTTGCTATTTTTTATTACTAGTGATATCTCTCATTTTTTATCAACTCTTAAATAGTTCCATGATATCGAAAAAAGGGCACATTTTTGCAATTAAAGTTTGTTTCTTCAGTCTTTCATTTCCATTGTGAAAGTTTTCCAGCAAAGTTAATTAAATCCACCAACAAAATAACAGAAAAAATTTGGCAAATCAATATAAGATCTATATCTATTAACAACTTAAATTGTCAATGCATTTAATAGTTTAGACTTTGAAATCTGTGTGATAGTTTGGATTTTACGTTTTTGTTTTACTGTTTGCTTATTGCAAAACAATGAAAAGCTTTCAACAGCTATAGCAACAACAAAAAAAAACAATTACGACTAAAAAAACTACAATTGTGTCAAAGATCATATAAAAGCCAGCTTAATGTGTGGCATTTTAAATTCTGTTCAAATTGTCACAAAATGATTATAATGAATCAAAAAGATAAAATAAAAAACTAAAATGAAAACGTTTTTTAAAAGGATTTTTTTTTTTAAGAAAATTTAAAAAAAAAAAATATTTATATAAAAAATACTCTATAAAGATAGATTGACAGGAAAATATAAAAAAATGTTAAATTTTTATTTAAAAAAAATCCATAAGCAATTAATATGACAGCATAATAATATTTTAAATAAATTCAGTTAATTAAGTAATCTTGGTTGAAAATGTGTGTTGTTGTTGCTGTTGTTTTATGGCTACTTGAACTTTTAAAATATTTTCGTTATGCTGTAATCTTAATAAAATGTACATAAATGTACATCTGGGTGTAAACAACATGTACATAAAAAAAAAAAGATCCTGTCATTAAATTTTACAATTAACATGTTCAAATTATAATAATTTAACTGATATGTACAACAAAATGCCGACAGTAAACACTTAAAAAAAATACATATAAAATAAAAATGTTAACTCCACTTAAATTATACCGCCGAATGAACACTCGCATACATATTAGGGTAATTATTATATTTGAGGGATTATCTAAGAAAAAAATAAATTTAATCATTACTGCAAATACAAAAAATAATTATAATCTAAAAATCACTTCTTTAAGATTTTAAACATGTGGAATATTATTAAACATATTCCAACTTAATATTTTGCTCAAATTACTTTGCAATATTACTATTTTATTTAAAAAAAAGTTTTGGCATTTATTTAGTTTTATTTATACATAAATCTATACATATGTATGTACTTGCAAATGTGTGTGTTTCCCAAACACTTTACAACAAATTGTCAATTATTCATACCAATACATGTTTAAACACAAAAAAAGCTATTATAACATCAAGTGGCAAGATGGGTGTATATTTATGTGCAATATATTTTGTTTCGGTTGCTACCACATGCTGCTTATTATTAATATTTTGTTTCATTCTCATCATGTTTTTACTGCATTTGAAATAAGGAGTTGTTGTTTTGCAAAGAAAAAATACAGTCAATTTAACAACAAGTGTTTCATAATTTATTGTTAATTTGTGTGGTTCTTAAAATATCATTTGCTGTGCTAATTGCATTTTTAACAAATTGTTTGCCAAAAAATTTTTGTAAGCGAAAATAAAAACAAATTTTAATAACACTAGTTTACAAACTCCTAGAATTTTATGAAATTTTTATAAGGGAGTCAACAATATGTCTTTTAATAAAAGTGTTCGAATATCTTTAATTTTTAATAGATTTATACACTTAGAATAGTCAACATCAATTTATTAAAATATGTGTTTTATATACCTCCTTTAATATCCTTTTTCGATGTTCCTTTATTCAGAATATTAAGTAGTTTAATAAAAAAGATTTCAGTTCAGTTAAAAACAAGTAAAAAAGGCTTAAATTTGGCTGTGCCGAATCTTTGAATACCCCCCACCAGAGAACATCTCTATTGTTTTTGATACAAACAATGTAAAAAACTTTTGAAGTAAAATTATGGAGGTGAAAAAAATTGAAAGCGGAAACGAATTTTTTTACTTAAAAAAAATTTTGAGGTGAAAAATTTTTTTTAGGTGAAAAAAATTATTTGTGGTGAAAAAAAATTTATGTGGTGAAAAAAATTTTTTGTGGTAAAAAATATTTGAGGTGTACAAAATATTATTAAATTCTAAGCGATTGGTAAAAAAATTTGAGAAAATATATTATATACCAGTCGCTATATTTGTATGGAAAATTTAGAGGTATCTTCACATTTTCACCCATAACTTTTTAACCGCTAGACCGATTTTGCTCATTTTCAATACCAATTTGCTCGGGAGGATGTACAATAATCTGGGTAAAAATAGGCACCTGCGCTTGCGTCTTCGCGTCGTGATCGCCATTTTAACAGACAGACGGACAGACAGACGGACATCTCTAAATCGACTCAAAATTCCATAAGGATCGCGAATATATATACTTTATGGGGTCTTAGACCTATATTTCGACATGTTACGAACGGAATGACAAACTGATATATACCCTCACCATATTTCATTTTCATTTTCAAAGAAATATTTTTTTTAACTTTTTTATACGAGCGCCCCGGTAGGCTAGTTGGTAGCTTGCTAGCTTATCGGTGCGGGGGTCGTGGGTTCAATTCCCACCAGAGGCTCTGGTCTGTTTTCGCTACAACGAGCCGAAGGCCTTTGTTGCTAGTGATCCGTTGGGGTATTTACATATAATTCGTAATTATATGATTAATAAATAAAATTTTTTTTTCCATATTTTATATTATTTATTGAATCTTCACTTTTAAAAACTGTGAACTAACATTAATTATCCAAATCTTAAAATTAAATATTAATTGTTGAGTCCAGCCAGTGCCAGACTAATGTTATGTGGTTCAACTGGGACCATTATTTCCCCTTATTATTAGCGGACCAGATCCGCAGTGACCCTCCTCCTAAGACGCTGGTGGCCGTGATTATCAGCTAAGTTACGGGCTAGTATGTTGGGGTGTGTTTCCAGTTTTGTTAAATAGCGTTGACAGTGTCTAATAATTTCATCTTTGACCAGGGTCACATTCAGGTCTTTATGTATGTTGTAATTCCTAACATACCAGGGTGCGTTCGTAAGGAACGGTTGAAAGAATGCACTAAAAATTAAGAAAGCTACTTGAACATAAGAGAACTGCTTCATTAAACAGATATCTTGAAAATTTAGATCCAACATCAAGAACTGATTACTCATTATGGCGTGCAACGAAAAATTTAAAAAGACCTGTCTTATGTAAGCCTCCTTTGAGAAAATCAGACGGAGGTTGGGCTAGAAATGATACTGAAAAAGGAGATCTGTTTGTAGAACATTTAAGAAAAGTATTCACGCCAAATATAACAAGTTCTGTAACAGAGTTGCCACCGATTTAACTCCAGCACCGCGCAGCTACCCGATTAACGTTTGAGATGAGAGAGGTCGAAAAGGCTATTTTTGAACTAAACCCCAAAAAAGCTCCTGGTATCGATGGAATCGGTAACAGGATGCTCTTGGATTTACCCCGTATAGCATTAAAGATAATTCTCTTTATTTTAAGTGCTATTATACGCCTTGAATACTATCCCCCAGAATGGAAAGTTTCACTCGTTAAAATGATACCCAAGCCAGACAAAGATCACACAAAAGTGGAATCGTATAGGCCTATAAGCCTATTATCCAATTTGTCAAAGCCCACAGGCTAGTTACTGTTGTCAGAAAAACGTTCGAGGAGAAAAAATACTGCTCTGCCCTTTTTATCGATGTTTCACAGGCTTTCGATAAGGTTTGGCATGAAGGTCTACTGTTTAAAATAAAACTTTTGTTACCAACAAATACTCACAAGCTACTCAAAAGCTATATAACAAATCGAAAATTCACTCTTGCTGAAAAAAGTTTTGTCAGCTCTCCTCAAGATATACAAGCCGGAGTTCCGCAAGATAGCATTTTGGGTCCTCTGTTATATATCATTTATACTTCAGACATGCCATTAGATATTAATACCCACACATCGACTTTCGCTGACGATACTGCAATCTTAAGCGTCCACGATGACTCAAAAATAACGTCTAGAATGTTACAGACTCACATTTCACAATTGGAAGCTTGGTTGGATAAGTGGAGAATTAAGGTGAATGAAGAGAAATGTATCCACATTACTTTCGCAATGAGAAAAGAGACGTGTCCACCCATTAAAATTAATAATCTGAATATACCCCAACACACATGTGTGAAATATCTCGGTATTCACCTTGACCGTCGACTCACGTGGAAAAATCATATAGATGCGAAAATAACTCAGATGAGGCTAAAAACTGCTCAACTCGCTTGGCTTACTGGGAAAAACTCTAAACTAGGCCTGGACTGCAAATTACTCATTTACAATAAATAAAATAAATAAATAAACTTTTTTATACATTTGTTCAAAATGATTTACTGTAATTTACTGATTTTTTTTAAGTTTCATATATTTGTTTGAAATTGAATAAAAATTTACCCACAAAATGGAGATTTGTGGTTTAATTGCTTCCGTTACAGTTATTACAAATTTGAATTTTGCTTGCTGTCTGTTTCAAAAATAAAAATTCCAAAAGTTCCAATTTGTTTTTTATACACTCTAATTAATTTCTGTTGAAATTTACCCAACTTATAGTAGGAAACTCTACTATAAGTTGGTTAAATTTACTATGTGTTACACACATATGGAAAAAAATAAATTTCGCATATAATGCGTAAGGAAACTGCACACAAAGTGTGTAAATTTACATTAAAAAAGGTTCAGAAATAATATGTAATTTTACTATTTTTGTGTGTAAATTTTACAAAAAATTGCTATACCAAGCAAAAATAAAACAATGAAATAATTTTAAAATATTTTTTTAATTCAAAATTTGTAACAATATTTAAACCTTATTCAAGCCTTAGAATCTGAGACTATTTTCCTATATAAAAATGATTCCAAGCACTTACCCCATAGATAAATCCTTAGCTTCTGATAACTTTTTCATTAAAGTATGAGGTGTTTTCAGTGGGAAAAACAAATACAAGTCTTTCAAGAAGAAATATTGCTCGCTGAGATTTTTTTTCTATAGGAAAGAGAGTGCTCATATGAAGACAAACGTTCTTAGAAGCTAAGGTTTTTTTTATAGAAATGCATTCAGAATCTGTGCTTTTCTGTAGCTGAAAGTCCTTTAAATTTGAAAGTTTTTCTATAGAAATAGTCCTCAAATTCAGTAGGTTTTCTGATGAATTTTTTAAGCTAATAGAAAAAGGATCAGATTGTAAACATTTTTTAAAAAAAAAAAGTTTCAGATTTTGAGCCTTAAGATAAAAAGCCTCAGTTTCTCCGCATTTTTGCATGTTCTAAGAAAATGTTCCGATAGAAAAATGTTCAGATTCTATACCTTTATAAAAAGAAGGGCTCAGAACTAGAAACCATTTCCTTTAGGAAAAATCCAGTAGAAAAAACGACAGATTTCAAGCACTTCATGTCATAAAACTGCAAAATTGAAATCAAATTCAATTGAAAACTATTTTATAACTTAATAGATTTTGATTTGGCTCCAATTCAATACGGATGGAACTTCCTGATTCCACCAGCAATGTATCATAATGATTTACTGACACAAAATTCCACAAGCCTGGTGGAAGAAAGAACGAATATAGTGAAAATCGAAATATATAAAACGATTAATATTTAAAGTTACCTCTCCAGAGTTGATAAAACAATTACTAGTCATTCAAGAGTCAGTGCTGATAACATTTATCCATAGTTTGTGTAGTCTTCCTGTCTAAAATATTTAAAAAAATAAATAGATTCATGACCATAATTAAAATGTTTTTGGCATAATTTTGTTGCATCCACCTTACTATTTGTATATATTACATATACACTCAGAATATTATGTAGTTAACTGTTTGTAGTTTAATAAAAAAGTTTTCCGTTCCATTTAAAAATAAAGGAAGATACATTTATTTTTCAAAGAAATATCTATATTAACTTTTTTATACATTTATTCGAAATAATTTACTATCATTTACCGATTTTTTTCAGTTTCATTTATTTTTTTCATTTGTTTGAAATTTAATAAAAATTTACCCACAAAACGGAAACTTGTGGTTTATTTGTGTCCGTAACAGTTATTACAAATTTAAATTTTGTTTGCTGTCTGTTTCAAAAAAAAATATTCAAAAAATTTCAATTTGTTTTTTTATTTAAATTGGTTGTATATATACAAAATTGTTCAATACAGTTTACAAGAACTTCATAAACACACATACATATACAAATACATTCACAGAAAAAGTGTTTGTAACTTCATATGCATACATACATTTTGTATTGTACGAGTATATAAAAAAAAATACAAAAACGGAAATAATTTCAAATAAATGAAAAAAACATTTATTTTTTAAGGATTGGTGGGTAAAATTTTGACATTTATTTTAACTGATTATATCAGTTGTTTCTTACGGATGCGTCAGTTGATTAATCAACATTTAAAAATAAATAACAAATGGCATTTAATTTAAATGAAAATTAAGTAGACCGGTTTTTAAATGAAATATAATTTCTTTTAAATGAAATTTTCAGTTATTTTAACTTACAAACTTTTTTTAAATGTATGTGTGTTATTGTATATGAAAGTGTATACAATATAGCATTAAGCATTTAGTGTTTATATTTACAAAATTATGTGTCTATAGACTATATGAGTTTACATTTTATAGATCAAAAAAAAAAAAAAAAAAATACAAAAAACAATTTCAAATAAATTTATAAATTAGTTATTTTTTTACAAAATTGTTATGCAATATTAACATATGTTTTTAACTGATTAATCATTTTTTCAACTAATGCGTCAGTTTTTTAGACAACATTTAAAAATAAATAACAAAAACCATTTAATTTAAATGAAAAGTAAGTTCAACGGTTTTTAAATGAAATATAATTTTTTCAATATCTTTTGTAAATGATATGTTCTGTTGTTTTAACGAAAAAACTATTTTAAGTGTATATTACTTTGCCCCAGGGATGGAAAACATGGTACAATTGTAATTTTTTGGTACATTATTACCTTGGTTGGTACCGTGGTACTACCACGGCTCATTTAGTACAATTTGAAATTTTTTTAAATTTTCAACTTATAACTAGATAAAACAACATAACATAAAGTCGACTTTTTTTAAAAGCAACTTTAAATTAAAAACCTGTTTTTATTTATTCAGCTAATATAGTAAAAAATTAAGTCAGTTTTAAGTTGAACCGGCTCTAAATTGGTGTCACATCAAATGTACCAAATGTTTGCATACACATTGTACTAAAATATTCGGAAGTGGCAACATTGAACAGCTGATTTTAAATTACCTCTCAAAACAAAAAAAGTGTATTATTGTCAAAAAGCTATTAAATGCCTTTAAATTTTTTAATAGCAAATCCTGAAAAGGTTAAATAAATTTTTTTAAGTCTTTTTAGTGTCTAAGCAAATCTGACTCAATACGATAAAATTGCTTTAAAAAAGCGAAAACATTTTGGTACCGTAAGGATCGAAAAAGTACAATTTGTTTGTCTGGTTGGTACAATAACAGAAAACATATTTTCCATCCCTGCTTTCCCCACCGAACGAAAAAAAATAGATGGCGTTCAAAAACTGTTTCCAAAGAAAGCAACAAATTAATTAGTAGGAAGATTTTCTTAAGTGTTGTTTCTCTTTTTTTGTTGCTGGGTATATAAATATTTATATAGAAGAAAATTGAATTCTCTTTTCTATGGATTTTCCTTATTTTTATTATTTTTTTAAACTTTTTGTGGTGGATGTTTCAATTCAAAGTTTCATATTCTTAGCTTAAAGAATTTGCATCACGCTTTTATCACAAATTCAAAAAGTATAACTCATCGCTCCAATCAATTCACGGTGCCAAGTTCATATAATATGAGACAAGTTGGCTCGGTGGCTTTTTGATTGGCTTTCGTTCCCCATGCCTGTGGGTACGTATAATTAAAATTTCACATTTCTTTTCGAAGAGATTTGACAGGTAGACTTTTTGCTTTTCCTCTCTTCCTTGAAAAATGAAAATTTTCAAGTTTCTAGCTTTACTAGTTTGAAACGGGCAATTTAGGGGATACTTTACCTTTCTTAAAGTGTATCTTCAGTGAATTGGCCCATATCTCAAGAAACGCTAGTTTTAACTTTTAAATTTCTGATCGAAGCTATTTGAGCCGAACGCCAATGGGGAGATTTTTCAACTTTTTACCCCTCCCCCGTATAAATGCTCAAAAATGTGAGCTCCAACGGTGTGGGTCTCTAATCAAGAGGAGACTTTTTCCCTCTTAAATACCATTTAGACCACGACCATCTGACCGTCAAGCGGAACACTTTTCCCTTTTTTCCCCTTTCGTAAAGACTTCCCAAAATCCTTTTTTTATACACTAGGAGAGAAATCTACCTAAGGAATTTCAAGTTCCTAGATCAAGCGGTCTGGACTGGATAATTAGGGTAGCACTTTTCCCCACTCTCTTTTTTTCAATGTTAATACGGGTGCTGGCGACTATGTACCCAATTTTCAACATGCCCTTCGGATAGGCGAGTACTTGTACATATTACAGGCGGGGATCTTTGCCATCTATGTACTTGCATCGGAGTGTCACAATGGGGAACTTATTTATGTTGCATTCAGCTCTTAGGGCCTTATTGTCTTATGACGCGTCGCCTATACTTCTTTTGTACAGCATTGGGTCTCTCAATAGACCCGGTGGATGCAAAAAATTTATCATAAGCTAGGTTTCAGGACACGAGGGGCATTCGTGCACTGAACGGGCAGATAGGTTGGCCAACGGTGAGGCTCGTCATCTTTTTATTAACCCTGTCTGTATCTTTGTGTGGTGTATCTACGGGGTATATCAGAAAAAAACTTAGGAGTTGGAGGGAATTTAATACCATAGAATGCTGGAGTTATACCTTTGGCCAGCGACAGTCTAGCTCCATATAGTCAGAACTCTAGGAGATTTCTTTTTCTGAACAGGAAGAACTCAGGGACTTTAAAAGGGCTTTTTACTGGTCACTGAAATCTCAGTTACCATTAATGGTGTATAAATCTGACTGATTCAGACACTTGTAAGTTCTTGTAGAGATAGCGGAACATATGCTCAGCGTATGTCCTTGGTTTCGTGTCAGTAGAGTATAATTCATTGGTGAATATCCATTATACACTTTGGAAATTTGTGTCTAGTAGGGTGATTTGCTTCATTGGAAGTCTCAATATTTAGGGCAATATAAGGCTATACAAATGATATAAAGGGTGTCCCAAGAAGAACGCAATTTTTAAATTTTAAATAAAACACAGATATTTAAAAAAAAATCGTGAAACTTTATTATATCGTAAAGTAGACAGAATGAGGTTATGTATGGAGGTTATGTAAAGTAGACAGAATGAGGTTATGTATGGAACAATATATCGTGCAGATGGCCGCCGCGGCTTTGCTGGCATGCACGCGATCTTTTAATGAAATTTTCAATGACCGTTTTGCATGAATGCTGCGGTATTTCATTAATGCAGCGTCCAATTTCCTCTTTTAAGGCTTGAGTCGTCGTCGGCTTATTCGCGTAAACCATCGACTTCAAAAAACCCCAAAGAAAAAAATCTAATCGTGTTAAATCGCACGATCTAGGCGGCCAATTCTGATCTCCAAAACGCGAAATAACACGACCTGGAAATGACTGATGCAGCAATTGAATTGTTTCTCTGGCTGTATGACATGTGGCGCCGTCTTGTCGGAACCACATGCCCTCCACATTCATTTCTTCAATTCTAGGCAAGAAAAAACTGGTTATCATTTCACGATACCGAACACCATCGACTGTTTGCGCTTGACCTGCCTCATTTTCATGCATTTGCTTCTCGTGAATTACTCGAGGATTTTCCTCACCCCAAATGCGACAATTCTGCCTATTGACGAAGCCATCAAGATGAAAATGGGCCCCGTCACTGAAGATGATTTTATCGGCAAAATCAGCATTTTCATGTTGTCTCTCCAATACCCAATTAACGAACTCCCTTCGCTGTCCATGGTCAGCTGGCTTCAGTTCCTGAGTCAATTGAACTTTGTATGCATGAAGATGCAAATCTTTCGTCAAAATTCGCTGCAAAGTGGATTTGGAGACACCAATTTGCTGAGCTCGGTGTCGAATTGAGGTGGATGGAGTTTGAGCGACATCATCACGTACAGATGCGACATTTTCGGTCGATCGACCTGGTCAATGGCGCGTTGTTGTCTTTACATCACTAACAGACCCAGTTTCGGCAAATTTATCCATTAATCTCTTTTGGAGCATTATTGTGACCCCAAATTGATCGCAATTTGCGAACTGTAGCCGCAAAACTTTCACCATTTTGGTAAAACAATTTCACAATGAGAATGCGTTGTTCATTCGTGTAGCGCTCCATTTTTACTAACCTCGTACCTTCTACTAGCAAACAATAACAATTGTTTAAATGTCAAACAATGACACTTCGAATGTTGCCAGATTTAAAAATTGCGTTCTTTTTGGGACACCCTTTATTTTTGATCTTGTTGCATAACGCCACGTTCCTGGCGATAATTGTAAAAAGTACTAATCAGTGAATTAGCACATACTCGATTTTAAATTAAAATTTTCTTTCCAAAGCTATTTTTACAGGCCATTAAGGGAAGACTTTCTACATTTACGTCTCAATTTTTACCGCATTACTGACGCAACCAGAATTCAGGTTTCGAGTCAGAGCTATTTGACCCAATTTAAACTTTATTTTGACCTCGTCCCTGAGTAAATTCCAAATTAGCCCATAATTCAAAAAATACGTATTTTATATTTTCTGATTTTCAGCTAAAGAGATTTTGGTCATGCCGTCAAAGAAGAGACCTTTTTCATTTTTTTCTTTTTCACTAAAATTTTCCAAAATTCCATCTTTGTAGGTGTTTACGCGGGAAGACGATCGAACTTTTAAGTGTCATCTCAATCTTTACATCTTATAATTTCCTATTTTTACCACGTTCCTGGCGGGAATACCAAAAATATCTATTCAATGATTTATCATGCATCTAAATTTTCGCTTTTGTGTGATTGTTGCTGTAAAAAAATTACTAATTAGGAGGTACTTTATGTGGGGACCACCTATACTGATACTATGTGCAAATTCATACATACAAGGTGGCGCAAAAGTAATCCTCCTATCAGAAAATGCTATAAATTTTGCGATTGGCCCCTAATGTCAGTTCTGTTTTGCCATTTGTGTAGTAAACACATGCGAAATAGACGTTAATAAACAATGTTACGCTACACTGCTCCAAAACGCGGAATATTGGTGACTATTTATTTGAGCAATAATGAAGATGATTTTTCATCAAAAATAATCATGAGTGATGAGGCCCATTTCCATCTTAACGGGTACGTAAATAAGCAAAATTTACGCTTATGCGGCACTGAAAATCCCCGTGTAACCCGCGAAGAGCCATTACACCCGCTCAAAGTCACTGTATGGTGTGCTGTTTTCGCTGAAGGAGTCATCGGACCTTTTTTCTTTGAAGACGTCGCGGGCCAAACGGTTACTGTGAATGGTGAGCGCTACAGAGCAATGATCAACGAGTTCTTTTTGCCGCAACTTGATGAATTGGGATTGGAAAACATGTGGTTCCAACAGGATGGTGCAACGCCACACACTGCACGTGCCACAACCGATATGCTGAAGGATTCATTTCCCGGGCGCCTAATCTCCCGTTTTGGCGATTTGCACTGGCCAGCAAGATCGCCTGATTTGACCGCTCCAGACTTCTTTTTGTGGGACTTTTTGAAGTCGCGGGTTTATGTCAACAAGCCTCAGACTCTTGCAGCTCTTAAAGAGAATATCCGTCAAGAATGTGAGGACCTATCGCCGGAAGTTTTGGCCAAAGTGATGGAAAATGCCATAAAAAGGGCTCAAATGACAATCAACTGTGGCGGCGGCCATTTACATGACATCATATTCTCGACTTGATGTAAAAAAAATTAAAAGACCAAATAAAAATAATCCACAAGAAGAATCAAAGTTTTTCATTTTTTTTTTTTAATTACAGCCAAAAAACATCGGAAGGTTATTTTTGCGCCACCCTCTATATTAATCCTTGTTTTATTTGAGTACATATATTTTTGATATTTTTTTATCAAAATCCAAACACAAACAATTAGTAATCTTTTACGACACTTTTAAGTCTTTGAATCTTCGAGATGATACATAACATACAAATTGGGATAACCTTAGATTTTGATTGTCTATCACATATTCGAATTTTAAACACTTGCTAAATCTCTCTACTTTTCTTCCAGTAGTTAATTTAAACAAAAGGCATAAACGACAAACCTGAAATTATGAAATGTGCCTTTTGTTCTTCTGTGAAAATAAAAGTTTTTGAAAAAATTAAGGTATTGTTTACGTTAAAAATCTAAGTGATTACATTTTTCAAATCTAAATGATTACTTTTTGAATTTAATGAATATTGAAAAACAGATGGCGTTATTTGCCCATTGTAGTTATACAAATGTAGTTATACAAATGTAGTGATACAAATGTAGTTATACAAATGTAGTTATACAAATGTAGTTATACAAATGTAGTTATACAAATGTAGTTATACAAATGTAGTTATACAAATGTAGTTTTAAGTTACGATATTAAATCCGTTGTGTTAAGTGATATTATAAAATAAAGTCACTTTGTGAACAACTGTTGAATACGAACATTGGTAAGGTCTTTTTATTTCATATTAAGGAAAAAGAATATTCCTTAACATAGTGCATTTTCTTTCATATATTATTATATCAATAATCTGTTGAGCTAACAAACGAGGTGATAATTCTGAAGCAGTAGTTTTTTCTAATCAACGCTCCCAATAGGAAGAATCAAGTTCATCACATTTTCAGGTATAACATACCACAATTTATTAGAGTGGACAGATATTTATGTGCAAAATTATAAAATCAAAAAAGTAAGAAAATAATTCTGCAAAAAAAAGTAAATATTATTAAATTTTTAAACTATTAAAAAGAATATGAGTTTCTGTTTTGATGTTTAAGATATATACAAAACCTTAGCTACCCATAGGTAAAAATACTTATTTTTAATATCAAAAGCAATCAAAAAAAGTCACCAAAAAATATGTATTGCGTTATGAATCAATCGATACCTCTAATAATTTATATTTTGATAATTGTTTTCTTTTTCTTTTTGTATAAATTTAAATTTATTTAAATATCAAAACTGTTATACATAAAATCTGCTACTGTATAACAGATATTATACATCAGATATCTATTATACCAAAATATTTAGAAACTAAATACTATCTGTAAATATACTCGTATTTTAAGCTTCTAATACTCGTATTTGAAGCTTCAATGGAGTATAAAGTTTAAAACTGACATTTTATATTTGGCTACTGTAAGTTTAGTTTGGTTTTTACTAAAAAAAAAATTTAGTATAGAAGTTTGTAATAACAGTATGGATGATAGTCAAGCACAAGTAGCAGCTATATAATAAAAAAAAAACATTTGATTATATATATATTTTGTTTGTTGTTGTTAACAGCTCAACTGCTTTTGCTGGTTGATTCCAATGCCAACTTTTTAGTTTTTTGTTGTCGTTGTTGCTGTAGTTTTTTGAAAAATATCTCCTTTGTCCTGTCACTTGGTTGTTCTTTAAGTAGTAATACAACAACCACAAAAAATAAAAAGAAATGTGAAGCGTATAAAATGCTATTTTGCATACATAAATTCATCTGTTTGTTGCTGCTGTTTTGTTGTATTGTACTATGGGTCAGAAAATCAAACTTTTTAGCATAGGCCATACATCAACAGTCTCAAGTACTTTTTATATAAAGTATCTGTTACCACAAAGTTTCTTTTGAAAAAAGTACCTTTTACACAAAAGTACTTTTTCATGAAAAGACATTTTACATAAAAATACCTTTTACTTTAATGTATCATGTAAAAAGTACCTTTTACATAAATGTATTTTTAAAAAAATGCCTTTTAAATACCTTTTAAAATAAGTACCTTATACATAAAATTACCTTTTACAAAAAAGTACCTTTTACACAAAAACATCTTTTACAAAAATTTCCTTTACAAAAATGACCTTTTACAAAAAAATCCCTTTTTACAAAAAAGTACCTTTTACAGGCATTCTACACAAAAGTACATTCAATAAAAGAGTACATTTTAGAAAAAAGAATATTTTACAAAAGAGAATATTTTACAAAAAAAGTAGCTTTTAAAAAAACAACTTTTCTAAAAGTACCTTTCATTAAAAAAGGACCGTTCATTAAAAAAGTACTTTTTATTACAAAAATACCTTTTATTAAAAAAGGAGCTTTTATTAAAAAAAGTATCTTTTATTAAAAAAATTACCTTTTATTAAGAAAAGTACCTTTTATTAAAAAAGTGCCTTATATTAAAAAGTACCTTTTATTAAAAAATCACCTTTTATTAAAAAAGTACCTTTAATTAAAAAAGTACATTTTACTATAAAAGTACCTTTTATTAAAAAGCATCTTGTATTAAAAAGTTACGTTTTATTAAAAAGTCTTCCGTTATTAAACCAGTACCTTTACAAAAAGTACCTTTTTTTAAAAATTACCTTTTCCAAAAAAGTACCTTTTCCAAAAAAGTACATTTTCCAAAAAAGTACCTTTTACAAAATAGTACATTTTAAAAAAAGTACCTTTTACAAAAAAGGACCTTTTACAAAAAATAACCTTTTACATAAAAGTACCTTTTACAAAAAAGTACCTTTTACATAAAAGTACCTTTTACATAAAAGTACCTTTTACAAAAAAGTACCTTTTACATAAAAGTACCTTTTACCAAAAAGTACCTTTTACAAAAAAGTACCTTTCACAAAAAAGTACCTTTTCCAAAAAAGTTCATTTTACAGAAAAGTATCTTTTCCAAAAAAGTACCTTTTACAAAAAAGTACTTTTTACAAAAAGTACTTTTTACAAAAAGTACCTTTTACAAAAGAGTACCTTTTACAAAAAAGTACCTTTTACAAAAAAGTACCTTCTACAAAAAAGTACCTTTTACCAAAAAGTAACTTTTACAAAAAAGTGCCTTTTACAAAAAAATATCTTACATAAAAGTACCTTTTACAAAAAAGGATCTTACATAAAAGTACCTTTTACAAAAAAGTACCTTTTACAAAAATAAACTTTTTACAAAAAAGTACCTTTTACAAAAAAGGACCTTTTACAAAAAAGTACCTTTTACAAAAAAGTACCTTTTACAAAAAAGTAACTTTTACAAAAAAGTACCTTTTACAAAAAAGTATTTTACAAAAAAGTACCTTTTACAAAAAAGTACCTTTCACAAAAAAGTACCTTTTCCAAAAAATTACCTTTTACAAAATGGTACCTTTTACAAAAAAGTATATTTTCCAAAAAAGTACCTTTTACAAAATGTACCTTTTACAAAAAAGTACCTTTTAAAAAGTTTCTTGTACCATAGTGTGTTATTTAGTAGTTTAGTGAACAATTTCAATGCTATTTGTGAGCAATGAACTGTTTTTTGGTTACAGCAGCTACTGCTCTTTAGATTTTTCTTTTCGTTTCGTTTCTGTTTTTTTTTTTTTTTAGGATGGTTGATGATTTTAGTTTTAAAAGTTTTCGATTTTATTTAAAAAAAACTCCGTTTTTTGTACTTTTTTTGTTTACAAAGAAGTTAACTTTTATGTAGTATTCTGTTCGGTATTTTCAAGTTCAGGCATTCAATTGACTCAGTTCGATTCGGTTGTATTTTAAGTTTGGCATTGCTACTGTCAAACTATAACTTTTTTCATTTAATTCATAGTCGTTTTGTTGTCTTCTCCTTAAAGACTTCCCTACTCATTCCCGCAAAAAAAAAACACGATTAGTTCAGTTCAATTTTTTTTAAGGTTTTTCATAGGAATTGTAAGATATTTTTCAATAAATCTTTAATGTTTAAAATACAAGTGTTCTTGTTGTAGTCATAGTGTTGTTTTGGTATTTTTTAGTTTTAGTTTTTATATTATTCTCTCCTCTTGCCAACTATAGAAACAACAATTATTTGTAGCATTTAACAAGGCAAATAGATACTTGGAGTCACTAATTATCTCCCAAACAGTCAGTCCCACCATCCATACATGCAAACATTCATACAACTATGATGATTAATTCAAAGTCATTTGTTGTGAGGGTATTTAAGATGAAAAACAGCTAACATATGTAGAGGTCTCTTCATCTGAAATGTTTTTAAAGCAAAGGAAAACCCAAAACAAAACAAAAAAAGAATTTGTTTATGTTAAAAATTTAACAGCAAGTATTTAATTACTATAAATTGTGACTTTTTGAACTTTCTTGAAATATAAGTATATTGTGACAAATGTTTAAGAGTAAATTATGCTGAAATATTTTTTTCAAAAAGGGTACACAATTTTCCTTTATGGGAATTATGTAAAATTAATTAGTTTTTAACAAATTTACCTTAACAGCAATTACCTGACTTTTATGTAAAGCAATATCTATCAGGACATACTATATGGTGTGAAAAGTTAATTGTTCAAAAGGTCTGTTAACTTAACATTTTTAGGTATATGAAAAGGTCTTATGGGAATTTTTCAAAAGTTAAGAAATATATGCAAACATTTTCGTTATCAAAAATATTTAATAGTTAATTTACACTGCAGGGATAATCTAATAACAATCACTAGATTATGAATCTGAAAACATCAGCAATATCGTGCTAATGAGTCATTTTGGCTTCGTGCATTATATTTTTAAGCTAACTTTTTATCTTTTACTAAAGAAATAAAGACTCGAAAGTCTAAATAATCTTATTTTTACTACCTTTGTAACATTTTATTTTTTTATATCAAATATAACTTAAAATTTAGTGTAAAAATCAGTCTGAAATTCTGTAAGAAATTTTTTTATGAACTTTTTAACCCCATATTTTCCAATTTCATGGGATAATTTAGTCCCTGTTTTAAGAAATGAAAACCAAAAAAAAACGGAGGTTTTGAGAATTTAAATGTTCTGTAATTGTGTACATGTGTAGGTCAGTTGAAATGGCGATCATGACGCAATGGCGTAACATTAAAAAAAAGACATGAACTAAAAATAATCCAAAATTTCCTTTAAAGAAGATTAAAAATTTTCCTCAATTTAAGTCAAATTTTAGTAAAACTGTAAAATGAATAAAAATTCCTATGTTTGGGTAAAAACTAAATAGTTTTATACTTAGAAATAGTTAATAACTTTCCTAAGTAATAAAATAAGTAGTACAAATTTATAAATTTAAGAAAAAAAACATCCTAGTATTAATTAAATTGCATACTAAAATAAAAATAAAACTAGTTTAGTTCAAAAAAAAATTTTAACATGATGTACTGCCATTTAGTTCAAAAATGTGTCTAACTTAAAATGAGAAAGTAATCGAACTTATTGTGTATTCATTTTTTCGCGAGTAGTAAAATTAACCAAATTTTAGAAAGCTATTTCTAAATTCAGTTTTAAGTCTACCACTTTCTAATTTTTTAAAATTGTTTTCTAAAAATTATTTCAGGCGATTAAAAAAAATAAAAATTTATTAATTTTAGAAACTGATGAACTATATCTAGTATTAAGAAAATTGCATACAAAAATATAAAAAAACTAAGTTTAATTCAAAAAAAATTTTTAATTCACTCTCATTTAGTTCAAAAAATGTACCTAACTTAAAATGAGAAAGTACTTAAATTTAATGTGTGTTCATTTTTTCGCGAGTAGTAAAATTAACTAAATTTTAGAAAACCATTTCTTAATACAGTTTTTAAGTCTACCATTTTCTAATTTTAAAGAATTGTTTTCTAAAAATTAGTTCAGAATATTAAAATCAAAAAGCAATAAACTTTTTCCTTTGTAATAATAAAAATTTATTTGATTTTAGAAACTGATGAACTATTTGCAGGGCAACTTAGCAACTTATTTCAGATAAATTTTAAAAATTTAAATAAAATACTTTTTTTTCAAGTAAAAATTTTCTAATTTTTGGGAAATAATAATCTTAGGTATAGGATTTTTTTTCCTAAAAATTTCTTCAGATAAATTTTTTTAAATCGAGGAAAAATTTAGTTTTTATTGAAAAACGTTTAAAAGTATTATTGTGCATGATTTTAATTTTTGGTTAGTGAGTCAAAAATCGCACACGTGCATATCTTTTATTTTAACAGTCTTAAAATTTTAACTTAATTTAAATAATATATATTTTTTTCAATTAAAAGTTTTCTAATTTTTGGGAAATAATAATCTTGGGTATAGGATTTTTTTCCTAAAAATTCCTTCAGAAAAATTTTTTTCAAATCAACAATTACCTTAAAATAGTTAATTTAAGAAGACAAAGGACCCCCTGCGTTCCTTAGCCATAGAAGCCGTGTGCCACTTAGGGCGTCCATTTTTGTAGTTCTCTTAAGCAGAACCCTTAATTAACTACGAAAAGGATCTGACCTTGTCACAATTTATTACCTTTTAGGACATCCTGCAGTACATTGTTTTAATTTGTTTACCTTTTTGCTAATGAAATTTAATTTATATTTTAAATACATGAGCTTAGTGTAATTTAATTTAAAGATAAAAATGTATAGCTAAAAGCTTGTTAAGAGCAGTGTCCTCACAAAGCGAAAGTGCTCCGAAAGTGGGGAAAATACTTACACAATGAGTGTAAAGTACTTTAAAATGGTAAAATATATTACCTTTATCATAGAAACAGTTTCATATTTATTAGAAGATTTTTATAAAATTTAAAAATAATTTTCACTTAAAACAAGTGCTATTTAACATGATTTTAGAAAATATTTTCTTATTTTTAGGGAGTTAATTCCTAGTTTTTTTTTATCTAATGAACTTAAATAAAATAAAATTTTTCTTAAAACCAAGGGAACATTTTCTAACTAACAGTCAAATTTTAGATAATGTATAAACTAATTAGGAGGAAATTTGACTGTTTTCTAATAAAAATTTAGTTCTCATTAGTAAAATTTGTCTATAATTTAGAAATTTTTATAAAAGAGTCCTTGGCGCCGTTTTCATTTAAATTTTTCCTCTAAATAAGTTCATTTTTCTAAATTCCAGTTAATTTTTTTTTTTTGAGTGTATAATTTAGAAATTTTTACCAAATTTTAAGTAAAATTTTTTTCTTAATTTCAAGGAAAATTTTATTAAATTTTGGTAAAAGTGACTTTGGCGCAGTTTTCATTTAAATTTTTCCTCCAAATATGTTAATTTTACTAAATTCTAGTTCATTTTTTTTTGGTGAAGGCGGGGTGCCAATTTTTCCTCAGATTTTTTGGTGTTGATAATGAGTAAATTTGGTTCAGCGACAAAAATACTATGACGAAAGTTTGACAGTTACACTCACCAAAAAAAGTCTGTAATGGCAACTGAAAATTTTGCTGTTATTACGGGAAATTCTGCTAATTTGAGCCCAGCGGTATTTTTTGCTAATCTTAGCAACACATGTCTGCTGACGTGTAGTACAATGAAATTAGTAGAAAAATTAGTAGCCGCTACTAAATTTTAGTAGACTTTTTGTAAAGTGGAATTTAAAATCTGTTTGCTAAAATCAGCAAAAAAAGTTACTAAATATTATTAATATTAGTAAAAAGCTTTGAATTTATTTTTCTTATCGAGCATCAAAAATTTTGATTATATTTTTTAAAAAACGAATTAATCATTTTGTTTTAATTTGGTAATTTCTTTAAAAAATATTTTGGTCAATTTTTTTTTACTTTTAAGGTTAAATTTTAATTGTTTTTTGGGCGGATTTTTAGAACTAAAAAACCTTTTTAGTGCTATTTTAAGTGGATGTCCTCTTTTTAGACATGAGTCGGTATCTTCACTTCTGATTCCTTTTTTAATATATGTAACATTTTAAAGAAATTTAAGTTTGTAGGTGTAAGTTTTAATTAGAAATAACATTTCCTTCAATATCCACTTTTTTAAAATTAGTAATATTTTTTGCTAATTTTAGCAAATCCGTTTTCAAAAATTTGTAAAATGATTTCTGAAATTAGCAACGAAAATTTGTAAATATTCTGTAAAAATTCTATAATTTGTAAAATGTAAATAGCAAAAAGATTTGCTAAATAATAATTTTTTACTAAAAATCAGTACAAAAATAGTACAGTGCGATTGAAAACCGTTTACAAATTTTTCTACTAACTTTTTTTTCTGAGTGTACTACAGGGCAGTTTTTTGTGTAGTAATCAGTAATTGTTCTTTTTAACTGCAATTAAAGTTGTTTTCCAAGGAAAACTACAAAAGCAATTTTTTGCTGCACAAACATTTTTTTATGATTTAAAAACCTTTTTTATTTGCTTGAAAATGTTTTTCCCTTTATAATATTTTCTCAATATAATTTTGTTGTTAATCGATAACAAAAACTGTAGAAACTATAAAAACTGAAATTCGGTTACAGTTGATTTTCAATTGAACTATTTTTGAATGCTTTACATACCCAACCTTTATAAATTTACATTAACCGCGTTTTTTGTGTGTTAACCACTGATATAATTCCCTACGAAACACATCATCTGCAACGAAATAGTTGCAATTTTTTTTGTTTTGTTTTCCGCATATTTAAATAACCAACAAATATACAATCTTCAAAATAACTAAAAAGCTTTTTTTAGGAAAAAAAGTGTATTGTTGTCTTTGGATCACGTTTCTAACGTTTTTATCTAAATAAAACGTTAGAAACTATTTAAGTATTTTGTTTATTTTCCCCCCAAAAAAAAACAAGAAGGAAAAAATGTATTATTTGAAAATGTTTTCTTTATAACACTGTATTTACTCCATCATCTTCATGGAGTGACTTCTTTTCTTCTTCTTTTTTTTTTGCTGCCTTTTGGTTAGTTTACATACAAATGAAAAAAGGTGGTTTTAAACCGCATAACAAGCTAAAGGTTAACACTTCCTTTTTGCCAACAACAACAACAACAAATACATTAGCAATGCAAACAAAGGCTTTAATACTGAAAGAAACATTTCAACCTTACTTTAACTACATGCTAGTTAAAAGATTGTTATTTCATGCGTTTTTTTTTTTTTTTGTATTTTCCTCATTTATTTGTTATTTGTTTAAAGAAACAACCGCGTGCAAATGATGCTATTTAAAGCGGCGTTTAAAATTTAACTAACAAAAAATTGGAGAAAAAAACTTTATCTATTTGTTTTTCCTTACTGTTGTTGCAAGTTTGGCTTTAGCTAATAGTCTAATAGAAAAAAAATACTTCTTTAAAAATAAACCGCAACTATGCAAAACATACAACAAAACATTTTTAAGTCACTTTAAGAAAAAAAAAAGCTGCTGTTTTTTTATCGATTTAACAATTTGGGCTGTTTATGGTATTTTCGGCAAAGTTTTTTTTTTAAAAGCCTTAATGCCACATATAGATAGAGCATATTCTAAGTTTTTAATGATGTTTGTAACAAGTTATAACAATTGATTCAGGTTCTAATTAAAGATATTTATTTAGATTTTAATACTAAATATAATAATTTTTAAGATTATCACCCTTTAGAAAAATATTATATGAAAGATGTTTCTCTTACGCAAAAAGTATAAAGAATATTTTTGAAATGGAATGTGAATCGAAAGGAATTGAAAAATTATACAAGCGGAGCAAAACAAAATAAAACATGAAATGTGTGGGACTTAGGTATTAGATAAGAGTACAAAATGAAAAGGAACAGGGAAATTAAACATGCGACAAGGGGAATGAGAGTAGGCAAGGGGAACAAAATTGATTGTAATTGATATTTATCGATTCGAATATTTCTTTTTTCTTTTATATCGACTTTTCTCCATTTTTCAAAAACTGTCATTGTTAATTTTTTATTTATTTAAAAGAAATTAGCTTAAAATATAAAATTATAAGCTAATTGGGGAGAGCAATAGAAACTTGGGCCTTCACCTCGAGGTAAAGGGTGGTTAAATTTTAAGGGCCGATGTTGATTTTGAATAAAACACAAATTATTTAGGAAATTATTGTCATTTCTTTTTATTATGATAATATCACGCAGAGAAAAAACATGGTTGCAACATGATCACTGCTACTATATTGTGTTTGCTGCAGTTGGGTATGGTTGTCACAACCATATTGTTGGTTGTCTAACCATCAACATAGTCGCTACAATCATTATTATAGTAAATGTTTCACTACTTTATGGTTGCCACCTTCTATTTTATAACATGATTGACTGTAACCATACTGTGCTAATAAATATTCTGACTATGTAAAAAATATGATAATTATGCAAACATAAAATGCTGGCAACAATTAATGAATAATTATACATCAAATAAAACATGACATTGACATTTACAGTCCTAATACGAGTATTGTCTTGTTTTCATAAAAACCAAAATGTCTTAAAAAAACAATCATATATTGTTTATTAAAACTGGACAAATATCAGATGGGTAAAAAATACCTTTCATGTGGGATTAAAAAAAATTTTTTTTAACTTTAGAAGATTTTTTTGAGGGTTTTTTTCGAAAATTTCTTTTACATGTAATATTATTTACAATAATCAATTCATTGTCAAAAAGATTCTATATAAAGATTTAATATGGATCATATTATGATAATCCAGAAATCATAATATAGTTATGGGGACCATAATGTAATAACATTTTGAGCATACTATGATTACATGCAATCATATTATGATAAATTCAACATCACAATATGTTTATTTAGAATCATAATATGGTAATTTTTGGACCATAATATAACTGTAGGGTCAATATTATGGTAAAATTATGGATATTTTATTATCATAATATGATAACCATTATATAGTAAAAGTATGGTTGGCACAATCATAAACCCAAAAATATATGATGCTCTTCGAATATGATTCTCCCAGCCATGTTTTTTCTCTGCGTGATGGTATAGTTCAATTATGTATGGAACGAAATATCGGCCAAATGGCCGCCGCGACCTCGGCGGCACACCTCCATCCGATGGTCTCAATTTTCGATGACGCTGAGGCATAATTGAGGTTCTTTACGTTAATTATCTCATCCTTTAGCTCTTGAATTGTTGCTGGCTTATCGACGTACACCTTTTCTTTCAAATAACCCCAAAAAAAGAAGGCCAACGGTGTAAAATCACATGATCTTGGTGGACAATTGACATCGCCACCACGTGAGATAACACGGCCATTGAATTTGTCGCGCAAAAGAGCCATTGTTTCGTTAGCTGTGTGGCAAGTGGCACCGTGCTGTTGAAACCACATATCGTGCACATCCATATCTTCCAATTCAGGTCATAAAAGATCGTTATCATCTCACGATAGCGAACACTATTCACAGTAAATGCCCGACCGGCCTTATTTTAGGAAAAATACGGCCCGATGATGCCGCCAGCCCATAAACCGCACTAAACAGTCACTCTTTGTGGGTGCATTGGTTTTTCGACAATCACTCTTTTATCGGGTAGGACTCCTCTTAAAATTTTGTTTTCTGTTGTTAAGCTGTAACTAACATTGTTCATGTTTTTTGAACCATTAGTGTATAAAAAATTCATTGTTAATTGGTGCATTATTAATAGTAATAAATCTTAAAATAACTGTCACTGTCCATCTAAAACTCAAAATATATATGAACATACATTATCATACATAGGCTTTTATTGATATTACATGGGCATACATGGTCATATACATCCACACATGGTTCAATATATGAATATACATTATCTCATATATGACCATATATCTTGGGAGCCGAAATTGACCATACGAACATGACCATATATACTCATGTATGATTTTGAGTATATGTTCCCCAGAGCATGGGCTAATATAAAGATAAGCTAGGAATCTCACAAACATGGTAATAATGGGTGGGGGGGGGGGTTAAAAAGGGGCCTACCATAGATAGAGTTCTTTGTAAAATTGTCCCCCAGAAATGTGGTGAAAATATGGAGTTACAAAGAAGAAGAGTCTTACTTATTAACGGCTTGCACAAACCACTTTGGCTAGACAATTAGATTTTATGAAACTTTAACGAGTTTGTGTGGTAAATTCCTTCGATTAGAAATATTAAATTTAAAATATGTGTTCTAAGTCGTTAGAGAAACTTATTCAAATAAAATGGAAAGTTCCAATAAAAATGGAAAGTTCGCTCTTTTATCACCCATTCCAAACGGATAGAGCTAGGATTTGAAAATTTGTGGATTGCTAGTCCGTTGTAGACAGCCACTAAGACGGGGGTTCAGTAAATATGTACTGGGAGGAGCAAATAGCAGAAAAGTCTCCAATAAGAACGTGGAAAAAATAGCGATAACTATAAAAAGTTTTCTTTATCTATAAACCCGTACTGCCGGCATTCGAGTTTGAAATTTGGCAAGTGGATTTTAATAATCAAATAAGCTATTCAAACAATTTTTTAATGTGTTTTTTAACTACTTTTTAAGAAACTTAAAAAACTGATTCTCAAAAACTGAACTGGAAATATATTTGGATGAAATTTGGAGCACAATCTGTGGAAATCAAACTATATTTGGACCCATCCAGTTCTCCTATAAGCCCACCTTCCTGGTATTTGTTTAAATGAACTTTAAAACAAACTACCGGTCTCAAATATAAAGATATTTAGAGGATTTGTAAGTTTCTGTTTGGCAATTTCGTTCTATATTTTCCGAACAGTTCATAAAAAGAGAATTGGGACCCTTTCCAGAATTTAGACAACTTCCCTAAATTTGACTCAAATTTTGCTTGATGTCAGGTTTAATATCATCTTCTCACTAGGTTCTTATTTTGTAGTAGTTGGTGGAGGGAAATTATGTCAATTTAAAGTCTATAGTTGGTCAATGAAATTTTCTTTTCGAAAATAATTAACAAAAACTATAGGGTCCGCCATCTAACGTTTTTTTTTTTTTCAACTAGTGCTTATTTCGTGAATGGTAGCACCTAGCTCATGTCTGATTTGACAAATAATTAGTTTTATCCTTCCGCTGAACGAATATGGTTGTGTATACGCTTGAACAACGCTGGGAAATATTGCGACATTACTTTGAAAATCATGGTAATGTTGCAGAATGTCATCTTTTTAATGTCATCCTTTCAGATGAAGCTCATTTTGATCTTGGCGGGTATGTAAACAAGTATGTAAACAAGCATTTCGGGCACAGAAAACCCGCACGCATACATTGAAAAGCCGATGCACCCAAAACGAGTCACTGTTTTGTGCGGATTTTGGTCCGGAGGCATAATTGGGCCATTTTTCTTCGAAAATGAGCAAGGAGTGGCCGTTACAGTCAATGGCGATCGTTTTCGGGCCATGTTGAACGAATTTTTGTTCACAAAAATTGAAGAGGAGGATATTGGCAACATTTCGTTTCAACAGGACGGCGCTACGTGCCACACAGGGGCTGCAGAGCTGATGTCGTTTGGCCACCCCGGAGCTGCTATTTGACACCGTTAGACTATTATTTGTGGGGTGCCGTCAAGGATAAGTGTTACGTCGACAAGCCAGAGACAATTGACGCTTTGAAGGACAATATTTGTGAAGCCATTGGTGAAATACAGCTGCACACAATCGATAATGTGCTTAAAAATTGGACCGATCGTGTTGGCTACTGCATGGCCAGCCGAGGCAGCCATTTGAATTAAATTATTTTCCATTATTAACCGGATGGATTGTACTTTCAAATAAAAAAAGAAATTTGAGAAAATATTCAGTAGTTTTTTTTTATAGCATTTTCAAAAAAAAAAAGTTATTTGGCGGACCCTATACATGAATTTAAATTAAAAGTTAGTAGATCAAATTTTAAATATAATTTCATTTGATTTAAATAGTAATTTACTTAAAATAAAATGTGGTTTCTTAAAAAAAAAAAAAAATTAATTAATTTTGTTTAGAAAAGCTAAATTTTTTCATGTTGTATGCTAAGCACAGAAATAAAAACAAGTAAAAAAGGACTAAATTCGGCTGTGCCGAATCTTTGAATACCCTCCACCATAGGGACTGAAGATGATATACGTATATACTAAATTTAGCATGAACTGTAATATGAATATATTTTGTCAATTTATGTAACGAACTTTTGTTATTTAGTTTTAGTAATGTTATCTATTTAGTTTTAGCAATGTTATTTACAGAGGTCTGCTCTGTTAGCGACTTTAACATTGTTGATTTTTACGTTAACTTAGTTATTAGAGTAACACACATAAAGCTCTAAGAATGTTATTATTCTCATAGTATGTAAGACAATAAATGTAATCGAACAATAAGAAGACTTAATAACATTTTTACTTAACAGAAAAAAAATATAGATACAGATTGTACAAATTTAGAGGTACCTTCACATTTTCACTCATAACTTTTGAACCGCTGAACCGATTTTGCTCATTTTAAATACCAAACTGCTCGGGAGGATGTTCAATAATCTGGGTAAAAATAGGCACCCCCGCTTCCGTCTTCGCGTCGTGATCGCCATTTCAACAGACATACAGACAGACGGACATCGCTAAATCGACTTAAAATTGCATAAGGATCACGAATATATATACTTTATGGGGTCTTAAACCTATATTTCGACATGTTACAAACGGAATGACAAACTGATATATACCCTTTCCATATATGGTGGAGGGTATAATAAGATTTTAATTTTTAAGATTTTAAAATAGTTTATAAAAAATTTCTTATATATATATATATATATATATATGTACGAATTATAAATTATTTGTAATTCTGTAAGGTCTTTGAGTAGTCGTTCTAGATCAAGTATAACTTCGCCATATTCCTTCTTATTCAAATTTGTTTAAATTTTTTTTTAACTGGCCCGTTAATTTTTTTTTATTTAACAAAACAAAAGATACAAATCCGTTAAAATAAACAAAAATAAACAAAGATTTTTTAAATGTGATTCTTTGTGGCAGCTATTTGGGACAATATGGTTAAACAGCAGTTTTTCCTTATTTCATTTTTTTTTTTTTTGACTCTCGTATATATTTTGTCACAGTTGAGCTGTGGTGATGATGTTGGCGTTAAATTTTTTTTTATTTTTTTTTACTATTTTGTGGTGTTAAATACCCTGGCAAAAATTCCTCTTAACAACTTTTTTTACAAGAAAATTTCTACATTTTCTTTCTTACACCTCAATTGTCGTTTGAAATTACAAACTGTTAAACTTTTACTAATAGTTTTAGTTTCTTTAAGATGCTTGTTAAGGTTATTTTGTTGTTGGTATTAATTTTTTTGTTTTCTTTCTACAGAGTTCAAAGTGCTGGTGCTGTTTTTAGTTTAACTTAAGATTTTTAAGATAAAACATTTTATTTGGTAATTAGTTGTTTTTTATATGCACGATATTGAAATTTAACAAAATCGCTATTTTCCATGCATTCGGATTGAAAATAAAAACTACAACAAAGTAAGGAAAACACTTTGTTTTTTTTTCCTGTTGATAGTATTATACAGATTTGTTTAAAAGTTGGCAAAACTACCGTTATCATTTGTTAAATTAACAAGTTTAAAAACATGTTTTTAGCACCCCTTTAAAAAGAGATAAATTTTCATTACATAGAAAGTCTTATAGAAAAGGATTTGTCGTGCAAAGTACTTATCTATGAATATAAAAAATTGGATTATCTTTACACGAGAATTTTGAGGTTCAAAAATGGTTATGCGGCTAATCAAAATCTATTTTTTTTTTAATCTAAGAGCTCTAACCTGTATATGTTTCTACAGATTTTATACTTCTTTATATTCAGAGAATATTTTTTAGTAATTTCCTCAAAAAATGTTCTTTATAAAAATTATTTTATAGTTTGGCCATCAGCTTGTTCTGTAGTTTAAAAATTGCGAATGATTAATATTTTTGTAATAATTATATATTACTCATACGTGTAGAATTATTCTGTATATTTTAGAAATGCGTTTTTTTCTTTCATTAAAGTGGAAGATTTTAATTTATATTAAAAAGTTTAAATATTTTCCGGTTGATAGTTAGCATTCAAAATCTGACAAAATTTTGTCTTTTTGCTAGAGTTAAAAGAAATATTTGTAGTTGGTAATTTATTTGTTTTTTTTTTATGATGACGAAACATCAGTTTCTTCAAAATTTGACACCTGCCAATAAAAATGTAAAAAAAAAAAATAATTCACTTTTAACGGTTATCTGACAAAATCTTTTTTAACTCCTCTTAAAAAATATATATTATAGAATTTTTTTAAATACAAAATAAACATAATCAATTTAAACTCCTCTTAAAAAATACATATTATACAATTTTTTATATATAAAATAAAAATAATCAATTTTACAATAAAGGCGTTTCTTTTATGATCCCACATAAATTTACATAATATATTGTTTTTTTTTTTTTTTCTTAAATGTCTCTAAAAATGTTGCAATTAATCAATTTATTAATAACCTCTGAAAAAAACAAAATTATCTTTAAAAAAATATTCAATTAACATTTTTTGCTTAATAAAATAAAATTTAACCTAAATTAATTGAACACTAAAAAATTCAACATTAATTTACACCGACAAAATAATACATACATTGAAATACAATTGAACACTTACACATGTACTGTGTATGTACTCAACGATTGAATGGATATTAGAATAACAGCAACTGAAATATCAAAATAGATTTTTATCATAGCCAGCATATTTTATACCAAATTTGTTTTATGCAAATCTAAATTGAAATGAGAAACGGCATCGTTTATAATGTTCAAATTCGCATAATAAAAAACGAAGTCACTGCCACAAAAACGTTACATGCACTTAGAGAAATTAAATTATCCAAAACTACTTGTTATGGGACCTGGTAAAAATAGGACTTATTACAGAACTGGTACAACACTACCTCTATAATTAAAACTTTGTTGTAGTAACAATGTAACTACATAAATGTTGCACAAAAATTTAAATTTTCCACACTTATGACACGCCCCACTTGAATTCACTTTTCCCTATTTAATAAAAATTTATGTAGGAATCATCAAAATCTAATAAATCACAATGTCTGTTTCCAATTTGAACTAAATTTAATAAAATTTAAGTGCCAGCAAGCTAACTCTTTTGGGGGGTTCCCCTAAAATTTGAATACCAGATGGAAGAGACAAATTTGTTAATTGTTCGAATTTTTTTGTTTTAAGGCTTTTTGTTTTGAAAAATTAAAAAAAAAAATATCAAAATACATTTCGTTTAACACCAAATTCGTATATCAATTCTTTGAAACCCTTAAACGTGGGATTGAGACGCAAATGAGGTACCCGTGCTTATTTGTATAGTCCCCTCCACCAATTATCCAAAGTTTATTACAATTAGAGAGAAACCATCAGCGACATTACTTGTAAGTAAAAATTTGTACATTGTGCTGAGTATAATACTGGTTCTTATACTCAAAAAAAATTAACTAGAATTTAAAAAAATTAACTTATTTGGAGAAAAAATTGTAATGAAAACTGCGCCAAAGACACTTCTTAAATATTTAATAAATTTTTAATATAAATTAAGAAACAAATTTTACCTTAAAATTTCTAAATTATAGGAAAATTTTAATATTGAGAACTACATTTATATTAGAAAACAGTAAAATTTCATCCTAATTAGTTCATACATCATCTTAAATTTTACTGTTAGTTAGGATATGTTTTTTTAAGAAAAATTTTATTTAAGTTTATTAATTTCCTAAAAATAAGAAAATATTTTCTTTCATCAAGTGAAAGTTGTGCTTAAATTTTATAAAAATTTTCTAATAAATATAAAACTGTTTCTATGATAAAGGTAATGTATTAAACCATAAGTATTTTCCCAATTTCGGAGGACTTCAGCTTTGTAAGAACACTGCTTTTGACAATATAAATTTAATTTTATTAGCAACAAGGTAAACCAATATAAAAAATGTACTTCAGGATATCTGAAACGTAATAAATTGTGACAAAGTCAGATCCTTTTCATAGAGAGAGAACAATAAAAAGGGACGCCCTAAGTGACACACGGCATCCATGGCTAATTAATACTGGGGGTCCTTTGTCTTCTTAAATTAACTAATTTAAGGGAATTGTTGCAAGAATGCAAAATATCAGAGTAATATTTCTTGTTATTATTGGAAAATGGAAAAATGTCATCCTTATTTTTATCTTAAACCTTAATTGACATATACAAATTTTAACTTTTTATTATTAAGTGAAAAGAATATTTTAAATGTCTTCGATAAATATAAAGTTTTATATAGCAAAGCCATTACGCCGTAATGTATAAAATGTGCTTGCGATATTTTGTATTGAAGTCAGCAAATAATATGATTACATTTTTTACGTTTTGTTAACAAAATTTTAAAATATATTTTAAGCTACTTTAAGTTCAATATTTAAGACTGTTAGAGATGGGCACTTGAGCGATTTTTAACTCACGCTCCCGCACGATCACGAACTAAAAATAACAATCATGCTCGATAATTTTTTTTATTGTTACTTTAATTTGTTTCCTTTTACGAATATTTTTTCTTTAAAATTAGGAAATATTAACTAGTTTGTTTTTAATTTACTGTTTTTTTTTGTTAAAAAAGAATATTGGAAATAATTTAAACGCTTACCAAAAAAAATCCTATACCTAAGTTTATTATTTTTCAAAAATTAGAATACTTTTACTGGAAAAAAAATTTTTTATTCAAATTTTTAAAGTTTATCTGAACTAAGTTGCATGAAAATTTTCCTTAAAAATAGTTTATCAGTTTCTAAAACCAAATAAATTTTTATTATTACAATTACACAGGAACAAATTTATTACTTTTTGTTTCAAATTTCTTAAACTTATTTTTAGAAAACAGTTCTTAATAATTAGAAAGTGGTAGATTTAAAAACTGCATTTAGAAATGACTTTCTAAAATTTAGTTAAAATAAGTTTTTGTTCGCGAGTAGTAAACTCGCGGAAATAAACTGAACACATAATGAGTTCAAGTACTCTCTCATTTTAAGTTACACATTTTTCAAATTTCTAAATTTTGAATGTTCTAAATTTTTTTTTTCCTTGGAAGTATGAATTATTTCTGAGTATATAAACTATTTAATTGTTACCCAAACAATAAACAAATTTTTAATTATTGTAAAAGAAATTTTGGATTAATTGTTGATGTTTTTTTTTTTTTTTTTTGAGCGAAGATCTGAATTATTTCAAGATCTGTATTGAAAAATTTTAAAATATTGGATAAATTTTAAAATATTCATTATTTTGAATACTTAGACTCGTAGAGTGAAACGGATAACTGAGGGTATAAAAGAATAACGTGACTGTCTGTCTGTCTGACTGACTGACTGTCCGACTGTCTGTCTGACTGACTGAACATCGCCGAGCCCAAATCGTTCGATTTAGTAAGCTGAAATTCGGTATATAGACATCCGCTAAGTCTCCCCCTTGATGGCCTGTTCATTTTTAATACATATGAACGTGTTTTATGGCCTACTTCTTTGAATTTTCTTAAAGAATGTGGCAAAAATGGATGTAAAACCGCTTTTTCTAGAAGGCTTATTTTTTTTGGAATATGTATTCCCTGGGGTATGGGCTGATTGACTGATAAGATAGTTTTTATGGTTATCGCTAGGAACGTAAAGAGAATAGAGATTCAAATTGGAGTGCCGTTCACAACGAATATTTAAATAAAAAGTGGAAATTTAAGTAACAAGTGGACTTAAAACATTAAAATTTGTAAACTAAATGGATTCGATGGGCAACGAGTAGAATTGAAGCACAAGACAAGGTGAATGAAATGGAATGAAAAGAGAACTGAGTGAAATTGAAGTACTAGAGAAAGGGAACGAGAAACCAGTGAAACAAGTAACTAAAATAAATGAAATACTGGACAAAGGGAACGAAATTGAATGGAACGGATATCGAAATGGGATGAAACAGAGAACGACTGGAATCGAAATATTAAACACCGTGAACGATATGGAATAGAGCGATGTTAAATATTTATTAATTTGATTCTATGTAAGCGATTTTTCTGCATTTTCACGTTTTTCGAAAATCTTAACCTACAATGATAATATTTTTTATTAATGCTTTTTAAACAATTGTCATTAATCAGTGAAATCTAATTCTAAAATAATTATCATTAATTTAAAAAAGTGTAATAGAAAATATTTTCATTTGAAGTGATATAAATGCAGTGGTAACGAATTTAACAATTTAATAGTCCTTTATTAGTGGTCTCATTAGTATCATGCATGTTATACATCTCCTAGGGGGGAAGGGGAGCGATTTTGAAAATTTTTAAGGGTGGCATGTAAAGGGGTAAAGTCTCCGCCTAAACTTCTATTTAAACCCCTTGAAATAGAAATCAGAAATTCATTGATAAGCTTCTTTTTGATAATTCCGCCAGGCAAAGCCTTCCCATTAAGGCGCTGCCCAACCCCCTTTGGGTAGAAATCTAAAATTTGTGTTATTTGCAATATGTGTTAATTCACTGTTAAGGCACTTTTTGGAATTTTGACAGGATTATGGCAAAACAAGGGTAGCTTAGATAGTTTCAAGAGTCGAAAAAATGTCCCCTTTTGTGTCCTATCCAAAAACCTTCATCAAGAAATCTGCTAGTAAAATTTTTTGTTGCCTGGGAATGGACTTAAATATTAACTGAAGAGATATTTTTAGAAATTTCCAATTAAAAATATTGGCGAAAGGTGTCCCTTTGATAAACTCTGCAAACCCTTTAAGCTAGAAATATGAAACTTGAAATGGAAACATCTGTTAAAATAAAGTTAAACAAATTTATTTTAAAAGAAAAATACTTAAAAAAAATAAATTAATTTTCTTCTTAATATAATACAATATTTAAAACCAAACCAATCACGTAGTATTTGGTCTTTAAGCTGCGTCTCATAACCCCTTAATGAATTTGAAATTTGAGCATCATATTTGTAATTATCTTCTTAATATCAGTACCCTACGGGAAATGAAGGGTCGATTGATCCAAGGTGATAAATCTGTAATAGCTGAATCAGGGACATGTCACAATTCTGGTGTAAAATATAATTCAGTGTCTGAAAAAGTAGTAAAGCTGTGAAATTACAAGTGTCCCAACTATTGAAACGGTGGCAGAACCTTGACTAGTTCTTTGTAGATATATCATGTAACTAGAGAGAAATGAATATAACATCAATGTGGACCAAAGAAATGAGGACTATTATAAAGACAGAACACGGATCTGGTTCAACAAATTTTGCTGTGTATAAATAAATGTCAATCGGTGGCGAAAACCCCAAGCCCGCTACTGTTGCAAAGCTGACATAATACTGAAAAGATTTAAACAGAACCCAGTTTGTGACTGCAGAAATGATGACAAAACTCTTATCTAGTTCAAAAAGAAGTGATTACTTATGTGTTTAGATAGTGACATACATATAACTGCATTAATTCAAAATTAATCCAATGTGCATGATGAAGCGTCAATGACAGGCAAATCAAGCTGCCCACGACTGACTTATAGGTATCACAACACTTAAGAGTTTCTTAAGATACAATTAGGAGGGATGTTATCCCCAAAAATTCAAAATTTGTTATTGAAAGTTTCGATTGACGACTCTTTGCTCTTAACATTGTTAAAATTTATTTATTATTAAATTATATTTTTTAAAAATTATTTTTCGCTTAACTATACTATACGACTATATAATTGAAAATGGCTATGTGTTTAAAAATTTCTTAAAATTTAATTCAAAAATCCTAATAATTGTTACTATAATACTGGCCCTTAGACTTAATTTGTTAAAATTATATTAATCCATTTTCCGAATTTATTTGAACAAACATTTTTCACAAGTCTGTGATTAATTTATAATTATTTTAATGGAATAATTTGGTATTGAATAAAGTGGGATATAATTTAATTTATATTAAATTATTTTGTTTCGATAGAATAATTTGTTTTATGACTTTAAGTCGTAAAATATAAAAAATTGTAAGAACTTTTGTAATAAACTTTGCAGGTAAATTCTGTGACTTGACCTTATGGAATCTTTCAGAAACATGTTCTTAATATGAGACACGCGGAAAAAATATTGACAGGTTACATGCTAACTAATTTTCGTTTGCTCTGTGACATGTTCACTTGCAACAGTCAAGTGATATATCACGAAACTATTCGTTTCCTAAAAGTTCTGCAACATAACACATTGTCATTGATATATAACCATTTTTTTATTAATTACTTGTCCTTAGTCCTGTGGTATGTATATTTGAGTCAGTCACGTAACGTTTCATTTTGCACATCACGTAGTGTCTAACATGATAATTCTATCCTGTTCTAACGTGTAAGATAATTCTATCCTGTTCTGTTGCGCATTCACTTACACCAATGCAGTGATATGGTACCCTAAACAAGGTCAGCGATATGTCACAAGTAGCTTAAAAGGTAGAAATTGCCACCTCCTATGACAAGCCCATGTTAAAGTTACCGGTTACTTTCATATAAGAGAACCAACTCAAATACCGGTTTCTGCCATGAAGTTCCGGTCACGTGACTAATTCTGTGACTAGTCCATTTCCCGTAGGGTATGATTTGGTGTAACACATTTAAAGTTATTCAAAATTATTTAAATTATAATGAGATTTTTTAAACTTTTAATCTTTTAAATTCTTTCTAAGAGTGTCTTTACAAGTAGTCACTTAAATTTGGTTGCTTGATTTCTGTTTTTGGTTTCAATTGGGTGTTAAAATTATTGCACTTGGCAGCTAACAATATGGTATTTTATTTAATTGATGTTTAACCTTGAGAGTTTAAGCAAAAAAAAATATATAAAATAAACGGAGATATTGATACCTAATAGCAGTAATCTGCTCTTTTATTTTAATGAAAGTTTAGTTAGAAGCAAAACAAAAACAAAAAAAGTGTGAAAACTTAAATCTAAGAAAAAAAAAACTTGTTATGTTGCCACAAGAAAGACACAACAAAAAAAAACATGTTGAAAGTGATATGGATGATGGTGGCATAACTATTTAAGAAGTAAAAAAAGAGAAGTTTGGCAATCGATAGTTTTGGTTTAATGTTTTTAAGTGTGAATCGATTGTCAATTGCTAGGTGTACATTATAAATTTGCAACTTAAGGCAATTGCTGCTGTTTTAGTACGTATATTAGCATGCAACTTATGGTGGCACAATAAAACAGCAACAACAACAACAAAAATACTTAAATATATTTGATTCTCTGCTACTAAACTTGACTAATAGAAGTGGTAGTAGTAGTAGTAGAAATAAATGCTTATTCAAATATCTTGTCATGCTTAATTTAAGATTTCAAATCTTTGATAAGGGTCTTAGCAGCTATTTTAACAACTGCTTATTTATTTATATATATTTTTTTAGCACAAAACATTGCTGGTTACTGTCGCTATTGCTTTTGAATCGATTACTCAGTTTATTGCGTTTTTTTTTTTTTTTTTTTGAAAAGATCAAGTTGTTGTTTGCTTGTTAAAATAATTTTCATAATTTGAGGCTTTCATACCATTTACAATTGTCCATTGACTTGATACAAAGTAGTTTTTAAGTTAAATCAATGATTTTTTCTTTTTCATATAATTTTTTGTTCACTTTTAATCATGTTTGTGCATGCTTCTAGGTCAGATTTATTAAAAGATTGAATTGTGGTGTGTTTTGTGGAAAAAAAGTATATACTTGCATTTGTTAAATTTAGTTGTATATTGTTTTGTTACATAACTTTTGACATGTCTAAAACTGGAATCAATTTAATTTCAGTTTAGTATTATTGGATATTTACTATTTTGTTTGCTAAACTGCGTGTTGTTAGCTGCATGTTTGCGTGTTATTTTTCATATTTTTAGTTGTTTATTTATTTTCATGAATTTAATCAATTTTTTATTTCATGTTTTATCTGATTGAACAGACAAACAAAAAAAAACTAAATTGCTTAATTTAAGCTCATTGATTTTTTTGTTATTCATTCTTAAGCAGCAAACAAAACAAACAAATCTATGATTTTTCATGTTTGCTTAACTATTTTAGGCAGAAATATTAACATTGAACTTTGTCTAAAATGTATTAAATTTGATTTAGATATTGAAATGTTATATTAATCATTTGTATGGTATTTTTGTTTAGATCTGATAAAGGAAACTTAATTCGAGTTTAACGATTTAAAATAGAAACAATATCTTGACGAACTTATGTTTCTTATGCTCAGCAAAATATAAGAAATTTTAAATTTTAAAAATATTTTTGGATTTCAATAATTATTTCTTTTTAAAATCTTTCAAGTTTGAGGTATTTTTTTCTGTTGTAGCACTTTTCAAAGTCAATTAAAACTGTTTTTGTAACTTTTACATTGTGAGGACAGTTTTATTCTTGTAAGTTATACCAAGAAGATAGCGTTCCATCCTAATTGGTCCTGACATCGGAGAGATCAATAATAACTCTATCATACAGTCGAACAAAAAAAGACAGGGAAGTTGCTGTAAATTGTCAGAAACTTGTAATCCAAATACACCCATGACTCAGTGGGGTTGGGTTTGTTAATGATCTGCTTCACTTAAATAGTTTGTTAGTTCACTGCCACTTTCTCAGCCACTGTCAGGCATTTGCAGAATTAAGATCCAGGCACCTCGGGGGCGATGTTATATCGGACCTGGAATACCTTAGGAACGTCGACTGGTAAACCTTGAGGAGTTACGTCCGGGAAACCAGGTTTCTGAAAACCGGACGTTAACACTCATCATGTTCTTAGGGAGCGCACAGCAGGCCCAGCAGAGGCCTAGGTGTATATCGTAACGATATGAGGTTGCATTTCGATGCTTCTTCCTCCTTTCGACCTTACCTAACCTAGTTCACTGCGATAAAAAAGCGGTCAATTTGGAATTGGTACCTGTCCCATGATAGGTGAAAACTGGACCGGTTCCAAAAATATATATCACGAGATAGGTGAAACGACCGGTTTAAAAGTAATGACATGTTCTTTTGCATTAGTTCTGTGTTGTATAAGTTGAGTGACATGTTCTTTCAGACCAGTCCTGTGACATGTCACCGAGAGAAATTGACCCCATCCCCATCCGGTTCTATCACAATAAACCGGTCACGTGGCGTGTCCTGGGGTAGGTTCTTTTTCCGCAGGGTAAAAATAAAAGAAAATACCATTAAAAGAAATTATATTTCATTTAAAAACCATTCGGTCTCTTGACCGATCCCTATCACAATAAACCGGTCACGTGGTATGTCCTGGGGTGGGTTCCTTTTCCGGAGGGTTAAATAACAGAACATATCATTAAAATAAATAATACTTCATTTAAAAACCCGTCTACATACTTTTCATTTAAATAAAATGCTTTTTGTAAATTATGTTTAAATGTTTTTTAAGCAACTGGTTCACCAGTAAAAATGAATGATTAATAAGTTAAAAATAAATGTTAAAATTCCGTAAAAAATAACTGATTATTCAATAATTTAAAATCGTTGCTGTTTTTTGTATTTTTGTTAGTTTTATATTCTACAAAATGTATACTCACACAGTCTCTAGACACATTTTGTGTAAATGACCATATGTGTGTGTGTTTATAAAGTTCTTGTAATTTGAATTAAAATATTTTTTCTTTTTTATAAAAACAAACAATTAAAATAAAATAAAAATGGAATTTTTTTTTAATATATTTTTTTTTTTTTGAAACAAACAGAAAATCTATATTAGTAATAACTGTAACGAAAACAAAAAAAAACACAAACATTTCTGTTTCATGGGTAAATTTTTATGAAATTTCAAACATATTAAAAAAAAGTAAATGCAACTGAAAAAAATCGGTAAATGACAGAAAATCCTTTTAAGCAAATTTATATAAAAAAAAGTTTAAATAGATATTTTTTTGAAAAATAAATGTTGGCTCCTTTATTTTTAACTGAACTTAAAACTTTGTTATTAAACTACAATCAGTAAGCTACATTCATATTCTGAGTGTTCTTTTAATTATCAGTATAATCGTCTCCGTAGATGTTGAGAATAGAGACAATTTAATGTAATAGACAGTTCCCCATAGCCCGGTAAAAACAACTCTAATTCGGGTTATCTCGGGTCTAGAAGTGTTCGGGTAAAGTTATTTTCTATTGATGGTTCAAAGTAACCCGAAAGTGACTCCCCTGCAGGAGGAGGAGGAGGAGGAGGACCTACCCCACGATACGTCACGTGACTGGTCCACTGTTATAGGGACTGGTAACTGTTTTTTATATAAAAAAGACGGGTCACTTTAACATGGGCTTGTCCTAGGAGGGGGTCAATTGCCCTCTGTGACATGTCACAAGATTTGTCCAAAAGAACATGTCACACAACTAACCCCAAAGAACTTATCACAGAACCAACGCAAAAGAACATGTCATGACTTTTAAACCAGTCTCGTGGTAGGTACTTTAGGAACCGAACCTCTTTATTACCTATCTCGTGATATGTATTTTCGCAACCTAGCCAGTTTTTACCTATCATGGGACAGGTCCCAATGCCCAACTGACCCCTTTTTTTCCCGCAGGGTCACGAGACTAAGTAGGAAGCAAGTCGTGTTAAATCGTGAAAGACGAAAAAGGTTCTGAAATGATAAGGTTTCGAACTACGCCGTGAAATAAAGAAAAACCTTCTAAATACAATTAAATGTAAAGAATGTAAAAAAAATTGATGAATGTCAAGAAATTACAGAATGTAAAGACCGTAGGAAATGTAAAGAATGTAATGAGTGTAATGAGTGTAAACAATGTAAAGAATGTAAAGAATGTAAGGAATGTAAAGAATGACAGTAATGTCAATAATATAAGCAATGTAAAGAATGCAGCAAAAGTAGAGTAAATAATGCAAACAGTATTCTTGTTTTTTTTTTGCGAAAAGTTCACCCTCATTCCGTTCACATATAATTGGGCCGCATGAAATTGATCATTGACATTTTTGCCAAATTTATGTTTCTCTCATAATTTCTAATAATCAAATTCCTAAAATTTATTTCCCATCTTAAGTACTTTTCATAATTTTCTCTATCAAACTTTTTAATAATTTTTTATGAGTTAAACATGAAAAATTTTCTTTAGTAGGATCATAGAAAATTAGCACACAACTCTTACCGTTCGTTTATTTATGTTTTTTTTTTTTCTCTTGCAGTACTCTAATAACCTCCGCAACAAATTGAAAATAAAATCCTAAAAATATGGTTCATATCTTGCAACAAAAAAAAATAAATTACATTAACCCTTTATTGGGCAAAACTTTCTGTAAGAGTTCTTAAGTAGTTATCATGAAAATGTTTATATAAAAAAAAGCATTTAAATTGTTAACTTTATTTCAAGAAAATTTTAAATATTTATGTAATACCAATAGTTTTTGTAATACCACATTAACACTTAACCAAAAATTAGTGATTTTTAAATATAACAATACTTCTATTTACTTGTAAAATTTCAACAAGTTTTAAACTAAAAACTATATATTTTTAAAAACTCTTTTGGTTGCAGTGTAATATGGGCAAATATTTTGGTGATTTCACTGCGTTTATTTTGTTTGGGTTTATTTCTGCTAATTTACAGATATATTATTTTGAAAATTTTTTTTCAAGCTTTTTTCCTTAAATATTTTTGCCTTAGAGGGTTAAGTAAAAACGACAGCGAAATATTTATAAACATCTTTTCATTCATTCATATTCGTTTCGTTCAGTTAGGTTCAGTTTTTTTTTTTTTTTTGGTTGATGGTGATTGTTAACTGCTTTTCATGCTAAAGATTATTTGTTGTCGTTTTGACTCTCTAAAGCTGTAATACAAACTAAACACAGCGAAACAGTAGTTGCCCAGAAAAAAAGACACATTTTTTTTTATGAGCCATAACTTTTTTGTAGCTTTTTTTTCAACATTCGCACAGATTGCATGTGATTGTTTGCATAACCTCGACCTTAATGAAATCATGTTGTTGTTATTATTGTTGGTGCTGCTGCTGCTGCCAATGCTGTTACTAAGAGATGACTATGACCAAAGTATTTTTCTTAAGATTGGCAATGAAACAGATGCTTCTTACAATTCGTTTGTTATTTCGATTATTTGAATGCCCTACTTTATTTTTGATCAGTTTGATTGGGATAGAAATTGGTGATACTAACAAAAATGTTAGAATTTGAGACTTATAATATGGTGGTATTTTGTCTAAGGCTTAGCTTGGATGCTTCAATTATTTTACAGTCATTTTCTCATGTTAGTTCTGCTTTAATAGCTACAAATCATAAAAGAAATTTTCAAAAAAAATTAATTATCACCTTTTAAGTCCAATAAGTCTGTTAAATGTTAACAAAACTTATATAAAAAGTAAAAATTGTTTTTGTCATATTGCATTTAGTTTTACAAAATGTATCAAAATTTTATAAAAATAAAGATAAAATTTTTTTAATACAATCATGAATTCCATTTTTTTAAATCATATCATTGTTACAAATAATATAAAAAGAATTTATATAAGAAAAAAAATTTATGGTAAACAAAATTTGAGGTTAAAAAAAATGTGGTGGATGTTATTCACCTTGTGGTGTCTGCTGAAAAAATATTATTATTTTAATAATATTAAAATTATTTATTCATCACGTATTTTGGAGGCTACTAAAAAAGTACCAAACTTAAAAAAAGTACCGATGCTGTATAACAACAAAATAAAAACAATATTTGTTAACATAAAAGTCTTTGAAAAGTTTTAAGCACGTATTTAGGAATGTACTAAAGAGGTGCCAAATTTTAAAAATAGTACTAATGATTTATAACAACAACAAAAAAATATTTGTTAATATAAAAGTATTTTAAAAAGTTTCAAGCACGTTTTTAAGAGGGTACTAAAAAAGTGCCAAATTCTCAAAAAGTACCAATAATTTATAACGATAAAAGAATATATAATATTTTTTAATATAAAAGTATTTTGAAAAGTTTCAAGCACGTATTTTGAAGGGTACCAAAAAAGTGCCAAATTCTCAAAAAGTACCAATAATTTATAACGATAAAAGAATATATAATATTTTTTAATATAAAAGTATTTTGAAAAGTTTCAAGCACGTATTTTGAAGAGTACTAAATAAGTGCCAAATTGTAAAAAAAAGTACCAATGTTATATAACAACAAAATAGAAAAGAATATTTGTTAATATAAAAGAATTTAAAAAGTTTCAAGCACGTATTTTGGAGGGTGCAAAAAAAGTGCCAATGCTATATAACAACAAAATAAAAAACAATATTTTTTAATTAAAAGGTATTTTAAAAAGTTTTAAGCACGTATTTTGGAGGGTACTAAAAAAGTGCCAAATTCTTAAAAAGTACCAATGCTTTATAACAGCAAAATAACAAAATATTTGTTAATATAAAAGTATTTTCAAAAGTTTCAAGCGCGTATTTTGGAGGGTACTAAAAAAGTGCCGAATTCTAAAAAAAATACCAATTCTTTATAACAACAAAATAAAAAACAACATTTGTTAATATAAAGGTATTTTAAAAAGTTTCAAGCACGTATTTTGGAGGGTACTAAAAAGGTGCCAAATTTTTTTAAAAAAAGTACCAATGCTTTATAACAGCAAAATAAAAAAAGTATTTGTTAATATCAAAGTATTTAAAAAAGTTTCAAGTATGTATTTTGGAGGGTACTAAAAAAGTGCTAAATTCAAAAAAAAGTACCAATGCTTTATAACAACAAAATAATATATAAAATCTTTTAATATAAAAGTATATTAAAAAGTTTCAAGCACGTATTTTGGAGGGTACTAAAAAAGTGCCAAATTCTAAAAAGTACCAATGCTGTATAACAACAAAAGAAAATATAATATTTTTTAATACAAAAGTATTTTAAAAAGTTGCAAGTATTTTATTTATTTATTTATTTTATTTATTAATCATATAATTACAAATTATATGTTAATACCCTAACCGAGCACTAGCAACAAAGGCCTTCGGCTCGTTGTAGCGAAAACAGACCAGAGCCTCTGGTGGGAATTGAACCCACACTGATAAGCTAGCACGCTACCAACTAGCCTACCGGGGCGCTCAAGTTGCAAGTAACTGCAAGCTAAACCTTTGATTTCAAGTTTGTTGCTTAAGTCTTTTTTATTATTAAAAATTAACAAGAAATCGAAATTAAAAAAAAATGCAGCAAAAAGGGTGTAAAATTTGGAATTTGGAACAAATAAAAGGATTTCAACATTATAATATTCATATTTTAAAGGGCATTTTAAATTCGTTTTCATCCAGTTTTCTTTGTGATTGGTTTTTATATGTAAGTTGTTCCTGTTTTTTTTTTTTTTTTTTGTTGCAACATCGTGATTTTACAATTTATTTAATAGTTTTTTATTTCATTCTTTTCAAAAGAAAATGTTACAAGAGATAAATAATTCTTTTTAGTTTGTATTTGTTGTTTTTGCATTTTCAAAAGAACACAAAAAAATAAACAAATAATACCGGAAAACTCTCTTTTTAAGTGCAGCTGTATTAGGAATAAAAAATAGTATTAGAAATTTGAGCTTGATAAGATAGGTGGTATTAAGAAATTGAAGACTTTTTATTTAATGTGTTTTTTTTTTAATTTTTCTATTTAAATCTATTGTTTACAATTTTGGCCAAGACAGATGTTCATTAAATATTTTAAGTTTTGTACACATTTTAGGACAACACCTTAGAGATTAGAGAAACTTCGAAGATTGTAATGATAATATTATTTTTAAAAGAAAAATATACAGGAGACTTATATGTCAACAAAATTAAAATTGTTTGACAATATATTATATATTTTCAAATATAATTGTGTAAAACTCTCTACCATATTAAGCCAACTAACCAAGTAAAGCAAAACTTTCTTATTATACTCCATTACTTTGAACCACTTTTCCTTTAACTCTTTTAATTCTCACACACACACATAATTTCTAATACCCTAAACACGTTTAAGCATGTTGGAGCTATTACCTAAAAAAAAACAAAAAAATCTCAAATCTCTTAGAGAATCTAATGGCACAGAATTGTTTAACACATTGTCTGCACTCCATTCATTCAATATATGAGTCAATGTAATAAAAACTTCAGATCCTTAACAGTAAAATGCGTTTTTTTTTGGTGTTCAAACAAAAAAGAAAAGTAATAATAGTAATGTTTAAGTACTAAGTATATAAGTTTGATGATTACTTTAAACAGCACGTTTATCTATGTTTAAAATATATATGTCAGAATACATACAACGATTTAAGTATGATTTTGTTTGCTTTAACTAATAAAACGAAACTAAAGGAAATAAACAAATACGCCTACCTACTTGTGTACTTAAGTTACATAAAATAATAAAAAACGTGATCATTATATTGCTGTTATTTTTTTATGAAATACAATCAATTTTGTGATGAGTTTAAGTAAAAAAAAAATATGGAAAAATGGATTTTTCTATAATTTAGATTTAACATTAAGTTTGTTATAATAAATTTATTAAGTTCAAATTTATAAAGTTCGAAGATGATATTGTTTTAATAGCAGGTCATTTCTTTTAATCACTACTTAACTTTGTATGCTCTCGTATGTAGCAATTTTCCAAAACCTGACCTTTATTATGTTGAAAAAAAAATCACTTAAATCACTTTAAATTACAAGAAAAAAAAAACATTTTTAGTTTGTTGCCAGATTTTAATTTTAGTATATTTTTTATCTTTGCCAAAGATTTAACAGGAAAAGAAACCAAAAATAATACAATTAATTAAACTTAAACCTATTTCACGGACACTTTATTTAAGTTTTATAACCTATTCTTTAACAATCAACCTCTCAATGAACTATTGTGGAAGGAGAAGCAAAAAAAAAACAAATAAACTATAAAATCTTTGCAGAAATACAATCAAAGTTACACTCAAAAAATTGGTGTGTATTTACAGCAAACAAGTAATGAGTAATAAAATTTATTGAATTGAATTTATTGCTATTGAAACTCTGAAAAAAGCTAGAAAAGCGAATTTAGGTTTTGAATTAAAAAAAATATGTAAAGAAACTATAACAAAATAATTACATTTCACACATAATGTGGTTCTATTCTTTTATCTTAACAAATTTGCCACTTAAGGGCTTTGGTGTCTTAAATACAAAATAGGGTATGTTTAAATTGACAAATTTTTTTTAAAGTGAATGTGAAAAATTGTTTAAAGACTAAGTACTCAGCTTAATAGATGGTCATGTTAAGTTTGCGGTTCTCATTTATAAGATAAAAATGTATAAAAAAAATATTTTCTTTTTCTCGTTTCAAAATTAAACAAACAGTAAGCTGTGATTCAATGTTCACTGTTCCGTCCACCTTAAACAAAAGAAATGAACACTCACAATATATTTTCCGTTACCGACTGTAGTTTATTTAAAAAATAATACGTAGAGTTTGTTTTTAAATTAAGAATCAATTGAAATAAATTTTTTAACTATTTGAATCAGTCATTCAAAAAACAAACTATAAAAATTTAAAGACATTCAGTAGGAGTTGATATTTTCTGTTAAATGTAAAATTTTATATTTTCTGTTTCTAAAAATAGAAATTCATATAATTGCTATTTATTTTTTTACAAAAAAAGTTGGTTTATATACAAAATTATTTCAACAAAAATAAGCCCATATTTCCATTTATTTTAGTAATAAATTAAAAATTTTGCCAATTTTAAATTAAATATGCAATTTCTAAAAAATTTTTGTTTCATTTCAAGTTTGTTCTTAAAAGGTACTTTTTTCATAAAATTCAATTTTTTAATAAAATATATAATTTTTTAATAATATGTACTTTTTAATAAAAGGTATTTTTTTAATAAAAGGTACTTTTTTTATAAAAGGTACTTTTTTAATAAAAGGTTCCTTTTTAATAAAAGGTACTTTTTTAAAAAAAATTACTTTTTTAAAAAAGGTACTTTTTTAAAAAAGTTACTTTTTTAAAAAAAGGTACTTTTTTAGCAAAAGATACTTTTTTTAAAAAAGGTACTTGTTTAATAAAAGGTACTTTTTTAACAAAATGTACTTTTTTTAATTGAAGGCAGTTTTTTAATACAAGACACTTTTTAATAAAAGGTACTTTTTCAATAAAAGGTACTTTTTAATAATAGGTACTTTTTAATAAAAGGTACTTTTTAATAAAAGGTACTTTTTTAATAAAAGGTACTTTTTTAATACAAGGTACTTTTTTATTAATGGTACTTTTTTAATGAAATGTACTTTTTTAATAAAAGGCACTTTTTTTATAAAAGTTACTTTTTTAATAAAAGGTACTTTTTTAATAAAAGGTACTTTTTTAATAAAAGTTACTTTTTTAATAAAAGGTACTTTTTTAATAAAAGGTACTTTTTTAATAAAAGGTAATTATTTAATAAAAGGTACTTTTTAATAAAAGGTACTTTTTTAATAAAAGGTACTTTTTTAATAAAAGGTACTTTTTTAATAAAAGGTACTTTTTTAATAAAAGGTACTTTTTTAATAAAAGGTACTTTTTTAATAAAGGTACTTTTTTAATAAAAGGTACTTTTTTAATAAAAGGTACTTTTTTAATAAAAGGTACTTTTTTAATAAAAGGTACTTTTTTAATAAAAGGTACTTTTTCAATAAAAGGTACTTTTTAATAATAGGTACTTTTTAATAAAAGGTACTTTTTAATAAAAGGTACTTTTTTAATAAAAGGTACTTTTTTATTAATGGTACTTTTTTAATGAAAGGTACTTTTTTAATAAAAGGTACTTTTTTTATAAAAGTTACTTTTTTAATAAAAGGTACTTTTTTAATAAAAGGTACTTTTTTAATAAAAGTTACTTTTTTAATAAAAGGTACTTTTTTAATAAAAGGTACTTTTTTAATAAAAGGTACTTTTTTAATAAAAGGTACTTTTTAATAAAAGGTACTTTTTTAATAAAAGGTACTTTTTTAATAAAAGGTACTTTTTTAATAAAAGGTACTTTTTTAATAAAAGGTACTTTTTTAATAAAAGGTACTTTTTTAATAAAAGGTACTTTTTTAATAAAAGGTACTTTTTTAATAAAAGGTAATTTTTAATAAAAGGTACTTTTTTTATTAAAGGTACTTTTTTAATAAAAGGTACTTTTTAATAAAAGGTACTTTTTTTATTAAAGGTACTTTTTTAATAAAAGGTAATTTTTAATAATATGTAATTTTTTAATAAAAGGTACTTCTTTTATAAAATGTACTTTTTTAATACAAGGTACTTTTTAATATAAGGTATTTTTTATAAAAGGTACTTTTTTAAATAAATGTTCTGTTTTAACAAAAGTTTCTTTTTCAAGTAAAGGTACTTTTTGAATAAAAATTAATTTTTTTACTTAAAGGTACTTTTTTAATAAAACTGTTTTTCAGAGTTACCAATTTTCCAATATGGTAAGTATTGCCTGTGTCGGGCTAAGAATCGATATATTAACGTCCTCTTGTGCCCATGTGTACTTAGAAATTTTTACAGCATTTACAGTTTTCCTATTTTTATACTTTTCTGTGACCCCTTGTTTGTTTTTGCTATTAACCCATTTAAGGCTTTTTGATCAAAAAAAATTACTTAATTTTTAAAGCGAGATATTGTCAAAATCGTAATTTTGTAATATATAAAAAATATTGAATTGTTTCTTATTTTGTAACAAAAATTATTTAATGTTACTCATAGACAAAATTATGTATATTCTGTTTGCGCATGAAAATCTTCAAAGAAGGCCAACGTTCCTTAGGACAATTTTTTAAAAGTCAAAGTGATCCTTTTGAGTATTCTTCCAATAATTTTATTAAGATAGAATCTATACTTTAGACATAATTAATTTTTGTATCCCAGATTGGTATTTTCTCTAATGTGAGGGTGGGGCGCCATGACGTATGAGTTATACGAAAATATACTCAAAATATTACTCATACGTATGTAACGTATTTCTTGATAATTATCAAAATTTTATATACTAATGTTAAAATGATGCAATTTAATATTAACATTTTGTAACAATAACAAACAATTAATTGGGTTTTTTTTTTAATTTGCAAAACAAAAGTTTAATTAATAAAACAAATTTTTAATTAAAAAGGCAACAATAATTGCAAATATTTTTTTCTGTATTTGTTTAAAAGATTTTGTATTAAAAAATTAATTGAATCAATTAAACATTAACTTGAAATTAAATATTCTTTTAACAAATATTTAATTTTTCTGTGTGCATTTATTTTATAAAATTAAATCTTAAGGCTTTTATATTCAGCAATAAAGCGTATTCAGCGTATTCAGTAAAGCGTAGGTAACCTTTTATATGAATAACTACAAATGGTTAACGAATTAAAAAAAAGAAACTTCATAGCTAGAAATATCACGTTAATATAAGCGGCTCAATATGCGCTTAATAGTTCTATATAATTTCAACAATCATTTTCCATTAGTGTATATTACAATATGACCACCTACATAACCTCTCACTGCTATAGTATGTAGTATTTTTGTTGGTTATTTGGCTGACTGGTTCAAGTCCATAATATACTTAAACATTATTAAAGTAACATGTGCCTAAGTTTGTTTTTTTTTTGTCTATGTCCATGTTTCTTTCTGTTTTCTGTTGCTATATCTTCTGTCTGTATTTGTCGGTAGTTGATGCTTCACAATTCATCCTTTAAATGCTCTCTAAGACATACAATACACAACAACAGCACAATTGTGGGTCATGTTATGGTTTGTATTTGTATTTTAGAAAAATAAAAATTGCTTAAGCTTTAGTTTCGGCTGATGTTGTTGTTGATGTTGCTCATAGAATGGTGTAATCAAGCTAAATTGTTATAAATCTAAACAAACAGCGTAAAAATGTTCAAAATGTTAGAACCGTTAAAATGAAATGCATTGTGTATGTTTAGTTTTTTTCTGTTAGAGACAGATGTTGCAAGGAATTTATTGTTGAAGGACTTTTAGTTATATAAATTGTATATAAAATATCTTGAGATATTAATTTTATAGAGTAATCCGAAATGATTTTCCTTTAATTTCAAACAAATACTTTCTTAAAAGTTTATTAATATGAAGGACCATAGATAAAAATTCGTTTAAATTAATAGCAAGGCCAAAGGTATTAAATTGTATTTATAAGATATCAAATAATAAATATTCAATATTTATTTGTTAAAAATTTTAAATTAACAATTCTTATTTAAAAATTAAATTTCAGTTGGAAAGACTAACAATAAAAAATATTTAAATTTTTAATCAATTTTAGTATTTTGTTATAATAAATATATTCCCGTTTTAAGGCGTCGCTAAATTGATTAGTGAAATTTTTTTCAGTTCATTCTTTCAAAACTCTGCACATTGCATAAAGTGAAATGAATGGTGGTGTTGTTAGCTATTCATTTGTTTCCTTTTTTTAGCCAATTTTTTTTTAATTTAGAACTGGGAGAGTATCAGATGTGAGCATTGAGTTCTTTATACTTACGGTGTGTGTGGCAGAGTCCAGTCTTTAGATATTTTTTATGTTACTGCTGCTTTTTCCCCATTTTAAATGTATTTTACTGTACAAAGTTGTGTTGCTTAGCATTGTAAATGTAATGAAACCAGTTAATCAAATAATTTTAAAAGATGAAAGAATGTTGGCCAAAACAAACAAAAAGAATGTTCAATGTTTTCGGGAAAAATGTTATGAAAATAAACTAATGATATGATAATAGAAAACATTCTACAGTGAAAAAAAAATATTTTATTCTAGATTAGATTAAAAGATAGGCCAAACAACTACAGTTCAAATCAAAATCCTAAATAAACTGGAAATTTGTAATAAATTCTTTAATAAAAGCGGTAGTTTTTTATAAAATGTACTATTTTAAAAAATGGTATTGTACTATTTAATAAATTTACCTTTTTAATAAAAGGTACTTTTTTAATAAATGGTACTATTTTAATAAATGGTACTATTTTAATAAAAGGATCTTTATAACATTATGTTCTTTTTAATAAAAGGTAATTATTTTAATAAAAGGTACTTTTTTAATAAAAGGTACACTTTTAATAAAAGATACTTTTTTAATAAAAGGTACTTTTTTAATAAAAGGTACTTTTTTAATAAAAGGTACTTTTTTTAATAAAAGGTACTTTTTTAATAACAGGTACTTTTTTAATAAAAGGAACTTTTTTAATAAAAGGTACTTTTAATAAAAGGTACTTTTTTAATAAAAGGTACTTTTTTAATAAAAGGTACTTTTTTAATAAAAGGTACTTTTTTAATAAAAGGCACTTTTTTAATAAAAGGTATTTTTTTAATAAAAGGTATTTTTTTAATAAAAGGTAATTTTTTAATAAAAGGTACTTTTTTAATAAAAGGTACTCTTTTAATAAAAGGTACTTTTTTAATAAAAGGTAATTTTTTAATAAAAGGTACTTTTTAATAAAAGGTACTTTTTTAATAAAAGGTACTTTTTTAAAAAAAGGTACTTTTTAAAAAAAGGTTCTTTTTTAATAAAAGGTACTTTTTTAATTAAAGGAACTTTTTTAATAAAAGTTACTTTTTAATAAAAGGTACTTTTTTAATAAAAGGTACTTTTTTAATAAATGGTACTATTTTAATAAATGGTACTATTTTAATAAAAGGATCTTTATAACATTATGTTCTTTTTAATAAAAGGTAATTATTTTAATAAAAGGTACTTTTTTAATAAAAGGTACTTTTTTAATAAAAGATACTTTTTTAATAAAAGGTACTTTTTTAATAAAAGGTACTTTTTTAATAAAAGGTACTTTTTTAAAAAAAGGTACTTTTTTTAATAAAAGGTACTTTTTTAATAAAAGGTACATTTTTAATAAAAGGAACTTTTTTAATAAAAGGTACTTTTAATAAAAGGTACTTTTTTAATAAAAGGTACTTTTTTAATAAAAGGTACTTTTTTAATAAAAGGTACTTTTTTAATAAAAGGTACTTTTTTAATAAAAGGTACTTTTTTAATAAAAGGTACTTTTTTAATAAAAGGCACTTTTTTAATAAAAGGTATTTTTTTAATAAAAGGTATTTTTTTAATAAAAGGTAATTTTTTAATAAAAGGTATTTTTTTAATAAAAGGTACTTTTTTAATAAAAGGTACTTTTTTAATAAAAGGTAATTTTTTAATAAAAGGTACTTTTTAATAAAAGGTACTTTTTTAATAAAAGGTACTTTTTTAAAAAAAGGTACTTTTTAAAAAAAGGTACTTTTTTAATAAAAGGTACTTTTTTAATTAAAGGAACTTTTTTAATAAAAGTTACTTTTTAATAAAAGGTACTTTTTTAATAAAAGGTACTTTTTTAATAAAAGGTACTTTTTTAATAAAAGGTACTTTTTTAATAAAAGGTACTTTTTTAATAAAAGGTACTTTTTTCATAGAAGGTACTTTTTTAATAAAAGGTACTTTTTTCATAGAAGGTACTTTTTTAATAAAAGGTACTTTTTTCATAGAAGGTACTTTTTTAATAAAAGGAACTTTTTTAGTAAAAGGTACTTTTTTAATAAATGGTACTTTTTTAATAAAAGGTACTTTTTTAATAAAAGGTACTTTTTTAATAAAAGGTACTTTTTTAATAAAAGGTACTTTTTTAATAAAAGGTACTTTTTTAATAAAAGGTACTTTTTTAATAAAAGGTACTTCATTAACAAAAGGTACTTGTTTAATAAAAGGTACTTTTTTAATAAAAGGTACTTTTTTAATAAAAGATACTTTTTTAATAAAAGGTACTTTTTTAATAAAAGGTACTTTTTTAATAAAATGTACTTTTTTAATAAAATGTACTTTTTTAATAAAAGGTACTTTTTTAATAAAAGGTCCTTTTTTAATAAAAAGTACTTTTTTAATAAAAGGTACTTTTTTAATAAAATGTACTTTTTTAATAAAATGTACTTTTTTAATAAAAGGTACTTTTTTAATAAAAGGTACTTTTTTAATAAAAGGTACTTTTTTATAAAAGGTACTTTTTAATGAAAGGTACATTTTTAATAAAAGATACTTTTTTAATGCAAGGTACTTTTTTAATAAAAAGTACTTTTTTAATAAAGGGTACTTCTTTAATAAAAGATACTTTTTCAATAAAAGGTACTTTTTTAATAAAAGGTACTTTTTTAATAAAAGGTACTTTTTTAATAAAAGGTACTTTTTTAATAAAAGGTACTTTTTTAATAAAAGGTACTTTTTTAATAAAAGGTACTTTTTTAATAAAAGGAACTTTTTTAATAAAAGGTTCTTTTTTAATAAAAGGTACTTTTTTAGTAATAGGTAATTTTTAATAAAATTTTCTTTTTTAGTAATAATAATAAATTGATTTTTCTATAAGAAGATGTACCACCACAGCCCGTAATTGAAAAACATTGAACACCACATGGCGTATGAGTAATATGAAAATATAAATAATATAACTCATACGTATAAGCTGGATATTTAAAATACTTTAAAATCTTACTCTTAATGCCTTATAGTATTTTTACACTGAACAACAACTTTGTGAAATGCATGGAAGATGTTGAAAATGTGAAAAAAATTGTTTACATTGGCAACATCTTTCATCTGTTATTTATTCAGCTGTCAGAAAAATAAATGAAAAAGAAGCATAATTTTTGTTAAAAATAAAAAATGGATTTAGAGAAACCATTATTCGTTTGAGTAGTTGTTGCTTTGCTAGAACAAACCCGAATTTTAATGCAGTACATTGAAATATTAAAAGCCATTCTGGAAGAAGATGATGATGAAAAATAATTTTTGGTAGACATAAGTATGAAATTCTTGCATCTGCCGCTCATTTTCCTTTGTTGAATAATTTTTTTTTGTTTATTTTCTGCAATGCTAGTGATGGCACAAAGAAAATTGATTTTTTTTGTCATTGTTTTAGTGATGACACTTAAAATAACGAAAGATGTAAGATGAAACTAAATGAGAAAGGATCATCTTTTGTAGATGTAGAAAGATGTAGAATTTTCAGCTTGTATAAGATGGGAAGATGTTAACATCTTTGCAAATTGATGAAAGACGTGAGATGTAGCTCAGTGTAGTCTCTATTAGGCCCAATAATTTTAAAAAGAAAAACGATGTTACATCGCAGCATCTATAAGTAAGAAGTCTTGGCTACAAAAATATTTTAAGAAATTAAATTAAAAAATTGATCCAGGATTGCCAAAAATTGATTTGAAAAAATTTTAAAATTTTTTTAATAACTTTTTTTTAATTATTTGTATGTGATATGCTGATTTGGTTATGGACGTATGGGAAATTATTTTCAATAAGAGAATTTTCCGTACTCTTAAACACTCTGATATGCTAAAAATTATTCCACGTATTTTGTAAGTGTAAGTAATGTGTTTTCAACATCCAAAAAGTCTTAAAAGTTGAGCAGCCAGCTTAAAAATACGAAAAATTTTAAGAAAAACCTCAAAATCATTCAAATTTTGTTTGCTTGAGCAATAAATAATAAGAAATTATTTTGATAAAATCTAATTTTTTAAGAACATACAGAGGGTGCCACAAAAGCACAAAAACTAAAAAAAATTCTCCCCAGTGCATCTGTCATGAAAAAAACCCAAAGGAACCTTAAATGGTGTAAAGTGGATTAAAAATATAAAGCATACGCTTCAAACTCGAATACGGGAAACGAATTAAAATTTCAAATAGAATACCGAAAAACCGGAAATTTATTGATTTGGAAAACAGCGGAGGAATGCTCCAAATATAGCTAGAGTATAATTGAAGTTAAAAAATGTTCACATCATTTTAAAACTAATGTTGAGAAGTAGACACAAAGTGTTTTGTCTTTTATATTTATTTTTTTGTTTAATTTTCTAAAATAATTCCTCACCCATAGTGCTGTCTATTCTATAAACTCCTTTCAAACTTCAAAAACTACATTAAAATATGTTTCTGTTTCTTTTATATCTATTTTTTTGTTAATTTCACAAAATGCCAATATCGAAATGATAACTACAACACACAGTAGTTGAAAAACAGTAGCTAGAAAATAGAAAAAAAATCTATACAACACAAAAATATGCACAAATCAATGCCCTAAAGGAACATGTTGTAACTTTCAGAAAACAAAACTTTGAGAAAATAAAAAAAAATTGAAATAAACGTAATAGAAAAATAAATGAAAATCCTCATCTTCAAATGATGCAACAAGTACAAAAAAATAACTCTAGTGATCAAGAACATAATACAGGAAGAATACAACAAAATAAAAAGAAACCCTTCCATTAGAGAATTGTAGTTGTTTCTAGATTTTTCTTTTTTTTTTTTTTGTTTGTGTCTGTATAGTAAAACTGTCAAAAGAGAATTTGTTAATAAAACGTTTTGTAATATACAATGTTGTTGTTGTTGTTTCAGTTTTCAATGTTCAATTTTGCTGGGAATGCAACACTGACTAGAAATATATGTAGCATTGGTTGGCTATTATAAAACCAGAGATGCTACTGTTTTTTTTTTTGCGAGAAATATAATGTTCGATTCGGATGTTACTTTTGCTGCTGCTGTAGAAGCTACTACTTTTATCTGTTGCATGCTATTGTCAATTGAATACATTGACATTTTACGCTGTTTTGCCTTGTTGCAAACCTGTCACTTATCATTCACTCAAAATGTTTAGAATTAAAGAACAAACAACTAAAAAGCGAATATTGTAGAGGAATTTTTTTGGTTATTTTTATCCTTCTTAGCAACATGATATTTAAATGTTGAATCATTGTTTCTTTTTAGGAAATTGAACAGGGATTTTTACAGGTAGTTAATGCGTGAAGCTGTAAGGTAATATGGACTTTGATAGGTTAGGATTAAAGAATTGCCCTTCATAACTCTTCATAACCATCCAAAAAGAAAAGGATGACATACACCTTTGCCAGAGAATCGGCTTGTTGTGCGCCTTTATAAAACGATGCCATAAATAAACATTTCAGTTGACTTGAAGTATTCAGTATCCTTCAGGTATCCCGTGTAGCAAAAACCATGAACAAATCTCCATGGATTTTATTGTACCAAATCTAATTAGATCCCAAAATTGCGGACAAATTTGGAATCAAATTAGATCTGATTAAATCTAGACAGATATGGCGCACCGTATACAATAAGGTCCACTTTACTCTGGATATTATTATAATATATATGAGCTATAATAAGAAATAAGAAATTGAAAAACACCTTTATTTCTATACACCTTTTTAATTTGGTATCAATGACTTCGATCTTGTACTAGATCTGTTATTATATATGAACAGATCTGGGGCCACAAAAATCACCAAATATTGCAGATCCTTTTAGATATTTACAAATATGTCACTAGATCAGATCAGATCTGTCCACAAAGTGTATCACATATGCCATGACTAATCATATATGATCAGATCTGGTTCCAGATCTAATTAGTTTTAATCATATCTTACTAGATTTAAGCATATCTGGTCAGACTTAATCTTTTTTACACTGATAGACAGTCCCAAATAAAAAGTTTTGCTTTGATTCCTGCGAAAGTCAGGCAAAAACAATGCAAGCAGTGCAGAGTCTCAATGCCCTCCCTACAGGCCCAACAACGCTCAGGTCCCTCATTTCCCATTGCAAACGCTGTAAGTATACCCATCAAGTTGGCCAGTTACCTCCTGCCCAGCCTCCTCGCCTTGCCCACATCCGGATCAGCCCACAGAACCTTCGTTATAGTATCAACACCATATCTATTCCATATGTCCATGTGCCCATCGTTCAAGTTCCGTTTCCGTCATCCGAAAAAGTCTAGGATTTTGAAGGTTAATGGAGGCCATGTTAGATCCAAGACAGCTCATCAGGCCTCTCAATTCCCTGATTTACACAGTTTTCGGGTACCCGTATCAACCTCAGACGTCCCTTGCCAGAATAAGCGCCTATGGCTCTCTTGTAGTTCGAAACCGTCTTTGATTTTACAGACTCCACCGACAAAGCCCAGCGCGACTATCAGTGAAGATGACTGCATTTCGAAAGTGTAGAAATGGACTCGATTGGTATAATCCAATATTCATTTATCCCTCCATAACTAATTCTCAGGAATGAGAAAATCGTAATTTTCCAATTTACGTTTTTCCACCATCCTATCGCATTGCATATCCAAAATTTTATATTCTGATAAATTCCGGAATTTAATAGACCACTCCCCAAGCACCATCAGTCTGTAAGTCTCAAGAACTGCCTCATACTTAATCTGCAACATGTATCCATTTGATAAAGAGTGTTGTCTCTATTGTGCTTTTCGATGTCGATTTAATCGCGCCGCTACAACATTTTCCTTAATTTTCTTAGGATTTAAAGCCACCACACAATTGCAGCATATGCCAATATTGGTCCAACAACATTTGTGTAAAGCCAATGGGTCAGTCTTAGATTCAGGTCCAATTCAGAGCCTACTGCCCTTCTACACTTTGAGCCTTAGTAATTCTGCTCTCGATATGATCTCCCCAGTAGAGTTTCCTATCTAGTAGTACAACTCACAGGTACTTGACACTATCCCTAATTTCCACGCTGGAACCCCAAAAAACAGGACAAACCTTTGTCTTACCCGGATTGGCATTCAGTTCCCTAGATGTTGCTCAGTTATAATATGGTTCAAGTACTCTAGAGCCGTTACTACACAAATAATTAGGATGTGTTTCCCTTAGTAGTATCCCACCATCATCTGCGTAGCAGTAGGGCTCCAATCCTCCATTGGTCAAGTCGTTAAAATGGGGTAAATGATGGTAACCCAAAAAAGAAGTGATAAAATACCACCTTGTGGGGTGCCATGGTGCAGGTCTTTCTTAAGATACACAATTAAGAGAAATTTTTAAAAATTGTATAATTAAGAATTTCCCATAGGGAATCTGTCATATGATAAGTTTTTCTTATCGAGCTTATATCAAATTAACAAAAAAACACTTTCTCATCTTAAAAAAAAATCAGTTTATTAAAAATATTATTTTTTTGCTGGAAAAAAATTTAAAACAAAAAATCTCTTTGGCTTCCCATCATAACGCCATAAAATGAAAATAAATATTTTAAATTTATTTCCTCTCCTCGCTTTTACATTCCCAGTGTATGTAGCGTCAAAAAATAAAATCAATAATAATGATTACATGATCAATGATCATTACCTCTAAGCAATGTAAAGTATGAAGTATTACAACATACAAAGTGCCAATGAAATTTATCATATTCGCAAGTCTTTGTGTCATACCAGTGCCAAAGAAACAAACAGCCAAGTGAACCAGTCAGCCAGCAAGCCAGCAAGCTAACTGATGGAACAAGTAGTCTCAAACTTAGAGTGTTCTTTAAAGAAAAATCATCATGATCATTGCAGACCTCGTCATCATCATCATAAATGGCATACGCATCATAGAGACTTTTTTTTATTACATTACAGCTAAAGCTGTTGTTGTGGTCTAAAGGTATTTATGACGCATTTCTTATTTTATTCTTGTATAGTCTCCACATCACCTAGAGAAGAGGGACATATTCGAGCAGCAGCAGTAATATACAACATGTTGTAGACTACTACGCGACTATGGTGCAATTGATGAAGTGTAGTTAAGTGTATCGAAATGCCAAAGGCTGTAGTTGTTTTTTTTTTGTTGTTGTTGCAGTATTCCACGTCTTTTTGCGCGCTTCAAATTTACACTGGTCATTGTGAAAATTGTGGCGCAATCTAGAATGTTAACACTAGTTTAATACTTCATATTCATCGTTTTTAAACTAAAAAAAATAAATACAATAACTATTGTACACTGATAAAAATTGCTTATTTAAATTAGAGCTGTGTTTTTTAGTAGTACTTTATTGGGGTCTATAAAAACATTTCGTGGCCCTAACAGGCTCTGCAAAAAATCAGTATTTATATAAAACATGGATATCAAATGACTTTCGGGATCGGGATTTCCCCCACTGTGCAAGGGATCAAAAGTAATGGAAATATAACCAGACCTCTCAAATTTGCATACTTTAAAATCCTCAATATGCTGAAGTGCATCCTCAACCTGATGAATATCAGGGGGATATTTTTTTCAAATTATCAGTTTATGCGAAATGTAAAGCAGTCTGTGATTAACTCACAAGATGTGAAATATTTTTGTTCACAAGGAAGTACTCTCTGGAGGAGTTTAATCTCACAAAATAACATGGAGCCAGTCTTAAACATTCGAAGGAGGCTAAGTACCTGGGTGTCATTCCAGACTCTAAACTTTGAAGGACTTATGTGCCTTATATCTGCTGCTAGGAGACTTTTAGCAGGAAGCGGGGTATATAACCGCATATTATTCACTGGATGTAGACGGTGATTATTAGACCGATAATGACGTTGGGTGGACTGGTGTGGAGGAGGGCGATGAACATGAAGTTATATCTCTTCCATCTCGTAAAAATGCAGGACTGGCTTGTCGAAATGTTATGGGTTATACTCGGCATCCCACCGATGGATATACATCTATATCTAGGCCAACATGATAGCTCTTACACTGAGGGAAATACAGGAGCTAAAGCAACGCACTTGGGGGAACAGTACCACACAATCTGGGGTTGATGGTGCGTGACGAACTTCTGGAGATCTTTTTTGGTAAGAATACGGACCAATGAAGACTGAGCCTTTGACTCTGTTATTTGAAGTGATACAATTTTGGTTTTTTCGAGCGTAGGATTAAACCAGGATCTGGAGTTAAGTAAGTCGAACTGAACATTCGGTCACCATATGAATTCCAAACGATTGTAGTTTTTTCCATGTAGAAGTCTAAATCCGCATGGATAATAATGGAACTGGTTAAAGATCCATCATTCATATTCGTGATTAGTCTTTTTTAATAAATAAAGAGAGCAACACACAAATGCTTCATATTAATTATTGTGTAGCTTCCCTGCGGGAAAAGGACCTATCCCTGGACAAGTCACGTGACCGGTTCATTGTGGTAGGGACCGGACCTAGTAATGTGTCAATTGTCATCTGTGACATGTCACAGCACTGGCCTAAAAGAACATGTCATGACTTTAAAACCAGTCACCTACCTCTCTTTACACCTATTCGTGATATGCATTTTGGGAACCGGTCAGTTGGAACAGGCCCCGATTCCCAACTGATCCCTTCTTTCCCCTCAGGGTTTCTTAGCAAAGGGAATAAAGAAGATGAAGGTCTTCAAATATGGCAACACTGTAATTGTGCGAGATGTTAATTCTTAGAACAGTTATTGGGCGCCATCTAATGGAGAGTTGCCGAACTTATTGAAGCCTTTTAGTTCATATCCCTATTATGTTATTTTACTTCGGTGTGATTGAAAACACAGAAAAGGAAAATGCGATATGCGTAAGAGGTTAAAAAAACTTATAAATAGTATTTTTTATAATTGATGTTGTCATCGCTGAGGATCGAACCCAGAAACTTCTGTGTAACAGTCCAACGCCCTAACCCTTGCTCTACATCGCCCCCCAAGTATTGCTGCTTTAAAAGCTTTAGAGCCCAATACAATTAGGTCTAGATATGTAGGAGACATCATTAAATGCCTTGGCCTAATACGTTGGCACTCAGGTTGACACCTAGGAGTCATGGGAAATGTCCGGACCCCAATTCAAATGTATATAAGGATTACTCTAGTGGAACTTTTTTGTGAGATAGCGAACATATCTAATACAAAGGCATAGTCTTAGCCGACTGTAGGATATCTCGAGATATTCCAGTTAATATAAAAATTTTCTTGAGGATTAATGTAGAAGATGTAAGGATAAAGAATTTTAGGAAACAGTGTTGTATCTACTTTACGAGTGTCCGAGACTGAGGGGGCAGCGAGTCAAATATCACAACTGATTCTTCGACGTCCTAGTCAGCATAGGAGAAGTGTATCTGTCTGATGTTGTGGACTTTTTGTGCTAATCAGGAAAGTTCAAGGTTTTTAGAATCGTTGCTTTTCCGTCTGGATGTGGGTGAGACTAACTGTAATGGCTGTGGGTATTGTGGTGAACTCGCCGTTTGTCGTGCTTACATTTAGCTTAACTCAACCTAACCTTCGCAAGAGAGGAAAAATAGTTTTTATTCACACAGATAACAACCGAATTTCTTGCCAACTAAATATTTTGGTTACGGCAACTCAATTATTAATTTGTCCCAACCAAAAATTTTCCATAAACAATTGTAGTATTTGGTTTCAACCGAAATTCTATTGCATTAACTGAATGTCGGTGGCGACAAACAAATATATCGGTGGCTGCAACCAAAGCATTCGGTTGGCAAGAAATGCGGTTGTTACAATGAATCTGATTTTTCTATGCACCACAAAATTCTTCCTACCAAAAATATTTTTGTTTTCACCCAAAAAAACATTTTTTTGCAACTCAACATTTGTTTCGCCTTCTAAAATATTTTTCAGATTTAAAAAATTGTTTGCAGCTCATATCATTTTTTTTACTTCTAACATTTCTTTATATACATTTTTTTTACAATCGAGATTATTAAGTTTGGCACTCTGTTGCATGCCCTGTATTTAGCTCTGGATATACATATGTAGTATTCTAAAAGATGAGATATCTATAAAGACGAATATTTCCTTGCTGGTACATTTATTATTAAAGGACTTCAATTGTAAATTCTGAAATCTTTTTATAAGTGTAAATAAGTAAAAGTGCACAAAAAGGAAAAATATGACTGAGTGACTGTGTTACTGTCTAAATGTGAGTATTAAATGTAGGAAGAGAAAAAAAAAGGAAGAAAAAACTCCGAGCTTTACTAGTTAAAGTATGTGTACTCTATATGTCCCTGGGGATATTAAAGATACTTTTAAAGCTTAACTTTATTTTTCTAAAGTTATTTGGAAGACATGTCTTTTGTATTTCTGTTTTAAGTTGTATTTTTTTTCTTTTTAAGTTTTTAATGTGAACATTGATTGTTGTTTGGAGTTGTTATTGTTGTTTTTTATATACATATATATATTTCGGAAGATTTCCTCATGTAGAGAGTTTTGTGTGCATACGCATCATGTAGCTGTCGTTTTAATGATGACGCACATGCTAACTGGTTGTTGTAGGATTTTGAAAGAAGAAAATATTACAAAAACAAAAAAATGCTTACACACTTCAGAGAAAACCTAGAACATAAACTACAATTTCAACATGTATGATGTTCCTCGATGATGATGAGGATGATGGTGATGAATCCGCTTAAAATTACTTTTTTTTTATAAGATGGTGGAAAAATCAGTCAGACTTAGGAACAAGAACGTTGAGGGTTTAAATTAAAGTCGCTTATTTTAAAAAGTACCATAAGTAAAAAATTATAAATCTAACTTTTGAAGGTCTTATTTGTAAAGAAATCCTGATGGAAAGTAAAGATGTAATCAATGAATACTTCATGTATTAGAACCCCTAAAGAGCGCCATATATTAGGAGCATATCCAGGTTGTAAACTGTTTTTTATTGCAAATCCCTGAGTTTCTCTAAAATCGATTACAGATTTTGTTTCTAAAAATTGGCAAAATTTGCCAAGTTCAACCCCAACTACTTCGCCCGTTTTTATGAAATATAAAAAAAGTTGCTTCATGTATATACAAGTTTCACATCGAGTGGACTAATTCTAAACAAAAAAAGTTTGACGGTGTTGAAATAACACTTTTCAGTTGGATTTCCTTAATTTTAAATACAATTAGGATTAAATCCAGCCTTTGAGAAAATTTTTAGAAGTTGTTTTAAGCACATTGGGCGCCATTTATGACTTAGAGTAGTAAAAAATTGAGTGGTAAAGTAAAACATTCCCTTTTTAATTTCTCTCTCTCCCTCTCTCTTCCACATCTCTGTCTGACATTTGCTTCTGTTATGCTTGTTGCAGAAAACTGAGTTGATCATTATCATTGATTTTTTGCCCTATACTTAAGCTGATTGATTTTTTTATTCGTTGTATATTTTTCATCAACTATTTTTATCATCTCAACAGACATCATCATGTTTTGTACACATAAATAGTATTTTCTCCTCACTGAGTTGATATTTTTGATAGATTCTTCTACTTTGTATTGCTTTTTTTGTAAACATTGTTGCCTTTGTTTGTAGTTGCCATCTTTTGTGGTATGCGGGTGTTAAAAAGTGGTTGGTTTTTTATTCGTTTAAACAAAACTTTTGTTTAACCAATTTATTGAATTATAGTTCTCAATATCCTTTTAAAGTCTTGATTTTCATTATGCGCTGTAGCTGATGTTGTTGATTTTTTGTTTGTATATTCGCTGTTGCGTAAATTATTAGCTGCAAATTTATTTGATGTTGCATGATGTTCTTTTAATGTTTGCCATCATGTAAGTTATAATTGTATTTAGTTGTGTTTTGTTTTTGTACTGTTCTGTCTTGTTACAAGTTATATTTTTCAATTCTTCAAGGTGTTTTTCCACCCAAAAAGTATGTGTGAAAATGATAAATGTGTTTTTAAAAACATGATATAAAATATTTTAATTTTGTTTAAGGAAAACTATTAGTTAAATGAGGAATTTTATGAAGTAGAAATATGTGCGAACTGGCCAAATAAAAGCTACACCAAAATCAGATTTTCAGATTTCTATGACATTGAAAAATATTGAATAGAATTTATAGGACTTTAGATCATATAATCATATTCTTTTTTATAAATTGTTTTTTTTTTATTTAAAAGATATATAAAAATGTTTATTAGTAAATTACAGAGAATAAAAATTAAAGAAATTTGACAGAGCCAGCCAGATTTCGGTTGACGCTACACTACCCTCTTCAGTATCCACGCCCTTGTTGGGTTAATATTTTGATAATGTTAAATATCGTTGTGTCTTGATTTCGGGTTTGTTTATTTAATTTGTTTAATTTGTTTACAAACACTCAATATTAAATAGACAATCATCATAGCATTAACCCAGCAAGGGCGTGGACACTGAATAGGGTTGTGTAGCTGGCTCTGTCGATTTTTTTTTTAATTTTTATTCTCTATAATTTACTACTAAAAGTTTTGATGTTTCTTTGCAATAAAAAAACAATTTATAAAAAATAATAAAAAATTCTATTAATATCATTCATTTACCAAAATAACAGATAAACAATACATAGAAATTCGAAAATATTTTCAAATATTTTTGAAAGAAATTTTAAACCCTTTTGTCAATTTGAATGTATTTAGCCGAATCGCACAGACTATTATTAGCCAAATTGCACAGACTATTAAAAGAAACGCAAATTGTTGCAGTGCACTATAACTACACTAGTTTACAAAAATATACTTTTTTCAAAAACTTTTCCTCCTTTAACAGGAATCTGTAGTCAAAAAATATATTGAATTGCCTTTACATTTTGCGGTTTTCTTCTTCTAGATTTTTGCCCATTTGCCACCCCAAACAGGGTTTGGCCTTTCAAAAATTTGTCGCCACTCGAATGGTTCGGTTGTGGTATAGTAATTTTTCGGCTGTCACAACAGATACCTAGGCTTGAGCATTTATCGTATTAGTTGTTTTTATAGAGCACACCTATCTGTTACCTAGTTTGCTCTTCTAGTTGTATCGTTCTTCTAGTTCAATAGCTCTTCTAGTATATATTTATTTATTTTTTTATTTATTTATTTATTTATTTATTTATTTATTTATTTATTTATTTATTTTAATTACTTTAGTCTGGCACCTATGAGCAAGAACGATTATAGTTTAAGGAATATATGTAAAAACTTGATCTGGCAACATTAAAAAACAGAGAGTAAGAAGAAATGACAAAAAGAGTGAAAGACCTAAAAGAGGTTACTACCTAAAAAGAGCTAAGAACTTAAAAGAGCTGAAGTTTGCCAACCAGCTCAGTAGTTCAAATTAAAGAGTAGTTTAATTGAACTAGTTTGTTCACGAATGCCACAATTCTACAGAAACAAGAGCGATTTCTTTGTGGCAACAGAATTTATGTTACCTGCATAAAAATTTAGTAGTCAAATCCTCAAACAAATTCGGAAACAAATTCGGTTATCACCACGAAAACATTTTCTTCTTCTGGCTAAAATTAAAAATAAATTTACTCTAGTGATGACTTAGTCAACTAATCAGTGAACACAAGCTTAAAAAATTTACGTTCCGAGACGTTTTCCCCTTTAAAACCCCAAATAAATTTATCAGTGAATTAGCTCATACTACAAGCAGCACATATTTTAAGTTTTAGGTTTGTAGCCAAATCTATTTGGACGGCGCGTTAAGAGAGAAGGTTTTCCTCTCTTCGATCCCGCTTTTATCACATTCACAACGCGTTGTAGTGTAATGGTTAGCGCGTTGGACTGTTACACAGAACGTTGCGGGTTCGATTCCCAGCGACGGCAGTATTAATTTAGAAAAATAATACAATATTTATGAGTTATACCCAAATGCTATGGCAAAACCGTCCTTCCATATCATTAAACCCCACCAAAGTAAAATAACATAACAGGGCTAGGAACTAAAAAGCTTCAACTGTAAATTAAATTTATCATCTCGTGCAATTACAGCGTTCAGTTCAGTTTCTAGCCTAAGCGGTTTTTTTGGTTTCTTACCAAAGCAAGCTCTTAAAGGAGAAGCTTTTCCCATTTTTAAGCCCCATTTTTTAATGTTCCTAGCGCAAATGCCAAAAGGCTACACTCACAAAAAAAGTCTGTAATTGCAACTGAAAATTTTGCTATTTTTACGGGAAATTTTTCTAATTTGAGCCCAGCGGTATTTTTTGCCAATCTTAGCAGCACATGTCCGCTGACGTGTAGTACAATGAAATTAGTAGAAAAATTAGTAGCCGCTACTAAATTTTAGTATACTTTTTGTAAAGTGGAATTTAAAATCTGTTTGCTAAAATCAGCAAAAAAAAATACTATATATTAGTACAAAATTTTAAATTTATTTTTTTTTATCGAACATCAATTTTTTTTTTGTTTTGTTTTATTTGTTTTTTTTTTCAAAAAATATTTTATACAAAATTAAAAACAAAATCGAAGGCTTAAAAATCTTAAAAAATTTTAAAACTTAAACGAATTAATCAGTTTGTTTTTATTTGGTAATTTCTGTTTTGAAAAATATTTTATCAATATTTTTTTACTTTTAAGGTCAAATTTTAATTATTTTTAGGGCTTTAGAACTAAAAAAAAAACTTTTTAGTGCTATTTTAAGGAGATGTCCTATTTTCAGACATGAGTCGGTATATTGACTTCCGATCCCTTTTTAATCTATGTAACATTTTAAGGCAAGGTGTAAGTTTTAATTACAATCAACATTTCCTTCAATATCCACTTTTTTAAATTAGTAATTTTTTTGCTAATTTTAGCAAATCGGTTTTCAAAAATTTGTAAAATGATTTCTGAAATTAGCAACAAAAATTTTTAAATATTCTGTAAAAACTCTGTAATTTGTAAAATGTAAATAGCAAAAATATTTGCTAAATAATATTTTTTTTTTTACTAAAAATTAGTACAAAAATGGTAAAGTGGGATTGAAACCCGTTTACAAATTTTTCTAGTAATTTTTATTCTGAGTGTACCTCAACAGTGAATAAGTGAAAAAATCTCTGGTTTTTTAGCCGAAAGGTTTGAGTATTTCCCACTTTTCTGGTCGGTAACCAAAACCATTAATGGCACACCTTCGCATTACATTTCGTTGCCTGCGTTTAGTGTTTCAATTCCGCTCGTCCCCTGTTTCATTTCATATCTTTTCCCTTTTCAATTTCAATCGTTCTCCGTTGCAATAATGTTTAGTTCCCTATTTTAGTTTTTCAATTCCATATGTTTTTTTTTTTTTTTTTAATTTTTAGGAAAATACCAAAATTATCTTATCAGAGAATTGACTCATTCACTTAGGTTAAGGTTTCTAGCCAAAGCGGTTTGGGTAGGCTGTTATAGGGGAAGACCTTTTACCTTTTTGGATACCACATGCCTTGTGAAAATTCCAGAAAGTGAATACTCCAGGAAAGATACACATAAAATGTATGGTTTACCAGCCGAAGGGTTTGGTTAGTATATTGAGGCAGAGTCTTTTCCACATTTCCGGTCTGTAGCCGAAACCATTTAGAGCAGCACATTTCGTTGCCTGCATTTAGTGTTTCAATTCCGTTCGTCCCTTGTTTCATTCCACATCTTTCCCCTTTTATAGCGTTTCAATAACAATTTTTTCACTTTGTTCCCCTTGTGTAAATTTTAATCGTTCTTTGTTGCAATACTTTTAATTTTCCTATTTTAATGTTCCAATTCCATTCGTTTTTTTTAATTTATAAAAAAAAAATATCAAAATTATCTTATCATCCAATTACTTCATTCACTTGGGTTAAGGTTTCAAACCAAAGTGTTTTGGCAGGCTGTTGGGGGGGGGAGACTTTTTACCATTTTCAACCCTAATACCAACCAAATACCATCAAAAGTAGTCAAATCGTAGTTTTAAAAATCTGCAAAACAACCTTATGCATAATTTAACAATAATAAAAAAAAGTCAATACAATTAAAATACTTAATTTAATGCCATTTATAAAATTCAATTGATTTTCTTCGCTTTTTTGTCAGACTTTTTTGTACTTATGTTTTTAATACCTTTTGATGAAATCTTAATACACTACACATAATTATGATGTTAATAATGAACAACTTTCCAATTATAAACAAAATCTACTCAGAGAACACAAACAGCAAAAGTACAAAATTTAAAGGAAGGGGTGGCGAAAAAGGAATGATAAAGACGAAAGTTAAGGTAATCATTAAGATAAGTGGGTTGGTATAGAAGGTATGAATATGGTTATTTAAACTTAAAGGAATGTGATTCGCGTAAATTAACTCGTCAGTTGCAACAGCATCAAGTATTACAAAACAAAAAATAATAAATAAATAAAACAAACGTAATAAAAACAACAGTAATACACAGAATATGCAGTATAGCTACTATACTGAGAGAAAAGAGTGATTAATAAATATCTTCCCATTAAATTTTTCTTTTTATAAAGAAACAAAAAATTCCAAAAAGCATTTAAAATTTCTACAAAATATTTTCCACATGTTTATTATTTTTAAAACAAAATTAAATATATTAAAATTAAATAAATTTGTACAATTTATTTTTTCTTAGTGTATTAAAAAAAGTAGTCAATCGTCATAATGTAATTCTTATGAAAAGAATGGCAAAATGAGTTTATCACTTCTCATAAAACATATAAAGTTATGGCTGCAGATATTCGTTGGCATGTGTGTGTATGAATGACTGACTGACTGTATGAATGTATCGGTTGTAAGTTTCTATAGATGTTGCAGTGATTATGATGCATATTATTGTGGTGAATATGAAATGGTCTTGATTTAAAGACTATAAGCAGCATACTACAGCCCGATGAAATCTGTTGTTGTTGTTGTTGCTGCTGCTGATGTTGATGATGACGACGACTAAAGCTTATTATCCTTTTTGTTAAAGGATTAAAATTAATGCCACACGCTTAATCATGACACAAAATAACTAAGAACTATAGAAAATGAAGACAACACAACATCAGCAAATAAAGCAAAAAAAAATAAATAAAAACGAATTGATGCATGCCCAGATTCATGAACTTGAACAGAGAACTGAATTTAATGATGTGTGTAATATACGACAAACAATATACACAATAAAGTTTTATTAAATAACCCAGCGAAAAATTTGGTAGTCAATAAACTTTTCATTTTGATCAACATAGTTTTGCAATCAAAATATTATTTTTTTTTATACTCGAAACGATTTATATATTGGAAATTCTACTTTAGTCTGAGGTCTAACGGAACACAGAAAAAACTAAAATCGAGTTTCAATTAAAATATTTGTAAATACATTTAAAAATTTAATTGAATTTGGACCAGCAAAAGAATTTGTTACATCAATTAATTTTTTTTCTGTTAAAATTAATTGAAATTTTCAATAAAATTTTGAATCAAAAATCTTCAACATTTTCAATTAAAGTTTTAATTAAATCAATTATAACATTAATTAAAGTTCTAACAAAAAATAAATTAAAATTTTAATAAAATTTTTAATTGGAATTCCAACATCAAATCAATTTAAATTTTAATAAAAATTTTGATTAAATAAAATAAAATTTTAATCCGATTTTCAATATTTTTTTACGAAATATACATATGTTTGTGTGTAATTCATTAACGGATGAAAATTTCTAAATACTTTGTACCAAACAGTTCATAGGAGTACCAAAGTACTTTTGATGTTCCAATAGCACCACACAAAATACTATGGCACCAACTTTATCATAACTTTTGCATGCGTATCGAAGTGTTGCCAAACAAAATTTGTTTTCATGTTCCCATTTTCAAAGTTGAAATACCAAAAAATCCTTAAGATATTGTTAAATAATCAAATTTTCCTTTTTTCTAAAATGATTTTTCGAAGATTTTGCTTGCTAAAAATTAAAAATAAATATTCAAGAAAAAAGGGTGACATCATAAAAGAATTCCATTTTTAACAAATTTAAATTTTAACAATTTTCTTAAATTTTAAAATAGACCTTTAAAACATGATTCCTTGATTTAATTTTTAAATCTGATTAAATTTTTAACAAATCGATTAGCAAAATTCTGTTCATTGTTTGAATAATTTTCTACTTTATTCAATAAATATCAAATTCAAAGAATCAATTTGATTTTTGTTGATTTTTTTTTTTCATAGAATCAATCAAATTGATTAAATTTAAACAAATAAAATAACCAAAAATCTTTCCCGAGTAGAATCACAAAACAAATTATTCAATCGAGTCAAAATAGAATCATTGATCGAACCATAGATTCATAAAATTAATATTATAAAATAAAATTAATTATCTAGCTCTGCATTAAAACCAATACGTCATTAATTTAGCAGAAATAGTTTTCGATTATCGATCTGAAAAATCTATCAAAATTTTATTTTTTTTTATCAATAAATTTTCAAATCTTAAGACAAATGCCCTTATCTGGCAACAGTGATGTGTATACACTCTGAAACATACTCTTTGTATACATATACTATGTTGTTTTTATAAACTTGTACAAATTTATTATCAATTAAAAATTTAATTGATATGATTAAACTTTTAATTGAAAATTAACAAAAAATCAAAAAAAAAATTTAATTTAAATTTTTTTTGGCAATAATTTTTTCTGTGAAGCAAATCTTAAATTTTAAAAAATTTCATATAATCACCTTTAAGTTCTATTGAAAGTTATGGACTACTCCACTCGGCAGCGTGGATTTTGAATCCCCTTCTCTTTTGCAATTACAAATTTTTTGTATCATTTCATCTCTATTTTAGTACACTTCACTCTGCAGCGTGGATTACTCCAGAATTGTGAAAGAACCTTTAACACTCTTACGCCCAATACCGACAAAAAAAAGCGATTGTAAGATCTTAAGCAGTTTTTGGCTGAATAATTTTTCATTAAAGCAATTATTTGGTAGAGATATTTATTTATTTATTTATTTATTTATTTATTTATTTATTTATTTATTTATTTTATTAAACATATAATTACAAATTATATTTTAATACCCTAACCGAGAACTAGCAACAAAGACCTTCGGCTCGTTGTAGCGAAAACAGACCAGAGCCTCTGGTGGGAATTGAACCCACGACCCCCGCACTGTTAAGCTAGCACGCTACCAACTAGCCTACCGGGGCGCTCTGGTAGAGATAGAAAATATAATTTGCTAAATTTTCTGCCTTTTAAACTTTTTTTGTTCAAGGAACGATTTTCAAGCGAGAAGGATGCAAAATCAAAATTTCGCAAATTTTAAAAAAATTACTTTTAAAACAGCAAAAAATATAAAAAAAATATATTTATGCTCTGGTATACATTACTGATAATAACAAAGTAAGTTAAGAATCTCTACATGCTGAATATGTTTGCGTTTTTGCTTTAGTACCAAAGGACACCGTCTGGACACATTTTACAAACGCCCTTTTAACTCAAAAACTAGTGAATCAATTTTTTTGAATTTAAACACAGCTAATATATTTAGATTTTGTAGTAAACAGAATCAGTTTCGGTAAATTTTGCAATTTTTTAAAAGCGAAAATCGCTGTAACTTCTAAAATAATAACACTAAATCAAGAACAATTTTCGATAAGAAATTTTATTTAACTGATACACAGAGATAACAAATAAATCGGTTGTCGCAACCAAATGAATTCCTGATCCGATTGAAATATATGATTTCAACCGAAATTCTGTTGTATTAACCGAATTTCGGTAGCCCCAAACAAATATGTCGCTGGGTCCAACAAAACTATTCGTATGGCAAGAAATTCGGTTGTCGCAATAAATCTGTTTTCTCTGTGTAGCGTTCAACAAAAATCAAAAATATTTGATTACTAAATTTCTTGATTCGTCTTAAAATCTAAATAAAGCGATTATTCAAAATGTTAATATCTTTGCCATACACCCGGAGAAAAGATTTGTTGCAATTCGATCAAAACCATTAACATTTATTTATAAGGATTTTATTTTATTTAAAATAACTTAAAATCCATTATAATACAAAAATATGGCATCGGGAATTAAAAAGAGGCAAAAGGAACCAAAAAAGGATACTATTAACCAATTATTGATATTTTCAATCAACTTCGTTTAGAAATTGCGTACAGTAGAAACAACCATTTATTTAGTCAATGTACTCGAAAATTAGTACAATTTATCAAATTTATTAAAAAATTGTCGATATTTGAAAGTGGTAACTACAAATACGGTTATCCTGACCAAATAAATCATTAAATTAGGATTTCAGTTGAACCAACCGAATTGTGGATTCTATTGATTATAGAAGTCACTAAAGATTGGTATTTGTAAACGAATTTTCTGCTATATTTATTTTCATAAAAAATTATTTAAATTTAAAATTAGTGGATAGAGAGCTAGCCTAGTAATTCTAATATCCGAGTTCAAGTCCCGGTAAAGGCAAACACTTAAAAAACTATTTTTTTTTTTTAATTAAAATAAAATATTCAAATATTTAAATAGCAAATATATTAAAGAAAATTAAATTAAATTATAGTGCAGTAATCATGAGTGTGAATTATGAATCTGGATGCCTTCCGGAAAAATCTAAAAATACAATTTTTCTTAAAATTAAATTTTGTGGAATGTAATAATGTTTATGAGGATTATAAATATTAAATTAGACAACTGAATATTGGATTTCACAACTAAAGCAATAATTTAATATGAAGATAGTTGTCATAATCGGTAGAACTCGATTGGCAATAAATTCGGTAGCCACAACTGATACTGTTTTCTGAGTGTAGTTAGTTGTCAATTTTAAATATTTAATATAAATATTATTAATATCAAAAGAAATAGCCTTAGAGGATTAAAGTTATTCTGGGTTACATTAAAGTACCTTTGAATTGAAAAGGGTTTTTAAAAACTTACACATTCAATTTAAAAATACCTCAACTACCGTTGTTGGTAACTAAGAATGTATTGAAGATATTTGTGGCATGTGATTGTGAAATCATAAAACTCTATTTACGGATTTTGAAATATGCGTAAATTTCTTCTTTTCTTTAAATTTCTTTTCATTTTTTTTTTTTTTGTATTATTTCTTTGTTAAAGAAAATCTTGTTGATTACTTTCAGGTAATTATTTTTCTATACAAACCTAAAAATGGCATAAAAATATGTTAGAGCCTTTAAAACAAAATCAATCAACTTTCTTTTAACCAATAACATTGTCATTTCAAATCATCATCATCATCATTATTATTATTATCATTATCTTGCAGTTGTAAGCAGCATTGGCAAACAACATGAAGTTCATCATCTCATCACATTTTATTTAATACATTTATATTTATAGAGAGGTATGAAAGTGTGTGCAACATTTTTCTAGTTGTTATAAGTAATTGTTCTAACGCTGTTTTGTCATCTTTGGTTAGAATGTAATTTCTGTCGTTGTTGATTTTTTTTTTTTTTTGTATAAATTTCCCGATTGCTTCTTTCTAACTAAACAGAGAAATATGGTTATGAGGAGGAAAAAATTGACAGTATAGTAGAGGAAGGAATGCCCAGCATTTTGTGTACTAAATTCCCTATATGCTCTTTCTTTAAATATCGATAATATTTATTGTATATTTATTTGGCATTGACAATTTACTATGGCAAAGATATTAAAATTTTTATTTATCGCCTTATGTAGGCGATAAAGCATAATAAAAGTTGAATATGATTCAAGAAATTCAGTAATCAAATATTTTTGATTTTTGCTATAAATAACTTTATCAGTAAAATAAAATAACATACCAAAAATTGTTGATCTAGTGTTATTATTTTAGAAGTCACAGCGATTTTCGCTTTTTGCGAAATTGACTCTTACATTATTAAATAAATTTAGAGGGATATTTATAAAACCTGTACTGAGTGTGTCCTATGAGTCCTGGAGCAAAAATAGTATTCTCTTTTGTAAGTAGAGACTCTTAACTTCCATTGTTACTATTAGTTATGTACGGCAGAGAATAAATTTATTTTTGGCGATTTTTTCAAGTATTTTTTTCTGTTTTAAAAAGTTAATTTTTTCAAATTTACAAAATTTTTACTTTACAAGCTTTTCGCATAAAAATCGTTCGTTCTACAAAAAAAAGTTTAAAGGCAGAAACAGTAGTAAATTATGCTTTTATCGATATCGAGTAATTTCTTTAAAAAAAATATTATTTAGCCAAAAACTACTTAAAATCGGACAACCGCTTTTTGGCGATCTTGGGCACTACATCCAGAACACAGAATCAGTTGTGGCCACTGAATTTGTTGCTAATCGAATTCTGGCGGTTACGACAACTATCTTCATATTAAATTATTTCTTTAGTTGTGAAATCCAATATTCAGTTATCTAATTAATACATATTTATAATCCACATATAATACATATTTATAATCCACATAAATATTATTACCTTCGACAAAATTTTATTTTATGAAAAATTTTATTTTTAGAATTTTCCGGTATTCACACTCTTACTTACTGCACCACAATTTAATTTAATTTTATTTTTGTTATTTAAACATTTGAATATTTTATTTTAATTAAAAAAATATATTTTTTTAAATGTTTGCCTTTACCGGGATTAGAACTCGGAAATAAGGAGTACTAGGCTAGCTCTCTACCCACTAACCTTCAAAAACACTTATAAATTTTAATTACTAATTTTGAATTTAAATAATTTTTTTAAGAAAATAAATATAGCAGAAAATTTGTTTACAAACACCAATGGGTCGTGCCATGTCAAACCGCACAGAAAACTGTAATTTTCGGATTAAAATTCGCCACAAATATTGCTTATCACCACGTTTTCCTTCATAACTCAGGAACCAAATGAGTCTCCACCTTATTTTTTTTACAAATGTAGAGAGGCCTTAATTTTTAATATATGTATATTTTTTCAGAATTTAAAAAATTGGATTTTGAGATTAAACTTTAAAAAATTACCTTTAACCTTTTAATACAAAAAACTTTTTGGACGCCATTTTGAAGGTAATGTTTTTACCTTTAGAATGGTACCAATAGAAAAATTTTAGGTTATACAGTTTAGAAGTTATGGTCGACTTTGTATGGACACTTTTTCGATATTTTGACGTTTTTGTCCACTTTCATGACGTCATATTTCGAAAACCGAAACACTACCCATTTGCAATATTTGTGGCGAATTTCATTAAAATCGGAGATGACAAATCCGAATGCTGTGCAGTTTGACATGGGATGGCCCCAATCGTTAGTGGCTTTTTTAATCAATACAATCTACAATTCGTTTGGTTCAACTTAAACCCTAATTTAATGATATATTTGGTCAGGATAACCGTATTTGTAGTTACCACTTTCGAATACCCACAATTTTTTTTAACAAATTTGATAAATTGTACTAATTTTCTAGTACATTCACGAAATAAATAGTTGTTTCTACTGTACGCAATTTCTAAACAAATTTTATTCGTAAAGATGATTAAAAATATCAATAATTGGTTAAAAAGTATACTTCTTTGGTTCCTTTTCCCTCTTTTTAATTCTCAATGCCATATTTTTGGTATAATAAAGGATTATAGGTTATTCCAAAAAAAATAAAATCCTTAGAAATAAATGCATACAATCTTTTCTCTGGGTGTAGAGAATAAGAATACAAGTAAAATCATTAAATGCGGTTTTATCAAAATTGTCTATGCCCTCCACCAGTAATGATAAATGAGCATTTCTATTGGGTACAAAACATCATTAAAAAGAGTACATTTTTGACTTAGAAGACACCAAAAATACATTTTTGGTAAATTTTCACAAAATCTTGCAAAAAAAAATATCAAACCCATTTAAGGAGCTACATACCTTCTGCAATACTTTATAATACAATGGAATCGGGGTAGAATCAAAAATTTGTATGTAGCAGTATTTTAGTGGTAAAAATACAAGAATTTTTATTAAAATAAAATTAAATGAACTAAACTTTTTTTATTAGAAACAACAAATATTCCCATTATTTATGAAACACGATTTCATTCGTGTGGTTACTGTGTCTGGTTTCGCAGTAATTCAGGCTGTCAGTGTAATTAGCCAATAATTGTTGGCGGTTTTTGGACGTGAATCGTTTCTGTATTATTCACATAGCATCGGTGCCCACAAGAAAAAGTCAAATGGGGTCAAATCGCAGCTCCGAAGCAAACACGATTACCGAACTTAGTGCGCATAAGGTCGATTGATTGATAAGCTGGGTGACTTGGTATGCAATCCTGCTGAAACCAAAGAGTACCCAAGTTTATAACTTCCATTTCAGCCCATTCCGTAATCATGGCTCCACTACTCCAAGATCCACACCAAACTGACACCCTCTGTGGATGCATTGGCTTCTCGACAATGACGTGCGACTTTTCCGATCAACAGATGCGGTAATTTTGTTTGTTGATAAAGTCGCCGAGATGAAAAAGCGCCTTGTAATATTCAACAAACGCACAGTTTGGGCAACACTTCACTCACTAAGTTTACAATATTTCTTAACGTTGTTCAAGCGTAAAGTGACTGATTTTGATCGGCGCAGGTTTGACAATATTTCGAACAGAAAATAACTATGAGTGTCAAAATAACATATGATTTAAAAAATACTCGTATCTGAATTTGGTATTTCCTTAGACTCTTATGCCAGCATTTGCAAAAATTGTTTTCCAAGTACTACCCAGTCAGAAATTGCCAGTTCACTGGTAAAGCCTAGAATTTTTTAAATATATGACGCTTTTAAATATATGACATTTCAAGTTCAAGCCCGGTTACAGGCAAACATTATTTTAAAATTTTTTTTTATAAAATATTTTTTTTTGTTTGTGGAAAAGCTTTTTTAATACAAACTTTTTTGTTTTCCCAACGTTGGCATGTTGTTTCTTACAAGCTTATTGCCAGTGAAGTCTTAAAGGGTGGTTAAATATTAAGGGCCGATGTTGAATGTGAACCACACCTAAGTGTCAAGTTTTTTTCTGCATTTCATTTGACATTTCTTAATTTCAGACTAACTGAATTTAAACCATAGAAAGACACACAATCGAGCAACGCGTTAAAGTTATTCAGGTTTATTATGAAAATAGGCTTTCAAATCAAAATGCATATCGTGCACTTCGTGATTTTTTCGGTCAATTAAATCGTCCAAATGTGCGTAGAATCAGAAAAATCGTGCAAAAATTTGACCAAACCGGGTCTGTAGGAGATGTGAAAACACCAGTGGGATGACCTAAATATTATGTAGGTGATCCCAATATCTGACTTATAATATGTTGGTCATCCCAAAATTTGATTGGTTTTTGGTGTTTGTTGTGTTCTGACATATATAGAAGAATTTTATGGCCAACATTTTTGTAGAACATTTCATCCCCGCCCTTCCCCTTTTTCGGAGTGTTTTTTACAATTTGTTGGAATAAAGCCAAAAAATGCCGTTATAAGGGGGAGTTAGAGGGTTAATATGTTCTACAAAACTATTTGTCATAACGTTATCTACAAAGTTCCATGCTCGTACAGCTCGTACTGCAGAAAATATTGCTGCTGTTCGCAATAGTGTGGCTGAAGAGCCGTCCACCTCAACTCGTCGTCGTGACCAACAATTGCACCTCTCACGCTCGTCGTTGCTGAACATTATGCATAAAGACTTGCATTTACACGCTTACAAGGTGCAGTTTACTCAAGAACTAAAGCCTCTTGACCATTCCAAACGTCGTCAATGGTCAGAATGGTGGCAAGAAATGGAAACAGTGGATGATCAATTTTCGAAGAAAATCATCTTCAGTGATGAGGCACATTTTCACCTCAGTGGATTCGTCAATAAGCAGAATTGCCGCATTTGGGCGAATGACACAAAGAGTGACTGTTTGGTGCGGTTAATGGGCTGGCGGCATCATCAGGCCGTATTTTTTCCAAAATGAGGCCGGTCAGGCCTCAACAGGACGGTGCCACTTGCCACACAGCTAACGAAACAATGGCTCTTTTGCGCGACAAATTCAATGGCCGCGTTATCTCACGTGGTGGCGATGTCAATTGGCCGCCAAGATTATGTGATTTGACACCGTTGGACTTCTGTCTTTGGGGTTATTTGAAAGAAACGGTGTATGTCGATAAGCCAGCAACAATTCAAGAGCTAAAGGGTGAGATAATTCGACACATTAACGGCATAGAACCTCAATTATGCCTCAGCGTCATTGAAAATTTGGACCATCGGATGGAGGTGTGCCGCCAAGGTCGCGGCTGCCATTTGGCCGATATTTTGTTCCATACATAATTTAACCATACCATATTATCATAATAAAAAGAAATGACAATAATTTCCTAAATAATTTGTGTTTTATTCAAAATCAACATCGGTCCTTAAAATTTAACCACCCTTTATAAGCGTAACCATCGGTTTGCCAGAAGTTGTCATTCATTTAGGTTTTTGCCTTCTTTCTTAAACTAAAAATTTTGGACTCCAAGATTCTGGCCAAAAAAGTACCTTGATGAAATGTAAGAAATATCGCTACTAAATATTCAAAATTCTGGCAAATAAAACCACGATATAACAAAAAAAAATGGGTATTAAATATAAAAGATTTTTTAACAGTATAAATAATAAAGATAACATATCTTGAATAAAAACCTCTGGGCTCTTAATAATTACATCTCTTGTGAATAAAATAACTTTATTATTTGCAACAAATTAAAATTAAAGTGTCCTCAGGTCTGGCAAAACAAAATCAACATTTTATCTAAAAAATTCAAGAGCTTAATATTTAATATTCTATCTAGTAAAAAATCTGGACACACAATATTAACGATGCTGATAAAAAAAATGGACCACAATTTCGTTAAAAATCTAAAAACTAAGAATGTTTGGTTCTTAACAATAAAGTACCATAACTGAGTTAAAAATCGTGGTACTAAATAACCACCATACTAATCACTAAACTTTAACGATCTTATTACAAATTTGGGTACTAAATTTTATAAATTTAAATAAATAAATAAGAAACAAAATTATAATTACGATACTGATCAATAAAGTACCAGAATTGTGTTTAAAGACATAATCTGGATGCTAAATGTATATTTATATACACTACTGGTTTATAAATTACCAGGATAAGAATAAGCTTAAATTCAAATATTAAAATTAAATGATTTTAATCAATAAAGTACCACAATTCAATTTAAAATTATGAATAATAAAGTTTTAAGAGTTTATATTTTCTCTTCTTGGTCTCCTTCCCCAGTTGCTCTGTTTCCTAAGGTTGATTTGTGTTTAATTCCTATTACGTTCATCGAGTTACTTAGTGTGTTTTTTCCATCTTATTTTCAATTTTTTTATTATATTTTTTTTTTTTTGTCCTAACTTGTTTAACGTTTTCCAGTTCTCATCATATGTCATATCTCATACAGTTATATATTGTACTGTAAACATTGCTGAGATTGTATATGACTGTTGCTGTCGTTATTGCTGTTGATGTTATTGTTGTGGTGGTACTGCTGCTGCTGCTGCTATCGCATTGACAATCTTATGAGTATTGAAACCATTGCAATCTATAATTGACATCTGAAGTATTTTGATTGAGACTTGGCATATTATTTAATAGAGAAACCATACGTGATATAGTTTTAGAAAAAGCTTAAGTATTTTAGCACTAAAACAACAAAAACTAAATCAAAATGTGAAGCTTTATTGTAGAGACAAAAAAAAACTCCTAACCATAAAAAGTTATAGGAATTAAGGAGAATGAATGCTTGCAACAAATTAACCAAAAGAAACAATAAGGAAAAGGAAATATTCAAATTCCATTTGTTAAACAACAAAATTATACAATTAATTACTTAATTAAGATAAATGTTAAAGCAAAAATGAATGGCAATTATAAAATTCCCAAATTTAAATTATTTTTCGTTGAAATTCTGGTGATAAAAGTTAACATGTTTGAGGATCAACGAAAAATCTTGTTTTATACAATGTTGCAGTTTGTGTAGTGTTGCACGATGTGCAAGAATTTCAGGTAACTGGTTAAAAATTTAATTGCAATCGAAATCGGTGGTATAATTCCAGCAAAATCTCTGTGATGGATTCTCATTGCTAAAAGCTTAATAATAAGCAGGTGGATTAGGGTCTACTAATTCGGTGTTAGAATTCACCACACAAAATTTGTACACCCGATAATAAGAGGTTATTTGTATGCTTAAAAGCAACAACGAAATAAGTGATTACAAGTTTGTAAAATAACACAGCTTACTTTTCTACTTATCAGTAATTAAAAAATGAGTTGTTACCAATATTAGCTTATATTTGTAATTAAATAAGTAGTTGTGCGGAAGCTTAATAGCTTTTTAAAATGTCTTCTAAATTAGGTTAGGTTAAAGGGGCAGCCAACTTGGACCCTGAGGTCCAATGTAATGCTACGACTCAGATTCCACTATTGAACAAATTGGAGCTCCGTACGAAGCTTATAGCAAGGACTCTATAAGCCAGGATAAACAAACTACATAATTTTTAGCCACCCATGATTTTCAGAAGCCATGATGCCATGATGCCAAATGATGCGACTACAAAAAATTCTTAGCCAAGACCACAACATTCTTAGCCAATTTTCAGAAAAACTTAGCCTCTAGCAAGAGTTGTACCAATTCAAACATGTACATATTCACATCACAATCACTGTACTTGCACTACAACCCTTGCTAGTGGCTAAGTTTTTCTGAAAATCGGCTAAGAATGTTATGGTCTCGGTTAAGAATTTTTTGTAGTTGCATCATTTGGCATCATGACATCATGGCTTCATTGCATCATGGCATCATGGATGGCTAAAAATTTGGTAGTTTGTTCATCCTGGTTCAAAGGGTCCTTGCTTATAGGTCCGAGATGTCAGCACCCGAGTCATTACTGAGGTCATGACATTACGCCGATCTTAGTAAAAGCATCCTAATTTTTCGATACTTTCCTCCTCTTTGGCTATGCAGATCCTATAGAAGTCGTCTGAAGCGAGCCCTAACCACTGTGCGTCCTCCCGATAAGATATATATGACCTGCATAGCGATAGACGCGACCGGTGCGCCTTGAGTTAAGAGCAGGCCAGATATTCCGTGTAATCAGAGAAGTCACTCTGTTAGAACTTCCACTTCGTGGATAAGAGCTGGTTCCCTAACTTTCAATATTTCAAGGGAATACCAACACTTCCGAATTCCCAGCCTTGCAAGTTCATCAACTCCACAGTTCATCGGTAGATCTCTGTGCTTCAGAATCCATTCGTACAAAATTTACATTTCTTAGCCCAACTTGATCCCAGCTTGACTCTTAAAGTAGATGTTAAAGCTTGTCGTAGAGAGAACATTGTACCCAAGCCAAGCTGCACCAATCTCCCCTATCGTCATTACCTCAGCCTAAAATATGCTGCAATGATTTTGCACTCTCCGAGCCAACTCCAAACCAAGCTCTGCAGAATAGTCCCAAAGCCAACGCCTCGTCGACGCCAACCCAGGTCACCGGTACGCCATCCACCTAGAAGTCCCGATATATGGATGATAAAAACATTTGGCGGTTAATTACCATTCCACTGTCTGCTCATTACGACATCGATCGCAATACTACAGTCGATCAAATACTACAGTACCGGCCGACAAACAATGACAATGTGTATATACATCTAACGATTCTGGGACTCACCCCCCAGCGACCCACTCACGATAGCCATCCTACAGAAGTACAGAGTAAACAATGCCTTTTCCGGCATTTCCTTGAAGTTGTGTTTAAAGAATAGTTTCCTGTCCAGAAGTATGTACACCAAGAAAATTGGATTTCCACATCGTCCACAGTAACCGGCCCAAAAGTAGGATGGCTATGCCCCCTGTAGAAGATTAAATGTTGCGTTCAGTTGGGATGGATCCTAAGTCTACATGTAATAAGCCAGACAGAAAACTCCCTCAGAGACGTCTCCATAATGCGGCTTATGTAGTTCTTACGCCGTTATTCTGGTAAATTTTACTGCTCAGTTTAATAAAACACTACGATCGAATTGAAAAATTCTGGACACTACAGTTTCCCATTCAAGTAAATTTTTCTAAGCCCCATTAACACAATGTTTAGTAAGCTACTACGGGAAATTAAGCGAGAGGCTGAATTTTGGAACATTCCCGAAATGTATTTAAGCGAATAAATAGCCAGGTAACTTGTGAAACCCTTTGTGTGCTACTTACTCTCTTAATTACATTGTTATATCTGTTTTGCTGGGTAGGAATACACATAGAAAACAGATTCATTGTGCCAACCATATTTCTTGCCAAGTAAATAGTTTGTTTGCAGCAATCGAACTATTCGGTTGTCTCAACCAATTTTATTCATGATCCGATTGATATTTTTAGTTTCAACCGAATTTCAACTGACCGAATTTCGGTCGACATAAACAAACATTTCGGTGGCTCCAACCAAGACATTTGGTTGACAAGAAATTAGGCTGTCACGATATGTGTACTTTTAAAAATTCTGGATTCAAAACAGAGACTTAGACAATAATAGCTTAACTGACCAAATGAATATCTCAAGAGTCCTCAAAGCCATGAAGCGGTGGGAAAAACTTTAATTTCAATCTAAAATTCCCTACCCATAGTTATATGTACGTGACAATTGTTTTCAACTTGTTATTTATACATTTTTCTTGTAAATATTGATGGCAAATGGCCCTTTTTGTCCAGTTGTTGCTCTATGTGTCAATGTTATTGTATGTTGTTGTTTTGTTGTTAATTTTTATTGTGTTTTGTTGTAATGTATACATATTTGTAGTTGTTAAACGACATATGTACATCATCAATTTCATATTTAATATGTTTTAGCACTATTATTCTACTATGTATAGTTTGTTGTATAATAGTTGCTGCTTTAATTGTTGTTGTTGTTGTTGTTGTTATTGGTATGTTGCATGCTACTACTACCTGGTATGTTGTATGGTATGCTCAAGATACGCACGTGCTTTTAACAAAAATATGCCACTGTTTAACGAAAGAAGAAGAAGAAGAAGTATAAAAAGACTTTTAGGAAAAAGACAACACGAATTATTTTGTAATTGAGCCCTGTGTTAATTACTCAATGTTACTAAAGTGTAGAAGAGAAAAAATTATTGTAATAAAAGTGAAAATATTACAGTAAAAAAAATATAGTTTTTGCAAACTAGGTTGAAATTGACATTTAAAGATTTGTCATTGTAAAAGAAAAAAAAAACAAACAATTTTAAATGAAGAACTCATTGGGAAGAGAAAAAAAATTATATATAAACAGTTTAATCAACAAATGGAAGTGTTGAGTAAATTAATAGAGAGAAGTTTCCTAAGCAAATAATACTACTTTTTTACGATCTGTTATATAAAAGTTAGTTTAGGTCAAACTACACTCAAAAATATAAGTTAGTAGAGAAATTAAAAGATGTTGTACATCAAGTATACTGCATGCAGAGAAAAAAAAACACGGTTGGGGCAATTATATTCGAAGAGCATCGTATATTTTTAGGATTATGATTGCGCCAACTATAATCGTACTTTAATATAGTTGTCATTTTATGATAAAATAGCCATAGTTTTACCATAATATTGTCTTTAAATTTAAAAATATTTAAATTAAATTTAAAATATTTCATATTGTGATAAAATAACCATAATTTAACCATAACATTGTCTTTAAATTTAAAAATATTTCTTTAAGAAATGTTTTTCCTAAAGAAAAAATTTGATATTAAGGAAAACTTATTAAATTGTTTTAAATTCTAAGGATTTTTTAAATAAACAAACATGGATTCGAATAGAAAAATTCTTAGATTCTAAAGTCTCAGAACAAGTCAAGAATATTTTTTCCTTAGAGTATAAAAATTTCTAAAAATCTTCTATTTTTTCACAAGAAAATCGTTATTTTACATGAAAAAAAATTAATAATAATAAACACATTTAAAAAAAATATTATTGTTTTAATTGAAAATAATTAAAGAATATAAAACCGTTTTAGTAATGAATTTTTTCGACAATGAATTGATAAGTGTAAATTATAATGTTATTATAATGGTGAAAATGAACTGATAAAATTTTTTTTTATGAAAACAAAACAGTATTATGACTGTAAATGTCAAAGTCAGGTTTTAAAGTTCTATGATTATCAAATTTTTTTCATATTCAGAGTTTTTGTTATCATAGTATGATTGCAGCCAATTATGTTATAAAATAAAGGGTGGCTAAATTTTAAGGGCCGATATTGAATGTGAACCACAACTAAACGTTAAGTTTTTTATGCATTTCATTTAACATTTCTAAATTTCAGACTAACTCAATTTGAACCGTGGAAAGAAACACAATCGAGCAACCCGTTAAAGTTATTGAGGCTTATTATGAAAATGGGCGTTCAAATCAAAATGCATATCGTGCACTTCGTGATTTTTTTGGTCAGCATAATCGACCAAATGTGTCCACAATCGGGAGAATTGTGGGCAAATTTCAGCAAACTGGGTCTGTGAAAACAACTGTGCATGCTCGCCCAGTTCGTTCTGCGGAAAACATTGCTGTTGTTTGCGATAGTGTGTCATGAGGACGGCCAAGCATTTACCGTGAATGGTGTTCGCTATCGCGAGATGATAACAAACTTATTGTGGCCAGGAATTGAAGATATGACTCTGGACGATATGTGGTTTCAACAGGACGGTGGCACTTGCCACACAGCTAACGAAATAATGGCTCTTTTGAGCGACAAATTCAATGGCCGTGTTATCTCATGTGGTGGCGATGTCAATTGGCCGCAAAGATCATGTGTTTTGACACCGTTGGACTTCTTTCTTTGGGGTTATTTGAAAGAAAAGTTGTACGTCGATAAGCCAGCAGCAATTCAAAAGCTAAAGGATGAGATAATTCGGCACATTAACGGCATGAACCTCAATTATGTCTCAGCTTCATCGAAAGTTTGGACAATCGGATAGAGGTGTGCCGCCGAATTGAACCATACCATATTATCATAATAAAAAGAAATGACAATAATTTGTGTTTTATTCAAAATCAAAATCTGCCCTTAAAATTTAACCACCCTTTATAAAGTGGCAATCATATCAATGGATAGAACCTGTTTATAAACTAATAGCTTGATTGTGGCAACCATACACGAATGTAGCAAGCATAATATAGTACCAGCGATCTACGTGTAATTTTTCCAAATTTTTTTGCTGAAATAGTATTTTCATCAAAAGCACTGAAACTTTGAACTAATTTTTGATTAATTTTTTTTTTTTGCTAACAAAATTATACTGATCCACACATTTATAGTGAAGACAATAATCAGATACACATGAGGTAGATGTCTCAACTTTTCTAAATTTAGTACAAACAAAAAATAATACTAAAAATACAACTATTTCAAAACATTTTAAATATAATCGTGGAAGATTGCTGTATCTAAATTTCATACACTCACAATATTATTTCGTTAAAAACAACTTAAAATACATATTAAATTAATCGAAAATACAGTCAAAAGGAGGACTACTGATTTTTTATTATATTCAACCCATTTTGTTGTTTATTTTTAATCATTGTTTAATAACCAACAAAAGTAGTAAAAACAATAGAAAGTCGTTTAAAATAACCATCAATTTTTTACTGACAAAAAGTTAGAAAAAACGACTTTTGTGGTTTGTTTTTCAAATTGAAAGTTTCTTATTTGTACGTAATTACAAAACAGAACACAAAACATGCAGATGTATATATTTTTATTGGCTTTGTGTGTGTGTATATTTGAATAATTTCTTGTAATTTTTATTGAAATAATTTTGTATATATACAAACTATTTTGGTAAAAAAAACAAAAAGGAATTATATGAATTTCTATTTTTTGAAGCAGAAAACATAAAATTTTACATTTAACTAAAAATATCAACTCCTACTGAATGTCTGTAAATTTTTATAGTTTGTTTTTTAAATGACTGATTCAAATAGTTAAAAAATATATTTATATGAATTTCAATTGATTCTTCATTTAAAAACAAACTTTAAGTATTAATTTTTAAATAAACTACAGTCGGTAACAGAAAATATATTGTGGGTGTACATAAAACAAAAGAACGCCAAAAATGTGTGTATCTAGAAAATATGAATATAGAAGTTTTATTTTTCTATTGTGTTAACACCGATTTGTTTAAGTGGTTGTTTATGATTTTAATTAACGACAAAATAATATATTTAAATTGAATTAAGATAAAGTCAAAATGAGTATTTAAAAACAAAATATTTATAAATAGTGATCCTTTATTATGGAATTTAGCCAAAATAAAATAAATATGCAGTGTGTAAGTCATTAGAAAAAAATTTGTTTAAATTTTATTACAATTATTTGTATATAGTTTAAAATTTTCAATTAAATCATGTGTGTTTATATTTTTAATGTTTTAAAATTTTTTTTCAGCAAACAAATGAACTAAAATATAATATTTCATCAAATTTTTTTACTCTTTTTCAGTCCACTAATATTCAGCAAAAAAATTTATTGGATTTATCAAGGATTTTGTTTATTTCCAATTGACTGAATGGTAACACAATATTTGCTAAATTTACTAATAATTTTGCTAAAAATTAACTAGCTGATTTTCACCAAAATAATTTTGTTGACCTTAGCAATTTTTCCGCAAGCACCCTTCTGACTTAAATTTTGCTGATTCAGCAACATTTTTTGTTGACTTAACTAACTTTTTTTAATGTTTACTTTTACACAGAGAAACAATCATAGTTAAATCTATAATTATATTATATTTGAATTAACAACTTATTTTGTTACAAACTTTTTTAAATTAAGTATGAATATTATTAAACTAAATACGAGTCTAGTTAAAACAGACTTTTCGTATTTAAATTAGTATATTAAGATTTTTTTTGTTTTTTGCATTTTGCATTTTAAAATTAATTACAAACATATTCATGATAAAAAAAATAAAAACAATTTTAGTTTAAGTTCAAAATTGTTTTTATTTAATTTTACCGTTACCGTTACCGTTTTATATCTATTTATCATTTGTGAATTTTTAAATCTTTTTTGAAAGTGTTGCTTTCGAATTAAAGTTTTCTTGAAGATTTTCATCTATTATTTAATTATTTCAAAAATTTCAATGATTTCTTCATACAACAACAATGTGATATTCAATGAATATCGTATTTGTTGCAGTATCTTTCAATATTATTTTCTGTTATTTTTATTTTCTATACCACACAAGTAGTCATCAAAACAGTGCAACTACATTAAATTCACACTTGAGAACATGCCACACACTTAAGCTTTTAAGTAAAACAGCAACAACTACACTACTGCTATAGAGTAAGAAAAATAAATTGAAATTGAAAAACTAGCGATAGTCATACATATTAACTTTTAACATATTGTACCACGTACTACATACACGTACAGCATAAAACTCAACAGCAACTAGAAGCTAGACGAATGGGATGGTGGTTAACCCTTGAGTGAATTAATTTTTATACACATCTCTTTATAGTTCAAAGCTAGTCTTAATAATGCATATCACATTCTAGCATGCAATTATTCTCTATCATGGATATTCTGTTAATTCCAGCATGTCCCAATTGTGCATTTTTTTCTGGTTCAAAACTAATCACAATTGTGGATTTTATTTTGGCCGAAAACTAGTCGCGATTTGTGAATTTTAGTCTGCTCCAAATTAGTTTAAACTTAAATCGTCCTAAGATCCTAATTTTTTAAATCTAAGACTAATCTCAATCGTCTATGTTATTATAATGCAAAACTAAGCTCAACCTATGTTAGCTAGATTTTAGTCTTTTTATACTCCAAAACTGAGATAGATCGTATTTCTTCTCGTTTAAAAACTCGGCCCAATCTTTAATCTTCCATTCCTACAAAGCCTAGCTCGACGTGGATCCTTTTATACCTCAAAATTGGTTTAAATCGCAGATAATCGTTAAAAATTTGTCTCAATCGTCTCAAGTTCTAGTAGCTACGACTTTAGCCTGCCAGGTTTTAGACTTGCTTGATACTTCAGTAAGCCAATATTTTTCTTAATAAATCTTGTCTTGACTAAGGTCAGCTAGTCACAAGCTCTGGATTTAAAGGATTTTTTGGATATGAGGCAGTTGTGATGAGTACCTTTACTTCCGATTCCTCTTTTTCAACCTCACCTAAGCTCATCCCTGAATATTGTAAAAGTCATAAATCTGTCTCAATACTGACTCTTTTTGTAGTAGCTAAAAAAAAAACTCAGTCATTGATCTTCTTATAGTTCAAAACTATTTTCAAAACTGGACTTTCTTAGACTTCAAAACTAAACTCAAAAGGAGACTTTCCCGATGGGTTTCTTCTTATATTAGTGAAATTCGGATATATGATAAAGGAGAATAAAAGAAATATACCCGTATTTTTGCGGCCCAGTCAGTAAGGTTAAAAAGCGGGCCAGCAATTACACTCAGAAAAAAAATTAGTAGAAAAATTTGTAAACGGTTTTCAATCCCACTCTACTATTTTTGTACTGATTTTTAGTAAAAATTATTATTTAGCAAATCTTTTTGCTATTTACATTTTACAAATTACAGAATTTTTACAGAATATTTACAAATTTTTGTTGCTAATTTCAGAAATCATTTTACAAATTTTTGAAAACCGATTTGCTAAAATTAGCAAAACAAATTTTACTAATTTTAAAAAAGTGGATATTGAAGGAAATGTTATTTCTAATTAAAACTTACATCTACAAACTTAAATTTCCTTAAAATGTTACATATATTTAAAAAGGGATCGGAAGTGAAGATACCGACTCATGTCTATAAAGAGGACATTCATTTAAAATAGCACTTAAAAGGTTTTTTTAGTTCTAAAAATCCGCCCTAAATACAATTAAAATTAAACCTTAAAAGTAAAAAAAAAAAAAATTGACCAAAATATTTTTCAAAACTGAAATTACCAAATTAAAACAAAATGATTAATTCGTTTTTTAAAAAATATAATCAAAATTTTTGATGCTCGATAAGAAAAATAAATTCAAATCTTTTTACTAATATTAATAATATTTAGTAATTTTTTTGCTGATTTTAGCAAACAGATTTTAAATTTCACTTTACAAAAAGTCTACTAAAATTTAGTAGCGGCTACTAATTTTTCTACTAATTTCAATGTACTAAACGTCAGCAGACATGTGTTGCTAAGATTAGCAAAAAATACTGCTGGGCTTAAATTAGCAGAATTTCCCGTAATAACAGCAAAATTTTCAGTTCCATTACAGACTTTTTTTGGTGAGTGTATTTTATTTTTCGTTTACGCACTGTTATTCCTACCAAAAAAAAACAACAGACGCCCGTTTGGAAAACAGCATATTGATGGTTTTATGTATAAAGGCCCTAACTCTTTTTTTATTTCTTAAGTGTTGAAGGTATGTTGAACTAAAGGTATCTCAGGGGCTGCGGATTTTCTAGCAATGCAGTACAGCTTTTGAAAAGACTTGGGTACTTTGCCATCGCATCTGTGGTCTGATGGCACAGAACAATGATGAAAACCATTCGAGATAGGATAAAGTATGCAGTAATTACACCAAGTATGTAGGACTTACTTAGCCCAACTGAACTTCTTGGGGATTATTCTAATACTTTTTACATTGATGGATCTAGTACCTTTAAGGGTACTGGACGATGTGAATAAGTACTCTTATAACAACAGTTTTTCAGACTGAGATTTTTGCTATTTTTAAAGTGAAATATTGGATAATCGATAATGGATGGAGGAACAGGAGTATCAGTTTCTGTAGTCAGGCTGCGCTTAAGGTACTTGAACCTCCAATCACTTCATTCAAGATTGCTCAGAAATGCAGATCCACTCTAAACGAGGTTTCTGTGGGAAATAGGTTCTGTCTTCTATGAGTACCGAGTCTTGTGGTTATTCCGGGACGTGTTGGAAAATATTAGATCGGTTTCGATTCGGATGAATCTGGAACCTCAGCTGAGTATCAGCATGCCATGGTTAGTACTATGGATTGGCTCATATGTATGCACAGAGAAAACAGATACATTGTAACAACCGAATTTCTTGTCAACCGAATGGTTCGGTTGGTGCCACCGATATATTTGTATGTCACAATCGAATGCGGTTGATGCAACAAATTTTGGTTGAAACTAAATATTTCAATTGTATCAGGCAAACATTTGGTTGGGACAACTAAATAATTCGGTTGTTGCAACCAAAATATTCAGTTGGCAAGAAATTCGGTTGGCACGATGAATCTGTTTTCTCTATGTGTGAAATATGTTTTTTTTGGGAGGTGGGGAGAGGTGGTCAGACGGGACTAATTGCTGGGGCACGAGGGTTTTTTTAGGCAAACCAGAGGTTGAATTACGACATTCGTGATCGTAATTTTCGATCGAAATTAGTTTTTTATTTCTGAAAATAAAACATTAAAATGGAATTTTTTTTTCAGCAGGTATGTTGTAGTTCGGTCCTAGATTGGAAATATAAGTTTAAGTTGTTGTTTTCATTATAAGTATCATTGTAGTTGCTTACTAAAAAATCAGTTTTCGAACGATTTTATTGGAATGCCGTTATTCGGCCCCAGATGGGAATGTGGCAGGCACGATACCTAATCAGTTTGAGTTGAGCTGACTGCCGCAGGCTTACTGGCCTGATTATACAACACAACGCCTGTGCTCGCGATATTGCGTAGATGGCCCATTGTGTGTGTTTGGTCTGGTTAAAGAGGACACGAGAGAACATTTAGCCTAACCAACCCCTACCTAATTTTTTCAGGTTTATAAGAAAGACTGAGAAAATCTAGGCTGGGACTCTTCTCTTATCTTTAATTTCTATAGGACATCATACAATAGACTGAGCCCCATGGACTTGCCTCAATGCTTGCCGAACCCACCAAAACTCAATTTAACAAAGTGGTTAAGAAATAAACTTAAACATTTTATTGTTGCTTCTGTTATTTACCCTGTGAGAAAAAAGGGGTCAGTTGGAAATAAACACCTGTCCCGTTATAAGTGAAAACAGGACCGGTTCCGAAAATACAAATCTCGAAAAAAAAGCTCCGGTTCCTAAATTACCTACCACGTGAGCGATTTAAAAGTATATATCACGTGATGGGTCTGAAAGTACCAGTCCTGTGATAGGTGAAAACAGGATCGGTTTCTAAAGTACCTATCACGCGATCGGTATAAAAAGTCTCTACCACGTAATGAAAGTTCTACTCCCGTTCTCAAAAAATTACCACATGCTCTGTTTAAGAGCCTCTATTGCGTGATGAGCTTGAAAATACAAGTCCCTTGATATGTTCTTTGGCGTTATTTGTTTGACATGTTCTTTTAGACTAGTCCTGTGACATGTCACAGAGGGGTCGTCCTGGGACAATCTCATGTTAAAGTGACCAGTCCTTTTCATATAAAAAACCGGTCCCGTAACCGATCCCTATCACAAAGAACCGGTCACGCGACGTATCCTGGGATAGGTGCTTTTCCCGCAAGATAATTATTATATTCAATAAAAAATTGTATATGCAAAATGTTTGCGATTTCAAATTGTTCCCTTTTCCTTTTACCTTCTGAATACCTGATTGTCCCGATTAGAAAAACTTTTGTGTCCTTAAGAAGATTTTCAAATTCCAGTTAAATGACACTTCTTGCTTAAAACAATACATCTAATAAGCGTTCAGATGATCCAGAGCATTAAAGTGTTAAACAAAAACTATAGAGTGCAAGTACTTCTAACTCGTACATACAATAATTTTCAGTAATGCATCTTACTGAAAATCATGTTCATACAACACACCAAAAAATAACATGGCTATGTTGCACTATTAGATACATGCAACGCATTGGTATTTCAATTAAGTGTAAAAAAAAAAGTGATGAATACGCGGTGGGTTTTTCGAAAATAAACTAAAGAAGATGGCTACAACAAAAAAAAAACTCAGCAAAGCTTATCATGATTGAGTTGAAAGCTTAGAGGTAGAAAAGACTACAACAAAATTTTCAAATAATAAAAAAAAACAAAACATTACAACACGATTTTTATATACTCAACTTTTAACAAAATTATGATTTTTTATTTGAAATGGTGACAGTGAAGACACTGACGTTTGGTTTTGATTTTGCTTTTTTTTTTTTCTTCAACAACTCGTTCAGTTTGCTACTAAATAAAGAAGAGTCCGGTAGCTGTCTTCTGAATGAAAAAAGCAGATTCTTTGGGTTTTCTCAGAGATTTTTAAAGCAAAAACTCAGAGTTCTTATTGTTAAATGAATGACAAGTAAGTTGGGGATTTAAGAAATGATTCTTAAGGCCAAAAGGAAGTAGATGATGAAAAAAAAAATGGAAAAAATTATTTTAAATGTTTTGTTGTAGCTGTTTCTGTTTTTTATCAATTCAATAGAACATTTTGATATGTTTGAATTTGATGCTGCATGTTTTATTTTTATTTTGTAAGTTTTTCTTTTTGTAGCTTTTAACATTCAACATCTAACAATCATCATCTTTAAAATTTTTCATGGATGCTTCATGTAATATCATGCATGATTGTAACAGTTTTTCTTGTAGTTTTATAAAAATAATATTGGTTGAGAGAAAAAATATGTTTGATATAAGAAAATTCAAATTCAATTTTTCTTGAGCGTATTTACGTATGTCTTAGACCAAGGACGGTGTGAAACTCAGGATGTACAAAATGGCAAATTTTTAGCTTTCAGTTTAGCCATGATGCCAACACCATGAAAATTTCAGAAATAGTTCATATATTTCCTAAATAAAATTTTTTGATTCCAGGAAAAAAGAAGTATATTATATAAAAAATTATCAATTTTTAAGAAAATATAATAAAACTACTCTGCGGGAAAAAAGCGGTCAGTTGGGAATAGGTGAACACTGAACCGGTTCCGAAAAAACATATCACGAGATAGGTGAAAAGAGCACCGGTTCCTAAAGTACCTATTACGTGACCGGTTTAAAAGTCACGACTTGTCCTTTTAGACCAGTCCTGTGACATGTCACAGAGGGCAATCCCATGTTAAAGTGATCGGTCCCGCGACTGACCGGTCGCTATCACAATGAACTGGTCATGTGACATGTCCTGGGATAGGTCCTTTTCCCGCAGGGTAAGTTTAGTTCAAAAAAAAATTTAGAAAGTAATTTACTCCAATTTAGTTCAAAAAAAATGTGTCTAACTTAAAATGAGAAAGTACTTGAACTTAATGTGTGTTCATTTTTTTCTCGCGAGTAGAAAAAATGATCCAAAAATTAGTTCAGGAATTAAAAACTAAAAGCAATAACTTTGTTCCTAAGTAGTAAAAAAAAATTATTTGATTTTAAAAACTTAAGTTCTCTTTCTAGGAAAAATTTTCATGCAACTTAGTTCAGATAAATTTTAAAAATGTTAATCAAATATTTTTTTTTTTCAAATAAAAGTTTTCTAATTTTTGAGAAATAATAACACTTAGGTATAGGATTTGTCTCCTAAAAATTTCTTGAGAAAAATTAAAAAAACTTGAGTAAATTTTTCTTAAATCGGGGAAAAATTTAGTTTTCGTTGGAAAACGTTTAACTTATTTTCAATACTTTTTTCCAAAAAATAATAATAAATAAAAATTATCGTACATGATTGTACTTCTTGGTTCGTGACCGTGCATGAGCGTGAGTCAAAAATCGCTCACGAGCCTATCTCTAATCTTAATAATCTTAAATATTGAACTTAAAGTAGCTTAAAATAAATTTTAAAATTTTGTTAGCAAAAGGAAAAACATATTGAATTTACGCTTTTATGTAATAATTTCGTTTGCTGACTACAATAAAATATACTTATGACATTTTTCCATTTTCCAATAATAACAACAAATGTATTTGTGATATTTTGTTATTTTGCAACAGTTTTTTAAAATAAGTTAATTTAAGAAGACAAAGGACCCCCAGTATTTCTTAGCCAAAGATGCCGTGTGTCACTTAGGGCGTCCCTTTTTATAGTTTTCTGTAGGAGAAGCATTAATTAATTACGAAAAGGATCTGATTTCGTCACAATTTATTACGTTTCAGGATATTATGCATCACATTTTTTAATTTGTTTACCTTTTTGCTAATAATATTTAATTTATATTTTAAATACATGAGTTTAGTATAATTCAATTAAGAGACAAAAATGTATAGCAAAAAGCTTGTTAAGAGCAGTGTCCTTTTAAAGCGGAAGTTCTCCGAAAGTGGGAAAATACTTAGACAATTAGTGTAAAGTACTTGAAAATATATGGTTAAATATATTATTTTTATTATAGAAACAGTTTCATATTTATTAAACAGTTTTTATCCAATTTAAGAATTATTTTGACTTAAAAGTAGTGCAATTCAACTTGGTGTTAGAAAATATTTCCCTATTTTTAAGGAGTTAATTCCTAGTTTTTAGTAAATAAAATGATCTAATGAACTAAAATAAAATAATTTTTTTTTTTAAACCAAGGAAACATTTCCTAACCAACAGTAAAATTAAAGATGATATATGAACTAATTAGGAGGAATTTTTACTGCTTTTTAATAAAATTGTAGTTCTCAATAGTAAAATTTTTCTATAATTTAAAACTTTTGAACAAATTTTAAGCAAAATTTGTTTCTTAATTTCAAGAAAAATTTGATTTTTCGTCCTAATAAGTTAATTTTTCTTAATTTTAGTTTATTTTTTTGGTGTATGTTTTAGTCTATGTTATAGTCTTTATCATAGTCTGTTTCAGACACAGAAATGTCGAGTTAAAGAAATTTTTAAAAATAAAATTTAATTTTCAACAAATACTTAACGTAATCAATTAAGGTTTTTTTGTTTTTGCAATTAAACGATTTTAATTTTTAGTTCTGACTACTATAATTGAGTTGAGTTAATTCCATGTACGTCATAGTCCATATCATAGTCTAAGTTGAGTGTCTAAATTGTAGTTTATGGTAAAGTTTCATATGCCAGTGTGAGCATAGTCTTTTTCCCATAACCAATAATTTCTGGTGACTGACAAAACTATTTTAAATTCATGCAACAACAACAATATACAACAACTTTTTTTTGTTTTTTGAAAATGTCACATAGATCGATTTGATGGTATGAAAAAAAAAACTACAAGCTATTGTTGTTTTGATTTTTTTCTCTATTGTTGAAAGGCATTACACAAAATGCAAATTTAAATAAATGATGGACACCTTGATGGTGCCACATACATAACACAGCAAAAACAACAACATTACTATCATATAATCTTATATACATTTACTATAATTCGTCCCAAAGCAGATAAAACTAATGTGATTGAGAGGACTCTTTTTCAGTTCGATCTTTTAAAGGTACTTAAATTTTAATTTGTTGTAAGTAAATATTAAATAATAACATTGTACAAAAGTGGGTTTACTTAACGTACCAAAATCATGAATAATCATAGGTGATATATGACCATATACGTCCATATGCCCTGAAATTTCTGATCCGGAGATATATGTTAATATATAATATCACTCGAATGGACTCATATAGGTCCATTGTCTACCCATGTACTACATACATACATACATACATACATACATACACAAGCCTAAGTAAAGGATGATTTTTTTACTATTTAGTTGTTCACTGTCAAAAAAGGTTTCGTGACATGTGGCAATGCCCTAAATGCTCAGTAAGGTTTGCCATTTCACCATTTTTTATGAAAATTTGTGCTTTGTGAGAAATTTGTTTCGTAAATTATGTCCATTTTATGGTCATCGTAATCGACCCACCGAAAAGGCACTTCAAGCTGTTGTAACCAAATTTCGCAACAGTTTCACGTTATTTGATATTAATCTACCAACCCGTCTGCGAAGAGTGCGTACCGAGAAGAATATTGTTGTTATATCGCCCAGTGTCAATGAAATTCGCGATATGTCAATTCGTCAGTGGAGCAAGGTACCATGCGATGATTACCTACTTGTTTTTGCCAATATGAAAGAATCGGCAAGTGGTTTCAATGAAACAGTGTCACACGGCACGCGATACTATTAATCTATTGAGAGGGGAGTTTGGTGAGCAATTAATATCAAGTTTTGGAGCTGTCCATTGGCCGCCTAGATCATGCGGATACGTAAAGTATCTCGTGTACAGGGACAAGTCAGCCACAATTCCAACCCTGGAAGACAACATTACAGCTGCCGGCCGAAATGCTGGAAAAGGTATGCCAAATTTGGAGCTCACGGATGGATCACCTATGGCGGAGCAGCGGGCAATATTTACATAAAATAATATTTAAAAAGTAAATGGCAGGCATTTATTTATCGCCCCCAAATAAATATTTCATTCACTTTTGGAAATTTTCTGTTTTTTTTTATTTCCAAAATCCAAACGGTTAAAAAAATCACCCTTTTTGAACATAAATGGTCCAAGTATCTTTTAGAAAATTAAATAAAATGAACTAAACTTAATTTTCTTTCATATTATGGCTTTATTAGAAATAAAAAATATATTTCCATTATTTATGGAACACGATTTCATTGCTGGCTTTGCAGTAGCTTATTCTGTCAGTCCGATTAACGAACTTAGTGCGCAAGAAATTGATAGTTTGATGAGCTGTGCGATATGGTGTGCCATCCTGCTAAAAACCAAAGATTATCTAAGTTCATATCTTCCATTTCAGTCCATAATCATGGCTCTGCAGAGTACGCGGCTGCATGAAATGGCATTTCAAGCAGCATTTTGGAAAAAAAATTAGCCAATGATGCCACCGCTCCAAAATCCAATCCAAACTGTCACTCTCTGTGAATGCATTGAATTCTCGACAATGACGTGCGTGTTTTCGGATTCCCAGATGAAGCAAGCAAAATTGTTGACATAGCTGGCGAAATGATAATTCGCCTCGTCATAGAAGATGATTTTCGGCCAAATTCCATGTCTGATGGAAGCTCCTGTAAATTTACGAAGTGGATGGTCGTTTGCCTTCAATTGCTGAGTAGTAAGCGAATAATCCGGGATCTTTGTGAAAAATTCTCATCATGCTGGTACGTGAAATGCCGAGTTGTTAAGATCGATGGCGATTCGATGTTCTTGAGTTACACACTTTCGGCCACAGCAGCTACAATCTTATCAGTACGAACCGTACGACGACGGGGACCATAAGTGTTGTCATCTACCAAGCCAGTCTCACGAACTTTTTACACAAACTCGCGTACAGCACGGTGGGTGCTTGATTTCGAAAATAATTTATTTTAAACAAACGCACAGTTTTGGCAACACAGCACACATTTTGGAAATATGTTTGCAATATTACCCAATGTTGTTCAATTGTAAAGTGACTCCTTTTGGTTCGCGGAGGAATGATATTGACTGATAGTCAATATTTCGAACAGAAAAAATCTATCAGTGTGACCTCGGCGGCACACCCCCATCCGATGGTACAAATTTTCGTTGACACTGAGGCATAATTGAGGTTCTATGCCGTTAATGTGCCGAATTATCTCATCCTTTAGCTCTTGAATTGTTGCTGGCTTATCGACGTACACCTTTTCTTTCAAATAATCCCAAAGAAAGAAGTCTAACGGTGTCAAATCACATGATCTTGGCGGCCAATTGACATCGCCACCACGTGAGATAACACGGCCATTGTTTCGTTAGTTGTGTGGCAAGTGGCAGCGTCCTGTTGAAACCACATATCGTCCAGGGTCATATCCTCAATTCGTGGCCACAATACGTTCGTTAACATCTCGCGATAGCGAAAACCATTCACGGTAAATGCTTAGCCGACCTTATGACACACTATCGCAAACAACAGCAATGTTTTCCTCAGAACGAACTGGGCGAGCATGCATAGGTGTTTTCACAGACCCGGTTTGCTGAAATTTGCCCACAATTCTCCCGATTGTGGACACATTTGGTCGATTATGCTGACCAAAAAAAATTACGAAGTGCACAAAATGCCCATTTTCATAATAAGTCTGAATAACTTTGCCCGATTGTGTATCTTTCCATGGTTCAAATTGAGTTAGTCTTAAATTGAGAAATGTCAAATGAAATGCAGAAAAAAACTTGACGTTTAGGTGTGGTTCACATTCAACATCGGCCCTTAAAATTTAACCACCCTTCACTTTGGTGACAAAAAAGTTTACAAAATTTTCTATATAATTCCAAAGGTTGAGCTGGCTGGTCAAAAAGACCTCGCATAGACCAATAGCATCCCTAGCGTTACAAATATACAAAATATATAATATAAAAAATGGATAGAAAAAATTCTCATTTGTGCGGGTAAAATTATTCATTAACTGTGGAAAAAGTAAAATAATTACAAAGCTTCCCAGCAAAAATAAATGGAAGTGATTCCTAAGGAATTAATTTTTCATTGATTCTAAAGTATCTTTTAGTTCTGATTTTTCTCTTCTAAGGAAGTTCTTTTTTACAACTTATAAAAATGTGATTTTTAATGAAATTAAACACTTTTCAAATCTATGACGCTACAAAAAGTAAAAAAATTTATTGTAGTAAAAGTTGCAAGCATTTCGTATAGAGATAAATAAGCCCCGATTGCTGAATTTCCCGCTAAAATTTAACGAGCAGTAAAACTCAAACTTTGTATAGGAAACAACAACAAATGTGTCAGATAAATTCCCAGGTAGAAGCTAACGGGAGATTGTGAAACTGAGGCTAAGGCTCGATTACTGATGTCCTGTAGAAATCTCAATTACAATTTCAAAATTTATTTGGGAAGAACAAAAGATTTAATTTTTCACTAAACCATAAGAAGGGCTTTAGATGCAATGAAAAAGGATCATAGAAGAAAACGTCCACCCTATGACACCCCTATGTAAAAATTATTGGTTCCGATCCAAATTTTCACAACACCGGAACCAAAATCACTGCTTCTTTTTCTCTTCTTTTGCTACTTTTTTTTTGCTGGGTTTGTTATAAAAACTCAAGAAAATCCAATTTTAAGTTATTTGCAACAAAGGTGATAAAAGATCAACACAGAAATTCGAGTATAAGGCGAGCTACATAGTACGAATATCGAAAGAAAGATAAAAAACTATGACCAATAAAATATTTAAATTTAAAAGCTAAACTTATATAGAAACCCCATATAAATCCTCCGTGGATCTACTTCATCAGTCTCATTAAATCTGGGACAGTTGTTGCATATTTAAAATGAACAATCAATATACATAACAGTCAAACAAAAAGCAATAAATAATTGTTTATGATACCATCATCATCATCATCATCATCGCGATCATCATAGTCATCTACATCAGCTACAAAACATCAAGTTGCTCTCTTAAGTCTTTTGTTTTAAATATCCCTCAACCGAAAAAAAATAAATAAAATGTAAATATTTTTTATATGTTAACATTTTAATTTTTTTATTATTATTCTTCACAAAGACTTTCAAGTGTAGTTTGCAAAACGAATATTTAAAACAATTTTCGATTGGACATTGCTACACCATTTCTAGTTAAAGGAAAAATATTTATTTGAACCACAATAGGCCATTTTTGCTATTTGTGTTCTACGCTAGTTTAGTTATGGTACGAAATGGTTTAAATGCACAGAGAAAACGGATTCATTGTGACAATCGAATATAATGTCAACTGAATAGCTTGGTTGCAGCAAACGAATTATTCCGTTGTCGCAACCAAATTTATTCCTAATCCTATTAAAATAAGTATATGGTTTCAATCGAAATTTTTTAGTACGTATCGGTAGCTCCAACCAAACTATTCGGTTGTCACAATGCATCTCTGGAAGATCTGCAAATAGTAATGTTTGTCTATGGTGTAGTTATTTTAATTCTCGAAGGTCATTTTAATGTTTACAATTATTTTTTTTTAACTGCTGCTGCAATAAATGCCTAAAGTTTTTGTTTGAATTTTTGTTCATGCTTTTATTATTAAGATTTTTGTTGTTGTCGTATTTTAAACAATTACTTGCCCATATGCTGCTCTGGTGTAGTTTTTTTTTTGTGCTTCGTTTCATTACTTTTAGTAGCTGATTACATGAGCGGTACATTCTTTTTAGCCTCAGTAATTGTAGTTACTGTCTGTTTTTTTTTCTTCTTTTATGTGCTGCCCAGATTGTTGCTTTTTATTTATAATTCGGTAAATAGTTTTTGGTGTACTATATGTTGCTTATAATTTTGTGTTGGCAAACTTTTAATTTAAATTTTCATAAGAGGAATTTTAAGTTTCTCATTGTACTAGTAAATAGTTTAAAATTAAAATATTTGGTTTTTTCAAGACAATTCCACCAACATTAATTTTATAGTAAAGCAAGCGATAAGTCGATGTTAAGGCATTTTTGTAGCCCGGACACCGTTGCAAAAAGTTGGTGTTATCTCAGGAAGGTGGAGACAATTACTATATTTGCCTATATGGCCTATGACTTTCTTCACCCTCCATATACTGAGGAGTTAATGAGAGTCATTCAGTAAGCGAAGGACAACAATTTTTATTTGATTATTGGCTGTGATGTTTACTCTCTACATATCATCTGGGGTAGTAAAAACTGCAACTACAGGGACAATTAATTGTTGTACTTTATTTTGTCCTCGATCAAAATGTTGGTAATAAACTGAAATTTTTCACTTGTCGTAGACAACAGATTACTGATCTCACCTTATCTCACAAGGTCTGCTTTGCTCACTGAGCACTGTGATCTCAGGTACAAACAGTGTAAGAAGGGTCAATCGGAAACTAATGTGTGTGAGTTGGAATCGGACACGTCGCATCATGTTTTCCTAGGCTTTGTGCTAGGAGACTCAGGTTTCGGGTGGCCGTCTCGTGTCGCTTTCCGACATTTGGAATATTTTACCTGGCAGGATTCTTAGCTTTATCAGAAATTTAAACCTTTAGGACAGCTCTAGGCAGCACAAAAGACCTATGCTGGTCGCGGTGCATAGTGCCATTTGAATCTAATCTAAGGTCTGCTTCGGGTTTAGGCTTGTTATCGACAAGTCAATGATTCGAAGGTTTCGACCCATGTATAGCAGATTGAAAAGAATTGGGAGATCTATTGGATCATAAATTTTATCTCCTTTCGGAACTTAGCAGCATAGAGTCATTTGAAAGTGCGTGGGCAAAACTTTGATTGATTGCTTTGAGACTTATGCCGAGTTTTTGAGATAAGAGTTAAACTTGGTTTAGTTAAACCGAAAACGAATTTTGTCTGCCATTTACATGTTTATTGAGATAAATTTGTCGAAACAACTATTTTTTAAATAAAATTTTGGTCTTCATTGAAATAAAATAAATTAAAACAAATTTCAAAATAAGTATTCAAGTTACAAACTGCGATAAACTGAGTTGAAAGATAATCTATATCCTAAAAACTCGGCCTTAATGTTCATTGAGGAAGAGCACATCCACACCCTGTTGTAACATGGAACTTGAGAAGCTTAGAAAAAACTCCAGAATGCTTCTGAATTCGGTCCAAAATCTCGAAAGAATAATGAATGAAACAATTTCCATCTCATGCAGCAAGAGAAATATAAGAAAAAAATGTGCCAAGCCAAACTGGATTCTTATAGAACTTTTTCCAGAAAGATAATGCAGGGAAACTTGACGTCCTTTGAAAACCTGATGACACCTTCACGAAATTCAAAGGCATTATGTTGTCCACGCCCTTTCGGGGATGCAAAGTGACGGCGGTGGAGTGGGATGTTATTGAACGACCTGCTGGTGAAACAACTAAGGGTGAAATCTATCAGACACGCCTTTTCTCCCTCTATCGACTTAAATTCGCCAGGCCCTCATGGTATATATCCTATAATGCTAAAAAGTGGCGAAGATATTCTAATAAAGACTCTCAAATCAGCCTGTTTGGATAGCTTTTCCTTTCACTCCCCAATCTGAGATCGACCAATTTACCATCCTTTCTGCTCAAACGTCTCAATCAATTGGTTGGAAAAATGCATATGGTCAGTAACATTGCTCCTAAGCCCTCTTAATTATTAACAGCATGCATATAAAAGTGGTAGATCCTGTAAGACGACTCTTCATGATATTGTCATCATGATGGAAAAGGGTCTAGACAAAAAGGAGTACACGTTGGGTATTCTTGTTCATATTGAGCGGGTTTTTCAAAATGCAACTTTTGACTTGATGTGGTCTTAACTCAATTCTTTTTAAATGGATTTACTCTATGTTATCTAAAAGGCTGTTGACTGCTTAAAGTCAGTGGGCTGCAAAGGAAACATTTGAAGTCAATAGAGGATGCCCTCAAGAGGGCGTACTTTCAGCTTTTGGAAGTGCATATCCAGGCTTATGCGGATGAAACTTGCACTTTGATGTCTGGGAGGTCACTTGAGGTTAATAAGTAAGAAAACTCAAGCTTCTGTGAAATTGATCGGTTGCTGGTGGAACAAGCATGTGCTACGCTTGTGTTGTTTACGCGTTGGACCAAAAAAATGGATCTTAGACTTCAGGTTTTACTTCCCAACTGCATGCACAGGTTTAATATCTAGAAGTCACTTAATATAGTAAGCTTATGTGGAAAATGACTGTTGAACCGAAAGTGTTTCAGGGGCTGTGGATTTTCTTGAAGCGTCGTAGAGCTTTTGAAAATACTTCTTATATTAAACCTGGATATTCGTAGTTTCGTGGTCTAAAAATATGATGCAAACCTTTTGGGCTAAGCCGCTGCTATAGGTATTACGGGTGCTATGAGTATCACACCAGAAGGCGCTCTTGATGTTATGTTGGACATGCTACCCCTAGACGTTGAAGTCGATATGCTGACTTCGAAAAAATTATGTTCTTGGTCGCTGTGAGGCTTTCGGGACTTTTGTCCGCTGTTTCTAATTCTTTTGGATTACACTGTGCTCTGTATCGAATTCGTTAGAAAGTATGGAGTAATTATTCCGAAAATAAAAGGGCTGGGACATTCCTTCCTCTAACGGTAATGGATCCAGTTGGTATCAGGAACAAAAATGTGGAAAAAAGGTACTATTATGCCATAGGCGATTTTTAGATTGAGATTTTTGCAGATGAAGGGACTGGAGTACCAGAATCTGCAGTGATAGTTAGGTTTCGCTAAAATCACTTGAATCTCAGATAATTTTATCCAGGATTATTTAGAAGTGCTGGAGCAAACTCAATGAGTTTTCTATGAAGAACAGCGACTGTCTTCTATGAATTTCAGCTCATGTGGGTAGTCGGACAATGAAATTGTCAACTCGTTGGTTTTGACTCGCATTAACCGGAACCGCATCTGGGTATCAGCATGTCATGGATAGTACGTGAGGTCGACTCAAAGCTGAAATCTGTTCATTGAGATGTGGTCAGGCGGAACAATCTGCGGGTGTATGAAGTATTTAGTGAGCAGACCAGATGGGAATGTGGCAAGATACCGGCTCAGTTTTGAATACAGCTTACTGCCGTAGACTTACTAGCCTGATTATGGGACACAATTGTGATGGTCATATGGCGAGAATAAGCTTTGTCAATGACCCTTTGTGGGAGTCATGTCTGGAGGATGAAGACTCAACCAAACATTTTATGTGTTACTTTTGTCTGTTACCCTTCTCCCAAACCAGACAATCCATTTGGGTAGGGAAGTTTTTTGTATAGAATCTGTTAATAAGCTAGTGCTAGGTTTCCAAGAAAGACCGGGATGTTTTAGGGAAGGTCTCCTGTTTTTCTCTTCTAATGTCAGTATCATTTTATCTGTCCAACAAAATCTTTAAAATTAAAATTGTCATTATTCTTAAACTACTTCGTTCTGAGACAGGTAAATCATGTTTTTTTTAATTAGTTCCAGAAATTGTTCTCAGAAAGCGGTGCTAGAAAAAGTAAAATAATATGAATTTTAAGGAGTTGTATAAAAAAACGTACGTAGTATGTAGTTTAAATTTTTTGTTTTTAAATTCTTATAAAAAGTTCTTTATAATAAAAATAATTATATGACAACTAAAATTATTGCCAGAGTATAAAAATCACAACATCAAAATATAAAAAATTAAAACTATAAAATTTACCAGACCAAATAAGGTCTTCTGCAAAAAAAAATTTATAACATTAACCGCCATAAAAAAATATAAAAATAATAAAAACATGTCTACATACAAACAGCAGGAGTTAGGATACTTACAAAAAAAAAAAGACCTAACAACCTGCTGTCAAGATTTTCTAACAAAAAAACTTAAATTTTTCTAAATTAACAATTTTGTTACAAAAAAAAAACCATTAATAAAATGCTAATTAAACTATTCAATTAATTAAAACTTTACATATTACAAGTTTATAACACAGTTCAAAAACCCTTAACCTTTAATCGTTAAAAAAAATTTAATACATATGTTTCTTTTTTCTTCCTTTTAACAGAACCAACTACCATCGTTGTTGGTAAGACAAACTAAACAAGGAAAACCTGTGAAAAATCCCTGCCAGAAAGTCATTAAAAATTTAATGATCCACATAAACGAGTTACAAAAATATGCCATAAACTGATTGATTTGCACAAAACTAGTGAAGAAAACCAAAAACAACAGGGTGTCCAAATAAAACTTATTTCTTTACCAGCAGCAACAGCGACAACAGCCAAGCCGACAGTCAACAATAAAAGTTTTGAAGGGTTATGGAAAAAGTATTTTCATAATAAATCGATACGATTTAATTTCACCCTTAAAAAGTTCTTAAATTCTCAAGAGTTTTTTACAAAAATAAAATCTTGAATTTTAAGGAAATTTCCGGTTTAAGATTTTTTCATATTTCAAGCACAATTTCTATTTGAAAATTTTTCATTTTTTAAATTTTTTCTATTAAACTTTCTTACTTTTCCAACAGTTATATGTTACACAAAAATAACTAAATTTCAGCTAAGTACTTTTTCTCCAATCTAATATTATTAACATAGTTCTATATAACTTTATGTAGCATCAATAATAACAAAAAAAAAATATATGTTATTTACGAGCCACTGAAGGAGGAACATTATATTATGGTATGTATGGTAAATTTTAAACATCCATACAATAACATCATTGACTTTACTCTATTATCGAGTAGAAATATTCCAAGGATGAGGTACATATAATGGTTTAACTATGTTGTAAAAAGTAGCGAGCTGCCTTTCATAAAAAAAAATCATAGTTGTGGTCGCATTAAAAACAACAGAACAACAAAAAAAAAAAAAACAGGTAAGAAATCAAAATCAGTTTAGAATCACCATTTGATACCCTGCATGACGACTTTCCGCATATCTCGGGAAGAAACTTCACGACGGAGAAATAGATAAAGGGCAGAAAATAACAAAATTAAACAAATTTACGTAAAGGTAAATTTTAATTTTTCTCAAAAAAAAAAAAATATTTATTTATTCATCAATTTCTATTTTATCCCCTTCAAAGTATTCCCTCTTAGATATAACACACTTGTGCCAGCGTTTGATATGCACTTTTTTGTGTGGCCTTGAGCTCTCTCAGCGATTCGGTTTTAATCTCTTCAATCGTTGCAAAACGCCGTTCTTTCATGGATCCCTTCAATTTTGGGAACAGGAAAAAGTTACGGGGGGCGCCAAATCTGGTGAATACGGTGGCTGAGGCATCATTACGGTATTCTTTTCGGCCAAAAAATTACGAACCAGCAATGACGAGTGAGCAGATGCATTATCGTGATGCAAAACCCATGAATTGTTTTTCCACAATTTCGGACCTTTTTTTGTATTGCTTCTCGCAAGCAGCTCATAACATCAAGATAACAAACGACCATGTGGCAAGAACTCATGATGCACTGCGCCACGGTAATCGAAGAGCAAAACCTTGACATTTGATCGAACTTGGCGTGTTTTTTTGGTCTTGGCTCTCCTTGGCTTTTCCATTGGAACGATTGGACGATTGGTTTCAATGTCATAACCATATACTCATGATTCGTCACCAGTTGTGACCCTTTTAAGCAAATCTGGATCATCGTTAACGTCATTCAACATTTCGTGAGCGATTCCCGTGCGAAACCTTTTTTTGTTCAAAATTCAGCAATTTTTTGCGAAAAAATTATATGACATGACCCAACCGATACGCCAACATCCTCTGCATCTTCTCTAATAGTAATACGACAATTCTCCATAACAATTTTCTTCACTTTCTTAACAGTTTCATCGACTTTTGATGTGATGGAGCTTCCAGGACGAGCGTCGTCATTCACATCTTCTCGACCTTCTTTGAAAAGCTTATATCCCTTGTAAACATTTTTTCTGACTCAGGGTACAATCACCATATGCCATCGTCAACATTTTAAGTGCTTTTGAGCACTTAATTCCATTTTTTACACAAAATTTGATGCAAATTCTCTGATACATTTTTTTTTTCCACAGCAGAAAATCTCCGAGCAAGCAAAACACGTCTAACTCTCTCACAAACAAACTAAACTAAACACAAACAAACTCAACTAAAAACATATGCTCGAGACAAGTGTGCCAACATAAAAAAAATTGCTAATCGAATACATGTAGCCCCCGAGAAATTTCAAAATACACCTTTTCTATTGAATAGACCTCGTATGTGAAATTTTCTTAAATGTGCTGCTTTTATATTATTCATATAGGAGCGAACCTTTAATATTAGAACTTGACACACAAATTATTTGATCATAGTATTAGGAAAATACTAAAATATCTGAAAATTATACAAAAATTAGTCCATTGTCACGTCTATATTTGATATAAAAAGTAATTTTTTTAGAATCGGTTTTCAACCAGGACTCTTCAAGAACTCGTTCCACTATATATAGACGATTCCATTTAACTAATAGTTTCGAAATCCAAATCACCAAACTACAAACAACTAGTTTCAGAAATGGTTTCTAAAGAAATGGTTTTAGTTGGGCCTGAACTGAAACACTTGCTTATGGAATAATTTCTAATAAAAATCATCAATGCTAAAATCGAAACCGGAAAATATTTTAGAATGGTCTTCAAACTTATGTAATTTAGAAGTAAATTTGCTAGAATTGACTTAATGGATCTACATAGAAACTGATGAAACTGTCAAAACGTCAGAAAATTGATATTAATATCGCGAATACTTTACAAGTAAGTATAGTTGTAAGTCATATGGCTATTAGAATATACAGGGTGGCCCAAAAACATTTACCCGATGTTGTTTTGTTATATCTTTAATGTGACGTAATTGATTTTTTTAATATTTCTTTAGACATTTAAGTTTTTTCCATTAATTTTCGAAGATTATATCAGTCAAGGGGGCACCACCATTGTTGTTAATCATTTGGGTTCCATTTCACATTTTCCATTATTCTAGAAAGAAATTCGGGCGATAAGTTCTCGCACTCTTATCGCATATTCTTTTTGTGAGCACCCATAGTATCTGGCTTGTTCAGAGACCCATGACTTCAAGAAACCTCAAAGAAAAAAATCTTGAAGTGATCAAATCGTGCGATCTTGCTGGCCACTGCCAAAACGAGATATTAAGCGTTCCGAAAATGCATTCTTCAAAATGTCCATTATCGCACCAGCTGGGTGTTCAGTTGCACCGTCCTGTTGGAACCACAAATTTGCGGCAAAAAAACTCGTCTATCATGGTTCTGTATCGCTCATCAGTCAACAGTTGACGTCTCATCTACGACATATTTAGCCACAACGGCGATATTCTAGGCGGAACGAGCTCTGCGAGGTCTTCCGGCTCCTGAATTGTCACGTGTTGTTGCAGTCTCTTCAAGGCAAGCGGCTAAGCGCGTTAGTGTTTGCCCACTTCGGGTAGGACATTCGGGAAATCTGTGCCAAACTCACTAAAAAATTATTCTATAAAATTATATTCCGCATTCTTGACGAGTATAGCGTACCATAGCTTGTCGGCATGAATTCTGTATATCTTTACTTCACAAATATCAAAACAAAATTTACAGTTGCCATCAATGAAAATATTATAGCATCTTCCGACGGTGTGATACTTTTTTGGGCCAACTTCTATCAAATGACTCTACACACTGCGAGCCAGATTGTGCTACCTAGAGTTCTCCTAAAGATTCAAGCTACCAATAAAGACAATTATCTCATTAGTCAAAATATTCCAAATGTCAAAATGCGTTATGAAACGGGCATACAGAAAACTAAGACTCCTACCACAAAGCCTGGGCTATAGGTAAAGACTATGTTCCGACGTCTCAGACCCCAACACACAAAATCTACAAATATTAGTGTTCGGTTGACCCTTCTTGACGCATTTTATGTCTGAGATCACAGTGGACACAGAAGTTTCCCGTCAAGGTTCCTAAATTCTTTCTATCATAAAAAAAAATCGGTCATGGTACCGGGCACTTTACCATGGGCTTGTTCTAGGAGGGGTCAATTGCTCTCTGTGACATGTCACAGGACTGGTTTAAAAGAACATGTCATGATTTTAAAGCCGATAACGTGGTAGGTACTTTAGTAACCGGTACTTTTTTCACCTATCTCGTGATATGTATTTTCGGAACCAGTCCAGTTTTCACCTATCACAGAACAGGTTCCAATTCCCAACTGACCTCTTTTTTTCCGCAGGGTATATGGTAAAGATTTTAGCCTGAAAAATTAAGGGATATTTATCCATGAAAAGAGTATGTTGGAACACGGGTCCAAACGCACCTACATCGGTGTCCAAAAATGTAAGATAGCAATTAATACAACGTCATCCGTGGTGTTATGGTAAACGTGTTGGACAGTAGGTTGCGGATTCGATACCCAGTGATGGCAACATAAATTTAGAAAAACAATATGTATGAGTTTTTATATCTCCGAAGTTAAAACACCATAACAGTTCAATGAACTAAAAAGCTTCAACAATTTTGCCAACTCTCCATCAGATGGCGAGCAATAACTATTCTACGAGTTATGATCTCGTGCAATAACAGTGTTGCCATATTTGAAGCCCTCCATATTTCACCACCTGTCATCTCTTCTTTATCCCCTTTCCTAAGAAAGCCACACATTTATAAGTAGGAAGAGTTTCCTGAGTTTACAACTTCTCCTACAGATAGAAAAGGAAGAAATATGTATAAAATTGTATGTGATTATATTATCTTCATTTTAAGAAGTGCAATATTGGGGTTTCAAAAACCAAATTTATTATCTTAGAAAATATATTTTAACTTAATTTTAAATTCTCTGAGTTGGAAGGACAGAATTTTTTCTTAGTCGACCGCCAAAGTGCATCATCTACTAATGTTTCTAAAAGTAATTAAAATTAATTTAAACTCATAATACCCATTACAGAGGCATAGGGTATAAAAATAGTAATGAAATTGAACAGTTTTTTTTAAATAGACACAAAAACTGTTTTAAACAAGAAAAGTTTTTCAAAGTACTTTTTCTAGCTTTTTTTCTCCACAAGGGTAAGAGAGTAGCAACAACAATGGCAGCATCAGCAAAACTTTATTGTAAGGTAAAATAATTGAAATTCAAGGACATTAACTAGTAAGAAAAACATTAAGAACATCAACAAAACATAATCATACATACAACTAACTTAAGACAAGCAAAGTTATTGTTGTGTGCCAAAGAACATTCGCTACCTCTTTAAGTAGCGAATACCAAAGTAGTGATGACTAATGCAGAAACTAATTATAGTCCAATTCCAGACACTTGCACAGAACTTATTTAAGGCATGTAATTAGTTTTATATTTAAAGGGTGGTTAAATTTTAAGGGCCGATGTTGAAGTGAACCACACCTAAATGTCAAGTTTTTTCTGCATTTCATTTGACATTTCTTAATTTCAGACTAACTTAATTTGAACCATGGAAAGATACACAATCGAGCAACGCGTTAAAGTTATTCAGGCTTATTATGAAAATGAGTGTTCAAATCAAAATGCATATCGTGCACTTCGTAATTTTTCCGGTCAATTTAATCGTCCAAATGTGCGTACAATCGGAAAAATCGTGCAAAAATTTGAGCAAACCGGGTCTGTAGGAGATGTGAAAACACCAGTGCATGCTCGTACAGCTCGTACTGCAGAAAATATTGCTGCCGTTCGCGATAGTGTGGTTGAAGAGCCGGCCACCTCAACTCGTCGTCGTGGCCAACAATTGCACCTCTCACGCTCGTCGTTGATGAACATTATGCATAAAGACTTGCATTTACACTCTTAGAAGGTGCAATTGACTCAAGAACTAAAGCCTCTTGACCATTCCAAACGTCGTCAATGGTCAGAATGGTGGCAAGAAATGGCAACAGTGGATGATCAATTTTCGAAGAAAAACATCTTCAGTGATGAGGCACATTTTCACCTCAGTGAATTCGTCAATAGGCAGAATTGCAACATTTGGGCGAATGATAATCCAAGAGTGATTGTCGAAAAACCAATGCACCCACAAAGAGTGACTGTTTGGTGCAGTTTATGGGCTGGCGGTATCATCGGCCCGTATTTTTTCAAAAATGATACCGGTCGGGCAGTTACTGTGAATGGTGTTCGCTAACGCGAGATGATAATGAACTTTGTATGGCCCGAATTGAAAGATATGGATGTGCACGATATATGGTTTCAACAGGACGGTGCCACTTGCCACACAGCTAACGAAACAATAATGGCTCTTTTGCGCGACAAATTCAATGGCCATGTTGTCTCACGTGGTGGTGATGTCAATGGCCGACAAGATCAAGTGATTTGACACCGTTGGACTTCTTTTTTTGGGGTTATTTGAAAGAAAAGGTGTATGTCGATAAGCCAGCAACAATTTAAGAGCTAAAGGATGAGATAATCCGGCACATTAACGGCATAGAACCTCTATTATGCCTCAGCGTCATCGAAAATTTGGACCATCGGATGGATGGATTCCTCAATAATTTGTGTTTTATTTAAAATCAACATCGGCCCTTAAAAATTAACCACCAGGAAAATTTTTTTCAGAATATGTTATTAAACACTAACCCAATGAAATGCATTTTTTAGTCAGCTACGATTCCTTCATCAACATTCTTCGCGTCCTATAGTAAATATGTATTATTTAACTCACAAATTAATTGAAAAAAGCTATATGAGAAATAATCCATGCTCATTTATTAAATTAAAATGAAATTTACTTACGAACTCTAGCTGTGTTTTGTAGGGATTATTTCTCTTATAGCTTTGTCCATTTAAGTCGTAAGTTAAACACTATAAGACGCAAAGAATGTTGATGAAGTTCGTAGCTGACGAGAACATGCATTTCATTCGGATAGTGTCTAATTACTTTTTCTACATTATTATAAATAAAAATAATTTTTCATTAAGAAAAATTTTCATGATTTTAACTGAATAAAGAAAATCTCACATAAAATTTATGCAGATCAACACTAAACTTAACTACGCTTATAACACTAGGTCACAAATAACAAACTTTTGTCTGTTATTTGTTTCTAGCATACTTTTTCTCATGGATTTGGACCTACTGAACACGAAAATGAATTTTAAAAATTTTTCTGTCGATTGGTTTGCGAGATACAAATTTTTTAATTTTTTTTTTTTAATTTTTGGAGGTACACTTACTATTTTGAGCATATCTTTAGTCTTCTTTGACCTATTTTATCCTACTACTACTCAAATTAAAGACAATTGAGCCGTCTACAACTTATTCTCAGAAAATTTTCAAATCGGGTTAGTAGTTTTGATGTTGGCGGCTTAAAAAGGTTAAAAAACTGCGTTTTTTTAGTAAAAATGTGGCTGAAAAATTCATATAAAAATTCATATAAAATGTAAAACGCGATGTTAACAGCGATTTTAATTTTTTTACGTATAGCTGACACTTTTCCAAAGAAAATAAGCCCTTACTTAACAAAATCTGATGACAAATGGCCGACTTATTATTTTTTTGGTAAACGACCGAAATTCCGCTATTTCACGATTTTTTGATTTTCATTATTTGCACAGCTTACCTACCCAACGCAAACGAATAAATACATTTGAACTTAATTTAAAATAAACAAAGTAGTCTTCGTATATTTTTTTTTAATTTATTTACAGCACTACATGCTCATACATATTTAAACATAAGGAGACACGGTTATCAATTGCATTTCAAAACTGTCTGTGAAAGTGTAAAGAAGTTAATATTTAGAAAACGCAAGGAAGACAATGAGTAAAAGACTACGTGTGTTCGAGTGTTTGAACGATCCAGACAATTTCTGCAATGTTTGTGGCCAGTTTATAAAAAAAAATCACGCACACAAGTTTACTCCAGCAGTACAATTGCACTATTTGAATTATTTTGGTATTTCACCAAATATCACAGAACCATGGACACCTAAGTCGCTGTGTGATCTTTGCTATAAAATCTTAACCAACTGGGCAGCTGGCGGAAGGTAAGAATTTTTATTTAAACACATTATACATAGCGAATATAGTAATTTATTTTAATTTTAGCCGCCATATGAAATTCGATACACCAATGATGTGGAAAAAGCCGCTATGCCATTCCACAGACTGTTATTTTTGCCTCACCACAAACAGTGGGGTAGGAAGATTTTTTAAATGGAACTACGCTCAAGTGGGATCGTTTGCGCTTCCAGTACCACATTCGCATGATGTGCCATATCCAGTGTGCCCTGGTGCATCTCTTCAAAAAGCAGAATCGTCAGAAGAAGAGTCTGAGTCAAATGCAAGCGAATTTGAGCCGGGTGCAAAGCGAAAATTACTGTCACAGGCCGAACTAAACGATTGGGTGCGCGATTTTGGTCTCACTAAGAAGAAATCCGAACTTTTTGCGTCTCGGATGATACAGTGTGGATTTGCGGCTTCAGAAGTGAAAGTATCAGCGTACAGAAACCGTCACAAGGAGTATGCAAAATTTTATACAAAGAAAGACCAAATATGTTTTTGCAGCGACATTTCAGGCTTGTTCCAAGAGCTTCACCAAATTCACAACCCCAACGAATGGAGGTTGTTTATTGACAGCAACAAAGAGAGCTTGAAGGCAGTTCTCTTACATAATGGGAATGAAAAGCCATCTGTTCCTATTGCTCATGCGGTTCATTCAAAGGAGAACTATGAAACTATGGACATTTTGCTGAAATGCATAGAGTATAGGAAATACAATTGGAAAATATGCGCCGACCTTAAAGTTGTGGCCATTCTGTGTGGACTCCAAGGAGGCTATACGCGACATTGCTGTTTTCTGTGCCTTTGGAATAGCCGCGCTGATGATCAGCATTATATAAAAAAAAAATGGCCGGTACGAACGAAACCTGTAGTTGGAGAAGCGAATGTTCAGCGCAAACCACTAATAGAGAACCGTGAAAATATAATACTTCCGCCGCTGCACATAAAATTGGGTTTGATTAAAAATTTTGCCAAAAAATTAGACAAAGAAGGTGAAGCTTTTGCCTATTTACGGTCAATTTTCCCTTACCTTTCGCTGGCAAAAATTAAAGAAGGAGTCTTCGCAGGACCCGAGATAAAAAAAATGTTGAAAGATGAAAAATTCCCAAAGCTGTTATCACCCATCGAAGCCGCAGCATGGAATTCCTTCAGGCTTGTTGTGGAAAACTTTTTAGGAAACAACAAAAGCCCGAATTATAAGGACATAGTTGAGGATCTGGTAAAGAACTATGAAGCCATGGGAGTGCACATGTCACTTAAAATACACTTTCTGGATTCTCATTTGGATTTTTTCCCTGAGAATTTAGGAGACGTGAGCGACGAACACGGCGAGCGCTTTCATCAGGAATTGAAGGCTATGGAACGACGCTATCAGGGCAACTATGACACGGCTATGATGGGTGACTATATTTGGACCCTAATACGTGAGACCGATTGCAGCGAATACAAAAAACAAAGAAGAAGTCAGCAGTTTTTCCACATGGCATAAAATGTACACTTATATCTTTGTTTTTACTCATTTTTTTGTGCGTTGATTTGCTTAATTTAATTAGTTAGTTTAATTTCGTTAGTTTAGCTAATTGTGCGATACATTGAGCATGTAGTGCTGTAAATAAATTAAAAAATAATATACGAAGACTACTTTGTTTATTTTAAATTAAGTTCAAATGTATTTATTCGTTTGCGTTGGGTAGGTAAGCTGTGCAAATAATGAAAATCAAAAAATCGTGAAATAGCGGAATTTCGGTCGTTTACCAAAAAAATAATAAGTCGGCCATTTGTCATCAGATTTTGTTAAGTAAGGGCTTATTTTCTTTGGAAAAGTGTCAGCTATACGTAAAAAAATTAAAATCGCTGTTAACATCGCGTTTTACATTTTATATGAATTTTTATATGAATTTTTCAGCCACATTTTTACTAAAAAAACGCAGTTTTTTAACCTTTTTAAGCCGCCAACATCAAAACTACTAACCCGATTTGAAAATTTTCTGAGAATAAGTTGTAGACGGCTCAATTGTCTTTAATTTGAGTAGTAGTAGGATAAAATAGGTCAAAGAAGACTAAAGATATGCTCAAAATAGTAAGTGTACCTCCAAAAATTAAAAAAAAAAATTAAAAAATTTGTATCTCGCAAACCAATCGACAGAAAAATTTTTAAAATTCATTTTCGTGTTCAGTAGGTCCAAATCCATGAGAAAAAGTATGCTAGAACCAAATAACAAAATGGCTGTTGCCTAGTGTAATTTTTGAAAAAAAAAATGTCGCTGGGTTTTACTTAATCGTCATTTATCTAAACCACAAAAAGAGCTAAATCAATAAACACACACACTCACACACAAAAGGTTTTAAAATCTATAAATGTTTAACAAAAATTGGAATAATAACAAAATCAACATAACAAGAGTTTCAGAGTATATTTTTTGTGCGTTTCCTTTTACTTTAAAAATCATGTAATATTGATTACAAACAATTGGTTGGCTGGCTGGCTGCTCTGTCTGGTACAATAACAATATCTTAGTTGTAAGGATAATTATCTTTTAACTGAAGATATTTAATAAATACAAATTTATTAGAAAATATTGAATAAATTTGTTAAATTTAAAAATAAGAAACTAAAAGCCTGTAGTTTTAACATAAAGTCATTAGATAAAGAATTTTTTTTAGTCGATGGTTTTGGTAAATGTTTACAATAAGCATGTTTAATTTTCTCAAATATGAATTTTTTTGATTATATTATTTAGGAACATTGTAACAGTACACACTGGGGCAAAAACAATCTAATTTCTAATATTAATGTTAACTTTGGACTTTTGGTATAAGATACTGCTAGCGATGGAAAGGGCATTATCTATAGATTATAACTACATGACAAATACTTTGGAAAAATTGCAAAAAAAAACTTGTAAAAAAATAATTATTTATAACAAGTGTAGGGATCCCTCCTTACATTTTTATGTATTTTTACTATAAAATTTATTTATTTAAAAAAGTTACCTTTTTGATTAATGTCTTTGAAGTTTAATAATTATTCTAATTTTTATTCTTTTTAAATAAAGAACATTTTTATATACAAAATTATATTTTTATATTTTATTTGTGGGATCTAAATGGATACCTACAACAACACGCTGAAAAAAAAGACGTGCTGGAAATATAATATGCTGGTAATATACATATATTTGGAAACGCTGTAAGTTATATTTGCCACATTTATAACACAATATGCTTGCCTGCAAATATAATATCTTTGCTTGTAAACATATAAATATTTGGATCCTTTGAAATACATCCACCGGCAAACATATATATGTTTGCCTGCTAATATATATATATATGTTTATCATTATTTTGATTGCATCCCACAAGTATAATAATGATAAATTTACAATTGTAAATATATGTTTATATTACAATATTTGCCTGGAAACATATGTTTAATAACCATAAATATAAAATACTTCGAAATATACTTTAAATATACATATGGTAAATTCTAAACAAATATATATTTGCCTGTAGACATAATCAATGATGTCTTTTTCCTGCGTGAAGCATCAACAAAATTTTTATTTGTTTTACATGATATTAATTTCGTATGCAGCATCTTACAAAATTTCCCGGACAAATTATTTAAAACTAATTCGATCACTTTCGAAAAAAAATTAATTCATCATTTTTGATCCGCAATTTTTAGTTTTTAAAAACTGATATGAAATTAGTATTTACCGATCTCCAAAAAAATATTCAAATACCTTAAATTCAAATTCAAAATATATATTTTTTATCATTCGCTTTATTTAATCCGCCAATTGATTTTATTAAAAATTGCTATTAGCTTCGTATTCAGTAGTGACACCAATTAATCGACCCTACAGTCTGCGTTGGTGGTATAAACTGTTTGTTCAGAGTTATTTAAAGCAATCTGAGATTTTTAAAAGAATGAGATTATTAGGAGGAAGCTGAGGGCTCTTTAAAAGGGAAGTGTTGCCACAATGTTCAATGGAAGTGAAACAATAAGCCTAACCGGATAAACGCATTGTAGACAATATCTTACCACAGTGCGACATGTTGTCGATAGAGCTGTTTTTTTTAATAAACAAGAGCTGCCTTCAAACACTATTCAATAAGAGGGTCATCGAATCTTAGTACAAGTCTACGGTGAGCATGCTCTATCTGAATAATCACGACGTGGTTTGGCCGCGTCTTGAGCTCAAAGACAAGGAACTGCCAGGATCATTGGGATTGGATTAGTCGGCAATCAGCAAACGTCTAAAAACCGTGGAATCAATTCAAAAGCAAGGAAACTGGGTGTCATACGAGTTGTAGCCGTGCAACGCTTGTGAACAGCTCCTAGAACACCAAAAAAAAAAGAGATGAAAAGTAGATCCATTACCACAACCCCAAGCGAAAAAAACTCATGGGTTTTCCCCGCACAGCCATCAACATCCTTCGCAAAGTCGAATATTTATGGTATGAAGCTTATGCTCTTTATTTAGTGATACCAGCGCGGCGTCAACTACTACTACCTGCTCAAACTGGATAAAACAATCAAACAATCGTTTGAGTCTCACACTAAATCAAAATCAACCGAAATGCGAAGAAAGCCACAACAAAGTGATTTTACAGCATGACAAAGCTCTACCACATGTTGTAAGACTAGTCAAGACCTACTAAGGCTAAAATAGGAAGATCTACCCCACCCACTGTATTCTCCAGACATCGCTCCTTCGGACTACTACTTGTTCCGGTCAATGTCATATGGCCTGTCCCAACGGAAGTTCACTTCATATGAACAATGCAAAAAATGGTTTCGGTGGTATTCGAAAATTGACAGAAAGATGTGGCAGCAATAGACAATTCTTTGAATAATATATTTCTAAACATTTTTGCATAATCACGGTCCCAATAATATTTAACACTCTTCTGTTATCAATATGAAAATTTTTTTTTAATTCTTGCTTGTGGAAAAATTTATAATTTCTTTATTTTATAAGAAAGGCACAATCACAATAAATCCAAAACAACACATTTTCACCAGTAAATCAATAGTCTTATTTATTTATTTATTTATTTATTTATTTATTTATTTATTTATTTATTTATTTATTTATTTATTTATTTATTTATTTTTTTATTTATTTATTTATTTATTTATTTATTTTATTTTATTAAACATATAATTACAAATTATATTTTAATACCCTAACCGAGCACTAGCAACGAAGGCCTTCAGCTCGTTGTAGCGAAAACAGACCAGAGCCTCTGGTGGGAATCGAACCCACGACTCCCGCACTGATAAGCTAGCACGCTACCAACTAGCCTACCGGGGCGCTCAAATCAATAGTCTTATAAACTAAATTTGTGTGAAAACAAACTCTATTTAACAGTTTTTTTACGTGAAACCCAAACAACTTACAATGCTCTAAGTAATATGTTTTCTATATAGACTAACGTTAGAGTATTCAAAAACCGAAACCGAAAACCAGTCAACCGGTTTCTTTATTTTTAAAAACCGATCGGTTTCGAATATTTTGTGAATTCGAAGAAAACCGAAAACCGGTCTTTTTTGTTCGGTTAACCGGTTTTTTGATTTACATCACCAACTGGGTTACTTGGTCTCTTTTATTTTTTCCGAAGACTTTTAATCGTTTGTTTGGTTATGAAGATTTAGATGTAAGTCTGACAGATTCCGATTAAGACTTAACTTTGGATATTCCAAATTCAAATTGTTTAATTTCCGATCTAAATAACACAAAAAACGGTATTCAAAATCCTAAAAAAGAGACTGTACAAAATCATTCATCATTATATTATGATTTCATATATCTTGATAAATGCGACAAAAGAACTGAAAAGTTGGAAAATTTATATAATTGTTTCTTGACTATTTCTCCAACATCTACTATTAGTGAAAGAGTATTTTCCACTTCTAGCTTTATCAAAAGCAAACAAAAAATCGTCTTAAAACGAAACATTTGAATTGCATATTATTTCTAAAATATTATTTTAGAAGTGAAAAATAGATTTTCTTTTTACATATTTAAAATGTAATATTAAAAAAACTTATTTAATGCCAAACGTTCAAATTACTAACGTACCTAATTTTACCCAATTTACAAACTTAATGATCTCTATTCATTTGATATGAATATAGTTTTATAATATTAATTTTTAAGATATTATATTAAAAAATATTAAAACCAATGAATGAAATGTTGAAATGAAATACAATAAAAAAATATTTTTTTTTTCAAAGAATGTATTTTTTTATTTTTATTACTTTATATATTAAATTTCTGTTTTTTTTACATAATTAACAAATTATATAAGCCTTTTATTCAAATTGAAAAAAACCGAAAAAACCGGTTGACCGGTTTTTTCTGCAAAAACCGAAACCGAAACCGGTTTTTTTAAAATTCTATTTTTCGAAGAAAACCGAAACCGGTTTTTTCAAAAGGCCGGTTTTTTGAATACTCTAACTAACGTGTTGTGACTGTTCTGATATCAATGTTTTTTTTTTGGAAATCCGAAATGTTGAAAATTAATTAATGCCAAGCATGAGTATAGATCGCCCTATAGTGCAGTATATACTCGAATAATCCGTTGCAGCAATACGAATGGATGCAAATTCGGTTGGGGACCAACTTTATTTCAGTAGCGTGTTTTGAATAAAAGGTTTCATCATATTTTTCAGCAGATACCTAGAGCTGAAAATAAAATTCGGAAAAGCCGAATTTAAATATTTTATTACTTGAGATGAATTAACCAGATTGATTTTTCGAGCACACACAGGAAACAGATTCGTGCTGATAACCGAATTTGTAGTCAATCGAACGGTTCGGTTGTGTAACCAACTAAAATCAAACGAGGCAAGAAAAATTTGACAACAAAATTTTAACTGTCTCCGTAAATCTTAAAGCGTTTTCTCTTGTGCTTTTCTAGGATTTATCAGTTTTTAATTTAAAAGCCGTATCTCGATCACCCAGAAAACAGATTCGTGCTGACAACCGAATTTGTTGCCAATCGAATGGTTCAGTTGCAGCAACCGAATTTTTTGGTTATGACTACCGAATTGTTATTGAGGCAACCGAAATACTGTTGTCACAGTCAAATTACTCATGTCTCAATTTGTTTTCAGTTGGCACAACCGAAAAATTTTATTACCATAACCGAACCATTCGGTTGTCAGCACGAATCTGTTTTCTCTGTGATGTTATGATTTTACGACAATTTGTAAAAGCGATTACTTAGCAATGGTGAGCGGATCGAAAAAATTTAAAACAAAAATTCGGTAACAGCATATTTAGGTCCATACACATTAGTTGTTAAATGGGTGCTCGAAAATTACCCCAAGGGTTTTGGGATTATAACCGAAATACTTTCGGTTATAATCCTAATAATGGAAATGGTGGCTTTAAACATTTCTATTGGGATTATGTTCTAAATATTGTTTTTATATTACGAAAAAAACAAAAATACTTTGTATCCCAGAGTAAAAACTCTTAAGCCCGGCAAAAAAAATTATCTGCAAAGCCGGTATTGAACATACCCCAAAAGAGAAATACCTAACTCGGGCTAAACTTTTATTTGGCAAAACAGTTGGTAGATATACCAACAAACAATACGTTCCGTTTAATTACCGTTTTCGGTCCGTCGTAAATGGAATCTAACTTCATTTACGTACCGTTTTCTGGTCCGTATACGGATCCAGAGTCGACTGTTTTCTGGATCCGTTTACGGACAAGAAAGCGGATTTTAAGGAACATCGAAACAGAATCGAATCCGTTTTAATACCGTCAATGACGGACCGTTTACGGACCTATACACCAGATGAAAAACGGAGTTTACGTTAAAAGTTTGTCAATGTAAATGCCTTAATTTTTTAATTTCGAATAACATATTATATTTTTGTCTTTATTTTTTATAGATATGTAATAAAATAAAATAACAAAACAAAACTTTTAAAAAATTTAATTAAATGAAATATTCATCTCCAGCATAATAAGCATCTCTATCCATCAATCCAGTTATGGCCAATTGAATATCATAAAATAAATAAAACAAAATTTTAATTGCTTGCGTTAACGAAATGATGAAGCACGCAACGCAAATTTGGACATTTTTTACAAAATCTATTATAAATTGGCAGACAATATTTTTATTTGCAAAATTCCATAAATTTATGCACATCACCGTAAAAATTGTTTTAAATATCACAAATATTTACCTCATAGATATCACTTAAATATATTTCCGATGTGATATGTAAGAGAGCTTACTCAAAATATGAATCTGTTTTTCCAAGCTTTAGCGCGCGATCCGTATAATGATTACAGACATGTTTTAATTCTTCGTTTTTGACACCAAAACGAATTCAAAAGCAGCGGAAGAAAAACTAATGAAATTCGAGGAAGTCCGTATTTGACGATACAGAAACGGCTGCACCAAAACGGAGTCAAAACGTATAGTTTTCGAAAATTCAATTATAAGGTCCGTTAATGTTCCGTTTACGTACAAGCTTTGACGGATACGTATTTACTGTCTGTAAACGTGCAGTGGAACCGGATTCATGAATCCGTAGAAGTCAGATGTATCCTTCAAAATGTTTCTTGGGATAATACAGAATTGGAATTGTGCATTCAGAATATTATGTAGTTAACTGTTTGTAGTTTAATAAAAAAGTTTTCCGTTCCATTTAAAAATAAAGGAAAATACATTTATTTTTCAAAGAAATATCTATATTAACTTTTTTATACATTTATTCGAAATAATTTACTATCATTTACCGATTTTTTTCAGTTTCATTTATTTTTTTCATTTGTTTGAAATTTAATAAAAAATTACCCACAAAACGGAAACTTGTGGTTTATTTGTGTCTGTAACAGTTATTACAAATTTAAATTTTGTTTGCTGTCTGTTTCAAAAAAAAATATTCAAAAAATTTCAATTTGTTTTTTTATTTAAATTGGTTGTATATATACAAAATTTTTCAATACAAATTACAAGAACTTCATAAACACACATACATACACAAATACATTCACACAAAAAGTGTTTATAGCTTTATATGCATACATACATTTTGTATTGTACGAGTATATTAAAAAAAAACAAAAAATACAAAAACGGAAATAATTTCAAATAAATGAAAATAACATTTATTTTTTAAGGATTGGTAGGTAAAATTTTGACATTTATTTTAACTGATTATATCATTTGTTTCTTACGGATGTGTCAGTTGATTAATCAACATTTAAAAATAAATAACAAATGGCATTTAATTTAAATGAAAATTAAGTAGACCGGTTTTTAAATGAAATATCATTTCTTTTAAATGATATTTTCAGTTATTTTAACTTACAAACTTTTTTAAGTGTGGGAATGACTAACCTAATTCAGGGCTTTTTGAGCAACTTCCAGTGGGAGAATTATGTCCAAAATATTTTTGAAAGTAATCACAAAAACGTAAATTGGGATAATGTCTATAGGGGTTATGTCATGTCACTGCTTAAATGACCGGAAACTCATAAAAGGCCGTATTTTGCTGAATTGTGTAATCAAATATGTGTGATAAGAAAATATCTTTTAGAAACTCAAATACCATCTGTAAAATTTCCTTTTTTTTCAAATTAAAAAACTATTTAAATTTTTAGCTCAAATCTTATGCAATACGAAATTAAAAATTTTAAATAAAAAAGAAACACAAAAGCTAAAATCCTCATTTTAAATACATTTAAAAATTCCCAATTAATTAAATAACTATTTTTTTGTAAAGTTTTAACAAACAATTACAATTGAAATTAAGTGTTGTTTAAACATACCTCAAGAAAATTCAATTTAGCAATAAAAAGTCAACGAAGCGTGTACGCATGCTCAAAATTTTCGGAATACAATATTCAATGCGATCCTTTTGAAACCAAGCGAAAATGAAAATCAGCAATAGCAACAGCAAAAACGAAAAGATATCTACACATTAAACAACAACAAGATGAGTACACATACAGTTGACAATATCTTGGCGATGTCACATTACGAAGGCGGCTTATGGGCTTTGTTTATTGTTTTTTTTTTTTTTGTGAGAGGAAGAAGATGGAAGAGATGGGATGACTTGGTACAACATATAAGTATGTAGGTATCCTTAGGTTTAACCCTTTAATACAACAACTGGTTTAAACCAATAAAATTATTAATTACAGTTTACATACTGAATCTAGAATAAGTTATTCCATACCCCCTTTCATAGAACAGGTTCCGAAAAAAATGGTTAACAATTAAAATATTATCATTTAGAGCTAGCTTCGCAAATGGTTCTAAAGGAACTACTTTTAAACTAGAGGAAGTAACCCGGATAATATAACAAATTTTCAGTTTTAAATGTGTTATAAACAAACTTTGAAACAGAAAATATTGCTCTTTTGTGTTCTCAGTTTGTTACAGCAACAAGATCGAAAAGTTTTAAAATTATTTTCTTCCCATACCGGGTTAAACTGATAGAGATGATGAAAATAAAGACAATGAGACTACGATGATAAGTAGAGTTTCAGTATTGTCACTTTTTTATGTCATTGCTTTAAGTAGAGTTTTGCTTATGTTGTTGTTATTGTTGCACATCTAAATGTAGCACAAACGCAGCTGGATTACGTTTAATTCAACATCAATATTGACATTACTATGCTGTATGTTTTTGTGTGTTGTCTTCTTCCCCACCATTGATTTTTAGTTTGAATTTTATTTCTTGTCTGTATTGATTTTTTATATAAGCCGGTAGCTTTGGCCTTTACCATCTATAGATTATTTTTATACATACACCCAGAATATAGATTCTTGCTGACAACCGAATTTGTTGCCCCTTCAGAGTCAGTAGGCGAATTTTTACGTTATGACTACCGAAGTTATTATTGAGGCAACAGAAATTCTGTTTTCACAGTGAAATTAGTCTTGTCTCAATTGGTTTTCTTTCATCACAATTTAAAAATTCGGATAATATTCTGTGTACAACTTAAAAATACAGTATAAATTTATTCAAAGTATTGGCCATTGTTAGCTATGACCTATTCTTGTCTTACTGGCAACATATGGATTCCGCGCCAAAATAACTGCTTGTTTTTTGAGTCCAAGGACAAATCAAGCCAATTCCGGAAACCCTGTTCTGAAGTGAAGAGTATTCCAGAGAGAGCGTTTTGCATCGATCGAAACAAATGGTAGTCGCACGGCTCCAAGGACTGGGCTATAAAATGAGTAAGGCAAAACTTCCCAACCACTATTTTCTAAATAGTTTTTAAATGGTCTTGCAACATATGGACGAGCGTTGTCATGATGGAATTTTACGGCTTCATGTCTGGTCGCATAATGAATCAATTGTATTCAGTGCAAGTCCCCTGTGATCACCTGGCCCGATTTCAGTAGCTCATAATCGATGGAACCCTTTTTGCCCCACCAAATACAGAACATTATATTAGCGGTATGGATATTCGGCTTTGACGTTGTTTTGACTGGTAGACTGGACTTCACATACGATTTCTTGTGCCTCGGGTGTCGTAATGGATTAATTTTTCATCGCTAGTAAAAGTTCGATGCATAAATTACTTCTTCTCATTCAAGCAGCATTTCGGACATGCAAAATTTTTTTTCAACATCTCTCGGCTTTAAGTCGTGTGGTACTCAATTTCTTTGCTTTTGGGTGAATTTCAGTGATTTTATATTTTAGTTTGACAATAATCTTCATTGAGTATTGCCTCCTATTCGTCATCTTAGAACTTTTTTGGCTAGCCTGGGCGGTATTTGCCTTCCGTGTCGAAATCACTACTTCTAAGCCGCACAAACTACTTCTCGGATGTTAAAATCGATGAAACATATTCACCTTCGGTCAGCAATCGATGTGGTTTAGCTAAAATTTTATGGAAATTGAAGATACAAAGCAAAACTTCCCGCTTTGTGGCGGAAATTCGACATTCTCGAAGCAAAAGAAAACTGTTTTTTTACACTATTTCTTTCAATGGCTTCATGAGAATAAATGACAGATGTTTACCCTCCAAAATGTCTTATATTCACTCATAAAACTGATTAGTGCTGACAACTGAGTTTGTTGTCAATCGAACAGTTCAGTTGCAGTAACCGAATTTTTTAGTTGTGACTACCGATTTGTTATTGAAGCAACCAAAACTCTATTGTGACCGTCAAATTACTCATGTCTCAATTGGTTTTCTGTTGTCACAACCGAATCATTTGATTGGCTACAAATGCAATTGTAAACAAGAACCTGTTTTTTCTGCGTGTTATTTAAGACACAAACCATGTGTCAAAGGTACACCATCTGCTGCGAATCCCGCATTTATAAATTGTAACCGCATCATTCTATTTTCTCTGTGTAGTTTTTCTATGCGTAGTTTTTTTTGCAGAATATTTACCCAGAAAACAGATTCGTGCTGATAACTGAATTTGTTGCCAATCGATTGGTTTAGTTGCATCAAACGAATTTTTCGGTTATAACTACCGAATTGTTATTAAGGTAACCGAAATACTGTTGTCACAGACAAATTACTCATGTTTCAATTGATTTTCAGTTGTCACAGCCAAAAAATTTCCATTACCATTCGATTGGCCACAAATTCGGTTGTCAGCACGAATCTGTTTCTCTGTGGATCCCTTATTATTAATATAGTTTGAGAATTTTTTTTGCTAAAACTCAATCTGTATTACTTTATAAATTATAAATCAGACTACAATGAATATGATATACCCTACTATACGAACTCATATAGAATCAGTATCACTAAACTCTTCTAAAACGCATACCCCGGTGCTATTTTACATGCCACCGAACTGCGGTTTTAAGCAAAGTTCAGTGGCATGTCTTGGGTTAGCCCTGTGTCAAGTTACAATTGGTTAATTTTCCTCAGCAATAAGAAATCCATATGACAAGTCCCGCATAAATTCGCCGTAGGTGATGTATAAAGTGGTAGTCTAAATGGCCCTTAGAATCAAACTGTCAAGCTTTTATAGGGCTTTTTTTTACACACAGAAAAATATATTGGCAAACAAAATGAAAACTGTGTTTTGGTTGCGACAACCAATAAATTCAGTTAGCACAACCAAGTTCAAATGTGAATATTTTAGGTGTTCCACAAAAATTCTGTTTTATTGAAAAAAACACTGTTCAGATGTGCCAACCGATTTCAGTTGCAGAAACCGAATTTCAGTTGGAAATTTATCAAATTTCTCTCTGTGTGTAATTGATGCAAGATCCTAAAGAAGCTTTCTTTCATTTGAGTACCAACACTTAAATGTTACTACACGTAACGGTCGGGCCTGGTCTCCAGAAGAAAAAAAAATCTGTTTTTATTCCAGAGGGGTCATATTTTTTTATTTTTTATTTTTAGCAAAACACGATAAAGTGGAGTTTTGCCGGAATTCGATTTTAAGTACAAAACTGTTTTCTGGGTTCATGGGTTCGTGAACAATGCGTATGTATTGGTCTTCTATGGCTAACAGTAGCAGCGAAAATTCCGTAAACTAATCTGGACGATATTGTCCCATATATTTAAAATCTCCTCTTCCTTTTTCCGAATAGGCAATTAGTTTTTTTTAGGTTCCAGACGAATTAGCGTTTTCACTGAGGAAGTTTGATAACGATTTTTTTTAATTCCCTGTGGCCTGAGACCATCTAATCAGTGAATTGTTCACAAACGTCCCAATAAATCAAACATATTTCCTGCGAATCGCAGGTGCAGGACATAGCAAAAAAAACTGATTCTTCTGTTTTATGTTTTTTCGCATGCTTTCGGGTTTTCTTAGGTTTCTTTTCAGTACGTTATTTAACTGAACTAGTTTTTCATTGTTGTTACTTGTTGTTGTCATCATCAACATCGTCATTATAGTTTATAATACCCTACACCATCACGTGGCCAGATTGTAATGAGTTAGTGATGATATTTGTAACGACAAATCAGTTGGCAAAAAATTCGGTTGTCACGATGAATCTGATTGTTGTAGTATACCAATCGACACAGAATGACTATTTGATTCGATTTAGCAATGTTCATTTGTCTTTCTGCTCGTCCGCCCGCCTATCTGCTCATTTTTGGAACAAGTAGGGACTGTATTCCCAATTTTCTCTTAAGTAACCTAATAAAAGGAAAAATAACAATTCCTGATTTTTTAATTCTTTGCTAATTTATTATATACAAATTTTGAGATAAGTCCATTTCAATCCATTAAAACTGCGTACCCAAGGGTAGGGTGTCATATAGTCGGCTAACCCAACTTTAATTTTTATACAGGTTTTTTCACGTTGTAGTAGTTTTTTGATTTTTCTTCAATATATTTTTAGTTGTTACTACGTATAGACCGGCGTCTGTCTGTTTTGTCATCCTTTAGCGTCTCGAATTTCATTGTCGTCGTAGTCGTCGTCTTCTTGTTTGTCTGGACTGCCTTTGGTTAACTTTATTATCATGGAGTATGTGTGTCGATGTTGGTCGATCCTTTAGAGATCTTTTTTTTCTAAATAAGTTATTATCGTCTCTGATTTTAATTGTTGTAATTGAAAGTGAATTTTTTCATTGTTCATGCACTAATTTGAAAGAATGCGATAAATGTACAAAGAAATGAGATAAATAAATAACATGTGATCACCACTTGAGATTGAGATTTGTGTTATTAAACCGAAGTAGGTGATAATGATATGCAAGAAATAAAGTAAAAAAAGTGGGAGATGGTAGATATATAAAAGAGAAATCTAGTAAGAATATTCAAGAATATACACCCAAAGAATATTGTTAATATAATGAAAAAAAAAACTACATGCATTTGTTTTAGCGGAATATTTTGTTAAAAATCCCAGCTTATAAAAATATGCAATAAAAATTAGAGTGACTGGTCAGAACCCCCTTCGAGATTAGCCACAGTTCCATTTTGGGGATTATTACTAAATTAATCCCCAAGCAGAAATCGGGGTATATGACCATTTACAAAATGGACTATGACCATGGACCTATTTGTTTATGGGATTGCCAGCAATAGGAAGCTACACAAAAAGATTCCTCCATAGAAGTGGGTTTCAAACATTATGAAATTTTTTTATACTTAAATATAATAACTTAAAAATTGTGTTAGAACTTTTAATTTGAACAAATACTTAATTAATTTACTTATTTTTTCGAGTGTACTTTCATAAAGGCAAATAAATAATGAAATCATGATCCTTTTAGGCTTTAAAACTATGATATGAGATAAAGAATTTATGTATGATATTTACCTATCAGGGGGGTAATTCTCGCAGTCGTGATCGAAATAATTACGAATCGGAATTTATTTCGATAGTGATAAATTTTCTAATGATGTCACTCGTTACGAAACGAATCGATTTATTGTTTCAGTGTTGTAAAACATGTAAATATGTATACTGCGCAACACTGTATAAAATGTAAACAAAAAAACATATGTTTATTCGAAAACAGAAAAAAAGAAGTGAAATCGTTCTATGAAAATTGAGACAATTTAAAAATAAAGAAAATATTAATATAAATCACGAAAATGAATCCGAGTTTGTTTTTTTATTCCTCTTCTTCTGATTCTGAAGAGAATATAAATATTATAAGGAAAAAAATACGAAATACTAGTGATCCCTTAAGTTTGCCAAACAACGAGTTAGTGTAAAAATTTTGACAAAAATAGTAATTTATAAAAGTAATTATTTTTTTTTCAAGATTCAAAAAACGTTTTAGGCTTACCAAGGAAGCTTTTAACTATATTCTTGGGGAATTAAAGTTTGAGGGGCAACTTTCTACCACTGTTCCACCCAAAATTCAATTAGCAGCAACCTTATCGCTTCTAGCATCTGGAGGGTTTCAACATTCTGTTGGAAATGACTTTCTCATTGGCATAAGTCAAAGTGCTATTTGCAAAATAACAAAACGGATTGTGAATGAAATTGAACATAAGCTATGTGGTCAATTTATAAAATTCAATCCAAGAAATAGTGATGATTGAAGAGTATTTCATGGCAAAATACAATATTCCAGGAGGTAAGAATATATAATACGAAAATTTCATTATTTATATATTATTTGCATTTAACCATCTATGCTTTCTTTTAACAGTTATTGGTTGTGTAGATGGAACACATTTTGGATTGCAGAAGCCACCCAACGAGCACATGTTCTTTAACAGGAAGGGGTTTCATAGCCTAAACTCCATGATAGTAAGTTAACATTATCGAAATAAGTTATTGTTTATGAAAATGGCATTTTTTAAGATATGCGACCACAAACATACAATTTTGGCCATTAATTCTAAATATGGAGGAGCCGCGCATGATTCATTTGTCTGGAAGGAGTCTGAAGAAAGAAATCTCCTTGAACAAGAATATGGAAATAATTTACGGAATTTTTGGCTCTTAGGTACGAAAATGTAAAAATTATTCTCGGTTGACACATATTTTATTTTTTGGAAAAATCTTAAGTTTATGAGAATTTTCATTTAAAGATATATTTTAATGTTTTTATTTATAGGCGATTCGGGCTATCCCTGTGAACCGTGGTTGTTAACGCCCTACCGAAATCCACAAGAAAATTCAATGGAATCACGTTTTAATGAGGTCCATTCAAAAGCTAGGTGTATTGTAGAAAGGACAATTGGTATATTAAAGGCTCGATGGAAAATTTTATGCCACGATAAGAGAAGCCGATACAGTGCAGAAAAAGTGGCTCAATTTTCAAACGTATGTACTGCACTGCACAATATTTGTATACATTTTAAAGTTCCAAATTACGAAGACGTACCTCAGACGACTGATACACATACAATGCCTGAAATTTACAATGGCACAGAAACCCAAATAACCAAAATTGGAAAAAAAAATTAGAGACAGTATTAAAATAAGCCTAAGTAGCAATCAAATTTAACTTAAAATGTATTTATTAGAAATTAAATAAAAAAAAAACATATGTGATTAAAAAACAAAATTCAGTGTTAAACATAACTAGTAATAATATGAGATCTAATTGGTGGTAACAAAACAAAACGTAGAAGACTTAAAAGTTTTTTGGCTGATTTTGTAGACCCGCAGTTAACTTTTCCATCTCCTTTATTTTTATTTTTAGTTCCATTTCTTTTATTTGTAGGTTTATTTTGTGTTCATTTTCCTTCATATCGAGGATTTTTTGTTTAAATCGAACTAATTGATTTGTAAGGTCGACCTCCTTTTCTTTTAATTTAAGGTTTTTATTATTGATGTCGATAAGTTGGTCATATCTTTTTAACATTTCCGTTTGATATCGTTCAATTGACGAAATGTTTCTCTTTAACAAAGTGGTTTTTGTTTCTCTTTTGGTATCCTTATACATCACTTGGGATTTATTTGGCATACATTTATTTCCCACGCCATCATCTTCAGACTCTATAATATAGGAAAGTTCTTGCTGAACATGCATCTCTTCATTATCTGAGATAAAAGTCGGTGATGTAGCTGAAACATCATATTTTTTTTCTTGTGATGTGGATGCGAAGGCATAGCTTTCATTATTTTTTTCTGAGAATGTACTTGCAGACAACTCTTCCACAGATTTGTTTTTTTTTTTTTTTTTTTTTTATTTTTTTTTTTTTTTATAACGTTTATTTAAACAAAAATTCATATATTTAACTATAAATAAACAAATAGTGGAAATATAACTTAGTTATTATACACAGTCCCACAACGGGCTCTCAAGTATTTTATATATAATGAAACAATTTTTTTTTATAATACTTATTGTTATTAATACAATATATGTATATTTATATAAATTAATGTAAGGAAAAATTTGAAAAAACATTACTTATATATTGCAAAATAATAAAAGCTACAGTCAAAAGATAAAAAAAAATATAGCTATTAAGTATTAAGCCACCAATATTTTTTAATGTTTATATTTGTGATCACATTTTTATCTCCTGAGTAAATACTATTGTCAAATCTGCGATTGTCTACTGTAAGTTCTTTGGTATATACATTTTTATTATTGGCCCTTCTATAAATGTGGTAAAATATAGGGATACCAGTTTCGTTTTGAATAAAACCATGTTTATCTAAGTATAGGAAGGCCTCGGGGGGCACGTATCCATTTTGTAACGTTTTATAAATATATTCGTCATTAGCGTAATATGGGGCCATAATTAAGTTATTCTCATAGCATTCAAGGCTTTTTGTAATGTGATTTCTAATTATATGGATAATGAAGTTATCTATTCTACAAATTTGTGCTTCATTATACAATTTTTGATTTGAAATATATTTTAGATAGTTGCTATGAGAAGATCTATAAAATGACGTACAACCTCGCAGGCATTTTCTCTCAAAAATTCTAATTTTTTCCATGTAAGAGGGGGAAATATTGTACCATATTTGACAACCATATGTAATAATAGGGCGTATTAGTGATTGATACATAATTACCTTTACCTTTGGTTTTATGTATTTTGAAAAGAATAATTTTTTATACGCAAAAAAAGCATTTCTTGCCTTTTTAAGTTGTAGATTAATGTGCTCATTAAAATATAAAAATTTATCTAGATGAACACCTAGATATTTTACAATTTGTTTATTTTTTATATCTGTGTTGTTACTGGATTTTATACCAAAAGATTTCCAATTTTTTTTAATATTACTATTACACTTTCCAACAGGAGGGCGAAAAAGGATACTTTCACATTTATCAACGTTAATTTTCATTTGCCAATCAGAGGCATATTTTTCTACAATATTGAAATATTTTTGTAGATTTTCGTTGATTTTTCCGATTGTGTTATCAGAATGGTAAATTACGATGTCGTCGGCAAAGCCGATAATATTGTCGATTTTGGTCAAAAGGTCATATATGTATAAATTGAACAGAATTGGGGAATTTACAGTACCTTGTTGCAACCCATTAACGATAATAAATTTTTTTGTACTAATTTTGTTATTATTGTAGACTAGAAAAGATTTGTTATTTATCATATTATGTATAAGTATTATTAAATGTAGAGGAAATTTGTAATTCAATAATTTACATATAAGGCCTGGTATCCATATGCTGTCAAACGCTTTTTCGAAATCAATTAAGCAAGCGCCTGTGCATAAGGATTTGTTTAAGTTCCAATAGACATTTGAAAGCAATAAATGAATTGCTTGAATTGTCGAGTGTTTATATTTAAACCCAAATTGGTTATCGTTTGTTAGGTTATTTTGTTTGCAAAAATCCACAGATTTGTTTTGCAATAATGATCCATAGCTCTTCACATTCTTCAGACCTTCAACGGCAACTTCTATACCTGCTGCTTCCAATATTTGTTCCTCTACTTGGGAAAGAACTTTTTCTTCATATGGGCCACCACCCGTTCTTTTTTTTTGAAGACTTATTGAACGAAACCTTTTTTTTACATTTTGTTTCTGGTCAGCGTAAACCTGCACAAAAAAAATATTACTCAAAAGAAGAGAAGTTTTTTTTCATGTTACCTTGCGCCACATTTTGGCATCTTTTACTGGTGGTCCAGAAGCATTAAGTTTGCCTGCTAGGTGATCCCAAAGTTGATTAGCCCTTGCTTTTCCTTGTGCGGTATTCGGCAAAATACTTTTTGCTAAATCTGTATGTTTAGCCATAAAGTAACCGAGTATTTCCTTCTGGGTAAAGTTTATTTTTGACCTACAATTACTAAAATTATTTTTTATTTCTTAAATATTATAAATTTTGCTCTTACATTTTCGCAAGGTTGCATTCGAATGATCGCTCGTTATCGAATGCCATCATTAGAAATTTCGATAGGTTTCAATCGATATCGAATTAGAGAATCCCAAAAGCAAAAGAATTCGCACGTTCGAATAAAAATTCGCTCGCTTACGAATGCGAGAATTACCCCCCAGATTTTATTTATACTTATCATGGGTATATTGGTGATAATAAGAACTAATAAATGCACTATGGGCTAGAATCAATTTTTCTTTCAAAAAATAGAATACTTGTGTTTACAAAATATCACACATGGGAGTTTGAAGGTCGATAATAACGTGTCTGAAACTAGAATATAAAATTGCGGATACAATAGGACAAACATGGTTTCTGAAAGCAGAAACAGTATTAGCTTAAGTGAATTACGTTTGATATTGAAATGAAACGAAATTTAAAATTGTTAAAAATTAATAATTTGTATTTCTAAAATTTTGATTCATAGCAAAACAACGCTAAAGTCACTTAAGCCAATTGTAGTTGGGCGTTCATATTTTTGCTTCAATTTCAAATTATTGTGGGGGAAGATAGCTAATCCAAAATTCTAAACAGCGGATCCAAAATTTCTTACCAAGTTTTTCTGATTGCAATTCTGATATTCAAAACTTTCAAATTCAACATGGCGGATCATATATAGCGGACGTAATTTTTTTCAAAACTACTTTGATTTCTTATGAGTAGCACAGGTTTTGTGGTTGTCAAATTCGAATATAAAGTCAAATTTAAAAATTCCGAACTAGCTAATCCAATATGGCGGACATACTACTAATATTTGTGTTCATGGATTTAGGGTGGCTAAGCGCGAAGAGAGGTTGCCGAAATCAATTTTGATGTCAGACTAAGAAAATTTAAAAAGGGCGGATCCAACGTTAACTTTAACCCTCTAATGCCCAAGACCGCAAAAAAGCGGTCTTCGGATCTTAAGTATTTTTTGATTAAATAACAATATTTTATTAAAGAAATTGTATTATATTTTTAGAAAACATAACAAACTACTTTCTTTGTCTTCAAACTTTCGCAATTTTGGAAAAATTAACTTTTTAAAACAGAAAAAAATATTTAAAAAATCATCAAAAATATATTTATATTCTGGGGTCCTAACTTATAAACCGTTTCCGTCAGGAAACGGTTTTGAAATATCTCTCTAAGTCCAAAACTAGCTTAGAGATTTTTTTTCAAATAAAGAATAGATGATATGCTCGGAGTTAGTAGTAAGCAAATTTGATTTTGTCAAAATTAATTGATGTTAAGTGTCAATCTCGCTTAATTTTTCAATTTTCAAAAAGCGACAATCGCCATAACTTTTGAAATAACAAAACTAGATCACCAATTTTTGGTACATAATCTGATTTTATTGAAAGTTTTATTTATAGCGAAAACTCATATTATTTTATTATTGAATTTTATTGATTCGTCTTCAATCTTTATTGTGCTTTATCGCCAAAATAAATCAATACATCAAAAATGTATTATTTTTGCCATAGTTAGTGTTCAATTCCAAATGCAAAATATAAATATTATCGATAAATAAGAAAGATCATTAGAGGGTTAAACTATATAAATTAAAACAAAAAACAATTTTGAATAAAATCAGCATAGGATCTTAAAGAAAAGTTGTAAACCTTAAAAAAAGTAAATTCATTAAATTAAGGTTTTTAGTTTCTTTACATTTTTCTTTTACGGTCGATCCCCGATTTATATCGCCCTTCTTTGGTTTGCGTCCTTCAAAAAAAGATACAGAAACTCGATTGTAATCTTATGGATTTTTGCTATCAAAGAGGATTATTTATTCCCAAATTTTAAATTGTTTTTTACTTGTTAATACTTTTATTTATCAAATTAAGTTCCACGCAGAAAAAAATCTATAAAAAAAATCACAAAAAAAAATTGTAAAAAAAATTTCACTAAAATTTTTTTTTACAGAAAATTACTTTAGTTTAAAAATTATTGTATTTGCACAAAAACACGTTTTAAATAAAAAAAAACAATTTGAAAATTTAACAAAAATAATATTTTAGATTTTTTCGTAAAATACGAATTAAATTTTTTATAAAAAAATAAAATTCTTTAGAAAAAAAAATGTTCAGGTAAGAGGTATTTTGATGTAGTAAGTACTACCATATACAGGTACTTTCACTTCTATTTGCCTAAAATGGTTGTTAACTGATATTAATGGATTTTAACCCTCTAATGTTCAGGTCCGCCTATAGACGGGGTTCACCATAATTTAGATAAGTAATATGTTGGTTGCCATATTTAAATAAAATCTTTTGTAAATTTTAGTGAAGGCTTTAATCTACGTCTGTTTTCCGCGTGGCAATACTACAATAAGTTTAATCACAAAACGTGTTCAAAATTGAAATTCGCAAATATTTTTCGTAAAGTGATAAAATCGTGTGACGAAAATAATTAATAAAAGTGCTCCAATCAAATTGAAATAAATCTAGTTAGTAGATTTTAATATCTTATTGCAATTTTCATTTAAATAATAAAAAAAAGGTTTTTCACCAATATTCTAATAATGTTTTTCTAAACCCCATCTGTAGGTGGACTAGGTCATTTAGCTCATTATACAGAATGAAGAATTAAACTTTTAAAAAGGTATCAAAGTTGTCAGATGAAGAAATTGCTGCCGAATTGTTACTTGTTGCGTCTGACAATGATAGTAACGAACATGAGAGTGATAGTGATTTTGATGAAAGTGACATTGATAACCCTGATTTCATTTGTACAACAGATAAATTGCAAATAGATGAGTTCCTCAATTCAGCTGATATTTTGACGAATGGCATAAATTGCATAGATAATATCACATAATATGAGATTGAATCTCCAGAGATTGATTTACCCACAACTTATATGCTGCCGTCAGTGTTGCCAAAGAAATACACACAGAATAAAGCCGCATAAATGGGGAACTAAGCTGTTTTCTTTTTGCGATTCCTCTGGATTTTTGATATATATGCAGGTGCAGGAGATAATGTGGTCTTTGAAGGATGACCCGATATTGGTGCGGCATCGGAAGTTGTCGTTAGATTGTCAAAACACATTTCACAATATAAAAATTATATTTTATATTTCGACTGGGCACAGTGTGACAAAATCGTATTCCAAACAACAAGCATTCTACTGATGCAGTTCTTGAAACAAAGAAGTAGACAGGGACAAGGACTATACGGTGTAATTTGTTGGCGCTGCATTTGGCCCAGAAGTTGTAAATGCCTTATGGCGAGACAACAAATTTGTTCGGATATGTAGGCACTCAAACATTTTTATCGAACAATATTGTCAGCTCTCGAAAAAATTTTGATGGTGGGACCACAAGTCCAGCCCAGCAATAATTTTTGAATATAATAAGCACATGGGTGGAGTAAATCTGATAGATAGCTTGATTGGTCGATATCGGATTCGTATGAAGTCTGGGAAGTGAACCAACCGAATGTTTTTTCATTTAAGGGATGTAGCTATAATGAACACCTACATCTTATATCACTGACTTAATGCAAAGGATAAATGTCCACTACCTGATTTTCGAACAGAGGTAGCATAAACATTGTGCCTAATAATCCAGTCAGCAACTCCTCCACGAAAGCCAAAAAAAAAAAAACTTCTGCTAACAGAAAATGTTAGATTATTTTTTTGATCGATCGATTTTCGTATAAATGCCCAAGTCTGCCTTAAGGAGGTCTAGATACTGGTAAACGAGTAATAATATTCAAAAACCAATTTCGTATTAGTTTAGAAGACGAACAAAAAATGTGGCGTTAGAGGGTTAATAGAAAAATCCCTTAATTTTAAGGAATAATTTCTAATTGTTAAATTTCAAGCAGAATTTAACAAATTTTAAAATTTACATAACTAATTTTTTAAAAATATGGCTTATCACAAAACTGTGTTGACCGTGAATCATTTACTCTATTCACAAATTATTTCAAATGATATCCGTTAAGTTTTATTGATCGAAAGTTTTGAAAATAAACTATGACATCAAATACAGCAAATCACAATACATTAGCCAAACAATAAACGCCTTCAATACACCACAGGCATAACATTTTTTTTTAACAGCAAGAATATCAAATAATATGACCAAGTTGCAGCAACATTGTTTACAAACTGAACAGTTACATCAACAATAGAAAGGCATTTATTTGTATGAGACAAAAAAAAATGACTAGCATCGGCTAAAGTGTGGGAAGTTTTAATTTGGCTCTAAAAAAAGATATATTCCTCGCAAAAAAAAATAATTCTTTTTATGAATCAGCGAGTTGATTCAATATTTTATAAATCAATTTATTAAATCAGATTTAAAATCATAGTTGATTAGTCAATTTTATTTGAATCTTTTTTGGTTCAATTAAATCAAAACATTTCAAATATAATCCGCAAATTAAAAAAAAGATTAATTTGATTTGCGAATTTAAGCAAAATAAAAAAACATTAAAATTGACTTGCAAATTTTGCTTAGTTTTCTAGATATTCGCCGTTTTATAAAGTGGCCGGTATCTCGAAAACTAAGCGAAATAGGGCAAAACGGGCAAAATGTTTGCCCTCACAGAGTATTAATTTACTGCGATAGTAAAAATAAACCAGGTCCGGAAGACATCCCGAGGTATCTATTTTGTATAAAATATCAAGAGGGTGACTTATTTTTATACGAACGAAATGGAATGTTAGCGAAATTTGTACTATCGGAGTGTGTCACCCTGTGGCTGCTTTAGAAAATTTCCAGGAAACCCTTCGGGGACCTACCGAATCTTTTCTATAGCAGGAAATGCTATCCTTTGTTGAGCTTTTCAAAAAATTTGTCCATTTAAAGATATTTCGCTTAGTTTCGCCATTTTTTAAAATGGCCATTTTTTATAATATAAAAATTCCATGAAACCCTTCGGGTTTAAAGTTAAATTAATTGTGATTAAAAAAAAATATTTTAATTCGCGAATCAAATCATATTCGAGAATCAAAATAATTCTTTTTCTGATTCGCGAATCAAATCAAAACTGATTTGATTCTTTGATTTCAAATTGAATTATTTCGTTTGATTTATAAAAATAATTATTTAAATCAACGTTATTCTTCTAAAAAGATAAAAATTTAATTATGGTAGTAAATAATTCAATCAGAAAAATGAATTCGCGAATTAATTCGTAAAAATTTAAAATTTCCAAGAGGGTGACTTATTTTTATACGAACGAAATGGAATGTTAACGGAATTTGTATTATCGGAGTGTGTCACCCTGTGGCTGCTTTAGAAAATTTCCAGGAAACCCTTCGGGGACCTACCGAATCTATTCTATCGCAGGAAATGTTATGCTTTGTTGAGCTTTTCAAAAAATTTGTCCATTTTAAGATATTTCGCTTAGTTTCGCCATTTTTTAAAATGGCCATTTTTTAAAATATAAAAATTCCATGAAACCCTTCGGGTTTTAAGTTAAATTAATTGTGATTTAAAAAAAATATTTTAATTCGCGAATCAAATCATATTCGAGAATCAAAATAATTCTTTTTCTGATTCGCGAGTCAAATCAAAATTGATTTGATTCTTTGATTTCAAATTGAATTCTTTCGTTTGATTTATAAAAATAATTATTTAAATCAACGTGATTCTTCTAATAAGATAAATAAATTTAATTATGGTAGTAAATAATTCAATCAGAAAAATTAATTCGCGAATTAATTCATCAAAATTCAAATCATATTTGAAAATCAATTTAAAGAATTATATTTTTTTAAGATCTGATTTCCTGCAATGGTTTATAGTCTAACTTTCTGTCTTAACATAATTCTGATTGTTTTTTGTCTTTTGACAATTTTTAATCGGTTAATGTGGGAATTATTTAAAATTTTTACCAAAACAATCAAATAAATTGTCAACTCAATGTTATCATCAAAATAAATTTCACCCTAAAACATAAATAAAAAAACTTGACGCTCTCTATGCAAAAAAGTAGAACACTTAACCTCCCACTGTTAAATATAAACGGACATTATTGTTTGAATGGCGCACAAAAATATATGTTTGCAATAAGTGTGCGTGTGTGTGTATGTATGAATTTGCTATACAATGCAATAATGTTTTGGCTGCAACTGTCTATTAATAACAAAAACAATGCAGTGCCAATAATAATGGACTGCTCACAAAAAGAATCTAATGTTAGTGTAACATGCATGATGGAGATCAATGTTACTTCGACTACTACTACTACTACCACTACCACTCAAATACAGCACTCATACCCTCTATATACAAAGTACATACATATAAATATATTCAATGTCATTTACTATTTGTCGTTTGTCACTTTAAGCCACCAAAAACAGTCGCAGCACCAAGAACAACAACAACAACAACAAAACTAGTGGTCCCCAAAAAGACACCAACAACATGCCACAAGTAACACTTATTGCCGCCAGTTATTGTAGTCAAGTTTTAAGCTAAAATTTATAGAAAACATACATACAATGACACTTAAACTGAAATGTTTTATTAGTGTTAACCCTTTACTGCACTAAAGTTGCAGATTTGGGACAAACCATACATATTTTTTGAAACTTATCGATATTGAATGTGTGTAGGAAAAAGCATTTATCAAGTATCGTCTAGAATCAAGGGGTTTCAATTCAAGAGATTCTTTGTTTTTTAGCAATAAATTTACTTGAAGAATCGAGATGTAAGTCTCCCCTCTATTGCCAAAAAGATAACAAACTTAATGGATCTTATTTATATAAGAGAAAGAAGCTCAATGGTGTCTTATCGCAAGATTTTGGCTACTATCTGATCTCGTTAATTCGTGAGATAATGCATCCTGGGAACTTCGTTAGCAATAGGGATATAGTTTCAGCACCAAATTAATATCATTCGTGTTTTAATCACTTTTACGCATTTTTCAACTAAGTATTGCTCCATGAATAAGTTTGCCAAATTGTCTGAAAAAAAAATTCAGAAATAATTGCTGTTAAAGATCTGCATTACAATTGAATCACTCTGAACCACCAAATTAAAGTAACATATGCTATGAGATTTAATCCTACTCGTTTTAAAGCAGAGATTTATATCCAGTTACTATTTTTGAAAAACTCAGCAAGTTAATTACCCTGAACTTCCTTGCAAATTAAAATCCACATAAAATAAACTGTGCTGCCAAAGAGACCCTATGAGATATGCTTAAATAATCTGACATAAAGTATTATGAATTTATTGACTCAAGTGACTAACGATTATAATCCAGGTTCCACTATTTCGGAGCATATGCTACCAGCATATTTTGGAGATCGTGGACATCTTGGTAACCTTGGTAAGAACTCATTAATAGTATATAGAAATACATTTAGTCGGTTAATCTCTTTCCCTACTGGAATAAAAATCAACTGAAAAATCCAATGATAAAATTATACATATCAACATGTATAACTTTTGTATTTGAAGTCCATTAAACCCTTTTCGTAAGGTAAAAAACCGAGCAAATAAACCAGTTGAAAAACAACTTTCTTTTTCTCAAAACGTTTTATTCATTCCGTTCCATATCTTCTTCTACATTCAACCTCCACTTTAACTAGTTTTATTAGAAACTATTTCTTAATATATTTTGTAGATTTAAAAACAAACAAACATAAAACGGAAACAATTTTAAATGAATGATTAAATCAGTTATTTTTTTACGGAATTGGTGGGTAAAATTTTAACATTTATTTTTAACTGATTAATCATTTGTGTCAGTTGTTTAAACAATATTTAAAAATAAATAACAAAAACCATTTGATTTAAATGAAAAGTAAGTAGACTAGTTTTTAAATGAAATATTATTTTTTTATGTTCTGTTAGCTTACAAACTTTTTTAAGTGCATACATTCTTATTTCAAAGGAGGTGATCGATCCTGAAACGGCTTTATGAAATCGATTCTAAAACGATATTTTAATCATATTTCTCATTTCAATTGTTTCATATGAAATATTTTAGTCACATAAGATCGCTCAAGTAATGTCAATAGCATTTTTGTTTTAAAATGTGACTTACTCCTCAGAAACTGATATCAGAAATATTAGAGGCTTTGATCCTATCTTTTGTTATAAGTATCGTATAAATGATTTCACTTACAGCTTAATATTTATAAGCGTAAAGTTGAGTCTTAAGCAATTCTGTTTAAAAGATCACACTACACGTATCAAGAATACTAGATCTTATCTGAAAGGTCCGATACACCCGACAAGTCGTAAACAATGTGATAAAGCCTAAATATCATATGTCCCATACCCTGTTGAGCTTAGAGTATTTTCTCTCTTCCAAATATATGATATTCGAAAAATCCTTAAATAGACATTAGTTTCATTGATGTCTTCTTCATTCGAACAAAATCTCTTATCGCCCAGCCATTTCTAAAGGTTTTGGGAACAGCAAATAGTCGCAGTGGTTTAAATCTGGAGAATATGCTGGATTGCCTAGCCCAATTTATGTAATTTTGCCATGGTGACTGCACACGTATATGATTTCGTTTATGGTCAATTGTTGGCAATCGCGGCACCCAACACGTGGATAGCTTTTCCAAATATTTATGTTAAATCTGATCAGTCACCTCACGCACATTCACTCCCCGATCATCCAATATGATTTCATATAAAGGGTGGTCCATAATGCATGACGTTAATTGTGAGTCACACCTTAACCTCAAGTTTTTTTCCCAACTTAATTTGACATTTCTTTATTTCAGTGTTTAACAAATTCAACCATGGAGAGGTACACAATTGAACAGCGCGTTAAGATTGTTGAAGCCATTTACGAAAATGGGCGTTCAAATCAAAATGCACTTTTTTTTGGTGTCCAGAATCAAGAGAATTGTGCCCAAATTTCAGCGCACCGGGTCTGTAGGAAATGTGAACACACCTGTTCATGCTCGCCCAGTTCGTTCTGCGGAAAACATTGCTGTTCGCGATAGTGTGGCAGAAGTGCCCTCAAACTCGACTCGTCGTCGGTGTTCGCTATCGCGTGATGATAACGTACTTCTTGCGGCCAGAAATTGAGGATATGGACTTGCGCCATATGTGGTTCCAACAGGATGGGAGCACTTGCCACACAGCCAACGTAATATTGGCTCTTTGCGCGAGAAGTTAAATTTCCGTGTTATCTCACGTCGTGGCGATGTTAATTGGCCGCCACAATCATGCGTTTTGACACGGTTGGACTTCTTTCTTTGGGGATAATTAAAAGATAAAGTGTACTTTAATAAACCAAAAACAATTCAAGAGTTAAAGGATGAGATAATACGGCACATTAACGACATTGAACCTCAACTATGTCTCAGGGTCATTGAAAATATGGACCATGGGATAGAGGTATGCCACCGAAGCCGTGGCGAGCATTTGGCCGATATTTTGTTTCACACATAATTGTCATAGATCCTTCTATCATTATAAAATATATTAAGATAATTCTTTGAAAACTTTTTGTTTTATCAACAAATTCTGACCTGAATTCCTCTTTTAGTTCACCTAAACATTTCGCGTCACTTGTGCTGGTTCGATTACAATGGAATTAAGTAAATCATTTCTAAAACGGTTGAATTTGATGGTGCAGAGTTCTCATAGTATTTATCAAACATTTCCTTGATTTCAGTGATCGCTTTTTATCCAAAAAATATTGCTAGATGTACACGCGAAATTCACTTTTTTCCATTTTCTTCGAAAATTCACGTTGTTGTCTACTTTGAATACACTCAGACAAAAAAATTAGTAGAAAAATTTGTAAACGGTTTTCAATCCCACTTAATTATTTTTGTACTAATTTTTAGTAAAAAAAAATATTATTTAATAAATTTGTTTGCTATTAACATTTTACAAATTACAGAATTTTTATAGAATATTTATTTGTTGCTAACTTCAGAAATAATTTTACAATTTTTTGAAAACCGATTTGCTAAAATTAGCAAAAAAAAATTACTTATTAAAAAAGTGGACATTGAAAGAAATGTTATTTCTAATAATTAAAACTTATAGATATAAACTTAAATTGCCTTAAAATATTACATAGATCGAAAAAAGTGATCGTAAGTGAAGATACTTTTCACAACCGACTCATGTCCAAAGATAGGACATCCACTTAAAATAGTAATAAAAACTTTTTTATTTCTAAAAATCAGCCCTTAAAATAATTAAAATTTTACCTTAGAATCCAAAAAATTTACTACAAATATTTTTCAAAACAAAATGATAAATTCGCTTATGTTTTTATGTTTTTTAGTCTGACTTTTTTTTAGTTTTGTCTAAAATATTTTTGGAAAAAAAATAAATTAATTAAAAAAATGTTGCTCGATAAAAAGAAATATAAATTTGTATATTCAAATTCGTAAGGCAATTTCAAAAGAAATGAGCAGCTTTAAAGTGTAACAAGTGTATCTTAAATTAATTTACTAAATTTGGCCATTTTAATAATTTTTTTTTTATAAATTAAAATTTTGCTTACAATTCATAGAGTTTACAGCAATTTACTTAAATTTAAAAGCGCTTACTAATTTTTTCTACTAATTTAAGTGTACTAACATTAATAATATTTAGTAAATTTTTTTGCTGATTTTAACAAACTGGTTTTAAATTTCAATTTACAAAAAGTTTACTAAAATTTAGTAGCCGCTATGTGTTGCTAAGATTAGTCAAAAATACCGCTGGGGTCAAATTAGCAAAATTTCCCGTAATATCAGCAAAATTTTCAGTTGCCATTTGAGAATTTATTTTTTTTTTTGATGAGTGTAGCTGTCAAACACAAACTAAAACGCTCAGCTTGCTCAAAATTTTACCGTAACCTATTAACAGATGACAGGAGAAGTGTTGATTTTTAATAAAGTCAAGGATTACTCCATTTTATACAATAGTTTTGAAATTATTTTTGTCATCTAAGGATTAAAATACATGAGAACTTTTTTCCAATGTTTTATTGCTGAATGTGAATAAATGCTAGAAGCAACTAGAAAAAAATATAACAAAGTGCCTTTAAGCACGCGTACAATTAGCTACTAATAGCATGTATTTCATTTGTATACAGTTGTATGAATATTTTTCGCAAAAAAAAAAACACTATACATGCATACATATAATGGAATATTTATATACAGATGTAGTATATGGTAGTGTGAGTCTGAGTTTTTTTATATAAATGTGTTGTCATTTTAAATGCATGTTGACTGCGTATCCAAAATATTTCATTTTAATTAGTTGTAAACTATCGACAGCAAATCCAAACAGGCAGCAGGCATCACTAAAGTCAATACATATAAAGCAAAAATTACACCTTAGCAACGAACACAGCACCACAGTTTTATACAGCTTAGCTAAGCTTGGCTTAATCAAAGCGTCATACAAAATAGGGTGATAGTTATTTTTGAAATGTTAAAATTTAATAAAAATTATTGAGATACACTCTGATAATATTGTGACTAAATTTTGGGACATAACATATTAAGTAAAATTTTGAATAATTTCGATTTTAATGGATAATATTTATTTATTTATAAACATAAATCCCAATGAATATTCACCTTTAAAGATCACTAAGCATTGTATTATTATTGACCCTTGACCTCTTAAACATTAATTTAATTTACCTCAAATTCCTTCACAAAAAAAAAAGATCTAAATTCATTAATAAGTTTCACCTAATTATTCTATACTAAGTATTCCAATAACTTTGGTATTTTTCTAGTAGTAACCCTGTAGGAAGCCTGGGGTCAAGTGTCTACAAGTCACCACTTTTGTCGACTATTTTGGGTGACTTTTTGGTGACATGTCCACAAAGCGTCTATACTTTTTACATTCCTTTTTTACAGCTGCAAAGCTGTGCTTGTTCTTGATTTTTTTATTGTTTTATTTTGTTGAAAATACATGTGCATAGCTGCAGGCAAAATTAAAGTTTTAATAAAAATATATACAAATTTGAACAAAATACATAATGAGCAAAAGAAATTACAAAAAACTTCTGAAAAAAAAACAATCAATTTTGTATAAAAATAAAAATAACAAGAAAGAGGCAACAATTTTTAGTGAAAGTTGCAACTCTAGAGATTTTGTGGAACCTAATGAAGATTTTACGGAGCCTGTGGATGATTTTGTGCAGTCTTTTGAAGATTTATCTACTCCAAAATTAAATTTGAACGAAATTTTTTTTTACTTTAATGAAATTTATAAAAAAAAAATTTATTAATAAAATATCTAATTTAACAAAATAAATGCACCTGTTTAGTCTTATTTCCTTCCTAGTGTGGAAATCTAGTAAAAAGTTCCAAAAGTGTAGACTAGAATTACTAAAATATACTAGTGAATCTCTGGTTCCAATGTCAACACCTAGTCAATAGTTGTGTAGATTCGCAATGACACGCACATGTTAAATGTCTACAGCAGAAAGCGTTGCCTGGGGCAACTATCAACATTTCCTACAGGGAAGTAGTAAAGTTGCGAGTGCATAAGTGTGAACACAAGTGTGTGTAGTTCAGTTCAGTATTTATGTGTGTGGCGGCTGACTTCGATGCTAGTGCTGCAGTATTATTTTTAAGTGATTTAATGAAAAGTGAATGACATAAATTAGCACCTATTCTAACGCTTGTATTGGTCACGATTTCATTTGGTGGTTGTTGCTGTTGTTGTTGTTTTGGCTGACTGTTGTTTTTTATTGCATTCTGCTGTTTCAAGTTGTTGAAAATTTGTTGTTTATGTTAATTTATTGGTAAAACAGATTTTTAGATGCATCTTAAATTCTTAAAAATAATTATATTTTATATAGAATTGACATTGTTAATTTGTTTAAAGAAAAAATGATTGCAGCAGAATAACGAAATATTTTTGTGTTAATTCAAAAGAATATTCTATGATAATGATATTCTCATATAATTCGCCATTTGTCGCAGTAGTTACACTCACCAAAAAAAAGTCTATAATGACAACTGAAAATTTTGCTGTTATTACAGGAAATTTTGCAAACTTGAGCCCAGCGGTATTTTTTGCTAATCTTAGCAACACATGTCTGCTGACGTGTAGTATAATGAAATTAGTGGAAAAAATTCGTAGCCGCTACTAAATTTTAGTAAACTTTTTGTAAAGTGAAATTTAAAATCGGTTTGCTAAAATCAGAAAAAAAAAATAATTTACTAAATATTATTAATATAAGTACAACCAAATAAGTATAAATAATTAGTAAGCGCTACTAAATTTTAGTAAATTGTTGTAAGTTCAATAAATTTTAACATATACCAAAATTTTAATTAACTCGATTATTTTTAGATACACTCAGAAAAAAAAGTTAGTAGAAAAATTTGTAAACGGTTTTCAATCCCACTTTACTATTTTTGTACTGATTTTTAGTAAAAAAATTATTATTTAGCAAATCTTTTTGCTATTTACATTTTACAAATTACAGAGTTTTTACAGAATATCTACAAATTTTCGTTGCTAATTTCAGAAATCATTTTACAAATTTTTGAAAACCGATTTGCTAAAATTAGCAAACAATTTTACTAATTTTAAAAAAGTGGATATTGAAGGAAATGTTATTTCTAATTAAAACTTACATCTACAAACTTAAATTTCCTTAAAATGTTACATATATTTAAAAAGGGATCGGAAGTGAAGATACCGGCTCATGTCTAAAAATAGGACATCCACTTAAAATAGCAATAAACATTTTTTTTATTTCTAAAAATCAGCCCTAAAAACAATTAAAATTTCACCTTAAAAGTAAAAAAAAAAAAATTGACTAAAATATTTTTCAAAACAGAAATTACCAAATTAAAACAGAATGATAAATTCGTTTATGTTTTAAGAATTTTTAAGATTTTTAAGCCTTTGATTTTTTTTTCATTTTGTATAAAACATCTTTTAAAAAATATGATTTAAATTTTTGATACTCGATAAAAACAATAAATCTAAAACTTTGTACTTATATTAATAGTATTTAGTAATTTTTTTTTGCTGATTTTAGCAAACAGATTTTAAATTTCACTTTACAAAAAGTCTACTAAAATTTAGTAGAGGCTACTAATTTTTCTACTAATTTCATTGTACTACACGTCTGCAGACATGTGTTGCTAAGATTAGCAAAAAATACCGCAGAATTTCCCGTAATAACAGCAAAATTTTCAGTTGCCATTACAGACTTTTTTTGGTGAGTGTACACTTTTTACACTTTAAAGCTGCTTATTCTTTTGAAATTGTTTTACGAATTCGAATATCAAATTTAAATTTTTTTTCGAGCAACATTTTGTTAATTTATGTAGTTTTTTCGAAAAATATTTTAGCCAAAATTAAAAAAGTTAAAGGCTTAAAAATAGAAAAAACATAAACGAATTTATCATTTTGTTTTCATTTGCAATTGTTGTTTTGAAAAATATCTTAGTAATTTTTTTGGATTTTACGGTCAAATTTTAATTGTTTTAAGGGCTGATTTTTAGAACTAAAAAAGTTTGTAGTACTATTTTAAGTGTATGCCCTATTTTTGGACATAAGTCGACTGTGAAAAGTATCTTAACTGCCGGTCCCTTTTTTCAACCAATGTATGTATCATTTTAAGGCAATTTAAGTTATTACCTATAAGTTTTAATTATTAGAAATAACATTTCCTTCAATATCCACTTTTTTAAAATTAGTTAATTTTTTATTTTTGCTATAAAAATTATATTATTTGTAAAATGTAAATAAATAATAATTTTTTTACTAAAAATTAGTACGAAAATAGTAAAGTGGGATTGAAAACCGTTTACAAATTTTTCTACTAACTTCCAATTTAAATATATATAATTTCAACCAAATTTTGTTGTGCTAACCGAATTTCGGTCACCACAAAGAAATATGTCGGTGGCTCCAACCAAACCATTCAGTTGGCAAGAAATTCGGTTGTAACAATGAATTTGTTTTCTGTGTTTACCTTTCAATTGATAATTTAAAGACAAATCGCAAATATTGTTGCACTGTTTTGCACATATTTTGAAAATTTCCCACTCTACAGAGAAGAATTTGATCCCTTTTCCTTTGCACTCACAAGTTTTTTCTATCATGCCATCTCACTTCACTGAATTCTCAAAAGAGAAAAGAAAATATTGTTAGTTTACACTAGCACTTAAGATCGCTTAGAAATAGTTTAAGTCTAAATTTTCAGCATTTATTAAGAGTTTTTACTAAAATTATTTATTAAGTAAAAATGAAGCAATACAAATAAGATAAAAAATATGTCCCGTTAAGATTTCATGATAAAAACTTCATAAATTTTAGTGCAATGTAACATTTCATAAATATGATGAAGCTGTAAAAATAAAAATATTACTAACATGACCTGGTTTGGAAATTCACTCGGATCGGGCGTAATTTCGTAATCGTAGTGTTCCACTAGGCTAAAAAATATGTCCGTGTTTCCCTAGAACTCTTAGACTTCGAGGTATGTGATATTTTAATAACATTTTTCTATGAAAAGATGAATAAGTTATAAAACATGATTCATAAAGTACAATGAAGAATTAGCAAAAGCGGTTTGTGCAGGACCTTAAGGGGAGACTATTTGCTTCTCCCTGTAAAAATTTTCAGCAAACGCGTCTTAGCGAATGTCTATACGGGAGACTTATCCGCTTTAGAAACCACTTTTTTAAAATGTTTCTGATAACAATTTAAAAAAACACCTTATTAGTGCATTAGCCCAGGGAACACATATTTAAAATTTCATGTTTCAAGCCAAAGCGGTTTAGACAGGCCGTTAAGAGAGGACCACTTTTTAAACCCCAGTTTTACCACTTTCTTTGAGAAAATTCCAAAAAGAACCTTATGAGAGACTTAGCACATAGTTCATGGAATATATGTTTAAAACTTCAGATTTCTAGCCGATCGGGTAAAACTTTTTCTCTTTTTGCAAAAAAAAATACAAAAAATACCTTCTTCTTGCCATATTTCAAGTTCCTAGCTATTGATTCTTGTGCTGGTTAAGGGGACACTATTTCCTTTTTAATCCCATTATTACACTCACAATATTATTTCGTTAAAAACAACTTAAAATACATATTAAATTAATCGAAAATACAGTCAAAAAGAGGACTACTGACTTTTCATTATATTCAACCCATTTTGTTGTTTATTTTCAATCATTGTTTAATAACCAACAAAAGTAGCAAAAACAATGGAAAGTCGTTTAAAATAACCATAAAATTTTTACCGACAAAAAGTTAGAAAAAACTACTTTTGTGGTTTGTTTTTCAAATTGAAACTTTTTTTATTTGTATGGAATTACAAAACAGAACCCAACACACCCAGATGTACATATTTATTTTTATTGGCTTTGTGTGTATGTATATTTGAATAATTTCTTGTAATTTTTATTGAAATAATTTTGTGTATATACAAACTATTTTGGTAAAAAAAAAAACAAAAAGGAATTATATGAATTTCTATTTTTTAAAGCAGAAAACATAAAATTTTACATTTAACTGAAAATATCAACTCCTACTGAATGTCTGTAAATTTTTATAGTATGTTTTTTGAATGAATGATTCAAATAGTTAAAAAATATATTTCTATGAATTTCAATTGATTCTTCATTTAAAAACAAACTTTACGTATTACTTTTTTAATAAACTACAGTCGGTAACGGAAAATATATTGTGAGTGTACAGATTATTTTTGGGAATTCCAGGAGAACACATATTTTTAATTCCAAATGGGTTTGGACCGTCCGTAAAGGGGGAGCCTTTAAACCTCTTGAACGACACATTTATACCACGTTCCTGGCAAAAATTATCATATCAGTGAATTAGGGAACACATATTCCATATAACAGGTTTATATCTTAAGCGGTTTGGACAGACCGTTAAAAAGTGGGGAGAACTCCTCTACAGTTGAATCCTTGTTTTACCATGTACCTGGTTTAAGTTCTTATTAGTGAATTAGCTTCAACTCTAGAGATCTCTTATTTTATATGTATAGACAAATTTGCTATACACTTATGCAGGCTGTTAAGGGACTTTTCCTCTTGTAAAATTAAAAATCTATTTTTCTCAAAATATATAATTTAACATATTTAAAAAAATACTTTTACTTGTCGTTTCTTAATTTTTATTAAAATAATTATAATAAATATTATAATTATTATTATTTAAAACGTAAAAATTAAAAAAATATTGTGTCGTTAGTAAGGGAAGGAGACACTGGATTGTAAAGAATCTCTATGGTACTCTTTACACTAAAATAAATATTAGAGTTCGTTCGTTATTTTGGGCGCTTTTACTCTCACAGCAACAATCGTTGTCTGTCGAGTTCTTATTCCGGGCCGACACTGAAAGAAAAATTATTTTTTATATCTACACAGATAGAGTAGTTATGTTCTCTTTCAATTAACAAATTTAAAAAATTATATATTTTATGATAAATCAATTTGTAGTTTTAATTTGAAGTCTTCAGATATAGTTCTGAAAAAAATATTCCATCAATCCATAGCAAAAAAAAAAATCTCAGAAAAGTGTAGTTCTAAATTTTCTGGTCTGCTCGAAAAAAATGTTTAAAAGGAAATATCAGGGGGCATCATGTTAAAATAGGAAAAATTTTGTTATATTTTACCCCACCCCATTTCCTACGAACAATTTGCATCAGCCAAAACAATATTTCTAATAAGAGTGAAGTATTTTTATTATATTAGTGGAAGGGTTCGATTAATTTTGCTTCATATTTAATTTTCAATAAAATTTTTTAGTTTTTCTTCGGCTAGAAATAAAAAATATTTTAAATTTACAATCTTACTTAAATTAATAAATATTTAATTATTTTATTCAAATAAATATTTCTCTAAATTAAAATATTTTATAGAAAATTTCTGCAAATCGTAATAAAATTGCCTTAAAAATTTTTTATATTAAAATTAACTCCAAGTCGAAGGAAAAATTTTTAAGATTTTCTTCAATTCAGCCTATAGTTTTTGCACAAAAAATTCTTAATTACAAATCACATAAAAATTATCAATTGAACGCTTTCTATATCTAAAATATAGACCACAGTAATTGCCAATTTGTTCATCTAATTTGACCTACTTACTGCAATCCTAACAAACAACATTTAAGTACTTATTTTCTAAAGTAGTAAAATTATGACTTCCACTTGAACACTTGTTTTCAATTGATTTTGCTTTTTTTAAGAATATTTTAATAAACCTAGCAGTTTTTAGGTCACGAAAGTACTTTTACTACAAAAAATAAAATTGAATTAAGATGACAACATTTTCGATAATAAAGAGCCCAACAATTGACCTTTCTATTTGTCTATAACAATAAAAATACTGAAATTAAAACAATGCTAAAAACTTATCTTAACAGCTTAATAAATCATTTCACGACACCTGCAAAAAAAAAGCACTTCATTAGAAAATAGAAAACTGTAAACTAAATTAAGATATAAAAAACAGAAATGGTTTTGTAGACAGAACCGTAATGGCAAACCTTAAACAAAATTTTTGTTTAAATATTTGTTGTATAAAAATATTATGGATTAAGCGTACCTTTTTTTTATAAGAACTACTTAGAAACGTTTATCTATGATTTAGAATACAATCTTGTTTTATAACTCTGAATCGGAGTATATATTTTTTATTTAAAAAATAAACTTCGAATATGTCCTACACTCACCAAAAAAAGTATGTAATGGCAACTGAAAATTTTGCTGTTATTACTACTGCCGCTCCTAAATTTTAGTAAATTTTTTGTTAAGTGAAATTTTTACTACACTCAAAAAAAAATTAACTAGAATTTAGAAAAATTATCTTATTTAGAGGAAAAATTTAAATGAAAACGGTGCCAAAGACACTTTTTACCAATATTTAATAAAATTTTACCTAAAATTTGTCAAAATTTCTAAATTATAGAAAAATTTTACTACTGAGAATAAAATTTTTATTAGAAAACTGCGAGATATCCTGAAACGTAATAAATTGTGACAAAATCAGATCCTTTTCGTAGTTAATTAACGGTTCTGCTTAAGAGAACTACAAAAAGGGACGCCCTACGTGACACACGCCATCTATGGCTAAGGAACACTGGGGGTCCTTTGTGTTCTTAAATTAACTTTTTTAAGGAAATTACTGCTAAAATACAGTTACATTCCTTGTTATTATTGGAAAATGGAAAAGTCATAAGTTAATTTTATGGGATTTTTAGCTTAAACTTTATTTGACATATACAAATTTAAAGTGAAAAAATTGTTCCATAAATATAAAGTTTAATAACCGCTACGTCAATTATAGGAAAGCCATTATGCCGTAATGTATAAAATGTGCCTGCTATATTTTTTATTGTAGTCAACAAACAAATTTATTACATAAAAGCGTAAATTCAAATTTTTTTATCCTTTGCTAACAAAATTTTAAAATATATTTTAAGCTACTTTAAGTTCAATATTTAAGACCGTTAAGATTAGAGATGGGCACGTGAGAGATTTTTAACTCACGCTCACGCACGATCACGAAGCAAAAATTACAATCACGATAGTTTTTTTAAATGGTTACTTTAATTTCTTTTATTTAACAATATTTTTTCTGAAAAGTAAGGAAAACTACCAGGTTTGTTTTTAATTGATTGTTTTTTGGAATAGAATATTAAAAATAATTTAAACATTTTCCAACAAAAAAATCGTATATCAAATTTTATAATATTTTTCAAAATTAGAAAACTTTTACAAAAAAAATATTTTACCAAAATTTTTAAAATTTATCTGAACTAAGTTGCATGAAAATTTTCCTTAGATATAGTTCATCAGCTTCTAAAATCAAGGAAATTTTTATTATTACATAGGAAAAAGTTTATTACTTTTTGTTTTTAATTGTCTGAACTAATTTTTAGAAAACAATTCTTAAAAATTAGAAAGTGGTATAGTTAAAAAATAATTTGTAAATGGCTCTCTAAAATCTAATTCATTTTACTACTATTTTTCTACTAAAATGAACACACATTAAGTTCAAGTACTTTCTCGATTTAAGTTAGACACATTTATTAAACTAAGTGAGGGTAAATTATGTCCTATTTTTTTTTTTTTTTTTTTTTTTTGAACTAAACTTAATTTTATTACATTTGAGTAGCAAATTTCTGAAAAATAAAATGTTTTTTCTTAAAATTAATAAATTTTTATTTAATTGACTTGTTTTTTTTCCTAAAATCAAGAAATATTACTTAGGAAAAATATGAACTATTTCTGAGTATATAGACTATTTCGTTTTTCCTCAAACTTAGGAATTTTTATTCTTTCTAAGATAATTTTTCTAAGTTTAATAAAATTTTACTTAAATTGAGAACAATTTATAAACTATTTTGAGGGGAATTTTTGATAACATTTTAGTTCATGTCTTTTTTTTAGTGTAAATAATATTAATATTAGTACAAAATTTCAAATTTATCTTTTTTTCGAGCATCAACATTTTTTTATTTTATTTATTTTTTTTAAAAAAATATTTTAGACAAAATTAAAAAAAAAATAAAAAAAAACAAACGAATTTATCATTTTGTTATAATTTCTTTTTTAAAAATATTTTAGTCAATCTTTTTACTTTTGGGGTTAAATTTTAATTGGTTTTAGGGCTGATTTTTAGAAACAAAAAATTTTTTTACTAAAAATCAATACAAAAATAATAAAATGGGATTGAAAACCGTTTACAAATTTTTTTTACTAACTTTTTTTTCTGAGTGTAAGAAATAACATTGAATCGGTGAATTCGATAGTGTATAATTTTTTTATCTTTAATGTTGGGAATAAATTTTTCAAGTTAAGGTTTACATTTCCCCGAATTGGGGTTAAAATTATTCTTTTCTTACTCAACTTTATGTGAATCAAATTGTTTATGAAAAATTTATGTATGAAAATCTTAAAATCTATGCATCCCCTCATTTTGGCCATCTTGGCAACAAAATATTCCTTTTCCTTTTTTCTTAACTAAGTATTTAAACCAAAATGTTAATAGAGTTTAACAAGCAAAAAGTAATGAAACCTTTCATTTATTGTAATTGAAATTGAAAATTCAACATTGACAATTAATTTGTATTTGCAACAGTCAGTCAGACAGGCAGAAGGTGTCATTAGCTACTACTACTACTACGACTACTAACCACAAAAAAGAGAAAGTAACATTTTCATTACGATTTTCTCTGATGTAATTTTGTAAAGTCTTCAATATATTAAAACGTACATATATATTTTTTCAAAAGAACTCCGCCTCCTTTTGGCTTTTGAGTACAACCCAAAGAAAGACAAGCTTTGTGTAAAGAAAAAACGTGTAACAAAACAAATCATGATTTAACATGTTATTTTCAATAACAACTTCAAACAGCAAGTGCACAACATACCACTTGCATCGAATGTCTACATAACTACATCTCTACTTCTTCACTGCAATCCAGAGCCAGTCAGCCATCCAGCCAGCCAGCCATCATAACTATTAATGTTAATGATGATGAGTAATTTAGTCATACATATGAAAACATAGCTACATACCTACATTTTTTTTATAAAAAAAGTAATAATTATTAAAAAAAAAAAAAATTAGTAAGCTTAATGTTTATTAGTACCAGACGAATTTTGTATACCCTTCCACTTTGTGTACCCTACATTTTTTGTATTATACGATGTTGAGTTATATTCTCCATGATTTCCGACTTCGATACATAGTTTTTTTTGACATACATATTTATAGTTGCTAGGATTCTAACATAAGCACTATTTTATGACAAGGAAGGAAGGTCCCTTTAGGGATTTCCTTCGATTGCAATAAAATTAAGATTTTTACATAAAATTCTTTGTTTTACAGAACCAATTATAGAACAACATATTTTTCTTTATAGCCTGTTCTACTGTTGGTTCTAATTCCAATTATTTTTATTTGAAACTGTTTTAGAAACAACCGGTTCCATTTGTTTAGAGTACACCCAATATAAAAAATTAACTAGAATTAAGAAAAATTAACTTATTTGGAGGAAAATTGAAATGAAACGTCGACAAAAACACTTTTGGCCAATATTTAATAAAATGTTCCTTGAAATTAAGAAACAAATTTCACTTAAAATTTGGTAAATATTTCTAAATTATAGAAAAATACTTTTGAGAACTAAATTTTTATTAGAAAAGAGTAAAATTTCATCCTAATTAGTTTATACATCATCTAAAATTTTACTGTTAGAAAGAAAATGTTCCCTTGGTTTTAAGAAAAATTGTATTTTTTTTAAGTTCATTATATAATTTTTTTTTTGACCAAAAACTAGTACTTAACTCCCTAAAAATAAGAAAATATTTTTTAATATCAAGTTAAGTTAAAATTATCCTTTAATTTAATAAAAATTTTCTAATAAATATTAAACCATAAGTATTTTCCCACTTTTGGAGAACTTCTGCTTTGTGAGGACACTGCTTTTAACAAGGTTTTCGCTATACATTTTGGTCTTTCAATTAAATTGAGAGCGCCCCGGTAGGCTAGTTGGTAGCGTGCTAGCTTATCAGTGCGAGGGTCGTGGGTTCGATTTCCACCAGAGGCTCTGGCCTTTGTTGCTAGTGCTCGGTTATGTTATTAAGATATAATTTGTAATTATATGATTAATATAAATAAATAAATTGAATTATACTAAACTCATGTATTTAAAATATAAATTAAATTTTATTAGAAAAAAGGTAAACAAATTAAAAAAATGTGCTACAGGATATCCTGAAACGTAATAAATTGTGACAAAGTCAGAACTAGTAATTTTTTTTTGAGAGAACTACAAAAGGCGACAGCCTAAATGACACATGGCATCTATGGCTAAGGAACACTAAGGGTCCTTTGTCTTCTTAAATTAACTAGCTTGAGGAAACTATTGCAAAAAAAAACAAAATATCTCAGTTACATTTCTTGTTATTATTGGAAAATGTAAAAATGTCATAAGTATATTTTATGACATTTTTAGCTTAAAATTTAGTTGATATATCAAAAATTTTGACAATTTTTTATTATTATCAAATGTGCCTGCCATATTTTGTATTGTAGTCAGCAAACAAAATTAGCGCAAATTCGAAATTTTTACCTTTCGTTAACAAAATTTTAAAATATATTTTAAGCTACTTTAATTTCAATATTTAAGACTGTCAAGATTAGAGATGGGCACGTGAGCGATTCTTGACTCACGCACGATCACGAACCAAAAATTATGATCATGCACGATAATTTTTTGTAATTGATACTTTAATTTGTTTTCTTTAAAATTAGGAAAATTAACTAGTTTTTACTTTATTGTTTTTTTTTTTTTTGATGAAACGTTTTCCTAGATTTAAGTAAAATTTACTCATTAGTATTATATATATTATTTTTCAAAAATTAGAAAAATGTTACTTAAAAAAAAATAATATTTTATTAATATTTAAAAAATATATCGGAACTAAGTTATATGAAAATTTTCCCTAGAAGTAGTTCATCAGCATCTATAATCAAATAAATTTGTATCGTTACATAGTAAAATATGTATTACTTTTTGTTTTTAATTGCCTGAATTAATTTTTTGAAAACAATTCTTAAAAATTAGAAAGTAGTATACTTAAAAACTGAATTTGGAAATAGCTTTCTAAAATTAAGTTAATTTTACTACTCGCGAAAAAAAATTAAAACAGATTAAGTTCAAGTACTTTCTCATTTTAAGTTAGACACATTTTTTGAACTATATGGAAGTAACTTATGTTCTAAAATTTTTTTTTTGAACTAACCTTAGTTTTATTATATATTAGTATGCAAATTTCTTAAAACTAAGATGTTTTTCTTAAAAATTGAAAATAATTTTTATTTCGGAATTTTTAATCATTTTAAGAAAATTTTTCTAAGTTTTAAAATGAGGAAAATTTATAAACTATCCTAAAAGAAATTTTAGATTAATTTTTAATTCATGTCTTTTTTTTTTTGAGTGTAGTTACATTTTTTCTCAGTCCTATCTTATACTTAAGTTCCTCGGAATGGGTGCCGGTTCCATAGAATCGATTCTAGTATGATCAGTTGTAAAATGTATGTGGTTAGAAAGTGTTTGCAAACTAGTTTTCTCACTAGAGGATTAAAATATTAATATCCTTATTTGAGGTCATTTTTGACCCCGATTTTTCCTTAAGCCCAGTATCGTGTTTATAACAGCGAAAAAATTTAGCGCTATTTTTGAAGCCTAAGAACTGTAATAAAAACTTTAAAATTTACAAATTTTTGACAGTCATTAAAAATACACTATTATATCTCTTTTTCGCTACATTATCAAATGGTCTTGTCTATAAAATTAAGGTGAAAAATTTTCCACCACAATTTCCAAACAAGTTCACGCAAGTAAATAAATGTTTTTTTGTATCCGTTACCATTAACACTCTAATGCTCTTTCTTTAGGTAACAATAATATTTTCTATTAACAACTTACTATGAAAAAGATATTAAAATTTTGATTTATCGCTTTATTTAGGCGAAGTCGAATCACAGTAATTAAATAGTTTCGATTTTTGTTAAAAATAAACTATCAAGAAAATAAAATTACATACCAAAAATTTATGAGCTAGTGTTATTGTTTTAGAAGTTACAGTGATTTTCACTTTCTGACAATTGCGAAATTAAGCGAAATTGACACTAAACATTATTCAATTTTACCGAAATTGATTTTGCAAAAGTCTGGGTGTACACAGATAAAACAGATTCGTGCTGACAAATGAATTCATAGCCAATAGAATGGTTCGGTTTTGGTAACCGAATTTTTCGGTTGTGACAACTGAAAACTAATTCAGACATGAATCGTTTGACTGTGAAAACAGTAATTCGGTAGTCAAACCAAAAAATTCAGTTGCTGCAACTAAACCATTCGTTTGGCAACAAATTCGATTGTCAGCATCTGTATAAGCTGTGCTTAATTTAAAAAAAAATCTGTTTAGTGGTTTTTCAGTTAGAGCGATGTTCTTTAAACACATCCTGGCGGTGTCCTTTGATTCGTGGACTAAAGATAGTAACTTTTTTTGCAAGTAGAAATTCTTAATTTCCTTTGTTATAATGTATGCCAGAGGGTAAATATATTTTTGGCGATTTTTTAAATATTGTTTTCAGAAAGTAAATTTACGAAATTTTGACTTTACATCCTTCTCGCTTGAAAATTGTCGATTGAATAAAAAAAAGTTTAACGGTAAAAAAAGTAGTAAATTATGTTTTCTATCGATATCCAAAAAATTGCTTTACTAAAAAATTATTCTTTAGATAAAAACTACTTATCATCTGACAACCGTAATTTGGCGGTCTTGGGCATTATAAGGTTAATATACCGTCGACGAAATAATTGAAATGACTTTACCCTTAAAACTTCGTTACCCAAACAATCTATAATAGCGTTATCCTTAAAATACCGTTACACACAAAAGAAAAATATTTTAAAATCAAATAGAAACAACATTAAATTCAAACAAAATTTGTTTGATTTTTAATTTTACTATGTTTCTGCTTAGTTTTAAAATGTAAAAAGAAAATCAAAAATGTTGACATTTAAATTTAAATATGAAAAAGTTTACTTTCAATAAAATCATAATTATTTTAACAAGATTCATATTTAATTTAAAAACGTTCGTGAAGATGTTAATTTTTATGTGATATAATATTTTATTTTACTAATATAGTTTTTTTCTCTGTGTACGGTTATATTTTCATTCCCTATTTTATTAATTGAGAGTCGTATTAAAATTGAATAAATTGTTTTCTTAGGAAAATTATCTCTAAGTAAAGAAATAATTTAAAGCCTTAAATTAAATTACCATTACTGAAATAATTCAAATACCGTTACCGAAATTACCTTATATAAAGTTACCCTAAAACTAACATTACCGAAATAATCGTAAAACAAAAAAAAATGATGTTTTGATTTTGTTAAGTTGACAATCAGCGCTCTTGCAGTAATTATCACTGGGTACTGCGCAATAGGCCGAATGCCTAAGCAAGGGAGGAGACATCTGAGAATCTGCTCTACGAATATTATGATTACAAAAGGCGAAGACTCGGATATCTGAGGAGTATTTCTTTTGATTACCTGATAGCCTGACTATTTGGAATTTGAATGATTTTGGCCTTAATCTTCATGTGAATGTGATGAGCATATTGGAATCTTGTATTAACAATGAGCGATTCTAATGTCTTGCCGCTAAAACCTATTGTAAAGGAGCGTCTTTGGCAACTTGCGTCATTTGGTTGAAACGTAAATAGCAATACTAAATATTGTCTCATACATGTCGAATTTCGTACCAGTGAAAGTTTTTTTGCGCTGAGTTCTTCTTTATTGCTTTAATATGAAAAAAAGTGCGGCGAGGGTCATCGAATTTTAGTGGAAGTTAATGGCGAGCATGCTCTATCTAAACTATTGTGGTTTGCAAACGTTTCATGAATTGTGAGAATTATTAGGAGTGGATGAGTTGACAGCCAACAAACGCCTAAAAGCCATGGGATTGATTCAAAAGCAAGGAAACTGGATATCATACAAGTTGAAGCAGCGCAAGGCCAAAAGGCGATTTTTTGCTTGTGAACGCCGAAAAGGGAAGGGCTTTTTGCGTCACATTGTGACTGGCGATAAAAAGTGGTTCCCACAACCCCAAGCGCAAAAAGTCATGGACAGCCATCAACATCCTTCGCAAAACCGAATATTCATGGTATGCAGCTTATGCTTCGTATTTGGTGGCACCAGTGCGGCGTGATCTGCTACGAGATACTCAACCCGAATAAAACGATCGCGGGGGAATTCTGTAGGACTCAACTAATGCGTTTGAGCCGCGCACTGAAGTAAAACGGCCAGAATACAAATAAAGGCACGACAAAGTGATTTTGCAGCATGACAACACCCCGTCACATATTGCAAGACTTGTCAAGACCTACTTGAAAACGCTGAAATGGCAAGTCCTACCCAATCCTTCGTATTCTCTAGACATCGATCCTTTCGACTTATACTTGTTCCGGTCGATAACACATGGCCTGTCCCAGCAGAAATTCACTTCATATAAACATTGGAAAAAATGGGTCAATGATTGGATTGCCTCAAAAGACGAGTCGTTATTCCGAGCAAGTATCCAAAAATTTCCAGAAAGATGGAAAAAGTTGTGGCCAGCGATGGACAATACTTTGAATAATATATTTATAAACATTTTTACACAATAAATCTGTAAATTTTGAAAAATTAATTCAAAATAATTTTCGACTTCAAATATTTAGTATTTAAAATCGCATAATTAAATTTTACGATTGTGTGTTAAACACTTGGCCACTTGTATAAATTCATAATTTTAGTCATACAATTTAATATACACTCAGAAAAAAAAAGTTAGTAGCAAAATTCGTAAACGGTTTTCAATCACACTATACTAAATTTTTGTACAGTTTTTAATTAAAAAAATATTATTTAGCAAATCTTTTTGCTATTTACATTTTACAAATTACAGAAATTTCACAGAATATTAACAAATTTTGGTTGCTAATTTCAGAAATTATTTTACAAATTTTTAAAAACCGATTTGCTAAAATTAGCAAAAAAAAATTGTCTTATTTTAAAAAAGTAGGTATTGAAGGAAATGTTATTTCTAATTAAAACTTACACCTACAAACCTAAATTGCCTCAAAATGTTACATAGATTAAAAAAAGGATCGGAAGTGAATAAACCGACTCATGTCTAAAAATAGGACATCCACTTAAAATGGCACTAAAAAGTTTTCTTAATTCTAAAAATCAACCCTAAAAACAATTAAAATTTGACTTTAAAAGTAAAAAAAAATTACTAAAATATTTTTCAAAACAGAAATTAACAAATTAAAACAAAATGAAAAATTCATTTGTTTTTAAAATTTTTAAGCCTTTGATTTTTTTTTTTTAATTTTGTCTAAAATAGTTTTTTTGAAAACAAATAAATAAAATTAAAAAAATTTTAAGCTCGATAAAAAAAATTAATTTGAAATTTTGTACTAATATTAATAATATTTAGTAACCCAGGTAAAAATAAAAATATATGCTCATGTATTCTCACATATTGTTAAGTTTATGTGATGGACGCATATACCTAAATATGCATGCTAAAAGTACACCCATTTTTGAGAATATATGGGATTCATACATGTAATTGTATGTCATATACTTTTCCATTAATGACCATATGTTATCTCATTTTCTATTAGTTACTTCGATTTATTTGTTTGATTTAAACTTCAAAATCACAATGTCAAAATTTTTATATTTATTTATTTTGAAGTTTTTAATATTCCTATATAATTTTTCTGAGAATTTATTGTGTGAAAAAATTTGTCTATTTGTTCAAAATTTTTTTTTTTTTTTAATTTTATTTTTTGACTAAAATCTTTAATTAGTGTTTTACGTGGAGCTTGAGGATGATATGTTAGAATTTTATGAGTTTTGGTAAATTTCAGTTGAGATTCTTTACAATAAATTTATTAATGTCTTTTACAATTTTAGTATTTATCAAATCCTGTTTTAAGGTGTTTTTAAGGAGTGGTACTAAAAAATGTCCGCTGTTTGACTTTTTCCCGATGGATATAGCATATCTAGGCCGTTATCTGTCCAATTATTTGTTTTGAAATGCAGGATTAAAATATTTCCCCCTGTCTCGGTAAATCTTTCATTTTTATTTAATTTATCTTTCAGAATCAGCATCCCGAACGAAATGATTGGATAAAGCCAAAGTTCAGAGAAGAATAACTACATAACCAGAAACTCCAGATTTGATTTGTACATTGCATAAACTTTGTTTTTTAATACGTTCAGCAAAACCGTTATGTGGTTATTATAATCCTAGATTTTCGTATGCAAATCTGATACATTTTTTATGTAAATTAATATAAATTGTGTATTTAAGAGAAAATTTAATAAAAAAACCTGACCAATTTTACTAAAAAATTAAAAATTAAAAATTATTATTTTAATGGCAAAAAATACATGAAAACCAAAAATATATAGACATGTATGAATACAAATATGTATCTCATTATTTACCCTCATATATGATCATAAATCTACATATTACCTCAATTTTCGTTAATGTCCATGTATGGAATCATATATGATCATCCATACATAGACATACATGAACATATATGATTATTTTTAACAGGGAATTTTTTTTTTTTACTGATTTGAACAAACAGATTTTAAATTCTACTTTATAAAAAGTTTACTAAAATTTAGTACCGGCAGCTAATTTTTTCTACAAATTTCATTGTACTACACGTCAGTAGACATGTTTTGCTAAGATTACCAAAAAAATACCGCTGGGCTCAAATAAGCAAAATTTGAGTATATTATACCTTTTTGGTAGGATTTTGGAATATAGAATTTTAAAGCTTTTAAAATTCCTGATTTTAGTCCCAGTATTTAATCTAAAAGAATAGAAACCCCCCTTTTAATCTATCAATTTTAGGTGGTTTTTATAAATTTGCTTTTATATCTTTGACTTTGAATACCTTTTACAAATCCATGACTAAGACTTTAGCTTTTAATGGAAACAACTTCTTAAAATCTAAAACTTTTATTTCTTATCTTATTTGAATTTTATCGACTATTGACCGGATCTCTTCATCCAAAATTTAACTATTTCTGGAGCAAATGAAATTCTCTAATGCATTTGTTCTGATCTAGTAATAAAGAAATACTTATCTTTTAAAAATTATGAAATGGAATAATTCCTAAAATATTTTTCACTTAAAACATTTACCATACGATACATAAAAGCACAACACAACTATATGTATCTGTATTAACGTAAAGGGTGTCCCAAGAAGAACGCAATTTTTAAATTTTAAATAAAACACAGATATTTAAAAAAAAAATCGTGAAACTTTATTATATCGTAAAGTAGACAGAATGAGGTTATGTATGAAACAATATATCGTGCAGATGGCCGCCGCGGCTTTGCTGGCATGCACGCGATCTTTTAATGAAATTTTCAATGACCGTTTTGCATGAATGCTGCGGTATTTCATTAATGCACCGTCCAATTTCCTCTTTTAAGGCTTGAGTCGTCGTCGGCTTATTCGCGTAAACCATCGACTTCAAAAAACCCCAAAGAAAAAAATCTAATGGTGTTAAATCGCACGATCTAGGCGGCCAATTCTGATCTCCAAAACGCGAAATAACACGACCGGGAAATGACTGATGCAGCAATTGAATTGTTTCTCTGGCTGTATGACATGTGGCGCCGTCTTGTTGGAACCACATGCCCTCCACATTCATTTCTTCAATTCTAGGCAAGAAAAAACTGGTTATCATTCCACGATACCGAACACCATTGACTGTTTGCGCTTAACCTGCCTCATTTTCATAAAAAAAAGGTCCAATGATTCCTCCAGCCCAAAAACCACACCACACAGTGACACGTTGAGGATGCATTTGCTTCTCGTGAATCACTCGAGGATTTTCCTCACCCCAAATGCGACAATTCTGCCTATTGACGAAGCCATCAAGATGAAAATGGGCCTCGTCACTGAAGATGATTTTATCGGCAAAATCAGCATTTTCATGTTGTCTCTCCAATACCCAATTAACGAACTCCCTTCGCTGTCAATATATCGGTCAGCTGGCTTCAGTTCCTGAGTCAATTGAACTTTGTATGCATGAAGATGCAAATCTTTCGTCAAAATTCGCTGCAAAGTGGATTTGGAGACACCAATTTGCTGAGCTCGGTGTCGAATTGAGGTGGATGGAGTTTGAGCGACATCATCACGTACAGCTGCGACATTTTCGGTCGATCGACCCGGTCGATGGCGCGTTGTTGTCTTTACATCACTAACAGACCCAATTTCGGCAAATTTATCCATTAATCTCTTTACAGTTGACTCTTTTGGAGCATTATTGTGACCCCAAATTGATCGCAATTTGCGAACTGTATCCGCAAAAGTTTCACCATTTTGGTAAAACAATTTCACAATGAGAATGCGTTGTTCATTCATGTAGCGCTCCATTTTTACTAACCTCGTACCTTCTACTAGCAAACAATAACAATTGTTCAAATGTCAAACAATGACACTTCGAATGTTGCCAGATTTAAAAATTGCGTTCTTCTTGGGACACCCTTTATATGATATAATGTGTAAAACAAAAATGGCAGTCATATTATCTCGAATCATATTCATAACTCCATATTTCTTTTATTTTTGTGTTGTTGTTTGTCTTGTTCTTTGCGTAATCATAATTCTTAACATTTTTTTTAATATTTTTACACATAAACTCTAATTAAAGGGGAGTGTACTTGTATTTTTTTTTTTCCTTTTCTGAGCCATTATACAATTCTGGAATCAACCTGTAAGAAAAAGTTTAGTATCTTTACTTTCACATGTGTGTAACATAACATAAATATTACACACACTTTTGCATTATTTTTTCATACTTATTATAAAAAAAAAATAAATTATTATTTTTGTTGTTATCATTCACTACAATTTGTTGTTGTTTTAGGTATTTTGTTTTTGCATATGCAACTTGATCATTTTTACATATTGTTCTTGCTGCTGTTTCAATGTTGGTGCTGGTTGAGACATCATCAAATTGTTGATAAGTTGTGTTATTGTTGCAGCTTGACTGACTGGCATGTTGCATGTCAAGACGCCATATTGATATTTAATGTTATTTTTTTTTTCATACGAACGTAGACTTTTTTCTGCCATTTGTCTTTCATACTTAGTAAATGTATGCAAAGTAGCCAAGTCTTACGGCGTATTGTGTTCAATGGAGTTCATGTTCATGTACAAATAATTTACACACATAGAAAATATTTTTAATTTATAATTTAGTAAAAGGCATATAATTAAGGGTTTACCAAAAATCATTTACTTTTCACAATTTTTTTTTAGAAATTTTTCTCAAAATTTACAAAAAGTTAACAAGAAATGATATTCGTTACCAAGCTGGAAGCAAAAAAAAATTTGCTTAAAACTCCTAAAAAAAAAGATAAAACCCAAGTTTCTGTGAAATTATTCAAAAAGCTTTGGAAATTTTACCAAGTTTTTGGCAAAACAAAGTAAAAACTTAATAAGAAATGTTATTTGTTACCAAGGTGGGCGCAAAAAAAAATTTGCTAAAATTGCTATAAGAGATTAAACCCAAGTTTCTGTGAAATAAGCTTGGGAAATTTTACCAAGTTTTTGGCAAAACAGAGTAAAAACTTGGTAAAATTTCCCAAGTTTTAACAAAGTTACAAAAATAATTTGATAAGACCTTTAAAAATGTTTGGCAATCTTTTGGCAAACATTTTAATATGGTTAATAAATATTTCTATCTATGTATACAAAAAGTATCAAATTTACCAAGTTTTTAAAAATTAACCATAACACATTTATTGTTGCTAATAATTTTTTTTGTTGAGTGTAAAGTCAAGTGTGTTAAAGGAATTTTATTTTAAAAAATCATAATCTATAGGAAATCTTCATATTGTCACTATTTTAGTATAAAATTAAATCTCCGTTTAAAATTCAAACAACTTTTGGCTTGATTAGGAGATTCACGAAAAATCTTCTTATGATTATGTCAAATTGGCTCGGTGGCTTTATGAATGGCTTTTGGATTTAAAGTCTGCACATCTTATTGTTAGTGGGACCTTAAAATAATAATGAGCTTTTTTCCAAATTTACGGATTTAATTTGCTAAAATGATTACAAATATATTATTCAAAGTATTGTCCATACCTGGCCACAAATTTTTCCCATCTATCTGGTAATTGGCGGATACCAGCTCGGAAAAACGACTCGTCTTTTAAGGCAATCCAATCATCGATCCATTTCTTGCATTGTTCATATGAAGTGTACATCTGCTGAAAGAGATCATGTGTAGAAATCGGAAGGAACCATGTCTGCAGAACATCATGGTTCAGCTAGGACTTCCCATTTCAGCGTTTCCAAGTAGGTCTTGACCGGTCTTGTAACATGTGGCTGAGAATTGTCATGCTAATCACTTTGTCGGGCGTTTCTTCGTAATCAAACGCATGAATTGAATCCGAGTAGCGTTCCCCGTGATCATTTCATTCGTTTTATGCAGATCGTAGTAGATCTCGCCGCGCTAGTCCCACTAAATACAGAGCATAAGCTTCATACCAATTTTATTCTGCATTGCCAAGGATGTTAATGGCTTTTCGAGCAAAAACCATGACTTTTTACGCTTGGGGTTGTCATAATAGATCCACTTTACATCGGAGCTGTTCACAAGCGAAAATCGTCATTCGACGTCGATCGGCTTCAACTTGTATGGCATCCAGTTTACTTGTTTTTGAATCAATCCCATGGCTTTTAAGCGTTTGTTGACTGTCGACTTATCGACTTTCAATGATTCTGACAACTTCTGAAGTATTTGGCATTCGTCCACATAGAGCAATGATTCCAATTCTTCGTCTTTAAAATTTTTAAGTTGGCTCGGCCATTGTTGTATTCAAGCTCCAAATCATCACTTTTAAATCGATAGTGATAGATTGAGCATGATCGCTCAATCTTCCACTAAGATTCGATGACCCTCGGCCGCACTTTTCTTTATATTAAAGTAATGAAGAATAACTTTCCGTAAAAACGCTTTCGGCTGATTATTCGATTTTCAAAAACAGTGCGTAAAATATCGATGGTTGCGTTGGCTGTGTGACATGTGGCCCCGTCTTGTTGGAAACAAAAATTCGTTGAGCATGGCACGGTAACGCTCACCGTTGACGGTATCGGCGGCTCCTTGCTCATTTTCGAAGAAAAATGGTCTAGTCGTAAATGACAAAGTTCAACCTTTCCAATATAACCAGAAATTTTAAAAAATAATCAGTACTTTTTTTATAGCCGATTTAACTTTTATATGCCCCACCCTATACCATGTTTTTGCTGGGTCATTATTAATTAAAGGTTCCAATATAATAATTTAAACAACCGCTTGATTTAACTGAAACTAAATTCTGATGTACACAGAGAAAACAGATTCATTGTGACAACCAAATTTTTTGCCAACCGAATGGTTTGGTTTGAGCCACCGATATATTTGTTTGACACGACCGAAATTCGGTTAAAAGAAAATATTTTAATTTCATCAGGAATATATTAGGTTGGAACAACTAAATAACTCGGTTGCTGCAACCAAAATATTCAGTTGCCAAGAAATTCGATTGTCACGATGAATTTGTTTTCTCTGTGTAGCAACATTATTTTCTAAATGGTGAAACAAATTCGTGCTGTCAATGACACTTTTTTGCCAATCGAATAACCATTAATGGGTAAAATATATTAACCTTCGGGGTTTTTCTATAAATTTTCTATAAATTTCTATAATTGAGAGTATTCTGAATTTAAAAAAAAATACAAATTTCTTGTAAAAACTTAAAATGTTCAGACCTATTGTTTTGAAATGTTTATGTACAAAGTTTTATTATATAAAAATCTTTTTATATTCTCAGGAAATTGTAAATTTTACAATTCTTATTTTTAAGCCTAGTAAGTTGTTTCGATTTTACGTCAAAAAAAACTGTTGTACTCCATATGTGACCTTCTCCGAGAAAAGGGACCTAGTGTGTGAAAATGAAGTTTTGAGAAAAACGCATTTAAAGTTTCATAACGCATTATCACTGTGAACACACCTTCAGTTGGGAGATGCGATTTTGTATAGTTAGTTATGATTGGGTGTCGACTTTGGTGACGTCTTGCCTATGTGGTGACGTATTTTTTTTTCTCTTTTAGTGTGACAATACCTTTGCTATTGTTGCTGCTCTGTTCGTTTTCAGCTATCTGTTCGCTCTCAGCAAAGGGTTGATGTGCGTATACTAATACGAAGAACATTGTAAATAAATTTTTATCAGAATCCACTCTTAAGTCCAAACCCGTTTTTTGACACACTAGGTCCCTTTTCTCGGAGAAGGTCATATATACAAAAAATATTTTTTCACCATAATAAGTGTTACGCGAACATTGTGTATAACTTCTTTTCACGCAAATTTACAATATGAGGTATTTATGTTAGAAGCGATTTAAGTTCGAGTGAAATTTTTTAACAGACAAAACAATTTATGTGCTATGCTTAAACATTTAAGATTTTTTTGTATGTTACTCCAATAATTAATACAATTTAAATTTTATGTAGAACAAATGAAATCTCTTCATTTATAACCATCGTTTGTAAAACATCATACTAAACGCCTAGAACCCCATTTCGTACTAATTCCTAAAGCCAGCCTCCAGGACAATAACAATTCTTTTTTTTTTTTTTTTGTAGCAAAAGAATAAAAACGTAAAGACAAATGAATTCAAATAAGGCTATAATATGTCTAGAATTTATCTAGACATACAACTTAAGCTCCGTTCATATAATCATCACACAAGTGTGTTATACATGTCAAAAATGTATTGTATGAAGAAAATGTATACACACGTATCAAAATGGGGGCATACATTTTAAAAAGTGTTGACATTTTTTTTACAACCACTATTTTTTTCAAATATTTTTTAAAGTTACACCTTATCTCAACTCAAGTGTTGTTTTCTTTAAAAAAAATTACGGAAATTTAGTAAATATCAGAAAATATAGATGTTTCAATTTATTTGTTGTGTGTGTCGATAACAGTCTGAACATTTAAAAGGTTTTCTTTTATACTTTTTTAACAAACATACAATTTTAATATACTTTTCATTAAGCCATTATGACACTACTTATTTAGGTTTTTTATTTAATTTTTTGGGTTGAAAAGGAATAAAAAAAATCAACTAAAATCCCTTAAAAAATCAAGAAAAAAGTTATGACACTAACTAAAGGGTGGTTAAATTTTAAGGACCGAAATTATTGTCATTTCTTTTTATTATGATAATATGGTATGGTTCAATTATGTATGGAACAAAATATCGGCCAAATGGCCGCCGCGACCTCGGCGGCACACCTCCATCCGATAGTCCAAATTTTCGATGACGCTGAGGCATAATTGAGGTTCTATGCCGTTTATGTGCTGAATTATCTCATCCTTTAGCTCTTGAAATGTTGCTGGCTTATCCATGTACACCTTTTCTTTCAAATAACTTCTAAGAAAGAAGTCCAACGGTGTCAAATCAATTGACATCGCCACCACGTGAGATAACACTACCATTGAATTTTTCGCGCAAAAGAGCCATTGTTTCGTTAGCCGTCCAGGGTCATATCCTCAATTCCTGACCACAATAAGTTCGTTATCATCTCGCGATAGCGAACACCATTCACGGTAAAGGCTTGGCCGACCTCAAGACACAATATCGCGAACGACCACAACGTTTCCCGCAGAACGAACTGGGCGAGCATTAGAGTATTCAAAAAACCGGCCTTTTGAAAACCCCGGTTTCGGTTTTCTTCGAAATATCGAATTTTAAAAAAACCGGTTTCGGTTTCGGTTTTTGCAGAAAAAACCGGTCGACCGGTTTTTTCGTTTTTTTTTTAATTTGAATAAAAAGCGTATATAATTTGTTTTTTTAATTACAAACAAAAAAAATTTAATATATAAAGTAATAAAAATAAAAAAAATACATTCTTTGAAAAAAATATAATTTATTATATATTTTAATTTTATTTCATTTCAACATTTTATTTATTGGTTTTAATGTTTTTTAATATTTCTTAAAAATTAATATTATAAAACTATATTCATATCAAATGAATACAGCTCATTAAGTTTGTAAATTGGGTAAAATTAGGTACGTTAGTAATTTGAACGTTTGGCATTAAATAATTTTTTTTAGTGTAAATTTTGTATATTATTTGATCTATCTGTTTTATTTATATATTTCTAATTTTATCAGGCTCAAGATCATAATTTTTTAATGTTACTAACGAACCGAACTCGGGTCGAAAGTGTGCACTCCCTTAGCGCTGATCCTTACAATTTTTTCCATTTAATTAAATAAATTAGTGTTTACTATTCGTTAGTAACATTACAAAATTATGATCTTGAGCCTGATAAAATAAGTTTTTTTAATATTACATTTTAAATATGTAAAAGGAAAATCTATTTTTCAGTTCTAAAATAATATTTTAGAAATAATATGCAATTTAAATGTTTCGTTTTAAGACGATTTTTTGTTTGCTTTTGATAAAGCTAGAAGTGGAAAATACTCTTTTTACTAATAGTAGCTGTTGGACAAATAGTCAAAAGATAATTATATAAATTTTCCAACTTTTCAGTTCTTTGGTCGCATTTATCAAGATATATGAAATCATCATATAATGAATGATTTTGTACAGTCTCTTTTTTAGGATTTTGAATACTGTTTATTGTGTTATTTAGATCAGAAATTAAACTATTTGAATTTGGAATATCCAAAGTTAAGTCTTCATCGGAATGTATCAGACTTACATCTAAATCTTCATAACCAAACAAACGATTATAAGTGTTCGGAAAAAAAAAGAGACCAAGTAACCCAGTTGCTGATGTAATTAAAAAACCGGTTAACAGAAAAAAAAAGACCGGTTTTCGGTTTTCTTCGAATTTACAAATTATTCGAAACCGATCGGTTTTTAAAAATAAAGAAACTGGTTGACCGGTTTTCGGTTTCGGTTTTTGAATACTCTAGCGAGCATGCACAGGTGTTTTCACAGACCCGGTTTGTTGAAATTTGCCCACAATTCTTCCGATTGTGGACACATTTGGTCGATTATGCTGACCAAAAAAAATCACGAAGTGCACGAAATGCATTTTGAATTGAACGCCAATTTTCATAATAAGCCTGAATAACTTTAACGCGTTGCTCGATTGTGTATCTTTCCATGGTTCAAATTGAGTTAGTCTGAAATTTAGAAATGTCAAATGAAATGCAGAAAAAACTTGACGTTTAGGTGTGGTTCACATTCAACATCGGCCCTTAAAATTTAACCACCCTTTATATGCTTAATGAAAAATATGTTAAAATTGTTTGTTTGCCAAAAAAAAGTTTAAAAGAAAAGCTTTTAAGGTTTCAGACTTTTATCAAATATAAATTAAAACATCTACAATTTCTGCCAATTACTTTACTTCCCATGAAACATTTTTACGGACTCTCTGATACGGACTCATTAATCCGGCTTCTACTGTACGTTTACGGTCCGAAAATAGATATCCGTCAAAGCTTGTAGGTAAACGAAACATTAACGGACCGTATAATTAAATTTTCGAAAACATTACGTTTTGACTCCGTTTTGGTGTATCCGTTTCTGGACCGTCAAATACGGACCACTGTTTTTCTTCCGCTGTTTTTGGATCTGTTTAGTTATCGATTGCAGTGATTGATGGATGATAATTGTGCTGGAGATAAATATGGTATTTGTTTGTATGTTTGTTTGTATGTTTGTTTGGTATTTGTTGTATTTAGATTGTAAAAGTTTTTTTAATCTTCATTTACATAACCGAGCCATTAGGGCCTTATGTGGTTAATTAAAGCTACTATCTAAATAACAAACTTCTAGATAAATTATATGAATTATATCCTAAATCCCTAACCGCGCACTAGCAACAAAAGCTATCGGCTCGTTGTAGCGAAAACAAACTAGAGCCTCTGGTGGGAATCAAACCCACGACCGCCTCACTGATAAGCTAGCATGCTACCAACTAGCCTACCGGGGCTATTAAAAATTTTTTCAACACAAATCCGATTTTTGTTGAAAAAACGGTACGAACCGAATACGGATCCGTAAACGGTCCGACATTGAGGGACTTTTACAGACAACTCCGTTACATCGGAACGTAAACGGTTCGTCATTGTCGGACTTTTAACGGATTCGAATCAGTTTCGATGTTCCTTAAAATCCGTTTTCTGGTCCGTTTACCGATCCAGAAAACGGTACGTAAACGGAGTTGGATTCCGTTTATGACGGACCGAAACCGATACGTAAACGGAACATATTGTTTGTAGGGTTATGTTATGTAAAGTATAAACACCTGAGTGATAATGTGAACAGGGCTTTACAAGTAATAAAAGTAAAATGAGAAAAAATAACAAGAAAAGATTTTACAAACGAAAAATCCTTTTTACTGCAAATTATGACTACAAACATAAAAGTTTAAATACTCATCATGAATAGAGCGCGTCATGTACAATATTGTAGATATTAACTGTCGAATGTATGCGGAATGTCTCTTGTTAATGAAGATGAGAAAGAATTGTTAACAATTTCCAAAAATAACTGAAAATAAAGCACAAATCATACATACAACCATCATATAAAACTTTTGAGGGTATTAACATGCTTATGATTAATGTGTGGTCATATATTAAATTCATATTTCGTGGTTTCCTAAAAACAAAAAATAAATAAAAAAAAAAAAAGAAAAAAATATCTGTGAAAAAATTTTTATTTGAAGCTTAACAAAAATATTAACTTGAAAATAATTGTTGCAGTTTTTTTGGTCATTAACTTTAAACCCAACTCTAAAAACATTGCCAGCCGAAAAAAAAAATAATCTTAAAACCTTAAACAAAATTGAAGAGTTGAATGCTCGATTTCATACGTTTGTTAAAGATGTGAACAACTAAATTTTAAAATTTCTTTTTTTTTTATTTCATTTAACGGTCTTTCCTTAATGTGAAGTTTTTTAATAATATTTTTTGGGGATTATACACTAATAAAGAAAGTATAATAAGTTGATCGTACGATTGGTGTCAGGGTGATAAATTTTTTATAGAACATTTTCATTGCAGATGTAAATTAATTGAAATGAGATTATGGTCATAATTTTGTTTCATTTTCAAAAATGAAACCCTAATCCCTTGGAATAAAGATGGATAAGATGGATCAAGTTCGAGCTAAGCCCTTAGGGACTTGAATATAAGTACATCATTACTATTAATTTTTGTAGTTACCTGGGTAAAAAATATCAGATCTGAACAGATCTAATTTAACCTAATTGTACCAGTTCTAATGAGATCTCAAAATTGACGACAAATCTGAGCAGCAGATGGTGTATCTTTAAAACATGGTTTGTGTCTTTAATAACTTATATGGCATTTTGGAGGTTAAACATCTCACTTAGTTATTGAACGAAAAAGTGTAAAAAACAAAGTTTTCGAATTTTGCGCCAACAAAGCATTATTTGCGGGAAATTTTACTTTACTTCTTCAATTTAAAACAAAAGTGCTGCTGGATATATCGATTGCTCACCGGAGCTTGTCCTGAAGATTTGCCATAGGTTTAAACGAATGAGAGATGGTTTGTGCTGTTCGGAGGTGGTGATTTTGACACGGACGACAAAGACCGTCCAGGTCAGCCAAAAAAGTTTGAAGATGATAATTTTGAGGCACTACCCAATGAAGATTGTTGTCAAATTCAAGCAGAACTTGCAAAATCATTGGGAATCACTTAAGCAGCAATTTAAAAATGTTTGCATGCAGAAGGATTTATCCTGTAACGTGCCGTTACAAATCTACTTATTCTCATACCCAGTATTACTACTTTTACCCAAACCCAATATTATACTTATAGCAACACCATATATAATTCTCATAAAGTTGGGAAAATATAGTGTGAAAGTTAAAGGCTGTAAGGCAAGCCAGAACCGAGGGAAGGATCGGGTAATACTTAGACCCGGGATTTCTCTACCGATTCCTGCCTCTCATTTGTAGTTAGTCGTATTATTTGTACACGATAACTGTTGTTTATTATCGTCGTTAGCCAGTCGTATAATTTGAACACGAGAACCGTTATTTATTCTCGTTTTAAGTTAGTCGTATTAGTGAAACACGAGTACTGTTGTTAATTTTCGTCGTTAGCCATCCGTATTATTTGAACACGAGAACCGCTGTTTATTCTTGTTTGCAGTTAGTCGTATTATTCTAGTACGGGAACCACTGTTTATCCCCGTTAGTTGCTAATCAATCCAACTAACCGAGCTGAAAATCTTTCTAGAGTTCGGTAAAACTTATCTTCGGGTAGTGCCGATCATATACGATCAAAACTCGCACAGTGCTCTGTAGTAAAACTCGCTATTCGAACACCAAATCGTGGTTTCCTCTAAATTCGTGTCGTATTGTCGGCCATCGTTGTAAAGGGTTGGGTTATCATGTATTTTTTTATAATTACCTAAAAGAAAGCAGATATTTGGCGAATCTGGACAGATGAGCTATACTCCAGCTTGAAAATAAACTGCATCAGAATCCAAAAGCTAAGAAATTGGGTACCACACGAATTGAAGCCGAAAGACGATTTCGCATTTCCGAAATGATGCTTGAACGCCAAAAAAAGAACTCATGCATCAAATCATTACTGGCGATAAAAAATAAATACATTACGGAAACCCAAAGCGCAATAAATGCAAAGCCCGGCCAACCAGCAAAATCAACGTCAAAGCCGAATATACATGGCGCCAAGGTAATGCTCTGTATTTGGTGGGAGCAGAAGAGTCCCATCTGTTATGAGCTGCTGAAATCGGCCCAGACGATTGCAGGGGACCTGTACCAAATACAATTGAATTGAGCATTGGCCGGAAATAGGCGGTCAAACATGAAGCCGTAATATTAAATTATGACAATGCTCGGCCACATGTTGCAAGATTGTGATTGGGAAGTTTTGCCTTATAATCCAGACATTGCCCCGTCCGACTACCACTTAAGAAAAGGGTATCCGAAATTGAATTGATTCGTTCTTGGCCTCATAAAATAAGCAGATCTTTTGGCGCGGAATCCATGTTGCCTGAAAGATAAGAAAACATCCTTTATACACCCAATAGATCTGGTGCAACATATATAATCAAATCCAGTTATATTTCGATATTTAAGAAGAAAATAATAAAAAATAAATCTCTGTTTTTACATTTATTTTTATACTGGTAAAAAAAATCTGATATGAACAGATCAAGCACCATATATGATCCTATATGACCAGATCTGCCCATATCTGGCCACAAAAGACACCAGATTTTTGAGACCACTTAAGACATGAATATATCTGACACTAGATCTGATCAGAACTGGTCATGCCATATCTTACCATATATGATCAGATCTAATTAGAATTAATCATATCTAATTAAATCTAAATAGATTTGATCAGATATAGTCTTTTTTACACGGGTAAGTTATTTATCTATCCGACACAAACTTCAATAACCGATGTATTTGGATCCGTATTTGATATATTTTGATATAAGCGCAGTAAAAAGTGTAAGATCCCTGCGGAAAAAATACCTATCCCAGGATACGTCACGTGACCGGTTCATTGTGATAGTGACTGGTCACGGGACCGATTTTGTATATGAATAGGACCGGTCACTTTAATATGGGCTTGTACTAGGTGGGGCTCAATAGCCCTCTGTGAAATGTCACAGGACTGGTCTAAAGGAACATGTCACACAACCTACCCCAAAGAACATATCACAGAACGGAAAAGAACATGTCATGATTTTTAAATCGGTCACGTAGTAGGTACTTTAAGAACTGTGCTCTTTTCATCTCGTGATATGTATTTTCGAAACCTGTCCAGTTTCCACCTATCACGAGACAGGTCTAAATTAAAAACTGACCCTTTTTTTCCGCAGGGATAGTATAAAAGTTGAGCTACAACCTCAAATGGAAAGATTTTAATTATCATTCCAGAGCAGCCAAAAATCGATTTAAGAGTCCAATGTCGGAATTTTTTTTAAGTTAAAAAAAATTACTAAACAAAAATTAAAAAATTACCTTAAAATTGAGTTTTAGAATTTAGAAAATAAATTAAAAATTTAATTTTAAAAAAATCTGAATTCATTGGTTGTAAATATGTATCTCCCCAAGAGAGCTTGGTAGGATAATAAAAAATTCATAAACATCTTATTTGGGCACACGTATTTGCTCATAAAAAATTTCGTTGCAAAATTCGCACAATTTCCTAAATCAGGGGAATATAGGCTAAGTCAGTGATGGAAAACTTGATACAATTGTACTTTTTTTGATACTATTTGATTTAAGAAAATACCGTGATGCTCCCGAGACACATTTGATACTCTCACACATTTTTCCCAAATAAAACTTTGATATTCATTTATCTTAAGAATGCAGAAAAATACATAACTTTAAAGAACCGAACTTTATGCACTGATATAGAAATACTATTTATTAAAACAAATACATAATTCTGCATTAATGAAAAAGCTTTTTTTGGGCAACTTTAAAATATGTTTCAAAAATTTTAATGAATTTTTGGACAAATTAAAATTTTTTTTTTTTTGGATAATTAAAAAACTGGTTATATAAACAAAAATATAAAAATGATTTAAGAAAAAAAAATTATAAAAGGCTTTCAGAACAAAATGTGATTAGATTAATTTTTTTTCGCTTGGGTAACTAAAGTTCATATTAACTTGATCTCTAATTTAATGTGTTAACTCTTTTTTGTTTAATAAAAAAAATGTTTTTAACGTATGTTAATTTTATGTAAAAACGAATTTATATTTGTCTTCACTTGGATATTTACAGGTTGATTGAAAAGTTCCGGCGCTCACCAAGAGATGGCACTGCTAGCTCCAAACTTTTTTTCTCAAGTTGGTATAACTGTCTGAGAACACATGCAAAGTTGCAAGTCATTCTGTCAATTGTTTCTTTGTTTACAAGCCATTTGATATGGAAAATTTGAATATCGTGCAGTCATTAGATTCTTTGTTTTGAAGGGTTTAAGAGCAAAGCAAATTTATGAACAATTGTTAGAAGTGTATAAGGATTCCTCACCTTCAAAACGCACCGTTGAATTTTGGGCTGGTGAATTTAAACGTGGTCGTACCAGCCTTAAAGACGATCCACGCGAAGGACGACCAAAAACTGCAACCACAGCTGAAATCATTGAGCAGGTACATAATATGGTTAGTGAAGATCCAAGTTTGACTAAGCGTGAAATCGCTAATGCCATAGGCATCTCAGACGAACTACATATTTTACATGAAAAATTACGTATGAAAAAACTGTTTGGAAAGTTAGTGTCGCACACATTAACAATTAAACAAAAACTGGATCGAAAACAAATTTCTTAGCGTAATTTGGAGCGTTTTAAGCCGAATAAAACAGATTTCTTGCATCGTTTTATAACTATGGATGAGACTTGGATCTACCACCATGATCCTAAATTGAAACAAGAACGTTTACAGTGGACTGAAGCTGGTTGTTCAGCTCCAAAGCTGGTGAAGTCACAACGATCAGCAAAGAAGGTTATGGCATCAGTTTTTCTGGATGCAAACAGAATTTTGTTGATTGATTATCTTCAGAAAGGTAAAACAATAAACTCTGAATATTATTGCAGCCTTTTGGATCAGCTGGATGAAAAAATTCGTGAGAAAAGACCTAGTTTAAAGAAGAAAAAAATCATTTTTCATCAAGACAATGCTCCTGCTCACAAAAATGTTTTGACGATCGCTAAATTCAAAGAATTAAAGTACAAATTGCTTGAAACTCCACCGTATTCACCAGATTTGGCTCCCAGTGACTACTATCTTTTCAGAAATCTCAAACAATTCCTTTGTGGAATGATGAGGCCATAGCAGCCGTAGACCGTATTGGAAGATCATTGGAACAAGTGTATTGAGCTTCTAGGAGATTATATTGAATAAAAAATATATTTCGTAACAAAAACAGTATTATTTCATTTCGAGCGCAGGAACTTTTCAACCAACCTGTATGTATATTAATTGTTTGCCATTTTTAGCTAAAAATAAAAAAAAAAATAGTACTCTGAGGTTCAAAAAAGTAATATTGGATTTTTTTTTTTTTTTTTTTTGATACCGAAAAAAAATTCAATTTTCCATCCCTGTTTCTACTAAAGTATTATTTTGAGATTAAAAAAGAAATAATTCAAAATAATTTATTTGCAGTTAAAAATAACTTATTTTTTTATGAAATTAATTTAAATTGCAGTTATTTTTACAAGGACGGTATTTAACTTACATGTACAAGATGCAATTTTTTAGCTAAGCTGCATGATGAAAAGACCATGAAAATTTCATGCTAAAAAAAATTTGGCATTTTGTACATCCTGAGTTTAACACCGCCCTTAATTTTAACACTAATTCTCAATTAATTTGTGTGTGTGTGTGTGTATATTTTTAAAACCATTAAGGGTATCTACAAATTCGACTTTAGCCAATTATTAAGTTATTAACGAAAATTTTCAAACCCATTTTTTTGAAAATCTTTTCGCATATATCTTTATACATATTTTTTGAAATGTGTTAAAAATTTAAATTTATTTGCTGTCATTAATTTGGCACCTTGCCCGAAATTAGTTCACCGTGATGACTTTATCTTCAATTTTTTGCAATGTTGTGTTATGTTGTTACGAAATTAAAAGGGAATTTGTAAATTGACTGAATTGTATTCAACCAATCGTACTTGAAGCATTCAACATACATATACTCCGATGGTGAATGGAGATTTCTCTAAGAGTGTTTTAAGTAGCCGTAAGTTTTTACATAACAAAATGGCCCAGGGTTAAAAAGAGATTTAAAATATAAAGACCACTTGATTTGTTTTTTTTTTTTTTTTTTTGTTATTTTGTCTTGTGCAATTTTTTCCCGTTGTTAGAGGTGGAAATCGTATAAATATAAAATTTCTGTTATTTAATTGCGTAAAATGAAAAGATATACCACAAAGTCTTAAGCAACAAAGTTGTTTAACTAAAAACCCACATTGTACAAGGAATACCATATGAGCAGGAGATGAGATTAAAGTAATATAAATTGTTACAAATTATGTTATTAAAATTTAAGTGAGAAAAATGAAATTAAAAACGCATTTAAGATAATTTTTTTTTTTGTTTCAACTTACGTATTGTTTTTCGTGCGCAGACCTTGAAAAAGATAAATCTTTATTGAATTAATTCGCGGAAAAAAATAATTCTTTTTGTAAATCAGCAAATTGATACAATATTTTATAAATCAATTTATTAAATCAGACTTGAAATCATAGTTGATTAATCAATTTCCTTTGAATATTTTTTCATTCAATTAAATTTAATTATTTAAAATATAATTCTTTTTTTTATTTCGCGATTTAAAAAATATTGAGTTGATTTACAAGGTGGCGCAAAAGTAATCCTCCTATCAGAAAATGCTATAAATTTTGTGATTGGCCCCTAATGTCAGTTCTCTTTTGACATTTGTGTAGTAAACACATGCGAAATACACGTTAATAAACAATGTTACGCTACACTGATCCAGAACGCGGAATATTGGTGACTATTTATTTGAGCAATAATGAAGATGATTTTTCATCAAAAATAATCATGAGTGATGAGCCCCATTTCCATCTTAGCGGGTACGTAAATAAGCAAAATTTACGCTTCTGGGGCACTGAAAATCCACGTGTAACCCACGAAGAGCCATTACACCCGCTCAAAGTCACTGTATGGTGTGCTGTTTTCGCTGGAGGAGTCATCGGACCTTTTTCTTCGAAGACGTCTCGGGCCAAACGGTTACTGTGAATGGTGAGCGCTGCAGAGCAATGATCAACGAGTTCTTTTTGCCGCAACTTGATGAATTGGGATTGGAAAACATGTGGTTCCAACAGGACGGTGCGACGCCACACACTGCACGTGCCACAACCGATATGCTGAAGGATGCATTTCCCGGGCGCCTAATCTCCCGTTTTGGCGATTTGCACTGGCCAGCAAGATCGCCTGATTTGACCGCTCCAGACTTCTTTTTGTGGGGCTTTTTGAAGTCGCGGGTTTATGTCAACAAGCCTGAGACTCTTGCAGCTCTTAAAGACAATATTCGTCAAGAATGTGAGGACCTATCGCCGGAAGTTTTGGCCAAAGTGATGGAAAATGCCATAAAAAGGGCTCAAATAGCAATCAACTGTGGCAGCGGCCATTTACATGACATCATATTCTCGACTTGATGTAAAAAGACCAAATAAAAATAATCCACAAGTAGAATCAAAGTTTTTCATTTTTTTTTAAATTACAGCCAAAAAACATCGGAAGGTTATTTTTGCGCCACCCGTACGAATTAAAAAAAAATAAAAAAAACATTAAAATTGCCTTGCAAATTTCGCTTAGTTTTCTAGATATTCGCTATTTTGTAAAATAGCGCAAAGCGGACAAAATTTTTGCTTTAGTAGAGCATTAATATACTGCGATAATAAAAATAAGTCAGGACCTGAAGACATCGCGAAGTATATATTTTTATAAAACAGCCACAGGGTGACCCATTTTTATACGAACGAAATGGAGTGTGTTAATTTATATTATTATATAAATTGATAAAAAAAATGGCTGTTTAATAAAAATTCTAGGAAACCCTTCGGGGACCTACCGAATATATTCTATCGAAGGGTAATTTCTATTGAGCTTTTCAAAAATTTTGTCCACATTGCGCTATCTCGCTTAGTCTCTGAGGTATTCGCCATTTTATAAAATGCACATTTTTTTCAAAAATGTTTTAAAAAGGACTCATTTTTTTCTCTAGAAGGGTGTTAATATACTGCGATAATAAAAATAGGCCAGGTCTGAAAGACATCACAAAGGGGCTGTTTTATAAAAATTCCATGAAACCCTTCGGAATTAAAATTAAATTAAACGTGATTTAAACAAAATTATTTTAATTCGCGAATAAAATCATATTTGAGAATAATTCTTTTTTTGATTCGCGAATCAAATCAAAGGTGAATTATTTCTTTTGAGTTATAAAACGAATTATTTAAATCAACTTGATTCTTCTAAAAAAATAAAGATTCAATTATGGTTGTAAATAATTCAATCTGAAAAATAAATTTACGAAATAATTCGTTAAAATTTTAATCAGATTTGAACATTTATTTAAGGAATTATGTTTTTAAAGGTCTGTCTGTGCGGAATATTTAAACATTTACGCTGGATTTTGAACTGAAGTTTTGGAGTTAACTATTAGTAAACCTAAAAAAGAAGTGTTATTAAAGAAGTTCACAAGCTGTACTAAGTGTTGTATTGTTGTAACGTCGTATTATGAACGACTATTTTCTGTTGGGTTTATTTAGATGCAAAATTTATATCGTACTCATACATGGTCCTAATTAATTATTAAATTATTTTTATTGCCATTTTTTGTTTAATAATGATAATAATTTTAAGTAATTTATTTCATTGATTAATGGTAATGTTAAATATTATATAGGTCATCCCAAAGTCAGACTCATAATATGTAGGTCATCCCAAATCTGATTAGCAATCCTGAATTTGACTGATTTTTGGGGTTTGTGTTAAGTTTTGGGATTTGGTGTATTATGACGTATGTAGTAAAATTTTATGGTCAACATTTTTGTAGAACATTTCATTCACATTCCAAAGGGCAGAAACTTTAATCCTGCCTAAAATAAAATTCCAATGTGATCTTTTAAAATGCCGATACATGTACATTTTTTTGTCTTCCTACGAGAATCCATTGTCAGAAGCCAGTAATTTATTTTCGGGTTGTACTATGTAATTAATCAATGAAGACAAATAATTTTAATTGAGAGATAAACCTTTTTTAAATTTGTTAGAATGGAGATAAATTTCTGTAATTTTGAAAATGCTCGTCCGTGATCATTTTAAAAAATGAGGAACGAAATGGAATGAAATGGGGAACGAGTGAAATTGGAACACTAAGCACTACGAACGAAATGGAATGGAACTGTAAACGATGGACCGATCTTGCTCAAATTCAACTATACTGCTCCAGAGGATGTTCAATAGTCTGGGTAAAAATAGACACCCCCGCTTGCGTCGGGATTGCCATTTCAACAGACAGTCAGACCAACATCGCTAAATCGACTTAAAATTGCTTAAGGATCACGAATATATATACTTTATGGGGTCTGAAACCTTTATTTCGACATGTTACAAACGGAATGACAAACTGATATATACCATCACCATATATGGTGGAGGGTATAAAAATAAATAAGTCACCCTGTGTCAGTTTCATTAAAATTGGGCCCTCGGTATCTCTCACGGACCTAACTCATTTGAATAGGCACTGTGTGACCTTTGTCGAGCTTTGGAAAAATTTTTTGGGTTATGCGGGCAAAAATTTTGCCCATTTTACCTTATCTCACTTAATTTTCAGGATATTCGCCATTTTGTAAAATGTCAATTTTTTAGAAATCTCGTAAACTAAGGGGGATAGGGCAAAACGCAGACATCTCGAGGGATCTATTTTTATAAAGCAGCCATTTTTATGCAAACAAAATGAAATGAAAGAGGGAATGAAATTTTTTATATCGGAGTTTATATTATATTATTGTGTGTTAATTTACATATATTGTTAATAAAAAAATAGTCACCCTGTGGTTGTTTCATAAAAAAATCCATGGGAGCCCTCGCGTAACTTTTTTTATCTAAAGTGAAAGAATGCTTTTTTGTTTAAATGCAGTGAATTCATTCAATTGAACGCCTTCAAATCCAATATTTTTTTACGGATTAAATCAATTACAACAGTCCGTCTTATCAAATGTTTTAAATCACTAGGAAGGCAATTATTTTCTAGTGATTTCGTTCAATTTATCAACAGTTCACTTAACCGTTCGGTGATTTAAAAAAATGTATTTCTATTCAGTGATTTTAAAATAATAATTGTCCTCAAATAGTGAATTTATAAGGAAGACACAATCACACTAAAGCCAAAACGTCACTTACCCGAGTAAATAAGTTTAGATATAATCATGTGGCCTCAAAAAATTTTGTTCTTCATTGAAATAAAAAAAAATTGAAACAAATTTAAAATTCAGTATTCAAGGTACAAACTATGATAAACTGACTTTAAAGATAATCTACATCCTAAAAACTCGTCCTAAATATATTTACTAATCTCTAAATATATTGCGGAATCTAATACGATCTACCATTTTTCGGATCAATTAAGATACTTCTAAATCCCCAAATATATTACTGGATCTAATTTGATCTGTCATTTTTCGGATCAATTTAGATCCTTCTAAATCATCAAATATATTACTGGATCTAATTTGATCTGCCATTTTTCGGATCGATTTAGATACTAAGGAATATAAAATTGGATATGAATAAATTTTCTGCCAGATAAATTTTTTTACTCAATTATTGTGTATTAAATTTGCATGAAAGCAAATTTTACCAAATTTTTAAATAAGTTGAAATAGAGAGCCTTTTTTTATTTGAAGCATTATTTAAGATGTGAGCATTTGATAATTTGTATAAAAAATCCTAAAAATTCGAATTTTTACAATATTATGGCCAAGTCGAAATAAAGTTTCTTTTCCAATTTAAAGAGTTTTTCAAGGATATGTGAAACGTTTGAATATAAAAATCAAGAAAATTTATTTTTTTTTGCAAAATTATAGGTCAGTTGAAATACAGGTACTTTTCCCATTTAAAGAGTTACTTAAGAAGATATATGAGATTCAGAATATATGGTTCGAATTCGTTCTAACTCTTTTAATTGTTATATTTCTTTGTTTTTTTTTCAACATTTTGTAAAGACTTGGGGAATTTAATATGAAACACACTATCGAACAACGGACGTATAGTAATTGTAAATTAATTTTCCATTTTAGTTTGAAAATACTTTTCTTTTGAAAAGTATAGTTATTAGTAGCACAGCGAAATAAGGTGATTTTTTTTTTGGTAGGTTATCTTGTAATAAATTTGTGTATTTATGATAAAAAAAAAATTTAAAGCTATGGGATTGTCCTAATTATGATTCCATTTTGTCAATTTAAAAGATCGAAAAGTAAACTTTTTAAACAAAAATTTTATTTTAAAATTGTTTATTTATCTTCAATATTTATCGTTAAAAGAAAATATTTCAACTTGAATAAAAACTTTTTTGATAAAAACTAAAAATATATCTTTTTCGGATATCAGTGCTTTAAATTTTTAATAAAAAAAATGTACATATCTGATTTGAAGAAATTCATATAAATTTACAAAAAAAAAAAATAACTAAAACTAAAGAAAATACTTTTATATCATCCTAAGATTTCATTTTCTTATTTGCTTTAGCCACTTTTGCTTTCAAAGCCTTAACATCAAATTTAGCATCTTCTCCGGCTGACCTCTTTTTAGAAGATGAAGGCCCATCTTCAGTGGGTGGTATAAAATCTTTTTCCCGCCTATCTTGTTGTTTTTTGCTGGCCTCAGCTTGTTTCGATGCACGTTCATTTTGCTTACGTTGTTGCTTTTGTTCTTTATTAAGGAAATATTCACCCGAAGCCAGTTGTTTATCAATTTTGCTCTCTGGTTGAGCCGGTGGGAAGGGTGTGTATTCTTTCTTGGGTTTCTTAACTTTAGGTTGTTTACGTTTACTGATATTTTTGTTTGTAAATTTGGGTAAAAATCTAGACCAATCTTCATTGGCCAATTTGGGATCTTTCATTAACTCACGCTTAATCATCAGAGCTTTAATATTATAAATAGGATGAACGTTTTCCATGGTATCTGTAACAATATCGCGTACTTGTTGTAGACCCTTATAGGGTCCCAATGCCGCTACTGTATTACCTTGTACCAGAACATAACAATCTGTTAGTAATTCTATGGATTTTAAAGTGGCTCCATTGGGCCCTATTAAGCGTTGTCGTCTTTTTACAAATTTCTCCTTCTTTTTAACTAAATTTCCAATTTTTATAATATCACAACCAATTTCATCTTGCAATACTCTTTTGGCTTGTTCGAAGGGTACACTACGTGCCATTAGTTTAATCATATCGCGTGCTTTAATAATAATATAAGGATCCCATGTCTTGCGTGTCGTCTTTACAACCATGCTACCTTCTATTAAGTCTAATTCTGCTTTTAAATTATGTTCTGCCACAGCTTGTTGTACTAAAGGCCATACTTCGTTTAGGTATTTTTCGCGGTATTTAGGAAACAATGTGGCAAAAGAAGATTCCTCTACCAAACCATTTGGATTGTCCTCTGGTTTAAAGGCTGGTATTTTCAAAGACCAAGCATTTTCTATGGGTTCATTTGATTTTTTTATTTGCTCTTCTCCTTCACTCTCACTCATTTTATATTATTTTTAATAAATATAATATATTAAGTGGATTTTTCGATTTTTTTTTTTTTTTGGTAAGATATTTTTATGAAATCAACAAACTTTATGAAGAAATACACGTGTGATCAGTTGTTTATGACGTTTGAAAAATGAAAACAATGTTAACTAGTGATGCCAGATTTTTAAGAAATGACAGGGTTACCTTGCGTTATGCAGTAAAATTATATCCATTATATAGAAAATACAAAAATCAATTAAGTGCGTTTAAATCAGCTCTCAAATCTCCTAAAATTTAGTTTTCGGCACAAATCTCATAAAAATCTTGAGATTTCTCATACAAATGAAAATCTAGTCAATGGACGAGATTTTTGGAATAACTAATAAAAAAATTCGACTAATCAACACTGCTGTTTGGGACAATCTGGAATGTTTTTTTGTATGTGACACTATTTGACGTTTCAGGCATAATTTTTAGAAAAGAACTAAACAAAAAAACACGAAGAAAAAATAATTGCTTTTTTTATTAGAACTTCATTTTATTACATTTACATATAAACATGAACAAGTACGAATTTTTAAGAAAATACCAGGCTTAAATCATTTATTTTAAAATATATTATATTTGTTAATTTAATTCCATCCTGTTTTGTAATATTTGCAAATAATAAATTTGCATTTGTTTCTGAATTAGAACATTAATTAAGAGATGGGAACTTTTTTTCAGCTGGTAATCTATTTCTGATTGTATTGTATCAACACTAGATGCATAATACAATAATAATCTTTTTTTATTTTGAAATATTCATATATCTGATAACTTTTATTAATTTTCTGTTTCCGCAATTTTTTTTTTTTAAATTACATAAATCAGCTGTTTTTATTAGCTGTCAAACTGAAATCTAGTAATTGCAAGTGTAAACACTCCTTGATTTCGGCGTAGATTATATCCAAAATCCCCAGATTTAATGCCAATGTAAACGCAACTTAATATATGCTGTACATATGCAAATAACTTTAAAATGATCTGGTAGCTTTTTCTCAGGTACTGTATAAACTAAAAGTTGTTTGTGTTTTTTGTTTTTATAAAACAACTGTTTTGTTGCGTTTTATTTTTCTATCTCGGAAAAGATATAGTTTTTAGTTTTTGAAGTAAAATTGTTGTTCAAAAGACTGCAGATTTGAAGTAAATAATAAAAAAATGTTAAATTCTGTGCGTTATGAATGTGATGCAGACAATGAACAAATCAATATATTGGCTGATAGTGGTGGTGGTGCTGGAAGAGGTGAATCACCACAAACTCCTAGCACAATAAACTCGGCTACAGCTGGTAGTAATACAGAAGAATCTATGGGTCCGGAAACTGTATGTATCAATCGTGGTTGCTCTGGACGGAACATCTGTGTGTTTTTAGCTAGTCTTTAGGAGGGCAAAAAAAACGTTTCATTTTGTGAATTCGCGTCATTTTTTTTTAACGGGTTTTTGTATTTTTCCTTTGCCGATTTAATAATATTACACCTTGAAAAATTATCCATTATTTTTAGCGTCTTGGAGTGATATAAGAATTTAACAAAAATCTCAAGCCCTAACATGCTTGCACTAAAAAAAAAAAATGGCGATAATGCGAAACCGATACAGAAAGTGATCAATATGATAACAGTTATAAAACACCCAAGCAGAAAAATACGATCGACACATTGCTGGTACAGCATCGGTGACTGTCGGTTATGTATAGGCACATCGTGGGAATGACAATCTTGACAGTATTGTCCTAATACCCGGTTGATAACAGGGGCCAATCGTTTATTAGAGCAAACTTGCCACTGTTGGCATAATAACGGCCAATCAAAAAATTTGTTGTTTTTAAAAAAACTTATATTCAGTAAAATTAAAAAAAAAAACATTTCAAATGCAGCAATTCCGCTTCGGTTTATGGCCGATATTATAGTGAACACTAGAAAAAAACATTTAAATAAAAGTTTGTTACGAGATTTATCCCTGCGGGGAAAAAGGTGTCAATTGGGAATTGGGACCTGTCCCGGGATAGGTGAAAACTAAACCGGTTTCGAAAAAACATATCTTGAGATAGGTGAAAAGAGCACCGGTTCCTACTTGTAAATTATTTCAAATTTTCCGTTTGCGTACTTTTTTAGAAAATGTTCATTTTGAGAGTAAATTTGTCTTACTCTCTATAAGTTTGTTACTAAGTAATTCTTACTGGACTTGACAGAGAAAAGTAAACGAATGGACTTATTGTTGGCATTAATATTTTGGATCTTACTTTATCTCTCTATATATATATATTACTGGATCTACTTTGATCTGCCATTTTTCGGATCACTTTAGATAATTCTAAATCCCCAAATATATTGCTGGATCTAATTTGATCTGCCATTTTTCGGAAGGGAATCTAACTCCATTTACGTAACGTTTTCTGGATACGTATACGGACCAGAAAACGGATTTTAAGGAACATAGAAACTGAATCGAATCCGTTTAAATACCGTCAATGACGGACCGTTTACGGACCGATATATCGGATGAAAAACGGAGTTGTCCGTTAAAAGTCCGTCAATTACGGAACCTTTACGGACCGATATATCGGATGAAAAACGAAGTTGTCCGTTGAAAGTCCGACAATGACGGACCGATTACGGATCCGTATTCGTACCGTTTTTTTCAACAAAAAACGGATTTATGTAAATGCCTAAATTTATTTTATTTTGAATAACAAATTATAGTTATTTTCTTTAAATTTATTGATAAAAATATTTGTTAAAATAAAATAACAAAACAAAATTCATCTCCAGCACAACTAGCATCTCTATCCATCACTTAGGTTTATTGGTGGCGTTTACGAAATAATTAAGCATACAACGCAAATTTGCAAATTTGTTATAAACTGGCAGACAATATTTTTATTTGCAAAATTGCATAAATTTGCGCACATCACCATAAAACTTGTTTTAAATTTCATATATATTTACCCAAATTATATACATCTGTTTTTCTAAACTTTTGCGCGCAAGCCGTATAATGATCACACACATGTTTTAATTATTCGTTTTTGACACAGAAACGAATTCAAAAATTAAATGAAAACTAATGAAAATCGGGAAAGTCCATATTTGACGGTACAGAAACGGATGCACCCAAACGGAGTCGAAACGTATTGTTTTCGAAAATTCAACCAAAACGGAGTCGAAACGTATTGTTTTCGAAAATTCAATTATACGGTTCTTTAATGTTCCGCTTACGTACAAGCTTTGGCTTGTAAAGTAAAAATGTTTCTTGGGTGGCTTCGCGCAGCTCAAAAATTAATTGAAAAAAATTGTTTTTGAAAAAAAAAATGTAATTAGTTTTATTATAGTAGAATCACAAGTATTATATAAAGGATACTTTACTGAGTCATCGGAACTGTAATTTTCACATTCTTCATCACTTTCTGTACTTTCGAGTATGTTTTTTTTTAACTCAGTATCCGATAAAAATTTCCTTTTCGCCATTTCGTAAGACAAATATTATGGAATAATATAATGCGATCAACTCTTACTACTTACTGAGCACGTAATAAGAAAAAATATAGAGCGAACCCAATTTTTTGCTTTTTTGTAAGAATGTTTTTTGTCGTGCATATAGGTCCGACATGGCCCTGCATCAAGAAAAAAGTCGTGAGGCGCCACGTCTGACACATTTTTGCGACACTCTTATTTTTAACTGTTTCCAAGCATGAAATATTACTGGCAGTAGCCTAAATTCCAATTTTGAGGTTTTCGAAGAGATTACGGAAACACTTATGTGGCCCCAGCATCTTATTTGCAATCTTAAGGCAAACGTATGCATAGTTCTTAATTTGAAATCAAAAACAGTTATGTGTGAAACAAACATGTATTTGTTTGAAACAAACATGTATTTTTGTTAGAGAACTTCTTACTATAGATTACACGTGGGAGATTTTGCCAACTTCGAAACCAGCCTTCCTCATGCAACAATAAAATATTACACATATGTAGATGTTCATGTCGGCGCACCAGCGAAATATATATTTTTAGGGAAAATATATAATTTAATTTCCTTTTTTTTAGATTTTATGTACCCATGATGGTGTCTTACTGAAAAAAGCCAGTGCCGAACATATTGCTGATTTAAAAACCAGCGGATCCTTATCCTTGGTAGAATATGGTTCTCCGCAAAGACTGTATATTGAATGGAAACCAAATGATAACATTTTAGTAACAGACGACAGTCAAGATAAAGATGAATGGGCTTTAGTTGAGTCCATATCACGCAGATCTCGCACTGTTTCCGAGAGTAAAGTATTTAATAGCAAGCCTTTGGAGACCTCAAGCGTTTCAAATAAACTTCGAGTGTTACGTACTGTTTTAGAAGATTTGTCACGAATTGAAGTTAAACATCGTGGTCAGACTTTAAAATTTATACGAAAATTAGATGGCTCACTACATATGGAATTCTTTTTCCAGCATGGCAATGCCGATTTATTTTTGAGTAGCATGAAGAAATTGCATGTTATTGATATGGCTCCTTTGGCCCGGCACGGAGAGGAATATGTTATCCTTACCACCGAAACACGCAAGTTAAAGAAAACATTTGCTGAATTGGATATTGGTGAAATAAAAGCCAGTTCATTGGGTAATGAAGGTTGGCTACCCAATAAGGTGGTGGGACTTTTAGCCAGTATTCCAGATTATATGACACATAAGGTACCACCCAAAACTAGACCTATCACTATAGATGGCAGAGATAGACAAAAATTGTCACCACCCTCAGATAATTATCAAATTGTGGGTATGAACGGCAGTACCAACACCTCCAATTCTCGCAGTATAGCCAGCAGTTTAGATAAATCTCCTGAAATCGAAAATATCCAACAAATTGTTGAGAAAATTGTGCCACCTTTGCCAGAACGAAAAACAATTTTAAGAGCTTGCGCTTTAAACGAAAATCAATGGTTAGAATTTCAAACACCTGATGGTCGTATAGACGATCCTAGTCGTATTTTAGAAATTATCTTTAAGGGTGGCATCGAGGCAAAACTACGCTCCGAAGTATGGAAATATTTGCTGAACTATTACAAATGGAACGATACCGAAGTTGAACGGATTGCTCGTCGAAAAGAAAAATCTATGGAATATTATGCCATGAAAGCCCAGTGGCTATCGATGACTAAGACACAGGAGGCGAATTTTTCTGGCTATCGTGATCGCAAGTGCCAAATTGATAAGGATGTTCAGAGAACTGATCGTTTTTTGGAATATTATGCCGGCGATGATAATCGAAATTTATTGACTTTGCAGGGCATATTGATGACATATGTTATGTATAATTTTGATTTGGGTTATGTTCAGGGTATGTCGGATTTGTTGGCACCGATTTTGGCAATATTGGTGAGTTATTTAAAATTTTGTTTGGTTAAAAGACTTTCATTAAAGTGTATGAAAAGTTTAATAAATGTAAAGTGGAAATAATTAAAAGCCTGGAAATTATAAGATTTTTAAAATTTGGAAATAATTGTTTAAACTACTAATTAGCATGCTCATGTTGTGGAGGTTAAAACTTTGCACTTAGACACACCCTAGAAATACAAAAAATATTTATCTTGTCCCTAATATTTGTTCATTATTTTTCAGGAAAATGAAGTTGATGCCTTTTGGTGTTTTGTTGGTTTTATGGATATGGTATTTGCAAATTTCGACATTGATCAAGCTGGCATGAAAACACAATTTAATCAATTAAGAAGTTTACTAAAATTCGCCAATCCGCGTCTCTTTAAATACATGCTAACTCATGAGTCCGATAATATGTATTTCTGTTTCCGTTGGCTATTAGTATGGTATAAACGGGAATTTTCTAACAGTGATATATTGCAGCTATGGGAATGTTTGTGGACTAAACTACCATGTCCCAATTTTCATATTTTAATATCTGTAGCAATATTAGATCAGCAAACTGATATAATAATCGAAAAGAAATGTGAATTTAATGAAATTCTTAAACATGTTAATGAATTATCGGGTAATATTGATGTACAGAAAACTTTGGAAATTGCTGAAGCTATATATTATCAAATAAAAGAAGCTGAAAATTTACCAAATCACATCAGACAAATTATAGGCGAGCCATTATTGCCAACCGAAGATGCATTGAGTGAGGGCGACAATTCACCGGATCAATTTGATGATGATTTTGATGAATTAGTTAGAGAACAAACACCCGAGGAAAAGAAACGTAATCAAGAATGGTTAGAGGAGGCCTGTGAACGTTCCATGTTTTTAAAATATATGTAATAGAATTACTTTAAACAATTTTAGATTTTCTTTTTGAAAATAGCACACAATTGGTTTTTTGATATAACTATTTTTTTTTTACCTTTTATTATTTTATTTTTGTTTAAGTTTTATTTTTCTCATCTCTGTTTCTATATATATTGTATTGTATTTAAGGCAGTTAAAAATTGCTAGAAAAGCATATTAAAAAATATTATAAAAAACCAAAAATTACATATTAAAACGCATCAAATGACGACCTACATAAAAAAACGATGATAAAATTATAAATTTAATCATATTTGCAAACAAATATCAATTATTTTATAACTCAAAATAAATAAAATCTTAAACGAACGTTGACGAACTATAAACATAAACATACAAAGTTCATCATTTAAATACTTTTTACTAAAAAAAAAAAATGACACAAAATATTATTATATGGCAAAATATAAAAGTTTTTTTAATAAATTAAAATATTCAAGTGTTATTTCTAAAAGAAATGTACATATTTTTAAGCAGCCTTGTAATCACCGATTTTTTATAAGTAAATATAAGTGATTCAAAATTTTCCTTAATAAAAGAAAGTTTTTTTTTTCCTTAAAACCCAACATATAAAAATTAATTTATGGTAGCTTATACGAGGGCGATTTCATGAGTCAGTGACTTTTTGAAAAAAAAAAATATATATATATTCTTTTTCGCAAAAAAACAACATACAGGCACGTGCTGAAAATTAATATTTATTTATTGCCTTAATTAAAAGTCCTGAGTAATAAAATTTCTCCATTTCATCCAAAATTCTTACCGCCGAGTAGAGTATTCAAAAAACCGGCCTTTTGAAAAAAACCGGTTTCGGTTTTTGTAGAAAAAACCGGTCAACCGGTTTTTTCGGTTTTTTTTATTTTGATTAAAAAGCTTATATAATTTGTTAATTATTTTTATTGTCATATTCATTTAAATTTAATTTTTTTTATTATATTTCATTTCAACAAAAAATTAACTTAAAACCAATATTTTTTTAAATATGTAAAAAGAAAATCTATTTTCCACTTCTAAAATAATGTTTTAGAAATAATATGCAATTTAAATGTTTCGTTTTAAGACGAATTTTTTGTTTGCTTTTAATAAAGCTAGAAGTAGAAAATACTCTTTCACTAATAGTAGATGTTGGACAAATAGTCAAAAGACAATTATATAAATTGTCCAACTTTTCAGTTATTTTGTCGCATTTGTCAGGATCCTCCGAGAAAAGGGACCTAGTGTGTCAAAAAACGTGTTTGGACTTAAGAGTAGATTCTGGTATCTAAAAGGGTGTAAAATAAGATGAAATGAGTTAGATTTCTGATAAAAATTTATTTACCCCATAAAAACGTACAATACGAACTTGGAAAAATCGATAAAAATGAGAATAACATTAAAATTTTACTTTTTTGGTTTTAAATTCTCACTCTAAAAGCTAAAAAAAAATACGTCACCACATAGGCATGACGTCACCAAAGTCATAACTAACCATACCAAATCGCATACCCCAACTGAAGGTGTGTTCACAGTGATAAACTTTAAATTCGTTTTTCTCAAAACTTCATTTTCACACACTAGGTCCCTTTTCTCTGAGAAGGTCACATATAATGATGAATGATTTTGTACAGTCTCTTTTTTTAGGATTTTGAATACAGTTTATTGTGTTATTTAGATCAGAAATTAAACTATTTGAATTTGGAATATCCAAAGTTAAGTCTTCATCGGAATCTATCAGACTTACATCTAAATCTTCATAACCAACAAACGATTATAAAAGTGTTCGGAAAAAATAAAGGAGACCAAGTAACCCAGTTAGTGATGTAATTAAAAAAACCGGTTAACCGAACAAAAAAGACCGGGTTTCGCTTTTCTTCGGATTTACAAAATATTCGAAACCGATCGGTTTTAAAAAAAAAGAAACCGGTTGACCGGTTTTCGGTTTTTGAATACTCTACCGCCGAGCCATTTCTTCAGGTTTAAAAATTAATTTTTGCCACTAATTTGAAGATGTCACATGGTGGAACTTATTTTAGAGTGTGGGTGATTGCCCAAGTTGCGTTTATCTTTCTCCTGTTTAAAAATTCATGTAAAATGTGATGTGTGTTGAGAAGCCTTAGTCACCTTATCCAACAAGCAATACGTTTCGTTTACGTACCGTTTTCGGTCCGTCATAAACGGAATCCAACTCCATTAACGTACCGTTTCCTGGATCCGTATACTGACCAGAAAATGGACTGGAACCGTCAATGACAGACCGGATATATCGGATGAAAAACGGATTTGTCCGTTGAAAGTCCGTCAACGGCGGACCGTTTCCGGATCCGTATTCTTACCGTTTTTCCAACTACATAAATAGTGATTTATGTAAATGCCTAAATTTTTCAATTTGGAATAACAATTGATAGTTTTTTTTTCTTTAAATTTATTTATAAAACTTTTACAAAATTAATTAAATAAAATATTTATCTCCAGCATAACTAGCATCTCTATCCATCACTGCGATTATGGCCCATTGAATATCATGAAAAAATAAAACAAAATTTTAATTAGTGGCGTTTACGAAATGATGTAGCATACAACGCAAATTTGCACATTTTTTAACAAAATCTATTATGAATTGGCAGACAATATATTTATTTGCATAAATTTGCGCATATCACCGTAAAATTGTTTTAAATTTCATATATATTTACTTCAAATTAAAATTATTTTCCGGGTATCTGTTTTTCTAAACTTAAGCGCGCGACCCGTGTAATGATCACAGACATGGTTCAATTTTTCGTTTTTGACACCATAACGAATTTAAAAGCAACGGTAGAACAACTAATGAAATTCGAGGAAGTCCTTTTTTGACGGTACAGAAACGGATACATCAAAACGGAGTCAAAACGTACTGTTTTCGAAAATTCAATTATATGGTCCGTTAATTTTCCGTTTACGTACATGCTTTGACGGATACGTATTAACGGTTCGTAAACGTGCAGTAGAACCGGATTCATGAGTCCGTACGTGTCGGAGAGTCCGTAAAAATGTTTCTTGGGTTGTCACTTTCATTCTCCGATCGTTCAATAATCCATGTATTTCTAACGTGATATAGGGGTACACTTCCTACTTGTTTATTATTTAATCAATTTTGTTATTTTAATTTTTAGTTTTATTTGAATTTTTGTATAAATATATTTTCTAAATAAAAGTTTTTACATAAAATAAAATGTATCCAATAAAATGCCGATCTTGCAAAAAAAAAATGATACTTTTCTGGCCAATAATTGACTCAATATATACACAACAACAAAATTCTAAAAATTGGGATTTCAACTGGATTTAATCTCATAAAATTTTCATGGTCTCTAGTATATCTGAATTTTCTCAATTCAACTGGATTAACACCATCGCATCAATTCAGTACTTTAAAAGTGCATCACATAAGCTTTTTACAAATTTGCAGATCCCGGAAGGAACTTTTGTAACGGTAATTCATACAATAGATTATTCCACAAACGGATCTTGCATAATCACTACCACGAACTTTAAACTCTTATTTCCATAACCTGATCAACAATGGAATTTCAATAATTCCTTATTGAATCAGCTTGATACTGTTTTTCACGTTATTTAGTGTTTAAACTCACATCACAAGACCTGAGCTTTCGGCGAATTGAGTCATAATTTGGTGTCCACTTAGTATTTATGAAGCCTTTCCTCGGTTGCGGTGATAGTTTTTTTAATCAAAAATTTTACCGACTAATCTGAGTTTAGGATTACTGCATGACACTTGTAATTATCTATGGAAACAAACAAAACAACTGTTATCAGGCTTATTAAAAATTATCACAAAGTCAGGCATGTCGACTACTTCGGGAAGTGTCCTGTTGTTATTTAATAATCACGGAACAAAACAGAACAAAATCTATATGAAATGACCTTAAAAGTACATTTAAGCAAATATCGGGAAGGTGGTTACATCGAGGCTAGGCTCTTAAATGTGACTAAATAATTTATTGTCCCAAATAACACAACCCGAATTTAAACCTACGGGTTAGGTGTCTAAATACCATATAAGCCCAATTCAGATATAAGCTTTCTATAAGAGGTAGGGATAATAATGGAACGACTCTAATCAAATTAAATGGAGTGCATCTCTGAGCCAATGAAAACTTATTTACCAAATATCATCCATATATATATTTATTTGCTCATTAAACGCTGAGTTGTCCGAAGGAACGAATGATGTCGAGAAAATGTGCGCTGTTGGTTCTATAATTGGGCCACTGAGAACCTAGCGAAATGGTATGTGTAGGTCGTTGCCGGATCACAATCGTTTTTCCTTATGCCTTTCATATTAATAAAGCGCTCAACATCATTTCCGATAATCAGGTCGATTTGCGTGGATCTATTAAAATTCGGGTCCGCTAGATCAAGCTTTAGCAGTACAGGGGATGGGGGTATCTCAAACGAGATAGAGGGTATCGGATCCGTAACCCGTGGTAATATTATTACACTCACTGGAAATTTCAGATTGTGCTTTTTAGCCACTAACACTAAGTCACATTCCTTTGATGCCGAAAGAGAGTGCAAGGTTTAGATGGATGCATGTCCGTCAGGAAGTGATCCCGAGTGGATTGGTATTGATAAATACCGTGACCTTTGTCGATACTTACCGTTAACCAAACTTGAAAATTACTTTGAAACCCAAAAAAATATGTTTTTTAAAACCTTTCAAAAATACATGAATTGTCTCGCTAGCACAATGTTAAATAGCAAATTCTTCATCTTTAACCCATTAATGCCCACGTTAATATCTATTGGGACCTTAAATTATAAAGGAGCCTTTTTTGAAAATTTACCTGTTTATTGTACAAAAATTGTTACAAATATTTTATTCAGAGTATTGTCCATCGTTGGCCACAATTTTTTACCATATTTCTGGTAATTTTCGGAAACCAGCTTGCAAGAGCGATTCGTCTTTTGAAGTAATCCAATATTTGTTCGATTTTTTGCATTGTTCATATGAAGAGTGAACTTCTGCTGGGCGATCGAAACAAATTTTTTGTGTCTTCCTTTCTTATTCCAGTCATTTTGCCGTAGTGCGCGCCTCGAACACATGAGTTCTGTTCGATAGCGTTCACCTGTGATTATTTCATTCGCTTTGAGCAGCTCGTAGTAGATCACACCACGCTAGTTCTACCAAAAACAGAGCATAAGCTTAATGCCATGCATATTACACCTTGCGAAGGATGTTGGGATGCTTAGGATTGTCGAAATGGATTTACTTGTCATCGCAAGTCACAATGCGATGCAAATAACCCTTTATTTTTTTGGCGTTCGAGGAGCTCGTCGCTAGCTAAAAATCGCCTTTCGGCGTCTTGCAGCTTCAACTCGTATGGCACCCAGTTTCCTTACTTTTGAAGTAATCCCATGACTTTTAGGCGTTTGCTACCTGTCGACTCTTTCACTCCCAATTATTCTGACAAATACTGAGGCGTTTGTCATTCGTCCACATAGAGCAATAATTCCAATTCTATTTCCAGAGGAATTGTATGTATTTTGTTTTTGTTCCCAAAAAAAAAAAAAAATTCACACAATTCTTCGCTTTATAAAAACAAGGGATAAATATTAAATTAAAAAAATATTAATATTAAATTTTCATTTTAGTTTCATACCGATAACTACACGGAAAACCCTTTAAAAAAACACGTAAAACACGGTTTAAATTCGGCTGTGCCGAATATTTGAATACCCTCCACCAATGTCATTGCTTTTGATACAAATATTGTAAAAAAACTTTAGAAGTGAAATTATGGAGGTGAAAACAAATTTTTTGAGGTGAAAAACTTTTTGGCATGTGAAAACAAATTTTGTGGTTGGACAAAAATTTTGAGGTGAAATTAATTTTTTGAGGTGAAAAAAATTTTTTGTTGTAAAAAAAAAAATTTTAGTGGTAAAAAAATTAGAAAAAAGTATGACAAAATTTTAAGTAATTAAAAACAGGGACTGAAACCGAACCCAAACAGGTTCAGGTTCGCTGTTTATAAAAACTTTGAACCCGAACCTGCTGAACCCAAAAATTTAACCAGGTTCGAAAATATAAAAGAATATTATAGCTGTTCACGGCTTGAGAAATGTTTGATAGAAAAATCATAAAAAATATTACATTTCTTGCATCCCAGTTTACAGTGCTCGGCTACACTGTCAAACTACATAGAATTCCAGTTATGACATGGTTCAAGAATTATTGAAATACAGAAGTTTTTGTTCAGAATTACTGTATGCTGCATTAACTATGAATGATAATATTTGGAATATTTGTGAAGAATTCGTAGAAGTTTTTGCACCTGTTAAAAAAAAACTAACGCTGATTTTTATAGAACCTGGATTAGTTTTAAATTAGTGCTTAGAAAAGATAACAAAACAAAAACATTTTCACCAGAATTATATTTAAATATTATAAAAAGAGAAAACCACTTTATTAATAATCCACTTTTGATTGCAGCATTATATCTAGATGCCAGATATAACTTATGTAATGCTAAGTACCGAAGATGTTGAAAATGCTGAAAAAAAAATCTAGGCATTTTTAGCCTTGAAATTCCTTTTTGTCGCCTCAAAGAACAAATTTAAAAGAAGAAAAATTAAACGAAAATTTCTTTAAAAAATAAATAAACTTCCTATTAATAAAACATTTGTATTTTTTTTAATGTTGAACCAGAACCCTGAACCAAACCCGCCCCTAAACATTTTATTTCGATTAACCCGAACCTGAACCCATTTTTTTCAGCATTTCAGTCCCTGATTTAAAATATTTGTTAAAATTCAAATTCAATTTCTTGTTTGAATTGTTTGTAAATTGTTATTTTTCATATAAAAATTCTTTGCAAATAAAAATTTAAGTTTCAAAAAAAATAACAATAAGTTTTTTGTATTTACAAATTCTATTGTTGGTGCCTTTTTAAAAAATATTTTTTTTTTTGTATTTACAAAAATTTTCTATGGAAGATGTTCAATATACACTCAGAAAAAAAGTTAGTAGAAAAATTTGTAAACAATTTTCAATCCCACTTTACTATTTTTGTACTGATTTTTAGGAAAAAAAAAATATTATTTAGCAAATCTTTTTGCTATTTACATTTTACAAATTACAGAATATTTACAAATTTTTGTTGCTAATTTGAGAAATAATTTTACAAATTTTTGAAAACCGATTTGCCAAAATTAGCAAAACAATTTTCTAATTGTTATTTCTAATTAAAACTTACACCTATAAACTTAAATTGCCTTAAAATTTTAGATAGATTAAAAAAAAGGATCGAAAGTGAATATAACGACTAATGCCAAAAAATAGGGCATCCATTTAAAATAGCATTAAAAGTTTTTTTAGTTCTCAAAATCAGCCCTAAAAACAGTTAAAATTTGACCTTAAAAGTAAAAAAAAATTACTAAAATATTTTTCAAAGCAGAAATTACCAAATAAAAACAAAATGATTAATTCGTTTATGTTTTAACAATTTTTAGGATTTTTAAGCCTTTGATTTTGTTTTTAATTTTTTTGAAAAAATAAATAAAACAAAAAAAAAAATTTGATGCTCGATAAAAAAAATTACTTTAAAATTTTGTACTTATATTAATACACTCAATATTTTCTGTTGCCGACTGTAGTTTATTTAAAAAGTAAAACGTAAAGTTTTTTTTTAAATGAATAATCAATTGAAATTCATAGAAATATATTTTTTAACTATTTGAATCAGTCATTAAAAAAAAACAAACTATAAAAATTTACAGACATTCAGTAGTCAAATGTAAAATTTTATGTTTTCTGCTTTAAAAAATAGAAATTCATATAATTCCTTTTTGTTTTTTTTTTACCAAAATAGTTTGTATATACACAAAATTATTTCAATAAAAATTACAAGAAATTATTCAAATATACATACACACAAAGCCAATAAAAATATATATGGGTTCTGTTTTGTAATTCCATACAAATAAAAAAAACTTTCAATTTGAAAAACAAACCACAAAAGTAGTTTTTTCTAACTTTTTGTCGGTAAAAATTTTATGGTTATTTTAAACGACTTTCTATTGTTTTTGCTACTTTTGTTGGTTATTAAAAAATGATTGAAAATAAACAACAAAATGGGTTGAATATAATGAAAAATCAGTAGTCCTCTTTTTGATTGCATTTTCAATTAATTTAATATATATTTTAGATTATTTTTAACGAAATAATATTGTGAGTGTAGTGTAATATTGTTAGTGATTTTTTTTTTGCTGATTTTAGCAAAACAGATTTAAAATTCCACTTTACAAAAAGTATACTAAAATTTAGTAGCGGCTATAACTTTGCTACTAATTTCATTGTACTACACGTCCGCTAATTTTGCTAATTTGAGCGCAGCGGTATTTTTTGCTAATCTTAGCATCACATGTCTGCTGACGTCTAGTACAATGAAATTTGTAGAAAAAATAGTTGCCGCTACTAAATTTTAGTAAACTTTTTTAAAGTGGCATTTAAAATGGGTTTGTTAAAATCAGCAAAAAAAAATACTAAATATTATTAAAATTAATACAAAATTTCAAAATTATTTTTTTTATCGAGCATCAAAATTTTTGTTTTATTTTTTTTTTTTTCAAAAAATATTTTAGAAAAAACTAAAAAAAAATTTTATTTTTTTATCGAGCATCAAAATTTTTTATTTTATTTATTTTTTCTTTTTAAAAAATATTTTAGAAAAAACTAAAAAAAAATAAAAGGCTTAAATATTGTAAAAACATAACCGAATGTATCATTTTGTTTTAATTTCGTAATTTCTGTTTTGAACAATATTTAAGTAAATGTTTTTACTTCTAAGGTCAAATTTTTTTAGGGCTAATTTTTAGAACTAAAAAAAATTTTTAGTGCTATTTTAAGTGGATGTCCTATTTTCAGACATGAGTCGGTATTTCACTTCCGATCCCTTTTTTTAATCTATGTAACATTTTAAGGCAATTTAAGTTTGTAGATGTAAGACAGAGAACTGCAAATGCTGATTGCAAAACGTTCATACGCAATCAACACAAGAATAAATATGTGTTTGCGTTCAAACGTTGAATATTTACTCCAACACACATATTTGTTGATGATTTTAAATCAATCAAACGACGTGCAAATTGTTGTCACTGATTTATAATCATCGGTCGTTATTATACCATTGATTTTATTCTTGTTCGTTCGAGTCAACAATAATTATTTTGATGTAAATCAGAAAAAGCAATAACGCGTATGTGTGTATTCATAATTAAAACAAAATAGTTTCTTATCTGTAAAAAGGGGGTGGTTTTGTAGAAACACATGTCATAAATTAGGGTGGGTCTAAAATCCGTTTTTTTAGAATTTTTATTAGTAATACCAAAAATATTGTTCTTTGTAATTTTTTTTTTTAATTTAGGTCGATATCTCAGGCTCTCCCAATCCGGTTAAAGTTATGTATTGCCAATCAAAATAAATGAAAAAAAAATTTAGACAATATTTAAATTTTTCCGGATTAGGCAAGCCTGAGATATCGACCTTAATTTTTTTTTTCCAAAAAAAAAATATTTTTATTTCACAAAGAAGAATATTTTTAGTATTGTATCACTAATAAAAATTCTAAAAAAGCGGGTTTAAGTCCCACCCTAATGTACATTTATGAAATGTGTTTCTATTTTGTTGTAATTATGAATACACTCATATGCGTTGTTTGTTGTTTTTTCTGATTTATTCAACGCTGACTTTTTGTTGAGTGATTACATTTGCAGTAAACATAATCGACATATGATTCACACTGATCCCAATTACGCGTTCAGTAACATGATGCTGATTTTATTCTACAGTGAATTTTGTTGAATTATTAAATGTGAACAAGAATTTTTGTGTATGATTAAATCAATAAAAAAGTTGATTTTGCAGTTATCTGGTGTAAGATTCAATTAGAAATAACATTTCCTTCAATATTCTCTGTTTTGAAAAATATTTTGGTCAATTTTTTTTTCTTTAAAGGTTAAATTTTTTTTTTAGGGCGGATTTTAAGAACTAAAAAACCTTTTTAGTGCTATTTTAAGTGGATGTCCTCTTTTTAGACATGAGTCGGTATCTTCACTTCCGATCCCTTTTTTTAATCTATGTAACATTTTAAGGCAATTTAAGTTTGTAGGTATAAGTTTTAATTTTTAGAAGTAATATTTACTTCAATATCCACTTTTTTAAAATTAGTAAAGTTTTTTGCTAATTTTAGCAAAATTTTTTCAAAAATTTGTAAACGGTTGACAACCGTTTACAAATTTTTCTACTAACTTTTTTTTTCTGAGTGTATGAAATTGTACTAAAATTCACCAATTTGTGTGGAAAATTTGGAGGTATCTTCACATTTTCACTCATAACTTTTTAACCGCTGGACCGATTTTGCTCATTTACCAAACTGCTCGGGAGGATGTGCAAATGAGCACCCGCGCTTGCGTCCTGGCGCCGTGATCTCCATTTCAACAGGCAGACAGGCGGACAGATAGACGGACATCGCTAGATTGTCTTAAAATTTTATAAGGATCACAAATATAAATACATGTTACAAACGGAATGACAAACTGATATATACCCTCACCATATAAATACATATGGTGGAGGATATAATAACAAAAAGTTTTTTGTAAGTATAAATTCCATTGTTGGTGCCTTTAAAAAAAATTTATTTACAAAAATGTTTTATAAAAGATGTTTAATAATACAAACAGAATTTTGCAAATTTTTTCTGTCTAGGTAAAGTCACTTTAAGCTAATTATAGATCTGCCTTTAAGTTCTACACGAATATAACACTTTTTTCTTCTGTCCTTAAAAAAATACAAACAATAATTTTTTTTTATATATTTTTTATTTATTTTTTTATAATTTTTTTTTGTTGTATATATAATTCAATATCATTTGTTGTTGTAGTGATAGTTGTTGTTTTTTTATAATTAAATCATACTTATATTATTTAAATAGTATTTATTTAAAAAAAAAAGATGAAATAAATGTTCGTATATTTTTTTTTATTAAATGGAGAGTTTATTTTATTTGTTAATTTTAATATTTATATGAGTGGTAACAGAGCATGTAATTTGCTGGTAGATTAAAAAATATTATTTTTTTTTATGATGTATTATTTATTGTTATATTTAAATGTAATAATCAAGCAACAGGTTTTTGAATTACTATTTTATTTTTTTTTTATATTATTATATTAAGATAAATTCTATTTTGTTTTCTGATATATCAGAGCTGAATTAAAAACTGAGGACATAGTACTGGTTTTATAAGATTTTTTATATAATTATAATTTTATTAAAATTATTTTTTTTTTTTTTAAATAAAAAAAAAACAAACATTAATCAATTATTTAAAAAAAAAACAAAAATTTAGCCGCAATTATTGGTTGTCCAAATTATTTAAAAAGAATTTAAAACAAAATTTTATTTATTTTTAATTATTTACAAAATAAGATTTTATTTAAGAAAATATTTTCTGTTTTTTTTTTTTTGTGCTTTTTATAGAAATTTTTATTTATTTTTTCATTATTAAAAATTATTTAAAGTGAATTTTATTTTAATAGATTATTTTTTTATGTAATAAGCATGCAATTTTTTTTTTTTCAAAGTTAGAGACTATTTAAACTTACTTTTTTTCTAAATTTTTAAGCGCTTTTATAAAGATTTGTTTTTTTTTTTTTTTTTTGTTTTTTAATTTTTTTTCTTGTTATATTTATGTATAATTACTTAATATTTAAAAGTTTAAATTTTTATGTTGCAGAAAAAATAAATAATTTTTAAAGATTTTTCAATTTTTGTTATGATTTTATTTAACAGCAGCTTTAATAGGAATTTTAAAATCTTTAAAAATTATTAATTTCTGCTTTTAAGGAAGAATAAATATTTTATTTAACAATTGATTTCAGTTATAGAAGATATTTTATACAAAACCCCTTTATTTCGTAAGACATTTGTAAAAGAAAAATTAGAAAAAAAAATTTTAAAAATTTTGGTTTGGGCTTAAGATTGTGAATGAATTTTTTATGACGTTTAATCACTGATCTGTAGAAACAATAGTAGAATGAAATTAACAGCAGTATTAACGCTTTGCTAAATTATGAATATTTGCCTGAAATTTTCATGTCCTGGTTATACCCTGCACTACTCTGTGGAAAAGGGTATATTAAGTTTGTGCTGATATTTATAACTATCAAAAATAATGGCAGTAGATCCACCTTATAGTATACCAATTAACTTAGAATCACTTGCTAAGTTGATTTAGCAATGTCCGTCCGTTAGAATAGAGGTTTGATTACTAACATTGTAATCAAACCTCTATTCTTAATATAATTGAAAAAAAAAAAATCTGAATATAATTGAATAAAATTTACAACATAAGGTTATATTTCCCCCAGGGTCGAACTCTATTGAAAATATTTAAAAATTGCTTCATTGGTTGAGCTTGATTGCATTGAACTTAAATGGTGAGATTTAACCAATTTCTTTCAAGGGACATAAATAATTTTATTCATCAAATAGGTAGTGCTCTTTTTGGGTAAAAAACCTGGATCCTCTTGGTCCTTTTTTAACAGTCGAAGTTAAAAAAATAACGAAAATTTGTTTCTCTCTTTTGTGAATTTTGCCGTTCTTTAGTGCAAAAAATGCTGAATGAATCGTACCAATTCGGAAAGTAGAACTCAAGACCTTACTAAAGGCACCTGACCCGCTGGAAAGTCAAAGTTTGATGTAAAATGATTCAAGCCCCGCCCCCCCCCCCCCAAAAAAAAAAAATAAAAAAAATATATATATATAAAAAGATACAATCGCCATATTTACGTGACAGATTAAATCGAAAACTAGAATATCTAAATTCACAAAAAGTATATTCCGCAGCCCCGATACTTTTCGCAGAAATAAAATTATGATTAATTTTTGAAAATACAATTAAAAGTATTTTACAACGTTTACGTTGTTGTAGGCATGTTCTGGATTCCAGTTTTAGGTGAAAGTGAAAATTTCATATTTTTTTTTTCTTAATTTCTTTAAGTTTCGTTAAAAATTTAAGTGAATTATTATTATGCAGTGGTAATTTAATGCAATAAAGTTGAAATCAAATCAAATAAAACTTTGGAATACAGTGAAAAATTCCAATTTCACGCGAATTTGAATTCGCACTAATTCCAGAAAATGCCAGATTATAAAATTAATTATGGAAATAACAAAAAAAAAATAAAAACTTGTAAATTGTTGTATTTTTTTTTTTTTTGGAAAATTTTCTTATTGAGAATACATCTGTCTTACTCTCTTGAAGATTACTACTGAGTAATTTTTACCGTTCTATTAATTTTTTCTTTAGAGATAAAAGTAATCGAACAAACCTATTGTGAATGCTATTTTTGACGTTTAATCACTGAAATTCAAACGTTATGGTATGTTTCACATTATGAATACCGTAGGTATGTTTTCATATTATGAATATTGGTATAAATGATTTGATTAAGCCGAATTTAACGCTTTTATTTCTTTTACAAATCATTTCATTATTTTTTTTTTATTAGAAGGAGAACAACTGACAAGGTAGGTCTGCCTGGTGGTTGACCCCGATTTGAATGTAAATTGGAATTGGAGGGGACAGAAAATAATAGACATTTGAGGCTTATTAAAAGTGGGTTCCAAAACGACCGCGTTTTACGCTTCTAAATATAGTATTCAAATCAGGTATCAAATGAAAGGTATTTTGAAAACCTATCCCCTGAAGTACTCAAAATAATGAAAAGTTTTCAATTAAGAAATGTTTTGTACAGCTTTGAACTAAATTTTTACCAACTAAATATCAGCTGGGGCATATAAACGCCAACTCGTATCTCACTTATAGTATAGACTATCAATAAATATGTTGACATTAATTGCAGCAATTGTCAAAATTAAAAAATCAATATCGTACATTTTTATTGCCGACAAATATGTTGCAATAATTCCAAAGCAATTATTGCTAAGATAAAACGTCAAACTAGCTGTCATTCACCTTTGACAATTATAAAAAAGAAGCTACAAATATAAAAATAAAAAAAAATAAATTTGATACAATAAATAAATTTTAACAAATTTTAAGGAAAAAATTTTATATTTATTTACAAGCAATCATAGAAGAACCTTGGGTATGTTCGTAAATGCAGAAAACTTGCGCATCACTACGGCAGTTATGCCAATTTATGTTGCTGATGCGTGATCATCTGTTGCAGATGCTTTGCTACTGCTCAACAACTGCACAGTTTACATTTTAGAACGTTTTGCAAAAGATAAAAATATGTTCACCACAATAAGATTAACAAATATTATTGAAAATCTTGATGGTAAAATGAAAACTTTTTGTTAACTTATAATAAAAAAAAGTATTAATAGAAAGATGAAACGACTTTTGATTATTAAAAATCAATTAAAATGAAAATGAAGACTGATTTCGCAATATTCCATCAGAAACTTTAATGATGCCTTAGTTGCAAAAATTTGCGGCAGCAAACAATTGCATAAAAAAACGTTTGACGTAAATCAGTGCTGTCTAATGATGCTTTTTGGAACGTTTTAATTTTATTATGCTGCAGTGATGCGCAACTACTGCATTTAAAATTTGTCATAATGTGAGTTAACATAAAAACGTCTTATCCACCCTTAAACTTAAGCTCGGCGTCTGCCAACGCATTTTACTTATTGCTAAGATCTTTATTTCTAATATGGATGGTGAGTCAGGGGAGACAAAAAAAAACGTTTAATAATAAACTTGTAAAATTTTTTTTAAGAATTTTTTCATTTCTTTTTAATTTCAAACAAAAAATACTAAAAAATGCCACAAGTTTTATAAAATGTTTTTTTTTTTTTTTGTTCTCTCCTGAAAAGTAGTAGTTTTTGAGATACGAGCTTGTGTTTAGTAAGCCCCCGATCATGTTTTTTTTTTTTTTTGTTTAATTTTGTCCCCTCTATCACATACACAAATTTCATGTAAATCTGGGGGATCCCTGTGAAATTTTAATCCTATAGTTAATTAGATTTCTAATAAATTTTATGTAAACAAATCTTCATCCTTACGACATATTTCTATAGAAACAATTCTCAAACTGGGAAAGTAGAAAAGTAGTCAGTTTAATCTTTTGGGTACGAATTTTTAATTTTAGCTATAACAAAGAAGATGTTAGGTCTAATGTGAATAAATATTAAAAAAAAAACAGATTTCATTGGACATTTCAACATTTTTGCTATACTATTACAACCTAAAAGGATCATTTACTGAGAAATTTCTGAAATATATTAAAAAATAAGTCAAAACTTTGGACCGATCTTGAAAAATGTCCAGCACGCACCCCATTTCTGTATCTGATGCGAGAAGCTTTCGCATCGAGAATTTCATGGTCATCCTACTTTATACAGGGTGACTTAAAAGATGATAAAGTTGATTAAATTTTTACTGAAAATTTCTTAAAGCTTTTAACTTTTAAAGCTGTAAACACATGTAATTTTGTAAAATTTCTTATTAGATAGAGTAATAACATGAATACAGCGCCTAATTATCTTCTTTAGGTTAATATATATTTAATTCACTGTGATTCACCCTATAGAAAGCAAAACAAGGTTGCATTTTACATGTTTTTTGCGAAAAATTTTATCGATACGAGAAATACAGAAACAAGGTGCAGGTTGCCTAAAGAAGGCAGTTAATGGACCTAAAAGGATCATTCAATATAAAATTCCTAAATAATAGATCTGCTTGATTAGATTTCTAGTAAAAAATAGTAAACTTAGAAAGTTCCAAAGAATTTGCAAAAATTAAGTTCTTTTCAAGTGGAATCAAAGAAACATAAATAGAAACAATGGAATTAAAGAAATTAGAAAAATTTCGCGTCAAATTCGAATTTAAAATTCCCATAAAAAATTGTAAAAAAAAAAACTACCAGAAAAACAAACAAAAATTATATTAAAATTTAAGTCGAAAAATTGGACCGATCTTGCAAAATGTCTAGGTCGCCTAAATGAAACAGTTACTGAAGAAAACAAAGAAAAACTGAATCGAATTATTTTGGATAATGGAAAAGTTTTAATGGATAAAATTAGAGATGGGCACGTGAACGTTGTATAAGGCAAATATTTAATAAAAAATACAAATTTTGGACTCACGCACGATCACGAACAAAAATTACAATCAGCACGAACATTTTTTTATAATCACGCTCACAAAAGTAATTTAAATATTCGCTCACGATCACGAAATACAACTTAAAAAATAGTTCGAAAAATTAAACAAAAGGATTTTTTTTTTATCACTTAAAGTTTTTGATCACTAAAAAAAAAAACAAGTCTTTCTACATTACATGTAAAAAACAATTAATAAAAAATCGAAAAAAAGGAATAATTACGAAAAATCACGACAAAAAAATCGACTCACGCACAAAACTTTTTTTACGTCCACGCACGATCGCGTGTGTAACTTTAATTTTGATTAACACTCACGCGTGAATTACGAAATTTCGTGTCACTTGCCCACCTCTAGGTAAAATTACTAACATCATAAGAATATCGACAGAATGTGTTTGTCTTAAATTTGATTAGGTTGGATTGAAAAAGAGAATTCGGAAGTGAAGATACTCTTTAAAATAGGACATACATTTAAGCCCAAAAGTCGGATTATTGTGAGCTCTCATATATAGCTAACCTAAGCATTTGGGTATGAAAAAATCTTTTTGCGTGATAGGTGCCGCATTTTGACCTCATTCGACATTTGGAAAAATTTAACTTGCATTAAAGTCCATTTTAAAGAATATGTCAAATCGTACTAATCTAGAAGTTCCATTAGCCACACGTTCTTGATATATCCATATGGTTGTCTCTTTTTAACTCATTCATTTAACTACTACTATCAAGATTATAAAAAATAATCTGTGAGGCTACAAACTCAATCTGAATACTTCTATTAGATTCTGATTCTGATAAATGGCGTAAACTATAAAAAATATTTCGAGGTTTTATTTCATTCAGCATTTATGAGAAAAGTTATACAAGCTAAAGCTTCAAAATTGGAAACGTATTTGTGGGCTGAAGTTCGTCATTCGATCCGAGATTTCAATGAAGGAATTTAAATATTGGCCAATTATTTGCCGTAAATACACCATTACTTTCAAATATCACAAAACTTAATTTTCAAAGTTTTAGATTTTCCACAACTTTCTAAAATTGTATATCTCAACTATATTTAAATTGTTGCCCTATTAAATTTTTATATAAAAAAAAATCCAATTTGTATTTTTTTGTGTATCATTTCATTTGTTGTATATGAAAATAATTTAGTTTTTTTATGTTTTATTACAGATTTTATGTTAAAAAGTAGATAATCTTAATAAATTTTACAAGTTGAAAATCGAATAAAAACTTAAAAAATTTTAAAACTAAGAAAGAAAAAATTATGATATATTAAAAAGATAAGCTTTTTAGAAGAAAAAAAAAACTTTATAAAACCCACAGCAGCATTTGTAAATTTGTATTTAAAGTTTTTTCCTTCCTAAAAAGCTTATCTTAAAATATATTAAAACTTTTTCTTTAAAAAAAAGAGTTAAAAATCTTTAGAAACAAATTCAATGTAAATCTTAAATAAGAATTTAAAAATTTTAAAGTTGCAGCAGTTATTAATAAACTCTTTTTTAAAATATAAATGAATTTCTTTAAAGATTTTTTTTTTTTTTTTTTTTTTTTTTTGTTTCTCCTCATAGTTAAAAAGAATAAAACATTTAATTTTCTTTTAAAAACTTGTTTGTTAAGGTTGTATTTTTTTTTGTGGTAATTGCTAAATAGTGTTTTTTGTTTGTTTGTTTTTTTTTCGTAATATGAGTAAAATTATTAAAAAATATAAAGTTTTAAAATTAAAAAATAAAACGAAAATTTATCTTATAATATATTACAAAATTAAAAAAAATAATAATGATTTTTTTGTTGTTTTTTATGATTTTTTTCTTTTTTAAATTAATTATTTTAAGCATAAAAATATTTTAAAACTGTATATTTAATAACTATGGGGAGTTTAGCTTAAATTTAATTGAAGTAAACTATTATTTACTTTTACTTTTCTATCGCATCTAAATTTTTTATATAGAAAAGAGTGGGTCTCTTGCAATGATATTACTCTCATTTGTATATTCTATTATATTTATATATATATAAATCTCTTTTGCTTTTAAGCAGCTTTCTATTTCGAAATATTTATCTAACTTTAACTCTTTTTTTTTTGCTTGTAAGCAGCAGTTTTCTCTTTGTGTTTGTAAGAGAATGTTCACTTTCCCAGCAGCAGTTTTTTCTTTTTTTTTCATATTTTCTCTTTTTCTCTATTTCTTTACATGTGTACATCTTTTTTAATTTTCCTGTCTTTTACTTTTATTCTTTAGTTTTCTCTCATTTTTTTTGTTCTTTAATCTTTTACTATTTATTAAGAGATGTACGCCTTAAGCGCCTTAAAACTCATTCTGGTTTTTCTTCATTTTCACTACTTGTTGACAGATTTAAGGAATTTTCGGCACTACCCACCGAAGATTGACGTGTGTGACGGGTCGATCTTAATTCTCTTTTCTTTTCCAGTGGTTGTTCACTTATCAAAGAGTGATCGGCTCCAGATCTAGGACGTTTTAGTCTACCCGAAGATCGGCGTGTCTCTTCATTATTCGATGAAGTTGAAGTATTATTTCCGGATTCGATAGCCAAATCTTCTATACTGCCACCCTGTGATCCAGCCGAAGATTGTGTGGTAGCAGTAGTATTCGCTGTCGAGGTGGGTGTTTGTGAGGTGGATGTGGATGGAGTTTGTTGTTGCTGTTGTTGTTGCTGATGTTGTTGTTGTTGAGCTGGTGTTGGTTTTTTGAGTATTGGTTGTATTATCAGTTCATCGGCTTCTTCATAAGGCGGCGGCATTTTTGCTGCCTCAGCTGCATTAGTAATAGTCAACGATATTCTAGACTCACTACGCTCAGAACGTTCACTACTTGAACTGGCTCCCGAGCTTATAGGAGGTGCTATAGTTATGGTAGTCTGCGAGGGCAAATTAGCCGCTATACCCGCTGAATTTAGTGGTGTTAAGGTGACCTTATCAGCCTCCGGCTGTTGTTGCGATGACGAGGAAGATGAGCCTCGTATAGACTTTTCTATACTAGTCATGCCACCACCTAAATTCATGGGGAATCCAGCTGCTGCCAAAGCGGCGGCAGTATTTAAATCATCCTTAAGAGATTGTGATGTATCAGTACGAAGTCTCTTTGATTTGTGGTGATCATCTTGTTGTTGTTGTTGTTGTTGATGTGATGACGAGGATGTTGATGATGAATATGAAGAAGGTGTGGTGGCTGATGCTGATGTGGGTATAAGGGAAATTCCCGAACCCAATCCAAGTGTTTTGGTATAATAGTCCATTTGTTTTTGGAAGTTATCCTTGGCTAGAGCATCTTGATCTCGTTGTCTCTTTGCAGCAGAGGATGAAGATGACGACGACGATGATGATGGGTTTTGATTGGAAGAGCCTCCGGTTAGACCAGCCAAACTACCCGTCAAACTAGCTAATGATCCTGGTCCCGTAAGTGGTAATGAACTACCGGCAGCGGCCATAGCTTGTGCAGCCATTTCTGCCAAGAAGGCTTGACTAAAATCAGCTGGCATTCCAGGTATTTGTGGTAGAGCAGCAGCTGCGGCGGCTGCTGCAGCGGCAGCAGCTTTAGCACTCTTACTAGAAGAGCTTTGTGAAGAGGAGGTGTTATTTGATGAGCTACTGCTTGAACCAATTGTCATTGAAGGTGGTAATTTTCCCTGTGACAATGCTTGTAATGTAGCCAAATCAGTTGGTAATTGTCCTCTAGCCAATTGTTCCATTAATTTTTGTTGCTCCTTGGCTGCCTGTTGTGCGGCTGCTGCCGCTGCATTTGAGGCAGATGATGAGGAGGAAGAAGATCTCTTATCACTTAGAGTATTCGATGAGGATGTTGGTGTTGATGATATTGGTGGCATACCCAAAGAATTCATAAGTTTAGTTGCTTGTGCTAAATCCATATTAGCCATACGTGAGAAAGATTCCAATAATTGAGCATCTGCTGGAGGCATTAATAAATTTGATAATTGTGCCATCTCAGCCGAAGCCTGTGCAGCAGCCCTACTGGCCGAAGATTGTCTACCTCTAGAGGAGGAAGATTGTGATGAACTAGAGCCAGCTTGTGAGACACCAGACATACTAGCAGCCATAGCATTCATAAGATTGGCTGCTTGAGCTGCAGAAGAGGCAGCTGATGAGGAGGTCGAAGATCTTGAATTAGATGATTTCGATTGAGATTGATGGGCCTTTGTTTGTGTTGTAGAGGTGGAGCCAGCAGAAGAGGCTCCATTCATTAGATATTGTTGTGCCAATTGATCATATGCTGAACCTAAGCCCGTGGAGCCTAATCCATAGGGATTTAAACCACTCATACCCATTGGTGGATATAGTAAAGAAGGATTGGCAAATAAGAAGGGGAATCCTGCGGCCAATTGTGAAGCAGAAGCTGCAGCAGCAGCCGCTGAATTCTTGGAACTAGATGCCGAAGAGTTATTACCACCAGCAGATGATGAACCTCCAAATGCGGCCGCTGCGGCAGCAGCAGCTGCTGCTGCTGCTGCATTCTGTTGTGCCTGTTCATTTTTACTCTTTTTACTTGCAGAACTATTCGAAGATTGTGAAGCATTTTTATTGTTCGAGCCCGTATTCGAAGAAGAACCCGTTACGCCACCTAAACCACTTAGAGCAGGTCCAGCTGCTGCCATTAGAGCGGCCAACGATTGGGTATCCATACCAGCCAAATTACCCAGACCACCCATACCCGCTAAGCTAGCAAATAAATTCATATTATTCAAATTACCCAATCCCGGTATATTACCCATGCCAGGCATACCCGCAAACGGCATAGAAAGTAAAGGATTTTTGGGATCAAAGGCCGATAGAGGATTCTTCGGATCAAATCCTCCCAAATTAGGTAAACCGGCCAAAAGACTAGGATTCAAACCAGCTAATGAACCAAATTGCATAGCAGCATTAGCTTGATCCATTGCTGTTTGTCTTGAAGACTTTTTGGATGAACTTGAATTGGACGAGGAGGATTGTGATGATGATTGTTGTTGGGAGTTTGAATGACTACCCGATGAGGCATTACTAGATGTAGAAGATGGCCGTCCCGAGTGTACCTTGCTCGAGCTAGAGTAACTTGATTCCATGGGTTTAGGTGAGGGAGCCGACATAGGATTTTGCATTTGTTCCAACCATTTGGGATCCACTTCATAATTGGGATTTTCAGTTAACCTGGAAAGAAAGAAAAAGATGAAATTAGGTTTTTTTTTTTTGTTAAAAACTAAGGAAAATATAAGCGAGGTTAAGAAAAACAAAATTATCTGTCTACAAGAAACTAGTTGAAGTTTAAGATCCATTATAACGAACACTTTTTAACAGTTGTTTTAAATGTAAAATTTCTTTAGCTTTCACATAAACTTTGTATTAAATTACCAAGAAAAATCTTAAAATTTGCATAAAAAATATATTCTCACTACAAATTTGGAACTTGATATTGAATATTACTACTTGTGGATTCTTTAAAATTTTAATAAAAATTATCTAATCTAGAAGAAAATAACAAATGTATTAAACTTACCATTGCATTAATCTCTTTAATTGTGGTGCTTTGCTACCAGTCAATCTCTTGCCAGTTTGTTTATTTATCACTGGCACTGGTTCATCACCCGTCAGACCCTGTGGACCAGACATTGAAGATTGTTGTTGTTGTTGTTGCTGTTGTTGTTGCTGTTGGGACTGGCTGTGAGATGAAGAGGCTGATGATTTTGATGAAGACATTTGTGTGGCTGATAAAGATTGTTGTGTAGGTGTAGATGATTGTTGACGACTAGATCTTCTACTATTCGAGGAAGTGGGTGTGTTAGTATTAGCCTGAGAAACTGCGGCATAATCCATACTACTCAAGGGAGAACTCATATCGGTTAACCATTTATCCACCTTGGTATCATGAACAGAACCATATTTGGCGCTAATAAAAGAAATATAACAAAAAAAAATAAGAAATTGCATACAAATCTAAAAAAATTATTCAATTAAACATACTTTAATTTCATAGCCTGTTCCATATCGGCCAACATGCTTTCATAAAGTTTCCGTTGGGCCGGTGGTAAACATTGCATCATCTTTTGTTGTTGTTTAATAAACGTCTGTGGATCGGTAGCCATAGTTTGTGCTAGTAAAGCATTCAAACTATCCTTAGCTGATAAACTACCCATGCCAGCCATATTTTGTAAGGCCGAAAGACCAGTATTTGCTGATGATGATGCTGAAGTAGATGGTCCTCCTACACCAGATGATGAAGATGAACCCGATTTACCTTCTGTTTAGGAAGAGAATAAGAGTAATAAAAATAATATTAATATAACTTCTTTCCCCTTTTGTTTTTGATTGTTTGTTAAATTTATAAAGCTCAGAGACTCAAACTCACTTCCAGGCACTGTCGTAACAGTGATAGTAAAAGGTTTTTGATTTTGTTGCTGTTGTTGTTGCGAGGACATCGAGGTTGGTATATTGGCTGGTGTTACCGAAACATTTGGTGGTATTTGAGGTTTTTTAGAGGAAGGCAACGAAGGATCGGGGAAAGTCTTTTGTTCCTTGGCTGCAGAAAGGCCCAACACAATTTCATCTAACTTTTTACGTTTCTTTTCTTTACCCACTACCGGTTCTTCGATGGTCTAAATAAGGAGAAAAAAATATATAAACGTCAAAATTCAATAAAAGTTATAAAAAAAATCATAAATAGGTTTTTATTATTTAACTTATTACAGCTATTTTTCACAAATTTATTAAAGTTATAAAAAATTTAATTTTAATTAAAAAGTAATAAATTTGAATACAAAATTATCCAAACTTTTTACAGGTCATTTGTTTTGTTTAATTTATCAATCAAAGTTCATAAATCCTTTAATCGACGTTTTGGTAAATCGATTATTTTAATTAATCAATAAATCATAAATAAATGAATTACAGTGTGTTTCAATCAATGAATTAAAGTTTTAATTAATTAATTAATCACAGTTTGAATTAATACTTTCTTCAATGTGTTAATTCATTTATCAAAAAAAAAAAAAAGTTTTGATTATTCAAAGTTTTAATGAATTTTAAATTGAAATGTTGTTAATCACAACTAGAAATAATTTATTTACGCCCTATGCGAGGTGGCTAAAAAAAATTCTAAACTTAATACAAATTGACAAAAGGATTTAAAAACTCTTCGAAAAATATTTGAAAATAAAAAAAAATTTAGAAACCTGAATTTAGTTTAGATTTTATTTTACCAGCTCTATATAAATATAAAACTTTTGATTAATTAATTAAAAATATTTTGTTTAAATTCCTATTAAAATTTTCTTTTCTTAAGCATTTTTTTTATTTTATTTTTAACACTTACGCAATTATTTTTCTTCATTAATTTGTTTAGAGTGTCATCTAATTTACTGCCACCCTTGCTGGCCATTGAAGGGAAGGCTGAACTTAAAGCAGCATGTATACTAGAAGTATTAGCCGTTGAAGTTGACGGCGAAGAGGATGAAGATTTTTTCGATGACATCGAAAAGTCTTGTACTTCACTTAAATCTATAGCTCCTGAAGAGGCAGATTTTAGCATTTCAGCCATATTCATTTTAGGTAAACTGAAGAAAAAACAAAATAGGAAATATTAGTAAAGAAATTGAGTGTTGTTTAATAATAGTTAATTTACACTGCAAGTGTTAATCCAGTAAAAAAAGGATTAACTGCTAATGTTAGCATAATTGATTAATGAATCCTTACCTTGATGACAAATCCATGGCTCCACCCATTGAAGAGGGTGGTGGTGTTTTTAGTGGTGGCACTGCGGGTTTATTAAATTGTCCCGATGTTTGACGTGATAGTGGAGCATGTTGGTGTGCTGGTGGTGGTTGCAAAGAACCAGTCAATGAAGTGTTAGGAGCTGGTGATGCAGCCGAAGATGAACGTCTGGATGATGACGATGATGTATTAACACCGGTGGAAACAGCAGCGGCTGCTGCTGTCATATTTGCAATTTCAGTTTCCCAATCTTTGGGGGCCACTAAGAGAAAAAACGAAACATATTATTTAAGGTTTTTTCAGGAAAAATTTTACAGAAAACACACGCACCAAATGCATGTAATAAAATATAAATAATTTGAGTAAAAACAAGTCTTTGGAAACATATGATAATACTACGTTTATACTGAAATTTAAAATTGGTATTTTCGATTTTTAATTTTTATGGAATTTAAAAATAAAATATTTTGAAAGTAGTAAACGTAAAAAAAATTTAAGTTATTTGGGAAAAAGGCTTAAATTCGGCTGTGTCGTATCTTTTAATACCCTCCACCAATGTCCTAAAAAATGTTCTCACGGTTTTTGATACAAATAATGTAAAAAAACTTTAGAAGTGAAATTATGGAGGTGAAAAAAAAATTTTTGAGGTAAAAAACTTTTTTAAAAGTAAAACCAAATTTTGTGGTTGGAAAAAAATTTTTGTGGAATAAAATTTTTTTTGTGGTGAAAAAAAAAAATTTAAAGGGAACAAAAAAAGATGACTACCTTCTTATGTACCTTCTTAGCTTGAGAGAATTATACATATCATGCAACGTTACAAATTATATGCAAATTTATTTAACCTTAGGTTACAAAATTCAATTTTTGGGTTTGGGTTATAAAATTCAGATTTGGCCTTTGGGGTTCACTTTAAGGTTAAGTACAATTTACAAACTTTGATTTTCATGTAAGAAGAGGCAAGTATTTTAACATTAGATTTAAGTTTTTAGCACTAGAGTTAAGTTTTTAACCATTAGGGTTTAACACGTTAAGGTTTTTTTATATACGACTTCAGTTCACAATATTATTAAATTTTCCACTTTTTCTGTGTCCTTGTTGACAAATAAAAATGTTTGTTGACAAATAAAAATTTGTTTTTATCTGTTGATCATGAAGTTGGCTGCAGTTTCTTGTGCCAAGCGTCATAAGGCGAGAAGAGTTAAGCTGAAAGTCCATACCACGCGTTATCGCGCCAACGCTTTGTACGCGTCAATGCTTTAAACGCTTTACTGAAATTCAAGTTACGCTTTTTACGCATTTGTTTTGATCAATTTTAGCGTAAATTTGTTGAATAAAATAAATTTAAAATGATGAACTTCGTGTTTTTTTACAGCTCCAATTAGTTTTTCCTCCATTGTGTAGTTTTTTAAATAAAAATAACATATCAAAATCAGCTGATCTGTTCGTACGCTGCTTATGACGCTTACAAAAGTAGAAAGTAGACCTACTTTACGCGTCATACGCGTCAAGGCATTCTACGCTTCGATACTATGTAACTTGCAGCATACAATTACAATGATTCTACTTTTTTGACAACCACGTATGACACAAAGAAGCGCAGCATGCGTGGTATGGACTTTCATCTTTAAGAGCTAACTATATTAACTTCTGTCAAATATTAACGAAAAGTCTGTCAAACGCTTAATAAGTTTATTAAAGACTTTTAGGTGGCTACAATGTACTTTTTGAACTTAAATACTTACTACACTTAGTTGCAAACATTTGTACTTTTGCAAAAACATTTTTTGTTTTCTTATATTTCAAAAATATTATTTAATGCTTACAATTTATAAATATTTTATAATTAACAAGTAAATATATATAAATTTTAATTAATTTAAATAAATAAATGAAAACATACATAAAAAAAGTACTAAAAAATGCAACAGTGCTTGCATTTTAATCAAAAAACAATAATAAAAACCATCCCTTTTGTTATACATGCACGTATGTTTTTTAACATTTCCAATTAAATTTTCTATAAAAATAATTTCCACGTACATTGCAACTTGTTTTTTTTTATAAACAATTTTAAAAACAGTTGATTTCTTAAGTAAAGTGCGGTCAGTTTCGCGGTTTGCTTAAGCAAATGTCACTTGACGAAACTTAACGAAAGCTAGCAAAAGTATAATATAGTAAGCTCTTTAGTGTTGGCACTCTTGGTACTATTTGGTTCTTTTTGTTTACAGTAAAAATTTGAATATTAAAGTTAGTTTTATGAGTCTCGTGAGCAGTGTGATCTTGATGAAAAAACCTTCGGGTTAGTTGAACAGTTCGCGTAATAAACAATGTCAACTAGCATCATAGCAATGTTGGCTGCAATTGCGCATGCCAATAGCTGCCGCTTATGACATATAGTGGGTGTTGAAAATGTTAGGGTTACTATTGTTTACTGGCCTGAACAAGGTGAATATAAAATATTATTCAATTTTAAGGGATTGGTTAAAAAACAACAGAAAATATTTGACTTGCTACTATGAAATTGTTATAAAGTACACCAATTTGTATGGAAAATTTAGAGGTACCTTCACATTTTCACTCATAACTTTTTAACCGCTGGACCCATTTTGCTCGGCAGGATGCATATTAATTTAGGAAAAAATAAGCACCCCCGCTTGCGCCCTGATCACCATTTAACCAGACAGGCGGCCATCTCTAGATTTTTAAATTTTTTATTAAACATTTTTTTTTACACCACCAAAAATTTATTACCGTTTGTAACAAGTTTTTTTCTCAAAATTTTAACGTTTAAAAAATTGCATAGTAAAAAAATTGTATTAAAAAATATTGTGGTAAAATCTTTAATTTTTTTTTAAAATAAATTAAAAAAAAAATTGGGTAAAAACAAATTATTGTGATAAATATTAATATTATTTACGTTTTTTGTTATTTTTGTTTTTGGTACCATAATAAATCATTTTGTATATAAACACAAGTTTTAATAGAATTTTAAGGTTATGTTACAAAAGTATACTTACAAGTCTGAGCACTATTGAGTAAAGCATGTAATTTAGCTCTTTCAGTTTCCACATCAATGGCAATATGACGTTTACGTTTTTTACCGCCCGAATTTGCTGCTGAAGTATTGTTATTACCACTGGAAGTATTACTGGCAGCATTGGGAATATTAAGACCCGATAAGGAAGTTAAAGACATGCCGGGTAATAAAGCACTTAAAGCACTAGCATTACCACCAGCGGCAGCAACAGCAGCAGCCATAGCCGCATTTAAACTATTAGCATCTAAGCCACTTATACCGGCAGCAGCGGCGGCAGCAGCCGCAGCCGAAGAAGCTGCCGCTGCTGCTGCTGAAGTTGAAGCAGCAGATGTCGAGGACAATGACGTTGATGATGATGTCTTCGCAGAGGTACTTGTTGTGTTAGTTGTGGCAACTGGAACATTTGTAGAAACTGTTGGTGGAGTAACAGCAGCTGAAGCAGTAGCAGCAGCTGTAGCTACTTGTTGTACCTGAGAGGCAGGCAAATGTTTAGTAACACCCTGATCTGTAGTAATGGTTATAACATCTGGAGTAGTTGAACGTTTATCGAAAGCCACACTTAGATGTGGTATAGCTTCATGTAAGCCAATATTAAGTTCAATACCCTTGCAACCAGCTAAGGCTGAATAGTTTTTATCCACAGGCCATTTAGCCGTGTCGATACAGGTAACAATATGATAGACACGTCTCTCTAGGGCGAAATCTTTAAACCATCTAATCATACACATTTCTAATTTAGGTTTTTCTTGTTTTTGTTTAGCAGCTCCTGGCTGTATAACCTCTAAATCGGGAAAACGTGCCTTAAGTTCGGCAGCTTGTTTTTTGCACTCTTCTTCGACAGCTTTTTCTTTCTCTTTCATGACTTCTTCGTCGTCGGGATCATTGGATCCCGAAGTGGCAGTTGATAAATCTAACATATCCTCATCAGCCGAAGGTTTCTTTGATTCTTCAGATTTTTCCATATCCTTGGCTGTATCCTTTTTAGTTTCCTTATCTTCCTCATCTTTAGAAATTTCATATTCTTCATCTTTTTCTTCTAATTTGGTAGATACTTTATCTTCATCTTTAGAAGATTCCTTGTCTTCGGATATCTTTACTTCTAATTGGGATAAAGGTTTTTCATCTTCTTCTGTATCTAAAGATTTATTTTCTACTTCAATTGATTTTTCTTCATCTTTTGATTTATTTAAATGTTCGGCTTCACTATCTTCCACCTCCATAATATCTTCTTTGTTTTTAGAAGACTCCTTTTCATCCTCTTCTGCTTTATCTTCTTTTTTATTTTTCTTTTTAGTAACTTTTCCTTTCTTCTTAGGAGTTTGTTGTTGTTGCTTTTCTTCGTCTGTTTTATCTTCATCGTCTTTTGTTAAATCTTGTGTTTCTATAATATCCTTATTAACTGACTTCAAATCTTCTGCTTTGGCTTCTTTATCTTCTACAAGCTCCGATTTAGCATCTTCAGTCTTAATATCCACCTTCGGCGAAGATTCTTTTTTAACTTCCGCCTTAACGGGTGATTGGAAATTTTCTTTTTTAATCAAACTATCCTTAGTTAAAAGTTCTTCATCTAAATCTATGATTTCATCTTTAACCGCAGGTGTTGGTGGTGGTAGTTTTTCTGCATTCAACGCCTCTAATTTAATAGAACGCTGTATTTGAGCCTCCAATTCGCGTATAAATCTCTTTTCCGAATCAGCAAATGAAAAACTGTGATCATTAAAAATAAATGTTTCTGATCTATAGAGACCATGTTTTATAACAGCCGCTATAAGTTCTTTGTCATGTTTTCCCGGCTCCCACCAATCTGGTGTATCAGCATTAACCATACATAACTTTAATCTTTCCTCCAGTTGAGGATGTTTGGCAATTTCTCTCAATTTTGATAATAATTCCAAACGATCTAATATTAATTTAGCATGATCGTCACTAATATCCTCGATAATGCACTCTAGACCCTTTTCACTTTCTGCCAGCTTAACTCCAGCCTGTCTTTTACACATGGCTATAAATACTTTATAGTAATCACTGAGAGTTTCATCACTTTTTCTCTCCAAATGAGCCATTTGCTTAAATTTAGTCCAATCGGGTGATAAGTTAGTGGCACCCGGTGTTAAGGCAGTAGGTGGCAGTAAATCAACACCATAACCGGTTAGGACACGTAAGAATTCATATTCCTCACGACGATTCCATTTTTTGGGTATAATTTGTAAACGTTGCATTTCACGTTCTCGTGCAGCAATTTCCATTTTACCCTGTCGTTCCATTTTCTGTTAATAAAAAATAAAGATAATTAAAATTAATCTGTTATTGTAATATGCCTAATAAATGAGATGTAATGTGATTATGATGTGTTTTTATAATTGTTAGGTTATGTGTGTTAACAAAAAAAAAATAAATAAATAAATTGGAGGTTAGGTTATTCAAAATTTGGATTATGTTTATTTAAAAATGTTAAAAAATAAAATTATACACTATTTAGGATTTTTTATTAACTACTATGCAAATATACATTTTAAATTAAATTAATAAATTTTAGCAAATAAAAACTAAAATAATTGTTTTGGTTACATAACGGCAAATTTATTTTACTAATTTCGAAAAATATATATAAACTTGGAAATATATAAACTTCTTAAATACCTAATTTACATAGAAATGTTGATATAGTAAAAGTAGGATTAACTGCTTAAAAAGTGTAATCAATCACAATAGATCTGTTTGTGTACTTTTCCAGTAAAGTATAGTAAAAATTACTCAGTAACAAAATTACAGAGAGTAAGACAATATTTACTCTCAAAAAGAAAAATATCCAAAAAAAAGTACACAATCGGAAAATTTGTAATGCCTGGTTTTCACTATGTCATTTTTAATGTCAATTTGTCCAAATTGTTGGCAATTGTATGAAAACGGGTTGTCATATGAATTTGCAGTCAGTTATGCACACGAACTGCCTTCTAAAATGACATACAAGTGAAAACGTCAAATTTCAGTTTGTCAGCAGATATGGCAGCATTTTTTATCTAAAATAAAATTGACAACAAGTTGTCATTTTTTTTGTTTGGCGAGCGCAAAGCTGTTATTTTTTTTTTTTTTTCTTGGAAAAATAAATTTCAATGCTTTCTTTTATTTTTCCAAGCCCTTTACTGTTTTAATAACTCAAAGCGCCGCACTAGCTACAGCCATTTGTTTCTTTTTTATTATTTTTAATTTTTTTCTACTTTTTATTTACCTCAAATTAATATTTTCTAATCAGCTGTTCGCTCGCCAAAAGTTTATGCATCACATTTGACCTTTGTAATGAAAACGGCGTGTCAGTCAAGTGACACCAAAATTTGACATAAGTCTTTGACACGCTCTGCTTTATCGACTTATTGTCAGTTTTTAAGATGTAATGAAAACGCATTTGACACATAATGACGAGAATTCATTCGAGTCAGTTTTTGTTGACAGTTCATAAGACATAATGAAAACCAGGCATAATGCATGATTTTCACTATGTCATTTTTGAGGTCAATTTGTCCAAATTGTTGGCAATTGTATGAAAACGGGTTGTCATATGGTGTCATATGAGTTTGCAGTCAGTTATGCACACGAACTGCCGTCTAAAATGACAGACAAGTGAAAACGTCCAATTTCAGTTTGTCAACAGATATGGCAGCATTTTTTATCTAAAATAAAATTGACAACAAGTTGTCAATTTTTTTTCGTTTGGCGATCGCAAAGCTGTTTTTTTTTTTTTTTGCTGGAAAAATAAATTTCAATGGTATTTTTTTAAATACAGAAAGAAAGAAATGGTAATGTAATAACACGAAACGCCGCACTAGCTATAGCCATTTGTTTCTTTTTTATAATTTTTAAATTTTTTCCTCTTTTTATTAAACACAAATTAATATTTTCTAATCAGCTGTTCGCTCGCCAAAAGTTTACACATCACATTTGACCTTTGTAATCAAAACGGCGTGTCAGTCAGCTGACACCAAAACTTGACATAAGTGTTTGACACGCTCTGCTTTATCGACTTATTGTTAGTTTTTAAGATGTAATGAAAATGCATTTGACACAAAATGACGAGAATTCATTTGAGTCAATATGGAAAATATGAATAAAAAAATCGGAAATTAGATGTGAAGCGTTCTCCAGAAAAATTCCGGACTTCCAACTTACTTCTTCCATTGTAAATAAGCTTATGCGTACATATTTTTTTTTTAATTTTATAAAAAAAAAATTTAATGTGGACAAATTCTTTTTTTTTAATTTTTTTATATAAAACAGCTGTTTTTTTCAAAAATTTATCCAATAAAAACCAGTATGTTCTCTTTCATCCATCTGTCAAACAAAAAAAATTTTACTGGTCAATATGGAAAATATGAATAAAAAACCAAAATAAGATGTGAAGCGTTCTCCAGAAAAATTCCGGACTTCCATCTTACTTCTTCCATTGTAAATAAGCTGATGTTTACATATTTTTTTTTTTTTTTACATTTAATATGTTTGGACAATTTTTTTTTTTTCAATTTTATTTTTATGAAACAGCTGTTTTTTAAAAAAAATTATCCAGTAAAATCCACTAAGTTCTCTTTCATCGAACTGTCACTTTAATCTCTATTTTTGATCTCTCCTTACTGAGTATTTGTGCAACTAAACAGCTTTCAGTTAAAACTTTTACAAATTTATACAAATTTTTGAGTTCCCAAACAAATTTATATCTGTTCAAATTACAGTTAATTGAAAATTTAATCTGGTTACTATTTTTGAGCGATTCTCTATTCACACTATGTGCAACTCTGTGTTTTGTTAAAACGTGGCAGACTATTTTTATTTTTTAAGCAAATCAAATTATTTTTTTTTAATTCACGATATTTTTGTAGATTACTTTTACAAAATCTTTAAATTAATCCTTAAGTTGAACAAAGATAATATTAGAGTATTGTTTAATAAAATATAATTTTACTAAGCAATCTTGAAATTGGTCCTTCGGACCGTACATATTTTAAAATTATTTTTTTAACAAACCGAAATTATTTGATATCAAATTTAGTACGAAAATGTTTTTTTAATAAATTAAAGTAACATAAGCAGAGTTTAAAGGATAAGCTGAGATTTGACAAAAAAAATTTAATTCAGTTCGAAGGACCAGTGGAAATTTAAAAAATTCTTACAAAAGTAAACTTTAGTTTTGATAATTTATTAAAATTTGTTTCAAAATGTGTTTCAATTGAAACAAATAAAAATTATGTTTCAAAAACTTAACCTACTTTTAGCTTAACCACACAAGTAAACAATTAAATCCATTGTAAAGCAAACAAATTTCTATTGAAATTCCTTATAAAATTACTCAATTTAATTAAAATAAACCATCCAAAAACCTTGTACATATTTAAAGAAAACACAAACAAAAATCAATAATTTGTCACATTAGAAATTATTAATTACACAGTACAACCAAATAGGTAAAATTATATGCATCAGAGTTGCGTTCCATCTTTTCTAATAGACTTTGGGATGTATATCACACAAATAGCGTCTTAGCCTTATTATCACAATGTCTAGAGTTAGCTACTTAATTAATTTAATGAATATCTCAAAAATTGGAAATCACATGCCCAATGCATTTTCAATGTTTTACTGTGTTATTTATTAAAATTATGAAATCCTCAAAAGAGTACAAATATTTAAAGGTAAAACTAAATATGACCTCTTTCTTTATGGCATGTAAAAAAAATTAAACTAAATGTCAATTCAGGTACAAGCCAACAACTAATCTTACATACAAAAAAATATACTCATTCTCAAAAATATAAATACAAAACAAAAATCCAAATACAATATAACGATTAAAACATTAAGAACCTCTAAACAAAAAAAAAAGTAATTTTCATATGAAAAAAGGGTGCTGTTCAAAAATACAATACAAATATGTATTTGTCCTTTTTGAACTATATATAAAAATCATAGTTGGATTTTTTTTTTCAAATAAAAACCTCTGTAAAATTTGTATAATAATACTCGAGACATACAGTTTTACAACACAAGTCCTAATTTTAACCCCACAATAAATGAACACACACACACACAAATGTAGACAGTGATATAAAGAAGAAATAAATACAAATAAAATGTAGTGAAATAAAATCCTACAATAACACACATGTACACATATTTCTACATTAGAACATGCAGTTCTTAAACTAATATTTAAAAAACGCAAGTCGTAACAAAAAACAATATGAAAAAACCATAAATCCTTTTTTTTTAATTTAATTTGTAAACGGAATTTTGATGTATTTCCCATTTTGGAGAGTTGGCGCCCAACGTGGGAGCCTTATATTAAACGCAAAAATGTATTGTTCATTTTTAAAATGCATTTGTTATTAATCAATGTTTGGTATTGCACATTTTGGCGAATTGGCGCCCTACGCGTAGGCCTGATTTTTTTAAAGATTTTATTATGAAAATATATCCTTCCAGATATGTGCCCAGATTCTAGTAAATTACATTTTACATAAAACGATAGAATTTTAACTTCGAAAGTAGACGATAATCATCGCTTGTCTTATAGAATCTGGGCCCTGGATTTTGTTTTACATTTCTTGACAAAAAAAATATAAAAAAACATGCAGTTTAAGAATCACTGCCTTAGTATATGAATGGTAATATGTACAAAACCATTGTAAATAGTATTTAGCATTATAAATTAAAGTGTATGTATCGTGAATATGGAATGGTGGTAGGATACACTTCGTTTTTTTTTTGTTACCAACAAAAATGTATACGAAAAATACACAAGAAAATGTCTCATTTTGATAATCAACTCTTAATTTCTACCCTAAATAGAAAATAAAACCAACAACAATATATTTTAGCGAAAAATTGACAAAAAAAAAGTACTTCCATACATATATACAAGAAACAAATAGAAGAAAGCCTAGGAAAAAGTAAAATTAAAAAAAAAATTACGCTCAATAACAGAGAATATAAAAATAATTTTAAAATCAATTAGAAACAACTTTAAATTGAACAGAAATAGTTTTGAAATCAGTTTGTTTTTTTTTTAATTTAAATACATAAATATATTTCTACTTATTTTGAAAATGCGTAAAGAAAATATAAAATATTGAAATATTAATTTGAATACAAAAAAGTTTATATTAACTAGAATCATATTTACTTTAATAACACACATACTTAATTTAAAAAATATTAAAAAAAAAAAATACAAATCTGCTGTTATAAATTATGTGAATTATTTGTCCATATAAAAACAAATTTTGACAACTTTAAAAAAGCTAAAAAAGAACCCAAAGCGGTTACAGAGAATAGCTTTAAAAAATCCCTTTCTAACGAAATTATATTGGCATATGGTTCGAAAAATGGACAGATATTTTATCCCCTTTTCACCAGTCCAAAAACCGAAACAGATCGATTATGGAATTTTTATTCGGACCTTGAACTAATAATGAGCATTTCATACAAGAGACCGACACAAGTATAAGAACCAATATTCCAGTTTCCAATATCTTGCCTCTAAAACCTATTGTAAATGAGCATTAGGGTGGGTCGATAAAAAAACTTGCACCGGTCGCCCCCTAGAATTAAAGATAATGAGCAGACGGTCTCCAAAAAAAAAAAAAAGTTTGAGATCGTCTCCGGTACAACTTTTTTTGTATGGAGTGCGACTCACTCTAATGAGCATCTTAGGCAGCTAGTGTCATTTGGGGGAGTTCTTATTCGTTCCTCGAACGCCAAAACAAGGAAGGTTTTTTGAATCGCTTTGTGACTGGCGATGAAAAGTTGATACATTACGTCGAAAGCGAAAAATGTCATAGGTTTTGCCCGGATAGCCATCAACATCCTTCGCACAGACTAAAATTCATGGCATAAAGCTTATGCTCTGTATTTGCTAATACCAGTGCTCAAACCGAATTAATCGACCACAGCGAACGCAATCATGCTAAACCTATGCATTTGAGCCGCGAACTGAAGCAAAAACGGCCGGAATATAAAGAAAGACAATGCTCGGCCAAATGTTGCAAAGCCTACTTGCAAACGCTGAAATGGAAAGTCCTATACACCCGAAAATGTCAAAAAAAAAAATCCACGATATGGTGTTGGTCGATCGGAGATTGAATGTGCGATAGATTGTGAAAGACATAGGCATCTCACATGGCTCAGTGGCTTCAATTTTGAACGATCACTTGGGTATGAGAAAGCTTTCCACAAAAAGGCTGCCGCGTTTGCTCACAATCGACCACCAACAGAATCGTGTGACAGCTTAGTTTCCATTGCAAAAATCCATGAAGTAGACTACGAATTGCCCCCAGTGACTATTTCCTATTTCCAAACCTAAAGAAATGGCTCGGTGGAAAGAGATTTAGCTCCAACGATGAAATTATTGATCAAACAAATGCCTATTATATGGACCTCGAAAAATCCTATTTTTTTTTTTTTTTTGAAAGGGATTCAAAAATTGGAGAAACGTTGGACTAAGTATATTGAGCTTAAAGGAGATTATGTTGAAAAATAATTTTTTTTACGAAAAAAAAATTGTGTTTCATTCAAAAAGCCACGGACTTATTGATCCACAATCGTGTCCAAGTTTCACCAGAATTGCACTGTTTATCTTGGAATAATTTCCTTGTAATTTAGCAAAGAATTTTATTCTTAAACTTTTGCACTAAAATCGATGTATAGGTTTATATTAACAAAAATCTAGAGTATAAAAAATACTATTTAATGTGTTATATTGAAATTCTACTGCACCTTACTAAATATATTGAACATTAACAAAAATACAAAAATTTAAAAACATAGTCGGACATATCGACTATATGATACACTACCAACACCAGTCTGGTGTTATGATATAAGCGATAAGTACCGTGGTAACAAGCATAAGAGCCAGTTTTGGAGGGACTTTTATATGGGAGCTAAACTTAAGTCTTTAGACCCATATAGGTTAGTGTACCAAATTCCATCAATCTCTTTATATTTGCAACCTGTAGCGTGCGAAAAAAAAAATACATGTACAGACGGACATCGCTTAATTGACTCCAAATAGTGATTATATACCATAAGGTATAATTTCTGATATTTTTGATAGTTACAAACATCATCAATAACCCATTATACCCAGACCAAGTATTGGTGTAGGGTATAATTTATATCACACAAAAAAATAAATAGTAAAAAAATTAATTTTTGCACCCCTAATTTCAAACAAAATTTTTTACATTAACATTATTACCAAACAAAGTCGTTGTTGTATGTAGTCGTAGTCATCATCATTATTACCATCATAATCATCATGATGAACATCAACCACATCTATCTGATGTGTATTTGTGAAAAACAAAAAAATCTATAGAGTGTGTGTGCGCCACACGTTGAATATTTAACTAAATCCATATATAACAAGTAAAAAAAAAATAATAATATATCTGCCTGTCAAGTCCAACCATGAGATACCCTTCGATATATTATATACCACTTGTGTCATAATCCGGGAATTCTATCAAAGTCCTTATTATAAGGAGGAAAAAATTAACAGTGCAATAAATATAATGATAAATCTAAAGGAATTTGCGGAAAAAGTTATTTCAAGCCATAAAAGATTTAGCATAGAGATTCATGAACAATTAAAGAGTTTATTTACCTTGAAAAGTATGAAGGGAGCGAGATATAAATTCGAAAAGGACAAATATAAATCTCTATATTAAATATTATTTATTCTTACGCCGTATTCATAATGAAAATTTAGCATAGAGATAAAATTAGTTTAATTCATAATACCGTTGTTAAACTCATTCCAGTATTGTTCTAAAATTCCATTCACAAAAAAATTCCATTCACAAAAGAGAGGCATAATTTATGGTTCTAAATAACATTTACAATCTATATAATATCCACATATCTACTATTTTGTGTATCTAAATTCTAGGTAAGGCCAATTTAGATATCGTCTGAATAAGGACCGATTCTAACAACTAGCATTTGGCCTTGGACCAAGAGTTTATAGTGTTAACATGAACGTATATCGCTAAATCGACTCAGAAAGTGATTCTGAGTCGATTGCTAGGTTGGCTCTAGGCCCATTCTATTTGATAGTTACACACATTAGCACAAACTTATTATATCCTTTCCATCACGTAGTTATTGTAGGGTATAAAAACAAAGACATACAAAATGAATTCGATTTGAAAAAAAAAAAAAAAAATTAAAAAGAAAATACAACAATATTGTAAACGACTACGACAGCGACGACGTCAACAATGTTTTTTTTACCATGTTCCTCTCTGTAGTCATATATGTACTACGATATCTATTTGTATGTGCATATTTTTGTCGTACTTTAAATTTGAGACCAATTGCACGGTTTTTGAAAATCTACTTCCACAAGAAAGAAAATAAAAAAAAATATAAAATAAACCTTAATAAAAAAGTATTGAACCTAACGCTAAACCACCATACAACACCACCACCACCCCACCATAAATGAAAGGCAGCCAGTAAAGTTTAGACTTCACGAATAGAATACAACGACATCGGTGAGTGTAGTATGGGAAAATGTAAAAAATCCAAACTTCATTACATATTTGTTAGAGAAGAAGACGAGAAGAAAAAAGCTACATTTAGTTGTAATAAATTTTCGTATGCCTCCTTTCTTATACATAAATATTTCGAAGGAACACAAATAAAACAAAAATAGTGTATGTAAGTTTATTAACCCTCTAAAGATGAAATTGGAAAATATATAAAATCTAACCTTTTTCTTATAAAATTAAAAAAATATGGGTTTGAATTATGGGTCCTTCGTTGGGCGCCATCAATTTTTCCCTTTTTGTTAAAAGATTATAAAAGACAGTTTGCCTCTTTTTGACTCATTATCTTAGATTAAAATAGATGTTTCGCCACGCTACAAATGAGTATTCTATTTATAAACATTCGGATTATGACTCGCAATCAATTTCCCATAGGCATTAAGACCGTTTTTCAAAAGACAGTAATCCCAATTGTGGGAGATAATAATAATCCCAGTAAATTTTTAGGTATGTCCGGAGCCGACTTCGCTGAATAAAGCTTTTCTGGTATCACCTTTTGAAAAAAATTGGCATTAAACTATGCCAGAAATCTCGTTTAAACCGGATTTTGGCTACAAAGAAATCTAGTTTCATAACTAGATTTTCGGAAAATCTAGTTTCAAAATTATGTTTGCACAGCACAGCTTTCAGCAATAGTATGTGGTAAAATATTGTGAAAAAAATGGTATCACCTTGTGCTAAAAAAATGTAAACAAATTTTAATTATTTAAGAAAACTTTCCAATATGAGTTGAAGATCCAATAAAACTTAGTTCTCAATTGAAAGTAAACTTAAATGCAGCACCTTTTGTTTTATATTCTTGCCTCCGGCGAAGAAAATCTTTGCAAACAACATTGAAATAGTGCCGGGGAAACCTACCATGAAGTGAAAAATTTTGCTGTCAAAAAACACATCGGCTGATAAATACGTAGGATAGCAAATAGATGCAGCCACAAAAGAAAAATCCATATGATTTTTTGGAACTACCAACCTTCAGATGATAGATGTCAAAATTTACTGACAATTCGTTCACTAGTGATTTTGTAAACAATGGTTTCACAGCAATTTCGTGTGTTGATTTATCATTGCTTTTTAATGGGGGAAAACACCGTAAGTATTATTCGGACTCTGCTCCATCAAGACAAATGGTAGAAAAGTGGTTTGCTGACTTTAAACGTGGTCGTACAAACATCGATGACGCTGAACGCTCTGATCGCCCAAAAGAGGTGATGATACCGGAAAACATCAAAAAAGTTCACAAAATCGTTTAGCTGATACCTTAAAGATATCGAAGGAACGTGTCGGCTTTATTTTGCATGGATATTTGTGCATGAGAAAGCTGTTTTCGAAAAAGGGGGCCGCGTTTGTTCACAGTGCACCACAAATAACAACATGTTGATGATTCCAAATGATGGGCAAATTGCACGAATTACACTTTCAATTGCTTCCACACCCACTGTATTCGCCAGATTTGGCTCCTAACTATTTTTACCTGACCCAAAAAATTATCGCTGGAAAGAGATTTGGTTCGAATAATTACCGAAACAAAAAAATTATCACTGGAAAGAGATTTGGTTTGAATGATTACTGAAACATAGGCCTATTTTGAGGCCAAAGATAAATTATTCTATAAAAAAGTAAATGTCGCATTTTGGTAAAAAAAAATTATTGGTTATCCTAGGGACTTCTCAGCCGATGTGTTAGTCATCCCTTGTTAAAAACACATTTAAAAGCTATATTAACTTGTTTCTTCCATCATAGAAATACATTTTGCACTCCGCCATTAAATTAATGGTTGTTTATTCAATTTAAGGTTATTTTTTTATTTTGTTTGGTTTGCAAATTATTGTCAAATCGAAATTCAGTTTAGCTGTCAAATTTCATAGTGTAAACGGGGATAATTTAAAACTGTATTTAACTCGATTTTAAACGAGATTTCGGTTTAGTGTAAATTCAATATTAATTTAACATTCTTATTGCTTTGAAAGTGTTATTTATTTTTTTTGATTAATTTCAAAGAATTTTTTGTATGTAAATGTGAGAAAAATTTGATGAAAATGTATTTTATTTTACTTAAAGATGTTGAATTAAGTTAAAATTAATAAAGGTGATTAATAAAGATTTTATTGAAAAAGCGCTAAAAGCTATAAATAAAAACCTGAAAAGCGACATCCTAGCGATGCGAATGTTGGGTAGTACAAAAGCGCTAAATCTAGTCCAAAAATCGTTAAGTTAGCATTGCTGTTCTGCATATCCGCGATAAGAGGTTCTCTAAATGAATTTTCCGAAGCCAGTTTCGCTGAGGCGAGCTTTTTTGCTTAGCGGCCTTCGACTGAAGAATGGAAATGATCAATAAACTGTTTGCCATAATTCCCATAATTCTTTTTATTCAGCATTTTGTAATTTGAAAGCCTATAGGCGAATTAATTAATCACAATAGGTGTGTTCGACGTACGTTACCGCGGGTGGCCGCGGGAACCCAATCTTACCAGAAAGCGTTTCTTGTAACAAAAATTGGGTAAATGAGAGTGTTCATGAGAGAGTAATTGTGTTTCTCATTTTACCAGAACTTACCCGTACTTTTTGTTTGGGTAAAATGGTAAAATTGTCAAATCATCAGCTGCTGCTAATAAATTAACCGTTTTGCATTTTTGAAAAAAAAATTAAAGTTAAATAAAAGTTTGCTATAAACATCTTTTTCTTCTTAATAATGAAAAATACATTTGAAAATGTAAATAAATATTTGCCATTTGAAATATATTTATTAATTAAGTTGTTTTTAATATGAATAAATTTGACGTTTATTTTTGGGTATGAAATGTGTTTTTGTGCGTTCGCAGTATTTTGGGCATTTTTATGGTTTTGTGAAAGAGTTTTTTAATTACTTTCATTTTACCAGACTTTACCCAAAATTACCGCGTACAGACCTTGTATTGTACTCACTGAAGGTTTTCTTAAAATTTTGAAATTAAAACCCTGATAATCCCCACAATGGAAATGAGGAAAGTGTCCGTGGGGGGGTATGAACTTCCACCTGATTACACCAGCTCACATATGAAATTATTTTTAAGCAATAAATGTTTTATAACCAAGTTCACTAGCACATTAATGGCAACGTATTAAATCCCCTATACCATATAATGGGTTAAATAAAGGCACAATGATTTATAATTAAAAAGGTAGCATTCAAAAAATAACGAATATAAACCCTATACATAAAAGTAGATAGTGCGGGCTGTGGTGCAAGTCAGTGTCCTTTTTTTTCATTTTAAAATAAAAACAACAACAACAAACACACACAAGAGAAAGATATTAAATATAAAATCTCTCCAAAGAGTACAAGATAAAAAAAAACAACGAGAGAACAAGGAATATGAAGAAAATATCAAGGGTGGGTAGGGACGGCAAACGCAAGAAGGAAAAAGAAATTATTTAAAATAATTTAAAACAATTGTAAACACAAAATGTAAATGAGGGTGAGGAAGAGTTTTTTTTTTCAAATACAAGAGAATACAAAAAAAGAGGGAGACATATGTGAGATTGAAAATGATGAGTATATATTATAAAACAAATAATAAAGAGATTGTAACAAAAAAGTGTTTATGAAAAAAAGTTTAAATTAAACAGACACACAAGAAGCAGAGGTAATAAATTATTGAAACAATTAAAATATATATGCGCCGATTGATTATTAAACATAATAATGGATTTTTCGAATTTATACCAAGTTCATAAGATTTTTATGTAAAAAATCTAGCAAAAATATATTATTATTTTTGGCAATTTTAATTTTTACCTCAAAATAAATAGTCCCATTAATATGAGAAGTTGTGTGATGATGTTGTTGTTGTTGGTGATGATGATTTAGATGATGTGATAGTAGTGATGGCGGCGACGTTGATGATGATGATGATAATAGTAATGGTGGTGGTGTCACCACCATAGCTGTTGTTGTTGCCGCCGCCGCCATCGACGACACCGTATGTTGTGTATTTGTTGTTGTTGCTGTAGTTGTCGAAGATGTTGATTTATTTAAATGCTCACAAAAAGCAGTAAAACTGCTAAAATCCATAGGTTTAATAACTTCCATTTTGTTTTAAGAGGTAGTCAAAAATAAAGACAAACACACATACACACACACACTCGTTATTACAAATTTATAATTTTGTTGCAACCAACAATTACTCAAAATAATACATTTGAAATTAATAATAAATATATTTTTTCACTTGTTATAATTTTTTTTAATTAATTCTTATTTTAATCATCACAGGTGTTTGATTTTAATAATTTATTATTATAATTTTTTGCATATTTAATTAATCACTTTTTTTTTTATTAATATGCATTTTAATTAATAATTTAATGACATTTTTTTATTTTATATCATTATTGCTCAGACTAGAATCATTTTTATTTATTTTTGTTAATTTAATTCTAATTCCTTTTAAAATTTTTCGTAAATTCCTCTTTTTTTTCCTTTTTGCCGTTTTTTGTTGTTGTATTATTATGTTTGCACTTGTGTACTGGTTCTACTACTTTTTACTGTTCAATTCGCTTTCCATACGAAGTTCTACTAACTTCGAACCACAAATTGAGAAAAAAAAGGTTATAATTCTATATTTCTTGGTTTCGATTTTAGTTTATTTTATTATTATTATATTTTCTTATATGGGTAGAAATAAAAAAAAGAAGAGTCGTCGTCGTTTGTTTTAATGAATTGAAATTTTTCACAACTTTACAGCGCGGCGCTCAAACAAATAATGAGCACAACGCGCTAAATACAAGAGAGATAAACGTCGTTTTGTGTTTGGTTATATGCTTGCTAGCTAGCTAGTAGTATGCACAGCAGCAGCATGTGCGAGCAAATATTAAAGATTGTCTCTGAAAGAGTTTTTACAAAAGATTAATCAAGCAGCACTGATGAGATGAAAATTTAATACTGCATTTACATATAAGTTTTTGAGCGAAATTACATGTTTTGCTCAAAATACGTGTTTTGGTACATATTTTCCCATATATTTTTATGCGAGCAAAACATTTGCAAATTATCTCAAACAACTTGTTCAATTTCAAAACATATCGAAAATAGTCTGATCAACACTAAATTGTGTCTATACAAACTGTTTTATCCATTCATGGAGAATGATAAATTAGAAAAAAATTATATTTGCATTTGACAGATTCGAAAAAAAAAATTTAAGCGTCATTCAAGGTGGTAGTTAAAAATATAAAAAAGTTTAAAATTTAATAAATCAAACGAAAAAATGGCTACAAAAAGTTATTTTTTTTATTTTATTTTTTTTTTAATTTCGAAAATTCGTACACTCGAAACACATTTTCGCTAGTGGAAACAGTTTAAAATGTTTTCCTCAAAACATGTTATTTTGGTCATAATGAAAACATGGAACAAGTCAAAAATAATTTAATTAAATAAATGCAATTTTTCTTCACAAAAAACAACGTAAAATTCCTTCATATTAATAAAAGAAAATTAAAAAGTTTTTATGAAACTTAACATAACATCTTATGGAATTTCATTGAAGCTTTATCGATAATTATAAAAAAAATTATCAGCTTTCATCAGCTTTTTCTTTTAAAAGCTTATCTAATTTTAATTGAAGGGCCTTTCTGGAGATATCTGGTTGAAATTTGGGTTATGAAAGTTTTGATACCATGAATCATGCCTTCAACTTGGGACTAAATTCTCATATTAAAACATCTTCCCGGTATTTGCTTACGTGAACTTGATCCAATTATACAGCCTCGGAACAAACTAAGTTTGTTTACTTTTTAATTTAAATATGTCTCCACTTAAGCGCCCCGGTAGGCTAGTTGGTAGCGTGCTAGCTTATCAGGGGGTCGTGGGTTCGATTCCCACCAGAGGCTCTGGTCTGTTTTCGCAACAACGAGCCAAAAGCCTCTGTTGCTAGTGCTCGGTTAAGGTATTAAGATATAATTTGTAATTGAATTTGTATTTCTGTTTAAAAAAGTTAATTTTTCGCTCAAAAAAATAACCTAGAAACTATTGTTCGTATTAAAGTGAAAATTGTGAACTACACTTAAAATCCAAAAACAAAGCCTAAAATGTTGACATATTAATTTAAATACGAAAAAGTTTATTTTAACTAGAATCATATTTACTTTAATAAGACTAATACTTAATTTAAAAATATTTGTATGTTAATTCAAATATGATAAAAATTGATTTAATTATAATATTTTTTCGCTCTGTGCATAGGTCTTTTGTGCTGTATCAAAGAAGACATGTCGAAAGACGACATGAAGCCTATGTCATTTGCCGAGAATATGCTCCCACGTTTCAGGCAACAATTCACAAAACTTACACACATTAATAGCGTATCTGAGACCAATCCCCCGGTACAGAAGAAAGAGTCGCCTAGACCTTTTAGTGGAAAGATATATGCCAATAGTATTAACAATGTCCAACTCCGGCTTCGGCCATAATATTATAAATAGAGTCACAAATATCCATATTAGCAACCTTTTGGCAAACACAAAAATTATTACCAGAACAATAAATTTTTTTTTTAAGCAACTCTGAAAAGTTTTTCTACTAATTAATATGTTGCTTTCTTTGCATTATAAAAGGTGGTAAAAGATGAATGGCTTCAAATATGGCAACACTGTAATTGCGCTAGATATTTATTCTTAGAACAATTGTTGCTCAACATATAATAAAGAGTTGGCGAACTTTTGTTCATAACATATTTCTGTTATTTTATTTTGGTGGCAATAAGTGCTATGTGAATAAGGACTTAAAATACAACTTTGAAGGATTGTCTTAAAGTGTAAAATGTAAGTGATAATCAACCTTTAAATGTGTACTTTGAGTATCTGTGTTGCTTTTATATTTTATTTCATTTTAATATTTGTTGTTGTTGTAGTTGGCTTCTAAGAGGAACCCAAGCAAAGTAAGCTACTATTATAGCTGCTACTACCAAATAAACGAACCGAACCACCGAAACCCAACCATCATCATCATCATCACAGGCATGCACTAGCAATAGTAGAGCAACATTATACATACGTACGTAAAAGAAAAATAAAAACCATAATGTTTACGTATATACGTTATATGTAAGTAAGTATGGTACACAATTACAGGTGAAGTAAGCGAAAGGAAATAAATGAAACGACAATAAATAGTCAAGCTATTAACATATCGTGTAATTGAGAATATACACTGATAGAATGACTGGTTAATATTAATGAATTATTTTAAAGTAATATTAACTTGGTTTACTTTTTCATGAAATAAAGTTATTCTGATGAAGACACTTTAATGGCGCCCAATATGGAGTTGCTCACTAAGACGTAAAAATCGAATGACTTTTATTGATATTGGCGGGGTGGGTACAAAGTAATCAACGAACCAATCAATGGAAAATTTACGCAAATCTGTGATAAACATTTGAAAAATATTTGGAATACTTCATTTAAGCCATGTCACCCAAAGTGAAACACCATTAACATTATTTAGTTTGAATCGAATCTTAGAATATTACACATAAATGGCGCCCAACGCAGTGCATTATATAAATCAAATCTGTCTAAGCTGCTTTCCATGGTTTCGATTACTTGTGATACCTTTTCTTTATCCTCCATCCAAGAAGTAAAATAAAATCTAGGATAATCACGTTGAATACTTTATTCAAAACATTTCTATTTAGCCAAATCTCATACAAAAGTTCTCTTTGTTAGTATACTTCCCCTTTTAGTGTAATCGTTGTTCAATGTTCAGTTAAAACTACAACAACACCAAAAACAATATTGAATAAAATATAACCTATAACCAACAACAACAAAAAGAAGAAATATTCTTTTTCTTACATTTGCCTGTGGATGTTGTTTGTTTTTTTAGGGTGACCATTTTTTTCCCACTTGAAATCAATACAAATTTTAATTAAGAGATGAATTATGTATAATATAAATACATTTTTAATATTTTAAATAAATTTTGATTAAACAATCTTTACTTTCCTATAAAAAAACTCTTCGATATTCGTACTCTAAAAAAAATTACGTTATCCAGGAAACTTTTATAAATCCTGCGGTGTGGTGTAATGATTATTGTACTTTTACCCAGAAAGTTGCGGGTTCGACTTCCAGCGGCGGTAATATCAATTTATAAAAATTACATTAATGAGTTTCCTATCTCTTATACATATCGCAAACGCTCTCCTTCGGTGTTCCTATATCACTTAATCCCAATAAAGTAGAATAACATGACGGAGCTAGAAAAAATTTTCGCTGGCGAGCCACAACTATTCTAAGATTTTTCATATTTGAATCTCTTTCGCCACCTTTCATCTCACTTCTATCTGCTTAATTAGAGTTTCCACAAACGGTTCCTTGGAGCAGAAAATATTACAAAAAAATTTAAATTCTTGGAAATTTTACAATATTCAACTTTAAACAATTTGTTTATATGTTATATGAGGGTGGATCATTAAGTCCGTGACTTTTCGAATTTGCCTCGTAGTTATATAAAATGCAACACTTCTCCCATCAAGTACTACATGTTAATAGACTTCTGTCGAATTTTGAGCACGTTCCGTCATTTACTTTGCGTTTAACAGCTGTTCAAATCATACAACCTCCTGTCTTTTTTTTGTATGAAAAAAAGTGAATTTCGAGTGCTCATTAAACATTATTTTTTGCGAAAAAAAAGTCGTTGGTCAAACCAAGGAAAAGCTTGACAAATACAATGGGGACTCTGCACCATCGATTTCAATGGAAAAAAAGTAGTTTACTGACTTTCATTGTGGCCTTACAAGCACGGTTGAGGTCTCTAAACCCAAAAAAATTAACGATAGGATGGGATGTTGGCCGATCGGAGATTGAATGTGCGTTAGATTGTGAAAGATATAGGCATCTCACATGGCTCAGTGGTTTCAATTTTGAACGGTCACTTGGGTATGAGAAAGCTTTCCGCAAGATGGCTGCCGCGTTTGCTCACATTCGACCACTAACGGAATCAGAATTTTTTTTTCAATGGAAAACCTTTTAGATTCAACGCACTGAATATGGTCTTACAATAATAATACGTTCATCCGCAGGTTAATTCATCTAAATGAAATTAATTTTGATCTAAAACAAAATCGCGATTCTAAATCATTTATAGAGTTTTGCAAGTCCAAATATAATTTTAAACTGCTTCTAAATACAATAAAATTTAGTATAAAAAATAAGTATATTCGTACTATATTTTCAATTAATAAAAAAAAAATGTAAGGAATTTTGTTCCATAGACTGAATAAAATTAAATTTAATCAGATTCTCGTTATTTTTTTTCTTTTGAAAAATTTTCAAATTCTGATGACTCGGATTAAGTATGATTCTAAATGCTTCCTGATACAGAAGAACTTAAAAATAAAAATTCTTAGATACTTAAAGAGTCATCATCCAACATAAAAACATTCAGATTATTTTTTTCTTTCATCAAAAAGGATCAACAAATATTTTCTTCTTTTCAAATGTTCAAAATCAGTACAATAAAATTTTAAAAAATCTGTACATGATTATTTGATTAGTACAAGTGATTTAAAATCAGTACACGTACTGATTAAATTAGTAAAACAAAATGGTCACCCTATTATTACTTTTATTGCACGACGACTATGTTGAGATTGAGACAGAGTCACAAAATTTATTTTAGATTCAGTTTATGCCGTTTTTATAAAAGATTTTAACAAATGAGCTTGTCTACAAACACAAAAACCTTTTCACATTAGTCCCGCAAAAGGCAAAATAAGTGTTGTCAAGTTTTTGAAAGAAAAAAAAAGAGAGCAGAACAACCATTTTAAACCCGCTTAATGAAATAATTAATAAATGAATGAAGGTAAAATAAAAGGTTTTACCGTAAAGAAACTAAAAGTACTTGATTAAAATCTTGATAATACAAAAATAAATTTATTAATCAACTAATATTAAAAATAGCTCCTTTTCAATAAAACGCTAATTTAAGGACATCAATGAAAAAAAAGCACAAAGTTGTCATCACTGGCAAAAATCTAAAAAACTTAACTAAAAGAACTGAACTATAAAATTATTTTTAAGAGCCTGTTTTTCCTTTGTTGTTGTTGTTGTTAACAGAATTTTTGTACTGTATGGTTAAAAAGCAATGCAAAACGAGCGTATAAATGTGAATATATTCAAAGTTGTCTCATTTAATAAGTATTGGGTAGGATGGATTTTTGTTGCCTCGTATGTTTCAAACTACTACTCTAAGCTCTAAGGATATTTATTTTTTTTTATATATAAATATGTTTGATATTGTTGGTGGTGGTGGTGGTACAAGTGAGCGGGGAATGAAGAAATGAAGGGAAAAAAGATATGAATACTTTTGTAAAAGGTTTTTTTGTTTGATGTTGTTGTTGGTATTGTTGTTTAGTTGACATTGTCAACCTAATATGTATTTTAACGGTGTTGTATTATATACAACAGTGGTTTTACTATTAGAAAAAATTATTTTAAAGTCTATAATCAACTGTGGAAAAAAGAATTATTAATAAAAAAAAAAAATATTAGCGCAAATTTTTTGAAATGGCGCCCAACGGGGGGGAGTATCATTCAATATTATGGAAAACTCGCAAAGCAAATAATCAATATTATTATTATCGTATCTCTACGTAGGATTTACCTATCTCTCAAACTCGTGTTTAGCGAAAACTGTGTTCACACTTGCATTGCTAAGTATATCATTTAAGTTTTCGTATTTTTTTTTAACAAGAATGTGCACCGTAATTGTAACACCGTAATTGTGAACAGAATATTACACTTGTTTAGGTTTTAGCTGTGGACACATCCTTAGTTTTGTAATCGTAGTTTTGCTAAACAGACATCCATCGCTAGATGAACTCTGCTTGTTATAATGCATATTATGACAGACTGTGGAGTGTATTAAACCCAACTTGGAAACACCAAATGTACTTTAAGATTCCCAATTTTCAATCTGCATTAATGTGTACACTCTGTCTAAAAACATTCAATCATAGGGAGAATATGATATCAATATTATCTCCTATGGAATAATAAAACTCAACTCAACTTTAATTATCTCCTGATGTCATGATTAGTTAAAGTTGTCATGAAATGCAGGAGACTAAATTATGTGCCTGTTTAAAATCAAGTAAAAGTAACCATAAATTTAAATCCCTAGAATTTTAGATCTATTAATATTAAGAATTTTAGATCTATTAATATTAAGTTATTCCTTTTACAATAAAAACTTGGAGCTTTCAATTCTAGAGAGCTTGGCACAAACGAGATATGTCTGGCAAGTGCAGAATTGAATTTGAGGTGTTTTAAAGTGTAAAGAAAATCATCCGGAAGGAATCCGGATGATTCACCGCTATAATGGACATCTGAGGCAGGATCGTTGGCGGAAATCTTTGCTACCAAAATCGGTGTGCACCTGACAAATTATCGTTTGTATTGCAGAGCAACGAAATTCTTTATGTCTGATTTTTAAAGCGATCAGGAGGGCTGACCAGTGACAATTGCAGATTTTGCGGGGACAGTTAAGAATACTTTTTGTCAATTTCCAATACTGGATTTCTGGGAACACATCTATTTATTTCAAGGATATTTTAAAGATCAATTCTGTAGTTAAAAGAAGAGTCCTAGCATTCTCAAAGTATTTGTGATCTGGATAACAACATATAGTAAAATTTGACAACCGGCCAGTTTAATCTAACCATTATCTCTATTAAAATTCTCTCAAAGGAAGGGTTTTGATTATTAAATTTGATATTAAAAAAGTTTTTAAAATTGCAAACACCCTATATATAAAGAAGGGTTTTTTTTGTAAGTATAGAACTTGGTAGTTGGAAACACTGTTTTTAATATCAGCTATCAAAGCTGTCACGTGACATCTATTTCTATTTCTTCGTGAATAGACTGATTGCAGAACAATACTTGCAAATTGTGCAGATCTATTTTGAAAAACATGGTTGTTTTCATAAAACACATAGTGCATTACGTCTATTTCATTTTTTAATTGTTTATTAGAGGAATTAATTCGTTTAATGATGAACCGTTTTCTCAGCACGTTTACTCTCAATGATAACACGCATCCTCCGAAACGTGCTGCTGTATAACGATGCATTGAGGAAGACCCGAATAAGTCCATCCGTCATAGCGCACAACAATTGTATTTGTGTCTATCTAATTTATGGAAGATTTTGCGGAAATATCTTGCTTTGTCGGCTTACAAAGTCAAATGTCACACAGAGCGTACCACAATCGAAAGGAACGCTTTGAACCTGCGAATTGTACTCCAAAATCGTGTTGAAATCGCTAGTCTACGCCGATAAGTCAGAGAGATGATTTGCGACTTGAAAGGCAGCATTCGCCACGTTATTACCGATCCGATATTATACGATCCGATTGGAATAAATCCCAGCCAGAAATCTTATTCAAAAGAAAATTACAAAATAATTATCTTTTAAATGAAGCCAATTTCAATGTAATTAATACAATTCATCTGTAATTTATTTCACTTTAAAATTTTATGCCTTTAAAAAAACACCCTTTATAATAAATTTGTCTCTTCAATTTTTAAAATATTTAAGAGGATCTTAACACATCAGCTTAAAAATCCATAGGATGACACATAGGTGGCGCCGCTAATGAAAATTCCATATGATTTTTTGGAACTATCAACCTTTAGATAATACCTGTCAAAATTAATTGACAATTCGTGCATTAGTAAACAAGTTACAGCTGTTTAAGTGACGCTACTTTCGCGATTTTGAAAACAATGGATTGAAAGCAATTTTATGTGTTGATTGATTATTGCTTTTTAATGGGGGAAAAACACCGTTCAAGCCAAATATTTGCTTGATAGGTGTTATTCGGACTCTGCTCCATGGTTTGCTGACTTTAAACGTCGTCGTACAAGCACCGATGATGCCAAACGCCCTGATTACCCAAAAGAGGTGGTGATATCGGAAAACATAAAAAAAAAATCCTCAAAATCGTTTTGGCAGACCGTTAAATGAAGTTCCAGGAGATAACCTGATACCTTGGAGATATCGAAGTAACGTGTCGGCTTTATTGTTTTCAGACCTCAAAAAATGCTTGCTAGAAAGAGATTTGATTCGAATGAAGAGGTTATTGCCGAAACAGAGGCCTATTTTGAGGCCAAAGATAAACCATTCTATAAAACAGATATCAACATGTTAGAAAGGCGTTGAAGTGATTGTATCGCTCTTGAAAGAGACTATGTAAATGAATTTAGCACAAAAAAAATGTTGTTTTATTGGTTATCCTACGAACTTTTCAGCCGATGTGTTTTATTAAAATTGTATAATCTTAGCATGTGACTGTGGGAAAAACTGTGTATAAAATGACAAGAATTCGGTTATGTGAATAATTTTGAAAATTTCTAATACATAATTTACTATATTTAACCCATTCTTGTGTACACACACACACACATTTATGCTCTTGTGGCCGCAGAATACGATGAAAGGCTTCCTATATTTTATATTTATTTTCTAATATAATAACACACAATCGGTAGAATACATAATGACGAAAAGCAAATAGAAGAAGGTAAAATAAACAGCTAATATTATTGCTAAAAATTTGCTTAAAAGGAATAAAAATACACATCGAAAAATGCAACCATGTAAAACGAGTAAAAATCAGAGTTTTAAAATAACTTGTTCTTGCATTTTAAATTTCAAATTTTATCGACTAACAAGTATAACCCACCGATTTGTATGTAATCTTAGGTTAAGTAGTCTCACCTTTTAGGTCAATTTAAATATATAGTTTGTAAGATCTTAAAATTTTTTAGATTTTCTAATCGCGATTTGAGAGTTTTCAGATCTTAATTTACAATGAATATATAAGAAAAGAAAGCTAAGGAAATTGCTAAATTATTTTGTCTCCAAATGATTGAAAAAATTATTGTTTAATTTTATAGAATTTATACATTTAAAAATCTGTTAAAAAAAAGTTAAGAGGGGTATAAAAGTTTACAATAAAAGTGTTTATGGAAAATATACATTTATAATTTAAATTAATTTTTTTCGTGTGTAATTTTTGTAATGCATGATTATAGTGCATATGACAAGCGAACATTGAAGAGTAAGAAGAATGATTTTAAAACAAACACTGGATAAATTAAAAGAATACTATGATGATGTTCATAAATTGACAAATGATTTGTATAAAATGAAAAATTCATTAAACGTATAAAAGACAAATTATACCCAAAGTGGAAGATAAAAAGTATCAATTTATGGTCTTCGTTATATATAGTATACAAAAACAAAAAGAAAAAAAAAGATATACATGGATATGTTGATTTAGTAAATTTTAAAGAATAATTGTTGTTGTTGTTGGTTCTTCGACATCAAAAGACAAGTATGACTTTAGGAGCTAGTATACCTATATAATAGTCAGTTTATCATAAGATATGATTATGTTTATGTCTTACAGCGTTGATTGCTGGTGTGACTATATAACAGATACATACATATTTTTAATAGCGTTATTAGGATTTATATAATTTGTTTGGACATTTTATATTTGTTTTGAAATATATATATTTGCTTTTTTAGGGAATATAAATTGTTAATTAAAAAAATTTCTTGGGAGAAAATTTCCTTCTAAATGAGAGATTAAATTATTTCTTAATACAATACATTCAAAGAATATAAGATTTAAGAGTGTGGAAAATGTAATATAAAATGGTGGTTGTTTTAATTGCATTTATTTTTGTTAGAATAAAATATATTTTTTAAATCATATAATTTTGAATTATTTTTCAAAAAATAAATTTCTCAAAACTTTAATAAATTTTGTAATTCAACGAATTAATTTCTTTATAATTTACATATTTAATAATTATTAACGAATGAATTCTCGCCCAAAACATTCAATAATACAATCACTGACTTCGTTTATAACATAGAAAATATGTTTAATTCTTCTAATTAAAATTTTTGTTGAATTTGTAGTTCATTCAATTAAAAAAAAAAGGATCAATGATGAATTAAATTAATTATAAAATTAATTTATTATGGTCTTGTTAATCAACAAAATTTTTAATAGGAGGAGAAATCCGAAAATTTAGTTTCATAATTATGTTTACACGGCATTCAGCAATAGTATGTATAATAGTATTGTGAAAATCTGGCATCTTCTTGTGAAAAAAGGTAAACAAATAATAATTGTAATAATCATTTAGGAAAACTTAACAATATAAGATGCAATTTCAATAAAATTGTGTTGTTTATTGCAGGTAAAGTTAAATTCAGTAACCAGTTTCTCATTTTTGCTTTCGGCGAAGAAAATCTTTGCAAAAAAAAATTGCAATAGTGACGGGAAGACCTACCATAAACAAAGTGAAAAATCCCTTATTAAAAACACTTTTAAATTAATTCAGGAGAAGGCAATTACATTTTTTATATATTGGGATTTAAAAAAACAATATTTTTTGTGCACTTGAATTTCATGATTTCGGTTATTTAAATATTTATTCGATTTATAGTAAATTTTAAAAAGGGGTTTTAATAGAGTTTCAATAATAGATTCTTTATAGATTCGAATATTTTATTCGATTAGTTATTTTTTTTTTCAATTGTATGAATACGTTATTCTTGGTGGTGGCCTTTAACAGGATAAAATTTAAATTTTCTATTGATTCTAAAATTTTATTCGATTACTCAAATATTTTTGCAATTTACAGTGGACTTGTTAGATAAGTCTAAGAGTCTAATTTAGTTTGAATTTCAATTGATTTAAATATTATATTGGATTACGCAGACATTTTATTTGATTCCATTGACAGATTGTATTCGATTACTAAAACACAGTCGAATATTTTATTCGATAATTATAATATTTTATTTAATTTCCCACAAGTTTTAATCGAATATTTTTCTGGAATATTTTCTACTATTACTCGAATATTTTGTATGATTATTAAAAAGTTTTGAACGATTACTCGAATATTTTGTACGATTACTCGAATATTTTGTTCGCTTTTCTAATATTTTGTACGATTACTTGAATATTATGTACGATTACTCGAATATTTTGTACGATCACTCAAATATTTTTTACGATTACTCGAATATTTTGTTTGATTGCTTAAAATGTTTTTTTTTTTTCAATTATAATATTTTATATTTATTATGAAACTCGAAATATGTAGTCAGATTAAAGGTACGATTCTCTATTGATTGATGAGAATTTTAGCAGAATCATATTCGGTTACCCAATTTATACAAATATTTTTTTTCGATAGAAGTCCACTGTAAATTTCCTAATAAATTTAGACAATTTAACAAAAATAAAAATGCTATTTACAAACCAGAAATAAAAATGTAACTCTTTTTTTCCATTTCAACATTTTAAGATACACTCAAAATTTGTAAATACTAACCCCTCACAACTTGCTGCTGAGCTAATACTACATAATACAACCGTTTAGCCAAATAACCAACCAAAAAATACAGATAAAAAGCCTCATATGTGTGGTATGAACGCTTTGAAATTATCCCAGTCATAAAACTCATTGTTGCTGATGCCTGCTGCTGTTGATTCTGTTTTTGCACACAAAAGTCGATTTATTATTATTTTTATTATTAAAAGCACTCATTTTGCTTAGTTTTAAAAGAATTTCTGCTTGTGAGAAATACCTAAATACATACTAAGATTTATATCGATGGTCATTAGTTGACAGCTCATAACTGACCATTTTTTACAACTTAAGGCAAGGATGCTAAATGACTTCCCCCATGATGTGGAAATTGTTTGGAGTGTTGCATGATGTTTTCTTAAGACGTGTAGTCGCGAGGCGAATAAGTAACTACATGTATTTTGTTTTTGCACTGAATGTATTTTGTTATTGTGTATTCGTTCATCTGAAAGAAAGCGTCATCTGGAATCATCACCTTGATGTCAAAATGTAAGAATATTGAAGTTAAGTGGCAACAACTTATGATCATTGATGTGTAGCAATGGAAGGGGAGATTTATTTATGGTTTGCTATTTTCTAACCTCCACCCTTTTCTTTTTTGTGTGTGTCGTTGTCTCAAGTCTATGTTTTATATTTTTCCACCATTGCCCATTTTTATAGAAAGAGAAGTATTCTTAATAGGAGCACCTTAATTTTGTTGACATAAACGTAAAAATCTTAATAAATATAACTACAAACAAAAATTGAAATATTAAAATTTATGGCTGACTCCAATAAACGGTTTGAGTATTCGAATAAAATACTCGAGTATTCAAATAAAATATTCGAGTATTCAAATAAAATATTCGAGTACTCAATATAATATTAGAGTATTCGAAAAAAAATATTCTAGTACTTGAATAAAATATTCGAATACTCGAATAAAAAAATACGAACACTAAAATAATATCTTCGAATACTCAAAAATATTAGAATACACAAAAACATACGAATAAAAATTAAATAACCGAATAAGATATTCGCAAAGACGGATAAAATATTCGAAAATACGAATCAAATATTTGAATAACCAAATAAAATATTCGAATAACCGAAAAAAATATTCAAATAACCGAAAAAAATATTAAAATAACCGAATAAAATATTCGAATAAACTTATGAAATATTCGAACAACCGAACAAAATATTTAAATAACCGAAAAAAAATTCAAATAACCGAATAAAATATTCGAATAAACTTATGAAATATTCGAACAACCGAACAAAATATTCAAATAAACGAACATATTCAAATAACCGAAAAAAAATATTCAAATAACCGAAATATTCAAATAACCGAATAAAGTATTCGAATAACCAAATAAAGTACTCGAATAAACGAATAAAGTACTCGAATAACTGAATAAAGCATTCGAATAACCGAATAAAGCATTCGAATATCCGAATAAAATATTCGAATAACCGAAGAAAATATTCGATTAATCGAATAAAATATTTGCATTGAAGAATTGAATAACATTTGCAATTAAAACAAAAAAAAAATATAACCGGGCAACAAATTAAGTGTGATCTTTGGCACACTTCTTAGCACGTATGAGAACTTGCCACCTAGCGAGCAATCGAGCAAGTGTTGATATGAGCTTTTCTTTTATACCCAGGGTCAAACTACTACACTTGTCGTTGTTGTTATCGTTGTTCTTGTTCCTTTTACATTATTAGTCGCATTATTATTGTAGAATTTTATTCAAAATGTATATAAAATTTGGTTTCTTCTTTTAATACAAAATTATATGCTGAGTGTACTTTTTCAAATCCCAACTCAATCAAGCTTTCTCTGTCTAACGCGTTTAGAGGATTTAAAACATCTGTGTGTGTCTTTTTTAATTTTTTTTTTTGCGTGATTATGTATAAATGTTTGTTTGTCGCCTGCTGGCATCATCTATCCATCCACACATATCCACTACGGATGGCTTTACTAGTAGCTGATGAAAAAGGTACATTTAAACAAAAAAAAAATTGGTCGAAAATTTTATTTGGTTATATGCAGTGTTGCCACCTTTTTGATAATTAGTTAAATCAAGGTTTAATTTTAGTTTTTGTGGTGGGTAATTTAGAGCTTCGATGATTGAATTGTCTAAAAATCTAATTCAATTTTCAATATGGAATTTATCCATTTATCTCATTCGATCTTATCAATAATTGAATTCAATCAATACAAAATCGTAAGATTTATTACTCATTGCATTTACTATTTGCGAATTAAAATGACAATTTGATTTTGTTTCTTTCAATTTATCAATTTTAGAATAAAATAGTAAGAATTTTTAAATTACATATTTAACTTAAGAGAAAAATAATCAGAACATAAAAAAGATAATTCTTTCTTAAATCAATCTGCATAAGAATTTATTCATTTTATAAATCAGTGAATAGTTTGTAATCACTTTAAATCAATTACTTGATATTGAATAAAGTTAGATAAGGATTAAGTCTAATTTATATTGATTTAATTTTGATTCGATTGAATAATTTTCTTCAATTCGCAAAGTATAAATCAAATGAAACATTTTTGGTAGAAAATATTTGGTAAAAATTAATTAATTTATATGATTCTCAACTCAAGAAAGTAGAAAATTATTAATCATTTAAATGAATTTTGCCAACCGATTTGTTGAAAATTTAATTATAATTACAAATCGAATTAAGGAATTGTGGTGTTCATAATAATAGTCGAAATATTATTTTTAACAATTCAACACTTTTATGACACTTTTTCAATATCCAATCTGCATACCAATCTGTGGTATACCCTTGTCTAATTTTGAAATCGTTATGTGTGGCAACACGGTTTTTATGTAGAGTACATATATTTTCTCTTATGCATTTCACATTATTAAGTATACAACACACACCGTGTGTTTATTGTGAACACATATCAATCCAAATTGTATGGTATGGATTTTTTAAAATTTTGTTTGTTTCCAGTTTTTTATATTTCGTAGATTCTTTTGCTGATTTGTTGGTAACATCATCACCATTTTTCTTTTTAATTAGGGCTCGGAAGTTGATGTAAATACAGCCAACCAAAAAAAAAAAAAAGTTGTACACTTATATCAACAAATTTTGAACCACATTATTTCTAAAACTTTTTTTAGCTAGCACAGCTTAACAAAAAGAAAATAAAAACTTATTTTATTGACTAATTTTGGCTTTTTCAAACTCGTAAAATTAGCCGTTAGGGAATTGTTAACATAACCTCAAAAACACTACAATTATTCAGGCAAAAAAAAAAAAAAAAACTTGTACACTTTGCAGAATTTCAAAAACACCAAATTAATTGCTTGTAACGCTAGTCTCATTCACTTTATACTGTTTTATATCTATTTTGAGTTGAATAAATATTTTTTTTGTATTTATTTTATGGGAAAATTTCCATGGGTGTGAATATAGGCCGTTTTTTGATACAATTTTTAAAAATTTGTGTTTCAAACTGGACTTTTTTTTTCTAAAAGCAAATTATGCATCAACAATTTTAAAACTTTTAACCACTTTTTAAAACAAAAAAAAAATACCAAAATGGAATTGATACTCGTCATATTAAAAGCGTTGAAACATATTTCAATTAGGAATGCATATTTTTCAATTTTATGTACACAAAATCGATTATAAATGCACAAACTTCCTTGCCCTTATAATAATGTTTAAATTTGTGCACCAGTACAAATTTTATTTTTCAGTAATTATATGTATGATATGGTGTAGTATGATGTTCTCTTACTTTTATGCATTTTACTTTGTTCGTTATCATGTCGATTAAAAATTATTTTATATAGATTTCGCTGGGTTTGCCGGATTTTATGTTTGTCTCAGATTTTGTGACTGTATGAGTGTTATTGAAGCTGTTTTTTTAAATATTTAATATACTAACTTGGTAGATTTAACCCTTAAATGATAATTTTGTTGCATATTTTTTGCAAAAAGAATTCTGAGAGTTGGCCTTACAAAACATTCATAAAACTTCAATTGGAAATTTTATAGAGAAATTAAAATAATAATAATAAATATCTTCTAATAATTTCTGTTCAAATAAGTTTATCGAATAAAGCTATTAAAACATTAAAAAAAAATATTTAAATAATAAGTTTAACATATTAAAATACTAATTATTATTTCATTGATTGTTCAGTTTTATATATTTAAAAAATCCTTTAAATTATTCGAATAATAAATAAAAATATTTGTACAATCGTTTAAAATTTCGAAAAGTTTAAAATTTATGAAAAATCATTAACAATTTTCTAATAATATTAAAAAAAAAATAACCAGATAATCAATAAAAAATACTCCACCGAGTATTTAAATATTTCAAGTAATCGATTGTAGTATTCCAACAATCGATTGCAGTATTCGAATAATCGATTTCAGTATTCGAATAATCGATTTCAAAATTCGAATTATCAATTTCAGTATTCAAATAATTGATTGTAGTAATCGAATAATCGATTGTAGTAATCGAATAATCGACTGTAGTAGTCGAATAATCGGTTGTAGTAATCTAATAATCGATTGTCGTAATCGAATAATCGATTATAGTAATCGAATAATCGATTGTACCAATTGTAGTATTCGAATAATCGATTTCAGTATCCGAATAATCAATTTAAGTATTCGAATAAGCGATTGTAGTATTCGAATAATCGAATAAAACATTCATAAATAAAGTTGTTCATTCAATTAATGAAAAGATAGTGGAATTCATAATTAATTGAAATTATTTTTAATTTCTTAACAGCTAAACCGAATAAAATATTCGTTTTCTAGATTAACTTTAGTGAGTGATTAGACCAACACACAAACAAAGTACTACGCGTATAAGAAGAAAAAATTAAAAATAGATAGCAAAACATGCATTTATATAATAATATGCATTCATTGCAAAATATGCATTTATAGCAAAATTTGCAAAATAGCAGTGTTTATACCAAAATATGCATTTATACCAAAATATGCATTTATAGCAAAATATGCATTTATAGCAAAATATGCATTTATAGCAAAATATGCATTTATAGCAAAATTTGCATTTATAGCAAAATATGCATTTATAGCAAAATATGTATTTATAGTAAAATATGCATTTACAGCAGTATTTATAGCAAAATATGCAATTATTGCAAGGTTTGCATTTATACCAAAATATGCATTTATAGCAAAATATGCATTTATAGCAAAATTTGCATTTTTAGCAAAATTTGTATTTTTAGCAAAATTTGCACTTATAGCAATATATGTATTTATAGCAAAATATGCATTTATAGCAAAATAATTATCAAAATACGCATTTTAGCAAAATAATTATAAAAAATATGCAATAAAATTTTTTTATAGCAAAATATGCATTAACAAATCGATGCCATTCTGTTGCACATTTATTAATTCGTCAAAGATATTTGAAAAATCTAAATCTTAAACCATTTGTATCGAAGATTTAGGCCGTGTTTTTGGGATGTGAGTTAAACACTTAATTACACACTCAATGAAAAAGTTTAATTAAAAAGTTTCATCAAAAGATGAGGCTTTTAAATAAATTTTAAGAATTTTTTTTGTTCACTGTAAAGAAAAGTTTTATTAGATTATTGAACCATTTCATTATTTCTTTCCATTGAAATTTACTCTTTATGGAGATTTACATATGGTACGATATGTAGTAAAGACCAAATTGTTAATGTAGCAATTTTAATATGTATATTTATGTTACTCTCAATTTTATTTATTTTTTGTCTACCTGCCCTTTTGAATGTTACATTTTAAAACTGTGTGATTAATTTTTTTTTTTGTCGGCATTTCAATCAATATGCTGTCAATTTTAATTTTTCATCATTTTTCATTTAGTAGCATGAGTACACCCCCTGTGTCTACTGTGTACTCACATTTTCGAATAAAATGCCGAACAAAAGTGAAGTGTAAAAAATATTACTTATTAAGAATTTTCCTTTTCTTTCTTTCTTCTTTTTTTGTTTTTATGGTCGACTACCTAGGATTAAAATTAATTTTTTGTGAAGTGTTGTTGTTTTAGGATAATATCGTGGTAATGTTTGAAATTGTGTTAAATATGACAAATTTGATTTTAGGAATTTTTGTACGTGATAGCAGTTGTTGAAAATTTAAAGATTGAAGAATATAAAACAACATCGTATGAAAGACTTATTTAAAAGCCTTCTTAGAATTCATTAATTACCAAACAACGAAACAAACTAAAAAATGTAAAATACCTGATGAGAAAAGTTCTGATAAATTGAGACCTTGAATTAATTATGAGAGCCGCAAGTAATATATGAACCAATATTGTGTCGTTTAATTGAAACGTAAACAACAATACTAAATATTGCCTCGAACATGTCGAATTTTGTTCTGGAGAAAGTGGTTTTTGCGGGGAGTTCTTCTTTATTACTTTAACATGAAGAAAGGAGCGGCCGAGAGCGATCGAATCCTAGTGGCGAGCATGCTCGATTTAAACAATCGTGTCGGAGGTGGTTTGGAGGAAACGGCCGGGTCAACCCAAAAAATTTTAAGACAAAGAATTGAAATCGTTGTGGGCGAATGCTCTATGTGAACCCTTTAGGAGTTGTCAGAATCATTGGGAGCAGGCCTGAGAGGCATGGAATTGATTTAAAAGCAATGAAATTAGGTGACATACGAGTTGAACCAACGCGACGTCGAAAGGCGATTTTTTTTCTTGTGAACTGCTCATCTAACGCAAAGAATATAAAGGTTTTTTGTTTGCATCGCATTCTGACTGCCGATAAAAAATGGATTCATTACGCGCTAAAGTCATGTGTTTTGCCCTGAATGCCATCAAAAACCTTCGCAAAGCTTGTGCTTTGTATTTGCAGGAGGAACCAGCGCTGCGTGATCTATTACGAGCTGCTCAAATCGAAGGAAATGATCAAGGGGGAATGTTATCGGACTTAACACATGCGTTTGAGCCGCGCTCTGTAGCAGGAAGTAATCTTGCAGCATGACAACGCTAGGCCACATGTTGCAAGACCTATCAAGACTTTCTTGAAAACGCTGAAATGGAAAGTCCTACTCCCACACATGACTTGTCCCAGCAGAAGTTGCCCCAAAAGACGCGTCGTTCTTCCGAGCTTGTAGCAGGAAATTACCATAGTGATAATAAAAAGTTATGGCCAGCGATGTACAATTACAATACTTTAAGTAATATAATTGTAACCATTTATTCACAATAAATCCGTAAATTTTGAGAAAAAAAATGCTTATTAATAATTTATAACACATCGGCTGAAAAATACGTAGGGTGACACATATGATTTTTTGAAACTACCAACCTTCCAATAATACCTGTCAAAATATAATGACAATTCCTTCATAAGTGAACAAGTAACAGCTGTTTTTACAGCTACTTTTGCAATTTTGAAAATAATGGATTAAAAGCAATTGCGTGTGTTGATTTATCATTACTTTTTAATGGGGAAAATCACCGTTCAAACCAAAGCTTGGCTTGATAGGTGTTATTCTGACTCTGTTCCATCGAGACACATGGTAGAAAAAGGGTTTGCTGACTTTAAACTTGGTCATACAAACACCGATGACGCCGAACGCTCTGGTCGCCCAAAAGAGGTGGTGATATCGGAAAACACCAAAAAAAAGTTCACAAAATCGTTTTGGCAGACCGTCAAGTGAAGTTGCAGGAGATAAGGTGGTACCATAAAGATACCAAAGGAACGTGTCAGCTTTATTTTGCATGACCATTTGTCCATGAGAAAGTTGTTTTCGAATTTGGTTGCAACACCCAAAATATTCAGCAATCACATTTGAATTTGGTTGTGCTAACCGAATTTATTGGTTTTCGCAACCAAACTTAATTTTTTAATCGGTTACTATTTATTTTTCTGTGTGTATATATATTTCCATATTACATTATATGTTCTTTGAAAAATGGGATCCCACGAGATTTCATTTAATATAACTTGATCCGATAAATGCGTTTATATAATTTGATTAAGTAATATAGAAGTCCTGTTTTCCATAAAAAAAACTACGTTATCCGCGTCATATAACCTGGCATAACTGATCGGAAATGGGTTAATAATAACATATATAAACTAAATCATATTTACATATTTTCTTTAAAATTTTCCATTGCTGCCAACTTGACATCGTTATATCTATTCCCCATATTTCAATTAATTACAACGTAAGATACGAGATTATACAAAAATATTTAAAAATCTCTTAAATATCTTTTTAAATTTTCAGTCATAACTTTTGAATTTATCGACAGATGTTGTTAATTTTTCATAACAATTTTCTTAGCAAAATTACAAAAAGAATGTGATTACTATTTCAAAGGACTACATCATACTACTATCATAGTTGGATTTCTTGTTGTTAATATAATAATATGATGAAAATATTTCGTTAGTTTAAAAACTGGTATTACAAACTTATATAAATGATTTATTTAAAACCTCAAATTTGGCACCCCTTTTTAGTTTCATCATCATCATCATTATCACCATCACCAACTAAATCTAAAAAGTACAGTTGTCATATGTAATAAATTCTATTTATACTGAGCGGAAAAAATATTAAATACATTAGTTGACAATTATTACCATCAACCAACCAAGCATCAACACAATAACAAAAACGAACTACATTCAATACAAATCTAAACAAAAAAACAAAAAAAATACATCTAAATGTTAACAACCACCAACACCACCCTGAATATATAAAAACAGCACGTTGAAAACCCTCCAAAAAGAGGGTTAGCCAGCCAAAAGAAGAATAAAATCAACAAGCTTTCAAAAGAGTCCATCCAGCCTCAAAATGATTGATATTATAAACAAAATTATGGCTTATGGTTAAAATAGTAAACGAAAAAAAAAATAAAATTTAGAGTAGAAAAGTTCTAAATACAACTAAAAAAAGGAAGAAAAAGGTGTGATAAAATAAAATGGTACATCTATCTACTCATAATATAACGAGTGGCAATTTTCAAAAAAGAAGAAAATTTTAATATTCTTATGGCAAACAAAAAAAAAAAAAAATTAACCAGCTATTGACTTAAGGAGAAAGAGAGCATCATAATGAGTAAAATTTGGAGGGTTTTTTTTTCAACTAAAATGTATAAAGTTTAATATTTGAATTGTTTTTTTTTCAAATTCAACTTTTTTTACTCAGTGATTATAATTCTGTTCCTTTTTTCGTGTAATACCAACTGAAAATAAAAAAGAATCTATTTTTGCAAATTTGTATCTAAAAATTATTTTGGGGGATGAAATTGTATATAAAAATTGTATGTTTATTTCCATTATTGTTGGGATGTGGCGCAAACAAGGATTTTCTTTTTATTATTATTATTTATTTGAAATCTTAACATATACAACGTCGTTGTTTTAAGCACATTAAATGAGCAGGCGTTTTTTATGTTGAGTGTCGAGTGTCGTCGTTGTCGTCGTTACGATGTTATAAGCAAGAAAATTTTTTAAGAGAGCATAGAACAATTTTAGTATAAATATTTGTATTTATACTTCAATTGATTTTTTCATAAATTTAAAAGAATTAATTTGAAGTTGTTACATGCACACACTCATGTCATATAAACGGCAGAGTAAATGTAAAATGTACTCGATTAAGTCTCAGTTATAAGGAACTAATTTCTATATCCCGATGTTTCATAAAAAAAACTCTATTAATACTAAATCGATTGTAATTAAAAAACTTCTTGTAATACACTCACAAAAAAAAGTCTTTAATGGCAACTGAAAATTTTGCTGTTATCACGGGGAAATTATGCTAATTTGAGCCCAGCGGCATATTTTGCTAATCTTAGCACAACACATCTCTGCTGACGTGTAGTACAAAGAAATTTGTAGAAAAAATAGTGTCCGCTACTAAATTTTACTAAACTTTTTTAAAGTGGAACTTAAAATCTGTTTTCTTAAATCAGCAAAAAATTACTAAATATTATTAATATTAGTACAAAATTTCAAAATTAATTTTTTTATGGAGCATCAAAATTTTTTTTATTTTATTTATTTTTTTCAAAAAATATTTTAGACAAATTAAAAAAAAACAAAGATTTAAAAATTGTAAAAACATAAACGAATTTATCATTTAGTTTTAATTTGGTAATTTATGTTTTGAAAAATATTTTAGTTAAATTTTTTTTTTACTTTCAAGGTCAAATTTTAATTGTTTTTAGGGCTGATTTTTAGAACTAAAAAACTTTTTAGTGCTATTTCAAGTGCATGCGATTTTTAGACATGAGTCGATATATTCACTTCCGATTCATTTTTTTAATCTATGTTACATTTTTAGGCAATTTTATTTTATAGGTGTAAGTTTAAATTAGAAATAACATTTCCTTTTCTAAAATTTTTGCTAATTTTAGCAAATAGGTTTTCAAAAATTTGTAAAATGATTTCTGAAATTAGCAACAAAACTTTGTAAATATTCTGTAAAAAATTCTGTAATTTATAAAATTTAAATAGCAAAAATATTTGCTAAATAATAATATTTTTTTTACCAATAATCAGTATAAAAATAGTAAAGTGGGGTTTAAAACTGTTTGCAAATTTTTCTACTAACTTTTTTTTCCTAGTGTAACGTGGGGTCACTATATAAATTAACATGTAATATATTGGGTGTAATAAATTTAAAATGTGGCATACACAACAGATGGCGTATATGTTGCACATGGTTTGTGTCTTTGATAACTTTTTTTAGGGTATACATCTGCTATTTATTCTCACTTAATCATTGAACGAAATAGTGTAAACAACAAAGTTTTTAATTAAAGTAATTAAATGTGATAAAAAAAAACCCACAAAACTTATAACAAATTGTGAAATTGTTGTAGGCTGGCCTCTATCCGGATTTTATTTTTGCCTAAGGAAATCATCAGGAGACGACTAGTGTTTTTCCCGATATATGTAAATTTAAAAAAATCAAGTTTTTTTGCTGCAAAAATATCGAATTTTATGCCATTAATTTGCTGGAAGTTCCTATTTACTTCTTCAATATGAAAAAAAGTGCAGCTGAAGCACATCGATTGCTGACCTAAGCTTATCCTGAATATGTTCCATCGATTTCAACGTGCGAAGTGGTGATTTCGACACGGAAGACAAAGACCGCCCAGGTCATCAGCCAAAAGAGTTTGAAGACAACCCGAAGTGCAAGAAATCGTATGTGAAGCCTGGTGAGTTAGCCATGTCAACGCCAAAGCCGAATATCCATGGTGCCAAGGTAATGCTCTGTGTTTGATGGAACCAAAAGGGTCCCATCTATTATGAGCTGCTGAAATCGGTCCAGACGATCACAGCGGACTTGTACCGAAACACAATTGATTCGTTTAAATCGAGCATTGGACGAAAAACGACCAAAATATGCGACCAGACATAAAGCCGTAATATACCATCATGACAACGCTCGGTAACATGTTGCAAGACCGGTTAAAAACTATTTAAAAAATAGTGGTTGGAAAGTTTTGTCTCACTCGCCTTATAGTCTAGGTCTTGCCCCATCTGACTTAATCTTGTTTCGATCAATGCAGAACGCTTCCACTGGAATACGCTTCACTTCAGAACAGGGTATCTGAAATTAACTTATTTAATTAGTTTTTTTTTGACTAAAAAGGAGCAGTTTTTTTGGCGCGGAAAGATGAGATAAGGTCATAGCTTACAATGGCCAATACTTTTAATAAATTTATATTGTACCAATGATTCACAATAAACGCCCAAAATTTCCAAAATCCGCTATTTATTAAAAATTATTAATCTGCCTTATTTTAGTTTTTAAAGTTGTTCAAGGATATTTGACTGCCACTGCAAGGATTTAAAAGTTTTTTCTTTGCTTAGTTTTAAGGCACAAACAGAATTAGCTTAATTGAATTCAGCTAGATATGGGTTTCATACCCATTAATTAAAATTTTTTTCAAATTGAAAATTTTTATTTCTTAAATTTCGTTTTATGCCAAAAGAAAGCTTAAGTCAGTTAGGCCAATAATGTTTCAGCCTTCAGCCTTATAAATATAATAATGTTGCCAACTAATTTGCATATGTTCTAAATGTAGATTAGATTAACTACACTCAGAAAAAAAAGTGAGTAGAAAAATTAGTAAACAGTTTTCAATTCCACTTTACTATTTTTGTAGTGACTTTAAGTAAACAAATTATTATTAAGTAAATTTGTTTACTATTTACATTTTACATATTACAAAACTTTTACAAATTTTTCTTGTTAACTTCAGAAATCATTTAACAAATTTTTAAAAACCGATTAGCTAAAATTGGCAAAAAAAATACTAATTTTGAAAAAGTGGATATTGAAGAAAATGTTATTTCCAATAATGTTACAAGGGTTAAAAAAAGAGATCGGAAGTGAAAATACTTTTCACAACCGACTCATATCCAAATATAGGACATCCACTTAAAATAGCACTAAAAATCTTTTTAGTTCTGAAATTTAACCTTGACATGAAAAATAAAATACTAAAAATATTTTTCAAAACAAAAATTAGCAAATTAAAACAAATTGATAAATTCGCTTACGTTTTAACTATTTTTTAAGCCTTTGAATTTTTTTTTATAAATTAAAATTTTGCTATATTTCACAATTCATTGAGCGTACAGCAATTTACTCAAATTTAGTAGCGCTTACTAATTTTTTATACTAATTTGATTGTACTAATATTAATAATACTTAGTAATTTTTTTTTGCTGATTTTAGCAAACCAATTTTAAATTCTACTTTACAAAAGGTTTACTAAAAATTTAGTAGCAGCTACTAATTTACTGTAATACACGTCAGCAGACATGTGTTGCTAAGATTAGCAAAAAATACCGCTGCACTCAAATTAGCAAAATTTCCCGTAATAACAGCAAAATTTTCAGTTGCCATTACAGACTTTTTTTTTGGTAAAAGTAGACACCTTTATCAACAGAAATAGGCTTTAAACTTTCAATTCTGCTGGGTAGATACGAAAATATCAAAATGTCCTTGCTTAAATTATTTTTTACCACTTTTTACTTTTGTTTTGTTAATTTATATTGAAAAGTATAAAATTTTACTTTTACTTTAAATAAATTATATTTGGGCTTAAAAGGTTTTACAAAAGGCCAACCCTTGGTCTCCTGAATGCTTTTACACCTAAAAACTTTCGATCATAATCCCAACACTGGAAATGGGGGCCAAACGGTCATAATGGCTACAATGAGAGATTTGTAACACTGATTATGTATATTCATAATTGTAAATATAATTATAAAAATTTTAAGCTGTTATTAAAGCCAATTAATTTAGAATATTATAAACGTTGAATAAATTATAATAATTTCTATTAAAATCTGAAAAATAATTTGTTTACGTGTAAATATAACCTCAAAATATGGAAAGCAATCACAAAAATATAAAAGCAGTAATAAAAATTTAAAATACATCATGCTAAACTGAAATTGGTTAAAAATAAATTTAATGAAGAATGTATCAAGAGTGTATTGGTATGGAAAAAAAAATGTGGGTGATGAAAATCTTACATCTAGGCTCAGTTTAAGTTAAGAAATGATGTATGAATGGGTGGGTGGGTGAAAAAAAATGGAAAAACTTTTTGTTTTTTTTTTTTTTAATTTTGGAACGAACATTTACATTATTCATACTAACCAAATACATGGCCAGTTTATTGATATCCAAATTAGCCAATTGACTAACGTCGGTTGTATTTAAAATATTCAGCATCAAACTAATATCGGCGGCTGTTGGCATTGGTGTTGAGGACAAGGCGGCAACAGCAGCATTAGCTTGCTGTTGCAATGTTTGCTGTTGCTGCTGTTGTTGTTGTTGTTGCAGCTGTTGTTGCTGCTGCTGTTGCAGCTGTTGTTGCTGATGTTGTTGTTGTTGCTGCTGCTGTTGTTGCTGCTGATGCTGTTGTTGTTGCAATTGATGTTGCATAGAAGCATTTTGAGCTGCATTTTGTGCTGCAGCAGCAGCGGCAGCTGAAGTACTTGGTCCAGTCGATAGTGAACTATTATTTGATTGTATCAATGATTGTAAACTACGACTACCAGGATCTTGATTTGATGCGGTAGTCGAAGCTGAACCACCAGTAGCACTTTGCATCTGCATTTGCATAGATTGTAAAGTCGGTGTAGTTGGTACTGATAGTGGTGGCGTAGAAGAAACCAAAGCTTGTAGCTGCATGGAGGAGGGGGGGATTTTTAAGATTTTTTTCTTTTTTTTTTTTAGGTCCATTGTATAAAATTTTAATGGGTTTAGCTTATAATAATGCATGATGGGTTTATTATTATTTTTTTTTTTGCGTAGTCAGATTTGAGAAAATTAAAATTTGTTATATTTTCTTTTAGATTGTTGTAGTAGTAAAGTAGTTCTTTTTAAGGGACATCATGAAGGATTTAATGAAACTTTTGTTAAAAATATAAAATTCAGATTTCTATTATAAAAATTTTGTCTTTAATTTTTTCCTAAAACATCAAAAATTTAAATAAAATAGTCATACATTGAATAACAATGATGGAAATATGGGTTTTTACTAAAAAACAAAACATTTTTTTTAATTGAATTTAAACCTAAGAAAGCTGTTTTCAAAATGGGTGCCACATTTGCTCACAGTGCACCAAAAACACCGTTTCAATGATTCTGAGAGCTATTTGGAGCTGTTTCGGCGAGATAAAAAGGACTTTTTGCGTCAGTATGTAACAATGGACTTGGAAATGCCACTTCACTCCCGAGCCGAATCAGTAGTCAGCTGAAGAATCTAAAGACCCGAAAAATCCAAAGACGCAACAGACAGCTGGTAAAGTTATGTTATCTGTATTATGGAATGCGGCTGTAATTTTGTACATTGATTACCTTGAAAAAGGCCAGACCATCAATAGCGATCACTACATGGCCCAATTAGTGAGTTTGAAGGAGGAAATCGCAAAAGAAAATGGCCTTATATGAAGAAGAAAAAAGTGCTATTTTACCAAGACAACGCACCGTGTCAATTGCTTCCGCACCTACCGTATTCGCCAGATTTGGCTCAAAAAAAAAGCTCGCTGGAAAGAGATTTGGTTCGAATGAAGAGGTGATTGCCGAAAAAGAGGCCTATTTTGAGCCCAAAGATAAATTATTTTATATAAAACAGGTGTCGAAATATTAGAAAGGCGTTGGAGTGATTTCATCGTCCTCGAAGGACACTATGTTGATAAATAAAGTTGAATTTTGCCAAAAAAAAAAAATGTTGTTATCCTACGGACTATTCAGCCGTTATGGCATCGAGATATTTTAACCACAAATTCCAAAAGAAAAATTCTACATTAAGATTAATTTTTGTGATAAAATTTCTTACAATGTAATACCCCACCAGCGCGAATGAAACTTAGATATGTAAAAGAGAGGTTTCATGTCCTTTAACGATATTTTTCCGCAGATCTTTTTGTTACTTTTTTCAACAACTTGGCAAGCTTATGCTTATGTTGTGCTGATTTTTTCAAATTTCAAAAACTTTCTAGCATGTCGAACAAACAATTATGCAAAAAATTATTTTTTTTCCCCCCGTTTGTAAACTCTAAACATCGGAGATGGTAGGAGATTCCCTTGTTAGTGTTCTAATGAAAAAGGTCTTGTTAGGAAAAGTAAAACAAACTGTGATATTGTTTTATACAAATATTTGTGTCAGTATTTCCCACCATTTTATTTTCATAAAAAAATAAAAAATCTTTCTTGCCAAAAGTTGAAGAGCTTTAAATTTAAAATTGTTTTTCTTATACAAAGTTTATAAATTCTCCCAATGTAAATAATAAAATAAAATATTTTTACATATTTTTTTTTTTTAATTTTATTATGTTCAACATTGGCCATGGAAGCCATTGTTGGTCTAATCCCCTTAAATATCTTCATTAGAGCTTCAGCATCATTGGCTGCACGCAGATTAAACTTTGAAAATGATGGCTCTTTTAATGTTAAGGGTCATATGAACTGCTTAGGTATGCCGACAGACCGTATTAACACTGAATTGAGAAACGGTAGGAAATTCAAGGTTGTCATCTTAAGCAGGACGGTATTGGGAAGCGGGTGGTTCAGTAGTTGACACTCGCAGTGTAAACTGGTACACTAACGGGTCGAAAATTGACTCCGGTGTGGGAGCGGGGGTCTTTGGACCCAACACGAGGATGTCGGAGCCAACGGGCAAGAGGCCAACGGTATTCCAAGCTGAACTGCATGCTAAACTCATATGCGCTAGACTGAATATTGATAAAGGTATAAAGGGCGCATATATTTCGATCTTCTCTGATAGCCGATTGGCACTCCAGGCTTTGTCGTCGTGGACATTCGCTTCAGGAATAGTTCTGGAGTGTTTTGATACCCTTCAACAGATGGCCGCGCGTAACAGGGTTACTCTTTACTGGATACCAGGTCATCGTGTACATGTTGGTAACGAGGTAGCGGACGAACTAGCTAAAATGGGTTCTTCCACGCCATTAGTAGGACCGGAACCCTACTGTGGGGTAAATTGGTCCACCATAGCAACGCTGGTTAAGGAGGGAGAACTACTACTGACAAAGGACCTTTGGAACAATTCTTTGGGGATGAGACAGGCAAAACTCTTGGTTAACCCCTTTTCCTATGGGAAAATTTTAGATCTTGCTAGGAACGACATTAGGTTACTAACAGGGTTTCTTACCGGACACTTCGGATTAAACTACCATTTGTGGAAGATGAATCTGTTAGAATTGCTTCTGTGTCGTCTATGTCTGAGTGTGTTATAATGCATAGGAACAGAAGGAAAGTTTTCAATAGGGAATTTTAAGGTCCAAAGGATATTAGGAACTCTTCTCCATCTCCTATATTAAAGTTTATTATATAATACAGAATTTGGTTTAGTTTTGTAATCCTCCATACAAAAGAGCCATATGGGTCGCAGTGCCGACCGTGGGGCCAGATCTTGGTTGAAAAGTTCCTGCGCTCACCAAGAGATGGCACTGCTAGCTCCAAACATTTTTTTTTTCTCAAGTTGGTATAACCGTCCTGATAACACATGCAAAGTTGCAAGTCATTCTGTCAATTCTTTCTTTGTTTACAAGCCATTTGAAGTTAACGTGTCATTGATTTTTTTTTTAATATGGAAAAAATTGAATATCGTGCAGTCATTAGATTCTTTGTTTTGAAGGGTTTAAGAGCAAAGCAAATTTATGAACAATTGTTAGAAGTGTATAAGGAGTCCTCACCTTCAAAACGCACCGTTGAATTTTAGGCTGGTGAATTTAAACGTGGTCGTACCAGCCTTAAAGACGATCCCCGCGAAGGACGACCAAAAACTGCAACCACAGCTGAAATAATTGAGCAGGTACATAATATGGTTAGTGAAGATCCAAGTTTGACTAAGTGTGAAATTGCTAATGCCATAGGCATCTCAGACGAACGAGTACTCCATATTTTACATGAAGAATTATGTATGAAAAAACTGTTTGGAAAGTTAACAATTCAACAAAAACTGGATCGAAAACAAATTTCTCAGCGTAATTTGGAGCGTTTTAAGCCGAATAAAACCGACTTCTTGCGTCGTTTTATAACTATGGATGAGACTTGGATCTACCACCATGATCCTAAATTGAAACAAGAACGTTTACAGTGGACTGAAGCTGGTTGTTCAGCTCCAAAGCAGGTAAAGTCACAACGATCAGCAAAGAAGGTTATGGCATCAGTTTTTTGGGATGCAAAATGAATTTTGTTGATTGATTATCTTCAGAAAGGTAAAACAATCAACTCTGAACATTGTTGCAGCCTTTTGGATCAGCTGGATGAAAAAATTCGTGAGAAAAAACCTGGTTTAAAGCAGAAAAAAATCATTTTTCGTCAAGACAATGCACCTGCTCACAAAAGTGCTTTGACGGTGGCTAAATTCAAAGAATTAAAGTACGAATTGCTTGAACATCCACCGTATTCACCAGATTTGGCTCCCAGTGACTACTATCTCTTCAGAAATATCAAACAATTTCTTCGTGGAAAGCATTTTTCGTCGAATGAAGAGGCCATAGCAGCCATAGATGGTTATTTTGCAGAGCTTCCGGAAAACCATTATAAGGATGGGATAAAATTATTGGAAGATCATTGGAACAAGTGTATTGAGTTTCTAGGAGATTATATTGAATAAAAAAATATATTTCGTAACAAAAACAGTATTCTTTCATTTCGAGCACAGGAACTTTTCAACTAACCTGTATCTCTTTCTCTCATTAAATGGCGATCAAACGTGTTTTGTAATTTTCCAGCAGTTAGGCTTAATTGAAAATTTTAAAAGCAATTATCTCGGAATCGCTTTTTTTTTTAGTTATGCCAGTCTTCTCGCAAATGAGCGATATGTAAACTCTCAAATGCCTTATAATCATTAATCTTAATTTTAGTTAAATTTTTTTACTCAGCTTTCAACAAAATGCTACAAATATGGTTACAGCATTCATTATTTATATCATTTTACTACTACACGAACTACTTTACTACAGACAATTACAGGAAAAAAATATAACAAATTTTCTTATACAGCGTTCTTATTTTAAACTTTTGTTTAATTTTTTTTTTTTTTTTGAGTGATGCCAAAAATTTGCAAAAGCCAAAAATATGTGGATAACAATGATGGAAAAAATTTTGGTTTTTTGCACATTTTAAGTTACTATAACGACTTATAATACTTTCTAATAACCAATTAATTACAGCCAAATTCAAATTGTTTTACAAATACCCAAACAATTTAGACAAAAACTACTTTTCTTTACTCTAAAAGAGTTAATTCAACAATAATTTACAAAAAATGTGCAAATTTATGTTTCAATTTTATGAAAATATGAAAATAGATAAATGAAAATTTTAAAACTTACTTTGGCTTTTTGTTGTTGCTTCAATTCTTCTTTTTTATAATTTCTTTGATAGGCGGTGATGACGCGTCGTAAGCGTGTATTTAAATCTTGCATTGAGGGCCACATGGAGGCCGAATTATCATCAATGGGTGCTTGAGTGGGTGGATAGGAACCAGCAACACTTTCTTCTTCGTCCAAGCCTAAACATGATGAGTTTGTTGTAGTATTAACGGTATCAATTTGCGTTTGTTCATTTGAATTTGATGATGAATTGGTGGTGGTGGTGGTGGTAGTAGAAGATGTGGATGTAGTGGTAGTTAAATTGATAGTAGTGGTAGTTGAGGTGATGGTGGTGGTAGTACATGTATTTGTGGTAGCCGTTTGGGCGGCCGAATTTGAAGTAGCTTCCTCAACGTTAACAGTTTCAGTCGATGTGCTAGCTGTAGGAGAATCAGCGCCCGCTGTAGTTGTAGCACCCGATTCAGAAACAGTGGCATCCATTGAATTGGAATCTGTAACGGCTGCTGCCGTATCGTTGCTATTATCTGTGGTAAGGGCATCTGTTTCAGATTTATCAGCTGCCACAACAGTTGCCGTTTCAGTTTCCGTATCCATTTTTTCATCAGCCTTTGTTTCATTATCGTTATTATCGCTAGATGTTGCTAATGCTTTGTTAGAAGTTTTACATTTTTCTTCTTCCTCAACATCTTCTTCGATGACCTTTTCTTTATTGTCATCATCATTTTTATTTTGTGTGTCTTCAACTGCAGCAACAGCAGCTGATTTTTTATTCTCCTCAACTTTGTCATTTGTGTCATTGACTGTAACTGTTTCGTCAGCGGTTGCCTTTTTCGCCAATTTTTTATTCTTACCCGAAGAGCTGGGACGTTCGGGTGCATCTAAAGGATCTTTATCTTTATCACCCGACGCTGTTAATTTGGTGGAATCCGAGTCTTTGGTGGCGGTGCCATCATCATCGATTTCTTCGACATCAGCATCTTGTTTGGAATTTGCATCATCTTCGATTCTATAAATTTGAGAAAAAGAAAAAAAAAAGTACAAAATTTTGAAATATAATTAATTTTTACGATAGTTATTTGGGAAAATAAGGACATGTAGATTTTAAAATTCATGCTTTTTTTAAAACATTAAATATAAAAGGATTTTTTTTTTTAATTTTTAAAAACATCTATTAAAGGAAGTTTAGTTTCAAAGTTTTCAAGTTATTAAAACAAGATTTTAAAAAGCTTACGAGCAAACGTTTTGAGTTATTTAATGAATGATTCGAATATGAAATGTTTTTTTTTCTATGTAATGATTTAAATTTTGATTACAGTTTGAATGAACATAATCTTCCAGAATTTTTAAATATTTATGACAATTTATATAATTGTTTGATTTCTATTATCAAATATTCTAAAAACTTCAAAATTTATAAGAAAATTTTAGAAAAAATCTCCCAGCATTTTTCTTATATGAGCATACATGGTCTTATATGAACTTGTATACGATCACGCATGACCATATGCACAGTTTAATATATTCCCATACATTATGTCATTTATAATCATATATCTTTGGATCCGAAATTTGAGGATATATGGTCGTATATCTTCATATATGGTCCAATATATGATTCATGTATGCTCATATATGAACATATTCGGTCATATACCCTCAAACTTCAGATCCAAAGAAATATGGAAACATTTGAGATGATGTATGGTTATATATTAAACTATGCATGGACGTATATAGTCATGTATGTATGTTCATATATAACTCAATGTATGATCGATCATGTATGCTCATATATATATTTCTATTTTTATATGGGGAGTATTTAAAAATGTTAATTCCATATTTGGTAAATTGTTAATAATATTGAATATTTTTTTTTTTTAAGAAAACAAAAGCAACTGTATTAAAAAATATACCAGCACCCCGTATCTGATGCAAGAAGTTTTCGCATAGAGAAATTCATGGTCACCCTACTTTATACAGGGTGACTTAATAGATAATAAAGTTGATAGCATTTTTACTGGAATTTTTTAAAACTTTTAACAGTTAAAAGTGTGAACATTTTGTTTTTTTAAAATTTATTATTAGATAGAGAAATTACATGAATACAGGCAGGGCCTTATTATCTTCTTTAGATTAATATATATAATTAATTGCCTGTGACTCATCCTATAGGCGGCAGAACAAGGTTGCATTTTAAATGTGTTTTACGAAAACTTTATCTATGCGAAAAATTTATGAACAAATGCAGTATTTCTAAGTTAACTTTTTTTTAATAAAATCCCTATTTGAGTAAAAATTGTTCTCAATTACTTTATTTAGAATTTCCCAATTTTTTCTAATTTTCTTAAAAAAAAAATATTATTTTATAATATTGGTATAATTTTGAAACATTTTTTATGAAAAAAGTATAAGGATAAGCAATTATTTTAAACTAAAAATTTAAGGGTGTTTAAAAATTTCCCAGTATTTTCTGATGTTTTTTCTTAAATATCTTTATTTAAGTATATTTTTAAGTACTTTTTTGGTACAATTTTGGGCTCATTTTGTAAAACGTAATGTTTAAGAGTTTCAAAATTTTGTATCAAGAATATTGGGAATTTTTTAATTTTTCAAAAAAAAAAAATACCGTTTTTTTCAAACCAAACTTTATTGAATTAAAATTTAGTTAGTACTTTTTAAAATGTCAAAAGAAAATAATTTCTACTTTTTTGGTATATTTTTAGGCCCATTTTGTAAAACGAGACATTTAACAGTTTAAAAATTTTGTATGAAGAATATTGGGAATTTTTTAAATTTTTCAAAAAAAAATCTCGTTTTTATTTCAAACTAAACTAAACTTAATTGATTTAAAATTTGTTCAGTATTTTTTTAATTTTGATAGAGAATAATTTCCCAGTATTTTTGGACTAATTTTGGTTCAAATTAACTATTATTAGGTAGTTGAAATTGATATTTCAAAAAATGAAAACGTTGAAGCGTTTAAAAAATTTGTATGTGAAAAAGTAAAAAAAAATCCCAGTATATTTTATACATATTTTTTACAAAATAAGTTGTAAAAAGTGTCCGCATAAGTTTTCTTTAATAAAAAAACGCCGTTATTGAATTTAAAATTTCCATTATTTTTTTAATATTAAATGTTACACTATTTTTAAATTATTGAATTAAATTTTGAACAGTATTTTTTAAATTTCGATAGAGAATAATTTCCCAGTATTTTTTATCTCTTTTAGACTATTTTTTTTTTGGCAAATTAACTAATTTTGTATAGTTTTTATTAGATAGTTAAAATTGACATTTTTAAAAATGAAAACGTTGAAGAATTTAAAAAATTTGTATGTAAAAAAAGTCAAAAATTCCCAGTATATTTTATACATATTTTTCTTTTTTACAAAATACGTTGTAAAAAACTTTAATTATATTAAAAATATCCTGTATTTTTTTTTTTTAATTTTGAAATTTTACCAGTATTTTTTAATATCCTGCAAATTGCTATAATTTTAAAATATTTTTTTGTAAGAGATTAACAATTGTTATTTAATAAAAATATGTCCAGCCTCTGCCTTCTTTAAGAGGTTCTAGCTTATCTAAAACTTTGGATTCTGAAGAGATCTTTTGACGGATCAAAATACATGTATCAACCTAGCTAAAAATCGTTAATTTGCTTTGATTTTGTAAATATACGGAGGTTGAAAGCTAACTATAACCTAGAAATAATATGTTGCCCTAAAAAAATTTCCCAGTATTTCTTAATTTAAGGTCATACTTCTTAATAAATATAAAATTATACTACAACATTAAACAACTGTATGAATGTTAATAATGCATGAGATTATATATGTATTTATATCTTTCTGTGTGTTTTTTAAAAAATTAAACTTACATCGGCAAATTGGTTACAATTATATCATCGGCCGTTGAACCAACATGACCAGCAAAACATAATGCAGGATCGGAACGCATAACACGATACATTTCACAGCCATGTTTAAATGTGCCCACCAAAAGACTCTTATCGCAACAGGGAGGATTCCACCAAGAAGCAGGCACAGCATCAGCCATGGTAGGTGGGCGTATAGGAAGCTCGCTATATATTCGAGAGTATAGTAGGATGATAGATATAAAATGTAAATGATCAAATAATTAACATGAATTGAAATAAAATGTGTTTTAGTAAATAAAATTTTGATAAATAAAATTATGAGGAAAAAGAAAAATTATAAAAAATAAAAAATAAAATAAATAATTGATAACAACCAATTAGTTTTTAAAAATTATATAAAATAGTATTTGTTAAAAAAAAAATTATTAATGAAGTTTTCTTTTTGTAATTTTTAGTTAATGTCTTACGATTTCTTAAATGAATTAAAAGAAATCTTGTACTTACTAGAATGAAATCTGAAATATTATTTTTTTTTTTATTTTACAGAATTTATAAAAACTCAATGATTTGAATTGAATGATTTTAATAATATGCCACACATAATGGTAAATGAATAGATAATTTTTTTTTAAAGCAAATTAACATTAAATGCACATTACAAAACAGATATTAGATAAAAGTTATGGAAATGTTAAGGATTAAAAGGGGAAAATTTTAAAGTTAATATTTTCAATGTTTTAAAGTGTAGAAAAAAGTTTTTTTTAATTGAGGAATAATTTTTTTTTTATTATATAAATTTTGGCAAAGTTTTATACAAGCGTTTTTAGCAAAACACACATACATACATATACATATAAAAGGAAAGATTGAATATATATAAATTTTGTAATAACTCGACAAATTTGTAAATTATCTTTTAATTTTGTAAAAAGTTGTATGCAGCTAACTGTTAACTTTTCAATCTATCCTCGTTTGAAATAAAAAATAAATAAATTTACATAAACAAGGAATTTAAAACTAATTCAAAGACAATTATATTGCAAAACAAAAATTAAGAGATTTCAAACCAATAACAATAGAAAAAAAGTTAAACAATAGATTAAAGGAAAAACCAAAATAAAGTAGTAAGCAAAAAGTATTAAAACACATATATACGTATTGTAATATACATATAAAAGATTTAAGAAGACAAAGAAAATATAAATATATTCAAACACACATACCTGACAGGTGTATTCTCTTTAATTTGTTGTACCAAATCTCCAATCACCTCATGTTGTATATAATAAAGCATACGTACGCGTAATAAAACTCTGTTTAGAGAAGACAAAAAAAATGTAAAGAAAAAATTAAAATATAAAAATAAAATAAAATTTTAAAACAAAATTAAGATTTAAAAATACAAAATAAATAGTAGTAGTAGAAAAAAATTAGAAGCAGAAAAAGAATAAAGAAATACAATATTAGTTTAAAATGATTCTTTTGCTATGGGTTAATGTAATAATTTCGATTCCACACGACTCACTTATTCGCGTGTCTGCTTAAATGTTTTTTATAGGCTCCTTCCAAATACGAATCAGCATCATATTTTTCATGTTTACTCCAATGATTTGGATCTGTAATGTTTTGTGGTCCTTGGGTACCAATTTCTTTTTTAACTGGTTTTGTACCGGCCGCAGCAGCGGCGGCGGCAGCAGCCGCTACGACGGCTGCCTCTGCAGCTTCAGCAGCAGCTTGTGCGGCTAATTCTTTTTGGGTTTTACCACCATTACGTCCTAGAATAAGGAAACATTTTATTAATAATTTGACTCGCATAGTAATAATATCATAATATTTTTAATATATTTTTATTTATATCAATTGATCAACAATGTAGCAAAAAAAAAATATTATATCAAAAAAACATACTACTGAAAATCGAAATATATATAAACATACATGATCATACATAGGTTTTTATATGGTCATACATGGGCACACGTGGCCATATACGGCCATGCATGGTTGAATGCATGACCATACATTCTGTCATATACGACCATATATCTTCGGATATGAAATTTGAGGGTATTTGGCCGTATATGGTCAGATTTGATATATATAAGCATCCATGAATAATATTTGAGCATAAACGAGAATATATGTGACTATGTTCGGCCACATATCCTTAATTTTCGGATCCGAAGATATCTGATATATGACAGATCGTATATGGTCATATATAAGATCATATATGGTCATATGAGATAATCAATGGTCATATATGAGATCATATATGGTCATATATGAGATCATATATGGTCAAATATGAGATCATATATGGTCATATATGAGATCATATATGGTCATATATGAGATCATACATGGTCATATATGAGATCATATATGGGATTATATATGGTCATATATTGAATCATGCATGGACGTATATGACCATGTATGCCCATGTAAGATCATATACAACCCCATGTATGATCATATATGTTCATATACATATTTTAATTTTTACATGGGGTACGGAAAAATTATCACAAATAATTAAAAATATTTGTTTAAATTCAAATTCGTTTTCTAACAATTGTTTGCTTCAAATGTTTCGTTAAAAAATTTTTAACAAAAATAGTAACAAAAAGTTTTTTTGAATTTACCAATTCCATTGTTGGTCTATGAAAGATGTTTAATAACACACGAGTTTTGTAAATTTTTTCTGTGTACGAGGGGTACTATTTATATTTCGGGAATAGCAGATAATAACAAATATTTTTTTTAATGAAAATGGCTTTATTGTTTTTCGAAATATTCCCCTTGATGATCAATACACTTTTGCATTCGTTCAAACCATTTGTCTTAAATCGTTGACCACGCATATTACCTTTGATATTCGGGAACAAGAAGAAGTCATTGGGTGCCATATCAAGACTGTACGAAGTTTTGACTGTTTTGACTGCTCAAAAATTCACCTGTTTGACGAGATGTGTGAGAGCTCGCATTGTCATGATGGAGAATGATTCGTCTTCGGCGGTTGGTTTCACGAATTTCTCCGAAAACTTCCGACAAACAAATGTTCGTGTACCACTCAGAATTGACCATTCTACGTTGCTTAAGCGGAATAGTGGCCACATGACCCATTCGGCCAAAGAGACAGGCGACCATTTGCTTCGCTGTGCTTCTTCCACAAACAACTCTTTGTTAGATTTAGCTCGTCTTAGAATACCCAAACGGTCGATTGCTGTTTTGTTTCGGGCTCATACGCATATAAACATGATTCGTCACCTGTCCCGATTTAATACACGTCTTTTGAAGCACCACGGTCAAACTTTTTTATCATTTCCTTACACCAACCGGCGCGAGCCTTTTTTTGAGCGATTGATAAATTATGGGCTATCCAAGGAGAACAAAATTTTTTTTACAACTAAGTGTTCATGCAAAATTGAATGTATTAAAGTGGAACTAATGTGCAAAGATGCCTTTATCACACAATATATCACATAACAATCTTGCATTATCAGTTCACTCACTGCATCGATATTTTGTGGCACAACAACTGATTTTGGACGACCTCTCCGCTGTCCCGCACTCTCTCCGCTCGGAATTCGTCGGCGAACGAACTACGACTACGTTTGAATTTACTATACCAGCGATATACTGTGGTTTTTGATGGTGCTTTATCCCCATACAAAGAACTGAGTTCATCGACACATTCTAGTTGAGATAATCCACTTTGAAAGATGTGAAAAATAATCCAACGAAAACCTTCTCTAGAAATTTCCATTTTTTTAGCCAAATTGATTTTCTTAACTTACTGTAAACAAAACAAATAGCACTTGTACATCAAAACGTTGTAAGTACGTTTACGCTAAAAAATGTCAAACTTTATTATGGTGTTGCCAGATTTTAGCTATTGACATTAGTGTTGCCAGTTCTTAAAATATAAATAATATCCCTCGTAGGACTGTTCTCTTATATAAATATCCCACTCTTAACATTATACGACTGACGTCTTCTATATAACTGAAATTTTATACAAATGGTGTATTGTACGACTAGACTCGTAGGACCAAAGTCATATATGACTAAAAACTTACATGACTTATATGACTAAATCTGGAGGGTCTTTTGATTTACATATAAAATTTTTTGCTACACTGTCGATCATTGGTTAAATTATTAAGGTCTGCTAACTTATCAAAAAATAACCAGAGATTAAAACGTTACAATAATAAAATTAATATAAAAACTATGTAAGCCAAATTATTGTAATGTATTAAAAATAATTTTGATAATATTTTTTAAAACCATATTTAAATTTCAAAATCAACTGGTATTTATAACTTAAAAATCTGACACACACTAAAAGTTCTACAATTGTCACCTACCACAAATCAAATTTTTTAAAAAAATATTATTCCTAGCACACACACTAGGAATCAATTTTTGTTTGGTTTTAATTTTTTGAATAGAAAAAAAAAACACCTTTAAACAAATTAAGTCCACCGACACTTAAAGCAGATGACAATTAAATAACTTTTAGTGTATTACATTATTAAATATATGGAAAAAAGATATGGTACAGCAAGACAGAGCATATTACAAACACATTTGAATACTTTTTTCAATACAGTTACGGGTAGGCGCATCAAATTGGCTTTATACCAACAGCAACAAGTAACACTCACACAAACACCACCAATGGGATTACAAAGGATTGCAAAATTTTTTGTATGTTACCAATTGCGAAATGTTTTATATGAAGCAGAAATTTACAAAGGAAATTAAGAAAATTAAAATTTTTAGTTTCATTTGAAAAAGACTATTCATAATTATTTTGTTTAAATTAAATTTTTTGAAAACTATTTAGAATCAACTAAAATTGTTTAAAATTTATTTTGATTTTTTTTTTACATTTACTTCAAAATGATTCAATCATTATTATTAATAATTTTTAAAATTTACTTTTTTTTAAATTAATTTTTTTTTTATTTTTTTTGAAAGCTGTTTAAATTAACTTTAATACTATTTAACTATATTTGAAAACTGTTAAAATTTGTTTCAAAATTGTTCAAAATTATTTTTAAATAGTTTAAACTTAATTCAATATTGTTTAAATTTATATTAATTTTATTTTTTTTATTATTTTTAACTTTTATTTAAACCTTTTTTCTTTTATTTTTAACTTCTTAAATTTTTAATAATTTTATTTTTTTTTTAAATAAATGAAATAATATAACTATTGCTGAAGTAAATTTTAACTTTGAAGTAAACAATTTTGAAGTAAATTTAAACAATTTTGAAATAAGTTTCAACATTTTTCAAGTAGATTAAATCAATTTAGAAATAAATTTATTTCTTTTTTAAATCTTTTTTGTAATAAACAATTTTGAAATAAATGAAAAAAATGTTTGGCATTGAGGTGATGTTGTTGATGTAAATTCAAGCATTGTTGAAGTAAATTTAAATATCGTAGAAGTACATTTAAACAGTTTTAAAGTAAATTTAAAATAAATTTTAACAATTTTGATATAAATTGAAAAATGTTTGAATTAAATTTTGAAATGAATTTAATCATTTTAAATTTATTTTAAAAATATTTGAAATAAATAAAAAATAAAATTTTTGACTTGTTAAATTTTTGAGATATGGTTGTTTTTTTTATAAATAAAAATAATATTTATTTTATTTTAAAGTTACTTCAAAAATTGTTTAAACATACTTTAAAATTGTGTAAATTTTTTTCTAAACTGTTTTAATTTACTTGAAAATGTTGAAATTTATTTCAAAAATGTTTAAATTTACATCCAAATTATTTACTTCAAAGTTAAAATTTACTTCAGCAATTAAAATTATTACTGAATAAAATTGTTTGAATTTACTTCAGAATTGTTTAAAATTGTTAAAATTTTGTTTTAAATTTTATTTATTTTCAAATTGTTCAAATTAAATTATCTGATTTTTAGAATCAAAATTGAGAAAAATTGAATTTTACAATAATAAATTCTTATTCAAAAGTCATCAATCAAAACATAAACTAATAAATATGAAATTGGAGTCCGAAGGGACTCATAAAAGAGCACTTGAACCTTTTCAAATCATAGCCATATGAATGTTTTTCCTAGGCGATTAAGCATGTTTTTGAGTGTTCTTTTAAAAAGATTCATAAATATTAATTACACTGTCCAACAGCATTTTTGGAACAGAATAGCGACCCTATAATTCTGAAAGGGTATGTTGAGTAATCATTTTTGTGGAACAAACTTATGGTCCAGCACGTCTGAGTTTTTTTTTACAGTGGGTCAAAGTTTTCATTTTTTGGTCGAAGGGAGCATAATACTATATGAAAAAAATGCTGTAAGTTAATGTCTGAGAGAATTTTTATGGTCAGAGTTGTATTGTGGAATTGTATGAGGATTATTTTTGTGGAAGATCTTAGCCCTCTAACTGGTCTCTTTATGGGTCAATTTGACCCCTTTTTTCGAGAAAATCAAAAAATATCCTTTAAAAAAGGACATTTAAGGATTAAAATATACTACGAAAATGTTAGCCGGTGGGGGTCACCAAAGACACCATTGTTGTAAACTATTCTGTTCCATTCAAAAAGTCTTAATTTGTTGGACAGTGTTATTGTTAATGAATCATTTAAGATTAATTTTTGAATGTTGAAAATTTTCAAATTAGTCAATTATGTTTTGTTTATTATGACTGCAAAATTTGAGTGCTCTGAGAATGATCATATATGAGAGTCTTTTAAAAGTTTATTTCTCAGAGCTCAGAAATGCGTTTTGACAGTTGCAACTGACATTTTTTGACGTTCACTTCAATCTTCTGAAATTTCAATTGATTTTTCGTGTTTCTTAATTTCAATTGATATTTTCTGAGTTTTCCTTAACTGAATTTTAAACAAAATTTCTTTAACTTGTAAATTTCAAACAGAAATCTGAATGTTAATTAAATAGAAATTGTAAATTTTATATCGAAACTTTTAATTTTAACTAAAAACTGAATTGTAAATAAAAAGAAATCTATGTTTCTCATCTGTGTTTCTAAATTTAAAACTAAAGTAGAAATTTTCATGAAATGTTTTTAATTGGAAAATGTGAGCTCAAAAGATTTTATTATTCAATATCCAAATGAAAATCCTAATTTTTACTTTTTTCTTTTCTCTATAATGGAATACCCTCAAATAGAAACTTCTATAAACAATTTTAGAAGTTTCGTAAACTTAGAGTTTTGTTGAGAAAGGGAGAGTGTAAAAATTATCCTCAATATTCCAAAAAAAATTAAAATTTAGAAAAAGTTAGTTACTTAAAGAAGGAAAACATTTTTTTTGTTAGTAGCCAATATACAAATAACAAAATTAAAATTTCAAAAGCCAGCCCTTTCAAAGAAAAATTATTCTTTATGTGAGTGTGTTTTTATTTGCGTGCTTTTTTTAGTTTATACGCGTTTTCTTTTTTTGGTTTAGATTTCAAAATTTTCAAACTACATCCGTGCAGTTTTATTTTGAGTCTTCAAATAAGTGCGTGTTTGTATCTATTTGTTTACCATACCTTTTGCATTCCTACCTCGTGGCACCAAATTATGGAGGCCACTATGATCCCTGCTTATTTTTTGTATTTCGCCATCCTCGGTGGGTGTTATCAAATCCCAGATAAATGTTTTAATTTTTTCATCACCCTTATAGACTTGTAAACAATAGAGGAGCTAAATTGGAGGGAAAAAATAATAATAATAAAAGATAGATTTTAGCAACTAAATTTTCAATTATTTGTTCTAAAATGTTGTTATTTATTAAATCAGTATTAAGTGAGAAGTTCTTATTTTTTGTGCTCAGCGAAAACCTAAAGTTTTCTCAACATTAGCATGGTAATCATCATTTAAAGGAATCACAATCTTTGTTAAACAATAAGAGATTGCAAAAATATATATATTAAATTAAAAATATTTACACTTAAGTTTGTACTTACTACTATTCTAGCACAATCCTCCACATCAATTTCACGCCAACCACGTTTAAATGAACCCAATTCCAAAATTTCGGGCCAACGTCCCCAGCTGTAAGTGAAGAAATGTCATAGAAATAAATATATAAATTGTATAGATTTTTGTTTAACAATTGTATCGAATTTTAGTTTATGTAAACTTTGTTTTACATTTGAAATCAAATATTTGTTTATTCATATATGTCCATATATATGCATATACGGCCATACACCCTTAAATTATAGATCCGAGCATATATGGAATAATATATGAAACCATTTTTGTGAAAATTTTCACCTGGGGTATTAAACATCCCATCAAAAAAACTGATCATAGAATCTAATCTAATCTAATCAACAGTTGGTTGAAAATTTTGTATAAGAATAAAAATAAAAAAAGATTTGTTAAATTTGAACTAGTTCGTGAAGTAAAGGGTGATTTTTTAACCGTTTGGGTTTTACAAATTTAAAAAAAAAAACAGAAAATTTGCAAAAGTGAATAAAATATATATTTATTTGGGCCGATAAATGAATGCCTGATATTTATTTTTTAAAGATTATTTCATGTAAATGTTGCTTGCGGCTACGCCGTAGGTTTTCCATCCGTGAGCTCCAATTTTGTCATACTTTTTCAAGCATTTCGGCCAGTATCTCACCAATGGCAGCTGTAATGTTGTCTTCAAAGGGCTGGAATTGTGGCTGGTTTGTCTCTGTACACGAGAGACTTCACGTTTCCCCACAAAAAAATAGTCTAATGGGGTCAAATAGCATGATCTTGGCGGTCAATGGACTGCTCCAAAACGTGAGATTAATTGCTCACCAAATTCGCCTAGCAATAGGCGTTCCATGTGCCATGTGGCACCGTCTTGTTGCAGCCACATGTCAGCCAAGTCTAATTCTTCCATTTCGGGCAAAAAAAAAAAAAATCGGTAATCATTGCACGGTACCTTGCTTCATTGAATATAACGTTGCGATTTTCAGCGTCTTTGAAGAAGTAAGGTCGAATGATGTCGCCGGCCCTTAAACCGCACCAAACAATGCATCATTCAGGGTGCATTGGCAGCTATTGAACTTCCTCTGGCTGATCTCCACACTAAATTCGTATGTTGACGTATCCATTGAGCCAAAAATGAGCTTCGTCAATTTGAGACAATTTTTCGATAAAAAATGGATCTTTATCCAACCATTCATCAATCTTCCACGTGGTCGAATAACACAAGCCTAATTGTTGACCACGGCGACGAACTGACGAATCTTTATTGACACTGGCCGATACAGCAGCAATATTCTCCCCGGTACGCACTCTTCGCATATGGGTTGGTGGATTTATGTTCAATAAAGTGGAACTGGTGCGAAATTTGTTCACAACAGCTTAAATAACCTGTTCGGTGGGTTAATTATGACGATCATAAAATGGACGTACAGGTTGGTTGAAAAGTTCCTGCGCTCGAAATGAAAGAATACTGTTTTTGTTACGAAATATATTTTTTAATTCAATATAATCTCCTAGAAGCTCAATACAGTTGTTCCAATGATCTTCCAATCATTTTATCCCATCCTCATAATGGTTTTCCGGAAGCTCTGCAAAAAAAACCTTCTACGGCTGCTATGGCCTCTTCATTCGACGAAAAATGCTTTCCACGAAGGAATTGTTTGAGATTTCTGAAGAGATAGTAGTCACTTGGAGCCAAATCTGGTAAATACGGTGGATGTTCAAGAAATTCGTACTTTAATTCTTTGAATTTAGCCACCGTCAAAACACTTTTGTGAGCAGGTGCATTGTCTTGATGAAAAATGATTTTTTTCTTCTTAAAACCAGGTCTTTTTTTAAGAATTTTTTCATCCAGCTGATCCAAAAGGCTGCAATAATATTCAGAGTTGATTGTTTTACATTTCTGAAGATAATCAATCAACAAAATTCCTTTTGCATCCCAAAAAACTGATACCATAACCTTCTTTGCTGATCGTTATGACTTCATCTGCTTTGGAACTGAACAACCAGCTTCAGTCCACTGTAAACGTTCTTGTTTCAATTTAGGATCATGGTGGTAGATCCAAGTCTCATCCATAGTTATAAAACGACGCAAGAAGTCGGTTTTATTCGGCTTAAAACGCTCCAAATTACGCTGAGAAATTTGTTTTCGATCCAGTTTTCAAACAGTTTTTTCATACGTAATTCTTCATGTAAAATATGGAGTTCCGGTTCGTCTGAGATGCCTATGGCAATTTCACGCTTAGTCAAACTTGGATCTTCACTAACCATATTATGTACCTGCTCAATGATTTCTGTGGTTGCAGTTTTTGGTCGTCCTTCTCGTGGATCGTCTTCAAGGCTGGTACGACCACGTTTAAAATCACCAGCCCAAAATTCAACGGTGCGTTATGAAGATGAGGACTCCTTATACACTTCTAACAATTGTTCAATTATTTCCTTTGCTTTTAAATCCCTGCAAAACAAAGAATCTAATGACTGCACGATATTCAATTTTTTTCCATATTAAAAAAATCAATGACACGTCAACTTCAAATGGCTTGTAAACAAAGAAAGAATTGACAGAATGACTTGCAACTTTGCATGTGTTCTCAGGACAGTTATACCAACTTGAGAAAAAAAAAAGTTTGGAGCTAGCAGTGCCATCTATTGGTGAGCGCAGGAACTTTTCAACCAACCTGTGTAATTTTCCATATTGCCCGGTTGTTTTTTTTTTATTTTGTTTTTTATTTACAATCAGCTGTTTTAACTTTCTTACTTATTCTTAGAAATTTTCCGTTTGCCCACTTTTTTTTGGAATTTTTTTTCATTTTGGGAGTTAATTTTGTCTTACCCTCTGTAATTTTGTTACTGAGTAATTTTTACTAAACTTTACTGGAAAAGTACACAAACGGACCTTTAGTTAACTCAGTGAGCAACACAGCGTAGGCTAGGTTTTCAAAAAAAAAGAGATTTGCCAATAAAAAATTAAAAAGAAAAACAAACTGTCAGACAAATTTTGTATAAAAATAAATTTAGATAAAAAAAAATTATATTCAACAAAAGCATAAATAGCGTAATTTTATTTATCAAAATGAATCAAAAATATTCCAGTTCACACACTTCAAAATCATCCAACTATAGCAGATCTCATACTATTACAAATCTCTCATCAATGGTGCGTAAAATACCAGCCAACACCAGTGAAACCGACGAAGAATTAGCTTTAGAATCTTTCATCAATAGTTTACAATTGCATACATTTTTGCAATCAACAGAAGAGGAGCAAGAAGAGAGATTGCAAAAAATTGATGCATTACAGCTATTTCAGGCAGCCCAGCTAATAAATCAGCAATTAGCTATGGCACGTTTGGAAAATCATTTCCTTAAAGATTTTCTTGAAAAAAAAGATCCCAAGTTATTAATTGGTTTGGAACAAAGAAGAGCTACCGCTGAATCGGCCCAACTTAATGTTATGAAAAACTTTGGTAAAGACAACATTTCCATGGCTGGTGGTAGTTCGGTTGGTGGTTATAGGGGGGCAAGGGGTACCATAAGGACTACTACTACGATGTCTTTGAATACAATTGGATCACAAAAAAAGGCGCCATATGATTATAAATTGAATTTTCGAGCAAAGGCCGATATGGCTGAGAAGACAGCCTATGAGGTGGAGAAGAGAGTACAGGAAATTGAAAAGAATGGTAAGATCAAAAAAAAAAGATTTTTAAAATTTATTTCTTTCTGTAAGTGGGCGCTTTAGCAATTTTTTTTGCAATTAATTGTAATATTAGGGATACAAATACTTTTCTTAAAATAATTTGTTTTAATGTAAAAATTTTATTTTTAATTTAAATATTTAAATACATATTTATATTAAAAATTTAAAATTTTAATTTGAAAACTAAAAAATTTGTATTAAATATTTTAATTTTTAATTTTAATATTTAAATTTTTAACTTAAATACTTTTAAATTTTCAATTTAAACTCAAAAACATTAATATTTATTTTATATAATATAGTTTTATATTTAAAAACAAATTCGGCGAGGCCGAATCTTTGAATACTTAAAAAAAATTCGGTGGAGCCGAATCTTTGAATACCCTCCACCAATATCCTCAAAAAAATTTCTTTACTGTTTTTGATACAAATAATGTAAAAAACTTTAGAATTTGAGGTGAATAACTTTTTTGGATGTAAAAAAAAATTTTTGAGGTAAAAAAAATTTTGTGGTGAAAAAAATTTTTTTAATGTGAAAAATATTTAAGGTGAATATAAAATATTATTCAATTCTAAGCGACTGGTGAAAAAACAAGACATAATATATTACTTGCCGGTCGCTACTATGAAATTGCACTAAAATATTATAAAAAAAATTATATTATGGTGGAGGGGGGTATAACTAAATACACTAAGCTAAAAAAACTTATTTTTTTATTTAAATTCTTGTTTTTAGCTTCAAATGAAATTAAAATGTTACGTGGCCACATGGAAGAAATGCGTTTTATGTATGCGGAAACTCAGGAAACAGCTAAAAATTTCGAATTACATTTTCTTCGTGATGAAAATGACATTGCATTTCTAAATACAGCCACGGAAAAGCAACTGGATCGTAAATTGAAAAAATTTGTTAATAATTGGATAAAAAATGCCAGAGCTCTTTTAGCCACAATGCGTTTAAAGATAACTTCGCTCCAAGATCACTGTCAACAGCTACGTAATGAGCTTTTGACAAAATCTGATTTGAGTGGCATTTTAACAGCTATAGATTTTGAAAAATTAGTTGTTAAACGTACGGAATTACTTAATTCTCTGGAAGAGAAAAATAAACACATGGCCGGCTTAAAGGGAGTAACTGGTAAAGCTTCCCTTGCCATGACCGAAGAAAAACAAATTATGATGAATATTGAAGAAGAATCGAAGCAATTAAATAATAAAACTGTCGATGTGGTTAATGGTATAGCAAAATTGGAAAAAGAAGCTCAAATTGTGGAAATGGAAAATGAAAAGGATATTTTAACTTTGAAAAATTTAAAGTTACAATTGGAACGTTTTGAGGCTCCTAGTGTTGATCAATATATTGCCAAAAAAGATGAAGTTTTGGCTTTGGAAAAAGAAGAGAAAATGTTGCGAAGAAAAATTTTTATATTAAATATGAAACTGGATAATACTCAAAAGAAATATAAACGTAGTAAGCCTCAATCGAATATTTTTATTAATAAAATTGAGGAATAAATAAAAGAGAGAGAGAGAGAGGTATTTTTCAAACTTTTGTTGAATGTAAGGAATAAATAAAAGAGAGAGAGAGAGAGGTATTTTTCAAACTTTTGTTGAATGTAATAATATTTTTTTATATGTTGAGAGTAATTTTTGTATATTTTTATATAATTTTTAAATGAGAGAATTTTTAAGAGAATTTTTAACTTAATTGTTACAAATTGAAATTTTTAATTTGTCAGCTCCTGTCAATACAATTCAAATTGATATTATGGATTAAAAAGTTGATAGTTTCATTCATTGTTTTAAATAGTGTTATATTTTTAAATCAAGCTGTATTTTTACAATATCCAGTACACAGACTACCCAGACTGGAAACAGCTGATTGAATCAAAATGGCAACAAGAAAACGAGTAAAAGTAAATGTCAAAATTGCAGTGATACACAGAAAGGGATAGATATACAAAAAAAAAATATGTACCATACAATTAATATGGAGTTTATTTTTTCTGTCTCATTTTGCAAATCACTGCAATGTTAAAATAACCATACGGTTCGAGAATTCTTGTTTGACATATTTCAGATGCTAAACAGAACCTTACGGTGACGGCGACGATTCACGCTGTAATTCAAACGATGCGTTCGACGGCAAAATTATTTACATATACATTTTTGTGTGTTTATTTTCATTTTGCAGTATATACGCCAACTTGATTTGCTATTTTAGGTTCTGTTTAGTGTCTCAGAGGTAACCTGTCTCAGTTAGTAGCTAACCTGTCTGTTAGCTACTAACTGAGACTGACACATTCGTTGTTGTTTTCCATTTAAATTGTTTACTTTAATGGGGTATTCAGTACTCGGGTCTAATGATTTTTTTTTAAATATTTAATTTTCAAATGCTTGTTTCCGGGTTTCTTTCTTTCGAGTATTAAATTGTATTTTCTTATTTAAGTTTTAAATTTTTTTAATCTGTTGTTAAAGTTTAATTTTGAGTTCCACGATTTTTATAATTTTGTATCTTTTTTTTTTTTTTTGTTTCCAATGTATTGAATTTGTATTTTTAAATTCAAAATATTAAATTTCGAATACTTAAATTAGGATCCTGAATTTCTAACAAAGAATTTTGAAAAACTTAATTTCAGACATTAAATTTCAAACTTAAAAATTCGAACACTGAATTTCAAAAGTTAAATTTGGATTACTGAGTTTAGAAATTTTTAAAATTGAATAAAGAATATCGAATTTCAATTACTAAATTATGAACATTGAACTGAAGTTTAAATAATGAATTTAAACGTTGAATGTAGAAAATTTTCAAAATTTTACTTTAAATATTGTGTGTTCGAAGAATGTATTCCGAATGTAGAATTTCGAATACTAAACAATGTTGAATTTTAAACTATAAAATTCAAAATAAAAATTATTCACAATTTGAATACAAAAAAAAATTATCTGCTTTTTTCTTTGAGTAAATGCTTCGAATTTTGAATATTTGAATTTTAAAAATGTTCAAACACTTCTTTAGTTTTAAGTAGTTTTAAGAAAATCACAATTTTTTTTCTGTACTCACCCAAATGATAATAGACCTTTTTCCACTTTGAAACATTCCGATTTAGCCCAATTGCCATACGAAATTTCTTCCAAACCCAAAGCGGCTAAAGCATCACGTTCCCTGGGTATATACTCATCATTGGCCTTCTTCTCACGACATCTTTCACGTTTTTCCTTACGCGACCTTCTGGTCGACCTCGAACCCGTTCCACCCTCTTCATCGCTATTTTCATTTGATGATTCTTCTGAATTTAATTCCATAACATCTTCATGACCATAACGTTTGATTTGTGTTCTACGTCTAGGCTCAGAGAGTACCAAATCTTCAGTCTCATCTTTTTCACATGCATCTGGATCAATGTCAGCCTTCTTAGCCCATTTAGTCCAAAAGTCAGGATCATCAATGGTAATATCAGAACGATTACCGGAAGCAGCAAAGGAGGCCTTCGAGAAAGTTGACCCCTTCTCCTGTTCCATGGTAATAACTTGTGTACGTCTTTTGAGTATAGAATCAATATCTTCTTCACAAAATTTATCACCAGCATTATCGTCATCCATAACAGCGCCATAAGCACCTTTTTTCAATAAATCTTCAATTTCTTTTTTCGATAATTGTTTATTGCCTCCCTCCTTGGAGGCATGAGTATTCATAGATTGCAATACAGCCTTATCCAAACCCAATTTCAATGAAGCCTTATCAAACATTTCACGTTCATAGGTATTACGACACAGCAAACGGTAAATTTTGACCATTTTACGTTGACCAATACGATGACATCTGGCCTGAGCTTGTAAATCATTTTGAGGATTCCAATCCGAGTCATAAATAATAACAGTATCGGCCGCGGTTAAATTAATACCCAAACCACCGGCCTTGGTGCACAGCAAAAACACAAATCTATCTGAGCCGGGTTTGGAATAACGATCTATGGCTTCTTGCCTTAAATTACCACGTATACGACCATCTATGCGCTCAAACGGATATTTACGATATATTAAATAATCTTCTAGAATATCCAAACATTTAACCATTTGGGAGAAGATTAACACACGATGACCATTGGCTTTTAGCTTCGGTAACAATTTATCGATTAAAACCATTTTACCAGCCGAATGAATGATATTTTTATAATAAGATTCTGGATCTTCGCCATGTTGATTACGATAATCATATTGTATCTGTTCTTCCGCCCCATTTAAGAGATACGGATGAATACAACATTTCCTTAACTCCATCATGGTATTCATAAGGTTGGGTATATTGGCCGAGGTGGTACCCTTTTTCAAAAATGCAAAATTTTGTTCTAATATACCACGATAATATTTCTTTTGTATATTGGTTAGTTCGACTTCTATAATAGTTTCCTCTTTGGGTGCTAGAGACTTTTCTACATCATCTTTAAGGCGCCGCAACATCATGGGTTTTAATAAAGCCTGTAGCTTATTAACTTCTTCTTCAGTCCTCAGGCTACCAAATTCAGCCATAAATTCTTCAGAGGAAGAAAATTGTGCTGGTTCCAAGAAATTGAGCAGTGAAAATAATTCACTCATATTATTTTGCAAGGGGGTGCCAGATAATAAAACACGATGTTCGAGATTAAGTTGTCTTAAACCATCCAACAATTTACAATTACGATTTTTCAATCTATGAGCCTCATCTATGACACATAAACGCCAATTGAAATTTTTCAAATCCATATGATCGGTAACGATCATTTCAAAAGTGGTAATCAAGACATTAAACTTAATGGGTTCTTTTAGAACTTTGCCACTATCAGTTTTGAAAAAGAATTCATAGTCCTGTATCATTTGTTTGCTGGTTATTGAACCATGATAGACCACGATGTTCATATCAGTCCAACTCTCAAATTCACGCTGCCAATTGGGTATAGTTGATAAGGGGGCTATGACCAAAAAGGGTCCCCGTATGCCATATTCATAGACAGAGTGTACAAATGTTAAACTTTGTATAGTTTTACCTAAACCCATTTCATCGGCCAATATGCAATTGTGTGTATTATACCAGGAAAATTTCAACCAATTTAAACCCTCTAATTGATAGGGTCGCAATGTATTGCCTCCCTTATACACAGGAGTCTTATCCAGTTTTTTCCATAGTTCGGGTAGTGGCCTTTTCTTAGGCTTCCACTCACTACGTGGTGGTATTTTATTGAAACGTAGATATTGTTCAATTTTATCTTTATCTACATCTTCTTCCAATTCCCAGGTACAATCTTCATAGGCCAATGATTTCCATTTAACCAAATAATGTTTGGTGGTTTCTCCCGTTTGTTCGTCGGTGTGGACGGACATGTCCAAGACGCGATCGACCTCAACAAAATCTTGATTGAAATATTCTTCTTCAAGATTTTCAAAAACATTCATTTGTTGTGCCTGTTTTTGTTGGAAACGACGAATTTTAGCGCCAACCCGTCTATCGCCCTTGAAAAGTTCTTCTTCGGTACGCCATTCACAGTGTAGATAGGAGAAATTACGATATTTTACCAAATATTCTTCTACTTCTATGAATACCGGTTCGCGTTTAGGTTTATCTTCAGTGGATTCTTCTTCCTCGGATTTTTTATTATCTTCTTCTACTTTCTCATCTTTTTCCTCCGAGCTTTGCTCTTTTTCAATTGATGCTTTATTATCATCTTCTTTTTTTTCTTCTTTAACCTTGCTTGTCTCCTCTTTAAGATCTACTTCCATATCTTCTGGTTTTTCTATAACTTCTTCTTTATCTTCTTCCTTTTCTTTTAAATCTTCCTTTTCTACTACCGGTTCATTTTCATTTGGAAGTTTATTTTCAACTTTAGTTTCGTCTTCTATTTCCATTTTTTCTTCTTCAGTAACTTGTATCTTTTCTACTTCTTTTATTTCTTCAGGTTTTTCTGAATCTGTTAAAGTTTTGGTTTTTTCTTCATCTTTTTCTTTTAGTTCTTCTGTTACTTCTTTTTCCACTTCTTTAACTTTCTCTTTTTCTCCTTCTGGTTGTTCTGTTGCTGGAACATCTACATCCATTCGTTCTTCGTTTTCTTGTTTATCTTCCGGTTTGTCTTCCGGTTCATCTTCCTTTTTATCTTCCGATTTTTCAGTTTCTTCTTTTGATTTTTCTACTACTTTATTTTCGTCTCCTTCTTCCTTTTCTTTGACATCTTCTGTCTTAACTTCTATCTTATCTTTATCTTCCGATGTAGTTTCCTTTCCTTCCTCTTTCATTTCTTTATCCTTTTCGTCCTCTTTTACGTTAACTTCCTCCACCTCTTTCTTTGGCGTGGGCGGTTTTGGTGGCGGTTCGGGTAGTAATTCTCGCTTACCCATTCTTACCGCCAATACAATTTGTACCACCATACTATCTTCATCTCCCGTATTAATGTATACATAATTCGGTTTGGCCGAGGCCGGAGTTAAAGCCTCTTGAGATTTTTCTGATTTTTCATTCGCAAATGCCGAGGAAGAATTAGTTGAGGATGTAGCTTCCTGTCCTGGTAAATCATCAGCCATATTCGATTTTTCCAAATCCGTTGTAGAGGATAATTCCATCGTCTTGTCTGCACCTTCTTCACCCAAACTGGAGACAGCTTGATTCGATTTTTCACCATCATTAGAGTTACTACCAACTCCAGCTGCAGCGGCGGCTGCTGCTGCTGAGGTGGAAGCTATTGCCGCAGAAGTTGATGCCGTTGCTGTTGAGCTGGCATTGGACCTCCTTTCTTTTTTTGCTGACGATGATGTTCCCAGTAACGTTTCGTTGTCGTCATCTGAGAATCTTATCATAACATCATCTACATATTTTTTACGTTGTGTATTCCGGGATGACCTACGTTTGCTGGTATCCAATTCATTTTCAGGTGGTGGTGACGGAGGCGGTGTAGCCTGTAAATTATCATCTTCTCCGTCTGATTCGGGTACTATGCGTCCACGATTACGTCTCTTTTTCAAAGCCTTAGCCGATAGTTGAGATCTCCTTCGACCCGATCTTCCGTCACCATCATCGCCATGATGATGACTGGCACCTCGACCACGTCTTTTCTTTGTTCTTCTGCTGGGCGTGGCTACAGAATCTCCCGCTGAATCGGGTACTGAGTCTACTGTTTCTTCGCCTACTTCAGCATGAGTATTATCATCACTTTTTGGTATCTTTGATACGGGAATATCATCATAATCTGGAGATTCTCCTTCTCCTACAACCGCACATTTAACCTCCTCATTAGAGGCCATTTCAGATTTATTTTCTCCTTCTACTGCAGAAGGTTGTTCATCACCTGGTTCGCCACTACCCGCGACTGTGGCAGCTTGTTGCATTTGTTGTTGTCTAGCTAATAATGGTTTATTATCTTCGGTTTCACTACCTTCACCTTGTGTTGGCACACCTAGATTAGGCGCCATATTTGGCAGTTTCTCTAAATCAGTCGTTGTTGCCGTTGTTGTGGCAGAAGTCGTTGCCGCTGCTGATGCCGCCGCAATATCTATTGGTATTTTCTTCTTACGTCCACCCCCTGCATTACGTTTACGTACCGGTTGTGGTGTTGTACCTTCAGCAGCTCCTTCTAGGCCAGCCGCACCAACGACGGCGACGCCTCCTTCTGCCTCTAGTTTTTTAGCTTTTGGCGTTCTTTCCTTGCGAGGCTTATTAGGATCTCTGGGTGTTCTTGGTTTACGTGGTTTCTTTTTCTTACCCGTTCCATCGGTGGATGTATCCAGTTCATTGGCTGAGTGAACATCTTGTGAATGATCACCACCACTTCCTTCATGATATTCTAACATTCCCACCACAGATGTATCTCCTGCCCCCTGGGTAACACAATCTTCCGATACGGGCAGTTGATTGGGTGGTATCGAGGATTGTTTCACCACGTTGGCACTAATATCCATTAGTTCGCTTGTGGGTAGGATTAGACCCTTTTCGCCTTTCTTCATTCTTGGTTTTCTTGGTTTGTTGGTACCCTTACCACGTCCTCTTCCGGTAGTGCTTGACACTTGAGGTGTTTCGATCATTTGCGGTGGATGCATAGCATGAGGTCCATACATTTGGGGTGGCATTGATTGATAGAATAAACATTGTGGTCCTCCGGCACATTGATCATTAATCTCATGTTGTTGTACCATATTAAGACGTTCCTGCAAACGCATTATCTTTTCTTGATGATCATGCTGCGGAGGCATACAATATAATTCTTGTAATTGCTGTTGCAAAGCAGCTATCTCTTGCTGATGTAACAACATGGGTGGATAGGGAGAATAAGCCATATGAGGAGGTGGTGGACCCGGCGGTGGCCCTCCTGGTCCATTGGGTGGTGGTGGGGGTGGATAAGGAGGCATCATTGCGTGAGGTGGCGGTATACCATGTGGTGTTTGTATTGGTTGTGCCGTTGGACCCATAGGAGTACCATCATAACCCAAAGCTGTCATTCCGGGGCCGGGAGGCATAACATGTGGTGGATTAAGTGGTGGCATCATACCACCCATTGTTGTAGGTGGCAATTGATTAGTTGATGGTATAATTGTAGGATGTGTTTGTGTTGTCTGGGGTGGTAAAAGTGTTTGTAGACTTGTTGTTAATGGCGGCGGTGTTGGTGTTAGTTGGGTTAAGGTTTGTTGGTTCATTAACACAGGGGATTCTGCCATAATCGTGGGAGTTTTTGTATGTGCTGGTGTTCCCAGTAACGTTAGTGATTCCGTTTTATCTTCCGCTTTTAATTCTGACAATTCTTCTTTGGAAATTTCTTTAACTTTAGACAATTCCGTTAGAGTACTTTCCTTAAATATTCCTTTATTTAAAGAATCTTGTTCTCCTGCTGACAGTTGTGTTGCTAAGGAAGGTTTTTCCTCTTCCGTTGCCTTGTTTATCACCACATCACTTGTTCTACTGGTATCCTCTTGCATTAACGACTCTGTTTGTAATTGTGTTGGCGGTTGCGTTGGTGTTTTAGTTCTAATCGTTTCAGTTTCCATTAATGTTGACTCTTCTGGTTCTATTGTTTTTCCCATAGACTTTTCATTGAAATCTTTAACACCCATGGCTCCCATAAATGAGGATTGTGAATTACTATCCATTATGGCTGCCGCGGCTGCTGCCGTAGCTGCTGCAGAAGAAGCCGACGATTGTTGTGTCGTTAATACGGCCACACTATTCGAAGACATGGAATTATTATCGAATAGACTAGCGTCAGCGCTATCCAGAATCCCTCCAACGCCGCCCACACTATTACTATTACCGCCCGTGCCCACAACTCCCACATTGGTGGCAGAGTTTGAATTAGAATTCAATAGTCCGCTGACAACCGCACTTGTGGCTCCCATTGAAGTATCCAAATTAGTAAGCGTAGCCGGTGTTGGCGTATTGTGATTACTGTTAATGGAACTTTGTGAGTTGCTGTCATGTATCGAAGTGGGATGATTGTTGACCGTACTATTAGTGGATGAGTTACTGCTGCTGTTGTTGCTATCGTTGGCCGCCACCGCTAGAGTGGAAGAATCATTTGAATTGGCAGTTTCATTGAGAATCCCACTTATAAGATGATGTTGTTGAGTGGGTGTGGATGGTGTTGAAGGTTGTTGTTGACTAAGTTGTTGTGGTTGTTGCTGTTGTTGTTGCTGTTGTTGTTGCTGCTGCTGAGAGGAAGGGTTTGTTGTTGTTGAGGCTAGTGTTGTTAAAGGTGAAGAAACATGAGCTGGCGACATTGTATTAGAAGAAGATGCTGGTGTTGTTGTATGTTGCTGCGATTGTTTAGAAACTGTGGATGTTGTTAAGGTTGTTATTTCGGTTGGTTTGTTGTTGCTTGCCGTTTGCTGTTGTTGCATCATAGTAGAGAAAGGATCTTGATTAAAAGATGATTGCTGTTGGGGTTGTGGATGTTGTTGTTGCTGTTGCTGAGCTTGAAGTTGTTGATAAGTTTGTTGTTGCTGTGAAGCATGATGGGGCGATTGCTGCTGATGAGGATGTGGACTTTGTTGTTGCTGCTGATGAGGATGTGGACTCTGCTGTTGATGAGGATGTGGACTGTGCTGTTGCTGCTGTTGTTGATGAGGATGTGGGCTATGTTGTTGCTGCTGTTGTTGATGAGGATGTGGACTATGTTGTTGTTGGTGTGGATGTGGACTATGTTGTTTTTGTTGCTGCTGTTGCAAGTGAACTGGTGGTTGCAATGCCGATGGTTGTTGCTGTCCATGGTGTTGACTTGTTGGCGTTGGTGTTGTCAATTCCTGCGAAGGCGTTGTTCGTGCCTGTTGCATCATGGGTGTTGTAGTATGATGTTGTTGTTGTTGAGTTTCCGTTGTCATTTGATGATGTCCCGCTGGAGAGGCACTAGACATTAGATGCATGCCGGACATTCCTCCTACGGGTTGCTGTTGATGATGCATAGGCGACATGGAGGCTGAATGCGTAGCCTGTTGTTGTTGCTGAGAATTGGAATTGTTGCCCACTATATCATTAATGGAATGCTGCAATTGTTCGCTTAATTGTTGTTGCTTTTGTTGTTGCTGTTGTTGTTGCTGCTGCTGTTGTTGCTGGTGTTGTTGATGTTGTGTTGCTTGCTGAGCATGGGGAGGTGTTACTTGTTGTTGCTGTGCTGCTTGAGAAGAGTTAGGTGTTGATATTAGACCACCACCATGCTGCTGTTGTTGCTGCGTAGCCGGTGGTTGTGTTGCAGTCTGTTGCTGTTGCGCTGTTGCTGCTTGTTGTTGTGATGTTGTTTGCTGCTGTTGATGATGTGGTTGTGGTGGCGCTGCCTGTCCATACATGCTCATTTGCTGTTGTTGTTGTTGCTGCTGTTGTTGTTGATGTTGTTGTTGCTGCTGCTGAGGATGTGGCATTTGTGGTGGCGCCGTCATTTGACCCACACTCATTGGATTTGGAGGAGCCTGTTGTTGACTCTGCTGCATACTTAAATGAGCCGACCATTGCTGATGATGTTGTGGCGACACCGGCATTCTTGGACCCATGGGCCCATGTTGGGCAGCGGCTGCTGCTGCCGCTGCATGCCGATAAGCTGATGGATAATCCATTGGACCGGCTGACATTCCCTGACCAGGCATAACCATTTGTTCCAATGCTTGCAGAGTATTAACTGGGGGTCCTCCCACAGAGCTCGATTTTGAACTAGGTGGACCTGCTGTTGCACCCGCAGGTTGTCGAGGTGATGTTAAGCCCACCATACCGGAAATACTATGATGTGTTGGTTGCTGCTGTTGTTGACTGGGAGAATTGACAGGAGGTTGTTGTTGCTGCGATTGTGAAGTTGGTCCCTGTTGTTGCTGCTGCTGTTGTGTCGGTGGTGTTGGTTTTGCGGGACTCATACCAGGCCTAGGTGACATTTGTGGATGTGGTGACATTGTCGGTGCCCTAGGTGACATTTGGGGAGAGAGTTGCGGAAAGGGTGCTCTATATTGTGGTGATGCTGTTGCTTGATGTTTTCCTCCCGCCGTCATATAAGGCGGTGCTCCTGGTACCGGTTGTTGGGTAGGTGGTTGTTGTTGTGGTTGCTGCTGCTGCTGATGATGACCACCATAAGTTGGAGGCACTCCCATACCATGCGGTGGAGGCAATTGATGTTGTGTTGATCCTTGCATAAGACCAACATGATTTTGTGTTTGTTGTTGCTGCTGCTGCTGTTGTTGTTGCTGCTGCTGACTTTGTAACAAGTGAGCCGCACTTTGTTGCTGCTGTTGTTGTGGTGTACCCAATCCCGGTGGTACACCATGCTGCATAGTTGTAGGTGGTTGCTGCTGCTGTTGTTGTTGCTGCGCCCCTGCAGCCATATGGGCTGAGGGATGTGAGCTCAACTGAGCCGCCTGCTGTTGCTGTTGAGCAGTTAAGTGATGTGTTGGCACACCGCCTGGAGTTGCTGCACCTCCAGGCACATGTTGCCCATAAGGACTTGGTTGCTCTAGTCCAGCATGACCATAACCTACATGTTGAGATGATCGGCTGGGTTGATGTTGCATTGGTGCCCCATAAGGACTATGAGCATAACCCTGAGGACCACCTGGTACACCTGCTCCGCTTGAGCTACCCGGTTGACCCTGTGTTGGACCACCCGGATAGAGTGGATGTTGTGTTGGAGCTTGTGGGTAATGTTGTGGCAGACGTGATTGTTGACTCTGTTGTTGCTGCTGTTGTTGCGGTGTTGGTGCTTGTTGCTGTTGCTGCTGCTGTGGTTGTTGTTGTGTTAAAGCACCATAACCGGCCGGGCCAACATTCGCGCCCGGTTGTTGTAACAAACCGCTCATCATGCTTTGTTGTGTGGCATAGGGTAATTTTTGTTGATCTTGTTGACCATAGGCGGGCATATGTTGACGGTAACTAGGAGGGAGGGTAGGAAAGAGAAATAAAATAATAATCAACAGAATAAAGGGGAATTTATAAGTGAGTTCACAGGCGAATTATAAATGCTACTGTTTAATGCTATTGCTTGTGATAATGCTATTGCCAATGATATTGCTAATGCTGTTGCTTATGTTAATTCTGATGATGTTGCTGGTGCTATACCTAATGCTAATGACTTTGATAATGCAATTACTTATGCTTTTGATATTGCCAATGCTATTTCTATTGCTTATTTCATTGACAATGCTATTGCAATTAATATTTTTAATTACTTTTAAAAAGGTATTTAAATATTTACCTTGGCTGCGATGATGACTGCCTCTGCTGCGTAGGCGGTCCAGCCTGGGGATGACCGTAAGCTCCTAGACCAGCGCCCGGATAAGCACCAGCCTGACCGGGTACAGTAGGAGCGGCACCCCAACCACTTAAATCACCCATGCCCATACCGGCATGTTGATCAGCCGCACTTAAACCATAAATATTATCCGCTGTTGGTTGATAAGTGGGATACTGGGGCTGCTGTTGCAACGGATGAGGAGCACGATGGCGTGGATAACCGCCGGGAGGACCCATAGCCCGAGGAGAGGCTGCAGCCGCGGCGGCGGCAGCGGCGGGATCATAGCGATAATAGGGTTCTCTAACGAAAATGAAATGACAAATATAAGTTAAGACTTTTGTAAATATTTGATCAATAAACAAATAAATACTAACCCTTGATGATTTCCGTGAAACATATTTTGGGCATTTCCATCCATCAGTTGTTAAACACAAATAATTGATGAAATGACCTCCTCTTTCTAACACTTTTATGAAAATTTCTTGTTATTTTTTAGAATTTTTCAGTGTTTGTTTAAAAGTTTTTTTCTGGATTTGTTTATACTTTAAAACCAAGTCAATGATTTTTGTTAAGGGTTTTCAAATCCTTTTTTTCTTCAAAGAAGTTTTAAAATATTATTTTAATCCATTATGGTTAAAACAAATTATAAAGTTTTTGTTGTGTTTTTTTTTTTTATAATTTAAAATAAAGTTAAACAATACACCACGACACGTTAAAATAAATAGAATAATATATATTTTATGTTATATAAATTATGATTTTTTTTTGTTTGTTTTAAATAAATTTTTCTGATTATGTATGTTGTTGCTTGAAAGATGTTGTTTGAGATTTATTAAAATTGCAACTTTCTACGTCGAATAATTATGAAAAGATTTTGAAAAACTTGTATTTTCACACTTTGTTTTTATAATTTTTCATGCAAAATTTTGTTGTTGTTGAATTTTTTCTGTTTTTATATTGTTAATATCAAGATTTGCCGGTTATTTTAATGTATTACTACTTATTTTTAAATTTAACTTTTTTTTATTATTTGATTTTAAACGTCTTTTTATATATATTTGTTTTAGTTTTTTTTTTTTTGGTTAATTTAAACAATTTTACTTTTAGTTATATTGTTTTAAATTAACAAATGGGGTTCGACGACATGTTGTTGTTGTGCTATTTTTTTTTTAGTAATGAGACATTATTTTTCTTATTCACAGCTAGAAAGAAAGAGAAAGAAGAATATATATGAAAAATATTAAATGTTTAAAAAAATACAACTCTGTTCTGTAATCCGATACATTATGTAAATTTTAATGGAATTGTGAAATTATATGGAGTTTAAATTTTAATGTTTCTTAAATCATATTATTTTAAATTTTTAAATTTACAGAAGCAATTTACAAAAAAAAAAATCACAATTGCTCTATAAACAATTCCGCGAAGAAAAAATCTAGAAAAGGATGCAAAGAAAAGGATGTAAAAACTTTTCGTAAATTCTTTTGACATAAAAAGTTTAAGCTTTTTAAGTAACTGTGATAATAGTTGTTTTGTATTTTTCTGTAGAAAAAAAAACTGTAATTACAGTTAAACATAACAATTACTGTCAAAAACAACTGTCATGTTGCACCTGTTAAACTATTTTGAATGCGAAAAAATTGGGAGAGAAATTATGCATACCCATGTAAAAATCTAAATATATATAATATAATCTAAATATACATGGTCATATGTGAACATGTATATGATCATACATGATCATATACATGACCATATACGTCAATGCACAGTTTATTACATTACCATACATTATGCCATATATAATCATATATCTTTGTATCCGAAATTTGAGGATATATGTCCGTATATCTTTATATATGAACATATATCGTTTTATATGATTCATGTATGCTCATATATATACATATAATCTACCCTCAAATTTCGGATTCGAAGATATATGGAAATATATCAGATTATGTATGGTCATATATTGAACTATACATGGGCGTATATGGTCATGTATGCCCATGTATGGTCATTTATTGAAATATGCATGGACGTATATGGTCATGTATGCCCATGTATGGTCATATATTAAACTATATATGGTCATGTATGTTCATATATAACCCTGGGTATAATCATGTATGCTCATATATATTTCGATTTTTACATGGGAACAAAATTTCGCAGAAACAAAATGTTCGCGAAACAAAAAATTGTAGAAAAAAGGTTTTTACCAGAATTTTCTTTTTTTTACGTGAATGTCAAAAACAATTCCATATTAAACTTAAAACAATAGAAATATGTAGTTAAAAATGTTCACAAACAAAATTTTAATATGAATTCGGATTCCAGAACACGCACATTTGATTGAATTTATTACAAAAGCATTTAAAGTTGTCGTTAGTCATTACAACTTTAAAGAAACTTTTAAAATTATTAAAAAATTTTGTTAAAAAGGCATTTGATATATTTTTTTTTTTAATTTGTGGCAACCATTTTCGATATTTCAATCAATATTAAATTTTTCGTTTAAAATTCAATTATTTTCTGTTAAAAAATCCACTCAATCCCATCACCATTTGTGTAGCAAGAAATCTGTAAAAAATAAAGAAAAAAAAATCAAAATTAATTATAAATTTAAGTGCATTTTGATTAAAATGTATATAATATTTAATATTAATTATTAATTTATTTTAAAAATCTTGTTTTAGCCAAAAATCACTATTTAATAACCTTTTACGGTTCTGTCAATAACAATAATTGAAAAAAAGTATAAAAAAAATCCAACCAGCTCGCTTAAAGCAAACACTATGTACAATACATAATTTATATATTTATATATAAATTATAAATTACTGTACATATGAATATCGATGGTCATAAGTTGATTGCTTCTAACCAACAATTATTGAAAATTTAAGATATGTTTTTACTAAACAAATGTGATTTATTTTAAGAATTCAAAGTTATAAATGTGATTTTCAGTAAAAGGTTATCAGTTTATGTCCATTGATTTTTATATAAAGATACATACAATATACATATATTTCGTGAATATGTATATTGTAATATATTAAAACAAAGCGATACTTAAAACGTTTAAATATAATTAAATATTTAGATACACATGCATAGATGCAATATATGGGTGATTTCAATGAAAAGCAAAATTTGTGTAACATCAGTGGCCAAAAATTTCTTAAAATATATTCAGATTACATCTTGATTTACAAAGACAAAACAAATATATCACAAAATTTTAGGTAATTAAAAATATTTGTTAAAATTAAAATTCAAATTCTAATAATTTTTTGTTTGAAATGTTTGTAAATTGTTATTTTTCATACAAATATTCATCGAAAATAAGTCCGTGACTTTTCGAACTTCCCTTGTAGTTATATAAAATGCAACACTGCTCCATCAAGTACCACCTGTTAATAGACTACTCTCAAATTTTGAGCAAGTTCCGTCATTTACTTTGCGTTTAACAGCTGTTCAAAACATACAACCTCGTGAATTTTTTTAAAAATGGAAAAAAGTGAGTTTCGAGTGCTAATTGATAAATACTATGGGGACTCTGCACCATCGATTTTAATGGTAAAAAAGTGGTTTACTGACTTTCGTTGTGGTCGCATAAGTGCAAATGACGCTGAACGTTCTGGACGGCCAATTGAGGTCAATACACCCGAAAATGTCGAAAAAATTCACGATATGGTGTTGGCCGATCGAAGAATAAAAGTGCGTGAGATTGTTGATGTCATAGGCATTTCATATGGCAGTGTGGTTTCCATTTTAAATGATCAGTTGGATTTAAGAAAGCTGTCTGCAAGATGGGTGCCGCGTTTGCTCTCAATTGACCACTCTAAAATTCCATGAATTGGGCTAGGAATTGGATTTAGCCCCCAGTGACTATTTCAAAACCTAAAGAAATGGCTCCTCGGAATGAGATTTAGCTCCAACTATGAAATTATTGATCAAACAAATGCCTATTTAATGGACCTCGAAAAATCCGATTTTTTGGAGGGGATACAAAAATTGGAGAAACGTTGGACAAAGTGTATTGAGCTAAAAGAAGATTTTGTTGAAAAATAATTTTTTTCATTCAAAGAGTCACGGACCTTTTGATCCTCTCTCGTATTTACAAATTATATTGTTGGTGCCTTTTTAACAATTTTTTTTTTATTTACAAAAATATTCCGTAAAAGATGTTTTGTATTTCAAAAAGAATTTTTAAAAATGTTTTCTGTGAATGTTTTGATTTCAAAATGTTTTAGTTTAAAAATATTTTTTCAGAAAAATACGATCGACACAGTCTGACAAAGCATTGGCAATAGCGATTTCTGCCTGGGTTGATCTTATAAATGTTTAATATTTGTGAAGTAAAGAGACAGAGAATACACGTCGTTAAGCCATGGAAGGATATACTCTTATAAAACGCGGAATATTTGTGACTATTTTGCAAATTTATCATGAGGGATACGTAAACAAAAATAGTTGCCCTTCTGGGGCACTGAGAATCCACATATCATTCAAGAAGAGCCGTTTACACCAAAGGTGTCATTGGACCTTATTTTTTTTTCGAGAACGCCAAACTGACCCTGTTATGTGACTGACATTATTAGTTTGACCGTTTCAATATGATGGCTAAACTGTACACACACCTCGTGCAGCAATGAACGTTTTGAGTTTCCGGGTTGCCTGTCTCCTTTTGGCGATTTGCCAGCAAGATTGTCGGATATCACAGCTCCAGACTTTTTTATTTGGGGTTTTTAAAGTCGCGGGTCTATGCGAACAAGCCACAGGCTCGTGTAAGTTCTCAAAGCTAATATCCAACGAGAGTATGATAACGAAGTTCTCTCCAGAAAGATGAAAAATGCGGTAAAAAAGGATAAATGATTATCAACAAAGGCGGCGCAAAAAAATTCAGATCCAAACATTTTAAAAGAATTAATTATGTTGTTTCTTTTTATAGTTATGGGGGTTCCGAAAATGATATAATTTGGGTCACATTTTGGAAAGCGATTCATATTCCTAGGGTCGAATTACGGCATTCATGATCGAATGAATTCGTTCGAAAACTGTTTTTGTAATTATATAACTACAGTAATTCTAATAATGAAAACACCAACTTTAACTTTTATTTTCAATCTAGGACCGATTTACAACATTCCTGATGAAGAAAATTTTCTATAAATCTTTTATTTTAGAAAAAAGGGGTCAGTTGGGAATTGGGACCTGTCCCGTGATAGGTGAAAACTGGATCGGTTCCGAAAATACATATCACGAGATAGGTGAAAAGAGGACCGATTCCTAAAGTCTTTCCATGTGACCGGTTTAAAAGTCATGACATGTTTTTTTGATTTGGTTCTGTGATATAATCTTTGGGGTTTGTTGTGTGTTATGTTCTTTTAGACCAGTCCTGTGACATGTCACAGAGGGAATTTGACCCCCTCCTAGGACAAGCCCATTATAAAGTTACTGGTGCTTTTCATAATAAAAAATCGGTCGCGTGACTGGTCTCTATCACAATGGTAGGTCCTTTTCCCGCAGGGTATTTTATAGACAGGACAGAAAATAGGGAAACAAATCTGAAATAAATTGCCGGACAAGTTCATTTAAGATAGTACTATAAACATTGATTTTATATAGCAATTAGTCCAAGTATGAACCCATTTTAAATTTGGAGACATTTTTCATTTCATTGGTTTATTTTCGTTCACAAACAAATATTCACCCAGATATATACAGGTTTGTGTGTATAAATACCATTGAAACCCAATTGCGGGAGGTAGGTTCAAATATAAACCGATTATAACCAATTCCAAAAGGATTCGTCCAATATTTTTATATTTGCGACCTGTAATTTGATTACAATGTTTACATGACAACATGAACGGACGGACTGTGCACATATTCTTTATACCCTGACAATGTATTGGTGTAGGTATGGATCCCAATCGGGATGCAGAATTATCAAAATCCCCGTTCCGAAATTTCTGAGATTTTCACAACTACAGGAATTTTCGGGATCTGGGAATTCTACTGAATTCCGGTATTTTTTTTTTTGTTTTTTTTTTATTGCTTTTATACTTTTATTTAACTAATTTTTATATAGAATAAAGTATTTAATTGATTAAAATTTAATTGGTTATTTTATGAACATTTTAAAAAAATACATGTAGGCCTGTACCTATTAAGTTCGCACGCACCCAGTATTTTGTAAGTCGTTTTGAGAATAAATTCGTTACGGTAACATTCCCCACTTCATCATTTGTTTGCAACAATATAATTATTTGAATATCGTAATTAAATGTTTTCCTGGAATAATTAAAGTTATTAATCCCAACCGAAATTCTGTTTTAAAATATAGAACTTTAAGCCGGGATACAACCTAAACTACACCGAACTTTGAAAATGTAAATACAGCACAGAAATTATTAGAACGCAGTGTATATCCATTGGGCTAAATTTCAATAAAATTCAATCACTTATATTTCAAAACTGACTAAAATTGTATAGAAAATTTTTGAAAAAATAATTAAAACGTAAATCCTATTTATAGATTTACTAGATTTTAATTTTATTTATCCTCAAACCTATCGCCTATCAACGATATATCCTTTTCTATTATCAACTATTATTGTCTGGGGGGAAGCAATTTAAAATAATATTTTTCTTTAAATTTGAATAACACTAAATTTGATTTTCCACATGCAATTACCCATAGTTAACACACATTGAAAAAATGCCAAACCATATCGTAGTATGGTGTTGTTGAGTAATTAAGAAAAAAAAAAACGAAATTATAGTCATAAATTAATTGTCAACTGGAATAACACAAACACAACAAATTTTAATTTTAACTAATAAAATGTTATCGCATTTGATTTTAATTACTATAATACAAGTAATTCATATTCGAACTTTATACAACACTCACAAAAAAAAATATAAATATATGTATTTATAATCACCATTTTACACTTAATTTTATTATTTCATAATAAGGGTATTCACTTTATGTTTTAATCCCACCAGAGGGGTTTCCCCTCTTTGTAAACCAAGCAAATCTAGCAAATTGTATGCAAAAACTGTATCTGTTAGACTTGCTTAGTAATCTGCAAGGTTGGCAATACTACTATTTACAAAAAGTGAAAACCGCTAATATATTGATTTAAGTTTTTTATTTTTTGGTATTTTTACACTTGTTGTTATATTGAATCAACCTTTAAGGGGAAAAGCTATACGCTTATGAATATTAAATGCATAATTATTTTATAAAAAAACATATAACGTACAGCATTGCCCCTCAAAGATGAAACTAAATTCATTTGTTGCACTTTTAGATATTTGTTTTTTTCACTTAAAAAAAAAAACTAAAAAAAATTAATTTATATTAATATTTCATATAAAAAAATATGTGCAGGTATACATCCCCCCGTGCATTCTTAAATAATTACCAAATTCAGTAAAAATAACTATTAAATATAATAAAAATAACTAACAAAAGCAATAAAAATGTCGTAAAAATAACTGACAAATTTTTGATAAGAGGTGGAAAAAATTTTTGTAAATTTTTACAACAGCCAGACCTTTAAAAACGTAATTCCTTAAATCAAATTTCAAATCTGATTTAAATTTTGACGAATTCATTCGCGAATTTATTTTTCTGACTGAACTATTTACTACCATGATTCAATCTTTATCTTATTGGGAGAATTCAATTGATTTAAATGATTATTTTTATAAATCAAATGAAATAATTCAATTTGAATAATTTAAATTTAAATCAAAGAATCGAATTATTTTAATTTGATTTGCGAATCAAAAAAATAATAATTTTGATTCTCGAATAAAAAAATAATATGATTAGCGAATTAAAATATTTTTAAAATCACGATTAATTTATATTTTAGTTTGTTAACCATACTTGGAATTTTTTCATTGGCATTGAAATTTGAATCGCCCTGTGGCTGTTTTATAAAAATAAATTCCTCGAGATGTCTTTAGGTCCTAGCCTAGTTTTATTATCGCAGTATATTAAATACTCTACCAGAGCAAAAATTTTGTCGCTTAATGTTCGAGATACCGGCCATTTTTATAAAATGGCGAATACCTCGGAAACTAAGCGTGATAGTGCAAAACGGACAAAATATTTGCAAAACTTGACAAAGCATGCCCTTCGATAGAATAGATTTGGTAGATCCCCCAGGGTTTCCATGGAATTTTAATACAACAGCCACAGGGTGACTTTTTTTATCAATTTATATGATACTCGTAATATAAATTAATACAGTCCGATAATACAAATTTCGTTTCCCATTCCATTTCGTTTGTATAAAAATTGGTGGCTGTTTTTAAAAAAATTGATCCCTTGGGATATCTTGGATCTGGCCTATTTTTATTATCATAGTATATTAATATTCTAATAGACCAAAAATTTTGTTTGTTTTGCCCTATCTCGCTTAGCTTTTGAAATAGCGGCCATTTTTAAAAAAAATAGCATTTTACAAAATGGCGATTTCTAAAAAACCAAGCGACATTTTTTGCAAGTCAATTTTAATGTTTTTTATTTATATGAATAGTATTAAAAAGATTTTAGATAATATAATCATATTCTTTTTTATAAATTGTATTTTTATTGCAAAGAAACATGAAAATTTTTATTAGAATATTATAGAGAATAAAAATTGGTATTTTCGGTTGCCACAACACAACCCTCTCCCATCCCCTTGTTGGGTTATTGCTTTGATAATTGTCTATTTTATATTGAGTGTTTGTTTAAATTCGCAAATCAAATCAATCTCTCTTTAATTCGCAAATTAAAAAAAAGAATAAGTTTGAAATGATTTGATTCAATTGAATCAAAAAATAATTAAATGAAATTAATTAAACAATTATGATTTGAAATCTGATTTAATAAATTAATTTATAAAATATTGAATCAACACGCTGATTTACAAAAAGAATTATTTCCTTTTTTCGCTAATTAATTTCGTAAAGATTTATCCTTTTCAAGCTCTGACAACAGCAAATAAAAAGAAATAGAAAAGTACCAAAAACTGTATCATGTCCTCAAGAGTCCACACTTGCATATGGTTGGTTTATCTTTGAAAGCTAAATAAAATAAACAACTTTTTAAACTCCACAGGCGGAGATACTTCGATCTTTGATTTTTTTCTTTTATACTTCCAAATTCAAAACAGAAGTGTTAAGGTACTTTTCTTAACGGGGTTTTTAGAGGCTCGCCGCCTGTAAGGTAAGCCGTCAGACTCCCATTATTTGTACGCATCCATAGCTGACTTTTAATGCTTTTTATATACAGGGTGGGCCATTTAAAATTTTAAATTTAAACTACCGATTACTTTGACTTTGAAAGGTAGAATAATATTCATTCTGGTTTATGTTTGACATTTGCAAAATGGGTCGCTATGCGCTCGAACAAAATTGGGAAATATTAAAAACTTACTTCCAAAGTAGTGAGTCTTTAACGCAAACTGTTTGTCGTTATTGGACAAACCAACCCGTATACGTTCTCGTCCAGTGCTTTCAGTCGAAAACATTGCTGCTGTGGCTAAGAATGACCAAGAACATCCATTAACATCAACTCGTCATCTTTCTCAGGAACTGAACATTTCTCGCACTTCTTTGAGAAGAAGACCTCGGTATGAAGGTTTACAACTGAAGCCTCATGACCATCCGATGCGTTTTCGCTTCGCCCAATGGACTGAAGATTTTTTGGCAGGAGATAAAGAATCGTGAAAAATCGTGTTTTCAGATTAAGCTGATTTTCATCTCGGTGGCTATGTCAGCAAAATTGCCGCATATGGGGTTCAGAGAACCCACACCCGACTATTGAGAAGCCACCCTGCGGGAAAAAGGGGTCAGTTGGAAATTGTGACCTGTCCCGTGGTAGGTGAAAACTGGACCGGTTCCGAAAATACATATCACGAGATTGGTGAAAAGAGGACCGGTTCTTAAACTACATACCACGTGACCGGTTTAAAAGTCATGACATGTTCTTTTAGACCAATCCTATCACATGTCACAGAGGGCAATTGACCCCCTCCTAGGACAAGCCCACGTTAAAGTGACCGGTCCTGTGCCCTATCCCTATCACTGTGAACCGGTCACGTGACGTGTCCCGGGATAGGTCCCTTTTCCCGTAGGGCAATGCATCTACAACGAGTCACTGCTTAATGTAGATTTTGGGCTGGCGGCATCATTGCACCATTTTTCTTCAAAAATGAGCAAGGAGCCGCCGTTACCGTTAAGGGTGAGCGTTATCATGCCATGCATAACTAATTTTTATTTCCAAAAATTCAAGAGAATGACAAGGACGACATTTGGTTTCAACAAGAGGGGGCCACATGTCACACAGCCAACGCAACCATCGATATTTACGCGCTGTTTTTTAAAATCGAATAATCAGCCGAAATTGTGATGTCAATTCGCCGTCTCGGAACTGTGATTTGAGGCCTTTGGATTATTTTCTGTGAGAAGCCATTAAGGATAAATGCTACTCAGAGACAATTGAAGCGTTCAAACATGAAATTTAAGTTGATATTGAAGAGATTCGAGCTGAAACAATTGAAAATGTACTGAAAAATTGGATACTGCCGAGCCAGTCATGGTAGTCATATGAATGATATTGTGTTCCATTCTTAAATGACAAAATTCAACATTTTCAATAAAACCAGAAATTTTAAAAAATAATCAGTACTTTTTTTTATAGGCCATTCAAATTTAAAATTTTAAATGGCCCACCCTGTATATCTTTTTTACATTTAAGTGCACTTAATTGGGTACAACTTTGAAATTTATCCATTGATTGATTTTATGAAATATATCTGAAATATTTTAACCAGTTTCTGATTTTAGCGATTATTTCTACAGTTGTTGACATATTTTTGTCTATTTCACTCCACTTTTATGTTACTGAACTGAATGGAAAATTAAAATTAAGGCCTGTCGCCTTTAGTGCATAGAAAATTTTATTATTTTCTAAACTTAACATATTGTTAAGATTTTTTAACATTTTTCCAATTTTTTACTAACAAAATAATAATAATAATAATTTTTTCAAGGGTCTGAGAGAATTAAAATTTGACAACTAAAAAAGGAAAATATATAATTACACAGAAAAAACAACCAAAATGTTAAGTCAACCCGTAAAAAAGGTTACACTACTAGAATAAAAAAAAAAAAACACAAGAAGAGCAATAACAAAAAAGTCCTTTTAAAAAATTACAATTATTGATTTTTATGTCTCGAAATAGACGCTCCTCACAAAAGCACCATACAAAAATGTAAGCGAATAAAAAATTAGAAAAAAAGGAGCATACACCAAACGAAGGTGGCAAATGGGATACAAAAAAAATATTAAATCACAGAAAATTTGAATAAAACATATATTTCGTTTATCTTTTTTTAACAACGACGAAAAACCAGACAAGGGTATGAAGATTGGCGACAACACCATCATCATCAACATAATCTTAAAAAAATTTCAACTACCTAACAATGGGATTTAAATATGTACACAAATGTGCCAGGCAGGCAGCACTATTTTTATTATTTTTTCAAATACATAAAAGAAAAAATTTAAATTGAAACTTTTTTTTTTAATAAACAACCCTCAAAATACAGGATTTCAATTACCTATAATTTTTTTTTTTTAATAATTAATAATGGTAACATAAAATATGTCAGAATAAATTATATATTACAAAACTTACACAAGAAGTATGGGTAGTAAGTGGTGCAATCAAATGAACAAAAAAAGGACCAGACATTTATAATTTATAACACAAAGGACTAGAAACAATTTGTTTGAAAAAAAAAATTTTAACTTAACACACTTTGAACTGTAATTTATTTTAAATATTTTTAAAATGTTGCAATATTTCCATTTATTTATAATTTGTTATTAATTTTTATTAATTTCTTTATTTTTTTTTTAATTTTTTAAACGTTTTTCTAAACTCTTCAGCATGTTGCTTGCTTTAACAATAGAAAAAAATTTCATATGTCAAATAAAACAAGGATTTTCTTTTCCATATTTTAGAGAGACCATAAATTGTCATGCTCCACCATTATCATTATTTCATTTCATCTCTTTGTATATTATTGTTGATTTTTTCTTTTTCATTTTCTACAGATGCAGCATATTGGGAGAGTAATTTTTGACAGCATCCTTGTGTCAAATTTTATTGGTATAGCAAAACAAAAAATGGAAAACAAAGAAGAATTTTAGCTTAAAACAAGTGTCAAAATATTTGTTGTAAACACCACTGAGAATATGTGCGTCAAAAGAAATGTATAGATAACAAAATAAGAGTTTAAGGATGGAATTTTATAAGTAGCTCAGAGAATTCTGGGGTTTTTTGCAGACAAATATTAATAAATCATAATACCAAAATGAACGATAAACAAGTTAAAGAAAAATTTTAATTTTTTAAAGAAATTGTACCAAACATTTTTGTAATCCGTTCTTAAATTACTTCTCTGCGAATAAATACATATTCTTTAAAAGCACCCTTGGAACTAGTGGTAGGTGCAACTGGTTGTAAAGCTTTTTATTTACATCTTTTGTGTGTTTTGGGAACTAGTGATTTAGAACTGGTTATACATAACTTCTACATCGGTTCCCAGAATCTGATATTTTGAAAATAGCTCCATGAGCTATTAAAAATAACCTTGAAACATTTAAAATATTTCCTCCACCTTAAATTAACAAAAAAAATAAATAAATTTAGCTGAGCCAGATCTTCGAATACTCTCACCCATGTCCTGAGAAAACAATGATTTACCAAATCACAGATAACACATAGCACATGTCAACAAAATATTTTAAAATTTATTTTCGGTAAATTTTATATTGTAATTAATTTGTTTCTTGTCCTTTTTTCATAATGTTGGGAGCACTTTCAGATGTAGGTAAAAAAATGTAAAAATTAAAAATGAAATTTAAAAATATTAGTGTATTAGTTAGACTGTTACTCAGAAGGTTGCGAGTACGATTCCAAGCGACAGCAACATCAATTTAGAAAAATAATATGAGTTTTTTTATCTTTCATAAATATCGTAACGCCCTAGCTCGGTGTTCCAATAGCACTTAACCCCACTAAAGTAAACTATAGATGGCGGACATCAACTGTTCTAAGATTTATCAGCTCTAGCAATAACAGTGTTGCCATATTTGAAGCTCTTCGTCTTTCACCACCTTTCATCTCTCCTGTATAACCTTTCCAAAGAAAGCAACGATTAGTAGGAAGTATTTCCTAAATTGTTGTTCCCTTAACACAAATAAATAAAAAAAACAAAAGCAAGGCACATATCCCCCCATAGCTTTCCCTAATCCCTAAATATCTCCAACTTGCCTTAATAAAGTCCTAGTGGCGCTGAGGCCCAATTTTGTTGTCAAAAATAAAAAATTAAAAGGGGGGAACATTTGTGAACAGTACTAAAAGAGTCAAAGGAGTACCACAGTATTTTTAAGGTCCTATGAGTACCACACAGTGTTTTTGTTACAATGTAAAAAAAATAGATGTAAAATAATGGAGGTGGAAAAAATTGTTTGAGGCTAAAAACTTCATCGGATATGAAAAAAAAAATTGGTGAAAAAATTTTCGAATTGAAAAATTTTAATGGTTAAAAAAAATTAAAGCGGTGAAAAAAACTTTAATAGTTAAAAAAATTCAAGTAAAAAAATGTTTGAGGTGAAAAAAAATTTTTCAGATGAATAGAGAATATTATTCACCTCTAAACGACTGGTGAAAAATATGAGAAAATACATTATTCAACAGACGCTGCTGTATGGAAAATTTAGAGGTACCTTCAGATTTTCACTCAAAACTTTTTAACCGCTGGACCAAAATTCTAAAAATACATCCTTTATAAAATTACAAAACAGCACAAGAACTATGCATGAAAATAACCGTTAACGAAAGGTAGAAAGGACAACTTTATATAAATTATAAATGACTGACTCCTCCTTATCTGTTTTGTTTCTCTTTTCGGGATGAGCATTGTGTTTCGTCCAATGTTACCGTTACTTTTATTTTAAATTTTTCCTCGATATACCATTAAAAAATCAATGCATTCGAATTTGTAATAAAAATTTATTTAAAAACAAGTAAAAAAGGCTTAAATTCGGCTGTGCCGAATCTTTGAATACCCTCCACCAATATCCTAAAAAAAATGTTCTCTACTGTTTTTAATACAAATAATGTAAAAAACTTTTGAAGTTAAATTATGGAGGTGAAAAAAATTGTTTGTGGTGAAAAAAAATTTTAGTGGTGATAAAAATTTTTTGACGTGAAAAATATTTGAGGTAAATTCACAATATTATTGATTTCTAAGCGACTGATGAAAAAATATGAGAATATATATTTTGTACCTGTCGCTTCTATGAAATTGTACTAAAATACACCAATTTGTATGGAAAATTTAGAGGTATCTTCACATTTTCACTCATAACTTTTTAACCGCTGGACTGATTTTGCTCATTTTCAATACCAAACTGCTCGGGAGGATGTCCAACAATCCAGGTAAAAATAGGCACCCCCGCTTTCGTCTTCGGGTCGGAACAGACGGACATCGCTAAATCGTCTTAAAATTGCATAAGGATCACGAATATATATACTTTATGGGGTCTTAGACCTATATTTCAAGATGTTACAAATGGAATGACAAACAAATTTATACCCTCACCAAATTTGGTGAAGGGTAAAAAAACTTATTTCGATTTTTCTATATATTTTTTAAATTTTCAGGCTCGAGATCATAATTAGATGTGCACTCCCTATAGCGCTGACCCTCAACAATTTTTTCCATTTAAAAATTAGTGTTTAGTAAACATAGTAACATTTAATTATGATCTCGAGCCTGAAAATTAAAAAAAAATATATATATTTTTCCAAAAAGTTGGGACTAACAATTTTTTAAACTGTTTTTGTATGTAAAATATTAATTTAAAAACTGGTCAACCTAAAGGCTTGATGCTCCTTGATGACTTCTAAGAACTAGTTTCGTACTTGTGAATTTAATACAAAAATCATGGACACAAGAAAAGCTTAGAGAACCGTTCCGTAAAACTAGTACGTGCTCCATAGACGATTCCCTAGAACTTGTTCGGAGTATGATAATTTCAAATATATATCAAGGGTTACAACGTCTGATTAGAACTATTGTGGAACTAAATATAGAACTATGTGTGATTGCATAAAGCTTTGTTAGGTAAAGCATTAAATTTCAAATTTTAAAACTTGTAAATTTAGCAAAAAAAAAAAAAAATAAAAAATTCAGCCTAGCTAAAAATTTTCAATTTGGTTTGTTGAGGTTAAAAGCTCGTTATAAATACAATAAATAAAAAATTTCGATGTACATGAAAACTAAATATTTTCTTGGTCTCTTCTGGAGGCCTTGGCTCTTTTAAAAACTTTGGGTTTTAAGGAGACCCTTCGCCGTAAGGAAATACATGCATCAGCCTAGCTAAAACTAGTTACCTCGTTGCAAAAAAAATAAAAGTTACACAAAATCATAATTTATACTTGAATTTTTGAAAGCTATTAAAATAAAATGTAATGCAAATTGTGTTCAAGCCTAATAAATGAAAATCAAAGTTGAATTTCAACTTGAATTTCAGTGACATTGTTTACAGGGATGGTATTTATTATCTTTTGAAGTGGTTTTAATATATTTCTCACATGCTTTTTGCTTGAATTGGAATCTGAATAACAATATACAAGGTGGCGCAAAAGTAATCCTCCTATCAGAAAATGCTATAAATTTTGCGATTGGCCCCTAATGTCAGTTCTGTTTTGACATTTGTGTAGTAAACACATGCGAAATACACGTTAATAAACAATGTTACGCTACACTGCTCCAGAACGCGGAATATTGATGACTATTTATTTGAGCAATAATGAAGATAATAAGCAAAATTTACGCTTCTGGGGCACTGAAAATCCGCGTGCAACCCACGAAGAGCCATTACACCCGCTCAAAGTCACTGTATGGTGTGCTGTTTTCGCTGGAGGAGTCATCGGACCTTTTTTCTTCGAAGACGTCGCGGGCCAAACGGTTACTGTGAATGGTGAGCGCTACAGAGCAATGATCAACAGGACGTTGCAACGCCACACACTGCACGTGCCACAACCGTTTTGATGAAGGATGCATTTCCCGGGCGCCTAATCTCCCGTTTTGGCGATTTGCACTGGCCAGCAAGATCGCCTGATTTGACCGCTCCAGACTTCTTTTTGTGGGGCTTTTTGAAGTCGCGGGTTTATGTCAACAAGCCTCAGACTCTTGCAGCTCTTAAAGACAATATCCGTCAAGAATGTGAGGACCTATCGCCGGAAGTTTTGGCCAAAGTGATGGAAAATGCCATAAAAAGGGCTCAAATGACAATCAACTGTGGCGGCGGCCATTTACATGACATCATATTCTCGACTTGATGTAAAAAAAAATTAAAAGACCAAATAAAAATTATCCACAAGAAGAATCAAAGTTTTTAATTTTTTTTTTTAAATTACAGCCAAAAAACATCGGAAGGTTATTTTTGCGCCACCCTGTACAACATATATGTATAGTATAGAAATTTCGTAGTGTTCGCTTTACGGTTTGCTACAAGTACAATATTTGTGTACAACAAATACTTCATTGTTTAGATAAAGTGAATGAAGTTTTTAATTTAAACTATTTTTTTTTTTTGCAAATTTTTTCACTTATATACAAATTTCACACAAATGCAATAGAATAAAATACATGGAAAAAAGATATAAACGGGTATGGTATCCCAACCTTCGACTTTGATGAAATTTGGATAAAAGATTTGTCTCACTTTTTCGGCTACCTCGTGGATATAGGGGGAACATATAATTGTAATTATATGATTAATAAATAATATAAATAAATATAATAAAGTATCCAGAGATGTAAAAATTTTTACAACATATTCAAAAAAGTACCAAAAAATGTACCAGTAAAAACTGCTCCATTTTCAACGATCCATCACGGTTCCAATGCTATACGGTTCCTTTTTTTAAGTACCTTAAAAAGGTAAAAACACGAAAAAGTGTAATTATTCTACTCCTCTTTGACCCCCTTAATATTACAATGTGATCCAATATCTGAAATAGGTTGACCTTAGATTTTCTTTTTCTATCACCTATCCAAATTCCTCGTTAGTGCTGACTATAGTACGTTTTTTTTTTTTATTAAATAAAAATATGAAATTTTCCAGATTTATTAAATTTTTATTTGTTTAACAAAATGGCATGAAAAATTAAATATACCCCCTCCTATCTATGGCGGAGGGTATTAAAAATATATAAATTACAATTAGTTATATCATAATCAAAAGTGATTGTTATTAGAGAAGGAAAGAATAATATTGAGAGCTTCATATATTTACAGTAGTAAATACATAAGATATTATTAAAAATGTAGTATGTATTAGTATAATGTTCAAAATATAAGTAGATAGATAGTTAATTAATTTACAATGCAATGTCCTCTACTGGGTAATGTGAGCCATCGCAATAATAATAAATACAAAAAAAAAAAAAAAAAAAAAAAAAAAAAGAGAAAAATAAAATCTGGTTTCAATTAAAAAAAAAATGTTTATTTAATTAAAAGTTTAATTGAATTTTAAGATAATTGTATTGTATCAAATAAAATAATTTGCAACAATTCAATAAATTTATCTTAATTTAATAAAACATTTATTTAAAACCCTGCAAAAAAAAAAATGAATTCAAATTTTAACCATATCAATTAAAAATTTATTAAAAATAGTCATATTTCACTTAAAAAAGTTGCAAAAATTGAGGGGAAATTACCGATGTGTAATTTTGTTTTTTCCTAAAGGTCTTTGGCACTCTGAAATCTTTGGGCAATAATCTTCGACTTATTTTCACCGAAGCAATTTTATTTTTATTTTCGTGATCTCTTGACCAAATTATATTTATGTCATGAGAACTAGCTCCCTTGCCCCTTGTAAATTCTCGGAAAATTAAACTGCCTATTGACGACCATACTAAAGTTGAGCAATTGAGTTCTTGAACTAGTTTAATTTTAACTAATCTTTTTTGATTTTCACTACACCTTTGGATATATTTACTCCATCTCCCACCTGTACAACTATAAGTGTCAAAAGTCTTTTAAACAAAATATTTTTGAAATAATGATAGGTTAATATTTTTAATTGTGCATTAAAAGTTTAGTAATGTTTAATTAATTAGAATTAAAAAACATCCGAATTATTTTTGTTGAAGGGCCTCTAGGGCACTCAAATTATGTTATGACATCTAGTTGACTTTTCAATAGAAAAGGGAGACGAGTTACGATTACCCCTATTGATTTTCGGGGTTTGAACATTGTAACTTAAGCGTTAAGTACCTGGGAATTGTTTTGGATAGAAAACTCTGCTGGGGTGACCATATCAGGAGTAGAGTTACTAAAGCTTACGGTGGGTAGGAAATGTGTAGAAGAGCAGTGGGTTCTAAATGGGAATTGAACTGGCTTTACACAAGTGTCGTCACACTGGTAACGACATATACCGCTATTGTGTGGTGGCCTTCGATCCTAAAATCAAATGTGAAGAAACTCCAAAGGGTTCAACGGCTATGTTGTCTGGGCATTAGCGACGCGATAATATCGACATGCATTTGGGTTTTAACTGCGACTGATTATTCTGGGGGGATGCTGTCATCTTCACTGATAGTTTGGCTGGGGTAAGCACTTTGTCAATGGATTCTGCAAGAGGGTGATACACGCCTATACTGGCAGGGGACGTCTAAAGACGATATGCGAACCCGGACACTGGAGTTGAGGGGAATGATAGGGCTGATCAGCTGGACAGGGATGGATTAAACCTGGTCTCTATTAACCCTCAAAATCCGATACCTTTCCGGATAACAAGAACGGAGCTTAGACAATGGTCTACCAACATGCACAAGGAGATCTGGATGGGGATAATGTTGGTGTAATCACAAATATCCTGTGGAGTGTCACAGATGTGGGTAGGACAAGGGGATTCTTAAGACTTGGGAAACGGAAAATGGCCAAGATGATGATAATTTTTACAGGCCTCCTTCGATGTTCCCATAGCATTTCTCCCCACCGAAGTTAAGTAACATAACAGGGCTATGAACTAAAAAGCTTTAACAATTCCGCCAGCTTTCCATCAGATGGCGGGCAACAACTGTTCTAAAAATTATCATCTCGCTCAATTACGGTGTTGCCATATTTGAAGCCCTTCATCTTTCACCACCTTTTATCTTTCCTCTATCTTCTTTCCAAAGAAAGCAACACATTAATAAGTAGGAAGAATTTTCTGAGTGTTGCTCCTTTTTCCAAAAAAAGGCCACTTTACACTACGATTACAACTTTCGAAATTTGAAAGGAATGAATCTGTGGTGTGTATGGTGTGGAGGAAGATGATACTCTGGAGCACTTCCTTTGTTTGTGCCCGGCTTTCGCAAGCAGTAGGGGAAGACACTGGCATGGGGACGTTTTACCGTCATTGAAGTGCTTAAGGGGGGTTAATTTGTGAAAATTGAAGAAATACCTCAAGGATACTTAATTCTTCAGGTAGATTGTAACGTTTATTTACATAGTTCTGAAGAGCGCACATTTTTGGATGATCGTGGAGGGCGAATGGCCCCTCCTCTTTTTAACCTAACCTTACCTAGAATTAAACTACTGATAAATCGAACTACGTTTTATGAATACAAACTAAAAAAATGATGGCCATAAAGTAAACGAAGAATAAAATACTTATAGAAAATTCTATTTCTCTTATTATTTTCTTCATGCTTAACATTCATTTTTTGACATGCTGTTTAGATGTTGTTGTTGTTCTTACTGTTGTTTAGTTCAAAGACGTCATAATAATATTTGTAGTTTTAAGTTTACATCAAGGTTGGCAAGCGAAATGTATGACGGTATTGGTATTTCATTTGTATCCGCATCATCGTTACCGAAACATCAATAACAGTACTTTTCGGTGTTATTGAAAAATTCCGTATATCACAAATAAATTATGTGTTTCTGTGAAAAGAAACCACAGTGTTGCCAACTCAAATTAAAAATTTATGAACGCAATTTTAGAAACACGATATTTTAAAAATAAAAAAAAATGGTAAAGTAAATTTTGGATATTTTGCATTTTGTAAAAAAAAAAAGGTTTTGTAATACGAGTACCAAGATTTCAAATCAAGAGTTTCAGTATTGGTATCAGTAATAACCATTAACAATTTGAAAGGGTTTTAAAACGGATAAAGGTACATATTACATAGATATCATTTGCCAACATTGGTTTATACGGACATCAACACATCCCAGCCATAATACATACTACGTCCATACATATTTACATTTTATTTTACCTACAAAAACCATCCATACATACACTTACGTACATACCTACTCGTACAACAAACAATTATACATTTTATTATCATCAACTATAATCGATTTTTGCTCTCATTTGCAACAACAACAACACCAACAGCAAACATTCAAAAGTACAGTCTCGCTGCTAACTGTAACATTTTAATGTGACGCGTTTTATATAAAAATATATATGTATGTATGTATGTATAGATGTAGTATATTAAAGTAAAATATAAAATAAAATAAAAAAAAAAACAACAACAAAAATTCTACACTTCGTATAGAGATGAACATACTAACATACATAATAACAGACATACTACATTTTTGTTCAAGTTTCTGTATTAATATATACACTTTAATTTATTTTATTATAATAGGTGTTCGTTTGGTTTGTTCGTATATTTAACACAAAAAAATAAAACAAATTATTAAATTGATTGTCACCTTCATTTATACCACACAACCAGTCATAATTTGTTCTTACACAGATACATTTTTTTATAATCAAATTCTTTAAATGTATTTTCATTATTTTTTTTTTCATATCTCTTGTTATGCATTTACACTACAATATTCATTTTTTTTTTTTTGTTAATTTTCAATAAAAAAAAAATAGTTTTTAAAATTCCGTTCATTGCAATTTGTATGTTGTGACAAAAAATAATTTTTTAAATTCGATCGATGTTTTCGACACAAAACTTAATATTCGGCAAAAAGTAATATTTTCAAATCTTCAAGTAAAGTCGTTATATCATGGAATCTTAACCTTTAAATGGGGAGTTGGTGGTAAATTTTATCATAAAAAAATATATTATTTTTTTATTAAAAATGTTTTATAATTAAAAAAAAAAAACAAATAATTATGAAGAAATGTTTTTTTTTATTCAAATTTTTAGTAAAATTATAAGGGGTAAATTTTGTTCACCACGTCATTCATTATGTTTAAAAATTTCACCTCCATAGTTCAAGGTACAATTTCTAACTACCCTGTTCCACAATATGAAATTAAAATCCATTTTATATTATCCCTGTTAAAATAATTTAAATTGTTAATGAAGTTGAATATTTTGTAAAATGGTGAAAATTTAACCTATCTTTTATAATACCGCTAAATACCCTGTGGGAAAAAAGGGAATTGTCTCGTGATAGGTCAACACTGGACCGGTTCCGAAAATACATATCACGAGATAGGTCAAAAGAGGACCGGTTCCTAAAATACCTACCACGTGACCGGTTAAATAGTCAGGACATGTTCTTTTAGACCAGTCACAATGCGATATGATACAGAGGCAATTGACCCCCTCCTAGGACAAGCCCATGTTAAAGTGACCGGTCCCTATCACAATGAACCGGTCAATTGACGTGTCCTGGGATAGGCCCTTTTCCCGCAGGGTAGCATTCCTTTTACATTTAATGAAAAACTGCCTGAAAAGCTTTATGTATAAGCATAGTTACATATGGGACCTTAAATTAAAAATGATCTTTTCACGCCACTAGTTTGTATATGAACCAATAATAAAGTTTCCAATGTCTTGCCGCTAAAACCTATTGTGATTATGCGTCTTAGGCAGCTTGTGTCAATTCTTTGAAACGTAAAACCATTACTTACTATTGCCTCCAAGATATCAAACTTTGTACCAGATAGTTTTTTTGCGGGGAGCGCTTCTTCATTACTTTAATATGAAGAAAAGTGCGACCCATTGTCATTAAATTATAGTCGAAGTTTACAGCGATCATGGTATATCTGAACAATCGTTTCGGAGATGGTTTGGTCGCTTTAAAAGTGGTGATTTTGTGCTCGAAGACAAATAACGGCCGGGTCAGGCCAAAAAGTTTGAAGAGGAAGAATTGGAATCATTGCTCTATGAGAACTTAGAATTCTTCCACATAGAGCAATGATTTCAATTCTTCCTAGCTTCAGGAGTTGTCAGCATCACTGGTAGTGGATGAGTCACCTTAAGCGACTGAAACGTCTAAAAGCGATTTTTCGCTTGTGAACAGCTCCTCGAACGCCAAAGAAAGAAAGGGATTTTACATCGCATTGTGACTGCCTATGAAAAGTGGATTCATTACGACAACCTCAAGTCATGGATTTTGCCCGGACATCCATCAATATATTCAAATATTCATGACATGAAACTTATGCTCTGTATTTGGTGGGAACAGCGCAGGAACTCAACTCCGACTCAACTCATGCGTTTGAGCGGCGCACTGAAGCAAAAATGGCCGACATACGATAAAAGGCACAACAAAATAATTTTCCAGCATGGCCACATGTTGCAAGACCTACTTGGAAACGCTAAAATGGGAACTCCTACCACATCCGCCGTATTCTCCAAGCATCGCTCCTTTTAACTACTGCTACTTCAAATGAACAATGCAAAAAATGGGTTGATGATTTGTTGGCTCAAAAGAGCTGGTATCCGAAAATTGCCAAATTAGAAAAAAATAGTGGCCAGTTATGGGCAATACTTTTTTCTATGTAACGTAATTAAAAATATTTGTTAAAATTCAAATTCTATTTGTTTGAAATATTTGTAAATTGTTACTTTTCATATAAAAATTCTTTGAAAATAAAAACTGAAGTTACAAAAAAATAACAAAAAGTTGTTTGTATTTACAAATTCCATTGTTGGTGCCTTTTTAAAAAAATATTTTTTTTTTTTTATTTACAAAAATGTTCTATGGACGATGTTCAATATTACAAACAGAATTTTGTAATGTTATTCTGTGTTCAAATGAAAAATTGTTATACATCAAATTTGTATTTAAACAAATATTTTTAATTATTTATAGCAGGGGTGGCCAAAAGTTCCTTATGGAAGAGTAAACACCATTATAAAAAGTTGTTTGTTGTTACAAATTTCATTGTTGAAATTTTTATATACAAAAATTGTATGTGAAAGATGTTTATTATACAAACAGAATTTTGTTAATTTTTTCTGTGTATAGTAAGAAACGATAAGGCGGGTGGATTAACAAAGAGTATCAAAAAACTATCTACCTAAATTCAATTGTAGGCTTATTTCTGTAAGAGACTCAAGACAGAATAATCACATAAATATAGTATAGACCGAACCATTAAATCATACGCCATGACTAAAGTGTAAGATTATTAACTTTTTGTGCCCTCGATTGGAACATTATGAAATTTGCAATTGCATCATTTAACTGCGCAAAGCTAGTTTTTCGAAGAACCTTACAATCGAAATATTCAAAATTTGAAATTTAATTTATTATACAAATATTGGAATAAATAATTTCCCTTTTATCATCAAATTATATGAAATATATTTTTAAATTATTTATTGTAAAATAAAAAAAACTACCCATTAGGTTGTTGAACCCATTTAAAATCCATTTACAAATACGGCAACAAAAAAAAAAGAGCTGGAAAAAAATATGTCTTAATCATAATTTTTGATTGTTATTGTGCAATTTGTGTGTTTACACTGATTCGTCAAATGAACTCCAACAACATACACCCTGCTCCTCACTTTAATTTTGTATCCACTGGTGGTTTGCTTTTTTAATTTTTTATTTTGTTTGTTTTGTGGCCAGATTATTATTAAACAGCTAATGTTGGCAATCTTGTTGTTTGGCGAAGAGTGGTGGCAAGTCTACAACATGTCTGCTGTTTTTTTTATAACGCCTCAGTATCTTTTACAACAGTTGAATATTTTCTTTCTTATTCTGTTTTCATTTTTACTCATTTATGTTTAAAATCTTAAAATTAGTTTTCTTATTCTCTATAATTTTATATGATTTCGGATTAATTTTTTTTTTTTTTCATTTATCTCCAATGTATTTTGGGTTCATTAAAAAATATTATAACTGTAAACTGGTTAGTTACTGGTGCTGACATTTCTCGTGTGAATGCCATAATTATTTATTTATTTAATTTTTCTTGTTTTTCTTAATTCTCTACCATGTTTGTGTTCTTTTTTGTCGATATTGCTTTTAACCATTTTTATACATATATCGACTGTCCCAAATTAAACAAGACTATTGGGAAAAAGCATGCTCTAGAAAAGTCATATCATATTTATTACAGCTGATATTGCATGACATGTTAATTTAAAAATTAGTTAGAAATACCAATAATAAAAAAGAAAAATGCAAGCAAATAATATGATAAAATTTATTTATATTTTTATAAATCATATAGTAACAAATTATATCCCAACACCCTAACGAAGGCAATTCCCTAATGAATAGCAACGAAGACTATCGGAACGTTGTAGCTTTAGCAGACCAGAGTCAATGCTGGGATTCGAACCCACGAACTCCGCACACTACCAACTGGCATAAATTGTACAAAGCAAACAATGAAATGTAAAAGGGCGATATGTTTTCGTTTATCTTTTGCTGCATAATTTCTGCTCCATCCCGTTACGGGTACGTTCTACTTATGGTTAATGGACCCTTAAATTCTTTAATGAAATTGTATATTAAACCCTTGTTCAGGATAATTTTTTGAACGAGAGTGTTTAATATTACATATTAAAACTGTTTTCATTAACCCGAGGAGTTTTCATATTTGTACTCATAATTTTCTAATATGTCGACAAATTAACAAAAGTTTATCAGTAAGTTAAAAAAAAAAAGAGGAAATCAGATTTGAAAGGAGGTTATGAACATGCGATATCTAGAAGTTTCGATTTACGCAAGTTTAAGCAGATTTGGTCCACACATTAAATGCAATTGTATATGCATAACCTAGCCAGCCATCCCGTTGTTGGCGGGATTATCCCTTGCTTTTCAAAAGGCTTATTCTGCTCTGAATTTTTGTCACGCTTTTTAAATAAAAATCTGGCTTTTTAAGACAAAATCTACTTATTTGGTGTATCACTTAAAAATGCAGAATTTTTGGCAAATTTTGGGCGTTTTTTGTAAAGCAATGGTTTAAAGTATTGGCCATCGTTAGCTATTACGCTTTCCCATCTGTCTGGCAACATATGGACTCCGCGCCAAGAGAACTGCACATATTTGGAGGAAAAGAACGAATATCCCGCTTTTTTCGTTTGACGAAAACAGTTGGTCACATTATATATGCATGACTTTTTTTGCCACTTTATTCCATTTACAATTTACGGTTAGTAACTAAGATAAACTTAATGTATGTATTTACTATGTATGTATGTATGTGGTTTGCTTTAATTTTTTTTTTATATCTATATAAAATTTATTACCGTTCAGTTTTGAAATTCCTATACAACAATTTTCTTTTGATAATTGTAAAATGTTAAAGATAATTATTATAAGAAAACATTTTTTTGTTTTAATGTAATTAAAAAGTCTTTTTAAAGAGATGAAAGCGCAAATGTTTAAAAAACCGGGACAACAAAATAGATCCAAAAAAATGAAAGCATTGGCGCATAATCATAGTTAAAATAAAGTATATATTAGGAGTTCTAAAGTCGACTTTTCTTAATAGTATACGAGAACTTTAGTTCCACTGTAGACAAATAAAAGTATATTTTAATCGTTAAAGTCGGCTTTAAAATTAAAACTAACTGAAGTTGATTTTATCCAATTTAACAACACTTATAACAGCTGTTTTCCGCCAAGAAAATTTTTGTGAAAAAATGTTTGAATTGCAAAATATTGAATATTATTTACACACTTTTCTTTTTTTAGCTAATATAAAATCAGCTGATCAATGTGGCCACTTGTTTATTTTTAATTTTACACTATGATAATTTTTTTTCCATAAATAGTATTTAACATTCTGCCAAGTTAATCCCATAAAAATCTGAGGCTTTAAGAATTTATTGGCTTTAAAAAATACCGTTAATAAATAAGGTTGTTTTGCGCTTAAAGAAATTTCGAATAGTTTAAATTTTTTTTTAACATTAAAGTTGTGTTTTTATTAATTTTGAAATCCTAAGATATCAATGCAAATCTCGCACAGAAATTTTGACCATTTACATTTACACAAAGTGAGATGATTTCAATTTTACAACCACAGGTTTTTTGTAAACAAACCATCATAAAAAAATAACAACTTAAAAATATTTCTAAAAAGTTCCTTATTTTTCGGCGGGAACTCAGCCAAAGAATATCGATATTTTTATGAGATTTCTTACAAATCTCGTATGAGGTTTTTGATTTTTTCAAAATCTTGGGATTTTAGTGCAGAGGTAAACGAGACATAACTGCATTAAAGGAAATAAATGGGGTTAAATCCCCAAACTTATTAATCAAATTGTGAAAAATATTTTGTTGTAAGCTGTGCATGGTTTCTGTATCTAATGTGAGAAGTTTTGGCATCGAAAAATACAACTCTGTCATATCAAAGACAGGATGAAACAGTTAATATTAAATTTAGGTTATAGGCAATTTTTTTTCTAATATGAAGATAAAATTGACATTATGTGACTCACCCTGTTCTAAACAAAGAAGAGTTGCATTTTTTAATCCGAAGACTTCTCGGATTAAATACAGAAACCGGACACTGGTCAATATCCGGACTCCATCCCTGCTTAAGGGAATTGTGAGGGAACGACGCTTTTAGTTGTATTACAACGCAATGAGAATTTTTAGCATTTTATCTTTAAAAATATTAAATTTTTTATTTTTAATGGGTGACATGTGGCAATTCTAAAAATGCTCAGTAAGGTTTTCCATTTCACCATGAATAACTATTAAAATTCGTGCTGTGTGAGATGTGTTTTCTATCGAAAAATTGTCTTCAGCGACGAAGTTCACTTTTGGCTTAATGGGTTCATGAACAAACAGAAGTGCCGTCTTTGGTGTGTGGCAGTTCAAGAGCTGTCAATGCACCCTGAAAGATGCACTGTTTGGTGCGGTTTGTAGACCGGCGGCATCATTCTTCAAGATCGATTAAAATCGAAACGTTACAGTCAATAGATCAAAGTACCGTGGCCCAAAATGTAATAATTAGACTTTGTTGAGATATGGTTTCAACTAGACTATGCCACATGTCACACGGCACTCGATACCATGAACCTATTAAGAGGGGATTTGGTGAGCCATTAGTCACACGTTTAAGAACACTCTATTGGCGGCCAAGATCATGCGATTTGACCCCACTAGACTATTTTTTGTGGGGATACATGAAATCGCTAGTGTGCCGGGATATGCCAGCCACAATTCCAGCCCTGAAAGACAATATTGCATGCAGCTGCGATTGTTGAGATACCGGCAAAAATTGGAGCTTACGGATGGACCACCTATGACCTTGCCGCGGGCAACTTTTACATAAAATCTTTTAAAAAGTAAATGACAGGCATTGCAAATTTTCGGTTCATTTTTTTATTTTCAAAACCCAAACGTTTAAAAAATTACCCTTTACATACTAAACATTCCAAATTTTTTAAGAAATGACATGAAATTTTTACAATTTTTTTAGGTGTTTTTGCCAAATTAAGAATTTAACAGAAAATTATAAAAATTAAAATCAAAAATGTTTGTCCCCAAGGCAAAAAAAAACTCCCAAAATTTTGTGCCAAAACCCCAAGTCTGGCAAGGGCGATTTATATGAAAAAATACGGCACGTTATTCTGTGTAATTATAAGGAGGTTCAGCCGACAAACTTTTTTGTGCCTAGGAATGAATCAATTATGGATATTAAATAGGTTTAAAGAAGAGGAAAAATGAGTCAATCGCGGGTAACTAACTGATAATTTTTTTTAATATCCTTTAAAATCCTGGGAAAATATCGATTTCAGTCGAAAGTAATTGTTGACGGTTTACGGCCAGAAAGTATATAGCAAATATTATACATAATTTTAGAAGCACTGCAGAATTAGAAATCAAAGTTATGACATTTACCGCTATAAAGTAGGTGTTCCCAAAAAAGGCATTATTTGGTATAAATATAAAACAAAACTATACACACTGCCTTACTTTGGTGTAGTAAATGCAAGGAAATCGCAAATTAGAGCAGAACGAAGCCTATTTTATTCAGCAGTGCTTATAAAATGTTTAATTTTTTTCTAGGCTTCAAAATATTTTTAAGCGATTTTCATATTTTATTTATGTAAATAAGACATTCAAATTGTTTAAACATTAAAAAAAAATGTTTTGCAAGTCATGAAAAAATACCACCACACACAAAAACATATAATTTTTACATACAAGACAAACAATAATTTACAGAAATAAGCAAAAAAAAAATGAAAAGTACAGTTGGGTAATATAAAAAATTAACATTAAATATAATCCAAAAGTAGCTAAGGAGAATGGTGGCAACTACTATAAGAAAATATAAGCAGCAACAACAACAACAACTAAAACAAATGATTGTATTTTGAATGATTTTTGTAGAGCAACAAATTTTTCTTTATAGACTTTTAGATACAATATCTCACTACTACGGTTTTAAAAAAAAAAACTTTTCAAGATACATAGAAGAAATAAAATGGGATAAATGACGTACTGAACGAATTGACTTGGATGAAATTGGATACATTTTTTAATGTGATACAGTGCGAATATAACAAGAAGAAAACATACGAGTACACGTGTACAGTGCATGGCCTTTGCATTAAGAGCGACAAAACATAAAATTTAACATTTTTTGACAGTACTTTCCTTTAAAAACATAATTCCTTAAATCAATTTTCTAATGTGATTTAAATTTTTTTGCTACCATTATTCAATCTTTATCTTATTAGAAGAATCAATTTGATTTAAATAATTATTATTATAAATCAAACGAGATAATTCACTTTAAATAATTCAATTTTAAATCAAAGAATTAAATCAATTTTGATTTGATTCGCGAATAAAAAATAAATTATTTTGATTCTCGAATATGATTTTATTCGCAAATTAAAATAATTTTTTTTAATTCACGAATAATTAAATTTTAAACCCGAAGGGTTTTATGGAACTTTTATAAAACAGCCTCCTTAGGATGTCTTCTGGACATGGCATATTTTTACTATCGCAGTATATAATAGAGCAAAAATTTTGTCCGTTTTGCCCTAATTCGCTTAGTTTTCGAAATACCAACCATTTTAAAAAATGGTGACTGTTTTATAAAAAAAAAGATGCCTCGGGATGTCTTCTCGAACTGGCCTATTTTTATACTCTCCTAGAGCAAACATTTTGTCCGTTTTGCTCTAATTTTCGAGATACCAAACATTTTAAAAAATTACAATTTTACAAAATGGCGAATATCTAGAAAACTAAGCAAGATTTTCAATTTAATTTTAATGCTATTTTATTTTGTTTTAATTCGCAAATTAAATCAATATTTTTTATATTCACGAATTAAAAAAAGAATTATGTTTCAAATGATTTGATTCAATTTAATCATAAAAGATTCAAATGAATTTGATTAATCAACTATGATTTTAAAACCGATTTAATTGATTTATAAAATTGGTTTATAAAATATTGAATCAACTCGCTGATTTACAAAAATAATTTTTTTCGCGAATTCAATAAAAATTTATATTTTTAGGGTCTGTCTGTGGATACTATTTTGAAGTTATTTCAAATATAAAAAAATAGATATTTCTGCCAACGGTCATAATGCAATATACAGGTGCTGTACGTACATATATAAAATAATAACCAAGCCATACCACCAAACATATAGAAATATATTAGAGACACCATAGCAAAGCATCTCAGATACATTTATCGGCTCAAACATCCATCTACCTAATCTATCTCCCCATACATACAGACACTGGCAAAAATAATATTTAAAAAGAAGTACGGAAAACAAACAAAAAAGAGGCATAAACATTTGTTATTTTATTATTAGTGGTAATCACGTTAATATATCACTTTATTTTAAAATGATATCAAATTTTTGTTTTTTTTTTATATCCTTAGTGCCGTATTTATACTCAAAAACTTTATCTTAACTTTTTAAATACATATATCGATGGCCATTAGTGAATAACGTTTATTTTTTTTTCTACAAAAAATTCATTTGGCATGTTTATCTCAGATAGAAAAAAAAATACATTTAATAATTGTAAATTTAGGAATAAAAGAGTATTATAAACGTAATGCTAAGATCCCCGTGTTTTCCATACAATTTGACAATAAAAGTCTGCCCTTATTTCTGTAATTTCCGAAATTTCGTATTCTCTCATTTTTTTATTTTCTTACTAATGTTGCCACATTATCACAAAAGCATTGCAATTTTGTAAACAAAAAACATATGTTTTGGAAATTTCATTGTGAATTGTTGAAAAAGTAAAATTAATCGATGAATTACCTCGGTACCACCATAAAAAGACTCAATAACATCAGTTTCGAGATAAAACGAAGGAAAGTTATGACCAATCAATGTTACTTTGGTCTGAGTAATCGTTTTAAAATAAGGCAATCTCTCTACAAAACGCTAATCATACCCGTCCTCTAATATGATGCAGAAGCATGGGTGCTTTCACAAACAGATGAAGCTGTTCTAAGAGTGTTTAAGAGAAAAATTCTTAGAAAAATAAATGGACCACTTTGCGTAAATGGAGAGTATCGAAACCGTATGAATCACGAGCTTTACGAGTTATACGCTGACACTGACATAGTAAAGCGCATAAGAATATAGCGACTGCGATGGCTAGGGCATGTGGTACGCATGGATGATAATGACAGGAATCGTGATCCTGAGGAAATTCGCAAGAAAGGGCTTCATATGCTCCTCTGGAAAGACCAGAATGGATACGAAAAAAAAATAGGAATTAATTACTTCCTATTTTTTTGAGTTTATAGATTTTCGATTGATCAAATACAAATTCTGAAAAAAAAATATTAAGTATTTGGGTACGTTCGTCAATGCAGTAGTTGCGCATAACTGCAGCATTATAAAGATAAAACGTAAAAAAAAGCATTACTTGGCAGCACTGATATACGTCAAACGTTTTCTTATGCAAACAATTAACCGTGCTGCCGTTTGCAACTAAATGTTCTGAAGCAATAGTGCGAAATCAAACTTCTTTTTCGTTTTAATTGACTTTTAATGATCAAAAGTCGTCTCATCATTCTATAAATTCGAATTTGTTAATGTTTTTGTGGTGAACAAATTTTTATCTTTTGCAAAACATTCTAAAAAGCCAAATGTGCAGTTGCTGAGCAGTGGCAAAGCATCTGCAACATATGATCATGCATCAGCAATAAAAATTGGCATAACTGCCGCAGTGATGCACAATTTTTCTGCATTTACTAACGAACACTTTATTTTAGATGTTCGATTCCGTTGCTTTTTGTCGCCACGATTTAGGATTCAATTTTCTTTTATATTGTGTTTACACAAAGTGCTTGAACACATCAAATGAAGTTTTCCTGTATACTTTATATGAAGAACTAATTGCTGCAGCAGCAAAAATTAGTGCTAGTAGCGCTGAAAATTGATATAGAACCGTTTCTATTCGTTGGCAGCAACACATTTGCCTGTCGGTTGCCTTTGCAGCATTTTACTAGTCATATAAAATACATGAAACCCATAGTTTTGCTGCTGGCGGCAACTTCATTTGATGTGTTAAGGAACTAAGTGCTTGAACACATCGCATATATTTTATAAGATAAGCAAGCTGGTGACAAACTGCTTGGAAGAAAAATCTAAAGCTGTTTCTGTTCGTTGGCAGCAACGCATTTGCATGTTACACCTCTTTTTAGCAAGCATATTTTTGAGGTCTGAAAACATGTAAAAAAAATCGCTGGTAGCCAAATCTGGCGAATACGGTGGGTGCAATTTGGCCATGTTAGCCTTGTGACAGGCCGCATTGTCTTGTTGAAGAGCAAACTCGGCACGCATTTCGAAAAAAATTTCTCATGGACAAATGTTCATGCAAAATAAAGCCGAGCAGACAAATCAACACACGAAATTTCTTTGAATCCATTGTTTTCAAAATCGTAAAATTTGTGTCAATAAAACAGATGTAACTTGTTCACTAATGAACGAATTGTCATTAAATTTTGACAGGTATCATATAAAGGTTCGTGGTTCTAAAAAATTATATGGATTTTTTTAGTAGTGGCGCCATCTATATGTCATCCTAGGGATTTTTCATCCCATGTGTTACAATGAAAACGAAATGTTACTGTGAATACCACAATTATTTTTATGGATATTTTAAACATTCCATTTAAAGTACCATACGAATCATAGTTGTTGTTAAGAATGGTGATGGGGCAAATAGTAGTAATAAGGTGAAAATGTGTAATCTTACAATGGTGGTGGAATATTTTTATATAGTATGGATTGTATTTGTATAAAGAGCGTTACTAATAAGCATGCCATATCAAAGATGGTGGTTGCAATATTATTTTGATATCACAATTTTATGACAAATCCTAACAAATATTTTATTACCTAAAATCAGACCTTTGAAGAATTAATTCCTTAAGATTTTAAAACAAATAATTTGAATTTCCTAGACACAATTTTAATTTTATTCGGCATTTTTCTTTCTAATTGACGAAATAATGTAATTTTTTAATTTACATGAAAGAACTCAATTTTTATGTGAAACATTAATTTATTACCAGTAAATTTAGTTTTTTTTTTAAAGTTCTTTTGCGTGCTAATCGTCAATTTGTACGTCATTGAACCCACTGTTCACGGTACGGTCTTAGTGAAAAAGACTAATATTATTTCATTCATTGGTTTGCATTTACTTATTAACAATGCGTATGAGTTATATGATAATACTTAACAATAGACTTGAATTGGAAAACGATTTTAATTTATGAATAAAAGTATATTGGTAGAACTACATTAATTATTTTTTGTTTTGTTATTTCGAGTCTTAATACCCTAAACTAGATACTCTTTAAACCCAATAAAAATCAAAGAAAATCGTTGTCAAATAGCAAATTTTCTTTTTTACTAAAACAGTCACTCAAAATGGAATTTATGATAGGTCAGTATAGAAAATGAGGACCTAATTATATTAATTACCAAAAAAACAAGTAATAATACAATAAAGTTAACAACAATCAGCGGTAGTCTTTAAAAACGAAATACTGGAAATTAGAAACTGCAAAAGATAAATTCCCATCAAATCTTTAACAGCTGTAAGCAAAATCTGAAGAAATATATTAAATTTCAAAGATGGCAGGTAAAAGTTTTTTAAAGTATTGATATCACAAAAGCAAAAATAATACACACAAATCAGAGGAAAGAAAAAAAATTATTGCAAACATAAATCGAATAAAATTTAATAATGAACCATATGAATTAATGTCGGTAAGGTTGATTTGATTGTATATTTAGTGGAACCAAGAGCTGGAACAAAAAAAAACGCAGGCGTTAAGAAACTATTACCAACTCGGTAAACAACCACAAACGGCAATGACTTGGCAAACAAGAGAGCACTAAATGAGAGAGATAAGAGAGTTTCTACAGAAATATGCAACAAAATGGGCAGAAAAATCACAAAATGTAAATAAAACAAAACAAAACGAACAGTGTTATCATTTTAGTGCTTTTCACGTATTTTTGGTACTTTTTTGCAATTTGTATCCCAAGATTTTTGACAAATACCCGTTTTTCAAAAGCGAGTATTTATGGTGCATTTTCCCAATTTCTCACAATGCTTCAAGTGCTGTTATTTTATATATTTCTTAATATTTTTTAATTTTTCTTAAACTTTCCATCAAAACTTATAAAATTCATTAAACATATTTTATTAAGGTGTTTTATAATACAATTTTTTATTTAAACATCTTTTGTATTAAAATTTTATACCTTAAAAAAATTTTAAATTAGTTTTTTGCTTTTGATGCCTTTTTGATAAAAAAAAATTCCAACGTTTTCACAATTTCTAAGCATCAATTTTACAATATGCCTAAATACGCATTTTTGTTTTTTCAAGTTTTCAATTTAAAATTTGTAATGGATTTTTTGACCGCATTCTTTAGTTCCTAAATGTGAGATATGTTTTGTACTCTTCAACGAATCGACGATTCGTAAAGATACACTTATTTGTCATCTAGTACTTTTTAAAAAAACCTTCAAAAAAGTTGGCATCACTGAGAAATTCATAAGAGAGAGAATTGAAAGAAACCCCCACAACAAGTGAGTTGAAAAAATTAAATGAAAAAATGTGATAAAATTAAACGTTAAAAGGAAATGAAAAAAAAACAACAACATGCCGGAATAAAACAGACAAGGAAAATAAAAAATATAAACAAAATTATAAAATGCAAAGAAAGAAAATTAAAAAAAAACAGTATCACGTGCAGTTCCCTCGCCAGACTTTTTGTGCACGTATACAACAAAAACATTGAACAACACTAGACAGACGGTATTTTTTGTTTTTCAACAAATCAACTGACGGATAAAACGGCAGACAAATGGACAGTCGGGCAAACTTATAGAAATACAGACAGACAGTAGAGCAACAACGACAAGGTGATAAAGAACGAGATATTCATTCTTGTTGTTGGGTAAATATATAGTATTGTACAATTTTTGCACAAGTTTTTTATTTAATAAAAATACTTTTGCACACAACAGATATTTATAGCTTTCGTAGTAAAAAAATATAAAAGTATCTCAACAGTAGCAAGAGTTTTAAGTTAATAAGTACATGTAAAAACCATACACAGAGAAAATATGTCCCATTAAACTAAACATTTGACAGTTAAAGAAGAAAAACAAAAAGAAGCATCGGGTATTAACAAACAACGATTTATATTCTTTTATCAAAATTTAATGTTTTAAAGAGAGAAAGATACATACACATATAATTTGAGTTTTATATGCATTTTGTGTAATATAAAATGCAAATACAACAAACAAGTATGTATGTATATGATGACAACATCAAACAAGTATCGAAAGGAGATTCCGTTAATATAAAACGTCAAATAGAAAACAATAAGTAGTAGTATGTAGCAGTAGTGGCGCGATGATTATAGAGGGTAATACTACTAAAAATGACAACCAAAACTAAACAACACATACATTTGTATGTATGGATGATGTTCTTGCAATTGAAAAATAAGGGAAAGAGATGTTGGTGATGGCGATGGTGAAGCGTCTTTTGTGTTATGCAGTAGTTAGGTTAGTAATGCCTACAAGATTAAAATTATAAAACGTGAAAGATACTTATTTTTTAACGATATCTATATTGTGATTTGTATTTATTGTCTATTGTGTACTATTTAAAATTTAAGCCAATGCAATTTTTAATAAATTTCAAGAAGCAATTTTCAGAAGAACAATTTTTTAACATTAATAAAAACATAAATAGCTTCATAATTTGTATGAAACTAGTTTTTTAATAAAACTTTTTTAATGCACGTATAAATTATTATATTTTGCTAAAGCTAGAATTAGCTATATGTAACGTGACGAGTCAGCTGACCCAATCTAAATGAATGAAATGAGCCTTTACTGATTTGTATATATTAATTTTTCAGATTTAGATTTTATTTTTTAAAAAAACTTCATTCCTTTCAAAAAGCAATTTATTTTTATTAAGATGATTATCTCGGTGTTCCCCCAAAATTAGTTGATTAAAAGAAAACATTGCTTTAAACTGCTTTATCCCATCCTAGAGCGTATGATTATTATTATTACACAAAAACTCTAAATTACGTATACGCAACCATATACAGTTTGCTACTAACTGTCACTTTAATTGATACAATTATTGTTATTTTTACATATAAAATATGAATTAACTGTTTGTTAAATTTTAATTCATCAAAATGTAATGCCTGTTGTTATAACCTAAACAGAAACCATCCTGAAGAAACAAGTTTTTTGTGGTTCCGACAAATTTTCAAATTAGATTTATAAGCGATTTTCTCACGAGCTGTTTTGGTCATTAATTGGTTTTATGTAATTGTAAATAAAAATTTATTTATTTTATATTTTTGCCCGTTGTGCTTTAAATCAGATTTAAAATCATAGTTGATTAATCAATGTGTAACCTTTTTTGATTCAATTGAATCATCATTCGCGAATTAAAAAAAAGATTGATTTGATTTGCGAATTAAAACAAAATAAAAAACAATAAAATTGGCTTGCGAATGGCGCTTAGTTTTCTAGTTATTCGATGTTTTGTAAAATGGTAATGTTTTTAAATTACCGGTGTCCCGAAAAGTAAGCGAGATCTATTCGGGTGTCGAGCTTTGCTATCTCGATTAGTTTGGAGATATTTGCCATTTTTTAAAATAGACGGTAACTCGGACACTATTTTTGCTCTTTTAAAGTATTAATATACTGCGATAATAAAAATGGGCCAGGTCCGGAAGACATTCCGAGGGAGATGTTTTATAAAAATTCCATGAAACTAATCGCGATTAAAAAAAATATTTTAATTCACGATTCAAATTATGTTTGATAATCAAAATACAGTGCCACCTCGCTTAACGCAACTCTCGATAAACGCAACTCCTCGATTATTGCAACTCGTAAATTGTTTGCATTGTTAACGCAATTTTTCCAAAAAAAAACCTCAGTTATCACAACTTTCCTCCCAAAAAAATTACTTTGTGTTTTTTGTTTATAAAACTCAATACAACAAAAAAGTGATGTTCTTAATAGAGGCATATGTGGAAAAATGATTTGCGATAAATATAAAGTGCACAAATCAACAATAACAAGAATTAAAAAAATGAAGCTGCATTGACAAGATCGAAAATGTTGACATTACTCCAGCGTTTCCTAAAATTAAATGTCAGAATACTATTGATTCTTTTTACATTTGTCTTCAATAGGACGAGGAAAATAGAATAGCCTTAAAAGACATTGTGTTTCTCCAAAAACACAGTCAAAAATTTCTGACTTTTAATTGATATTTTTACCATTAATAGAATGAGAATTTTTCATTGATTATTTGTATTAATTATGTTATTTTAAAAATAAATGATTTAAATGTCTGATAAAATTTATTTTTTTTTAATTTGAACCGTAAAAAATAGAGACTCAGTTATCGCAACAACCTCAGTTTTCGCAACTGCCATAATTTCTATTAGTTGCGTTAAGCGATATTGCACTGTAATTATTTTTTTTATTCGTGATTTAAAATTGAATTATTTCGTTTGATTTTTAAAAATAGTTATTAAATTGATTAATTCTTTCAATAAGAAAGGATTCTTCTAATAAGATAAATATTGAATCATGGTAATAAATAATTCAATCAGAAAAATTAATTCGTCAAATTTAAATCAGATTTTAAAAGTGATTAAAGGAATTATGTTTTTAAAGCTCTGTCTACAAAACACTTTAAAAGTTATATTAATATTTAATTTCATGTTTCGTTAATTTTAAATTGTTCAAAATAGTACAAAGTTTAGATAAATTTTAATAAAAAATGTAAGTCGTCAAACTTGTCAAAAAGCGCAAAGTTGGCATTTTTTCCATTATGGATTAGTCTGTCTTTTAATTTTATTGCTGTACGCATATTGTGAAATAAAATCCAAAAAATGTAGTAAACAAAAGCAAATCAAAATCGAGTTGCACATTAAAAGAAATGTTAATAATTTAAAATCAACTTTAGTTTAAAATATAACATTTGCATTATTCGTTTGTCTAAAAACATATTTTTTTCTTTTAATTTTATTCTGGCATTTTTGAAATTAGATGACATTATTACACTTTTACCATCATGCTTGGGCGTTGTGTTTGTTTAGTCCGTTTATAATGCAAAAGGCCAGACAGAGGCAGAAGTAGTACGATTAAGTCCCGTACCATTACATTTTTTTTTTTTCGTATGATGAATTTTTAAGATATTCGTTATTTTTTCAATTCCTTTTTTAGACAGGTACATAAAAAAACGGTTAACCCTTTTAGAGTTAATGGTTCAAATTAGGATAGAAATAAAATATCCTTAAAAGAGCAAAAACGAATAAAATAATATTAAAGAAATGATCTAAAATTGAACTATTTAGAATTTAAAGAATTTCGCGAAAAAATTCATTCAATTTCCGGGCCAGGGCAGCAATTTATTTCCAAAATATAAATTCAGTTAAAAAATTAAATAGGGAATAAATTCCTGTGAAGTTCTGTTCTGAAACAAATATTGAGGTAATTGTTTCGAGGTTAAAAAAATTGAGAATATGATTTTCTAAGCCCAAAAAAAAAACACATTAAAAAATTGAAATTAAATAAATAATCACATGTAGTACATATTTGATTTCTTTTTTATTCCCTGTTGCAGGTTAAAGAAAAAATATGTAAATTTCCATTAAGTATAAAAGATAAATTTTGCAACGGAAAAAATAAAAAATTGGAAAATGCCAACCACATGGCCGTTAAATTGTTTTATAATGTTAAATTTAAAATACTGAATATTTGTGTATGTATGTAGAGTTATAGGAATGTTCTCATTGCTACAAAAAATATTTTTGCAAACGACCAACAATGTCGTCAGCAACAACACATCGTGATTATAATTAGTTATTATTAAGGCGAGTAAAAAAAAAAGTAATACACGAGTTAAAACGAACATTGTTTAAGCAAATTTATCTAAAAATGACCATTAATAAAAAGATGAAAAAAGAAATGTTGAGATGAGGGCCTTGTTTTGGATCATCTCTGCAGGTAGAGTAAGAGTTTTTAGGAAACTTCTTTTTTTACTCACTTTTTTAAGGCATTAGCTAAAAAGTGGTCGTTGTCTTGCGATTTGTGAGTTTTTTGTTTGTTTTTTTTTTAATATTTACATTATAAAAAATTCGCTCTTTTGAGTCTGCACTAAACTATGGAGGAAATATTTAAAAAATCCAAGAGATGATTGATTTTTTTAACTACTAGCTGCTCTCACTACTTTTAAGACTGGTAAGTTGAATGGAGTAAATTGTTACTGGGAGTTACCTACCTAACTACCTATGCCAAAAAAAAAGAATAAAAAATATTCAACCAATGTATAAATACGACGAGTACCACCAAAGCATGTTCTTTATGTATATGAATCTGTCGGATTTGCCGTTTTTTTTTGTAGGCTGTATATGCTAACACAGGGATGGAAAAGTTATTCACACTTTTTTATATTTTATATTTAAAAAATACCCTAGTACTCCTGCCAATTATTTGATAAAATGCGAATGTTTTATTATAATGATTCCGTTTTAAAATATTAAAAATGTTAAATTTTTGATTGAAAACAAAAAAACTTATAGCATTTTAAATTTGACTGGAGTATTGCAAAAAAACATTCAAACTTTCATATTTATTTTCCTTCCAGTGATTAAAGATGTGAATATTTATATTCTGAGATTTTAATTTTTTTGCAAAATTGTCATCAATAATTGCGTAGTGACATGATTGTTATAAGAAAAGATTTTTAAAAAATTTCGTGTATTAACTTATGAAGCAAACTAACTGTGCATTTAACATTTTTTATGATTGATATTTTTTATTATTGATATTTTTATTGTTTATATTTTTTATTATTGATATTTTCCTTACCTTTTTCAATATTATCACTTAAGTTTTTGTCTTTAAAAGTGGTTTAAACATTGAAAATAACTGTTTTGTATTCATGAAAGGGGATAACGAAAATTGTTTAATTTGGGATCCAACCACCACTAAAATTTTTTTTCACCACACAATTTTTTTCACCCCAAAATTTTTTTCCCACCAAAAAATTTCCGCATCCAAAAAAGTTTTTCACCATTTAGAAATTTTTACACTATAATTTTGCTTCAAAATTTTTTTACATTATTTGTATCAAAAACAGTAGAAAACACCAACCACCAATATAGGATATTGGTGGTTGGTTTTTAAAGATTTGGCACAGCCGAATTTAAAACTTTTTTTACTTGTTTTTATTTTTAACCAAAACTAAACTCATATTCGGACCATATTCATGTATAATTACAAAAAGTTTTTGTAATGTGGTTTTTGTCACTTAATATATTTTATAAATAATGATTTAATAGAAAATTTTCACTCAATAAATATTTACTGATTTTTAAAAAATTATAACAAAAACATCATATTTATGATTTTGGTATTCAAACAAAATTTAGATTTTCCATCCCTGCACTGCTTTGGTGCATGTGTTTTTGAGCTACAACAGACAGCAGTCGGGCTAATGTAGTTTCTTTTTCTGATAGATTTGGCGTTTTTAAAATACTCGAATATAACAAATAATAAAATTTAGAATGCCTTTTAATTAGAGTATTCAAAAAACCGGCCTTTTTAAAAAACCGGTTTCAATTTTCTTCAAAAAATCGAATTTAAAAAAACCGGTTTCGGTTTTTGCAGAAAAAACCGGTCAACCGGTTTTTTTTAATTTGAATACAAAGCTTATATTATTTGTTAATTGTTTTTATTACAAAAATAAACAAATTTAATATATAAAGTAATAAAAATAAAAAAATACATTCTTTGAAAAAAAAATGAATATATACATATATATTCATTTAAATTGAATTTTTTATTGTTTTTCATTTCAACAAAAAATGAACTTAAAACCAATATTTTTTAATATAATATCTTAAAAATTAATATTATACAACTTTATTTATATTAAATGAATAGAGATCATTAAGTTTGTAAATTGGTAAAATTAGGTACGTTAGATATTTGAACGTTTAAAACGTTTGGCATTAAATAATTTTTTTTAATATTACATTTTAAAAATGTAAAAAGAAAATCTATTTTTCAGTTCTATTCAATTTAAATGTTTCGTTTTAAGACGATTTTTTTGTTTGCTTTTGATAAAGCTAGAAGTGGAAAATACTCTTTCACTAATAGTAGATGTTGGACAAATAGTCAAAAGGCAATTATATAAATTTTCCAACTTTACAGTTCTTTTGTCGCATTTATCAAGTATGAAATCATCATATAATGATGAATGATTTTGTACAGTATATTTTTTAGGATTTTGAATACTGTTTATTGTGTTATTTAGATCAGAAATTAAACTATTTGAATTTGGAATATCCTAAGTTAAGCCTTTATCGGATTCTATCAGACTTACGTCTAAATCTTCATAACCAAACAAACGATTATAAGTGTTCGAAAAAAATAAAGGAGACCAAGTAACCCAGTTGGTGATGTAATTAAAAAACCGGTTAACCGAACAAAAAATACCGGTTTTCGGTTTTCTTCGAATTTACAAAATATTCGAAACCGATCGGTTTTTAAAAATAAAGAAACCGGTTGACCGGTTTTCGGTTTCGGTTTTTGAATACTCTACTTTAAATGGAAATTCTCAAAAAAAAAACTGAAAAGCAATAGGTTTCTCTTCTTGTTATATCGAAGAAATTCATAGTAAATTCATTTTCTGTGATTAAATAAAAACTTAAAAAATAACTAATAAAGTTTTTCGACTTAAGCTCGAATTCACATTATGACATTGCATTTTGACATTTTGTACCATAGAATCTGCGTTTATTAAACTTTAGCAGATTTTTTCTATAACATTCTTTCGATCTACTGCATACACACAAAGAGGTGCATGTTATTTTCTACAAAATTCTCTTCTGTAAAATTTTTTATCTAAATAGAATATTTTTAATAACAAACTATGTTTTTATAGAAAATTTTTAAATTTTCAACATTAAAATCCCATACACCAACAATAAATCTATAGTATTAACAATACCGAAACAAAAGCAAATTCGATACCAATACGGTTATTTACTTCGGTTGCCATTCTTGATTATAACCACAACGAGGTGGGCACGTGACACGAAATTTTGTGATACACGTGAATTACCAGTGAGCCGCTTGTGCGGTAAAAAAAATTTCGTGCGTGAGTCGGTTTTTTCTTATGATTTTTCCTTTTATTTGTGTTTGTTATTTTTTTATATTGTTAATTTTTTTTTTCTTTATGAACAAGGTATGATAACATTTCATTCAAGTGGTTCAAGTGATAAAATAAATTTATTTATGTTTACTTTTTCGAAATATTTTGAATTTTTGAAGCGTATTTCGTGAGCATGAGTCAAAAAACGCTCACGTGCCCATCTATAGTTAAGACTATTTTCGTAATAGATAAAAATATAGCAAGAATTTCATTAAAAAATATTAAATCGAAAATGGCCTAGTAATCTCGTTTTTTAAGTTCTGGTAAAGTTAGCATCACTTACATGCACAGAGAAAGCAAAATTAACAAAAACAAACATCGTTATTATATTTATTCGTCGTCTACTAAAATCGTCGTACTTCTCTCATCGTACTTGTGGTGTTTTTTTTTTTTGTTGTTATTGGTGTTATTATATACCGAGTGTTTGTTGTTAATACAATCAATGTACTACATACATATAGAGTTTTTTTTTTTGTTTAAAAGATACATAATTACGTACAATTTCTAAAAGGCATTTTCTGCCTGACCATTGTTGTAAATTTCTCGAAGTTTCACCAAACAAATTGTGAAATTCTTAATTTTAATTTTATACAAGATTAAAATAACATATTTAGGAATTAAGTAAGAGATCAAGTTACATATATATTTTTCTGTTACTCAAAATAATTTAATTAAATTAATAAAAATTTTATGAAAAATTTAAGTTAAAAGCAAGTCTTATACAAATTATAAAGCTTTTCATTGATGTGACGAATGTTTTCATTAATTTAATAAAATTTTCATTTGGCTTAAATATTAAGAAGCATTTTCTAGCAGTAAAGGTAAATTTTATTGAATGTGTGTTTTTAATATATGTTTTTTTTAATACCAAATATCTATTAAAAGTATCTATACTCGATACTTGGTATCTAGTAGTTAATATTTATGTAATTATAAAAATTTTTTAAATTTGTATTGAACTTACCTTAAATTTCGAAACAGCTTTAAAGACTCAATGGGATTGTTGTTAGTAGATTAAAGCAATTTTTTATTGAATTAAAATCAGTTGATTTGAATATTAATTGAAATTCAATATTATAGAAGAAAAGTTTTTGAGCAACAACAATCAATAGTTATTTAAACAATCGAAAAAAATTAAAGCCAATGTATTTACAAAAATAACAAATTCCAAATAATTAATTTATAAAATAGAAAAATCTGCAGTTTGCGGAAAGTCTGAAATGAAAATAAAAACATACATATATTGTAATAAAAAAAAAAATTAAGGAATATTAAAAAATTAAATGGCTAAAATGAAGAAAAAAAATAAACCTAGCGAAAATGTCGTTGTTATTTTTTAATATTTAACCTAATATGTTTTTTAATAAAATTTTCAGAATCTAAGGTATTTCTAAAGATAAAAATACGTACCTACAATCTGAAGATTTTTGATATGGAAAATGTGAAAATTAGAAATGTGGAGGAGGGGACAGAAAATATAAGCATGGGTACCTCTTTAGTGGTCCAGTCTAGCATTGAAGCGTTAAATGTTGTCAAATAAAAGATATTTTAAAAACCTAAACAATGGTATACTAAAAATACATTAAAGATTTTGACAATCAGAGTTAACGATTCTGAATCAAATATTCGTGGATTATCTTGTAATGGCACCTCAATCTACATTACTTCAAATATAAAATAAAGATTTACAAATTATTAATCACGTAAATTCCATGGAACACTAGGGCTAAACATTTGTTTATACTACGAGGGTCGACCTGACGTATAGTTGGCAGAAGTAAATTGAAAAAAATTACTTTGGTGAAAAGTGGCAACGTTATAAAACATAATTCAAGACGACACGTATAGTTTTTTTGGAGCCATCAAACATAAACGATCTCAGTGAATTTGTAAACAGGGAAAAAATGGTCACATGGAAAAAAAATTTGCCGAAAGCAATGAATTAAAGTTCGGATTATCAAGAGTTTATAGTTTTAAAAACTTTTCAAACAAAAAGGTTTTGAACAACTTTGAAACTAATTTTTGATCCGACATGTTTATTATCGAAAGTTTGTTTAATCTTTATTTAGAATCTTTATTTAGAAGTCCTATGAATCTAGGAATTCTAAGTAAAGAATGAACCGACATTTTTTATAAATATTTCAGAATCGAAAAAGTTTTATATAGCTTTATAATCACCGAATTTGAGTTTTCCTTTTTTTCATGTAAGAATTATTATTAATAAAATATTTTTTTTAGTGTCATTGCATTAGTAAAGCGATATCAGCTTTTTACCTTTCTGATGATCTTATTGGAAAAATTTGTTTACTTTTTGTATTAAAATTTTCCAGCTGTATTATAATCCGAAGGTCATGGTCCCAAACATAGTAAATTTTTGTGAAAGTATGAAAATTTCAACAATGGTATTTTTTGATATTGGGATAGTCTCTTTCAGTTTCGAGATATATGCAATTATTTTCTTATACAACGGGGACTAAAATATTTGCTGAAATTACTATAGAAAATTAGCAAAATTTATTCGGTGGTTAATATAATTTTGAATTCGTCAATTGTTTAATAAGTAGTTTAAGTTATTTGAACTTCTCTGGCAAGTTTTGAAAGCTAATATTTTATAGAGAAAAATAGATCAGTTTAACTCAGAAAATTATGCATTTAAAAACGTTAAAAAAATGTATTTAAAAAAAATAATAAACTACTACTTGTTAAACAATTTAAATATTTTTGCAAAAATTATGCAGATAAAGTGAAATACTTGATACAAATTTAAATTTTATCAAAATCACACTAAATTTTTAATTCTTCTTGCAGCATATTGATGAAACACGCAAGCAAAAATTTTAAATTTATTATATAGAGAAAAGTTATCTGTTCTGCTGTTTTTGATATCTGCAACATACGCATAAATTGTGGTTTATTTAATTTTTTTTTCTACTTAAAAAATACGAAAAAATTAGTATACATACACGATGTCGACGACGACGACTATGAAAAATAAAAATTGGTATTTGAAGTAGACAAAAGACATCGACAGAGAAAAATAAAACAAAATCAAGCAACACCTAAAAAAAAGCAGCAGAAGCAGCAACCAACAACTGTAAAAAGAGCAATAATAATGAATAGAAGAAAAAAAAAGTAATTGCAAATTATATTGTATTATGTTTCAGAACTATAAATGAATGAACACTATTCGTAGATTTTTAGAGAAACTTTTTCAGCAAGCTGTGCACCTAACTTTTAAACCTGGCTTTCGTTTTTCATATTCAGCACTTCTTTCTACTCATTAATGTGTTGCTTTCTTTGGAAAGTGTATAGATAAGAGTGAGGAGATTTAATGTAGAGCAGACCTTTAAGAACATAATTCCTTAAATCAATTTTCAATGCAATCTTTATCTTAGTTCCGTTCATTTACTCAATAATTTTTAATGGATGGCGTTCGCTTATTCAAATACTCAGTAAACAGAAAGAAAAAAAAGAGAGAATGAAATGATTGTTCGATGTTGAGAGTTTGCAAATTTTTACTGGACAGATTTTTGCCAGCAAGAATTTTATAGCAAAAAAAAACAAATATGATTTAAAAACATTTAATAAAATTTTGTAATTACGAATAAAAATGTTTTACAACTACGTTGCAAAGCAACAAAATATTGTAAAATAAATTATGGAAAAAATAAGAAAACCTTCTAAAATATTTCTGCCTAATATTTTACAACAATAATTATCTTTTTTCCATATCGACCAGTAATCTATTTTCGCATTTGGTTTTACAATTAGCTGTTTAACAAACTGTTAAACTTTTGCAAATCTTCTATTCGCATACTTTTTTTAAAAAAATTTCATTTGGAGAGTAAATTTGCCTTACTCTCTGAGTAATTCTTAATGGACTTGACAGAGAAAAGTTAACGAATGGACTTCTTATTAGAAGAATCAAATTGATCAAACGATATAATTCAAATTTACCACAAAGATTCAAATCAAAATTGATTTGATTCGCGTAACAAAAAAAAAAAAATTTTGATTAACGAACATAATTTAATTCGCGAATTAAAATAATTTTGTTTAAATCACGATAAATTTTTTTATAACCCGAAGTGTTTCATTGACCTGGAACATTTTTATTATCGCAATATATTAATGCTCTGCTAAATTAAAAATTAACCGTTTTGCCCTATCTTGCTTAGTTTTCGAGATACCGACCATTTTTTAAAAAGGGCATTTTATAAAATGGCAAATATCTCGGAAACCAAACGAGTTAGTGCAAAACGGACAAAGCTCAATAAAGGTTACCCTTCGATAGAATAGATACGGTAGGGCCCCGAAGGGTTTCCTGAAATTTTTATTTATTTATTCATAATTTATTGGTATTCATAATACCTTTAATATTCATATGACATGATTTTTATAATATAAATTAACATTCCCCGATAATTAAAATTTTTTTTCTCATTTCATATCGTTTGTATAAATATGGGTCACCCTGTGGCTGTTTTAAAAAAAATAGTCACCTCGGGATGTCTTCTGAACCTGGCCCATTTTTATTATCGCAGTATATTAACAATCCACTAGAGCAAAAATTTTGTCCGTTTGCCCTATCTCGCTTAGTTTTTGAGATACCGGTCATTTTAAAAAAATACCATTTTACACAATGGCGAATTTCTAGAAAACTAAGCGAAATTTGCAAGTCAATTTTAATGTTTTTTATTTTGTTTTAATTCGCAAATCAAATCAATATATTTTTTTTTTAAAATGCGAATTAAAAAAAGTATTATGTTCGAAATGATTTGATTCAATTGAATCAAAAAAGATACAAATGAAATTGATCAATCAATTTTAATTTTAAATCTGATTTAATAAATTGATTTAAAAAATATTGAACCAACTCGCTATTTTACAAAAAGAATTATTTATTTCGCGAATTAATTCAATGAAGATTTATATTTCTCAATGTCTGGTCGGGAAATGTTTTCTATATCTCAATATATAGCTTTCTTTGGAAACGTGATATACAAATGTGGGGCTAGGGGATTCCCTGCCATTTGAAGATTATTATTTCGCAGCCCTTTTAATGTCATTTTTCTTTGGTGGTATTAACTGCTATGGAAACACTAAAGGAGGTTGTTACTATATCTATGTGGGATGGAAAACTCATATATAAGGATAAACTTTTTTTTTTCCAAACCATAAAAAATTATGTATCTAAAGCAATTAAGGTCTTTTCCAGGATTTTATTATAAATGAATTCTTTAAATGGTCTGCATGTTGTATATATATATTATATTACATTGCATTTATTTCTATACTTATTTTATAATTACTCCAAACTATATAAAAACTAGATTTGTATCTGAGTAAATTTTTTTTTTAACTGTCAATGTAACGAGGAGATTTTATTCAAAATGTAATACTATACTAAATATTGGTTGTATAAATTAATATGCTACGATATAAAACAACAATTTATAAATATGATACACTACACTACGGGAAAACAATATCAGTAGGGCCATACAAATTCGAATTCGGACAAATACCAACAATCGGCGATAATTTGGTCGATTTGCAAATTTTATAATTACAAAAAATATTAGACCTAGACTAGAGAATGTTTTAATTATACATAAATTGTTTGCTACATTACTTTCAACCAGACTGATGTGGAATATTTTTTTTTTTTAATAAATATGAATTTCCATTTATTTTAAAAAATTTACCTCAGAATTTTACTAAAATATTCAATTTTATTATTCCTTTGGCTTATAGATCGATCAAATAATTATAGGTGTTTTTACATAATTGCTTATCATTTAAATTATTCGAGAAATTTTAAAAACGATATGCAGTAGTGGTCAAAACATTTGAATTTGAGATCGCATTTTTTACTTTTCATTGATTAATTTTCTCCAAATGACATTTCATTACTAAAATTTATTGTTTTTCATGTCATCATAAATTGTTTTTGTTAAAAATATACAAAAAAAAAAAAACAAATTCCGTTAAAGTAAAACAATAAAAAATTTATTTTAGAAGATGAATTCAAAATGCAGCTGTTCAAAACATTTGCAATTCTTATTACTCTTACTCTTAACTATACTATTAACACCAACAATTTCTAGGAAATGACCGTAATTGCATACCTTTTATTAATTCGTGATTTAGATCTTTGCATTTTATAAAAAAAAAAAAAACTTATCATAATTATTTTTCTATAAGAATTTGCATAACATATTCGAAACACTAACATCGTAAGAATTACTTTTGTGAAAAATGGCAGGAAACAAATACAATTCTGATATCAAGGTCAAAGATTTAAATGATTTTAAAAATAGATTTCTCAAAAAGACATTGCCTTAAAATATTCCACTCCAAAATCAAAAATTTGTCGCGTTAATTGTGGTAACATCCACACAACTCACAAAGGAGAAAGACCCTGTGCTACTACTGTAAGAGAAGACAGACAAATTAAGAATTTGTTCACGAAATATCCTAAAGCAATTTCTAGAGAAGTTAAAACAGAATATGGTCTTAAAAGTTTTAGATGCACAAAAAACCATTTGTGTCTGTTGAAATAGAAAAGATCGGATTAAATTTTCCCGTACCCATTTAAATTGAACATCCGGGGTTCAGATGGAAGAGCCTATATTCGACGACCACGAGGCGAAAAGTTTAATCCCAGATACACAACCGCCACAGTAAAGCACGGAGGTTGCAACATTATGGTGTGGCGGTGTTTTTCGGGAAATGGGATTAGCCAACTCCACCGGATTACTAACACTAATGTATAGATACCCTTTAAGCTCAGTTGTGCTTTCATATGCTGAATTGGAAATGCCACTTTCATGGACATTCCAGCACGGTAACGACCCAAAACATACGGCAGGGGTTGTAAAAGTATGGTTAGAGGAAAATAATATTAGTGTCATGTCGTGGCCGCCACAATCTTTCGATCTCAACCCTATTTAAAATATGTGGATGATTGAAAAACGCAATATTGGTAATAAAGTATCCCGAAATGGTGATGAATTTTTCGCCGAGTTGGAAAAGCAGTGGAATAAAATTCTGGAAGATTATATTAAAAAGCTCATAGCCTCAATGCCTAAAAGATGTTCTGAGGTAATAAAAATTAACAGCTGTGCTACAAAATACTGAATATTAAAATCAATTTTTCGATTTGTTAGCAAATGTTTTAAAATAATATGCAACAAATGAGTTTAATAAAATAATAAAAAAAAAAGTATGCTGGAAGTCTTTGAATTAGGCAAAATGTGATTTCAGTTGCAAATGTTTTGAAAACCACTGTAAAATATCTAGTACTGAAAAATACATATTTTTACATTTAGAAAGTAAAACAAATGTATACTCTTTTTGAAGCTAAATAAAAGAAGATTTCCTTATAATTAATTGTGTTCTAGGCGAACTAAATCTCGAAAAAAAAATCTCAACCAGTATTGCAATTCCGAAATTTTTTAATGACAAATTTAGGTAGTTATATTTTACAGTAGTGCAATTCTCCAACTTTCTGCACAATATTATCGGTTGAGTTACCGAGTAAACTATTCTGTATTTTTTGAAATTAATGACATGAGATACCGACAAAAGTTGTTAATTAAAAATTTATTTACTTTGGAATTTTGTAAAGTAATGACAAAAATTTTTAACTTCAAATTCAAAAAAATGTCTATAGAAAAATTTTACTAAAAGTATCGGTAGAAAAAAGTTCTACAATAACTTTTAACGATTTTTTTTGTTAATTATCGAATGTATGTAGAGAATTTTGTCGTTAAAAAGATGCAGAATCGTACTACAGAAAAAATTCGTTAATAGTTATTATCTAAATTTTGAATTACAGCTACATTGTATTTTACCCACTGTATTACACTTTGAATTTTATCTTTTGGAATATGTACTAAAGAAAGCAGATGCATTTTGTATTTACTTCACAGAAGAAAAAAAAAATCACACATAATCCTAATGCAGCAATAATAAAACTAATTGTGTGTTGTTATTCTTCTTGCTTGGTCTGTCTTTATTGTCAATCGTCAGCCATTGTAATTTTAAATGGAGTCTGTTTTGATTATTGAAGTATGTACAAATGTGCATCTAAATGTATATGCATGCATGTATTTAGATATATACATAGATACAAAAATAATAAAAATGCAATTATTTTTTTCTGTTTCATTTTACACTTACTACTCTTCTTCACAATTCAATATCTACAATATGTATTGTATGCATAAAACTTGTTACAAGACACACTGCATGGTTAGATGATTAAAAATTTAGTTTTGTCTTGTGTTTCTATTCCTCTTTTTATTTTTAATTCAATAATTATTGCACAAAAATTATAGAAATTCAACCATAAATAACTGCAGTAAATAATGTAATGTAAAACCTTAAAACGTTGGCAAATTGTACAAGCTAAAGCCAGGGTACACAATCTCAAGTCTAACTAATGCATTGCAAAATATAGTCGCTGCTCCGGCAAAAAAAGTTATATCTTTAAAGAAAGTGTTAAAAATATGTTTATATTACATTTCGATATTCTTTAAAAATAATTTCTTTGTAAAAATTTTAACAAAATAGCAAATTTTGTAAAATAATCACATAAAAATTAAAAATAAAGATTTTTTAAGTTTTGTGGCACTATATTATCAATAAAAATCTATCGATCTTTGCATTATTTTGGCGATGAAAATATAATGAAACAATATACTATGCTAAAGGTAGTAAGTATTACACTCGCTTGTTTCTAGTATACTTTTTATTAGAATTTTTTGTAAAAGAAAACATCAAATATTAGACAAAAATAGAGACATTATTTCAAATGACAATCAACCAATGATAACAACGATGAGATATTGAAAAGCTCAATAACGTATTTAAAAAACGCTTATATGCATAATTTGTATTATAAGTAATACCAAAAGCACCAAGTTGTTATCACTGCAAGTAACTTCAAACAATTTATGTTAAATTAAAATTTTAAAATTACTTTTTTTCCCCGATAAATAAATTTGAAGTTTCTATTTTTTAAACAAAATATGCATATACTCGCGCTTTTCACCAAAAAAGCCATAAAAAATCTACTGTCATACAGGCTTAAGTTTTGTCCACATCGGATAAAAATTTCAAGAACCTAACTTAGTTTTTAATTATTACTTAGAAATTTTGAGCTATAAATTGTTTAAAATTGCAAATAATAATCAAACTATGATACAAAAATTGTCAAATTAGTACAGAAACAAAAAATTTGATTTATTTGTTGATAATTTTTTGTTCATTGAACAAAAAAAAATTCATTATAGAAGACACGGTGGCAGAAAAATCGTTATAACTTTCTACTTAACTTTTTTTGTTGCGAAGCTTTGACCTAAAAGATAGCACAAATTTTCAAGTTAGAAATCATAATTAAAAATTTTTACGTTCTAAATAAATAAATCCTAATTAAGAATTTACCTTAAAAATTACATAAATTCTAAAAATCTATAAAAAATTTCACACATCGCTCGAATAAATCGTTAGGAAAATAAAAATTTCAAACACAATTTAAAAACAATATTGCCAAAATATTTTGCAACAATTAAAAAAATGCAAAACTTTTACAAAATAGATCGACTTTCGAAAACTTCTACAAAATAGATCGACTATCGAAAATCACGTACCCTTTTTTTATTTTATTTTTGCCCCTATTCAATTTATTTGAAATTTTTTTCAAAAAAAAAACCGAACGCGAAATAGCTCATATAAAATTTATTTAATATAAAAAATACATATCTCAAATTCTTTCGAAATCTGCTTCAATAAACTAGCAAGTAAAAATGATAAATTTGTTTTAATTAAAAACTACGTTAAAAAAGTTTTTGTATCATATTTTTTTAATTTTATTTAGTATTAACCGGTGTAAAATTTGTTTATCAAAATTTTATATTTTCACAAAATCTTGAAAGACTTAAAAACAATTTCAATAATTATGCGAATTCATTCATTGGTTTTCTTAACCCTTATCCTGGAGTCGTCATATAACGACAAAGCATTATGCACCGATATATTTGGATCGGAAATTGATATAAAAGTGCAGTAAATTGCATAAAGAAGTACAAAATTTTGTCTACCATAAATTTATTTTAAAATTTCAATGTCGATTTTTGTTTAATCTTTAAAAATAGAACATAAAAAAATTTCCTTAGAATTGAGTTTTAAATTTTTTTTTATAAAAAGATTTTGATTATATATTATTTGGAATTTAGAGAAGAAACTAAAAACTTATTTTTTAAAAAATCTGGATACCTTAATTGTAGAATTTTAGGAAGTCGCCGAATTTTGCCTTAGCTTACACACAAGCTTTAATTTTTTTTTAATTATTTACGAGGTCAAGTCAATAAGTCTTTGCAGAATCATATGAGGAGCACTAAGAAATTAAATCAAAGTAGCGACTGACAATTTCAGCTTTTTTAACTATCGATTGTTTCACCCAATTTTTGCTATTTTGAAAAATGAAAATAAATATGGTAAAACAGCTAAGAAAGTTTAAGATGAGGTAGACCAAGTCTATTGCACTAGCGTTAAAGGCTATCTACAATTGATTAAATGTTTTTAAAATTGGCCTTACCGTCAAAAATTGATGAATCTGGTTCTAAAGTTTCAGTTGAGGCAATTGCTTTGGAAATAATAGATAAAATCCATGATATAGCTTCAAGTAACAGACATGTTGGAGTGTGTGAACTAGTTGAGGTTTCGGGCATATGTGATTATAATCAGTGATTTTAAATTTGCCAAAAAATATTTTTTATATGAAAAAGCTATTAGTGAGATGGGTGCAACATTTGCTCATCTCCCTCGTGATCCTGGTGAAATTTCTTCGCTGATACATAAATGTTGAATAAATATAAATTCACTACTATACACCAAAAAATAAATAAGAATCAATGCAATAAACTTTACCAGGTTCCCCTGCATTTCCTAAAGAAAGCGAAGATATTAATACCTGATGGAACGGTTGTCAAAATTTTTTTGCAATATGCATTGCTATATCTACATTGACCACTAGGAAAAGGTAAAAGCCCAAAATTCTATATATTATTCTTCATTATCGGCCCAATTAAGCGAAGATAATAAGAAAAAAAGGCCCCCATTAAGACAAAAAAAATAATATTCCATAAAGATAGAAACAGTTTCGGAGTCGAACGAGGTTTTCTTTGCAAAAAAAGGTATATTTTGATGATCTGCCAAAATTTTAATATGCGCATAATTATTTATTTATTATAATTATTTATTTTACTAAAAAAGAAGAATCGATGGTTTAAGAGTAAAGAACGTAAAGAATATCTAGAAAAATAAAAAGAATAAAACCACAAAAATCTTTACGACTTGCTGTCGTAGGAATATTTTAAATATATTCAGTAAGGAACATTTGCGAAATGTCGTGGGAAAAAAGGGGTCAGTTGGGAATTGAGACATGTCCCGGGATAGGTGAAAACTGAACCGTTTCCGAAAAAACATATCACGAGATAGGTGAAAAGAGCCCCGGTTTCTAAAGTACCTTTCACGTGACCGGTTTAAAAGTCACGACTTGTCCTTTTAGACCAGTCCTGAGACATGTCACTGAGGGCAATTGACGCCCTCCTAGGACAAGCCCATGTTAAAGTGATCGGTCACGTGACCCGTCCCTATCACAATGAACCGGTCATGTGACGTGTACTGGGAATAGGTCCTTTTCCCGCAGGGAAGTTTAGTATAACTAACTTTTATCTGGAGTTACCAGTTTTTTATTAATTAACAATACTTTTTTCCGATTATTTGACAATTCCATACTTAAATTAAAAAAAAAAATAAATTATGAATTTGTCATAAAGGAATTTTAAAAACAAAATTTTGGAGACCAATCAAATTATTTTTCTGTGATTCATTAAAATAAAATTTTACTAGTTATTTTAGAGCATTAAAGAAAAATTTTCTTAATCAAAAAATAAGAAGCATTATTAACAATGTAGTTGCCCCACAAAGGGTTAAAAATAAAAACAAATATTGCAACTTAAAGTTGTCAAAGTGTACAAATATGTAATCTTAAAATTTTTAAAAGCATAACTTTTTAAAAAGCATGAAGAAAAATCTATTACCATGTACATATAATTTAACCTGCACTAAAATTGACGAGAAAGTTCACTATATACAGGTGCAATTAAAAAACCAGAGCAAAAAGAAAAAGAAATATACAAATACTCATTATTTAAATGACAAAAGGAAAAAGTACGAAATATTACAACTGTGCAAATTATAATTAAGTAAAATATAAAAAAAATATGAAAAAAGTTAAGAAACAAAATAAAACATACGAACTGAAAGCATATAATATAAATAGGGCAACAAATTAATAACATATAAAAAAGTTACTAGAAATATTTAAATAATAAACTAATTCTTAATAACATTATATAAAACATAATTTAACAAATGAAGATATCTTACCAAAAAGATAGATAGAAGTAACAAAAAGTAACCTACAACAATTATTTATTGTTGTTGGTAGGCTAAAAGCAGAACGAAGAAAAAACGGCGGCGTCAATAAAACAACAATTTTTTGATTTTCTGTATACTTTGCTAAAAGTACAACCATAAAAAAACACAACTACACAAAAGCAAGCACCACACCAATTTTTCTTCATATCAATTATGCAAAAAATTATACATATTGGCTTTCTAAAATTGTATTTCTTTTATAATTAAATCTGGAATTTATTTTTATAATTTCTTACATTTGCTTTAATTTTTTCTCGTTTCTTTTATTATTTTTGTTTTAAAAACACATGTGGGGCTAAATTTTTTATTTTTTAGTATTTTTTGTTTTTGGTAAAAATTTTTTTTTGTTCAAATTTTTTTTCTTTGCACTTTATTAGACAATACTTGGGTAATTAATTTAATTTTGTTGCTTAAGCTTAATTATAAAGTGTTTTATATGCGTATATGATGATTTTATATTCGTGGGTAAATAATTGTCGTTTGCGGCGTTCGTTAACACTGACGACAACGTTGTCGTTATTGTCCGTTTTTTCTTCTTTTTATTGTTGTTGTTGCTGTTAATTTTTTTCTTCAAGTTTTTTTATAATGACGAGGAAGGGTCTTATGAAGTACAGACACAATTTTTTTCCTCATTTCACCTCATGTTAATACATTTTCTTATATTTTTTTTATAAATTCTACAATTTTTGTTTTTTAATATTTAATTAAGTTTTTTTTGCATTTGTCTTCAACAATTTGAAATGCAAAAATATAATTTTTTCTTTCTTTCCTCATTTTTAATAATGCACACATTTTTTTCATTACTTCATTTCACCAAAAAAAATTTCAAATGCCTTTTTTACTGCTTAAATTTTATGTAATTCTTTTAATTTTTATTTCATTTATTTGCTTTTTAATTATATTTTGTATTTCTAATAATTTTATTATTTAATTTTCACTTTAATTTACCGTTTTTGCAATTTTTCTACTCATCACTTAAGACAAATAATGTACGCACCACATCAAAGACCACCATTTTGTTTTCAGAATTTTTATTCTTTTGCCGACTAGCCAAATCAGCTATGGTGTAATGCATACCGTAGTACTTTTATGATACTATGTGATACAAAAAATGTACCGCGATAAACCCGTGTTACATTTGATACTCTTGCACATTTTGTCCCATTTTTAGATTGCTAATAAAAAATTAAAAACCAGCTGCCTAAATAAAATAATTTCTAAATTTTGTTTTTTTTTTTTATTTATTTTTGTAGATAATTTTTAAAAAACCTAAATTAAAATAATAGTATTCCTTTTCTTTCCTGCAAAAATTGTATGTATTAAAGAATATGTCTTAACAACATTTTTGTTTTTTTTTAATCAACATTTTGTAATTTCAAAGCCTAGAGGCCAATTAATATATTACAATATTCAACTCACTTAAGGTTACCTTAAAATTAAGAAATTAAAACCCTGATAACTATTTATTTGATACTGCATAAATAAAATATATAACATTTTGCTATCCCAAATTAAAATACATTTTCTGGTTACGCGGGCCAATTAGCCTTCACACACGAAAACAATTGTGCTAGCATAATATGAAAGCTTATTGGCAAGTGGGCGAAGAGGATGGATTTTTGTTGTAGTTAAGTTTCAAACAGCTTCTAGCCCGCATTAGCAGCTCAAAACCAATACATGCACATTTTTAAAGAACGCCAATCACACAAACACTAACAAAAAAACAGAGCTGTGTGCGCGTATTCATTGCATGCCATATAAATATCACACCGTATGTTACGTAAAGATCAAAAATTGTGCGTTTAAATATTAGTGTGTGAAAGCTCAATTGAATCAAAATAGTTTCAACAACTGACGACTAAAATTTCCACTGAGTCCCAAGTGAAATACCACCTACTGAGACTTGGTTAATTAGATTAATTAATAACTAATTTTGTTGATATGTTTAATATTAAACTAAGAACTCATTTAGTAGTATCGTTATTGTCAATAAAAATAAATTCAAGGGAAATTAATATTCATTGAAAATTCGAAAACCATCATAATATTTATTGTAATTTACATTTAAATTCGTAAAAAAAAATCATATACACCCTTAGTAATATTTATTTGCGTTATAATGAAATTGAGCAAATCGGGGTTTTAAGATTTTGTAATACTTTGATATAAATTAAAAAAAAAGCAACAAAATATTTTTGTACAATTGTTGTCGAAAAAGTACTCATAAATTTTTTCACAACGAAGTAAAAAACTCATATCTCATCCCCGAGACAAACTATCAAAAAAAAACGGAGAGAGAGCGCAAAAGCTAGTAAAACAGTGTTGCGTTTTGAACAAAATAAAATCAAGAAAAATTTGTAGAACGTGACAGAAATATAGTCAATAAAAGAAAAGCTTCGGTGCTCATGTATCAAAGAAAGAGAGAAACGGTGTGGTATTAGCAGGTAGAAAAATGTATTGCCAATTGTGATTAAAATACGTTTTGAAAAATCGCTAAATAAAATAATGCTGCCGATCAACTTTTTTGTCTCATAAAAAGATTTTTACGGTGTGTATTGAAAGTGGTGCAAACGAATGGGATGTCTGAAAAAATTATTTTATTTAATTCTCAATGAGTATTAAATATTCATTAAATTGTAACTAAATATAAAATATTTTTAAGGCACATTTACTCTCGATAAACAACTGCGAGTTATAGATCAAAAATCTAAGTAGCTCTATTGTGATGGATTTAAGCTGTTTTTTGCTCTATGTTTAGTAGTAATGATATTTAGAATATGTACATGTTTTTTGAACTATATTATTTGAAAGCATAATCCAAATGTTCTCTTAAGAGAAAATTTTATTTTGATAACAAAATGATAATTTTTTTTTTAAATTAAAACGATTTTTGACTGCGCTTATGCGGCAAGTTAGCAGCATTGGCTTGTTTCATTCTCATACTAATTTGACATAAGTAACGTTAATCGTTAACACTGAACGTTGGCTTATGTCAAATTTATATTGGAATATTATAAGCAAACTTTAATAGCTTGTCACATAAACACAGCTATACACACTGCAGATTTTACCGACAATCTAGTTTATAACTGGATTTAAAACTATATTTCCCATACTCCAGATTCTCGGGAAATCTAGTCTCAGAATTATGCTTGCACAGCATTTAGCAATAGTATGTATGAAAATATCGTGAAAATCTGGCACACCTGGTGCAAATTAATGTAAACAATAAATTTTATTTTTTAAGAAAACCATATATGACCCTAAGGCGCTCGGTTAATTTGAATAAATGAAATAAATAGATGATCATATGTAATTTTAAAATTTTGAAATATAAGACTGTTTTCGGCGAAGAAAAACTTTACAAACAACTGAACCAAGTGAATAATCTGTCTTCGAAATATTTATTTTATTTATTGCGGACTTCGAAATAGTCATTTCTTGTAAAAAACACTTTTAAAGCTATATGAAGATTGTTTTTTTTTCATCATGGTAATAAATAAATAATGATAATTATTTTTTTTCATTTTCTATTTTTACGTTTATTGAATTTTATCTATAATTAAATTTTTGGTGACTAATTTTTTAAATATTTGAACTCAATAACTCATAGGGTAGTTTAAGAAAGTGAAAATTTGTATTCAATTAATATTTATTTATTGTTAATTGTATTATTATTTTATTTTTCGATGTAGTATAAATTCAGTATAGAGATCCTAAATGCAGCAAGCCATCAAAGTTGGCTGGTGTCATAAACATAGCTTGTGCTGTTTTGTAAAAAAATAAAGCTGGAATTTGGTAAAGTGAAAAATTATATAATTTAATTTATGTTAAAACATTTATTATCGATTTAAATCAACAAATTTTTTTCTTTTTATTTGGTCGTTGATCATCATCTTCGTCATTATCTTCCATTGATTCTGATTCCAAATTTTTACTAAACTTTAAAACATCTTCTGATAATTTATCGTCGTCTTCACTCTCGTCTTCATCATCTTCCGAGTCAGAAGAATCAGAAAAAACTACAGGACCAGATGACTTTACATACATAATAGTTTTACCCAGTCTACGGGATTCTGCAAGATATAAATGTTAACCCTCTCTATTGATTAAAACAAACAACACATATACGTTTTACCTGCCCTTAAATATAATTGCCGACAAAATCTATCTATGGCACATTTCCCCTGATCCTCTGATAAACCAAAGATAAAAGATCTAAAATGAAATAAAAAGTCAAAAGCAATAATTTTCACAACGTTTTCAAAATCTTATACTTACAAATTTGCTACATCATAAGGTCCTCTTAATTCAAAAGCATTGGTAGCTCCACTTGAGATAACAATACCCTTTGATTTTCCCCTTACAAAGTAATTATGAGCCACCTTTATCATATCTTTCCGAAAAGAAGAATCTGATATGACAGGTGAATATTTGATTTCAAAGAATATACCACGCTTTACTGCCACTTGATAGGCTTTGCGACTAACATATAAACGGCCACCTCCTGTGGAATCAAAGGTAACTATATCACCATTGAATGTGGTACAACAATGCTACAATAGAGAATAATTAACTTAATTGCAGTTGGATTAATTAAAAAAACTAACCGTTAAAGCAGCATCAGTTTTTGGTTGGCCAGCAATTATATTAAATTTCTTTAAATTCAAGGAGTTGCTCTAAGAGTGAATAAATGTTGTATTACAATATGATTAGACAAATAGTTTAAATTTTACCATGGCATGTGCTACAGCTACTTCTGTATAAATAATGGTTAAGCGCTGCAAAATTTTTAATTGATTTTTGAATTCGTCCTGCAGCCACTTTAAATTTATCGGTATGGGAAATATATCGGATGATCTCTTAATATTTTCCTTTTTACTATGGTCAAATTGTTGTTCTATGGCTATAGTTTTATATCCCACTGAAAATTTTGTTGGAATTTTAAAATCTGTTATCGCCAAAGTATTTATTACTTACAATCAACTAATTCTTTGCATATATCACGTAAAACTTTATCATCTCTGTTATATGGGATGCACATATCGTAAAATCTTTTTGTTTCTTCCATAATTTATAAAAATAATACAACTAATTGTTTAAAAAAAAAACGTAAACAAAATTGTACCGCACGTGTAGTTTAGTGTTTGTTTACACAAATCAGCTGGGTTCAACAAAACAATGAAGGAGAATGAAGAAAAAGTCAATGTTGTCAACTAATATATTTTCTATTAGTAAATTTTTCCCCTTCGTTGGTGACCGGACTAGCTATTTTTGTAAAGTACTATACCATATGGTGATACGTCACGTTACGTTTGGTTAATTGCATTCAACAAAGTCACCGTCTTAATTGGCTCTATGTGTATATTTTCGTTTCTAATAGCCAATTTACCGGAACTTTTTGCATGCAATTCTTGTTTGTAAGCGAACGGGGTAGAAAATTAAGCGGGGTAACAAAATAAGCACGGTTTTTGTTTATCGTGCCTGAATTTGTTATTTCTCTTTCGCACTCATATGTTTACTTCTTGTGTTGCTTCATTTCATTTCGAAAAAAAATCACCGTGTAAATAGATATAACATTGAAAGCAATTTTGAAAAGGGAACTGAGAAAAAACATACAACCTATTGCGTCGTACAAAAAGGCTCTAAAAGGTTGGCAGTGCTGCCAGCTTAGGGAATTTATCCCTAAATTGGGGATTTTTGGTTAATGTAATTTTTCATTATGTTTTTATTATTTATAAATAACTTTTGTAATTAATAGTAACAGTGATTAATCCGTACTTGACGTCTTCGCAAGACATAAAATCAATGTCAAAACAAAAAAATACAATAAAAAACTTTATAAATTTATTTTTGGTGTGTATTATGTTGATATCCAAATTATAATTAGAATTTGTCAAGGTTCGATATCATAATTAAATAGAAATCAATAATTTTCAATTTTGTAAACCATAAATTTTCGTTTTCATTCATTCAAAAGAAAAAAAAAAATCTTGTTTTGTACTGCATATTAATTTTTTTATTTGACTGGCTGTGCTGCATAACCATACGTTTATGTGGGGTCTTAATTCTGTTCTCTCTATTTTGTTTTGCGGCAATTACGGATGTAGAGCTAAGTCGATACTGAATATCTTAGATATAATACACGATATCGGGAAACGGGTTTCGGAATGTAAAAGAAAATAATTATAATATATACATACAATCCATTCCTAACTCAATTTTTTTCAAAATGGTCAGTAGGTTAAATCAATAATAAGCTATCGATATATCTGTGCAAAACTACATCTCTAATAGTATTGAGTAGTTAGTTTTGAGTACTTAATACTCATACAACTCTAGTAGGTTGTAACGGTTCTTTTTTTAAATTTAAAAATAGAGTTTTATAAAGCAACCATAAAATCCTACTATGTAATATAGTCGCGGATCACACACAGCAAGTTTAGTTGCGCAGGTATTCCTTAATTTTTTTGAGCTTGCTTTTGCGTTCATGCAGGAAAATTTTGTGTCAGCAATTTTTATATTTTTTAGCTTTGTGTAGGATATTGCTTATGACAAAACAAAAGGAAAATAGTGTACGGATAAGTCTATGCGCCTTTCCCCTCTCCTATCTATAAACTCATGACTTGAGCAAGTAAACTTGACCAATGTGCACCGGTACATACTTTGGTAGTTACTCTTGGCTACTGAGTACTCACAAAAACAGTATTGAGTACTCTGTATTGAAATACACAGTACTTGAACATCACTATCATAACGGATTATTTTGCGCTTAAAAAGTAATTTACAAGCAATTTATCTAGTAAAAAGTGCCAAAAATTGTTTAACAAATGTAAAAATATGTAACAAAATAAGTGAAAATTATTAAGAAAATGTGCGAAAAATGTATTAAAAAAGTGTACAAAACATTTTAAAAGTGTAAAATTATGTAGTGCTCAATATTTGTCTGGGAATTTCATCATATTGATCCTGGGGTATGTAAACTAAATGATTTTATTACATTAAAAAATTTGCACTCCTTTAAAATATAAAAAATCGTGGCTCATCTATAGTTTACGAGCACTTTACAAAAACCCATGAAACTGTCCAATGACTTAAGGTCAATTCTGTGTCCTATGATGCCGTTACTTTTTGTCGGATTTTCTCCATACACAGGACTTGGATTTGATTTTTTCTGGCGAATGTCAGCAGGGCTAATAAAGGCCGTCGTTAGGATTTATGCTAGAATTTGCTATAGGTAGAGGTAGTGACGAATCAGCTAAATCAAACTAACTTTAAAAAACACACACAGGCACTAATATTGTATAACCTTTAAAGGAAAAAACTAACTTTTTCGGGCACACTTCAAAAACAAAAAAAAGAAATGGGCCAGTCGGGAATTAAAAAAGAAAAACCTTTTTTCTAAATGGTGTTAAGCGTCTCAAATTGAAGGAAATTTTCTCAAGATTTTAAATATACATTTCGTTTTAAGATCCGGGAAATAAAATCTACACTAAATTCATGTTTCCAAATTTTTATGAAATTTTTTCAAATATTTTTTAAAGAAATTTCAATACCTTTTGTCAGTTTGTGGTCAATTTAGAATCTATTTTTTAAAGAAATTTCAATACCTTTTGTCATTTTGTGGTCAATTTAGAATCTATTTATAAGTATTACAAATGGATTTCTTAAATTAAAAAAAAACGTAAAAACAAAAAGTTAAAAAATTATAGAGTAAAAATATATTAAATTTATGTGTTTGGGATGACCGACGTTTGTAAGGTTCTAAAATGATAAGGCTGTATTACAAGGGTATCCTTAAAAAGCTCTAGTGTCTATCTAGTTTCTCTCTAGTGTCGATCATGTTAAGATTTGTTTAAATCGTCCTACAAAATGTTTGTTAAAATAGCTAAAAATGTGATATGTAGCAACAGGTAAAAATTAAACATTATTATCTTTCCAGACGCATTTTTGTATTTTTTTTTCTAAATAAAAAACGGTTTTAAAGAGCGGGCTCGCGCTTTAATTTATTGAGTGTTAAAAATGGAACTTATTTGTATTTTTGGGCGATACTTTTAGATGTTTCTCTAAAACTTATCAACAAAATTTGACGTTTTTAAGAGACCATACAAAATTATAATATGTATAAGATCCCCTAATCGCTCAAGAAAATGCAAACAAAAAGGTTGAATTCTGAAGTCTCTTAGCAACAGCAAACCTTTTTTTTCTACAAAAAATAATCTCTTTTTTTTAAAGTCCACAGATGTACGTCATGGAAATCACAAATGTTATACTGTATCTAACAGGTCAATTGAGAAGTCCTCGGCCTGATACATAGATGGCGCTACTAGACTTAAATCGATATAATTTTTAGTTAGCCCCAACCTTCAAAAGAAACGTGAATAAATTTGACAGCTATCGGATCATAAGTTTGTGAATTATAGCATTTTGAGTGAAGCAACTTTTGTTATTGTGAAAAAAATGGATAAAAAGGAATTTCGCGTGTTGGTAAAATATTGCTTTTTGAAGGGAAAAAATACAGTTAAAGCAAAAACTTGGCTTGATGACGAGTTTCCGGACACTGCCTCAGGAAAATCAACCATCAAAGATTCGTATGCTAAGTTTAGACGTAGTGAAATAAGCACCGAAGACTGTGAACGCAGTGGACGCCCAATAGAGGTTGACCAAAAACAAGTCAGTGAAAACGAAGGCAAACATTTATGAATTGGGCTTCGAATTGCTTCCACATCCACCGTATTCTCCAGGTCTGGCAACCAGCGACTATTTTCTGTTCTTAGATCTCAAAAGAATGATCGCTGGGAAGAAATTTTCGTGGAATGAAGTGGTGATCGCCGAAACTGAGGACTATTTTGAAGCAAAGGACAAATTGTACTACAAAAATGGTATCGAAAAGTTGGAGGGTCGCTATAATCAGTGTATCACCCTTGAAGGAAACTATGTTGAATAAAAAAAACGAATTTTGCCAAAAAGATGTGTTTTAGTATGGTAGGCCGGGGACTTTTCAATTGACCTGTTACAGACCAATTTATACTAAAACCAAAAACTACATAGTAGTTCTTTAAAAAACTTGTTGACAAGTTTATGGTTTTAGTATAAAAATAAGCTTATGCTAAAAATTAATTTTTTTCTTTTTTTAATTATTAAAAAAATCCTTTAGTGAGTTTCTTATATTCAATATTAATTTTATAAAGACCTCGTTATCTACGCTAACTTACTGTGGTCGTAATCACCAATTCAAACAGGGTACATTGCTAGATTTTTTTAATAAAAACACACATATTTATAATATTTAAATGGGAATATATTGATTATTTGTTTGGAATGTTTTCGAGTAAAAGAATGCATAAAATTTAAGCATATAAATATATTTATATAAATAAAACAATTAATGCACATAAAACTAATAAAAAGGCTAACATAAAGGATATTATTCATGACAAAAAAAAACTAGGGACAGAAGAACGAGCGCCCAAATAATTCTTAAAAAGATCTGTGTAAAATTGCACTCGTTGTAAAGCCGCTAGTGTGAATGGGATCGTAATTGTTTATAAATTGTGAATGATAACATAATTTTGTTAAATATTATTTTAATAGATATAAAATTTCTTTATAATTGCACTAAAAACTAAAAATAAAAGTTTTTTTTTATTAAATGTGATAATAGCAGGCGACCCCAATTACATTTTCTAATTATTCCCTGGTGTAATTTTTCCTATCAGAACTATAGGCTCACATTTGTGGTCTTAAAAGTTTCTTGTGAAATTTTAAATTTTCTTAATACCAGACATGGGAAATAATAAATATTTCTAAGTACTTTTTTTGTTGCATATAAGAGAAATATTTGTAATTACCCACGTCTGGTATTAAAAAAATTGCAAATTTTCAAAGGAATGATTTGGAAAAATTACTTTAGTGAATACTGACAAATGTAATTGGGGTTGCTCATATGTGGATAATAGGGGTCCTGTACTTGGCAAATAACTTAAAATATGTATAAAAAAAATTTAATCTCATAATACTAATATGTAAGGAGGGTTTCATTTGATCGTTGAATATAATAAAATTTAAAATTTCGGGATTGTTTAAAATATCACCAGAACCCACAATTGAAAAATTTAAAATGATATTAATTAAAAAAAAGAAACATACTCTTGATTTAAAATTTTGCTACTTTTTGTGTTTTGGAATAACAAAAAAATCATGGAAATTGTTTTTCAAGAATATAAAATATTTTAAAATTTAAATTGATTTAAACGTACTTCAATCAATCGCTTAGGAGTTAAATACATAGATATATAAATTATATTCAAATTCCTACTATTTTATCATCATCATCTTCATTTTCTTCTTCAATATCATCATCCATATCCTGTTTGTGTTGTAATAAATGTTCATCTAATTCTTTTCTCAACTTAAATTGCTGCTTACAAATGTAACATTGGAAAATTTGTGTATTTATATCATGTTCCTTTAAGTGATCATTATAGGCATCTATTTCATTAAATCGTTGACCACATTCACAGCATTCTAACCAATCCTCGGAACCGGAATCTTCATCATTCGAATCTACATAGGCATCAATTTGCATTGATGGATATTTTGCAGACTTTAAAGAACCTGATGCTTGCTCTTCATCAATTTCATTTAAATGAGTTAATTTGTGTTCAGTATACTTAAGAAAATCACGGAATTTTAGCGGACAACGGGCACATTTATACCAACGTTCACGTATATGAGTTACCATATGTTTCTTAAGAGTGGAAAATTCTCGAAAGGGTTTACGACACTTATTACAACTATATGGCTTCTCACCGGTATGTATCATATAGTGTCTTTTAAGATTGTGTCGTGTACCAAAAGCACGATTACATAAGGGACATGGAAATTCCTTACGCGTTATCATTCCCAATTCATTATAACCCGGACGATGTACAGCTGGTATGTTATCTAATAAACGTTGTGTTTCTTCGGAAGCTTTTGAATTTATGGTAGTTGAATTATTATTAGGGGGAGATTGTGATGTTGTTGTTGTTGTTGCTGATGCTGTTGCTGTCACATTAAAACTCGTTACTGCGGAAATGGTTGGGAAAGTATGTGAAGCTGGTGATGTTTGCAATGGCGGTGTTGTTGCTACTTTAATTTTATTAGGTGACTTTAACTGTTGTTGAGTTACTGTTACTGTAGACGTACGTAAATTTGTTGTTTCTGATGCAGCTGCATTGTCGGCATCTGTAGCTGGTTTCATTGCTGCCGTTAATACGGCATTTTTCGATTGTGTACAACAGTTAATACAACGTGTTGGATCATTTTCAACTGGTTTTAGTTTATGACAAACCATACACATAAAATTCGGTTCATTGGAGTGACGTCGACGATGTTTTTTCAAATCACTAAACTCACGAAAGCGACGATCACACAAATCACAACCAAATGGTCGTTCACCTAAAATTGACAAAAAAAAATACATACAATTAATTTTCATTCGAAAATCGTGATGTTTCCAAAGACTGCTCAAATTTTTTTATACCAAAAAAAAAAAAATCAAAAATGTATTCTAATTAACGAGCTGCTTAAATTTGTATAAAAATTTTCATAAGAAATATGTAAAAATTTTCATAAGAAATATGTAAAAAATTTCAATATTTTGTCCGTTTGGGTACTTTTTCAGTAAAGTTTAGTAATAATTACCAGGGATAGAAATTGGATTTTTTTTCGGTATCAAAAAAAAATATCAATAGTACTTTTTTGCCCCTTACAGTACTAATTTTTTTTTTTTTTTAACAAAAAATTACATACATACTTAAAAATAAAAATGAACACAAATATAAATTCGTTTTTACATAAAATTAATGTTGAATTATTATGTAATTTTCAATTAAACTACTCAGAGTTTTTTTATATTAAGTCTGTTCCCGTACGTTACCGCGGGTTCCCAAACTTACCCAAATTTAGCCAAAAGCGTTGCCGTACTCGAAAATTAAGTAAATGAGAGCGTTAATGAGAGTGTATTAGTGTTTCTCTTTTTACCGAAAGTTACCCAAACTTTTTGTTTGGGTAAATTGGATAAATTGTCAAAAGAACAGTTGATAAACAAAAAAAGCTGTTTTATAATTGTAAAAAATAAAACTAAGGAACTTCAGCGATGCTAATTTAGCCCTTTTCGTGTTACAATAAGCGGTTTTTTACTTTCTAAAAACTGCAAATATTTTCTGTTTATAAAATAGGGACAGATCGGCACCTTTTAATTTTTCTTACCGCTTTTTTTTGGAAATTGTAACCCCCTCTTTTACATTGGCACGAAATCACGAGATTTTTATATACACTACTAGAGTATTCAAAAAACCGGCCTTTGGAAAAAACCGGTTTCGGTTTTCTTCGAAAAATCGAATTTTGAAAAAACCGGTTTCGGTTTTTGCAGAAAAAACCGGTCAACCGGTTTTTTTCGATTTTTATATTTATATATATATATATATATATATATATATATATATAAATATAAATTTAATTTTTTTATTGTATTTCATTTCAAGATTTTATTTATTGGTTTTAATATTTTTTAATATAATATCTCAAAAATGCATTAAGTTTGTAAATTGAACGTTTAAAACGTTTGGCATTAAATAAGTTTTTTTAATATTACATTTTAAATTTGTTAAAAAAAATCTATTTTTCAGTTCTAAAATAATATTTTAGAAATAATATGCAATTTAAATGTATTGTTTTAAGACGATTTCTTTGTTTGCTTTTGATCAAGCTAGAAGTGGAAAATACTCTTTCACTAATACTAGATGTTGTACAAATAGTCAAAAGGCAATTATATAAATTATCCAACTTTTCAGTTATTTTGTCGCATTTATCAAGATATATGAAATCATCATATAATGATGAATGATTTTGTACAGTCTCTTTTTAAGAATTTTAAATACTGTTTATTGTGTTATTTAGATCAGAAATTAAACATTTGAATTTGGAATATCCAAAGTTAAGTTTTCGTCGGAATCTATCAGACTTACATCTAAATCTTCATAACCAAACAAACGATTATAAGTGTTCGGAAAAAATAATGATGTAATTAAAAAAACCGGTTAACCGAACAAAAAGGATCGGTTTCGGTTTTCTTCGAATTTACAAAATATTCGAAACCGATCGGTTTTAAAATGAAAGAAACCGGTTGACCGGTTTTCGGTTTCGGTTTTTGAATACTCTATACACCACTTTGAAAAAACAATGAAAAAAGCTCATAAACATTAAATTATGAGAAAAATATATTTATTAGAAATAACTATGTGTGTTTTTTCAAAGAGGAAAATATCAAAATCTCGAAATTTCCTGCCACTGTAAACGGCGGGCAATTTATATTATTTTTTTTTTTTGAGTCTTATTTCAATTTTCGAATTTCTCCATTAGCGCGTTTTCACTTGTCTTGTTACACTTATTGCACCTAAAAATTTGGCATTACTGATGCATTTTGACATTTTTTTTTTGGGCTAGAAAAGTGTTTTTTTGCGTTCCCGTACTTTTGGGTAATTTTGTCATTTTATGAGAGTATTTTGTGCTTACTCTCATTTTACCGAACTTTACCCAGAAAGTAAGGGAACAGAGCTATTGTAACATTCATATGACAGGAAACATGTATTCTTTGTTTTTAATGTCAAACAAATTTTGTCAAATTCTTTCATAATTGTTTGAAATACTTTTGAATAAACATTTATATTATTTTTTGTAAAAAATGTAAAAAGGATTTTGTGTACTTCATTAGAACTGAAAGACCAGTTCTGCAGTATTAAACTCCAACAATTAACATACGTTAAAAACATTTTTTTTTATATTAAACAAAAAAGAGTAACACATTAAATTAGAGATCAAGTTAATATAAACTTCAGTTACCCAAGCAAAAAAAAAAAAAAAAAAATATATAATTACATTTTGGTGAATCTAATTTTATATACCCAGCAAAAAAAATGGTAGTCATTTTGTGGCTATTACTTATTTTATTGCTTTCTTAACTTCAGTTCTTTTATGATTTTTTTGGTGTTATTCTAAGGAACTTTTAAAAGAATTCATATGTTCGTATTTCAAATGTAGTGATTTGGATATAAAGCCGATGCATATCTTAAAAAAATTACTCTTCATTACTTCTAAAGCTTCTAAAGTTATAGTATGTCGTATATTTTCTGAATTTAAAGCATTTATTGAAAATATTATTTTCTGATTATTCAAGTCAAAAATAGTTCTGAAGGCCTTTTATAATTTTTTTTATTAAATAATTTTTATAAATTTCTTGAATGCATTTTTTTCAGCTTTTAGTAGTTATGGCGACACAATCTGTGCATTTTTGCACTTTGTATTTTATTTAACACTACACCATTTCCAGCTTTAATTTAGAATTTTCCAAAATAATTTTAAAATTGTGTAAAAATGTTTTAAAATTATCAAAAATAATTTTAAAATAGTGTAAAAAAATTATTTCAAATTTTCCAAAAAGTTAAAACCTTTTTGTTGTTCAAAAATTATTTAAAATTATTCAAAAATATTTAAAATTGTATAAAAATGCTTCAAAATTGTATAACCAGTTTTATAATTATCCATGAAAAAATTTAAATTTGTTCAAAAATTAACATTAAAAAGTATTATAATTTCCTATAGTAAAATAGGGACAGTAAGAAAATGGTTTGAAATATTATTAGTATTTTATATTTTTTTTATGGAAATATAATAGTGGTCATTGTATCTAATAGATGTACTCATTTCTGTATGATATATATGTAAATAAATGTACCAAGTATGGAGCCAACTGTGGAAAAGGTATGAGATATAGAAAATCGGAACAGATTGCCATATGCATGGAATTTTCAAATTTTGTTTGTGCCAGACTACATCGTTGGTATTGTTTATCAATTCTAAGCCAAACAAAAGAAGACCTGATCAATATTAAGTCCTTAGAAAGCTGATTTACTATCGAAAATCGGAAATTATTTACAAATTTTAAAGAGGATCGCTAAATTAATGTTGTTTATTGTGGGTTTTTAATTCACATTGCAATTATTAGTTGATAGTTTTTAAAAGTAGACGTGTTAAGCTACATAATAACATTTAGAGATTAATTCTACGATTTGTAATTTTAAATTTTAAGACCATGTAAATTATATGTACGGTTTTACTATATTCCTAAGTCGAAGCATCCGGATAATAAATGATACAATTAAAGCGGAAACGATCAAATAACTCTTGTTTGTTAATTTTATTATCAAATAAGTAAGACATTTAAAATATTTAAGATTTAAATCTTATTTTACATCATCATGATTTTTTTTTGGTATTTTTATACTTTAAGTAGAATTAAGATTACCAAAAACTTCTTTCAACGTCTGACAATTAAAAACTATAAATGTTAAAATAAAAACATTGATGCCTTCAGTTATCTAAACTCGTCTAATTTAAAAAACTATCAACTTATAATTGCAATGTGAATTAAAAACCCACAATAAACAAAATTAATTTTGCGATCCTCTTTCAAATAATTTCCGATTCTCGATAGTAAATCAGTTTTCTAAGGACTTAATATTGGTCAGGTCTTCTTTTGTTTAGCTTACAATTGATAAACAATATCAACGAAGTAGTCTGGCACAAATAAAATTTTAAAATTCAATGTATATGACAATCTGTTCCGTTTTTCTATATCCCATACCTTTTCCACAGTTGGCTCCATACTTGGTACATTTATTTACATAAATATGATACAGAAATGTTTCCATCTATTAGATACAATGACCACTATTATATTTTCATTAAAAAAATATAAAATACTAATAATATTTCAAACAATTTTCTTACTGTCCCTATTTTTATTCACATTCAACTATAGGAAATTATAATACTTTTTAATGTTCTTTTTTCAATTGCAACAACAAAGTTTGAATTGTTGCTTAAAATGAAGAGTTGTTGTTGTACTATAATCTAAAAATAATATTGTTAGTTTCTTTTCAAAATGTAAGTGTGTATTTTACTTTTAATTTGTTGCATGCAAGTGTCCCTATTTTTTCGCACATAACTGTATATAAAAAATTGTTGCAAGTGTGTTGTGACTTTATAACTCACTTACGGTCAAACCGAATTCGATTTTAAGGTTTGTTCGTATGGTCGTGTAGATGGTTTATCTAAATTTTGCACGAAATCGGTCGACTCGTTCGTGAGTTATGACTTTTGTCAACATGTGATTTTTGTCCATATAAAAAAAAACAACAACAAATACGTAGGTGGGAGCACCAACAAATTTATTTATTCATGCACCACACAATCAAACAAAAAATATTGTATACACTATTGTATCGAATTAATTTACTTTTTTCATTACATATTTCCAAATAAAAAATAAATAAAAAAAAAAAAAAAATGAAGCACGCCGGGATCCGCTAGTCAGTGCATAAATTTCCATTCTTTAATCTTATTTGTCTGCATTCTTATGATATTAAGTATTAAGGGGAAATGTTGAAATAAATGAATATCAAAGTATTATTTGGGAAAGGTGTGTGAGAGTATCAAATGTGTCTCGGGAGTATCACGGTATTTTCTTAAATCAAATAGTATCAAAAAAAGTAGAATTGTATCAACTTTTCCATCACTGATAATTACTCAGTAACAAAATTACAGAGAGTAAGACAAAATTTTCTCCCAAAAAGAAATATATACAAAAAAACTACGCAGACGAAAAATTTGTAAAAATTCTTCTTACTCTGACAAATGTCAGCAATTTGTAAAAATTAGTAAGATAGTTAAAACAGCTAATTGTAAATACCAAACAAAGAAAAAGTCAACTGGTCGAAATGAAAAATATGAATAAAAAACGGGAATTTAATGTGAAGTGTTCTCCAGGAACATTTCGGACTTCCATCTTACTTCTTCCATCGTAAATAAGCTGATATGTACATATTTTTTGTACTCTTATAAAAAAAATATTTATTGTGTTTTTGCAAATTCTTTGTTTTTCGAATATTTTTTTTCAAACAGGGTACCGATTCTGAATGTGTGGAGCTGTGATAAAAAGAGAATCTTATTCCTGATTTAACTTTTGCGAAAACTATCTGTCAAAATCTTATTATATGAGTGTTTTGTCTTCACCAAATAAAAGTTCATAAAAAAATGTGGGTATTGCACTACATTAGTTCCGTTCGTTTACCCAATAATTTGTACAAATTTTTACTGGATGTCGTTCTTTTTCACAAATACTAAGTAAACGTAAAGAAAAGAAGAAGATAGTTCTTCTTCTTTCTGCAAATTTTTACTGTACAAATTATTGCCAGCAAGAATTTACAAGCAGAAAAAACATGTGATAAATTTTTGTAAATACAAATAAAAATGTTTTACAACTACTTTGTTTTATGCAAATGCAAAACAACAAATATTGTTAAATGAGTTATAGAAAAGATAAGAAAACCTTCTAAAATGTTTCTGCTTTAGATTTTACAACAATAATCCTCTTTTTTCATATCGACCAGTTATGATTTATTTTTGCATTTGAGTAATTCTTACTGGACTTGACTAAGAAAAGTAAACGAATAAACTTATTGTTAGCGACTTTTTTATTTAAATTGATTATTTTTTTAACATTTTATATTTTTTGTAATATAGTTTTTTTAATTAATTTACGAAAATTTTAATTTTCAAAAGAATTAGAGAATTTATAAAAACAAGAATTAAATTTTTATTATAAAATCAAATCCATGTTTGCAACACTACAAAAATAAAATAAAACATAAAAAAACGCCTCCTGTTTCTCTTCCAGAAGCATAAACGCATACAAAGACATTTCTTTGTATTAAAAGTTTATTAAAAAAAAAAAAAAAAATAATAGAAGTTTTTTAGTAAAATTTTTTTTATAACGAGAATGGAAATCGCTCAAAATGAAAACATGAGATGAAAAATAACTATGAAGTAAAAATGATAAATTATTTATCACTTCGCAAACTTCATTCGGAATTGGTTTAGCTGTTTTTTTTTTACAAATTCTTACTGGCAAAAATTTATCCAGTAAAAACCAGTAAGTTCTCTTGCATCAAACTGTCACTTTTCTCTCTATTTCTGCTCTTTTACAAATTTCTACGAATTTGTAAAATTTTTGAGTTCCCAAAAACACTTATTTTCATAAATAAATTGTCAAGCTCTCGAGTTTAATGTTTTTTAATAAATTTTATTTTATAATTTATTTTTTTTCCAATATTTTTTCATCCATTGGATGACATCTTCAGGAAAAAAGGAAACGAGTAACAATATCAAAACAGCAATTTAACGACTTAATACTGAATTCACATTAGAACTTTTTTAAGTAGATTTCAATTTGAAATCTATTTCGAAATCAACATCGTTTACATTATATTTTTCGATATTTCGATTTGACAATACAAAAAACAGCTGATTAAGTCACACACGAGAATAATTGCTCTCCTGTGTGACTTAATCATAACTTGCCAGCTTGTGGCGTAAAGTTTCAACCAGCTTCTACCCCGCATTAGCAGCACAAAACCAATACAAGTACATTTTTTAAATGCATACTAACACACACACAAAGCCATTTTATGCCAGATGAATCATTCTTGTGTGTTTTTAAAAGAACAAAAATTGTGCGGCTTAAATATGAGTCTGGTGTGTCCATGCTCAATAGAATTTCATTTTGTATGGGAAATCTGTTTGAAATAACAAATTTTTATTAGATTTCCTTCAAAATCTACTTTAAAGTTGATTTCGAGCATAATGTAAATTCGCTATAACGCATTAACAATCTCTTAAGTCATTAAATTGCTGTTTGCTTGTTTTTTTGCTGAAGATGTCATCCAATGAATGAAGAAATATTGAAAAATAAAATTTATTGAAAAACAGTGATCTCGAGCTTGACAATTTATTTATTAAAGTTCCAACAAAAAGGTCTAAGAAACATACAATTAAATTTTAATATTTTCTTTAAAAAAAATAATTATTTTTTACCCACCTGTATGAATCATCATGTGACGTCTTAAATTATAGCTAGATTGTACTTTTTTACCACATAGGAAGCATTCAAAAAATATACGTTCTCTCTGTCCTTCATATTCCTCCCAGCGAACAAGTAAATTATCATCTCGATTTTTCTCATCATCTGAGGCCAGTATAACAACATCATCTACCAATGGTTTTGAGTATCTCATAGTGGGTTGTTGATGATGGCCGGCATTAAGATAATTATTGTAAGTTTGATTTTTATTACTTGCCATCGATGAATTATCATGAACACCATCATCATCATCATCATCACATTGTAGCTCACAACTTACAGCCACCAGAGGTAGTGTCTCGTCGTCATCATCATCATCATCGTTCATATAGGAATCATTGCTGCTGTCTAACAAATCAATTTCAGCAATTACTTTATGATGCGATTGCTCTCTTTTGCCCGAACTTGTTGAATTATGTGATGTTAAGGGCATTTGTTGTTGATGGCAAGATTGTTGTTGTTGTCCACTACCCATATCGGATGGTTTGGGTATAAGACTTATATCTAAGGATTTAGTGTGACGGGCGGCAAAGTTTATATTGAGACTGGGTGGAGTTGTTTTTCTGTTGGCTAAATTTTGCTCAGCTTGTTGTTTAATTTGTTTTAATTTTTCTCTTTCTTCCTCATCATCCAATTCGATAATTTCATAGACGACTGGTCTGTCTGTAGTTTCTGTGGATGCAGTTGAAAAGACGTGTGTTATTTTGGGTTCTTTTTGTAGTCTTAAGCTTTGCTCGTTTTCTTGTTGTTGTTGTTGTTGTAGTTGTTGCTCTTGTTGTTGTTTTTGAATTTGCTGTTGTCCCAATTTTATAAGATATTGTTTAACTTTTTCATCATCTATTGATACAAACTCAGGCTCCTCCACAGGTGCCTGATGAGGCTGATATTGCTGGGAAAATTGCTCAGTTGATGCTGATATTGGTGGTGGTGGTAGTGGCGGTGGATGTTGTTGATAATGTGCTGGGGTCGCTGTTGTAACACAACATGATGCCATATTACAACAATATCCCAAAGAACAATCATTACATGATGAAGGTGGTGGAAGAGGAGGAGGGCCGGATGAAATGGAATATTCGCCGCCACTGCTGGGACGAGTATTTGGTGTATATGTTCTTGTTGGATGTGGGGGAGGTCCAGATGCCATTGAATATTCACCACCACTGCTGGGACGAGCATTTGGTGTATATGTTCTTGTTGGATGTGAGGGAGGTCCAGATGCCATAGAATATTCACCACCACTGCTAGGACGAGTATTTGGTGTATAGGCTCTTGTTGGATGTGGAGGAGGTCCAGATGCCATTGAATATTCACCACCACTGCTGGGACGAGTATTTGGTGTATAGGTTCTTGTTGGATGTGGGGGAGGAGGAGGACCGGATGAAATTGAATATTCACCACGACTACTCGGACGAGTGTTAGGTGTATAAGTTCTTGTTGGATGAGACGATGCACCGGATGAAGTTGTATATTCCCCACCACTACCCGGACGTATATTAGGTGTATAAGTTCTTGTTGGGGCTACATGCTGTGGTGGTGTATTAGATTTATAGCCCATATTTGTGTAGGTATGTTGTTGCAATTGGTGATGATGATCGACTATTTTTAAAGTTGAATGTGGCGAGGAGCCAGCTCCTGGGCTCGGTGAACATTTTACTTTCATAATAATTTCCATTTACTGTAAAAACAAAAATATTATTAATAATATGTGATTTAAATATGATTGCTAATGAACAGGGCTGAAAAGTAAATGTACTAAAAATCGTCGTATGCATTTATTATTGAATTCAGTATTATCAAATAAATTTTAGTATTTTTTTTCCTATAAAGCAGTTTAAACATTGAAAACTTATGAATGGTCGAAAAGTTAGGAATTGTATTCTTATTGACAATTTTTGTCTTCGAGATAAAAAAAGGTCTTCTGAACAGCGTTTGCAACGATTTGTTTTTCAAAATATTTGGTGTTGGGTATGATTTTTATACCCTCCACCATATATGGTGAGGATATATATTCGTGATCCTTATGCAATTTTAAGTCGATTTAGCGATATCCGTCTGTTTGTATGTCTGTTAAAATGGCGATTACGACGTGATTACGCAAGCGGGGTGCTCATTTTTACCTAGATTAATGAGCAAAATCGGTCCAGCGGTTTAAATTTTACATATAAATTGGTGTATTTTAGTACAATTTTATTATACCCTCCACCATATAAGGTGAGGGTATATATCAGTTTGTCATTCCGTTTGTAACGTCGAAATATAGGTCTAAGACCCCATAAAGTATATATATTAGTGATCCTTATGCAATTTTAAGTCGATTTAGCGATGTCCGTCTGTCTGTCCGTTGAAATGGCGACCATGACGCGAAGACGCAAGCCTATTTTTACCCAGATTATTGAACATCCTCCCTAAAAGTTTGGTATTGAAAGTAAGCGAAATCGGTCCAGCGGTTCAAAAGTTATGAGTGAAAATATAAAGGTACCTCTAAATTTTCCATACAAATTGGTACAATTTTTCTATATCTATTATTTTTTCTGTTAAGCTTTGTCGGTTTTTCGTTTCGTTCCATAAAATGTATTTTATGTTTTTGTAACCAAAGACATTTATATATAAGGAAAGAGCAATACATATTAGCTTTAGTGCCGCTACTTTTGAATAGGTGGCGCTGAATTAACAAAACAATACCCTGCCCCATGGCTAGGTCGATATAGCCTTGGATTAGGCTTTCAATTAATTTATTTACCAAAAATATTAAATTAACTACATACTTCAAATTCTAATGCATTCAGATGTTTACTAGTAGTCTTATTACATAATTTTAAAGTCAATTTTTCAAATTTTTGACGTAATAAAAGCATTTGTTTCACATTTTTATGTCAAAAAAGAAATTTTCATAGAGGAAAATAGTATTTTTTTATTCCATTTGTATTTGTTTTTTTTTTTAAGAATGGAGGGATTGGCAAATGTATATTTATGTTAATTTTTTCTTTCATAAAAAAATACACATGAATAAAGTGCAATACTGTGCTCTTAAACATCTAAATGAATATTGATTTAAAAAATAAAGGTATAATTTGCACATAAAACATATATTTTTTATAGTTTTTGGCAAATATTCATTTATGTTACGAAGAAAATAGAAAATCAATAATATACTCTACAGCATATTGTAGCACAATATGGCTAATGGAGACTAGCTCTGCAGCAAAATATTCCTAATGGAGAGAATATACCTTCTGATGGGTCATCTATTGACAAATAGTTACAACTCATGTTCTTTCTTTAACAAATGAATTTTTTTGCTGTATTCTCTCCATTAGACAAACACACTTTAATTTTTTAAAGAAAGAACATTCATTTCAACTATTTATCAATACGTGGCGCATCAGAAAGTGCATTTTCTCCATTAGGCATATTTTGCTGCAGAGCTAATCCCCATTAGCAACAATGCTTTAAAATGTGTTTTTTGTTCAGTCCATGGTTAAAAAAACTAGTTAAAATGTAAAGGTGTCTCTAAATTGCCCATATAAATTTAGTACAATTTCATAGTAGCGACTGGTACATAACATATTTTCTCATATTTTTTCCACTAGTCGCTTAGCAGTAAATATTTTGTATTCACCTCAAATATTTTTTTACCACTAAAATTTTTTTCACCACAAAAAATTTTTTCACCTCTAAAGTTTTTTTCCACCAAAAAAGTTCTTTTAACATAAAAAAAGTTTTTCACCTCAAAAAATTTTTTCACCCACATAATTTTACTTCAAACGTTTTTTTATATTATTTGTATCAAAAACAGTAGAGATATTGGTGGAGGGAATTCAAAGATTCGGCACAGCCGATTTTAGCCTTTTTTACTTGTTTTCTCATTATATTTTGTTAAATTTATTCACCAGTCGCTTAGAAGTAAATAAAATTTTGTATTCACCTCAAATATTTTTTACCTCGAAAAATTTTTTTCCACCACAAAATGTGTTTTCACATCCAAAAATGTTTTTTACCTCAAAAAATTTTCACCTCCGTAATTTTCAAAAGTTTTTAACGTTATTTTTATCAAACCCAGTGGAGAACATTTTTGTTTAGGACATTGGTGGAAGGTATTCAAAGTTTCGGCACAGACGAATTTAAGCCTTTTTACTTGTTTAATTTCATTTTGAATTACTGATTTAATATAACTCATACGCAAATAGTACATCACTAGTAACCAAAGGATTAATTTTGTTCATGGTGCGTATGATTTATTTTTTATTTTATTAATTGAATATAACTTATACGTAAAAGTACATCTTTATAAATGGATATTTAAAAAGATTAATTTCGTAAATCGACAAACATCACTTATAATGACCAACTAGCGTTCGATAAATGGAAAAAACATAAAAAACTTTGAATTTATAAATAGGAAAAATTTTTTATATGTATAATGCGAGTAGGAACCAGTTTGAAAGTCCCGACTTTTTGGCATCAATTTTCATATGAAAAACATTCCCAAGCAGAGACTGAAACCCTGAAAAAATGGGTTCTGGTTCGGGTTTAGTTTCGGTTTCGGTTCAGGATTCGGGTTCAACATTAAAAAAAAAAATAGTACAAATGTTTTATTAATAGGAATTTTTTTTTTTTTCAAAGAAATTTTCGTTTAATTTTATAATTAATATTAATAATAAAATTTAATTTTCTTCTTTTAAATTTGTTCTTTGTTCCGATAAAATGAATTTCAAGGCTGAAAAGGTCATTGAAGAATTTGATTTAGAAAATCTTTCCCTCTTTTTTAGAAGTTGTTCGAGTACATCTTCATCATCTTCTGAAGAACAAGATTTTGATTCTCTCATAAAATTCTCTTCTTCTCTTTCCATTTGGAAATTTTCGAAAATTTTAATTGTTATACCCTCCACCATATATGGTGAGGGTATATATCAGTTTGTCATTCCGTTTGTAATATGTCGAAATATAGAACTAAGACCCCATAAAGTATATATATTCGTGACCCTTATGCAATTTTAAGTCGATTTAACGATGTCCGTCTGTATGTTCGTCTGTCTGTTGAAATGACGATCACGACGCGAAAACGCTAGCGGGGGTGCCTATTTTTACCCAAATTATTGTACATCCTCCCAATCAGTTTGGTATTGAAAATGAGCAAAATCGGTGCAGCCGTTAAAAAATTATGAGTGAAAATGTGAAGATACCTCTAAATTTTCCATACAAATTGGTGTATTTTAGTACAATTTCATAGTAGCGACTGGTATATAAAATATTTTCTCATATTTTTTCACCAGTCGCTTAGAAATTAATAATATTTTGTATTCACCTCAAATATTTTTCACCTCAAAAATTTTTTTCACCTCAAAAAATTTTTTTCACCACTAAAATTTTTTTTTCACCACAAAAAATTTTTTTCACCTCAAAATTTTTTTTACACCAAAAAATTCGTTTTCGCTTCCAAAAATGTTTTTCACCTTAAAAAATTTTTTTTACCTCCATAATTTTACTTCAAAAGTTTTTAACATTATTTGTATCAAAACAGTAGAAAACATTTTTTTTTGGATATTGGTGGAGGGCATTCAAAGATTCGGCACAGCCGAATTTAAGCCTTTTTTTACTTGTTTTTAAAATATGTTTTTTTAGCACTTTCAACATCTTCGGGATTAACCTAAATCTGCTATCTAGATATAATGCTTCAATCAAAAGTGGATTATTAATAAAATGGTTTTCTCTTTTTCTAATATTTAAATATAAGTCTTATGAAAATACAGGTTGGTTGAAAAGTTCCTGCGCTCACCAAGAGATGGCACTGCTAGCTCCAAACTTTTTTTCTCAAGTTGGCATAACTGTCCTGAGAACACATGCAAAGTTGCAAGTCATTCTGTCAATTCTTTCTTTGTTTACAAGCCATTTGAAGTTGACGTGTCATTAATTTTTTTTATAATATGGAAAAAATTGAATATCTTGCAGTCATTAGATTCTTTGTTTTGAAGGGTTTAAAAGCAAAGGAAATTTATGAACAATTGTTAGAAGTGTATAAGGGGTCCTCACCTTTAAAACGCACCGTTGAATTTTGGGCTGGTGAATTTAAACGTGGTCGTACCAGCCTTGAAGACGATTCGCGCGAAGGACGACCAAAAACTGCAACCACAGCAGAAATCATTGAGCAGGTACATAATATGGTTAGTGAAGATCCAAGTTTGACTAAGCGTGAAATTGCTTACGCCATAGGCATCTCAGACGAACGAGTACTCCATATTTTACATGAAGAATTACGTATGAAAAAATTGTTTGGAAAGTTAACAATTCAACAAAAACTGGATCGAAAACAAATTTCTCAGCGTAATTTGGAGCGTTTTAGGCCGAATAAAACGGACTTCTTGCGTCGTTTTATAACTATGGATGAGACTTGGATCTACCACCATGATCCTAAATTGAAACAAGAACGTTTACAGTGGACTGAAGCTGGTTGTTCAGCTCCAAAGCAGGTGAAGTCACAACGATCAGCAAAGAAGGTTATGGCATCAGTTTTTTGGGATGCAAAAGGAATTTTGTTGATTGATTATTTTCAGAAAGGTAAAACAATCAACTCTGAACATTGTTGCAGCCTTTTGGATCAGCTGGATGAAAAAATTCGTGAGAAAAGACCTGGTTTAAAAAAGAAAAAATTCATTTTTCATCAAGACAATGCATCTGCTCACAAAAGTGTTTTGACGATGGCTAAATTCGAAGAATTAAAGTACGAATTGCTTGACCATCCACCGTATTCACCAGATTTGGCTCCCAGTGACTACTATCTCTTCAGAAATTTCAAACAATTCCTTCGTGAAAAGCATTTTTCGTCGAATGAAGAGGCCATAGCAGCCGTAGACGGTTATTTTGCAGAGCTTTCGGAAAACCATTATAAGGATGGGATAAAATTATTGGAAGATCATTGGAACAAGTGTATTGAGCTTCTAGGAGATTATATTGAATAAAAAAATATATTTCGTAACAAAAACAGTATTCTTTCATGTCGAGCGCAGGAACTTTTCAACCAATCTGTATGTTTGTTTTGTCATCTTTTATCAGTTCTAATTTAAAACTAAACCAGATTCTATAAAAATCGCCTAAAGTCATCTGTTCTTCTTGTAGTTTCAGCGTTAATTATTTAACAGGTGCAAAAACTTCTACGATTTCTTCATACAAATTTCCATATATTATCATTTATAGTTAATTCAGCATCCAGTAATTCAGAACAAAAACTTATATATTCCAATAAGGCTTGAACCATGTCATAACTGGAATTCCATCTAGTTTGACAGTCTAGTACGGATTTTTTCAAGATTAGCGTTTTAGCTAAAGAATAAATTTTTGGGGATCACAATTTTTTGCAAACAGCTCTGCATTGATCAAGTATTTGCTTTAAATAAGGACTAGATACTAGTTTTGAACCCGAACCTGGTTAAATTTTTGGGTTCAGCGGGTTCGTCCCTGTTTCCAAGGCAACTGACTCGTAAAGGGCTAAAATATGATCATCTTCAGAGTCATAACTGTGAATTAGTGTTGGAGTCGCTTAATTATTAGTTTGAAGAATAAACTCTCTGTTGCAATAGTGAGAAATTCAAGTTAAAAATGCAGAAATATGACTTTCTCTTGCCTGCTTTCCATAATTTGTATTCATGAAGTAAACACAATGCAATTCCCTAGCAGAGGCAGCGTTTCAGAAATTTAATACATTATTAAAATTTTTAAATCCTGTAAATCGGCCAATGAAACTAATTCGCAATTTGCCCCGTTCGTTATCTTTTTAAACAAATTAATTCAATTGTAACAGTTAGAATACACCGACGATAAAAATTTCGTACAATTTATCAACCGTTCAGTGTACGGTAACTTTCACTTAAACGTTCACTGATTTAAAAAAAAATCCCGTTCAGTGAATTTAAAATAAAATATTCACCGTTCAGTAAAAAAATTGCAAAGATCAAGACAAATTTCACTCCCAAAAAGAAAAATATCAAATAAAAAAGTACGCAAACGGAAATTTTACAAGAAATTAGGTCTGTACGAGGTAAAGTTTGGTAAAATGAGAATAAGAAAAAAATTCTCTCACAAAAACCACATTTCATATCCAAAAATAAACGTAAAATTTATTTAAATTAAAAAAAAGTTATTAAATAAATATTTTTAAAATGGGAAATAACCGCTTAGATTTTCAAATGTATTTTCCATTATTTTTTTTTATTTAATTTGACAGTTTTACTATTTTACCCGAACAAAAAGTTTGGGTAAGTTGCAAAAAGAGACACAATTTCTCTCTCATAAACTCTCTCATTTATCCAATTTTCGTTAAAAGGATCGGGTTCCAGCAGTTACCGTATGTCGCTCACCTTTTGTAAGATAGTTAAAACAGCTGATTGTAAATACCAAACAAAAAATCCAATTGGTTAATATGGAAAATATGAATAAAAAAAAAAAACGGAAATTAGATGTTGTGTTCTCCAGGAAAACTCCAGACTTCCATCTCACTTCTTCCATCGTAAATAAACTAATGTTTACATATATTTTTTTTACTTTTATAAAAAATATTTAATGTGTTTGGACAAATTCTTTGTTTTTAAATTATATTTTTTTAATCAGCTGTTTTTTTAATACAACTTCGTACTGGCAAAAATTTAGCCAGTAAAAACCAGTAAGTTGGTTGGCATCGAACTGTCACTTTACTCTCTCCTTTCTAAGTATTTGTGTAAACAAACACCTTCCAGTAAAAAATTTAACAAATTTTTGAGTTCACACACTTTTTGTTTGAATATTCGAATGAGTGTATATTAAACAAACAAAACGGAAAAGAAGACTACTGAGCTGAATTTTTGTTTGTTTTTTTATTTATTTGTTCAAATATTCAAGAAACAAGCCCTCTTGACCAAATATGACCAAAAAAAAGTTTGTATACTACTAATAACTAAGAGTAAAAATTGTACTTTAAAGCATTAAATATCAAAAACTATATGCACGAACGGACTTTTATTTTACTGAACGCTTAAGTAAAAATTCTCCTTCCCACTAATCGGTTGATAAATTTGACGAGTTTTTTTTTTTGCTCGACTTATAAAAAGAAGTCTTATAAATTGATTAATTTTTAAATCATTATTGCAGTTGAATGTATTAAATTAAATGAATTCACTTGACTTTTTTTTCTTTAACACTCATTCGTTCAGTTTCTATGTTGTTGTTTTTCATGTTAATTTGATTTATAAGTGTGTTATAAAAATCAACAAAATGTTTATGCATACGCCTGTCTAAGTACGGTAAGGGATGCCCTCATCCCTACTAAATTCAAGCAATGCTTATACATATAAAAAAAATATTTAACTCTTTAATTTAACATTTAACATTTTCCGCCACAGCCATTTTGATTCGAAGAAAAATACAATACTCGAAAGTACCCAGCAAATACATGGTATCAACTACTAACCATCCTATTTACTCGCTTAATTACGTTTCTACAAGATGTCCAAAAAGTAATGGGTACTCATTATTTGTTGGCTACTTTGTGTTTTTTTTTGTTTTTTGTGAGAAGATAATGACTGAGTAGTCAGTTTTAGTACATCGCTGGGTACTTACTAAGTGCTCAAATACTTCCTAAATACTAAAATTCTTTTACGACTCCAACCTTGACAAAAATATCTCCCATTTCTGATTCAGTTTCGGCAGAAGCGATTTTTTTTATATGTACATATTTTCGTGATCAACAACTATATAATAGTTATGCTAAAAAAAAGTCAGCTTTACAGACCTCTTTTTTGTCTCTCATTTCGCTTGTCAAAAATTGTTTAATTTGCCTCTCAACAAATTATTTTTTGATGGCAAAGTGGGACTAGGGGCCGAATTACGGCATTCGTGATTGAATGAAATTGTTCGAAAACTGTAATAACCCTGTAGGAAATCTCGTTAGTGAAACTGTACTGATTCACTATTGACTTTGTCACCACTGACCGTTGACTACTGACTAATTATGCCCCAGCCAACGCTTTCTACTGTAGACATTTAACATGTGCGTGTCATTGCGAATCTACACAACTATTGTCTAGGTGTTGACATTGGAACCAGAGATTCACTAGTATATTTTAGTAATTATAGTCTACACTTTTGGAACTTTTTACTAGATTTCCACACTAGGAAGGAAATAGGATTAAACAGGTGCATTTATTTTGTTAAATAAGATATTTTATTAATAATTTTTTTTTATAAATTTCATTAAAGTAAAAAAAAAATTTCGTGCAAATTTAATTTTGGAGTACCACAGGCTCCGTAAAATTTTCATCAGGCTCCACAAAATCTCTATGGTTGCAATTTTCACTAAAAATTGTTGCCTCTTTCTTATTATTATACCCTCCACCATATATGGTGAGGGTATATATCAATTTGTCATTCCGTTTGTAACATGTCGAAATATAGGTCTAAGACCCCATAAAGTATATATATTCGTGATCCTTATGCAATTTTAAGTCGATTTAGCGATGTCCGTCTGTCTGTCTGTTCAAATGGCGATCACGACGCGAAGTCGCTAGCGGGGATGCCTATTTCATATTATTGTACATCTTCCCGAGCAGTTTGGTATTGAAAATGAGCAAAATTGGTCCAGCGGTTAAAAAGTTATGGGTGAAAATGTGAAGATACCTCTAAATTTTCCATAAAAATTTGTGTATTTTAGTACAATTTCATAGTAGCGACTGGTATATAATATATTTTCTCATATTTTTCACCAATCGCTTAGAAATTAATAATATTTTGTACACCTCAAATATTTTTCACCTCAAAAAATTTTTTTAACCACTAAAATTTTTTTTCACCACAAAAAATTTTTTTCTAAAAAAAATTTTTTCACCTCAAAATTTTTTTGACGTAAAAAAATTCGTTTCTGCATCTAAAAAAGTTTTTCACCTCCATAATTTTACTTCAAAAGTTTTTTACATTGTTTGCATCAAAAACAATAGAGAACATTGGTGGAGGGTATTCAAAGATTCGGCACAGCCGAATTTAAGCCTTTTTTACTTGTTTTTATACAAAATTGATTGTTTTTTCACAAGTTTTTTGTAATTTCTTTTGCTCATTATATATTTTGTTCAAATTTTTATATATATATATATCTTTTAAATTAATTTTTTTTTATATTTTTATTAAAAACTTTAATTTTGCATGCTATGCACATCAAAGAACTGCAAAATCAACTTTTTTCTTGATTTAATCATACACAAAAATTCTTGTTCACTTTTAATAATTCAACAAAATTCACTGTAGAATAAAATCAGCATCATGTTACTGAACACTGTTAAGTGATTACATTTGCATAAAACATAAACGACAGATGATTCAAACTGATCCGAATTACGCGTTTAGTAACATGAACCTGATTTTATTCTACGGTGAATTTTGTTGAATTATTAAAAGTGAACAAGAATTTTTGTGTATGATTAAATCAAGAAAAAAGTTGATTTTGCAGTTCTCTGATGCACATGTATTTTCAACAAAATAAAAAAAATAAAAAAAAACAAGAACAAGCACAAGCACAGCTACGCAGCTGCATTCCTTTTTTGCGTTTATACTTTTTTGTAAAAAGTATAGACGCTTTGTGGACATGTCACCCAAAATAGTTGACAAAAGTGGTGACTAGTAGACACTTGACCCCAGGCTTCCTACAGGGAAGTAACCACATTAATACTTTATCTTTAATTTCCAATCAAAGACCGAATAAATCGATAAATGTTTTATTTTCAGAAATAAAAAACTAATTTCGATCGAAAAATTACGATTACGAATGCCGTTATTCGACCCCACATAAATATTTACCACCCACTACATTTTTGTTGCTCGAATTATCCTTTACAAACAACCTTTGGACATATTTTCTCTATCTTTTACCTGGACAAAGAGGTAAAAACCCTTGGTCATGCATGCAAAGGTTAACACAAGGAAGCGATCCGAATAAAGTTTTTTTTTTCCAAAATTCTTAACGTTTGAGTACGATAGATTTCTGTTATCTTTGAACACCGAAGTTAAAACGAGAAAAATTTTAAATAAACGAAGTGACACGACGAGTTCCGCATACGAAGTTTTATTTTCCGAATTCGTCACATTTTTCCTATCTTTTATTAGAGTAAATAAAAAAAAATACAAATTCAATTAAATTATTTATACTCTAATAAGCTTACGATTAATTTACATGTGGTTTCCACAAGACGTACGTCGCAAGACGAATGAGTGACAGCATGTATTTTCATTCGTCTGAAGCAAAACGTGATCTAAAAACACCACCTTAATATTTAAACTCAGTTTTTTTATGTTTGTATGATTTTTGTAATCAACAAAGACATGCGAAACGTACCAACCAATATTACACAGATACACAACGGTACAAACGTTTTTTAAACTCAATAATCCAAATGAAAAACGGGCACAAACAAAAATTTCCCACTCCGTGTATTTGTTAGATAAATATTTTTGTTTATTTTACTAGATTTTCGTTAGTTTTCATTGCAAAACAATAATTTAAATTAAACGAAAATTGTATTTAAATTCAAATGATTCTAGTGGATTTGTTTCACCAATAATATAAAACAGTTTTATAACGCAAAAAATTGCGATTTTCTTGGATATGTTTTCCAACAAACTCTCTAAATCCAACTGGATTTCACTGCGTCACCACAACAACTACTAAACATGGGAGATGTACAACAATACACAAAAGAAACGCTTGAAAACAAAAAATAATAATTGGAAAAATATACTAATAAGAAAAAATACAAGCAACAACAATGGCAGAAACAAAAACAAAACAGTTGTTTTACTCGGCTAAACACTCGACACTACAAACAACAACATCATATATACACACATTAAAAGCATTTGCTCGGCAACGGACTTTAGTTGTATTTTTTCTTCATTGCTGGTTCAGTTTCTGTGCTTAGAGTGTTCGTGATCACTCTAAACTGGAATCACACACAACAGCTACAAACAACATGGCAGGCAGTCGAACTGTGCACATTGCTCTAAAGAATTGAATCTTTATTGAAATATTATCTTCAAATAAGATTTATTTAATGTTAAGTCGAATGATTTAATGCTAAAGTTCTACCCTTCAATCAAATTTAGTAGAGGGTCTTCACAAGGCATTCGTGAAACGAATGAGTGACTGCATACATTTCGTTTTTGTATTACTTATATTTTCGTTCATCTGATGCTTATGTAAAATAGGTAATTCTTACTATAAAAGCTTCAGACTATCGCGGTTTATCATTCTGAACACCCTGAATACATCTTTTAAATACAGAGTGCTGCTCTGTCTAAATAGTGGGTCCCTTGAATGGTGAATATTTACTGACAAGCAGATAGTTTTTATTTATTTAATTATTTCAGTCTATGGCAGTTGCGTCCAACTCATATGCATAATGTGCAAGCTTTTACAAAAGAGCTTTTTCACCTACAGCGAGCTTCGACGAGAGCTTTTACATATATAAGAGCACAAAACAAGGATGGAAATTTTGAATTTCGAAATGTTATTATAAGTTGTATAATTTATTTAAGCCAAAACACTTTAATACTTCTTTTGAAAGATCTTTAAAAAACACCATTTTCAAAAGGCTTGCTGTGCTTTGCTAAGGATATTTTTTTCATATTGAAATTGGTCGCTTGGCAAATTTTTCTTTTGAAAATTTAATTTCAATTCATCTACTAATTTGGCCCTATCTAAATTTTTATTCAAAAATCTCTTTGGCATGTATTATAATTCCTTTCAATGGTATGTTTGTGATTGCGTTTAGCAGTATAACCACAAACCAAACTTACGCGATCGCCGTCATTGTTTTAAATAAACAAAAAGAACTGTTCCCACGCTTTATTAAATATATATCTTTTAGTGAACAAAGACTGATCATTGTGTGTTTTAAAATGTTTCTTTGAAAGTTATTTCCAAGTTGATGGAAAAGTACTAACGTACTGAATTTTCCGTCCCTGAAAGAAAAGCTCTTTACTACAAACGCAAATATCATAGTATTAGTGTTTGGACGCAACTGGTCTATGGGTACAATATTATCCTTACAGACTAGCATCTTAAAAACTAATTTAAAATATATTATTTAACAAGATTTTAAATTGAGAATGAAAAACACTTAAGTCTAATTGATTAGTTATGTCAATGATTATTAAGTGGTTCATTAAAAGCATATTCAGAAAAAAAATAGTTACATTTCTACTATACCTGCTATACAGGCTCTTATACAGGCTCTATATTTTTTTAAACGGTTGTTCTTTCAACTCAGGCTACATTTCTTTGCCACACTCTCAAGAGTCTGAGTTGTAAAGGCTACTCTACTTCCCAATTTGACATTCGCGTTTACGTTGACGGTTCAAGTGACACACCACGCTTTGATATTGCATTTTCTTCTGTGAGTGCGATATACAAAGCTCCGTCAGGTAACCGGATAAGTCTAGTTAGTGTCCTTTAGACGGAGGTTCAATGGATCAGGGAAGTTTTCAGAATTTTATACATACTATGCTTAGACAAATATCTGAAAACAGTCTCGTAAATCTTGAAAAGCTCGCTGAGAAAGTCAACCTCATATGCGAAAATTAGAATAATAAATTCGTAATTTTGAAAATAATTAGAATTTCTTTAAGACTATCAAAAACAGCAAAATGCTTAGTAGATACTAGATATTAAATTGGAATTGGTTGGTAATATAAAGGAAGAGTTCAGAAATCTAATGATGCTCTATACTCATGCCAAATGGTAATTTTAAACAAGTGTGGCATACCATATACTTGCGTAGTAAATCGGATCAAGCTAAACAGGGTAAATACGAGGGCGGATCAATAAGTCTGTGACTTTTCGAACTTCCCTCGTAGTTATATGAAATGCAACACTGCTCCCGTCAAGTTAATAGATAGATGTTAATAGACTACTGTCAAATTTTGAACAAGTTCCGTCATTTACTTTGCGTTTAACAGCTGTTCAAAACATACAACCTCGTGGATTTTTTTAAATGGAAAAAAGTGAATTTCGAGTGCTCATTAAACATTATTTTTTTGAGAAAAAACCGTCAATCAAACCAAGGAAAAGGTTGATAAATACTATGGGGATTCTGCACTATCGATTTAAATGGTAAAAAGTGGTTTAATGACTTTCGTTGTGGTCGCACAAGTACAAATGACGATGAACGTTCTGGACGGCCAATTAAGGTCAATACACCCGAAAATTTCAAAAAAATCCACAATATGGTGTAGAAGAGTAAAAGTGCGTGAGGTTGTTGATGCCATAGGCATTTCATATGACAGTGTCGTTTCGATTTTAAATGATCTGTTGGATTTAAGAAAGCTGTCCATAAACGTAATCGTGTAGTGTGTGTAGTCTCAATGGCCCCCAGTGAGTATTTCCTATTTCCAAACCTAAAGAAATGACTCAGTGGAAAGAGATTTAGCTCCAACAATGAAATTATTGATCAAACAAATGCCTATTTTTTGGACCTCGAAAAATCCAATTTTTTGGAAGGGATACAAAAATTGGAAAAACGTTGGACTAAGTGTATTGAGCTAAAGAGAGATTATGTTGAAAAATAATTTGTTTTGCAAAAAAAAGAAAAACTGTGTTTTATTGAAAAAGTCACGGACTTATTGATCCTCCCTCGTAGGTCAGCGCTCCTTAAACTTAAAAGAGCCAGGGGACCAGAGGCACTACATCACTGGAAATACTACTGGATGGTACACCACTTAATCTCGACGTGAAATTCCATAAAACACGTTGCTTGAGAAGTCACATGTAACTTGTAGGAAGTGTGGCAAACAACCTAAGGACAGTCTAGGAAATTATTTTTAACGCTAAATAATACAGTCATATGCAAAGCCAAAGCTGCTGAACTTATCTCGATGATATTGATATACCCATGAGATATCTGTTTTTACATTAATAGTTCAACTGCTTAAAGGGCCTTAACAAATGACAATAAGGTAGTCACGCGCTGCCACTGAGCTTAAAGTTTTACAGATCAGCATAACATTAGACTGTGCTGGGTGCGTGGACATAAAAAATATTTTCGGCATCAAGAAGGCAAATGAACCTGCTAGACCAGGACACGTACATCTACTGTCTTCCAGAGTACAAAACAGAACACAAAGGATTCCTGAATTAATCGGACCCTGATTCAGACAAAATAAATTCCTGCTATTCTAAATTGTTCGGAATTGCTTCGTATAAAAGCTCTGGTCACTGATCCGCTTTGAAGATATCATTTTAAAGATAAAAGAGTCATTTTAATGACATCTTTTTGACTGTTTCTCTGCTTTAGGTAAACACAAGATCGTTGAAATGATATCTTCAAAATAATTGAAAATGTTAGATAGCAAATTAGGAATCTTTTTGGGCATTTATGTTTACTTAAAGACAGGCAAGTGGTATTCCTTTGCTTTATTTACGAAAAATGCTGTAACAGGTAAAAATACTTTTAGTCTTTTAATAAGAATAAGATAGTTAAAACAGCTGATATTTACAAAATTTAAAACCGGTCAATATAAAAAACATGAATAATCGGTTAGTATTTTGTTTAAGATATCTGACCATATATGGCCCTATGAGCTCGGTTAGTTCAATGAATTCAATAAATAACAAAACGGAAATTAGATGTGAAGTGTTCTCCGGGAGCATTCCGGACTTTAATATTATTTCTTCCATCGGAAATAAGTTTATATTTACATATAAAATGTATTTGAACAAATTCTTGGTTTTTTAATTATATTTTTTTTAGTCAGCTGTTTTTTTAATTCAACTTCTTACTGGCAAAAATGTATGCACTAAATACCAGTAAGTTCTCTTGCATCGGACTGTCACTTTACTCTCTATTTTTGCTAGCTTCAGATCATATCTTCATAAATAGTTTTAACGGCTTTTGAAATGTTACAAAACCAAAAAATGCCACATCTTCGACACTGCCGTTTTTGAAATACATTCAAAATTCATTTAACGAATGAATTGACACATTTGCAGTTCTGTCAATAAAGTAGATAACACATAAAAAACTGTGCAGGAAGACGGCGAATAAACAAGTTAGAGCAATGATGTTATAGGAGAGTGGCAGGAGAGGTACACCCAAGCACAGTAAAAACAACAACATTAACGACCACGACAAGAAGAGGCTCACGATTTTCAATCTACAAGTAAAAACAGAAAAAGCTGTGCTACAACAACAAGTTAGCGACGACGATATATAGTCGAGAGTCTGAAAATATTAAAAGTCACCCAAGCAAAACTCAAACCAACCAAAAAATAACGACAATGAGACGGCAAACGGCAACATCATCAACAACGGCACAAACTTCTGTATTAAACACACGAAACATATTTTAGATGTGCTCTGGTATTACATTGCCGTGTTTCAAGCCATAATCAACCACTACAGGCTAAGCAAAAAAAATAAATAAATAATTAAAAAACAGCCAGTTAGTCACACAACATACATACAAACACAATCATCTATCTACAACTATGGTTTAAGCCATGAAAGAAGAAATTCATGTGTATGGATGAATGTTTGTGTGTACACAACACATTGCGTGTTTTGAGTTTTCTTTAGGCAACAAGAAACGCGAAAAATTTCAACTAAACAAATTGAGCCAATAGAGTTGCCATTCCAATGTTAAACTAATATACATAGAGTTACACATTTTAAAATAAAATTCGCCAAAAATATCTTAAATTACATCTAAACGGCAGAAAAAACTATCAGAGCAAACAACATTTTTCAAAAGCACTGTTTTGATCGATTTTATCTATTCAGAAACAGTATTTACCTCTCGTCCAGATTTGTATGCGTTAAATGATGTACTACTCGTATATAAAATTCATGGTTGGATTTAGCTTACCCTAAAATACCAGCAACGAAATTTCTTAAAATTCCGTTTACCTGAAAATATGGAATAAAATGTTTTAAAATATCGTTAATCCCAAACGAAACAACTTAAAATATACTGACGAAATTAATTTTTTTTTTATTGTATTTTATCTCAAAAACAACATCAGCTTTAACTTTTATATGGTTTAACATACTATCAGTGAAGTTGTCAAAAATGACAAAAAAAGGACTATCGTTAACCCTAAAACACCACTAACAAAATATCTGAAGTGATGGTTTGTTCACCCTAGAAAACCCTAAATAAAAATAAAATAATTGTGAAAAAATCAGTTGTAAACCGTGGTAAACATTAATCTGGTGGGATTGATTTAAATTAGAATCAGTTCTAGCCACAGATAAGAAAACAACTTTAAAGTCGAACCAGACTTAACCCAGCAAGCATGGCAAGACGAAAAATTATATTGCGGCAATAGTCGCCTTCGTATTGCGGAGTATACCACATTTACTAGAAAACGTCTCCCGAAGGCCATACTTTTACGTAATACGAAAATAATTCTTCTAGAAGATAAAATAGTAATATCGATAAATTATCATCTGGAAGATAAAAATACGATATCGCCCCATAACCACCCAGAGGATAAATACATAATTATTTAATATAAGTACGTATTAATTTTCCCAAAAATTTACTTCTTCATCATCCTCTGATGGAATTTGCTCTTCTTTCGAACGGTCTATTTGAATCCTATTTTCTGCAAAGTCAAACAAATATCTTTCATTTGTAATTTCTTAAATTTTTACGTAAAAATTAGCCTACCTTGCTAATATTTCGTCTGCCCGTTGATAAAATTTCGTTTATTCCCATTATTTCCAAATTTTGTTTAAATTTTTTCTAAATGACATTAATTTTTACATATTTTTTTTTTATCTTCTAAGGGTTATTAAAAGAATATCTTCGCAGTAAATTGTTCCTAATAGCGCCTAAATATCTTCCAGCAGATAAAAATATGATATAATAATAAAATAAAATATAATAATTTTTTGATGACGATCAAAGGAAAATATTTTCGTATATCTTCTTGACGATATTTCTTCCAAATGTTTATGATTATTGGGATTACAAAAATAAAAAGTATAGAAAAATATTCAAAATTTATATCTCTAAAATTAGACCAATTTACACTACAACCAAAAATTAGTAGCTTTCAAACACTTTGTTTTGGTTAAAAATTTATATGGAAATAAACAAATAAATAATAGTAATCAGAAATTTATAAAATAATACACTAGCAGATCACTGATTTTATTAAAATTACTACGATTTGTTAAAATGTTATATATCGTATTATGGAATAATTTTGCTTTTATCAACTATGAAAGAGTTATTTATATAATAGAATTTTTCCAATTGGCGTTGCTCATTGCTGGGGAAGTATTCATCCTGTGAACTATTTTTTCGAGTGAGGTTTTGTGATTTTTTTATTAATATTATGTGAGTTGTTACTAATAATGATGACTGGACTTTTATGGAATTATATTTTTTGCTGAATTTTTTACAACACCTCATTTCGGCTGGGTTTGAGTGTACAAGAGTGAATTGCTACGTAATTCGTTTTCTTGGCTTTAAAAGCTCTTTGTATTACAATAAGAATAAAAAATAAAATAAGGTTTAAAGACAGAAGGTTTATAGTTCGATTCCGTTCACGGGCATATATCGTGTATGTAGTGTGAAAACTGATTAACTACATAAATGAAGTATGTATTGAGATATAAAGTTTTTTTTATTATCTTTTTATAAGTAAAAATCTACTGATAAAGAAATGCAAACATTTGATTATGGTTAGTTATTACATTGTCTTAGAAGAACTTTTTCTAAAAAAATATTTTGTGAATTATTTTATAAAAATATAATACAAAGCTTAATATCTCAATACTTCATTTTTGTATGTAATCAGTTTTCGCACTACATATACGATATATTTTTAAGAGTTTTTATACAATTTATTTTTTTCCATACTAAATTTAATTTTTCTTATAAAATTTTATTTAGACCGTCTATGTTTTGGTTTTCTCAATACCGACGTTGGCAAATAAGTTCTAACAGACGTTATGCCAAGGTATGTGTAGAGGTTTATACTAACAATATGTCGGTTTGGTTTTAATTCGTATAAGAACAATGTTTTATAAAAAATAAAAAAAAAAAACTAATAACAATTTGTTTCAAAATATTTTAAATCTTTTTGGCTGCTGTTACCAATTGGGTAATGGGACAATACTGTCAGGATTGTTTATCCTACGTTCTGCCAGCGCATAACCGGTCGTCGTCAACGGTTTGCCAATATGGTGTCGTTTATATTTTGCAGCCTAGGTAGTTTGTCTCAATAGGTTTGATTTTTTCGAATTTTATATCTATATCTATAACTAGTTGTGAAGAAAACGACTATCCCTATTTATTTTTATTTTTGTAAACAAATACATTTTAAACGTTTCATTGTTTCATTTGTAAGCTTTTGTTGCTTTTAATATTTTATCAAATAAAAATACAAAAATTTCAAATATTTCTATGACCAAAAATATTTTCGTTTACATTTAAAAAAGAAAAGCCAAGAATTTCCAAGACTTGGAATATTTGACCTCTGCGGAGCTCAAATATTTAATTAACGTTGTTCTGCAGCTAACTATAGCAAACATGTATTTACATGAACTATCGATCCCTGATTATAACATAGTTTTCCCGTATTAAAAAAGTTTCAGTTTCGGCAATTATTCGTTCGAAATTTTTAAGGATACCATATAGTTGGTGAACGTCTTTTTGGCCGAAAACGAGTCCGAAACCGAATATTCGAGATCGGACTTTATAAATTTCCAGTATAAAGTTGTTTATTCTTAAATCAATATTATATTTCTAAATATATAATTTTATTAACTAAAAATATAAAAGCAATATTCATAATGAAAAGTTAGTAGTTGTCAACGAGCTTTTAACTAAGCTAAACATGTGTTTAGAGATATGATTTTTTTTTGATTGTGACAGGATTTGTTTTTAACTTTTAGTGACTGAATATTTTAAGGAATTTAGAAACAATAAATACTATAATGGGTTCAACACTAGTATTATAAATATTTGTTCCTTTAAACTCCTACAAGGAGCATAGTATTATGAATAAAACTAATGTTAACGATAAGCTAAATTATAAGTTTTTATAGTATTAAACTCACATGAATTTGTGATTTTAACATGACACCATCAGGGAGGTGGTCATAAAGTAAACTTGTTCTTTGGTATTTCAAAAATTTCGACCAAGTTTTTTTATATTTTAAAGCAAGGGCGAAAATTCTCTGCCAAATATCTTTATCTGTAGTCTACATTTAGGCTATTTCCCCACATTTGTTGACTTAAATCTTTGTATGTGGCAACCCTGTGACCAATTTAGATGAATGGATGTGAATGTATGTATGTATTTACAAAAACTATAGGGGGAAAAATCGAATTTGTTGAACTCACGAATCGAGTAAAGGAAAAAAAATCAAAACCAAAAAATCTTCCACCACCTAAAATAGGGTCCACAGTTAGGAATGAAGGGAGGTGAAGTAATAATATTCCTATCACGTACTTCAAAACTGAATACATTTTTTTTATTATTACGGACTCGATCTTCAACTTTATCGTGTTTGTCTTTTTTTTTCTTCTTAATTTGTATTGTTTTACACAATTGTGCTTTTTTTACCTTATGTTTTAGATTTCTTTCCTCTTTTTTTATGTCTGCGTTTCACTTTGTCGTATACTTATGTACTTTAATTTTGCAAATTTTAATGTTTCTTTTTTACAAATAGCAAGATTTTACTTAAATTGTTTTGATTGAAATTTTTTTTATTTATTTACACAATTTCAAACATTTTTGCGTTGTTTTGTTTATTACTTTGGATAATTCGCAATAATTTTGGTTTGTTTACGAGTGCAAACATAATGAAGAAAATGTAGTTGTCAATAAATTTGTTTTTCTCGTACCAGTGTTGGTATTTCTCGTGAACATTTGAGGGATTTTTATGTGTGGACAGAAGAGAAGAAATAATTGTATTGATTTAAGGGTAATATTAAACACAACGCTGGGTTTGTTACGGTGGGTTTTATACGAAGGTTTTGGTGTTAACCAATTAACTACACTGTGCTAGAAGTGGGTTAAACTAAATCGACTGCTCTGAATCCAATGGGTCCAACTGTTTTTCTAGAAAAGCTCTCAAAAGAAGTTAGCAAGATGAAAAATTTTAGTTTTAATAATAACGAGGTGAAACTCGGCATATAAGCATTGCGCCTCAAATTAATATATTTTAAATCTTTTGTAAACCTTATTATAAATTTGTTTTAGCTTGTTCTATTTTATGACCTAGTCCATACAAAACATTCCAACAAAATTACACTTCAAAGTCTTAAAAAATTGTTAAAAATCTACTTTTAATTTGATTTATTTCTTTACTGTTTTTTTTTTTTTGGCGAAAACACAATTTTTTACAATTTTTTTTTTTTAAATATTCAAAAACTTTTATTTATGTAATGTAAACAAAAAAATTAATGTAAACAAGCAAAAAACATATAGAACGCAATCTTGTTCTGCTTTCAATAGGGTGAGTCGCAGGCAATTAAATATACATATATTAATCTAAAGATGATAATATAGCGCTATATTCTTGTTATTTCTCTATCTGATAAGAAATTTTACAAAATTAAATTTGCCAAAGCTTTAAAAGTTAGAAACTCGAAAAAAATTTCCGGTAAAAATGCAATCAACTTTACTTTCTATTAAGTCACCTTATATAAAATAGGGTGACTATAAATTTGTCGATACGAAAACTTCTCACATTAGATACAGGGAAGCAAAATTAGAATCTCAATATTGTACTATTGGGCTTATGAAGTTTTTCTTTTTCAAACTCGATTGTACTATTTAATTTTTGTGTTATTATAGAAAGCACACCTTTTTCTCAAATCAATTTTCAAATCTGATTTTAAATTTTGGCGAATTGTTTCGCGAATTCATTTTTCTGATTAAATTATTTACTACCATGATTCAATATTTATCTTATTTGAAGAATTCCATTTATTTAAATGATTCTTTTTATAAATCAAATGAATTAATTTAATTTGAATAATTCAATTTTAAATCAAATCAATATTTATTTGATTCGCAAATCAAAAAAGGAATAATTTTGATTCTCGAATAAAAAATAGCATGATTTAATTCGCGGTTTACATAACTTTTTTTTTAAACCAAATTTATATTTTACTTTTTTAACCATACTTGGGATTTTTTCATAAGCATTGAAATATGGCTCACTCTGTGGGTGTTTTATAAAAATAAATTCCCGTTTTGATTATTTATCCAGATACCGGCCATTTTAAAAAATTACCATTTTACAAAATGGCGAATATCTAGAAAGCTAAGCGAGGCCAAAGTTGGCAGTACCAAAATACAATTTCAACAATTTATAGAATATCTTAAATACATAATTATTATAAAGAAACACATGTATGAAGTCCCTGATATTTTCACAAACCAAACCTTAATATCGCAAAAAGAAATAAATGGTACCAGCCTGTAACAGCAAATTTACAAATTGGCTTTAAAACTCGATAAAGAGTGTGAAAATCTACGATCCTGGTAAGGGATCGTAGAACTCCACTATCTTGTGGTATTAACACAAAACTGCCATCCCATAATGAGTGAGAAATGTCTGAAGAAAATTCAACTTTGCGTTCTACTAGAAGCAAGCATAATTACAAGCATATATATTTTTTTTTAATTCACAAATCAAATCAATCTATTTTAAATTCGCGAATTCAAAAAAAAATTATGTTTGAAATAATTTGATTCAAGTGAAATTGATTAGTCAATTATGATTTTTAAATCCGATTTAATGAATGGATTTATAATATATTGAATCAACTTGCTGGTTTACAAACAGAATTATTTATTCCGCGAATTATTGCAATAAAGATTTATCTTTTTAAAGATCTTGTAAATTGTACCAAATTAGTTGTTGGTGTACCATTGTACTTTTTAAAATGGTACAATTGTAAAATTTTTGCATCCCTGATCGAAAAAACTTTGACATTTACGATACACGACGCAAACATAATAAAAATAATAATAATTATAACTTTAAAGTCTGTGACACTCTTGTCGCAAATCAGTTATACCTTAGGGTGGTGTATCCAGATCACGTTTCGCTTCAGTCGAACGAAAATACAATAGCAAAATACATGCAATGCAAAAACAAAATATATGCAGTCACTCATTCGTCTCACGACGAACGTCTTGTGGAAACCCCATGTAAGATTGAGGTGTGTATACGTTTAATTACATTTGTTATGTGTGTGGGAAATACACCATGGCGAAAAGTCGCCTAAAAAAGTATAAGGACGTCATACGAAATACAAGAGCTATTATGAAGTAAATATTCATAACTGGAATTTAGTTCTTTCGATTTTTATTAATTTTTAAGCCATAAACTGTAATTTATATATTATTTTTTTCTAAACTACCAATAGCCGTCTATGTTGTTCTGTAAATCACATTAAAATAAACTAATCTGCACAGTTGGCTCTCAACTTTTCGATTTTTGTATATCTTCGAATAATTGGAGTAAATTGTAAATTATTTGTTGGTACTACACATGAATTTATTGGTACAATTTTAAACACATTTTCATAACTGATATTTCCAATCAGCCTGTATAATCCGCTGGATATTCCGATTGGCGAAATATTTGCTTGACAGTCTCTCGTTGTTATTTACAGGACATACTAAATTCAAGGTGAAAAGCGGTAAAGGCTGAAAGAAAGTGTGCGAATAAATCTTTTAGTACACCCGGGAGAATAAACGCTACTGATTTGCTAACTTTGTACATTTGAATCTGGACTGAAAAACTAACTATTATGGGATTTAAATTTGATGGAATTAAAAATCTGATTCATTGGCACGTGGTGAATAAATATGTATATGTTATTCACCATTGGCGTCTGTTGAAAAAATGCAAAAAAAAAGTTATTCATTCATCAGACGCTAAAATAAAAATGTACTGAGAATGCAGTTTTGCCGGACAAGGAAATTCGACCCCACTTAGTAATAAATTTTTTATTTCTGAATTTAAAATATTTAAACGAAATATTCTTAATCAGTAGTGGGATTTTCTAACTTTTTTCTACCCATACTTGTAGTTAAAAAAAAACGTTAACTACAGAAATTTTTTTGAAGTTAAAGTTTACGATTTTAGTCGTTTTCTTAGTAAAAAATTGCGCCGAATTTTCCCATGGTAAAGCGGCATGGAAGTAAAAAAAGGTATAAACTCTAAACTGCTTTATTACCGGACATTCGTCGTCTAATGAAGGACCAACAATTTAAAGTTGTATTTTGTGAATTGTGTGAAATCGGTAATTAAAAATGTTTTTGGAAATCATCGGTTAATTAAAAATATGCTTACGGCATTTAAAAAATTAATCGTCACCAAGTGACAGCCAGATGTTTTTATTTTTAGATTAACACATAAATAAATAAGAAATTTAAATTTTTGTTAAATATTATTTTTAAATACATGTATTTAATTTTTCTTAAATTTCATTCGATTGATTTAAAAAAAAATAAAATGGAGTTGGACTGAAACTTTAGTACTTGAGCTAAGAAATTTTGTATGAAAATTTCTTACTTAACCAAAGTTAATGTTTAGTTCACACTGTAGAATTGGTTCTAAGTTATAAAATAAACCAATTTTTTTTCAATTATACTATTTCTCATTGGTCCAATGCAAGTTTATATACATATATAAGTTTCGTCTGGTTATTAAAAAAAAAAACTAAAATTTTTCAACTCGCTGACTTTTTAAGAGCTAATGTATAAAAAAAGGTTATCGCCATTGGATTCAGCGTAGTTGATTTAGTTTAATCCACCGGGTGTCCCGCTTATCGATTTTTTCAACTAGCACAGTGTTATTAAGGGTCTCTGAATTTTGAATGTATCCCATAAAATTCAAAATCGTGTAGTCAAAAAATTGAAAAATTTAAATGCATGATTTTTTTTTTGTGGGGTTAACATAAATATTCGTAATTCATTTTTATTTTGAAAATTATATTAGTATACATATTAAAATAATACAGTGTCATTAATTAAAATTTTATAATTAACATAGATTTATTTTATTTATCTATTTTATTGCTTATTTTAATAATATAGCAGCATTTAAAGTGAAAATAGAAACTACAACAAAATTTTAAGAACATCAAAAGTTTCTTGTCTATGGCCTCCAAAAACTTGTTGATGTTTGAGAACAGAAAATGCAACAAAGAATTTTTTAAAAATACACAAAGTGTAGTATAGATACATATAAATATGAATTATTAATAGTTAAAAACTAAATGCTTAGAAAAAATCTCATTATTTCTTTTTCTTTTTAACTCAGCATTATTTTTATAAAGCTATTATATCGCGCAACAACACACGAAATTATTTGACAACAATGAGGGCATTCACGATCGCGAATAGCACACGATGCAAAAAAGCTCAGCCTGTTATTTGCATTTTCTCAGCCCAAAGTAGTTATAAAGATGCACTGCCTGAGTTTTTGCCATTGTGGGCAAAACACCGTCGTAAGTTTCCTAAATATTTTTGTCTGGAGATCAAATGTGATTGATGATAACAAAAGTTTCAAAGGAGTGAATTCCAATATTCGATATTCAATGCTTTTTGAATACAATATAAATTTATTGAAATGTTATAATATTTAGAGAGTACAATAAATATTAATTGTTGGTGCGAAATTACTTAAATAAAGGTCGATTCACACACTAACCATCCTTGACCAACTATATGTACTATATACCAGTATTGGGGATATGAAGATTTGAAAATTTGTGTGTATTGATGACAATTTTTATCGCCAATACTGGGAAATGGTAGATATAGGTATCCAGCTCGTACATGGCCTTAATTTAAATTTTGTATTAGGAATTTTGAAAATTTTATAATATTTAGCATTTGCAATAATTAAAAAAATAAAGATTTTTTTTTTTTGAAATTTGAAATATCTAGTTTTGGATAGTCATAGATTTATCATTTGTAATCTCTTTGAATTTTTTAAGTCATTAGTTTTGTTTGTTATGAAATTCATGCTTTGAAACCCTGTATGATAAAACAATAAGGGCACTCACGATGGTGTTTTGCACATGATGCAGTGTGTCGTCAAAACTACTCAAGGCTAAAAAAATGAAATTTTTTTTAAAGTCTAAGCTTTATCACAGATGTGTTATCTGTCTGCCATTTCACGAACGTGAATACCTGCAATGTTAGATGACAAAAATAAAACAGCAATGAAATTTTGTTATCGATGTGTGGGTGGTGTTGATTCGCTTTTTAGCTCCTCGAATACAATTATTAAGTTTGTTAATAAACTTAAATATAATAAAGTCGTACTACAGATTTGGTAATGAGTGTATCGTTGTCATAGAAACAGGTTTGAATGGTAACATTACCATTTAAAACTTTAGCAGGCATCATTTGTGATTCGGGTGCGGCTTCAATGGTTGATTGCCAAGTATTTGTCGTGTTTGCTCCTACCCAACCCATTTCAAAAAACCATTCTTCCATTATCCGTCCTTTAAACAGCACCTTTTGATCTAAACGAAAATTTTCCATTGCTTCTATGGTACTAAAGTTGATTTCTCGCGAAACTGCTCTTAAATCTAATATTTTAACGGGAACTTTTGCCTCATGTTCGTCATCTGGTGATGAAAAATCTTTATTTTCTTGCCAGATGACCTTACCCGTATCAGCATCACGTAGAATCATATAGTTTATTTGGAATCCCTTTTGGATACGTTCTCCACGTTCGCCACTTTCGCTAGAAGCAGTGCTAGTATCATCGGAACCCATTTTTTTCTATCTTTTTATTTATTTTTAATATAAATATATTTTTTTGTCACTATTTGTTGTTAAAAATTCTATTTTTCTGTTTTGGTGGTTGCTAGTTGAAGTGCTGGACAAAAATACTACGATTCAGTGATGCCAAATGTTTGAAAATAAAGCGTGCGAAAAAAGATAAAACGTATATTTTTTGGTAAAATACACCATACTATTTTTTTTCATTATTGCAAATATTACTACTAATTTTAGGTCCATTCGCTTACTTTTTTTCTCAGTCAAGTACAGTAAGAATAAATCAGTAACAAACTTACAGAAAGAAAAGCTTGTTATCAAAAAGAAAACTTAAAAAAAATACGCGAACATATAATTTGGAATAATGTACAAGTTTTTTAAACAGCTGATTGTAAAACCAAATCCAAAAACAAATTATTAGATTTCAAAATTTGTTAAGATTTCCAAAATTTATTAGATTTCGTTTTGATATCTTTGTAAAAGCTCCACTATATACGGTGAGGGTATATATCAGTTTTTCATATCTTTTGTAACATGCCGAAATATAGGTCAAGACTTTATGGGGTCTTATATATATATCTGATCATTATGCGATTTCAAGTCGGTTTAACGATGTCTGTCTGTTGAAATGGCAATCATGGTGCGAAGACGCACGCGGGGGTCTTCATTTTTACTTAGATCATTGAACATCCTCCCGAGCTGTTTACTATTAAAAATGAGCAAAATCCAGCGGTTAAAAAGTTATGAGTGAAAATGTGAAGGTACCTCTAAATTTTCCATACAAATTGGTGTATTTTAGTACAATTTCATAGAAGCGACCGGCAAGTAAAATATTTCGTCTTGTTTTTTATATTCATCTCAAAAAATTTATTTCACCACTAAAATTTCTTTTCACCTCAAAAATTTTTTCACCTAAAAATATTTTTCCTCCACAAGATTTGTTTTCACATTCAAAAAAAGTTTTTCACTTCCATAATTTTACTGCTAAAGTTGTTAACATTATTTGTATCAAAAACAGTAGAACAAATCTTTTTACGAATTTAAGCCTTTTTTTTTTTTACTTATCTATGGTAAATCTGAACGAAATTCCAAATTCTTATTAGATATTCTACGAAATATTCCTTCAAGGTTATTTCGTGCATATGTAAATGCGCTACAATTATAAAACATATGGTATCACTGTTTAAGATTGTTTACACGTACATAAACAAACCACAGCTGATTGGTAAATCGAATTTTATTTTCCACACCAAAACGACAACACTTTCCAATTAAAAAGGATTTATTTAAGAAAAACATGATTATATACGGTGTATATATCGTTAGTAAATCTGGAGGTCTTATATTTAATTTGGACAATAACGTGCCACGTATAGAACATGAAAAAACCTTCACTTACCCACTAGATATTATGCTAGATTACAATCCCAAAAAAGTGACAGTGGTATTCAATAGTAAAGATGGTATTAATGGTAAGCAGATGAATACATGGGATTTTTAAGTATATTACAATATTAATAATATTTTCTCTCAGTTGGTCATGTCTTAGTGGGGCTTAATGGTGCCCAAGTAAATGGCTCCACTTTGGAAGATGGTCGTGATGTTAAAACAGTATTGGAATCTTCAGAAAATTATCCTATAAATTTAAAATTTAGCCGTCCCAAAATGACAACAAATGAAAAAATCTTTTTGGCCAGTATGTTTTATCCACTCTTTGCCATAGCCAGTCAATTAAGTCCGGAACCAAAGTCATCTGGCATTGAGGTTTTAGAGGCGGACACATTTACACTACATTGTTTTCAAACTTTAACCGGGGTCAAATTTATTGTTATAAGCGAAACTGGTTTAACGGGTATGGATATTTTGCTGCGCAAAATTTATGAACTTTACTCGGATTATGCTTTGAAAAATCCTTTCTATTCATTGGAAATGCCCATACGCTGTGAGTTGTTTGATAATAATTTGCAAACCCTATTAGAGGTGGTTGAAAAGGCAGGCATTAATAATTTGGAAAAGTAAAATTTGACAATTCAACAAATTTATGTATAGTAAATTATATAGTTAGTGATAAGAAAAACGATACTTGTGGCAATGCTGTGGACTTATGGTGGTTTTCAAACTAAGGTGAAGAACTTCATTGTGTTTAGCAAAACCAAAAGAATTTAAATTGTGTTGCTTCATTTTTATGTTTATACCTTATTACTTGTATTTAGCGAAATTCTAATTCCACAATAAATATTTTTTTTATTTACATAAGTAAAGCTAATTAATATTAAAGAACAGATCTAACTCTATATAATTTGTTAAGATGGCCGAAATTTTATTGAAAAATAAGGCAAAATTGATTATAGGTTTAAAGATTATGTATGTTACCGTGGTAACTATTTGAAACAGCCCAAACTTTAATAATTTACACACAATGCAGTTTTGTACAGGAATGCACTTAGACCAAGTTTTTAAGATGTCAGTCAAGATTGGTTTAGTTTGAACGGAAACGTATTTTTGGAAGTCATTTCGAAGTTTTTTAACAAAAATTTGCTAAAAATCACCATTTCTTGATTAGAACTTTGACCTTTATTGAAGTAAAACAAAATTAACAACATTTAAAAAGCTGTGTTCCAGTTTCAAACTGCGTTTAAGTAAGTTAAAAAGAATCTACCTCCTAAAAACCTGGTCTTTATTTGTTTTTGTAACATAACCTCAAATTTTTCTTTTTTTAACTTGGGGTTGAATGTTGAGTAGTTCGAAATATCTGCAAAATTGAGTTCAAAAATTAAAACAAATTGTTTTTACAAAAAATATGAAACCAATTTCTATATTTTATAGCAGCGGTTCCCACCAACTTTTCTTCACGGACCCTCTGAGAAATTTCTACTGGCTGGCGGACCCCCAAATTTTTAAATTTTTTATATTTAAATAAAAACATTTAATTCCGAAGATTAAAATTAAATGGAAAGAATACAAAGATGGTAAAACGTTTTCATTAGAATTTGCTGATTTTTTTTAGAAAAAAGAAATTTCCGGTCTGAAAAGTCCTAAGAACTGCTACAGTTAGTTCCATTCAAAAGTTTTGAAAATAGCGCTATATTCATTATTTTTGTAATTTTTTTAATACAATTATGGCAACTGACATTGGAAGATTATTTATTAACGTTTGGTGAATAGAATTCGAAATTCCGTAAAAGTAAAAAAAATATTTATTAAACTAATTTTTTGTGGTAGTTCCCTCATTGACCTCTGAATGGCCTCTGTATTTAGAGTTTTCAGCTCCCTTTTTATTTTTAGAATTGGGCAATCAACATTTTTGGCTCTACATCCATTTTCTTATACCTTTCTCTTCAAATTAGCCCAAAAAGTTTCAATTGTCCTCAGATGTGGAACATTTGGTGGGTTCATTTGTTTTGGGATAAATTAAATTTTTTGATTATATAAATTCTGAGTTGTAACTTTGGCGTAGTGTAAGGATGCCAAATCAGGCCAAACATTTTTTTTTATCATGTGGATGAAATTTTTTGATAAACTTTTTAAGTGATGGTATACATTTTTCATTATATACTTGGGCATCGGGTTGCTGATTCCACGTTCTTTTATGGCTTACCACAACAAAACTTTTCCCGGGAACTTTGTCTTGCGGGTGCTTTAACACTAGAAGACTCAAAATAATGCTTTGGCTGCCATTCGTTGTCTTCAGGAAAAGAAGTAATTTTTTGGAAAGTTCCCGTAATCTCAATTTAATAGTATTTTGTTGACGTTCTGTTGTGAATGGTGCTGTTTTTTTTATTTTTTTTAAGATTCCTATGGATTCTAAATATCTTTTAACAGTATTTTTGTTTCAGCCTTCTGCTTAGACTGAACTTTAGAATTGCAAACTACATTTCTGACCCGATTCACGTTTTCGCTGAACAGTTTTATTATTTTCAAACAGCGTAGTGTGTTATAAATATATATTTTTTTAAATCCCATATCACTAAAATGTATCACTAAAGTTAACTTGCGACGGTTCAATTTTTTGAGCGACATTTTTAAAACTAATTAATAACTGATCCACTTGCTCTTATTTTTTATTGAATATCTAGATATATTTACCGTAAAAAGTTTTGTTGTAAATATCATGTATTTTTTTGGTTAACAAGAGTCTTTTACAGTTGTTCGGATTTCATTCACCAAACGTTATTACCTTCTAATTCTTAAATAATTTTTCCTAACTCCCAGACCCCCAGAGGGTCGCGACCCCCCATTTGGGAACCGTTGTTTTATAGGAAAATTCATGTTAGCTATTAAAAAAGTGTTTTTCTTCAAAGAACAATTTTAACAAAAAATTTGCTTGCAAAAATTTGATTTGAATAAAATTAGTTAATTTCTGGGATTATTTCTCTAGGAAAATTTGAGTTGCTGACTTCTGAGTTATTTTTGAAATGCTCGTAGTCATGCTTTAAATCAAGGATGTCCAAGCCCTATGCGCTTGGTGCTCATGTGTCCTTTTTCTAGGCTTTTTTGATTATAAAATATGTATATTCCCCTACATTTTTGGGCGATCTTAAATACATATTCCTATTTTTGTTTAAGGAGAAAAATTTGAAATATTGATTTAATAACACAAAAAATGTTTTTATTTTCATTATAAATTAATGCATTATGATATTGTAGCGTTAAAAAATAAATTAAGCTAAAAAAAGCATGTGTAAAAAAACAACGAAATACATAATAAATTATAAATAAAGATATTGCACTAGTAGTAGTCATGTTATAAAATGTATGTGTGTGTGGTGAGTTAAACATAAAAAAAATCATAAAATACGAAATATTTATGAAGTTGTTGAACATATTCAACATTATTTGTTGTTTTAAATTCATTTAGTGACTAGACCTCTGGCTTTAGGATAAGCCGAACCAGGTTTTTTTGGCTGTGTGCGACCGGTTGGAGGACGTCTATTTGAATCCATAGCTGAAGCTGGAGGAGGTATACCAGTAGCACGACTAGATTTAATTGAACGCACACCATTAGCCGATGGAATACCAATTCCATTAGCAACATTACCATTCACTACGCCATTAGATGCGTGGCCATTCATATTTAAAGCCGAAGCAGCAGCAGCGGCTGCAGCAGCATTAGCACTAGCATTTATAATACTTTCCAAACGACTACGTATTGAATTGGTATGATTTTCTACTATATCAATATCATCACCAGTTTGCATAGCTTGTGCAAGTACGGCTTGAAGAGAAGCTGATACCTTGGGAGTTTTATATTCCTGCGTAGTACGGCATGGCATTTCTAATTCATAGTTGACAATATTTTCACTTTTAAAACGTAATGAGGCTTCAGAGGAGGCATTATTTTTTGCTTCTAACAAGGCATATTCTGAAATAGGTCTTCGTCGTTGGGTGTGGGAAACAGGACGTTTATTATTGAAGCTGCCATCATTGTATATGGGCAATGAAGAGAATTTCCATTCTTCTTGTTCCTCGTCATATTTAGCTTGAGTGTAGAGACATTGTTTTACTTCCACCGGCACAAAATTATCAATGATAAGTAGTTGTCTTTTAAGTTCTTTAACCAATTCATTTTGTGCCATTTCCAATTCTCTTAAATCCTGATTATGCTCAAATTTACAATCGTTTAATTCTTGTTGCAAAGCCAAATATTTAGCATAACACTTTGAAAGTTTACGTTTTTTCAATTCCACTTCCTGTTCCAGCGATGTAACAGTTTCTTTTATTTCCAAAGTGGTTTCTTCTTGTAATTCCAATTTTTGTTGCATTTCAATTTCACGTTTTTTACGTTCGGCTATTTCCACCAATTTCTTTTCCAATTCAATTTGTCGTTCACTGTAGGTATCGAGTAAATTTTTACCACCTCGCACCAATTGCGACTCAAGTTGTGTAAGTTTTGCTGCCAATTTAGCTGTCTCCAGACGTTCACATTCCAATTGTTCATTTGTTTTGGCCACCTCTTCTTCGACTTCATTTTCTTTATCCGATTCGGGTTCTTCTTTTTCTTCATCCATATCATTTAATTCCGATGCAGTTTGTGAAATACTTTCATCCATTTCTTTGTTGATTCTTTCCTTCTTCTCGGTTTTTGGTTTCTTAACAATTTTCTTAACTACCACCGGTTTTTCTACCTTCACTTGCTGTTGTTTTGTTCCTATTAAACGTTTAAGACGTTCAATTTCTTCTTGATATTCTTTAAGTTTAGCATCTTGTGGATCTTCGTTCTTAACTGGTTGATTTTGTATAGCTTTAGCTCGAGAGGCATAGCGTAAAGTAGTTAAAGTTTCATTATAATTATAGGCTGATGGTCCAATGTTAGCAATCATTATAGTTTTGGAATTACCACCCAACGAATCTTGTAAGAGTCGTGTCAATTTGGAATCACGATAGGGTACGTGGGGTGAATTTTCTGCTAAAGCCGAAATTACATTTCCCAATGATGATAATGCCAAATTAATTTTACTAGCTTCTTTAAGACGTTCGGCTGAAGCTCCAGTTTTACTTTGTCTTTCACTACCTGCCAAATCGATAAGATTTAATTTACCAACTTTAATGGTATTCGTTTCAATGTCACACATTTCAATTTTAATCATAAAAATGGCATGAGATCTAGAGAAAAGAAGAAATTAAAAATGTATTAAAATTTTTTGAATTAATCTTAACTGTACTTTTTTAATAAAAAATTTATTACTATCATAGAGATAATTCTCTCAATGTATAAACAGTGGAGCGCAAAACTAAGGCACAGCTATATGTTTTTGTTTGTTTTAGTTTTAATTAAAAAAAAAAAAGAATTTGTGATCTTTGTAAAAATAAAAAGTACCTTTTATAAAAAGGTACCTTTTAAAAAAGTACATATTTTAAAAAACTACTTTTTATAAAAAAGTAACTTTTTTATAAAAGGTTTTATAGAAAAGTACCTTTTATAAAAAAGTACCTTTTATAAAAAAATACCTTTTATAAAAAAGTACCTTTTATAAAAAAGTACCTTTTATAAAAAGTACCTTTTATAAAAAAGTACCTTTTATAAAAAAGTACCTTTTATAAAAAAGTACCTTTTATAAAAAAGTACCTTTTAAAAAAAAGTACCTTTTATAAAAAAGTACCTTTTTTAAAAAAGTACCTTTTATAAAAAAGTACCTTTTATAAAAAAGTACCTTTTATAAAAAAGTACCTTTTATAAAAAAGTACCTTTTATAAAAAAGTACCTTTTATAAAAAAGTAACTTTTATAAAAAAGTACCTTTTATAAAAAAGTACCTTTTATAAAAAGTACCTTTTATAAAAGGTACTTTTTATAAAAAGTACCTTTTATAAAAAGTACCTTTTATAAAAAGTACCTTTTATAAAAAGTACCTTTTATAAAAAAGTACCTATTATAAAAAAGTACCTATTATAAAAAAGTACCTTTTATAAAAAAGTACCTTTTATAAAAAAAATACCTTTTATAAAAAAACTACCTTTTATAAAAAAGTACCTTTTATAAAAAAAGTACCTTTTATAAAAAAGTACCTTTTATAAAAAGGACTTTTTATAAAAAAGTACCTATTATAAAATTACCTTTTATAAAAAAGTACCTTTCATAAAAAAGTACCTTTTTTAAAAATTACCTTTTTTACCTTTTATTAAAAGTACCTTTGATAAAAAAGTGCCTTTTATAAAAAAGTACCATTTATAAAAAAAGTAACTAATAAAAAGTACTTTTATAAAAACTTACTTTTATAAAAAAGTGCCATTTATAAAAAAAGTACTTTTATAAAAAGTACCATTTATAAAATATATTTTATTGTGCGAAGAATGCACCTTTTATTTAAAATTAATTTTATATAAAATAATTAAATAGTATTTTTTAAAAAAATATTTTGTTATTTTTGTATAAATTTAGCAACTTTTTAAAAATATTTTATATTAAACTTACCTTGAACTATGTTCATTCATGTTGGTAAAACCAATTGTACGATTTTTGTTGCCCACTTTCATAACATTCATCATATCATCAACACTCTTACAAGTAACGGAATGTAAATTAGGCACATAAACTCCTGAACCACTTTCACGCACCTCTAAATGTTTCGAATTTGGTTTTAAAAGATCTCGCAATTCTTCCATATAAATTTCCAAATAGGAAACATCTACTAAAAATTGAAAATTTTCCGTCCGATTGATGTGTAGCCAAATTTGCTCAAAGGTACGTGGTATAATGCCCACCAGCTCATCTTTACCACGTATACCTTCCATGGTAAAAGTTTTACCAGTACCAGTTTGACCATAAGCAAAAATGCAGCCGTTATAGCCCTCCAAAACGGAGCTCACCAATGGGAATACTACCTCATTATATACGGTAGTTTGGGATGATCCAGCATCGTAAACAGCATCATAAGTAAAAACTTTACGTTGTTCTTTATGGGAATCTGAGTAATTTGAGATTTCAATAACACCACGAGTTGGATAAACACCAATGACTTCATCATAGCCTTCAGAACGTTCTTTATTACTCATAGGGCGACATCGCACCACAACCTGGACACATTCATTAAGGGTTTGATTATTAGCCGTACCGGGTCTTTTTGATCTAGCACTCATTTTTTTGTTTGGATACTAACACTCCAATGTGTTACCAAGGTAAAAAGATAATTACAACAAATGAAACTAGAAAATATGTACAATGGTAAAAATCAATATTTTTGTCTCAAGATATAAACTCGTTAATATTTTATAAATGGATAATCAAATAAAAATTATACCTTTAGTTTTTTTTATTTTAATTTACTCCTATTAAATAACCTTGAGGAATAAATGGTGTATCCGCTATTTTAACAAATTATTACTCAATTTTTTTCCTGATTCTCTACTCCTCACACCAACTTGTCTTTTATTTCCTTTGTTGTTTCGTTAATTGAATTCGTTTTATGTTTATTTTGTTTCTTTTTTTATATATTGGACATTTTGCAGTTGCTATAAGGTTTTATATAAATAATTTTGTTTTTAAAAAATTTATCAAAATGTTTTTGTGAAAATTAACAACCAATTGGTAAAACAAAAGTTTTTGAGCTGTGAACGAACTAGTTCTATTGAATTATACACTAAAACGATTCATCATTATCCAATCGTTCATGTCGTTATTTTTTTTTTGATTAAAGTGGTTATGTGTCACTTTTTTAAAAATAAAAAGGTAATTTACAAAGAAAAAGGTGTCTGTATTTACAAATTCCATAGTTGCTGCTAATTTAAAAAGTTTTGTATTTAGAAAAATGGTGTGTGAAATATTTTTAATAATAAAAACAGAATTTTGTAAATTTTTTTGTGTACAATGGAAAATTAAAGTTTTTAAGAGAATTTTTTTTGGTGGTGTCATTTTATCTTTCAACTGGGTTTGTGTTAATATACAGTGTAAAAAATAAATATTAAAAACCAAAGAACTGATTTTTAACAATTAACATAATGAATAATTGGCTACCAACTTCAAATTTTGTGTCATTAAAAAAATACTGTTTTTGGTAACTAAAATCTCAGCTAAATTAAATTTTCAAATGAATTATTTATTTATTTGCAATACAATAAGCTTTTAGTTTTAGTTTAGCCTAATAATTAAAATTAACTGAAGCTGAGTATTTAGTGGTATTTCACCTAAGCATCAGCTGAAAACTTTGAAGCTATTTTTATGCGTGAAAATATAAGTGCAATTAAAACAAAAATGTTTTTGTCAATTTTTTGGAAATACAATTGATATTTCATCAGCTTATTATTGGTTTGACCCACTTTTAAAGATATTTAGTTAGGAATAGATTTTGTTAATTTCAGATTCCGAAATCAATATTTGGTATCACATCTTTGTAATATGAGATAATAGCGACAACACGATAACACTTGCCTCATTTCATTCTATAAAATTAAAATCAAAGAACAAAGCGTGTAATGTTGCCACATTGTAATGTTAACCTTGTATCCTTCTCACAATTATATTTTGGCATTTTGGTCAAAACAATAATAAGCTGACGATTTGTTGATTTGGGAATAATTTTTTGTTGGAAAAAAAGAAATTATAAAGTAGACAATTCTAAAAACAGTTATTTATTATAAAAAATAAAAACAAAAAATGGTTACAATTTTTCTTGTTTTAATAAATTTTGTTTGGTATTAAGTGAGAGTGAATAAGTGAGTGTGTTTACCTGTTCTTTGGAAAACCATCAATTGGCGAGCTACCGCCAAAGTTAGACTGTTGCTGGCATATTGTTATAAACAAGTTGGGTTAGAATTGCAAATTTATAGAGATTTAACAAACAATAACACCATGGATCAAATGCTAAGCCCAGGGTTTTCTATACCAAGTATCGGTACACCCCTACATCAAATGGATCCCGATCAACAGATAGTGGCAAATCCCGTATACCATCCCTCGGCTATGCCACAACACAATAGTCATGATATGAACACTAATGGAGTGCATGGCGCTAATGCTTCAGCAAGTAATATGTATAGTCATGATTTAAGTCACATAATGGGTAGTAATTCACCAGCATCAGGAGTTAGTTCAACTGGTATGGTGGGTCAACATCCTACATTACCGCTTCCCCATAAACAAATGCAAGCATATCAACCTTCATATCAAAGTTCTATGGCACAGGCTTCAGCGGGTACAATAGGTTCAAGTGTATCAGTTACAGCGCCACAGTCAATGATGCAGCCACAGACACCGGTGGGTTCTATAAATACTTTTTATAAACACGATTGATTTATAATTTTTGATATAATTTAGCAAAGTCTTATGTCGCCTATGGCACCCATGAGCGACCGAACTGATAACTTAAGCAACATACACCAAACTATGGGTCCCGCCACACCTATGACTCCCATGACACCGGGTTCAGCTGATCCCGGTATTGTACCGCAATTACAGTAAGTATACCAAAAAATAACTTAAGCCCCAAATTAAGACTTTGATTGCTTTTGTAGAAATATTGTGTCTACAGTTAATTTATGTTGTAAACTTGATTTGAAAAAAATCGCTTTACACGCCCGTAATGCTGAATATAATCCCAAACGTTTTGCTGCAGTTATTATGCGTATACGTGAACCACGTACCACAGCTTTAATTTTCTCTTCGGGTAAAATGGTTTGTACTGGTGCCAAAAGTGAAGACGATTCACGTTTGGCAGCACGCAAATATGCTCGTATTATACAAAAATTAGGATTTCCGGTAAGCGACTTGTTCTAACTAGTCATGAATATTATTTTAAATATATTATTTTTTTTCAGGCCAAATTTCTTGATTTTAAAATACAAAATATGGTCGGTTCCTGTGATGTTAAATTTCCTATACGTCTCGAGGGCCTGGTGCTTACCCATTGTAATTTCTCTTCCTACGAACCGGAATTATTTCCCGGTCTTATTTATCGTATGGTGCGTCCACGTATTGTTTTGCTAATATTCGTTTCTGGCAAAGTCGTATTAACGGGAGCTAAAGTACGTGGTGAAATTTATGAAGCATTTGATAAAATATTTCCAATTTTGAAAAAGTTTAAAAAACAATCTTAACATTTTACATTTCGGCTTGCAAGTATAAATATTAAAGTTGTAGAAATTTAGAAGCTTTAAGAAAAATGTAAAAAAATAACCTGCTAATGTAAAATCAATTAAAGCAACCTCGGGTTCAATTTATTTTTCTACTTTATTTATATATTTTAGTTATATTTTCTGTCAGCTTTTTGTTGGCTTGACACACGGACGCATTTAAAACCAAAAAAGGAACGAATTATATACTAAAACAAAATGTACTAACTAATAAAAAAAGACGTTTGCGATGTGCAAACTGGAAACGCAAATATCCGCATTCTGAAGCCGAACCCCTTTTTAGATATACAGATTATCTGACATATGAAGCAGTACCGATGTTATAGTCAATAGCGATTTTTGGATTATGGGTCAAAAGCCAATAAAAAGCTGATGATTTAAGTTCATGTTGTAGTATTTAAGTTTTGTTTGATGTACGTAAAACAGCAGTTAGAAATAAAATTAGTTATGTAGTCCACATTATAATATCTTTGGCAACTCTTACTCTTCAGTCTTAAGACATTTTGAATTCCTAATATTAATTTTTCTAATAAAACACATTTGCAAATGATTTCTTTTGTTGTTTTTATTTTGTTATGTTGCATGATTTTTTAATGCTAACAGGAATAGAAAATTGTGGGAACACTTTATTAAGTGTATGAAATGTTGTGGTTTATTTTTGCTCTTAACTTTTTACAAACACTGTGCCATTAAACCACCCAAATTATCGAATTCAATTTTTTCAGTAATATTCTTTGTTTTAATCTTTTCTTCTTGTGAACCAATTATTACCAAACTTCCTTCACGTTTCCAACCATATTGCTTCATCCATTTTTCCAAAGAAGAATCTGTAGAAAATGAAATTAAAGAGAAAAGTTTTTAGTAAAAAATTAATGTTTCAAAGGCAATTTATATAAAAGTAATGGTATGAACAGCGGCACAATGCATTTTAAATGCTGGTACCATATTTTAAAGCCATTTTTATCTTTTTGTACGTTTTGAGGTTTTGGAAATTTTAAGAAACGTCCAATAAAATTTTAAAATGGTTATATATGTTAATGTCGCCTTAAGAACAAATGTTTTTTAAAAACATGGATTTAGACATTTTTTACACTTTTAGTATAAAACGAAACGTTATTAAAATGTGTATAAAAAGACAAAATTTTTCCCTTTCGGGCACCTTACAAATACAAAAGTATCATTATAAAACAAAATGCATTTTTGAAATCCCTTTTTTACTGGGCGTACATGTTTTTAGGGCCTAGGAGGTTCGGCTCCTTTAAAGCCAAAAATAAAAAATTCTTTTAAATTACATATATATTTTTTGGAGCTGAACAAACAATAAACTTCAACAGACTCTCAGACTTCTTGAAAAAAATTTTCTGGCTCACATTCTACAATAATTTAATTCATATATTTGTTTATCAAACCCTTTTTAAAACTTACCCTCAATACCACCCAATAATTCCTTTAACAAATCCTTCTTAATCGATTGGAAAGTAATACCAACAACATGGCATACAAATTTACGAATAGAATCATGGAATCCTTGAATGTGACGGAAAATAACTTTGTTTACATCGGCACGTTGCCAGAAAAGAGTGAAATCTGTACGTTCTAATATATCAGCCAAGTCGATAATGGTCTGTACTGTTTCATCTTTCATTTGTTGAGGTAACAACAAACATTTGGCCATAACAAAATCGGTATGTGGCAAATTCGTCAATGACTTTAGCAGGATAGTGTAGGTAATATCAAAATTTAACATATGAGGATTAAATTGATACAATTTTAATACAGCTAAATTAGCCTCCAAATCATAGGTATTGTTCTTGGCTTGATCTTCTACATAAGCTTCTAATGTCTTGAGATGATCGGGGTTATACCTGACAAAAGAAAGAAAAAATTTGGGAATGGTATTTTTAAGGTTATGTTTGTAAGCATGTCAACTATTTGACAAATTTTGGCACTTACCTTTCAATGCAGGATAGCATTTCTTGGATAGTTTGACTTTGACCATTCTCCATTGTTACCATATGGGACATGTTCGACTTAAATTTATATTTTCTTAATTTTTTACTAAAACAAAGTTTGTAAAAAAAATTGTCGCTAAACAATACTAAAAAAAGTGACGTTTGCGATGTGAAAGATAGAAAATAGTGCTGACAATATTTACAACTAAAAAATCGGTGTAAGTAGAAAATCGCTTACTATCGATAAATAATTGGAAAGGCACATTTACATGCTAGGGAAAACTGCTAGTGATTAGAGTATTCAAAAACCGAAAACCGGTCAACCGGTTTCTTTATTTTTAAAAACCGATCGGTTTCGAATATTTTGTAAATTCGAAGAAAACCGAAAACCGGTCTTTTTTGTTCGGTTAACCGGTTTTTTTAATTACATCACAAACTGGGTTACTTGGTCTCTTTTATTTTTTCCGAAGACTTATAATCGTTTGTTTGGTTATGAAGATTTAGATGTAAGTCTGATTGATTCCGATGAAGACTTAACTTTGGATATTCCAAATTCAAATAGTTTAATTTCTGATCTAAATAACACAATAAACAGTATTCAAAATCCTAAAAAAGAGACTGTACAAAATCATTCATCATTTCATATATCTTGATAAATGCGACAAAAGAACTGAAAAGCTGGAAAATTTATATAATTGTCTTTTGACTATTTGTCCAACATCTACTATTAGTGAAAGAGTATTTTCCACTTTTAGCTTTATTAAAAGCAAACAAAAAAAAAATCGTCTTAAAACGAAACATTTAAATTGCATATTATTTCTAAAATATTATTTTATAACTGAAAAATAGATTTTCTTTTTACATATTTAAAATGTAATATTAAAAAAAAATTATTTAATGAAAAACGTTTTAAACGTTCAAATTACTAACGTACTTATTTTACCCAACTTACAAACTTAATGATCTCTATTCATTTGATATGAATATAGTTTTATAATATTAATTTTTAAGATATTATATTAAAAAATATTAAAACCAATAAATAAAATGTTTAAATGAAATACAATAAAAAAAAATATTTTTTTTTCAAAGAATATATTTTTTTATTTTTATTACTTTATATATTAAATTTCTGTTTTTTTTTACATAATTAACAAATTATATAACCTTTTTATTCAAATTAAAAAAAACCGAAAAAAACCGGTTGACCGGTTTTTTCTGCAAAAACCGAAACCGAAACCGGTTTCTTTAAAATTCGATTTTTTGAAGAAAACCGAAACCGGTTTTTTCAAAAGGCCGGTTTTATGAATACTCTACTAGTGATAAATCAAAATCACTGCTAAATAGCTTAAATCATTCACAAAAAAGCTTTGGGGTATTTTTGTTTTTTGTTCATTGAAATTTTTTTACTTTCAATCACATTAAAGAAAATTTTATTCGCAAATTATAAACAAAATGAAAATATAAGTCGCTCCAATTAAAAAAAAGAAAAGATAATTCGCGAATATAAAACAATTTTTATTGATGGCTTTTTAGAAATTGAATTCTTTTTTTTAAAGGTCAGGCTACCGATTCAGAATATTTTTAGCATTGTGACGTGATAAAAACTGTCATTTGTTATCATTGTTTTTAAATGATTCTGAATAATTTGCGAAGCTGTGAAGCGAAAAAAATATTCTTCACTCATTTAAAAACAATGATAAAAAATTACGGATTTTATCACTTCGGTTTTATAAAACCATTTAGAATCGGTACCCAGTGCTCAGATTCTTTTAAACGAGCGACTTTACCGTATATTTTCGAAGTTAAAATTATATCATATTAAAAATGTTACTTACCAAATTGTTGAAGTATTAAGCGGTCAAGCATGCTGCTTAACATGCTTGACAATTGATTGAAAATTGCTTTAGACCTAAACCATGAAGCATGTTGGATGATTTTTGGAAAAAAATATTACTTTATTTATTTTAAAAGATTGCTTGACAAACAAGCAAAAAAAATCAAACAATTTTGTTTTCATCCAACATGTTTGTCAATCCATCAAACAAGACATTACATTATCAAATTCATACAGCCGACAAGCATGCTATACAGCATGCTGTTTCTTATGTAGTTTGTAAACATGAGTTAATCCTTTTGCTGTCACTAAACACATGGCATAACAATATATGGTAGACGCATTAGAAAACATGTACAACATCAAATGTCTAAAATTATCTTACCTGGTAATGATCTTACCTGGTATGAATAAACATAACACATGGTTACTGTGGCACACCCCACAGCACATAACATAAAAAAATATGACCCACTCTGTAATAAAAAAGAACATTTTTTTCTATCTTCCGGCCCCAATAATGGAAAATAGAAAAACATTTTCTGTTTTTTTTTTTTTAGAAAACTGGCGGGCAAAGCCAGGTTTCTAGCTAAAGGGGTTTGGACAGGACGTGAAAGGAGAGTTTTCCCCGATTTGCTCCTCCCCGAAGGAATTTCCAAGAACCGCGTCTTAGCGAATGTCTACGCCGGAGGGAGAACCTACATACCAAATTTTAGCGTCCTTTCTCCTGCGGATTGGACTGGGAAATGTTGAATGAAATAAATAAATATTTATTTTGCAAATTTGCACATTTTTACTTTTGCAAATTTGCACATTTGCACATATGCACTTTTGCACATTCACATTGGAGGAGGAACCTATGTACCAAATTTTAACTTCCCAGCTCTAGCGGTTTTGGTAGGCCGTCAAGGGGGAGATTTTTTTCGCTTTTTTGCCCCTCTGCTTTGAATTTTCCAGGAGTCACGCCATATGCGATTTCTTCTCATTTTGTCGATTTTTTAATTTTAGCAATTTTTTGTAAATTTTAGCGATTTTTTTCCAATTTTGGCGATTTTTTTCAATTTGGCAATTTTTTTTTAATTTCAGCGATTTTTTTTTCCAATTTTAGCGATTTATTTTCATTTTGTTTTTTTTTTTATTTTAGCGATTTTTTTTGCAATTTGGAGATTTCTTTTCTTTTTGGCGTTTTTTTAGTTTGAGCGATTTTTTCCAATTTTGGCGATTTCTTTTCATTTTGGCATTTTTTTTTAATTATAGCGATTATTTCCACTATTTTGGCGATTTTTTTAATTTTAGCAATGTTTTTTCCAATTTTGGCGATTTCTTTTCATATTGGCGTTATTTTTTAGTTTGGGCAATTTTTTCCAATTTTGGCGATTTTTTTTAATTTGAGGGATTTTCTTCGAATTTTAGCGATTCCTTTTTATTTTGGCGATTTTTTATTTTAATTTTAGCGTTTTTTCTTAATTTTGGCTATTTTTTTTAATTTGGGCGATTTTTTCCAATATTGGCGATTTCTTTTCTTTTTGGCGATTTTTTTAATTTGAGCGATTTTTTCCAATTTTGGCGATTTCTTTTCATTTTGGCGATTTTTTTTAATTTCAGTGATTTCTTTTCCTCTGCGATTTTTTTAATTTTATCGATTTTTTCCAATTTTGGCGATTTATTTTCTTTTTGTCGATTTTTTTCCAATTTTGACGATTTCTTTACATTTTAGCGATTATTTTTTTAATTAGAGCGATTTTTAAAATTTTGGGGTTTTTAATTTTGTGACTTTTTTGTTTATGAATAAAAATATATATTGTAAAAGACAAAATTTCATGGAATTTAAAAAACTTTTTTTATCGTTTAGAAAAAAACCGAGATTTCAGAAGTCACTTCTAGAACTTGACCTCGGAGTAAAAAGTGATCAAAGTTGAAAATGTAGCTGTTGTCATTCTAAGAACAATTATAAACATATATCAACGTTGCGATCGGACTATAAATAGAGGCGCAGGAAACAAAAATCTAAAAGCGCGGGGTCAAGAGGCGTGGCAAAAAAAATTTTTTTTTTAAATCGTCTACACATTATCTTTAATTCTAGGGGGTGACCGGCACAACTTTTTTTTTTTTTGAATGGAGTGCGACCCACTCTAATGCACAACCTTCGCAACAATAATATTGATCATGTATGGGCCGCTTAGCATCCCTTATAATACTGTTGTGTTATTTATATTTAACACCATCTTTTCCTTACTAAAACTTCCTTGTTTTGGTGTATGTGTTTGTTTTCATATAAACCTCCATTATTGGGCTTAAAGTTTGACAGTTATTAAACTCCAACGGTGTGACCTCCTGTTGGGCGATTGTGGTTGGCTATAGTTTAATAATTTCTGGCAATTGAACAAAGTACCAAGAATAATATATATTAGCCTAATGTATTTGACGAACCTTTTTATGATTTTTTTTATACTTTAAAACTACAGAGTTAGGGGTTTTCTGCTTAGGTATACTCTGATAAAAGTTTGTTTTTTGTGTTAATGACCAGCTGTAGCTATAACTAAAGCGATTCTATATTTTAATACCAATATAAAAAACATTTTGGCCATAATACCTAAAACGGACTATGCATTACCCTTTTGTACTAAACCCCCTTTGCAAACGGATAAACCCCATTTCATTACAGGAGTTATTACCGAATTTTTTTGGCAAAATCCCAACATCATATACTGGGATAATGTCCAGGCACCATTTAATACTTTGTGTGCGATTATCGGAGCAGTGACTTTGGTGCACTAAAAATCTAACATATGCGCTTATAAGCTATATTTTTCACAGAACGAGTTTTGAACCAAAACTGTTTCCCCATAAATTTATTTTATTTATCAAAACATGTTTTGTCGAAAACACGTCTAGTGGAAAAATGACATAAATGTCTAACAACACGAGATTATAACAATGGGTTCTCTCCAAACTTTTAATGAAATTCGGCTATGTGATAGAGAAGAAAAAAATAAGAGACTCGAATTTTGCACAAAGATCTCAGATTATTCGCTTGAAATGTCCAATTGACTCAGCAATTGAAGACAAACGACCATCTACTTTGTTACGGCTTCTCAGTTTGGACCTTAAAGAAGCTCCGATCGGACTTCGAATTCGGCTGAAAAATTTTATTTTCTGACAAGGCGCATGTTCATCTCGGCGGCTATGTCAACAAACAAAATTGCCGAATTTGGGGATCGGAAAACCCTCACGTTATTTTCGAAAAGCCAATGCATCCCCAGAGAGTGACTGTTTGGTGTGGATTTTGGAGTGATGGCATTATTGGCCCATTTTTTAGAACTGCTGCTGTAAACGCCATTTAAGTCAACGACGAGGATTACAGAGCCATGATTACGGACTTTTTATGGGCTGAAATGGAAGATATGACTTTGGATAATATTTGGTTTTAGCAGGATGACGCACCATGTCAAACAGCTCATCAAAAAATTGATCTTTTGCGCACTAAGTTTGGTAATCGTGTTATCAGCATTCTTGGGGATGTTAATTGGGCGCCTCGGACCAGCGATTTTATCCCTTTAAACTTTTTCTTGTGGGGTGCCGTTAAAGAGCGATGCAGTGCAAATGATCCAGAAACGACCCACGACCCCTAAGGCTAATATCATAGAAATAGAAACAGGAACTGTTAACAAAGTCTTGGAAATTTGGACTGACCGGATGAGCTACTGCGATGCCAGCCGCGGCAGGCACATTAATGAAATCGTGTTAAATAAATAATGGGAATATATTTTATTTCTAATAGAGCCATAATATACCAAAAGAAATTAATTTTAGTTCATTTTATTAAATTTTAAAAATATACTTGAATTTGAACCACCCTTTAAAAATAATACTGGCCGACAAAATTTGATGAAATTTTCTAACCAAGAATCAGACTTATACTTTTAGACGTGCTGATTCCGAATCTGACCTTATCAAGTCAAGTTTTCGAGATGTTCTAACTTAAAAGTGGAAAAACACGTTTTTTGGGTACCTATGAGGTCCTGTAACTAACAAAAAATTTTTTTTGGAATTAAAATTTTTAAAAAATCTTCATTTGTTACTGAGAAGTCGTCTGTTGAACTTACTGAGTTTTAAAAAATTCACCAATACTCTGAAAATGGGGAGTATCAGATCAAACTTAGAGAATAGTAAAGAATATAAATACAAATACCGAAGTTTAAATTGTTTCTTCCGATTGTCGGTGTTCCTGATCAGGAAGTCCAAAATGGGGGATCCAACATGGCGGACGATATTTAAAAAATTAATTGAATTTGTTTGATTTTTGCAGTTCCTGATTACGAATTCGATGTCAATTTTAAAAAATTCACAATGGCGGATTTAAAATGGTCGCCTGTTTTATTTTTAATTAATCACATTTGCTTAAAAATTGAATTTGCTAAACTTTTTATTTAAAAAATTTAAAATTTCGTTAGTTTATGAAATTCTTATTAAGTTTATTTTTGTTATTATAGTTATTGTTCTCGTTTCCAAAGGACGAGTTGTGGACAAATATGTTGTTTTGGGTAAAAAAAAATATGGGAAAATATGAAAGGTTAATGAAAATCAGAAAATTTTATTGTATACGTTTTCAGTGCATAAAAGCCTAATTAATACCTGCAGCACTATTTGGATTTTTTACATTTTTAAGGTAGGATAATTTGTAATCGAAAGAAAGAATTGTCATTTGGTTTGAAAAAGCTCTCTGCGCGATGGGTGCCGCATTTTTACCTCATTTGACATTTGATAAAAATCAACAAATTACTATGGAAACTCATTGCATTAAGAACTGTTTCCCCACCCTCTCTATTCTCCAGCGACTATTATTTCTTTCCCAACTTGAAAAGATAGCTCAAGGGGAAAAAGACTTTATACGAATGCAGAAGAGTCTTATTTTCAAGAGTTTGATATAAATGAAGGGCATCGAAATCTTAATCGACCGATCAAATAAGTGCATTACACTTCAACAACATGATGTTGAAGAAAGAAATGATTTTCGTTCGTTTTAGTCCACTTAGTATTTGGGTTTTCTTATGCATAACAAAGTACTTTCACTAAATAGATTGCAGATATTTTTATAATTTTAATTTTATACTAAAATGTTTATGTTTATTTTATATTTAATAGCTACAAGGTTAAGCCTTTGAAATGTATTATCGCTTTCCAAATATGAGAAGTAAATATATTTCAATTCAATTATTACTAATCCCAAACACAAACACATAACACAATGGAATTGCAGTCTTAGATACATCATATAACTCTTTGTTGAGCCTTACATGCGAAACATGTTATTAAGAACTTCATACAAAATCAAAATGAGTATTATGCACAGAAGCCATAACAAACAATTGTAATTCCCACATTATAATTATTTACAAATAGTGTGTGTAAATTATTCGACGTCGTAAAATTGTAACTGGTCTTATAACAAATTCTAATTGTACCTAAATATTAAGGTTGGCAATCGTAATGAATAACGGTAACGGTGGTATCGGTAGTGATATCGATTCTTTTGTTGCTTCAGTATTGGTTTCAGTATCGATATTTTTTTCATATCGGTTACCGTTATCAAAACGTCAATAGCAGTATTATTAAAAAGTGTGTTTTTTTCAATAAATTATGTGTTGTAAAAAACAAGGTGTAAAATTCATTTTAAAAATTGATAACCGTACTTCAAGTTAAAAATATGAATTTTTATTAACAAAAATCGATAAAGTTAAATAAATTTACAAAATATTTTGTATAAAAAAATGCCCAGTAGCAAAAAATACTACTAGTACAGAACCGGTTATGTATTATTAGTTTATTTGAACCAGGCAACTAGTACGAGTTCTACCAAGGACCCTATAAACCAGGATGAACAAACTACCAAATTTTTAGCCACCCATGATGCCAAATGGTGCGACTATAAAAAAATTCTTAGTCGAGACCACGAAATTCTTAGTCGATTTACAGAAAAACTTGGCCTCTAGCAAGGGTTGTGCAAATTCAAACATGTATACATTCACATCACAATCACTGTAATTGCGCTACAACTTTTGCTAGCAGCTAAATTTTTTTGTAGTCGCACCATTTGGCATCTTGGCATCATGGGTAGCTATAAATTTTTTAGTTTGTTCATCTTGGTTTATAGGGCCCTGGGTTCTACTGCCTCTCCATACAAACAATTATAGAATTTAACATGGGGATGTCATAGAGATGCAGGCAATTGTCCGCAAACTCCCATTTTTAAACTAGTTGTAGAACTACATTGAAAATTACATTTTAAGGACGAAAAATATGGAGCAAAACTGATACTAATGTGGAACTCGCAGAGCTAGATAAAGTGACTTTTTGACAATAGTACTGCACAGCTTTCAATATCGAGGAAGATCTACAAAAATTTGAGATGATAGCTTTCGCTAACGCGCAAAAAAAAAATGAAAATGTAAGTTTTTGACTTTATAATAATTAAAAGTGAGCTCAAATTATGTTTTTCCTTTAGGAGCAATATAATCAAAATAAATAGGATCCCAAGAAATATTTTTATGAACACTCCGCCACGTAAGGATTCATGAATCCGGCTTCTACTGTACGTTTACGGTCCGTTAATACGTATCCGTCAAAGCTTGTACCTAATCGGACCATTAACGGACCGTATAATTCAATTTTCAAAAACTATACATTTTGAGTCCGATTTGGCGTATCCGTTTTTGTACCGTGAAATACGGAATTTCCCGATTTTCATCAGTTTCATAATGGTCCGTCATTGACGGTATTTCAACGGATTAGAATCAGTTTCGATGTTCCTTAAAATCCGTTTATGAAGAAACGAAAACGGTACGTAAACGGAACGTATTGTTTGTTGGGGAGATAAAAAGATCATACGACTGAATTTATGGTCGAACACACAAATTTATCCAAAATTATAATTATCACAATATAAATAAAAAAATAAATTTTGAGCACAGCTTAGCTTCTATTTCATTAACCACATTATTGACGGTTTTGCTAACAGCGCTTTGGCACATTCCCACCAAAAAATCTTTTCCTACCGTATGTTGGAATCATCCACTGGCTAAAAGCGACAGTGGGCTGCTAACTACACTTTTAGAGGTTATAATGTTGACATATGTCAATCAAATTGTATTTGTATGTCTAAGGCCCATTATTTTAACTTGCCGATAGCCAAAGTTAGGATATAAATGGACAGATTATTAGTTTTTCGTTATTATAAGTATACTTTAACCTAATGGTGACCGATAAGCTAAAGGTAAGATTATCTTACCTTAAACTTTTAACGTAACGTTGCCATATTATCAGCTCTGTAGTGTAGTTGCCGTGTAGTTTTTGAACGTTTCCTTTTTTTTAGCTTATTCTTTTTCTCAAAAGATGTTTTAATTCTATTATGACAGTAAAAATCTTTTGCTTTTTTTTATATATAAATTCGATACCTGAGCTATCGATTGCTGTAATCTATTTATTCGATAGGTGACGAAATTTTTTATCGATACGAAAGTCGTCTACTCGATCACAAATGCTGTAATTCGGCCATAGAATTATAAAATATATAGATCAAAAACAAAGGATTTTCTATAAAACATAGATTGGACCGATATTTTCCTTTAACTGGGAAATTAGGACACAATAAAAAGTTGTAGCATTTATTTGCAAACTCAAACTATATTATTAAAAACCAACTTAAACAAAATTAGAATTTAAAAACTTGTATTTAAATTTAATATTTTAAAACAGTATCTACATAATTTCTATGGAACTAATAGATAACTGGTTCAAAATGATTGTTTTAAGATTTCACTTAAAAAAAATGTTATACCCCATATAAATAAAATAATTTTTCCCGATAATGTGTTTCACTTGAAAATTGTGTACAATTTCTTTTCACACAAATTTAATGTACAAGACTATTATTCATTTTTCGCTAAAAAAAGTAACATTTGGTGTTTGTTGTGGTGCTGTCATAAAGAAATTGTATAGTTTTGTAATTTAAATTTTGATTTAAAGCACTTAAAGTTCGGGTAAAATTTTTCCACGGGAATCAAGGAAGAAAAACATGTAGACAAACTGGTACTAATGTAGTGACTCTTTGGCTCCAATACTGTACCACTTAATAAAATAAGTGTTTATTTGCAAACTCCGATTTTATTATTAAAAACAAATGTAAACAAAAAAGAATTTCAAAACTTGTATGTAAATGTGGGAAATTTCTGTGACAATCTGTAATCAAGAGTTTCGGTGTTGGTTCTAGGTTATTAAAAAGGGTTTTAAAACGGATAACGTTATTCAAAAGGTATCGGTTGCCAACTTTGCTAAAAACAAACAACAGATTCATCTGGAATATTGCACCATACAACACAAGTTTGCACACATGATAAAATCCAATATAATCTCATAGAAGGGTCAAAAATAAAATGTGCATATTTTCCAGTTTTTCTAGATCAATTCGCTTAGTCGCATAAAACGCTAATTAACATTTTATTAATATTTTTGTATTGGTGCATGTCTTAATATTAGGAATTTTGCATTTAGTTTTACATACAGCGGGTTTGAACTCTTTAAAATATGAAGTTCCATACTTTTCGAAAACTTCGTAACGAACTTCATATTTTTAAGAGTACATCAAAACTAAACAAAAATAATCACCAATTTTCAACAGATACGGTAGGTTTCCAAAAACAAAATTAAATAAAATATTATTTGCGATATACACGACTAGAAACGAATTGATCTAGAAAAATTAAAAGACATACGAGGTATTTTATTTTTAAATCTTTTTTCAGAACACATTGGTTGAATTTTGTTGGACGGTTTTATGAAAAGGGTTTTAAAATTTTTCAAATAAATTCTTTTGTACAAAAAAATCACTTTCTTTGATTAAACATAATATTTTAATTCGATTTTATTGTTATTAATTTTATCTTAAATTTTAATCCTTACTTTCACTTTCTTTTTTATGCCCACTCTTTTTATTAGTCTTTTTCTTTTCCTCTTTACCCCATTTTTTATGTTCGTCCTCGCTTTCCTGTACCTTCTTTTCCTTTTTATATTTTTTATGATCTTCATCATGGTGACCCTTTTTATAATGTCCTTCATGTTTTTTCTTATGTTTCTTCTTGCCCGCTTCGTGTTCTTCACCCATCTTATGTTCTCCTTCTTCTTTATGATGGTGCTTGTGCTCCTTGCCATATTTCTTATGATGTCCACCCTTATCTTCATCATCGTAGAATTTCTTTTCTTTTACATATTCATCTTTATGGAATTTCTTATGATGCTCCAATTCCTTGTGGCCTTTCTTATGTTTCTTTATATGATGATGTTTGCCACCCTTTATTTCCTTACCATGCTTATGTTCTTCGCCATATTTTTCATCTTCATCATGTTCTTTCTTCTTTTTAATTCCATCGTTTTTATACTCATGCTTATGGTCTTCATCCTCATGATGCTTTTTCTCATCTTCATCCCATTCTTTGTGGTCCTTATGACCTTTTTCATGTTGATGTTTCTTTTCTTCACCTTCTTCTTCGTGGTATTTTTTACCTTCGTCTTCTTGTTCCTCGGAAGATTCTTCCTTATGCTTTTTGCCTAGTACCACACTGGAGAATAGTAGCACAAATATTAAACAGACTTTCAATGAGTATCGCATTTCTAACCACGACTACTTTGAGTTAAAGTATAATTTTGTCTTTTATACAATTCCATATCACAAATATTTACTTCAACCGCAAATTGATTTGTAATAATGGCTCCATTAATCATGGACTAATTGGATTATGTAAGTGTTAGTAGAGTAAATTTAATGCTTGATTGGAAAATGCAACTATGTAATATTTGCAATTATGTGGACATCGGAAGTTAAATAAAATTCAAAAACTACACAGAAAAAAGTACACAGGAAAAAATTTACAAAATTCTGTTTGTATTATTAAACATCTTTCATAGACCATTTTTCTAAATACAAATATTTTCTTTTTTAACAAGAAACCAACAATAACATTTGTACGAGGGCGGATCAATAAGTCCGAGACAGTTTTTTCTGCAAAAAAAAAAAAATATATTTTTCAACACAATCTCTTTTTAGCTTAATACACTTAGTACAACGTTTCTCCAATTTTTGTATCCCTTCCAAAAAATCGGATTTTTCGAGATCCATTAAATAGGCATTTGTATGATCAATAATTTCATCGTTGGAGCTAAATCTTTTTCCACCGAGCCATTTCTTTAGGTTTGGAAATAGCAAGTAGTCACTGTGGGCTAAATTCGGAGAATACGGCGGATGAGGTAGCAATTCGTAGCCCAATTCATGGAATTTTGCCCTTACGTTTATGGTCAATTGAGAGCAAACGCGGCACCCATCTTGCAGCTTTCTTAAATCCAACTGATCATTTAAAATCGAAACCACACTGCCATATGAAATGCCTATGGCATCAACACCAAATCGTGGATTTTTTTCGACATTTTCGGGTGTATTGACCTCAATTGGCCGTCCAGAACGTTCAGCGTCATTTGTACTTGTGCGACCACAACGAGAGCCAGTAAACCACTTTTTTACCATTGAAATCGATGGTGCAGAGTCCCATTGTATTTATCAATCTTTTCCTTGGTTTGATTGACGGTTTTTTTTTCGCAAAAAATAATGTTTAATGAGCACTCAAAATTAACTTTTTTCCATTTTTAAAAACATCCAGAGGTTGTATTATTTAAACCGCTGTTAAACGTAAAATAAATGACGGAACTTGCTTAAAAGTTTACAGTAGTCTATTAACAGGTGGTACTTGATGGGAGCACTGTTGCATTTTATATAACTACGAGGGAAGTTTGAAAAGTCACGGACTTATTGATTCGCCCTCGTAAATATGTATAAGGTTTGGCAATTGGCACGGGAAGATGTTGGCGGCCTATGACCGTCATGTTGTTTTGGTTGCGTTTGCCTGCTCTGTTGTTTGTTATTCAGTAACTGAAGCCAAAGCACCATGACAAGTTACACGATTGAGCAGCAAGTCCGAATGAAGAAACTAGTTAAATGAAATGTAAAATTAAAAATCATCTTTAACGACGAGACGCATTTTTGGATAAATGTCTATGTTAACAAGCAAAATTGTTGTTTATGGGACGACGCCAAACCACTCGAGGTTCACCAGGTGCCAATGCATCCAGAAAAAGTTACTGTTTGGGGCGGATTTTGCGATAACCAATTTCTTTTGGCCCAAGTTAAACGATATGAAAGTAGATGACATGTGGTTCCAGAAAGATGGCGCTACGTGCCACTCAGCGGATGCCACGATAACATCTACCCGCCCTTATTGGAAAACTCTTCCCTTTTTTTTACTTAAAATAATACTTTTTTCTGTGCAATTGAAAATATTTATTTGTAAATCCAAATTCGATTTCTAACAATTTCTGTGGAAGACAGAAATAGTTAAATTTTTTAATGTTACGGTAGAAGTGACAACTGGCTCTGGGTGACTCTAAAATCCATTCTGACGCGATTGAAATTCATTTCTAATTAATCTCCACCGTTATGCTAGATGCACCTTTTTATAAAGCTAAAAATATGTGGAATTCAGACATTAGAGAGGACAAAAATATCATGAAAGTTAGTCTCGCTTAGTGAAGGGAACCTTTTTGGAAGAATCAGGAAGTAATGAAATGCTTAATTAACTTCTTTGAAAAAAATATTTGAAAAGAATAAAAGAAAAAACGCTTGGAAGAATTTTTTTTTAGTAAAAAAAGGATTTTAAAGCAAAAAAATGCAATTTAAAACTCAAAAATCCTAAGAAAAAGCTACTTTCAAGCTTAAAACTGGAAAATGTGCCAAGAAGAAGAAAACAAAATCCTCTTTCCAGAAATGGGCCTTTAAGCTTTAACCGTCGGCTGAAAATTTAGTGCGATGACACAACGGTGGTGCCACTAATAAAAAGTCCATATGATTTTTTCGAACTACCAACCTTCAGACAATTCGTTTATTAGTGAAAAAGTTACAACTGTTTTAGTGACGCTACTTTTGCGATTTTGAAAACAATGGATTCAAAGCAATTTCGTGTGTTAATTGATCATTGCTTTTTTATGGGAAAAAACACCGTTAAAGCCAAAGCTTAGCTTGATAAGTGGTTACTCGGACTCTGCTCCATTGAGACATATGGTAAAAAAGTGGTTGCTGACTTTAAACGTGGTCGAACAAACAACGATGATGCCGAACGCTCTGATCGCCCAAAAGAGTTGTTGATATCGGAATACATCAAAAAAGTTGACAGACCGTAAAGTGAAGTTGCGGAAGATAGCTTAAATATATCAAAGGAACGTGTTGGCTTTATTTTGCAGGAACATTTGTTCATGAGAAAGCTGTTTTTGAAATGGGTGCCGCGTTTACTTCTCACGAAGACAGTGCGCGAAGTCGTTGGTAACCATGACCGCACCCACCGTCTTCGCCAGATTTGACTCCCAGATCTAAAAAAATGCTAGCTGAAGAAAGATTTGGTACGAATAAAGAGTTGATTGCCGAAACAGAGGCCTATTTTGAGGCCAAAGATAAATCATTCCCTAAAAAAGGTGTCGAAATGTTAGAAAGGCGTTGGAGTTTGTATCGCTCTTGAAGGTGATTGTGTTGATGACTAAAATCGAATTTTGTTAAACAATTGTTTTATTGGTTATCCTACGGACTTTTCAGCTGATGTATTAAATAAAGATAAATTTTTTGGTGCTGTCAACAAAGTAAATTTAAACATTATACAGAATGACTTCGGATTTATTTCAAGATCAGATAACACCCCACATACTCTGATATAAGACTCAAATTTGTTGCAAATTTTCTTAAATGAATATTATTTTCAAAAGAAAACAATAAGCCAACAAAAAAAAAAAAACATCACAAATATCCACTCAGGCAAGTATGGAATACATTCAATCATCCCTTTTAGTAAAGGATAACAAGCTACAAAAAAAAGAAATAACCTTTTGTTTTCTGGCACACATGTAAAGACGTTGTAAGACATTATTATTAAATTGCCAACATAAAAAGACCAATTTGTATTCTCACCTTAGACTAAATGGAACGAACGCCTTGACAGATGATTATGATGATGTCTATAATATAATAATATAATTTATGAAAAGGCGTACGTAGTTTAAACTGAGATTTAATTCTTTTGTGAGGAGGAAAACAAAATAACAACAGAAAATGACACTTGTAATCTGGTGCAAGTATGGTATCGGGCTTTGAAAAGATTTACAAATAAACACCTTGTTTAAGCTGGATGCTTAAGTTCAATCTGCTACTGAGGCGAACAAAAAGGCAATAAAGAAAAAGAGTTTAAGAAATTGAAAAAACGAAGGAAGATCTTACGAACAAGAAGGGTTTGAATGTTTTGAAATCAGTTTGTTGTTAATTGAAATCTTGTTTGCTAGTTAATTAAATCTGCACAACTCGTTATTTAGTTGTTTATCCTAAGGATTATTTAGTGGCCTGTACCTATAATAGATGTCTTTTTTGTTGCAAGTTACCTTTTAAATGTCTACGAATAAAAAGACATTTTTTTGAGTGTAAAAAGAAAAGAATATGTACTTAGAATCTATTAAATTTTGTATATTGTTGTTTATAGTAAAGAAGATGAGAAAAGAGATTTTACAGAAAAGGAAAAATATTTGTTTCCCTTCGCTACTAACTTACTCAGTAAAGATCGAGTCAGTAGTAGTTGAATTTAAAGCTGTACAAGCTTTGAGTGGAAAGGAAGAGGTTATTTTAAATACACACCAAAGAACTGCATTTGCTGATTGCAAAACGTTCATACGCAGTCAACACAAGAATAAATATGTGTTTGCGTTCAAACGATGAATATACTCCAACACACATATTTGTTGATGATTTTAAATCAATCAAACGACATGCAAATTGTTTTGTCACTGATTTATATTCATCGGTCGTTGTTAAACCATTGATTTTTTTTCTGTTCCTTCGAGCCAACAATAATTATTTTGATGTAGAATAAATCAGAAAAAACAACAAACAACGTGTATGAGTGTAATCATAATTAAAACAAAATAGTTTCTTATCTATAAAAAGGGGGTGGTTTTGTAGAAACACATTTCATAATTGTTATATGTATATTAGGGTGGGTCTAAAATACGTTTATCTAGAATTTTTATTAGGAATACCAAAAATATTGTTCTCTGTGAAATTTTTTTTTTTAAATTTAGGTCGACATCTCAGGCTCGCCCAATCCGGTTAAAGTTAAATATTGCCTAATTTTCCAATCAAAATAGATGAAAAAAAATTTAGACAATGTTTAAATTTTTCCGGATTAGGCAAGCCTGAGATATCGACCTAAATTTCTTTTCCAAAAAAAATATTTATATTTCACAAAGAAGAATATTTTTATTACTAATACAAATTCTAAAAAAGCGGATTCAAGTCCCACCCTAATGTAAACAATATCATTTATGAAATGTGTTTCTATTTTGTTTAAATTATGAATACGCTCATACGCGTTGTTTGTTGTTTTTTCTGATTTATTCAACGCTGACTTTTTGTTGAGTGATTAAATTTGCAGTAAACATAAGCGACATATGATTCAAACTGATCCGAATTACGCGTTCAGTAACATGATGCTGATTGTATTCTACTGTGAATTTTGTTGAATTATTAAATGTGAACAAGAATTTTTGTGTAAGATTAAATCAAGAAAAAGTTGATTTTGCAGTTCTCTGATACACACCCAGAACAGATTCGTTGTGATATTCACATATACTATCTCATTATTCGATTGCAGTTATCTACATTTATAGTTATACCTACTATTCTAGTAAAAAGTACCAATTTTGGCCCAACCGAATTGAATTCAGTGGATTCGACCGAAGTATTTTTAAAATTCCTATCGACTTTTACAAAAATTCCTAGGGTTATTTTACAATTTTTTTGTTAACTATTTATATGCATTTAGATAAAATAAAAATGTTGGGATCTTGAATTAAAAATGAGCGTTTTTCCGAAATTTAAGGATTAATTGTACAGAAATACTTAGAAATGTAAGGGTGTCCCAAGAAGAACGCAATTCTTAAATCTGGCAACATTCGAAGTGTCATTGTTTGACATTTGAACAATTGTTATTGTTTGCTAGTAGAAGGTACGAGGTTAGTAAAAATGGAGCGCTACACGAATGAACAACGCATTCTCATTGTGAAATTGTTTTACCAAAATGGTGAAAGTTTTGCGGCTACAGTTCGCAAATTGCGATCAATTTGGGGTCACAATAATGCTCCAAAAGAGTCAACTGTAAAGAGATTAATGGATAAATTTGCCGAAACTGGGTCTGTTAGTGATGTAAAGACAACAACGCGCCATCGACCAGGTCGATCAACCGAAAATGTCGCAGCTGTACGTGATGATGTCGCTCAAACTCCATCCACCTCAATTCGACACCGAGCTCAGCAAATTGGTGTCTCCAAATCCACTTTGCAGCGAATTTTGACGAAAGATTTGCATCTTCATGCATACAAAGTTCAATTGACTCAGGAACTGAAGCCAGCTGACCATGGACAGCGAAGGGAGTTCGTTAATTGGGTATTGGAGAGACAACATAAAAAAGGCTGATTTTCATCTTGATGGCTTCGTCAATAGGCAGAATTGTCGCATTTGGGGTGAGGAAATCCTCGAGTGATTCACGAGAAGCAAATGCATCCTCAACGTGTCACTGTGTGGTGTGGTTTTTGGGCTGGAGGAATCATTGGACCTTTTTTTTATGAAAATGAGGCAGGTCAAGCGCAAACAGTCAATGGTGTTCGGTATCGTGAAATGATAACCAGTTTTTTCTTGCCTAGAATTGAAGAAATCAATGTGGAGGGCATGTGGTTCCAACAAGACGGCGCCACATGTCATACAGCCAGAGAAACAATTCAATTGCTGCATCAGTCATTTCTCGGTCGTGTTATTTCGCGTTTTGGAGATCAGAATTGGCCGCCTAGATCGTGCGATTTAACACCATTAGATTTTTTTCTTTGGGGTTTTTTGAAGTCGATGGTTTACGCGAATAAGCCGACGACGACTCAAGCCTTAAAAGAGGAAATTGGACGCTGCATTAATGAAATACCGCAGCATTCATGCAAAACGGTCATTGAAAATTTCATTAAAAGATCGCGTGCATGCCAGCAAAGCCGCGGCGGCCATCTGCACGATATATTGTTCCATACATAACCTCATTCTGTCTACTTTACGATATAATAAAGTTTCACGATTTTTTTTTAAATATCTGTGTTTTATTTAAAATTTAAAAATTGCGTTCTTCTTGGGACGCCCTTTATCATTGAAAGTATTGTCCATCGCTGATCACAACTCTTTCTTATTTTTCTGGCAATTTTTGGATACTAGCTCGGAAGAATGACTCGTCTTTTGAGGCAATCTAATCATCGATCCTTTTGTTTTTGCATTGTTTATATGAAGTGAACTTCTGCTGGGAAAGGCTGTGTCATCGACTGGAAGAGTAGTACTCGCACCTTCCGAGTAGTACTGCGATGTCTTGAGAATACGGCGGGTGGGGTAGGACTTCCCATTTCAGCGTTTCTACGTTGGCTACCCAAGCCTTGTCATGCTGCAAAATCACTTTGTCGCGCCTTTCTTCGTATTCCAGCCGTTCTTCTTGCAGAGCATAAGGTTGATGCCATGAATATTGGTTGATGGCTGTCGGAGCAAAACCCATAACTTTTTGCGTCTGACGTTGTCTGCACCCACTTTTCATCGCCAGTCACAATGCGATGCCCTTCCTCTTTGGTGTACGAGGAGCTGTTCACAAAATCGCCTTTCGATGTCGAGCGGCTTTATCTTGTTAAGCAGCCAGTTTCCTTGGTTTTAAATCAATCCCATGGCTTTTGCTGACTGTCGACTCATCCACTCACAATGATTTTGACAACTGCTGAAGGGTTTGGAGTTCGACCACATAGAGCAATGATTCCAATTCTTCGCCTTTAAGCTTTTTGGATTGACTCGGCCGTTCCTTGTCTTCGAGTTCAAAATTACCACTTTTAAAACGACCAAACCATATCCATCCTGATTGTTCAGATAGAGCATGCTCGCCCTTAACACCGTTGATGAACCTCGGCCGCACTTTTCTTCATATTAAAGTAATACAGAAGAACTCTCCGCAAAACACTTTGTCTGGTACGAAATTCGATATCTTGGATGCAATATTTAGTAGTTTAGTTGTTTGCGTTTCAACCCAAATGACACAAACTGCCAAAGACGCTCATTCACAATAGCTTTTAGCAGCTGTTCACAAAATCGCCTTTCGATGTCGAGCGGCTTTATCTTGTTTAGCAGCCAGTTTCCTTGGTTTTAAATCAATCCCATGGCTTTTGCTGACTGTCGACTCATCCACTCACAATGATTTTGACAACTGCTGAAGCGTTTGGAGTTCGACCACATAGAGCAATGATTCCAATTCTTCGCCTTTAAGCTTTTTGGATTGACTCGGCCGTTCCTTGTCTTCGAGTTCAAAATTACCACTTTTAAAACGACCAAACCATATCCATCCTGATTGTTCAGATAGAGCATGCTCGCCCTTAACACCGTTGATGAACCTCGGCCGCACTTTTCTTCATATTAAAGTAATACAGAAGAACTCTCCGCAAAACACTTTGTCTGGTACGAAATTCGATATCTTGGATGCAATATTTAGTAGTTTAGTTGTTTGCGTTTCAACCCAAATGACACAAACTGCCAAAGACGCTCATTCACAATAGCTTTTAGTGGCGAGACATTGGAAACTGGAATATTGGTTCTTATACTAGTGACGGCCTCTTGCGTAAAATGCTCGTTATTAATTCAAGGTCCCAAAATATTACAAAATTTAACAAAAATTAAGATAAATATTTATTAAATAATTTTTCTCAACAAAACATTGGATTCTTAAGACTTTTTTATAGAGAAATCTCATATTCTGAGAACATTTTCTTAGAAAAAATCACCGAATTTTGAGAAATTTTTCCTGCAGAAAGAAATACCTATGATTACTTTTTTAAGAAAATCCCTTAAATCTAAGGACTGTTCTTTCAGAAAAAGTTTCAGACTTGATGACGTTTTCTATAAAAAAACCCTCAAATTGTAAGTTTTTTTTTTCTATAAAGAAACTCTCAGATTCTAGGTACCTTTTGCTACAAAAAACTCAAATTCTAAGACATTTTCTGGGCATTTTTGTGAAGGATAAAGCTGTCAGAATCTGAGGCATTTTCTGAAGGTAAAAGTGACAATAGAATGTTTTAACTATTCAAAAGATTTCATTATGAACACCAAAGGCTTTAAACTTGAATGTATCTAGTACGACCACTTTACTTTTACAAAATCTATGTTGTGGCTCCGGTTTTTCGGTAGAGAATGAATTCTGTTAAAAATCTTTAACCGAGAATAATTTTGTAAAGGTGAAAATTGATGAAGATTTAATATTGACACTGAAAGTGATATCGCGAATATTAAAGTAATATTTAAGACACACTAAAAATTGACACAATGAACTTCTCAAATCTTAAATGAAACCTAGAAAGAGGCATCTGTGCGCAGAGCTTCAAAGGAATTATTTCCCAAACTATTTTTTTAATTGAATTTATATTTTGGAATGAATTTCCTGGCTAAACTTAATGATATGAATGAATGCCTTTTTCGATATATCTTCAAGGATTCATTAATTTTTTTAACTCCTTTATACAATTTAATGCATTTATTGACCAAGGAATTCACTAAAATTGGTCAAAAAAATCATTCCCTAAGAAATAAATTGTAAATTTTATTATTGTCATAGATGTAAAGTCATGTTAAATTCTTTTGGACATTAATTTAGGGAATTAAAAAAAAGTTTATTCCCTCAGCGAATTAAACCAAAAATTTAATTCCCTCAGAGAATTAAGTCCACATGTGAAAGAATTCAATAAGAATTCATTCAGTAGAAAATTAATTTCTTAACCAATTAAGTGGATTTCAATATTTTCGTTAGTAAATAAATTCTTAGCGTTTTGGTCGCTAAGTTTTTATTTCTTTGACTTTATTCACAGGAATTAAACCACTTAAAAAGTGGGGAAAGAAGCGCCAATGATTTTCGGTTATAAATAAATTAAAAGGACGATTTTTTCTGGAGAAGGGAAAAGATAATGAAATGAATACAATCAATGTTGAAATTGAAAACTTAGAAAATTTGATTTGAAAACTGTATTAAAAGTTGGACTTTAAAATAAGTGCATTTTGACTCATGCTTTTCCACACTAGCTATAATTTATAATCAAAACGCACAAAATGCAGACGCTTAAAAAAAAATACTCATAAAATTTTTAATGGAAATTTGAGGAATTATATTTAAAGATTTAATTATAAATTAAATGCATATCTGTATACGTAATTATGTATGATAATGTACATAAACTTAAACACCAATTAATCATATTGTGTTTACAAGAGTGACACTTGTTAAAATATATATATATTTTTAATAATATATAGTAAATAAAGTTTATACTTAGTATGTGTTTGAGTGGTTGTTAAATTAGTTACATTTGCTCCGAAGCCCTCTAAGAGGTCGAAAATTTCAGCTAAATAGATGAATTCTATCAATTTCCGTTTTTTTACATGTTTTTTAAATTTTTAAATTTTAATTTGAAAATTTTGTCAAACAAAATTACAAGAAATTTAAATATTTTGTTTTTTTATAAATTTTATAATATGATAGTTGAGGATTAAAAATAAAAAAAATGATGATTCACATAGTTCCTAAAGAATTCAATCTTTCATTCGATTTTCAATTCCGATTAAGTTTTGAATGGGAATAAATTCCTAGTTCGTCTCAATGAGCTAGAACATACTCGACTAATATTTAAGCCGCACAATTTTTGTTCTTTTCAAAACACACAAGAATGATTCATCTGGCATAAAATGTATACGTATACATAGCTTTGTGTGTGTGTGCTTCAGAGAACTGCATTTGCTGATTGCAAAACGTTCATACGCAATCAACACAAGAATAAATATGTGTTTGCGTTCAAACGCTGAATATACTCCAACACACATATTTGTTGATGATTTTGAATCAATCAAACGACGTGCAAATTGTTTTGTCACTGATTTATAATCATCGGTCGTTGTTAAACTATTGATTTTATTCTGTTCATTCGAGCCAACAATAATTATTTTGATGTAGAATAAATCAGAAAAAACAACGTGTATGAGTGTAATCATAATTAAAACAAAATAGTTTCTTATCTATAAAAAGGGGGTGGTTTTGTAGAAACACATTTCATAAATGTTATATGTATATTAGGGTGGGTCTAAAATACGTTTTCTAAGAATTTTTATTAGGAATACCAAAAATATTGTTCTCTGTGAATTTTTTTTTTTTTAATTTAGGTAGATGTCGACCTAAATTAATTGGAATTTTTATTAGTAATAAAAATATTCTTCTTTGTGAAATATAAATATTTTTTTGGGAAAAAAATTTAGGTCAATATCTCAGGCTCGCCCAATCCGGTTAAAGTTAAATATTGCCTAATTTTCCAATCAAAATAGATGAAAAAAAATTTAGACAATATTTAAAGTTTTCCGGATTAGGCAATCCTGAGATATCGACCTAAATTTTTTTTTTCCAAAAAAATATTTATATTTCACAAAGAAGAATATTTTTATTACTAATAAAAATTCTAAAAAAGCGGATTTAAGTCCCACCCTAATGTAAACAACATCATTTATGAAATGTGTTTCTATTTTGTTTTAATTATGAATACACTCATACGCGTTGTTTGTTGTTTTTTCTGACTTTTTGTTGAGTGATTAAATTTGCAGTAAACATAATCGACATATGATTCAAACTGATCCGAATTACGCGTTCAGTAACATGATGCTGATATTATTCTACAGTGAATTTTGTTGAATTATTAAATGCGAACAAGAATTTTTGTGTATGATTAAATTAAGAAAAAAGTTGATTTTGCAGTTCTCTGGTGTGCTTGTGTTTTTCGTATGCATTTAACATTCAGAGTTTTTTAAAAGTGTGCATGTATTGGTTTTGTGCTGCTAATGCGGGGTAGAAGCTGGTTGAAACTTTACGCCACCAAAAAACCATTCTCTTCACCTCACTTGCCAACAAGCTGGCATGTTATTGCAAGCATAATTGTTCTCGTTTGTTCTAGCTCAATCAATTTAATTTTAAAAAACTTCATTCGTTTTTAATTATTCGATTTGTCAATCACTGAATTCATCATTGGAAATTCAATCGCTTTGCAAAATTTGGATTTATTTTTCATTCGATTTTGGTTTCTTCGAATGAGTAATTTGGGAATGACATAACTACGATATTAGTTTTAATTAATTTGTTTTTTTTTTACAATAATAAAAAAAAAACAAAATTAAAAAATAATCAAAAATAAAAAAAAAAATTACCAAAATTGAAAAGATCACCAAAATTAAAAAAAAATCACCAAAATCGGAAAAATTCGGCAAAATTGAAGAACTCCCAAAATAAAGAAATTGGTAAAATTCGAAAAAAATTACTCAAATTTAAAAAATTGCCAAAACTAAAAAATCGCCAGAATTGGAATAATCGTTAAAATTTAAGAAATCGCTATTAATTGTAAAATTCGCTGAAGTTGTGGAAAAATCACTTAAATTAAAAAAAAAGCCAAAAAGAAAAAAATTGAAAATGAAATTTAAAAAAATTCACCAATATTTAAAAAGTCGCTTATAAATATAAATATTGCTAAAATTGAAAAAAATCCCTCAATTAAAAAATCGCTAGAAATTGTTAAACTCACTTAAATTTAAAAAAGGCAAAAATGAAAAATTCGAAAAAACGCTCAAATTGAAAAAAAAAAAATCACCAAATTTTGAAAAGTTTCCAACACCAAAAATACGCTAGAATTAAAAAACCACCAAAATTAAATTATCGTTAATATTTTATAATGTGATAGTTGGGGATTAAAAATTAAAAAAAAATTGATGATTCCCAAAGTTCCTAAATAATTCAATCCTTCATTCGATTTTCAAATCCGATTTACATTTGAATGGGAATGAATTCTTAGTTCGTCTCAATCGATTTAATTTTAAAAGACTTAATTAATTCATTTGTCATCATTCCATTTGTCAAAATAAAACAAATAATCAGAAATTAAAAAAAGTCACCAAGATTGGAAATATCACTAAAATTAAAAAAATCACCAAAATCGGAAAAATTCGCCAAAATTAAAGAATTCCCAAAATAAAGAAATTGGAAAAAATCGCTCAAATTGAAAAAAAACGCCAAAATTAAAAAAGTCGCCAAAAGTAAAAAAATTGCCAAAATTAAATAATTCGCAAAATAAAGAAATTGCTAAAATTGGAAAAATCGTTAACATTTGAAAAAACCGCTAATAATTGTAGAAATCGCTAAAACTGGGGAAAAATCACTCAAATTTAAAAAAGCCAAAAATGAAAAATTAGAAATAAACACTAAAATTGAAAAAATCAACAAAATTAAAAAAATCGCTCAATTGAAAAAAATCGTCAAAATTGGAAAAATAGTTAAACTTGGAAAAATCGCTAAAAATTGTAGAACTCACTTAAAAAAAGGCAAAATTGAAAAATTCCAAAAAACACTTCAATTAAAAAATCACAAAAATTTAAAAAGTCTCCAATACCGAAAATACGCTATTATTTAAAAACCCACCAAAATACCAAAATTAAAAATCGTTATTATTAAAAAAATATTTCAAAATTAAAAAAAAAAACACCAAAAATTCAAAAAATTTAACTGAATTGAAACGCTTTAAAGCAATTTAATTAGCCCATATTTCGAAAACTAAAAGCGCTAAAGCAAAACTTTCTGCACCAGAGGTCTCAAGTTTTGAATTACTTGGCAATATTTTAGATCGCATATATCTCGAGAACTCTTTATTACAACCTTTTTTTTAAATTTTGGCATTTTTTTTTACTTTTTTAATTTATTTTTTCAAATTAATGATTTTTAACTGTGAATTCAATAATTGCGTTTTGTTGTTTTCTGCTTGTATTTGTAAGAAATTTACTATAATAAAGTAACATTATTGTTAATTTTTACAATTTTTTTAAATGGAAAATGTCATTCCCAAATCGCCCAATCACACGAAACAAAATTAAATAAAAATTTATCCCAAATTTGTAAATCAATTGAATAAAAATCAATTGAATTCCCGACGAATGATTGATTGATTGAATTCCCAATGAGTTGGAAATCGAACGAATTTCTAACGATTGAATTCAATGATTGGTAAAATCGAATGAAATAAATTGATTGAATTCCTTAAATGTGAATTCGATCTAATGGATTTCAAAGAATGGATTCTCCCGAATGTTTAAAAAGGGAATTCATTCCAAATAGATTTCAATATTAGATGTGATTTATGCTGATAAATTTACTTTATTTTTTAATAATTCGTCTTGCTAAAAATTAATTAACCTTTGGTCTATAAATTCCCAGTAAAATAATTTAAAAATCTAAGGACCACAATGTATTGTTGGGAGCAGCGAAAATAAACAGTGCAATTTAAGAACCTCTCTAAATGTATAAGTTATTAAAAATTTAAATAAAAATTTTTGTTAATTGCATTTTTTACATGAACACCTACAATATTCATATGTAGACATTTTTTTTATATATTTTTAAAACCCTTTCAAAGGTATACATGTGGCAATGTATATAACATTTGCATCAGCGTTTTATTTATTTTATGTGAATGGTTTTTTATATTAAATTGTTAATGTGTAAAAAATATGTGTAATGCTTAGGATATTCACAGTTTAACCAAAAAGATGATTATTTCTAAATTACATGATGGCGCCCAACTAAAAGTATACCAGAATCATTTTAACTGTACACAGAAAAAATTAATATCAATTATTTAATTCAATTAAAATATTTATAAATACAATTTAAAATTTAATTAAATTTAGACCAGCAAAAGAATTTGTTATATCAATTAATTTTGTTTGCTAAAATGAATTGAAACTTTTCAATTATTCATATCATCAATCTTCAACATTTTCAATTAAAGTTTTAATTATATCAATTTAAACTTTTATTAAAGTTCTAACCAAATTCAATTCAAATTTTAATCAAATTTGTAATTGAAATTCCAGCATCAAATCAATTAAAATTTTAATAAAATTTTTGATTTAAACTCCAGATTCAAATTAATTAAAATTTTAATCAAATTTTCAATGTTATTTTTTCAAATATACATATGATTGTGTGTATGTAATTCATCAACACAAAAATTTTTTATAGTACTTTTGAGGTCACACATTTCGGCCTCTATTTCGCGTTCAATGTTGGCTCTGAGTTCTTCCAACGTCGTCGGCTTGTTGGCATAGACCAATGATTTTACGTAGATCCCCAAGTCCGTGGTTCTCAATTCGGGCCAAATTGAATCGGTAATCATGGCGCGATAACGATCGCCATTCACAGTAATGTGACGATCGTTATTGTCGACAAAAAAATATGGCCCAATGACGCCGCCGGCATGCAAAACGCACCAGTTATTTTTTGTTGATGAAGTGGCGATTCATGAAGTACATTTAGATTTTCACCAAACCAATAAGGCATATTTTGCCTATTGACGAACGCATTGAGCTAAAAATGAGCTTCGCCACTGAAGATGATTTTGCGATGAAATTCATCATCTTGGCGCATCTTCTCCAGAGCCCAATCGGAGAACGTACGTCGCGTCAAAAGGTCCATCGGCTTCAATTCTTGAGTCAGCTTGATCTTGTATGGGTGTAAACCAAGATCTTTACGCAAAATTCGCCATAAAGTGGTCTTGGCGATGTCCAGTTCTTGAGAACGCCGCGGAATCAACTGATTTGGATCGTTTGCTACGGACGCCTGAACGGCAGCACCAACCCGTTGTCTCACTGGCACGTCAGCATCACACAATTAACTTGTTACTGCTTGTCTAATAAGGCTAGAATAACGCTCTTAAAGTTGCGGTTACCAACTCCGAATTTCGGTAGTACATTTTTATAATTTGCATACGTTGTTCGTTCGTATAATTTACCAGGATGAAAATTTTGAGTTTTCTGAAAAAAGGAAAGTAACAGTTAGGTGATCAGTACCTATTGGAAAACCCTTTATAAACAAAAAAAAAAAAAGGGTACACATAAAAAAATTACAAAATTCTGTTTGTTATATTGAACATCTCTCATAGAACATTTTTGTAAATATTTTTTAAAAAGGCACCAACAATGGAATTTGTAAATACAAAAAACTTTTGGTTATTTTTTTCTAACTTAAATTTTTATTTTCAAAGAATTTTTATATGAAAAATAACATTTTACAAACATTTCAAAAAAAAAATTGTTAAAAATTAAATTTGAATTTTAACAAAATTTTTTAATTACTTAAAATTTTTTTGATACTTTTTTCTGTGTATATTTTACATCGACAAAGCTGGGAATAAGTTATTTTAGATTTTGCTGTAAAAAAATATAATTAAAAAAAACACGATCAGTATATTTCAGAGCGCTCAGAAGATACAAAAATGCGGAAACATGAAGTCCTTTTAAATGTTTAATCTTTTTATTTGGTAAATTTGAATATTTTGATATCAAAATTCCTCCAAAATCTAAAAAAATACAATGAATAATTTCAGCAGTAAACACTTAATTCTTTTATCACAGGAATGCATCATAACTTATGACAAGCCCTCAAAAATTGTGAGGTCCTTTAACATTTACAATTTACGCAAATTTTTGTATATACATGTACATACAATATAATATTTAAATGTAATATGTATTACATGTTAATTTGTATGTTGTGTACATATATTAAATATTTTTTTTTACAATTTCATTCATGCACTTATATGTTAGTCCTTGCACGTAGAGAAGAATAATATACATACATACGTACATATCCCAATAAACAATATAGCAATCAAACTGCAATACAACTTGAGAATAAGCCTATATTATTAGTGTGTTTTAAGCTTATTATAATGTTTATAAAATGTGAATTCACAAGCAATATTTAACAATGCTTGAGAAAAGATTATTATACATAACTTTTTCTAAAGTAGGCTATAAACAACATACACATTGAAATAGAAATATTTTTCAATACATTCTAGTCTTGTTGTCTTTGTTCTACGCTTATAATGCATAGAACAAGTGCCATTACTTTTTCTTTGAATTTGTCAAACGTGTTTTGCGTGCACATTTAGTTGTAAATTGTATATAGTGAACGTGCAATTGCATATTAAATTTAATTATTTTTATTTATGGTTAAAATTAATTATTATTGTTTATATTTAAAATGAATTAGTATTTTTTATATTAAAAATGAGTTATTATTATTTATTTTTAAAATTAAAATAAAAAATAAATTAAATTAAAGAAAATAATTATGATTTCTCTTTTTCAACTATTAATAATATATTATTTTTGTAAGCTTATTCTACAATTGCAAGAATAAGCTTATAGTAATCATACACACATAATATTTTCACGAGGGTTCCGTTTTGATTTTTCTACAATTGTTATGATAGCCTTTTTCAATATATTCTCAAGTCTTTTTCAAGTTTAAGGCTTGTGTTTGTAAGCTTATAATAATATTTTTCTCAAGTCATTTGGTATGTTGGGATATTATATATTTTTTCTATACATATAAAATATATTCATATAAATATGTAAAATACATTCATTACAAATTCGCTTCATTAACTAAAGTAAATTTTTGGAAAAAAATAAATAAAAGTAAAATAACTGAGGTGCGAATAAATTAATTAAAAAATATTTATTAAAGGGTCCTTCAAAAACAAAAGTATAAATTAAGAAAGCTAGCAGACCTATTTATAGTCCAAATGTATGAATTTATTTCCGAATTATTCCTAACAAACCTTTCTTTTTATTTTGTTACATACACTTTGTTATATTTTATATTTATACTTAGTATGTATTTCCAAAACAGATTAAAAAGGTGCTTTTAATCCTTCAATTACTTTATGGACTTTTGTCGCAGTAATATGTACATTGCTCGAAGGAATTTTATATTAAAATATAAAGATTGTAATAACATACACTTACAAAAATATATTCATATAAAAGCGCATTAGAGCGGCATTTTTTTGTATAGAGAAAAATGCTTTTCTTACGATTTTCATTTATTGTGTGTAATTTTTTAGTACATACTGCGCTAAAAAAAGACATAAACTAAAAATTAATCCAAAATTTCCTTAAAAATAGTTTAAAAATTTCCTTCAATTTAAGTTAAATTTTATTTAATCTTAAAATAATTTTCTTTAAATGCATAAAAATTCCTGTTTGAGGAAAAACAAAATAGTTTATATACTGAGAAATAGTTCATATCTTTCCTAATGTTCCTATATTTGGACATAATTTACTCCCATTTAGTTCAAAAAATGTGTCTAACTTAAAATAAAAAAGTAGTTGAATTGAATGTTAATATAGTTTATATACTCAGATATAGTTCATATCTTTCTTAACTAATATTTCTTTATTTCAGGAGTAAAAACAAATTGAGTAAAAATTTATCAATTTTTAAGAAAAAAGTAAGTAAGTAAAAAGTAAGAAAATTGCATACTAAAATATAATAAAACTAGTTAAAAAAAAAAATTAGAACATAATTAATGTGTCTAACTAAAAATGAAAAAGTACTTGAACTTAATGTGTATTCATTTTTTTTTTTGCTAGAAGTAAAATGAACTAAATCTTAGAAAGCCATTTCTAAATTCAGTTTTAAGTCACCCACATTCTATTTTCTAAGAATTGTTTTCTAAAAATTAGTTCAGGCAATTAACGACAAAAAGTAATAAATTTTTTCCTTTTTTTTATAAATTTCTTTTTGGTTTTAGAAACTGATGAACTATTTCTAGGCAACATTTTCGCAACTTAGTTCAGATAAATTTTAATAAAATATTGTTTTTTTCAAGTAAAAGTTTTCCAATTTCTGGAAAGAATATCCTTAGGTATAGAATTTTTTTCCTAAAAATTTCTTTAGATAAATTAAAATCAAATTAAAAAAATTTTCCTTAAATCGAGGACAAATTTAGTTTTTGTTGGAAAACAAATAAATAAATTTTATTTTCAATATTTAAAAAAAAAAAATAAATGAATAAAAAACAAACTAGTTAATTTTCCTAATTTTAAGGAAAAACTATTATTAAAGGACACAAATTAAAGTATCCATTAAAAAGAATTATCGTGCATTATTGTAATTTTTGGTTTGTGATCTTAACAGTCTTAAATATTGAACTTAAAGTAGCTTAAAATATATTTTAAAATTTTGTTAGCAAAATGTAAAAAATTTCGAATTTGAGCTTTTATGTAATAATTTTGTTTGCTGACTACAATACAAAATATCGCAGGCACATTTTTTATATTCCGGCATAATGGCTTTACTATAATTGACATTTTTTAGAAACAAATTTTACTTAAAATTTGGTTAAAATTTCTAAATTATAGAAAAGTTTTTCTATTGAGAACTAATTTTTTATTAGAAAACAGTAGCATTTCCTAGTTTATATATCATCTCAAATTTTACTGTTAGTTAGGAAATGTTTCCTTGAATTTAATAAAAATTTTATTTTATTTAAGTTCATTTGACTTTTTTTTACTAAAAACTAGGACTTAACTGCCTAAAAATTAGAAAATATTTTCTACTTTCAAGTTAAATAGCACTTCTTTTAAGTGAAAATTATCCTTAAATTTTATAAAAATTTTCTAATAAATATGAAACTGTTTCTATGGTAAAAGTAATATATTTTACCATATATTTTAAAGTACTTTACACTCATTGTGTAAGTATTCTCCCACTTTCGGAGGACTTTTGCTTTGTGAGGACACTGCTCTTAACAAGCTTTTTGCTATACATTTGTCTTAAAATTAAATTGAATTATACTAAACTCATGTATTTATAATATAAAGTAAATTTCGTTAGCAAAAAGTAAAAAAAATTAAAAAATGTACTGCAGGATATCCTGAAACGTAATAATTTGTAACAAAGTCAGATCTTTTTTGTAGTTACTAAATAGTTCTCCTTCGAGCTACAAAGAGGGACGCCCTAAGTGACACACGGCATCTAAGGAACACTGGGGGTCCTTTGTCTTCTTAAATTAACTTATTTAAGGGAAATGTTGCAAAAGTGTAAAATATCTCAGTTACATTTTTTGCTATTATTGGAAATGGAAAAAGGTAATAGGTTTATTTTATGGCATTTTTAGCTTAAACTTTAATTGACATATACAAATTTTAACTTTTTTTTATTATAAAGTGAAAAAAAAAATAGATCGATAAAGTTTAATAGGCGCAACGTCAGTTATAGGAATGTCATTATGACGTAATATATATTAAATGTGCTGGCGATATTTTGAATTGTAGTCAGCAAACAAAATTTTTACATAAAACGCAAATTCGATATTTTTTTTTACCTTTTCCTAACAAAATTTTAAAAATATATTTTAAGCTACTTTAAGTTCAATATTTAAGACTGTTAAGATTAGCCACCTCTAATGTGAGCGTTTTTTAACTCACGCTCATGTACGATCACTTACCAAAAATTACAATCATACACGATATTTTTTTTTTAAGGAAACTTTAATATGTTTCCTTAAATAATATTTTTTAAAATTAGGAAAATTAACTAGTTTGTTTTTATTGTTTTTTTATGAAAAAAAAAAATATTGAAAATAAGAAACGTTTTCCCACTTCTTTGATTTAAGAAAAAATTTACTAAATTTTTTTATATTACCAGAGGAAAATTTTAGGAAAAAAAATCCTATACCTGAGGTTATTATTTCTCAGCAATAAGAAAACTTTTACTTGAAAAAAAATAATATTTTATTAAAATATTTTAAAATTTAGCTGAACTAAATTGCATGAACATTTTTCCAAGAAATAGTTCATCAGTTTTTAAAATCAAATAAATTTTTATTATTACATAGGAAAAAATTTATTACTTTTTGTTATTAATTGCCTGAACTAGTTTTTAGAAAAAAAAATTAGAAGGTGGTAGACTTAAAAACTGAAATGGCTTTTTAAAATTTAGTTAATTTTACTACTCGCTAAAAAAATGAACCAACATTAAGTTCAAGTTCTTTCTCATTTTAAGTTAGACACATTTTTTTGAACTAAACAGAAGTAAATTATGTTTTAAATTTTTTTGAACTTAACTTAGTTTTATTATATTTTAGTATGCAAATTTCTTAAAACTAAGATGTTTTGCTTAAAATTTTATAAACTATTTCCTTTTTACCTAAACTTTGGAATTTTTAAGAAAATTTTTCCAAGTTTTAATAAAATTTGATTTAAATTGTGGAAAAATTTTAAACTATTTAAAAGGAAATTTTGAATTAATTATTAGTTCGTCTTTTTTTTTTTGAGTGTAGTAAAAATATATAGAAAAAATGTAAAAATTTTTAAAGAAAAATAGCAATAACAAAATCAGCAAAAAAAAGTAAATTTGTCTTCTCTAAATATAATATTAAAAATAACTGCTTTTTAAAAACCCAGTAACTGATTTAAAATACAGTACTTTTCGTTAGTTTTTTTTTTTTAATATTTGCAAAACTTCCAAAAGATAAGCTATTTGACGACACTCAATTAAAATGCCAACTTGAATATCCTTAATAATAAATTATGTATTCTGCAAAAATTCAAATGAAATCTTTATACATAAATGTCCTGCATATAGAAAAACCAAGATAATCAATATTATATTAAAAATATATAATAAAATAACATGTCTGTGCATGCATACACGTATGTTGTATGCTTTATTTTACAAAAGATTAATATTAAAATAGCCTGGAGGTTAAGATTAAAAAATTAAATTAATTTTATAATCGATACATATTTTAATATACAGCTAAAATAAAAAAGAAAACATAATCTATGTATGTAACAACGCTTTACTAAAGCTAATAATAAATTTAAATTCTTTTTTAAACTTAAGATTTTATTTAAATGTAAATAGGTCAACAAAATAAATATGGGAAAAACTGATATTTAAATACAAAAATTTGAAAAATTATTTAAGGATGCAGTAAAATATACCAGAGGGTCAATTCTCGTTCTGTGAAAAGATGAAATGAAAAGTTTTTTTCACGTTTTCATAGTACTTTTGATTCGCGTTCTGCGAAAAAATGTAAAGAAATATCAAAACGTTTTCATATGAAAAAAAAGTGGAACGAAACAAGATTTTTTCACGATTGCACAGCACTGGCGATTCTTGTTTTGTGTAACAGTGCAAACAACTGTCAAAATATTTTCATATGAAAAAATTGTTTACACAGACTATTTATAAGTGAAATAAACATGGAGAAGATTGTAAGAGGAAAGCGTGCCAGCGAAAGCCAAAAGGCGTATTTAATTAATTATTAAGAAAAGCATGTGGACATTGCAAACGATAAGTAAGTAGCTTAATTACCATATTACACTTTTATTAATCCCATACAGATTTGTAACTGCAAATGGTGCCAAATTTAGAGACGAAAAGTGTAACGAATTAGCGGCGAGCCTTAACAGTTTTAGTGAGACCCAAAAGGATAGTGAAAAATGGCAACAGTATGGCATATTTATTTATAGTTTATTTATATTCTTTATGAATTTTTTTTTTTCTTTAAGTAATATTAGACTTTATACGCGCACCAAATATAGTTCACTTAAAGTAAGCCGATATAAATCCATGAAGTGCTTGTCGGTTGTCATTTCGAATGGATTGTGGTCAGCACGAAGTATGCGTCTCTCTCAAAAAATTCCTATAAATTATTAAATTATTTACTGCAATGAAATGCTTGTAACATCATTGTCTTATCTTTGTTCATCCGGAATTCTTTGAATAATATCCAATAATACAATTAATCCAGATATTTTTATATAATTATTTAAAATAAATTTTACGAACTTAATTCACTTTTGTTTACGTTTTTCTCTGTTTTGACATTTGCTTTAAATTTTGGATAACACAGTTACAAAATTTTCATGGGTACAGTGCGAATGAAACATTTTTTTCATAATACATACAGGAATCGCAATTTATGTATTTGTGAAAAGTTCGAGTGAAAAGTGCTTATGAAAACGAAAATGAAAAGTTTTTTTTCACTTCACATTATCACAGAACGAGAATTGACCCTCAGGTATACATATCGAGAACCCAAAAAAAATATTCTCATTTCACTGGAGTAAAGTCTTTAAATTTGACTAAGGCTTCTGTGAGTTATGAGAATGTTTTAAAAATGTTGCAATTTTTAGACAAATTTTCAAAATTAAAGTATTAAACAGAGTTGCTAAAATTTTTATTTCACTATAACGACGATTTTCTGTTGGGTTTTATTTTTTGTTAGCACACTTAAACATAGTACACGTTTTTTACCATAAATGACGCCCAACGTGGTGCATCACTTGCAATATTTGGTTTTAATTAAATAGTAATGCTGAAAAATCTCAAGCTTTAAACATATTTAGATCTGCGATTTTATATAAAAAATTTCAAGTCGGAAGGTTGTGGGATGAAGTGAAAATTTAAATATTATCTCACATTGTTAATTTTTCAGAAGTTCAAACTACACTCAAAATGTTTGTGGATAATATATGCTCCCTTATCAAAAATATTTTTTAATATGGTATGAGATATAATTAATGAGGATCGCCGAGGTTCTTATGGATGACCCAATCATAAAGGTCGCGGATAGGATGCTACCAGAACAGATTTTGGTCAGGTACTTTGACGCTGGCTTTTGACAGGAGCATGTGGACCAACCGGACTTGGGAACCTGAAGTTGGGGCCCAGTTGTGGTTCACAAATGGCCCGAAACACCTGAATATCTATCCATTTTCCAGGCGGAAATTTACGCCATATGTGTGTGTATAGAGGAATGCCTACGGAGGCGTGTGGTCAGATCTCGTGTCTATATTCTCTCTGACAGTCTGGCGGCACTCAGGGCTCTAATGTCCCACTAGGTGCCATCTAAACTTGTCATGGAATGTATAACGGCTCTCAACCGACTCGTAGGAGCAACTTCCTTACCCCTGCAAGGTTTCTGGGCTATGAGGTGCATGAGGGAGGGCAGATTGTCTGGTCAACCGTGGCGCCCGTCGGCCTTTTTGCGGGGTGTCCATCAAGGAGAAGCTCAGGATGTGGAGAGAGTCAACATTTTACGATTATTGGCCAGCGACAGGCCAAGAGATTTATATCTATGCCCAGTGGTGGGTCTGGGTGACTATTAGCCCTTGCTCGAAGGGACCTAAAAACCCTGACTTGATATTATACTGGGCATTGCGACCTTAAGTACCATAGGCACAAGAAGGGTCAATCGGACAATGAGTTGTGCAGGTTTTGCGGGTTGAAATCGGAGACGTCAGAGCATGTTCTCTGTGATTGTCCTGGGCTTTGTGTCAGGAGGATCAGGTTTTTAGGTGACCGTTTCTTGTCGCGTTCCAATATTTGGAACACTTGACCCGGAAAGGTTCTTGGCTTCATCAATAGCTTGAACCTTAAGGGTTGTTCTGGGCAGCACAAACGACTTATTATGGTCGCGGTGCGCAGTGCCATTTGAAATAAAAAAAAAGATATAATTATATATGATGTAATATATGATTCAATATTAGGAATATTTTTTGATATGGTATAAGATATAGCTATATATGATTCAATATATTGCTTTATATCAAAACACTATTTTATATGATATAAGATATGTGTAGTTATATACATATCGTTCAATATTTGCAAACAGATTTAAGGCATGTTATATATCCAGAGCATTTTTGATATGTTATAAGATATAATTAGATATAATTATATGTGGTTCCATGTCAATGGTTTTGAAGCCCAGCCAGTTAGACAACATTTTTTTATTGTGATTTTTAATTTATTTTTATTTTCTTATTATATTAATATTTTTTTTACAAAACTTTAAAGTTTTAACCCATTTCGGCATAAGAAGACCTAGAATTTTTTGTATTATATAAAATATATAATCAGATATAATTATATATGGTTCTATGTTAATGGTTACACTCAGAAAAAAAAGGTAGTAAAAAAATTTAAAAACTGGTTTCAATCCCAATTTACTATTTTTGTACTGATTTTTAGTAAAACAAAATCATGTCAATTTTCTCTTCTGCTTTTGATACAAATAATGTAAATTACTTTTGAAGTAAAATTATGGAGGTGACAAACAATTTTTAAAGGCGAAAAACTTTTTTGGATGCGACAACAAATTTTTTGGTGAAAAAAAAATTTTGAGGTGAAAAAAATTTTTGTGGTGAAAAAAAAATTTTAGTGATGAAAAATATTTGAGGTGAATACAAAATATTATTAATTTTAAGCGATTGTTGAAAAAAGTATGAAAAAATATATTATATACCAGTCGCTACTATGAAATTGTACTAAAATACACCAATTTGTATGGAAAATATAGAGGTATCTTTTCACCCATAACTTTTCAACCGCTGGACCGATTTTGCTAATTTTCAATACCAAACTGTTTGGGAGGATGTCCAATAATCTGGGTAAAAATAGGTATTCGCGTCGTTATCGCCATTTCAACAGACAGACGGACAGATAGACAAAATATACTTTATGGGGTCTTAGACCTAATTTCGACATGTTATAAACGGAATGACAAACTGATATATACCCTCACGGGCTACACTCAGAAAAAAAAGTTAGTAGAAAATTTGTAAACGGTTTTCAATTCCACTCTACTATTTTTGTACTGATTTTTAGTAAAAAATTACTATTTAGCAAATCTTTTTGCTATTTACATTTTACAAGTTACAGAATTTTTACAGAATATTTACAAATTTTTGTTGCTAATTTCAGAAATCATTTTACAAATTTTTGAAAACCGATTTGCTAAAATTAGCAAAAAAAATTACTAATTTTAAAAAAGTGGATATTGAAGGAAATGTTATTTCTAATTAAAACTTACACTTTCAAACTTAAATTGCCTTAAAATGCTACATAGATTAAAAAAGGGATCGGAAGTGAATATACCGACTCATGTCTGAAAATAGGACATCCACTTAAAAGTTTTTTTTAGTTCTAAAAATCAGCCCTAAAAACAATTAGAATTTGACCTTAAAAGTAAAAAAAAAAAATTGACCAAAATATTTTTCAAAACAGAAATTACCAAATTAAAACAAAATGATTAATTCGTTTTTTAAAAAATATGTTCAAAATTTTTGATATTCGATAAGAAAAATAAATTCAAAGCTTTGTACTAATATTAATAAAATTTAGTATTTTTTTTTTGCTGATTTTAGCAAACAGATTTTAAATTCCACTTTACAAAAAGTCTATTAAAATTTAGTAGCGGCTACTAATTTTTCTACTAATTTCATTGTACTAAACGTCAGCAGATATGTGTTGCTAAGATTAGCAAAAAATACCGCTGGGCTCAAATTAGCAGAATTTCCCGTAATAACAACAAAATTTTCAGTTGCCATTACAGCTTACAGCAATTTAGCGCTTACTAATTTGTTATACTAATTTCATTGTACTAATACTAATAAGATTTAGTAATTTTTCTTTTGCTTATTTTGGCAAACCAATTTTAATGTCCACTTTACAGAAGGTTTACTAAAATTTAGTAGCGGCTTCTAATTTTTTCTACTAATTTCATTGTACTACACGTCAGCAGACATGTGTTGCCAAAAAAATACCGCTGGGCTCAAATTAGCAAAATTTCCCATAATAACAGCGAAATTTTCAGTTGTCAATACATACTTTTTTTGGTGAGTGTACAACAGCTGTTTTCCGCCAAGACAATTTTTGTGGTAATCTTATCAATTAAAAAAAAAAATGGTTTCGGATAATTTTATGTATCAATTAAAATCTTAAATATATTGCTGGATCTAATTCGATACATAATTTTTCGGATCAAATAATATCAGCTAGATATTGAGGGAAATTAAGTTGATTTAACATTTTGGTTGTCTAGAATTTTCTACTTTTCGGCACCCATTTGGACAAAAATATAACAAAAAAAAATCACAAAAAATTATATATTGCGCCAGATATTTTTTTTGCTCGGGTAGTTATAATAAACAAAATTGTATTAAATTACCAAAATTAATTTATAACTTACTGCACACACACACACACATTCAGCTTATTTTACAAACATACGAGTCAAATACAAAAAACACAAATTACAATGTTTGTGTTCCTGTTCAAACAACTAACAAATACGAGTATTTGTATGTTTGATGGTGGTAAAATAAAATTTTTATAGTTGACAAATATTTGTAAATTTTTACACGAACTATTAACATTTGATAAGTAAATGCCATAAAACTATATATGTACATACATACAGATAAATATCTTTTAGTTTTTCAATTAAGTAGACAGACATACTTTCCAAAAAATAAACACAAAATCACTGATGTTTCAAAATGTGTTTTTGAATGGGTTTGTTGTTCGTACCGTTCGACAACTTCTTTATACTGACGCTTCTGTTGATAGTTTATGAAATTCAATATCTATCTAACGTACCAAAATCAAATATAACTAACATCCCAAAAACAAATAAAATTTAAAACTCTGTCAACAAACAATTATAATGACAACAATTATAATAACAACAACATGGATGGAATAAGGGATGTCTTTTCAATAACATCGGATTGGTTAAAATATCGTCTTTTTGCTATACTTTTTATCAATTTGTTAATATAATTTCCAAAACATTATTTATTAATATATTTTTGTGAACAGTAAAATACTCTTTAAAACCTTTTAAACAATTTAAATAAAAAAAAAAAAGAATTTACGTTAATTAAAAGTCAAGATGCCAATAAATCCAAGTATCCTGTTAGGCCAAATATTTCAAATGCCGAAAGGCGACATGAAGCAGCCACCTAGAAACCCAAGTCTACCATCACAAATCCTAGGAGATTTGCAGAGAACATTGATGGACTAATGTATAAAGGCCCTGAAGGAATAAACTTAATAAAATCTAATATTTTCTTCATCGAAATTTTTATATTTTCTTGTTGCCTGTATAAACAATACACTCACCATAAAAAGTCTGTAATATCAACTGAAAATTTTGCTGTTATTACGGGAAATTTTGCTTATTTGAGCCCAACGGAATTTTTTAATAATCTTAGCAACACGTGTCTGCCGACGTGTACTACAATGAAATTACTAGAAAAATTAGTAGCCGCTACTAAATTTTAGAAAACTTTTTGTAAAGTGGAATTTAAAATCGGTTTGCTAAAATCAGTAAAAAATTTACTAAATATTATTAATATTAGTACAATCAAATTAGTATAAAAAATTAGTAAGCGCTACTAAATTTAAGTAAATTGCTGTAAACTCTAATGAATTCTAAAATTTAGCAAAATTTATTAAAAAAATTATTAAAATTTAGAAATTAACTCAATTATTTTTAGATACACTTGTTACACTTTAAAGCTGCTAATTTTTTTTCAAATTGTCTTACGAATTCGAATATTAAAATTTATATTTTTTTTATCGAATATTTTTTATTTATTTTTTTCAAAAAATATTTTAAAGTTAAAAAAACGAATTTATTATTTTGTTTGCTAATTTTTGTTTTAAAAATTATTTTAAGTAATTTTTTTTTGGATTTTAAGGTAAAATTTAAATTGTTTTAAGGGCTGATTTTTAGAACTCAAAAAGTTGTTAGTGCTATTCAAGTGGATGCCCTATTTTTTGGAGATGAGTCGGTTTTGTATCTTCACTTCCAATCCTTTTTTTCAACCTATGTAACATTGTAAGGCAATTTAAGTTTGTATGTATAAGTTTTAATTATTAGAAATAACATTTCCTTCAATAATTATTTTTTTTTTAAATTAGTATTTTTTTTTAAATTTGTAAAACGATTTCTGAAGTTAGCAACAAAAATTTGTAAATATTGTGTAAAATTTCTGTAATTTGTAAAACGTAAATAGAAAAAATTTTACTAAATAATAATATTTTCACTAAAAGTCAGTACAAAAATAGTTTAGTGGAATTGAAAACAGTTAACAAATTTTTCTACTAATTTTTTTTCTGAGTGTACAATTCTTTTCCGATTTGATTGAGTTATCTTCTTTACCTCTACCAACTCCCAAATCTACAAACTTCAGTGTCCGATTGACCCTTCTTGTGTCGCTGGTACATACTAGTTAAGATTCCCAAATACCTACCTAGTGTCGCCTCGCCCCTACACTAGACTGGAAATAAATCTCTCGTGGGCACTCCACATAATTGTTCAGGGCAAAGTAGGGCTGCGCAATTGTAAAGGCAGTCAGCCCTTTTTTTACCCTCATGCCCCTCTTGGTCAAGAAATCACCCTAGCGATTGCTTTTTTGATTGCGATTCCGAATGCACTTCATGACCAGTCCAGATGATACCTCATAGGTTATTAGTACCTCTTGGTAAGCATTGCGTTGCACAGACACAAATGGCGAAAATCTCCGCCTGAACAATAGAGAGCTAGTTTCTCATGGGTTAAACACGCTGGAAACCGTCTCCAAGGACTGGGATTCCTGCCCAGTAATATATCATAATGTCAAAATACTTACGACAACCAGTTTATGTAACATCCTATCCGCCAACCCTGAGATCGGGTCGTCCATAAAGATCTTAGCTATCCTTATGCGACGCCTTAGGTCGCCATTCCTCATGTTATGTATGTAAAATATGATTAGTACTCATTGCTTTTAATTAGTATCCCTTGCTTTTAATTTTTCAACTGTTGTCATATGTGGCCTTAGGACCCCAGGTCCGTTCAAAGAACCTCTAAAAGGCATAATATGTCTGGTATCCTCTTTGGACAAAGAGTCAAATTATTCATTTCATTATTCATCATATATAAGCTGCCTATTATAAATAATAAAATAAAAGCATCTTTTTATAATTTAAAAAAAATAAACTGAACTTATGGAACACGATATCATTCATGTGACTGCCGCGGCTGGTTTCACAGTAGCTTATCCTATCAATTTTCAAAGACTTTCTTGACTTATTCTGCTATTATCTCACGAATGGCTCGGACGATATTAGCCTTAAGGGTGTGGATCGTTTCTGGATTATTTGCATATCATCGATCTTTCACAGCACCGCACAAGCTCCGAGGTGGCCAATTGACATACCAAGAAACACGATTTCCGACTAGTGCGCAAAAGATCGATTGTTTGATAAGCTGTTTGACATGGTTCGCCATCCTACTGAGAATAACGATTATCAAAGTTCATATCTTCCTTTTCAGACCATAAAAAGTTTGTAATCATGGATCTGTAGCGCTCGCCGTTGGTTGAAATGGGCCGATGATGCCACCACTTCAAAATCCACACCAAGCTGTCACTCTCTGTGGAAGCATTGGCCTCTTGACAATGACTTGCAGGTTTTCCGATACCCAGATGCGGCAATTTTGTTTATTGACATAGCCGCCGAGATGAAAATGCGCCTCGTCAGAAAAGAAAAATTTTTGCCCAAATTCGATGTCCGATTGGAGCTTCTAAAAAGGCCCAAACTGGGAAGCTTTAACAAAGTGCATGGGCGTTTGACTTCAATTACTGAGTCAATTGCACTTTGTACGCAAATTATCCGAGTTTTTTGTGCAAAATCTTTATAATGGCGAGTCGATGTTCTTAAATTGAGTTGCACAGTTTCGACCACAGCAGCCACATTCTCATCGGTACGCACTGTACGAAGACAGCGACTATGAGTGTTGTCTGCTGGCAAGCCAGTCTCACGAACTTTTTACACAAACTTACGTACAGCATACGCTGTGGGTGCTTCATTTTGGACGAATCTTTTCAACAAACGCACAGTTTGGGCAACACAGCATCATTCAGTTTGGAAATAAGTTTGCAATATTACCTAACGATATTACCCAACGATTTCGAACAGAAAGAATCTATCAGTCTCAAAATAACATATGATTTAAAAAGATGCCTGTAGACAACTTCTTTTCCTGACACCATGAAAGTTGAAAGCCTGTCGCATGCATTAAGAAATAATAATGTCATCCCATCCTACGACGGAGATGGCAAGATCATCGGCGTAGCAATTGGTTCCGAAGCCCAAGTTGTTTAGACCCTCGAGTAAATCGATCGATTACCCGTGTCTATAATAATCAAAGTAATTTGCAAGAAGTTCAGCTTAATTGACGCATTCTTGTCTAATTGAATAATCACATCAAACTTCTTTCATAGCATACATAAGGGTTATCTGATGTAAAAAGGTATTCATCATTGTGTTTTTCTAGGGAAATTTCTTTAGCATCTCCAAAGAATCACAAGGTACAAGTCCATGCTCCGTTTTGGTTCTAGTCTATATTTGAAATTTAATTGATTCCTTAGTTGTGTCACCTTATCAAGGACAAAGTTTAAAAACTTAAAAACTATGTATAAATGATTCTCCTTTATATTTTTTCCAATGAATATTTTCCTTAATAACCCAATCTCATATAAACATAAAATTCCTTTTTCACAAAGGAAACAATTGAAATAGTTACATGCACATTCATACATACATATTAGCATCATCAAGTAGAAATTCAATCATTATTTACAAGAAACCTAAGGGAAAAAAGGACACTAAACATTCATGTTGTACCTTATGAAACTCGATGGAGAAATTTGTTGTCATATCTTTAAATCTTTTTGAAATTGGCATTTTGATTTGTAAAGAATTTTTATTAACAATTTTACCTTTTGATTCGGCTGTATCCAGTTTCGGCGCCCATAGGGCCAAATATTTATGTAACGCTGATATTTCCTCTCTACCTATTAGGGAACATTTTCTGGCTTAAAGAAATGAGGTGGTCGAATCTTTACTGGTTGAACTAATGGTTGTAATTAAATTGAGCCTCATTCGAAAAAGATCTACATATGAATCAAACAAGGAATAGCTTAATCAAACTTTTAAAATCGGACAGAATTTTAATTTGAATCTCATGAGTCCGGAGTTGATATTATTTTTTAACATATAGCCTGTTCCTCGATCTCGAACGAAAAACTAGTCGAACGAAAGCAAGTCGCTCGAATTCGAATCAATTTGGGTTTCTCTATTTCGAAAGATTTCGATCGACTTGACTTACGTGTCAATTTTTGTTTCTTACGCATTTACAAATCACAGAGATGCCAGATCATATATTTTGAGTATTTGTTACAAATTTCTTTCAAAGTAGCAAAAATACTACTAAACTGCTTAAAGACAAAAACAACCCTGTTTAACAGTGATCAGCTGTATATGACAAATGAAATAAAAAAAAAAACAATAAACAAATAAATTTTTTTTTGAGAATGTGTTTATTTTTGAAAATGTTTGTTATTGATTGGTTGTGAGTAAGATTGATAATCGGAAAGCTTTTCTGTTGCCTGTTGCTGTTGTATGTACGGTGCGGTCACTGCTCTTGTAAAATAAAAGATGTAAAATAAAAAAATGTAAATATGAGCTTCTTGGGCAAACGTAAGCCACAAACAACACACATACCTTTTAAAACTCAGCAACAGCGTAATAGGGGGTGAAACGGAGTTTAGTTTTCTGGTCAAATTTTCCTCCTCTGCAGAAAATTTTTTTGCTCCGAACACCAGAGTCCCTCTGGCAAAATCAGGCCTTTCTTCCATATAAAATACATGCGTCTTCGGCTGGTCCATTGTTGATTTTTTTAACTAAAATTTAAAATTCTTAATAAACCAAAATTAATTATATTATTTTGTACTTACCTTTTGTTATCCCTTGCTTTTTTTACTTCATTTTGCTATTAGAAATATCAAATATATATTTACTCGACAAAAAAATAGCAAGTGACTGATTTTGACATTTGCGTTCGAGCTGTTCGAAATAGAGAAACCAAATTTTGTATGAAAACAGTTACGTTTTCAATCGACTTGTCGTTCGAGTCATCGTTCGCATAGAAAGAGTTAGTGAAACCCAAATCAGTTTTCTTTCGACTAGAAAGCGAACGAACGTGTTCTTTCGAAATAGAGAAACAGGCTAATAGTGCATTTATAAATGTGTATAAATTATCCATAAACAAACAATGCAAAAAAAGAATAAAACAACATGTGTCTAGAAGCACAAAACAATTTTAGAACAAACTCAAACATACAAGAGTATGTAAATGTTTTATGTGAATGCACTTTAAGGGCTGACCACAAACAATATCCATAACAATAGGATCGAAAGAAATAAAGGGTGATTTTTTGCTATTCGGATTTTCAGTTTAAATTATTTCAGTGTAAAAAACGATTCGTTACATGTGGCAATGCCAAAAATGCTCAGTAAGGTTTGCCATTTCACCATGAATAGACTAACAAACGAACAACGCTTGCAAATCATTAAATTTTATTAATAAAATTCTCGCTGTGTCAGAAATATGTTTCTATCAAAAAATTGTCTTTAGCGACGAAGCTCATTTTTGGCTCAATGGGTACGTCAACAAACAGATTTTCCGAATTTAGTGTGAAGAGCAGAGCCAGAGGCAGTTTAAGAGCTGCCAATGCACCCTGAAAGCTGCACTGGTTGGTGCGGTTTGTGGGTCGGCGGCATTATTGGACCGTACTTTTTTTTTAAAAAAAAGCAACACTCAGGAAATTCTTCCTACTAGATAATGTGTTACTTTCTTTGGAAAGAGGATATGAGAAGAGATGAAGGGTGATGAAAAATAAAGTGCTTCAAATATGGCAACACTGTAAATGCCCGAGATGTAATTCTTAGAACAGTTTTTGCCCGCCATCCGATGAAGAGTTGGCGGAATTATTGAAGCTTTTTAAGTTAAGGGAACACCGAAGTAGGACGTTGCGTTATGTAGGAGAGCTTAAAACTCATACATGAGCATAAAACTCATGTCGTTGTCGCTGAGGATCGAACCCGCAATCTTCTGTGTAACAGTCCAACTCGTTAACCATTATACCATAAGGCAAGAACGATGAAAATCGCAACGTTACGGTTAATGGAGCAGGGTACCATGCGATGATTACCGACTTTTTTTTTGCTTAAAATGGAAGAATTGGACTTGGATTTCAACAATGCCACATGTCACACGTGATACCATGCACCTGTTGTAATGCGAGTTTGGTGAGTAATTAATCTCACGTTTTGAAGCTGTCCATTGGCCGCCGAGATCATGCGATTTGATCTCACTAGACTACTTTTTGTGGGGATACATGAAGTCTCTCATGTACAGGGACAAGCCAGCCACAATTCCTGATGAAACACCTATAGCGTTGCCTCAGGCAGCATTTACATGAAATTAGCTTTAAAAAGTAAATGGCAGGCATTCATTTATCGCATCAAATAAAGATTTCATTAACTATTGCAAATTTTCTGTTTTTTTTCAATTTTCAAACCCAAACGGTTAAAAAATCACTCTTTACAATGTAAAAGTAATTGTCAATTTTATTCAATACACCAATTATGTATCGTTTTTTATTCAGAATTGTATGTGTGTATGTAAATATCTGGGCAAGGGTAACAATAGTTACTACATATTGAATAGGAATTTCAACTTAGCTAAAAGAAATCATTTTATAATACATTTTCTGATTTCATTGGATATAGTTTTCATTATAGTTTATTAAGTTGTATGTTATCTTCTTTAATTTGTATTGAAATTGTCAACTTCATACGCTGATGGATTTAGTTAAGAGGCGATATTTTAAGACTAAAGTGGCAGTAAACTGTGTGCACTTAACTTTCTTAATAATTCCCTTTGAACCATTTGAAGATTCTTTGAAAAAATGAAGAGAGTGTGGAAATTTGATAGAGGAGGGAACAGATAGATTGTGAAACTTCCATTCTCCTCCTTCCTCTCTATTCAACTTATGATAAATCAGTACACAATATCTAATAGTTGCGCGTTACTTCCAATAATCATTAGCCCATCTACGCTTTGTCTTGCCCATAGAGTATAATCGAAAATGGGCTTTTATTGATGATATTAATACATATTTCTTGAACCTGTCTACGGCTTAACTTAAGACTTGGTGTAAAAATGTATTGTAACATATTGCAACCTTCTTTTTTGCCAACACCTCTGTCTAATCCGTATGCTTAAATTTTTTTGTCACTTTTCTGGACGGTATTTAGGTGGTAAAATGGCGTTTAGTGGTTAGCACACGAATCATCTGGTCATGTATGGACTAAGTTTCATTGTTTACGAATTTCTTGCGCCCTTCAAAAAAAGTGCTCTGATTAGGAATGAAAGAGCTGCCCAGCAAAAATAGACATTACCAAGTAATAAAGGGAGTAAGTAACACACAAAGGGTTTCACTAGTTACCAGGCTGTTTACTCGCTTAATTACTTTTGTTCGCGAGCATCGTTACTCATAGTTTACAAATAAGTGGTTACTTACAATAGTAAAGTAAATAGTTACTCTTAGTAAAATAATAGTGGAACTTATTCAAGTACAATTTTTTAATTAAAGAAATCGATAAGAATAATTTGTATTTGAATTTATAAAAAGAATATTTTAAATATCTACTTTTTGCATTCAAAAATTTAAGTTTATATAGATTAAATGCTATTTCACATAAGAAACCCTTTAAAATCTTAACGTTTTTGCAAAATCACTTTTTACTGCAGATAATTAACATTTTTGTAAAATCACTTTTTACTGCAGATAATTTTATATTTTGTTGCATAGATTTTCAAATTAATCAATAAATATTTAAAAATTCATTAATAAATATTTCAAAAAAAAAAACAGAAATACGAGTTCGGTACTTATATCAGTAACTACCTGTAATTAATTAGTTTGCATGTATATATAAGTACTTCTACCATACATTATCAGTAGGTCATTATTTTTTATTTTAAAGAAATGCAAAAGGTAAGAACCTATAATTACATGGTCATCTACACAGTAATGACCAGTCATTGTCATATTTTTGCTGGGTGTAAACTATTCAAGCAATACGTCTGAGATTGAAGACTGAAGTCTTTTAAAGAGTTTCGGTGCTTTGAAATGTTAAGAATCCGATGCAATAAGTTCGAAGAATACAATGCTTTCCAAGACTCAATAGAGTTCAGGAGACTCGCAAAAATAGTAGTATAATAAAAGAAACTAAATAAGTAGCAATAGTAATGCGTAATGCAAACTAACAAGTGTATTTTATAAGAAAAGTAACGAGTGGGATACCCGTATTTGTTGGCAACACCAGCCACATTAGCGAATTTGGTTTATCTTGGCTATATGTGTCTTTGACAAACCAATGTGGCTAAAGTGAAGAGTGTTGCCAACTAAAAGTGTCATCCCACTTTTTATATAAAATAAATTGGGGAAAAAGTGGAAAAAGTAACGAGTAGTAAGTTACGCATTTCCCTCCTATTTGAGTTAAATGATGCTGCCGTATTGATTTTCGATAAGTAATGCCCTATAAAGGTGTAATGATTAAACATTATCTTCGATAAATATGTTGCAATGTGGCATCACTTCAAAAAACTGTTGTCCAACAGCGGTCAAATGCTTTCAAATTGAGTTTTACAGGTCATCTTTGTACGTTTACAGGTCATCTTTGTACGTTTTAATATAAATTCCAAACATAGATATACAGTCGAACCTCTTCCCTTCGGTTGAAAGAGGTTAACAAATTAATGTAACTAATGTTTTTTTGCTTATTCGTGGTAATAAAATTTCGTCTTTAAATAAAAATTTCGTCTTAAATAAAATTGTTCGTACGAAAAGACTTCAATTATTTTTTTCTCGAAAACTTTTTTTAATCCAAAAAAAAAAATGTTCCACAAAAAAATAAAAAAAAAATGAAACGAAAGAAAATTAAATATACCAGCCTATATATGATCATGTATTGTCATATATACATATTTCGATATTTGCATAGGTATTCATGGGGATTAGAGATAGGAGTAAAAATGGTAGGATAATAAAAAATACAGCGCAAATCTTTTTTCGAAACAAGTCAAGTCTTTTCGGTGAAAAATTCGCACGATTTCTTAATTCACGTAGCATCAACAATTTTTACATGAGCTTTTAGCAGAGTTGGCAGGCCATGCAGCTAAAATACCGTTATCGATGCCAAACCCTTAAAATACCGTTACTAAAATAACAAAATGTCGTTATGCAAAATACCGTTACCGAAATAACTGAAATAATGTTGTCTATAAAATATCAATACCGAAATAAATGAAATAGCGTTACCCTTAAAATACCGTTGCTGAAATAATCCAAAATAGCGTTACCCTTATAACCGCATGGTAGCGGTTACCAACCATGGTTTTTAGTGAATGTTATCTTTAACACATAAACACAGCTAAATTTGAATTACATCCAATAATTGGGGGCCAATTCCGAATAAAGTTGCTTTGCGAAGTGAAAAATAATTTATCATTTTCATTTCACAGATAATTTTACTTCATGTTTTCATTTTGAGCGGTTCCCTTACTCGTTATGAAAAAAAAATGTTGTTATGACTATCTGTTCATTCCGCTCGTACCGTGAGCAGCATAAAAAGTTACCAAAGTTTAAAATTTTCTAAAAAAGAAACATTTGATTTGAGCGTAATGTAATTATTGTTTTTAAAAGTTCTCTAATTCCTTTGAAAAAGAAAAATTTCGTAAAAAAATTAAAAAAAAATTTATCGCATTTTCTTTATGGAACACATCATCACTAATTTCTCGTACCCTTCGTATGAAGTTAGTAGCAGTGTTCACAAAAATCCGCCTAGGATGTTTTGAATAGAAATTTATAAGTCTGCCTGAAGCAGTGGGTTTCTGATACCAGTTCAATTTTAGCTGGTTACCTTTTCTAATGATCACGGAATCTAGAAATGGTAGTTGGTCATGATTCTCAGTTTCTTTGGTAAATTGTATTTGTCGATTGAATGAGTTTAGGATTTTTAGAGTATCCTCTACTTTATTTGCTTTAAAATACAGAACAAATCATCGACGTATTTAGTAAGTATCCTCGGCTTTGTGTCCAACATTTCTATTGAATAATCCAATAGTTTCTCCATGACTATGTCAGCAATGGCTGGGGAGGCCGGTGATGGGGAGGCCATGGCATTTATTATAAAAAATAAAAAAATATTAAAAAATAATCAAATTAAAAAAAGTCGCCAACAATGTGTGATAAAATTTTTTATATACATAGTTTATTTAAATCAAGAATCGGTTTCTTTGCGAAGTAGTGAAAAATTTTATCGCTTCACAACTTCACACATTCAGAATCCGTCCTCTGTACTTTTTGCGTAAAATGAGAATAATCGTAAAATAACAAAATTCCCCTAAAGTACAGGAACGCAAATACACTTGTTAAGCCTACGTTGTGATTTTGGGAGCTCTTTCTTCCACATTTACAATTAATAAAATGACTGGAGTATTCGTTTTGGTTTTTTTTTAACTTCAGTGTCCATAAATTAATCGACAAAATATTTGGAAACAATGTCTGTGGGCGGCATCGATCCTATGGCAATTCCGGTATCTGCGTAAGTTAAATTTTTCGTTAATAATTCTATAAGTGTTTTTTCGAAAGAAAATTTAAAAATTATAGAAATTTTTTAAAATAATTTCAAATTTCCACATTTAAGTAAAAATGAAAAGAAAAGTTTAATAAATATTTATTAGGAAAAAAAGAGCATAAATGTCATGCTAGTTAAAAGTTAATAAATTAAAAAATTAAAAGACGCTAAAATAATTTCAATTTCCTATTTGCAGCTAAATTTTATACAATTTTTCTCAGTAACTCTTTATTTTTTTAAACTCTTTGCTATTACCTATCAGTCATGTAATAAATTTAAAAGTCAATTATATGTTTTTTTTTTTAATTATTTAATTAATTTAATTTATTTTTTCATTTAATTTAAACTTACACTAAAAATTCACATTTAATTTTTAATCATACTTTGACTGTTATTGAAAATAATATAAATTTTGTAAATTTACAAAATCAAACTTATGTAAATTGGAATAGATTAAAAAAAACTATTGAATTTTATTCAAAAATATTAAATGATTAATTTATGTTTAAAAAAATGGGTAATTGCATTATATAAATAATAAAAACTGTTAACAAAGATTAAAAAAAAAAAAAATAATAAAATAAAAAAACAACAAAAATTAAATATTTACAAATAAATTGAAATTTTATGATTTTGTTGTAGTAAATAAATAATTACAATTAACTGAATAGCTGTAAAATTAAAATATTATTTTTTAAATGAGCAGTGGACATTAACAAATTTACAATTTTTTTTATAAATATTTACAGACAATTTTAATAATTTTAATTTAATTTTTTATTAATAATTTATTACTAAAGTGTTTGATAACTTATGCTACTTCTAAATCTGATTCATCACCATCACTATAATTAGGATCGGATTTTATTTGCAAATGTGTTACAAAATCCTCAGGAGTACATTTAAGGTTAACTATACCCGAATTGGTGGTTACATTGTTATTATTATTGTTGTTATTGTTAGAGGAACCTCCTGAGCATTGTTCTTCTTGAAGTTTACGTAAACGTTCTTGTTCTTCACGTTTTTGTTTACGCCATTTAGCACGACGATTTTTAAACCAAACCTAAAAAGAGGAAAAATATAATTAAAATTATTTATTTTATTTATACAAATTTTATAAATAAATTGTCTAATGGTTGGGGTGGTGGGACAACAGGGAATAAATAAACAACATTATTTTAATTTTACAAATTTATAATGTATGTTTGTTAACTTCACATAGTAACCAGCGTAGACAACATTATTTTTCAAAAGAGACTATCTAATGTAAAGTCATCAATGGTTATAAGCCAGGGATGGAAAATGGAATTTTTTTTCGGTATCAAAAAAAATTCAATAGTACTTTTTTGACCCTCAGAGTACTAAATTTTTTATTTTTAGCCAAAAATAGCTTAAAATATAAATTAATTTTTACATAAAATTAACATACGTTAAAAATATTTTTTTTTTATATTTTAAACAAAAAAAGAGTAATACATTAAATTAGAAATCAAATTAATATAAACTTTAGTTCCCAAGCAAAAAAAAAATTAATCTAATCACATTTTGTTGAATCTTATTGTATATACCCAGGAAAATGGTAGTCATTCTGTGGCTATAACTTCTTTTATTGCTTCCTAAAGTTCAGTTATCATTCTTTTATGATTTTTTTGGTGTTATCCTAAGTAACTTTCAAAAGAATTCATATGTTCATATTTCAAATGTTGTAATTAAAAAAAATCACTCTTCATTACTTCTAAAGCTTTTAAAGCTATAGTATGTCATTTATTTTTTGAATCTAAAGCATTTATTGAAAATATTGTTTTCTGATTATTCAAGTCAAAAATTTCAATGTAAAAATAGTTCTGAAGGCCTTTTATAATTTTTTTATTAAATCATTTTTATATTTTTGTTTAATGCATTTTTTTAGCTTTAATTAGCTATGGCGACACAAACTGTGCATTTTTGCACTTTGTATTTTATATTTGTATTTCCAACTTTAAAATTTTCCAAAATAATTTTAAAATTGTGTAAAAATGTTATAAAATTATCAAAAAAAAATTTAAAATTGTGTAAAAATGTTTTAAAATTATCGAAAATAATTTTAAGATTGTGCAAAAATGTTTAAAAATTATCGAAAATTATTTTAAAATTGTGTGAAAATTATTTCAAATTGTCCAAAAAGGTTTTACAATTGTTTAAAAATTATTTTAAGTTATTCAAAAATATTTTAAAATTGTCTAAAAATGCTTCAAAATTGTATAACCAGTTTTTTAATTATCCAAAAAAAAGTTTAAATTTGTCCAAAAATTCAATTATATTTTTGAAAAATATTTTAAAGTTGCCCAAAAAAGCTTTTTTATTAATGCAGAATTATGTATTTGTTTTAATAAAGAGTATTTCTATATCAGTGCATAAAGTTCGATTCTTTAAACTTATTTTTCTGCATTCTTAAGATAAGTGAATATCAAAGTTTTATTTGGGAAAAGTGTGTGAGAGTATCAAATGTGTCTGGGGAGTATCACGGTATTTTCTTAAATCAAAAAGTATCCAAAAAAGTACAATTGTATCAACTTTTCCATCTCTGTAGTAAGCAAATAAATAGTGCTGCCAACACTTTATGTTTTTAGTATACAAAAAAGTTTAATAACTACAAAAGTTAACCAATTCTTGTATTGACATTGATTTAAGATTAACTTAAAATTTACTTAAACACTGTTTTAGTTTCTATTTGATTTCAAAAAAAAATTTTATTTCATTTTAATATTTATTAATTTTTGAAAATATACAATGCTTAAGGGGGTATCAGAAATATACTTAATAAATGTGACCAAAAGTTTAGCTAATGTTGTTAAAAGTAATTGTGAAATTTTACATAATTTTCTCAAAAGCATCATCATCTTAATGATTATATATTTTTCTTGTTGTTTTTGTTGTTTGAGTGTATTGTTAAATATGGCTTCAAAAACACTTTCATCCGTTTTTCAAATTAAAAATTTCCATAAGACTACATAGAATTATATACTTGTTATGCGTCTTTGACTGCTTCTCATTGTTTATTTGATATATCCGCGTGACATGGTTGTATTTTTTTCCACAAAAGAAAGAAAATAAAGTGTGGGTAACAGGGGGTGGGTATATGAAGTAATATTTTATGCTTATTATAAGTTTTTTATTTACAATTTCTTAGAAATATCTAAGGTTTCGCGTTTATATTTTATCTTTTGCCTTAAATAACGTCAGGAAAAAAAGCAGTATTTCTTCAGTTTTTTTTTTATACTTTAAATGGTTGTCTAGAGAACGCGATTTCTTCCTTAGCGTAGTATTTACATTGAATGCTGAAGTCTTTTCAGATTTGCTGCTTACCAAAGGTTAAACCTAATAACGCCATTTTTGCTTGTTAGTATTTATTTTAATTTTTTTTTTACAAGAATTTTTTTTTATTATACTTTTTTAAAACTTTTAGGGTGTTATATTTTCTTGTTTCTTGTAAGACAAAGTAGCAACAGTTTTCATAGCTAATTAGGCTTTTAATTATAATTGTAATTAAATTTGTTTGTTGTTTGTTTTCTTTTACAAAAAAAAAGTTACATATTTATTCTTAAGGTTGGTAACTATTAGCAACCAATTCATAGGGCAAATGAGAGGGAGAATATACTTTTAAAACTCTTTTTTCTTTTTTTTAACTTCATTTCATAGCGTTTTACCATGAATTTCTTAAAAGTATTTTTCTTTTTTAAATTGGTAATTAATTTGCTCCACCCTTTTTTTAGTCTTGCGTTTCTTCTGGTTCTTCTTCTTGATTTATTTACAGTGATTTTCTTGTTTTATTTTGGGTTTATATGTGTGTTTGTTTAAAAAACTTAAGGGTTCATTTGTGTAATTCAACAGACAATAAATCAACAATTTCATTTGTAATTATATGGCGGGGAGGAGTTTAAATATATTTGGGGTTGCCATATGATAAAAAATCCAATTTATTAATTTCCAATGTGAAATGTGTTAAAGACAAAGAAATACAAAAATCACACAGATGGGAAACACTACAAACGAAGTGGCAACGCTAAACCGGCTTCGTGCATTTGTTTTTTGTTGATTTTGATGGCTAGCTTCTTCTAAGTGACATCACACCATGACAATGCCGCTCACGTAGTTAAAACCGTTCTCTTGGTTTTATATGGACAGATTACAAAGGTTAGGCATCTTTTCTAATTGGTTATTATTGCAATTTCTTTGCAATTCCAATTGATTTTCTTTGCACAGATTTCCCAATTGGATTTGATAAAAGGTTGCAAAAACAGGAAAATTTGCTTAAATATTTGGAGATATCAGGAAAATTCGCTCAATTTTCCCCTGTTTTCTCTTAGCTTTCAAACTTTTGTATACAATTTTATTTGGCCGCTGCCGGCGTGTACTCTCTATTGTATACAAACTTATGTCAAACAACAAGAAGAAGCTTGTGACTGCAATATGACAAAAAAATATGAATGGGTTGGCTTTCTATGTGTTCTGTAGAATCTAGCCACAACAACTAAATTGGCAATACTGGCATACTAAAAATATCCCAATACAAAAATTGAAATGAGCGGTACAACTTCAACTAAATTAAAAGTATTTTGGAATAAATTTAACACTGCTTTGCATGATTTTTTTCTTTTTTAAATAAATCCCTGTGATGAATGTCATGCTCGAGATTAAAAGAAAAATATTAAAAAAAAATCCTAGTATAAAAAGATAAAATAAATAATGAAGAAACTAGTATGATGGAAATATCCATCACTATCCGTCACATGTTTAGCCCAGTACAAAAGAAATAAAAAATATATTATCAAACACTGCAAACAAACCATTTTTTGACTCATTACCACTTTTATATTTCAAAAAAAATTTCAGATTAGCTTCCTAAAAATACACAAGATTCTAACGTATTTTCTAAAATCTCTTAATTGATAGTGATACTTTTTTTTTTGGACAGCTGTGCTCGAATTTATCCAATAGTCATGTAAAATGGTGCCAGCAACAATTAAATACACATGCTTGTGAATATTTTGTTGTTCAATAAATTTTATGATGGAAATTTCCATCATCATGCAAAGAAGGCTTAATATTTTTTTTGTTGTTTTAAATTGTATGAATACTGTAAGAAAAAAAAAACGAATGCGAAATGTCCCGTTGAATCCAAATTTTATATGAACTCAAGAGAGAGATGAAAAAAAATTTTTGAAAAGCTCATTTTTTCTGCAATAAAGTGTGGAAAGGGTAAGAACTTTGAGTTACTCCAAATAAGAAAAAATTGCCAATGATAGTACTTTAAGGCAAAATTTGCTAGAAGCTCGTGTCGTATCTGTTTACCAGATTTGAATGAAATAATGAGATTTAACCTGCGATTGGTTGGTTGGTTGTAGATCAAAATACAATTTGATCCACCTTGCATCTAATATATTGAAATAAGATCCAAAAGTTGGTTTATCCAAACATACTAAATTAGATTTGATATCATGACAAGCAAAAACCAATTTTCATTGAGTGTGCAACTTAGGCTAAATTGAAACTAAAATAATTTTTTTTTGTCATACGAGGCGGATCAATAAGTCCGTTACTTTTCGAACTTCCCTACTACTGTCAAATTTTAAGCAAGTTCCGTCATTTATTTGGCGTTTAACAGCTGTTCAAAACATACAACCTCGTGGCTTATTTTAAAAATGGAAAAAAGTGAATTTCGAGTGCTCATTAAACATTATTTTTTGCGAAAAAAACCGCCAATCAAACCAAGGAAAAGCTTGATAAATACTATGGAGACTCTTCACTATCGATTTCAATGGTATAAAAGTGGTTTACTGACTTTCGTTGTGGCCTTACAAGCTCGGATGCCGAACGTTCTCGACGCCCAGTTGAGGTCTTTAAACCCAAAACAATTTAAAAAATTCACGATATGGTGTTGACCGATCGGAGATTGAATGTGCGATAGATTGTCGAAGACATCTCACACAGTGGTTTCATTTTTGAACGATCACTTGGGTATGAGAAAGCTTTCCGCAAAATGGCTCACAATCGACGACGAACGGAATTGTGGGACAGCTTAGTTTCCATGGCAAAAATCCATGAAGTAGACTACGAATTGCCCCCTAATTCGCCTTATTCTCCGGATTTATCCCCAGTGACTAATTCCTATTTCCAAACCTAAAGAAATGGCTCGGTGGAAGAGATTAAGCTCCAACGATGAAATTATTGAACTAACAAACACCAACTACGAAGGAAGTTCGAAAAGTCACTAACTTATTGATCTGCCCTCGTATTTATAGGTTTCAAAAATTTTCATTCAGAATTTTCAAAGTTTCAGTTTTTAATTATCAAAAATTTACAGCACATTTAGTTTAGGTTTTTAAATAATTTAGTTTTAAAAAGCATATCCTCCTAATTGCGTTGCCAACTTTAAATAATTTTGTCCACTTTTTAACTGCATATAACCTTTTTTTTAAATTGTCGTTTACTATAGTTTCTAAGGACAAACTTTTTTGGTTGTAATATAAAATATTATCAATATTATAGAAGGGAGAAGGAAGAAAAGATTAAAAATGAAATGCGAAGCAAAAAAACAAAATCTGTGGTACAGAAAACTTTGATACTTTGAATCTAGATTAAAAAAGTTGCAAGAAATTTTTAATTTCACTAAATGAAAATACATACGACGATGGTGTTGCCAACACAAAAAGAAATAATTTAAAAACTCGACAATTTTAAAGATTTGTTTACAAAATTTCTAAAAAGAGTTATTGGCAAACATGTAGAGTTGCCAACATACGTAAAACTCACATAAAAAGCGGTATATTGCATGTTTTGTTGTTTAAATTATTTGTCCAAATATCATGTGGCTTTGCCAACCACAATAGAGAAATTTTTTGCATTTACAAATAAATTAAAATTTGAGGCAAATTTTAATTGAATAAGAAATAATTTTAAGCACTGAAATGAATAATTCTTTATTATAATTTTTTATACAATATAATATCTATTAATATTCCTTCCTCTTAAAAAATTATCTCAATTACTTTTGCTTTATTTTTCTTCTAACAAAGTTAATATTTATCTTACAATCTCTATCTCAGTCTTTGTTATTTTTAATTTAAAATAAATTCTTGATATTCTTATATTATCATAGGATAATAAATGTAAAAGGAGATCAAATGTTGAATAAAATCTTCATCGTAATATGTTTAACAATAATTTCCATATGGCAAAAGAAAAAAATAAAAAAAAAAGAAAAACTAGAAAGAACTCAAGTTTATTTCAATATCATCTTATCATTGCAAACTGTTATTTTAATAAATTTAGTCGATTTGCTAAATAAACATAAAAACCAACCCCTCCCTCCACCCACTGACATTCTTCAAACATAACACCACTTAAAATTGTTGATTTTTAGGGAAATTTTCAACTATTTGGCATTGTGGGAATTTTTGCACTCTTTATTTATTTTGGAAAAAAAATTGAAAAGTTTTTATAAGTGCAATTATATTGAATCATATTTATGCAATACAATAAATGATTGTTGTATATTATTCTCCAAATGTTTAGTAAATAACATGTAAATAATCTAATGGAAATACATACAAATTGTATTTTTAATTATTTTCTAACAAATTTAGTTTTAGAGTTTATATATATATATTTTTTTTGTTTTTTCTTAAATAAACCAACCCAAAACTTGTGGAAACAATAATAAAATAGTAATAACAACAATAAGGGGAAAAAATAATAGAAAAATATGTAAAAAAAGAAAAAAATCAATTGAAAAGTTTATTTTTTATATTGAGATTCATAGAAAAGTAAATAAATATTAATTGTTTTTATGAAAAGAATTGCCAACTGTTAGTTTAAAAAAAAAAACAATTTGTAGAAAAGTTCAACTAATATTTGTAAAAATATGGAAAAATATTTTGTGCTTTAATTTTTTTTAATATTGTTGGAATAAAACATTTTCAAAGAACAGTTTTTGATACAAATTAGAAATTTCAGGAATTTTTTAATAAAAAAAATACCAATAACTAATAACGAAGCCAAACTTTCTAGTTTTAAACAGGTTTTGTTGCAAATTGATTCAGACACACAATTTTAAAAAATTATATGAAAATTAGGAAATTTTTTTATAAAAGGATTCATTTAAAACAGCGGTTGAATTTCTACTGGCTGACGGACCCCAAATTTTTAAATTTTTTATATTTAAATAAAAGGATTTAATCCGAAGATTAGAAGAACATTGAATTAATAAAAACAAAAATGGAAAAACGTTTTTATTAAACTTTGCAGAATTTAAAGTATTTCCCAGATAAAAATTTTTGTAGAATCTTTTAATTAAATTAGAGGCTTTTCTATGAACAACTTTTAAGGATCTGTAATTTTTCAATAGGAAAAATTAAGTGTGATATTTTAGAAAAACGAATGGGTGTTTAATTAAACAAAAAAAAATTGCCGGCGTCTGAAAAGTCAGAGTTTCTTATTAAGCTACACTTAGTTCTTATTCCATTTAAAAGTTTTGAAAACCGAGCTATATTCATTATTTTTGTAAATACAATTGGAAGATTATTTATTATTACCTTTTTATTCTTGAAGAATTTTTCTAAACTCAGCTACGGAACCCCAGAGGATAGCGACCCCCCATTTGGGAATTTAAAAGATAACACCTAATCGACATTGTGAAAATTTTATATATAATAAAAAGTAGACAGTATTTTAAAATTTTTATAAACCAAATATTTCTTCATAAAATAAAGCCAGTATTTTGTTCAAAAGTGCGGAAAATGAAAATTTTAAAAACCCAAAACTTTTTAGTTATTAAAAATGCAGAATCATAATACAGCTAGTTTAGACGATTAAGTTAGAATTGGCAACGCGGACACATTTTAACATTATTTATATGGTAAAAATACTAATTTATTTCAATTAAAATAAAGGTTGGCAACAAAATCGAATAACGGTATTGGTATCGATTTTTTGTTTGTTCCGTTTTTGAAAAATTTCGATTTGATTTGCGCATTAAAATAAAAAAAAATATTAAAATGGACTTCCAAATCTCGCTTTGTTTTCTAGATATTCGTCATTTTGTAAAATGTTCGTTTTGCGCTATCTCGCTTAGTTTCCGAGATATTCGCCATTTTATAAAATGGCCATTTTTCAAAATGGCCGGTATCTCGAAAAGTAAACTACAAAAACTAACGGACAAAATTTTTGCTCAAGTAGAGTATTAATATACTGCGATATAAAAAAAGAAGGATGTCTCTCCGGACAACCCGAGAAATCTATTTTTTAAAAACAGCCACAGGCTGATAAATTTATACGAACGAAATGGAACGGGAAACGGAGCGTGTTAATTTATATTATTATATAAATTGATTAAAAAATAGTCAACCTGTGGCTGTTTTATAAAAATTCCATAAAACCCTTTGGGTTTAAAATTAAATAAATCATGATTTAAAAAAAAATATTTTAATTCGCAAATCAAATCATATTAGAGAATTAAAATAATTATTTTTGATTTAAAATTGAATTATTTCGTTTGATTTATAAAAAGAATTATATAAATCAACTTGATTCTTCTAAAAAGATACAGATTGAATCATGGTAGTAAATAATTCAAACAGGAAAATGAAATAATTCATCAAAATTTAAATCAAATTTGAAAAATAATTTAAGGAATATGTTTTTAAAGGTCTGTGCACAGTATCGTCAGAAAAGTTTTAGTTCATATCCCCATTTTGCAAGTTTAAATCCCCAAAAATTTCCGACAAAAATTGTTAAATCCCTTATTTTAAACTCAATTAAGTTTTTGATCTATTTCAATAAAATGTAATTTTTAAAGAAAAAGTAGAAACAAGATTTTTTTCTCTGAACTCTCTTAAAAATATTAGGCTTTTTAGAGGGTTCCTATTTAAGAGTCGAAATCAATTCAATTTAAACACATATTTCTGAGATATTAATAATTTTTTTTGAAATATCTTATTTTTAATCGAAAATAAGTGAGTCTTTGAAAAGAAATGGTCATTCGTTTCAATATCACTAAAATTTTTCTTTCTAATAAAAAAAAACTAACCCTTTTTTTGCATGACTTGCTTTTTTTCTGAAAAAAATCACTGTTATGTAATTCATGCTCTAGATTAAGAGAAAAATATTTTGAAAAAATCCTAGTATAAATAGATAATATAAATAATCAAAAATAACTAGTATGATGGAAATAACCATCAACATGCAAAGTAACATGTTTAGCTCAGTACTAAATAAAAAAAAAGTTAAATATCAAACACTAAAAACAAACCTTTTTTCCACTCATTATCAGTTTTATATGCTGAAAAATTCCAGACAAGATTCTACATGTTTTTCTAAACACAACAAACAGCAGAGCGACAAGTTAAAACCTGTTGTTTTTTTGACACCTGTGTCCCAATGTAAAATGCTGCCAGTGTGCATTTTTCGTTTAATAATTTTTATGATGGAAATTTCCATCATCATTCAAAAAAGGGTTAAAATTTTTGTAATCATGGAAAATATACAGAAAAAGTTATTAGACTCCAAAATACACTGAAAAAGTTATTGGATTCCAGCCGTATGGAATGAATTTTCTGTTTAGCTGTGACCTTCATGAACATTCTTTGCATCTTACAGTGTAAATTGTTAATATCTCTTATTTAACTTACAACTTTAAGGGAAAAACCTATTAACAGCTAATGATACCACCACTAAGTTAAGATGAAATTTACTTACACACTCAGTGTTTAATACAAATATTTAGAAATCACTCAATAAAGTAAATACATATATTTGAATATTTTATCTACAAAAATTTAACCTACCCAATGATTGTCGGTACATTTTAAGTGATACGTTTACATTTTCTTCTAAAGTTTTTCGGATTTTTGGCCTAAAAATAATAAAAGTGTACTATTTTCAGTTAAAAATTAGTGACAAAAAAAAATTGGAATCTCCGAAAATATTTAAAAATATGGTTAAAATCTCTAATATTTCGTGAAATCCCCAAATCCCTGATCTTATAAATCTGTCCCCAAATTGAAGATTAAGATTATTTTGTAATTATTTTATTAAAAATCGATTCAATACTGGTATTAAATAACGATATTTTTTTTGATCGATTTGAAAGGGGTTTTTAAAGGAATAACGATATTATGAATATATCAGTTGTTCAAAGAAATTTATTCACGAATAAATTACGTAGAAAAAGTGTAACTGAAAAAATATGATTGGCAACGCATCGTATATTTCTTATTGTAAAAGTTGCTTAGTACTTGGTAACATATCAACTAATTAAGTCTTTTCGCATAAATTACGTGTAAATTAAATAGATGTTTTTTTTTGCTTAATGCCAAAAATTTTAAGGCCCAACTACAATTGGCTTAAGTGACTTAAGCTTTGTTTTGGTATGAAGCGAAATTTTGGAAATACAAATTTTTAATTTTAAGCAAATTTTAAATGGGCCTTTAATTAGTTTAAGTGCTACCAATTACTTGGGAACGATTTTTTGTGTGCGTGTGTAGGATAAATTGGCAACGCAAGTAAGGCTTTTACATGAATATTAAATATTTGATTTTTAATAATGTATTGTGTTATTGCACCAAAATACTTTTAAAGTTAATTAACTTTTTAATAAATTTTATTGTGTGTGTAAAATATTTAAAAAAATTGCTTTATTAAAATTTTTATTACAAAGATAATAAAATTAAAGTTGAAATTAAAATATTACATGACAGCTATTACTACAAAACAAATTTAAATCCATTTTAAATCTTTTATGTGTTCATTTGATAATATTAAAATTTTTCTTTGTCGCAATTTTAAAATGTTTTTTTTTCTTTTTGTTTCAGATAAAACGTAAGTAACGTAGCAACCTAAGTATGATGGATAGTTCAAAGGTTAAAATTGTAACGTGTACTGTGTGTGTGTGTATTTGATGTACAACGAATTTAACTTTATACATACTATTTGATAACTTTACCCCTGTCACTTTTTTTACACACTCTTACCATTGAAATGTGTAAGGACGTTTGTCCTTTTGGTATTTTTTGTTAATCAACATTTATTTGACATTTTGTTTATTGCGTATAATTGAGACAATTCATGCATTTCCTGTCACATTGCATTTATATAACGAAATAACGAATGAAATTGCAAGGATGTTATAGATTTAAAAAAAAAAAAATAGACAATGAAAGAATTTATATATCGAGTACATAAAGTAAATAATATTATAGACAAACATTGTGGAGCATAAATATGCATACGTATATAAAGAATTATATAAAATGAAAGGGTATTTTTCACTTGAATATCGATTGTTGTTATCGAATTCGTTACAACATAGTTTAGGTATAAGGTTAATAAGTCCGTGACTTTTCGAACTTCCCTCATAGTTATATGAAATGCAACACTTCTCCCATCAAGTACCATTTTTTAAAAGACTACTGTCAAATTTTGAGCAAGTTCCGTCATTTACTTTGTGTTTAACAGCAGGATTTTTCGGGGTCTCACGCACTTTTATTCTTCGATCGGGCAACACCATATCGTGGATTTTTTCGATATTATCGGGTGTATTGACCTTAATTGGCCGTCCCGAACGTTCAGCGTCATTTGTACTTATGCAACCACAACGATAGTCAGTAAACCACTTTTTTACCATTGAAATCGATGGTGCAGAGTCCCCATAGTATTTATCAAGCATTTCCTTGGTTTGATTGACGGTTTTTTTTTCGCAAAAAATAATGTTCAATAAGCACTTGAAATTCACTTTTTTCCATTTTTAAAAAATGACACGAGGTTATATGTTTTGAACAGCTGTTAAACGCAAAGTAAATGACAGAAGTCTATTAACAGGTGTTACTTGATGGGAGCGGTGTTGAATTTAATATAACTACAAGGGAAGTTCTAAAAGTCACGGACTTATTGATCCGCTCTCGTAGCGTTACCCTTACTGATAACCACACTCATTTCGGTTACCATCCATGGTTTTAACATATTTTGCGCATACGCACACAAATATAATGTTGTAACCAAATTGTAACAGTATATTTGGTTTGCAACAACCAATAAATTCCGGAGAATTTTGTTGTGATCAATATAACGTTGTACTAACCTCATTTGGAAACTTACTACACTTTTCTCTGTGTGTAACAGTGTTTGGATTGTTGAGTAAGCCTTGGTAAAATCTTGTTTGTACATACATATATTTTTTGTAATTATAGGGTGGTCACTCTCGAATAAAGTTGCAACTAAGGAATTTATTGGTTGTGGCAACTATTGATGTTTGGTTGGCAAATGTTTTTTTTTCTGTGTGTATACATGGAACATCTACAGAAGGCCCTCCTTGTATTACTATATCCAAAGCATCATTGGTAGGTACATACTCATAGATAAAGCACTCATACAATTTTGTTTTTGAGTACTTGGGCAGAAAAAAAAAGAGGGTGTGTTTTTTTTCATCATTGATGCCACCTTCCCCCACCCGCCCCCAATGAGTGGAAGAAGATGTAGTTAATGTTATTTCTATTCAAGCAGGTGTCTGAGTGAATGTTCATTCATGATAATAGTTCCTTAGGCTATACTAACAGCTTTTCTGCATTAATTATCCCAAAAAGCTTTATAGTTAATTATTTAAATGGAACTCTAATAATAACATACGGGATATTACAAGTATCAAAGGTAAATATTTAATAATGTAAAATATGAAATGCTGACAAATGGAAAAATTTGTTATATTAAAAAAAAAATAGATTAGTGAACTTTAACAAGTTTTATGGATTAATAAATTTGTTGTTAGAAAATAAATACTAACAGAATGAAATAAATCCAGTTGAACTTTTTAATATGGAATGGGTAAAAACACACAGGTAGGCTTGTTGACACCAGATTTTGATCTATTTTTTTGGAAAAGAGTGCGAGTGTATGCTATTAGTGTAATTTTTAAATTTATTTATCGATAAAAAAAAGATAATGTAATTTTCAATCCAAAAATTTCCAACTTTAATTTGACATAAACTGCTTGAAGTTACTTGCAGTGTTACCTACATTGTGCTTTTTGTACCGTTTATAATAAAAATTATGCATTTAAACGATTTTTTACTACGCTATAGCGCTTTTGAAAGGATACAAGTTGTTATCATTGGTTGGTTGTCATTTGAAATGATGTTTCTGTTTCTGTCTAACCTTTGTCTACAAAAAAATCTACCAAAAATACGACCTTAATCTGCTTTACCTGTTTAACTTGCATATTTAAACAAATAAATGTGTAAAAATAGTTTAGTAGAATTGGCAAAACTTGCTCCCGTTTTAATTGGGCAAAACATATAGAATTTTTATGTATATAAATATTTAAGCACAAATAAACCAAGACTTGTAAAAAATAAATCACGAAATGTTTTTGCATATACATATGATGCATAAACTTAGGCTAGGTTGAACTTGCTGGTCAAATACCTTGTATAGACCAATTGGGTCCATTGTGTTTTTGAATAAGAAACGCATAAAAGATCAGTCAGATGTGATGGTACCCAGGGTGCCCCACATTCTCCTAGCAAATACCAGGAGTCTGTTAATTTCGATTCTAAATATTTTCTCCAGACCGCGAAATAGAAATTTTCCCAAAGAACCTTCCCTGCAGTGGTACTCCACAAAACCTACAATTATCACTTGCCAGCTTTCCCCCTCTCTCGTCAAAATGTTTACACTATAACGAAATCTCGTTTAAAATCGATTTAAATCTAGTTTACCTTCATTTACATTACAAAATTTGACAGCTACACTACAAAATTTGACAGCTAAAATTGTAATTGTTGTTTTTATAAGTTCTCTAATCCTTTGAAAATTAAAAATTTTGTAATAAAATTAAAAAAACTGTATTAGAAAATATAGAAAATGTTTAAAAATAATCAGTTTAAAAAAAGTCGCTTTCAATATTTGTAAAATAGTGCAACACTCACATTTTTTCATGAACTTTTATTTAGTGAAAAAAAAAAAAACTCATATGATAAAATTTGGCAGATAGTTTTTGCAAAAGTTAAATAAAAAATCGGATTCTTTGCAAAGTAATGAAAATTTTTAGCACTTCACAGCTTCACACATTCAGAATTATTACAATGGTCGAATATTCTGGTCGTTTTTCGTTGATTTCTTTCTTCAAACGAATCAATTGTGTTCGGTACAGCTCCCCTGTGATCGTCTGACCCGATTTCAACAGCTCGTAATACAAAACACCCTTCTGATCCCACCAAATACAGAGCATTACCTTGGCGCCATGGATATTCAGCTTCGGCGTAGATTTGGCTGGTTGGCCGGGCTTTACATATGACTTTTTGCGCTTGGAGTTATCGTAATGTATTCATCAGCAGCATTTCCGACATGCAAAATCGGCTTTCAGCGTCTCTCGGCTTCAATTCATATGGGACCCAATTTCATTGCTTTTGAATGAATCCCAATGCTTTTAAACGTAGGGAAAAGGCTTGTTGTGTGACTCCTAATGATAATGCAAGTTCTTCTTGCGTTTGACAACAATCTTCGTCGAGAAATGCTTCCAATTCCTCATTTTCAAACTTTTTCACCAGACCAGAGGGTCAATTCTCGTTCTGTGAAACGGTGAAATAAAAAGTTTTTTCACGTTTTCATAGTACTTTTGATTCGCGTTCTGTGAAAAAATGTAAAGAAATATCAAAACGTTTTCATATGAAAAAAAAGTGGAACGAAACAAGATTTTTTTACGATTGCACAGCACTGGCGATTCTTGTTTTGTGTAACAGTGCAAACAACTGTCAAAATATTTTCATATGAAAAAATTGTTTACACAGCCTATTTATAAGTGAAATAAACATGGAAAAGATTGTAAGAGGAAAACGTGCCAGCGAAAGCCAAAAGGAGTATTTAATTAATTATAAAAAAAAGCATGTGGACATTGCAAACGATAAGTAAGTAGTCTAATTACCATAATCACACTTTTATTAATCCCATATTTACAGATTTGTAACTGCAGATGGTGCCAAATTTAGAGACGAAAAGTTTAACGAATTAGCGGCGAGCCTTAACAGTTTAGTGGGACCCAAAAGTAAAAAATGGCAAAAGTATGGCATATTTATTTATAGTTTATTTATATTCTTTATGAAATTTTTTTTTCTTTAAGTAATATTAGACTTCATACGCGCACGAAATATAGTTCACTTAAAGTAAGCCGACATAAATCCATGAAGTGCTTGTCGGTTGTCATCTCGAATGGATTGTGGTCAGCACGAAGTATGCGTCTCAGCACTCTCAAAAAATTCCTATAAATTTTTAAATTATTTACTGCAATGAAATGCTTGTAACATCATTGTCTTACCTTTGTTCATCCGGAATTTTTTGAGTAATATCCAATAATACAATTAATCCATATATTTTTATATAATTATTTAAAATAAATCTTACGAACTTAATTCGCTTTTGTTTACGTTTTTCTCTGTTTTGACATTTGCTTTAAATGTTGGATAACACAGTTACAAAATTTTCATGGGTACAGTGCGAATGAAACATTTTTTTTCATAATACATACGAGAATCGCAATTTATGTTTTTGTGAAAAGTTCGAGTGAAAAGTGCTTATGAAAACGAAAATGAAAAGTTTTTTTTTTCACTTCACATTATCACAGAACGAGAATTGACCCTCAGGCCTCTCCTTGTCTTCTGTGTCGAAATCACGACTTCTGAATCGCGCAAACCATCGTTCACAAGTTATTTGAGTTGGTTCATGTTGACCGTAAGCTTCTACCAACAATTGATAACTTTCAGCAGCCGTTTTTTTTTTCAAATGAAAGAAGGTTATCAGGCTTCCCCGTAAAACATCTTTTTTACGTACAAAACTCGACATTATTATAGCGATTGAAAAAAATTTGTGTTTACACTTTGGCGTCTATCGAATACTGAATTATAATGATTGATGTTTACCCTCCAAAATACTATATTTGTTATTATTGACACAAACCATATGTGATAGTTATGCCATATTTTTTACTTGCTTGGAATTATTGCGATCGACGATGTTTTAATTAACTGATGTTAATTAACTCGCTTAAAATTCGCGTTGCCAAATATGCACACCAGAGAACTGCATTTGCTGATTTCAAAACGTTCATACGCAATCAACACAAGAATAAATATGTGTGTTGCGTTCAAACGCTGAATATACTCCAACACACATATTTGTTGATGATTTTAAATCAATCAAACGACGTGCAAATTGTTTTGTCACTGATTTATAATCATCGGTCGTTGTTAAACCATTGATTTTATTCTGTTCATTCGAGCCAACAATAATTATTTTGATGTAGAATAAATCAGAAAAAACAAACAACGTGTATGAGTCAGAGAACTGCATTTGCTGATTGCAAAACGTTCATACGCAATCAACACAAGAATAAATATGTGTTTGCGTTCAAACGCTGAATATCCTCCAACACACATATTTGTTGATGATTTTAAATCAATCAAACGACGTGCAAATTGTTTTGTCACTTATTTATAATCATCGGTCGTTGTTAAACCATTGTTTTATTCTGTTCATTCGAGCCAACAATAATTATTTTGATGTAGAATAAAACAGAAAAAACAACAAACAACGTGTATGAGTGTAATCATAATTAAAACAAAATAGTTTCTTATCTATAAAAAGGGGGTGGTTTTGTAGAAACACATTTCATAAATGTTATATGTATATTAGGGTGGGTCTAAAATAGGTTTTTTTTTTTAATTTTTATTAGGAATACCAAAAATATTGTTCTTTGTGAAATTTTTTTTTTTAATTTATGTCGACATCTCAGGCTCGCCCAATCCGGTTAAAGTTAAATATTGCCTAATTTTCCAATCAAAATAGATGAAAAAAAAATTTAGACAATATTTAAATTTTTCAGGATTAGGCAAGCCTGAGTTATCGACCTAATTTTTTTTTCCAAAAAAATATTTATATTTCACAAAGAAGAATATTTTTATAACTAATACAAATTCTAAAAAAGCGGATTTAAGTCTCACCCTAATGTAAACAATATCATTTTTGAAATGTGTTTCTATTTTGTTTCAATTATGAATAAACTCATACGCGTTGTTTGTTGTTTTTTTCTGATTTATTCAACGCTGACTTTTTGTTGAGTGATTAAATTTGCAGTAAACATAATCGACATATGATTCAAACTGATCCGAATTACGCGTTCAGTAACATGATGCTGATTTTATTCTACAGTGAATTTTGTTGAATTGTTAAATGTGAACAAAAATTTGTGTGTATGATTAAATCAAGAAAAAAGTTGATTTTGCGGTTCTCTGATGCACACATATTATCACTTAAAAATAATTTAATCTCAGCCTCCATAAATTAACGTGACATATAATTTTAAAATTCATTTCCAAAACAACATTAAAGTTTTAAAGGAAAAAAACTGTTTTATATTTTTTGAAATGTCATCCAATTGCTACGATTATTAATCATCTGACTGGCGTGTATTTAGAATAAAATATTGAATATATTATGGCCACTTAATTAAACCGTTTTCTTCTACTACCAATAATGCGTGATGCTTGTTGGCTGGCAATGATTTAAAGAATCTACAGACAATGACATAAGTGGTAATAATTACAGAAAATCTTTGATCGTCTTCTTCCCTTACACACACATTTAGAAAAAAATTTAATGTTAAACTATTCAGAAACAAAAACACCTCACCATCACAAAAAAACTTTATTGAATATTATTTTTCTTATTTAACGAAACAAGTGGTACAGAAAAGTAGCAGTAGGCAACAGAAAAACAGTAGCTTCTACAATTAACATAAATTACACTCGAAATCATAAGGAAGAAAAACAGACAAAATACACATAACCACAAAGAACAATATTTAATATTATCTTGCTGTAACAAAAAAAAGTCATTGGGTATTTAAATATTAACCGTATTTTTGAAAATATTTTTCTATATTATTTGTTTGTTACTACGACGGAGTTTGTTAAGTAAATAATACCCAGTCTTGTGTTTTGATTTCAATTCTAAACTCTCATTGTATTAATTCATCATCAATATTTGTACAAGTGATGAAGCTAAATATTATACATTTTGTTATTGTCTTTTGGCCACACAGACACATTTTATACACCTTAATATAAAATTCATAAAAAAAAATATTGAAAATTCAGTTATTTAGCGGCCAAGCGTAGAAATTCAAATACAACTAATCCCAAAACGGTCAAGTGATTGAGATGATTATAAAATCTCAGGCAGTTCAGTGTACATATGAGGATGGAGATTAACATAAACATTTGTTTTTTTTCTAAACTGTATAAATATTAAAAATAAAAAGATGAAGAAGAAGAATTTAATACAAATTGTTTTCAAATAAAATTTCTAGTTCACAGGTAGCATAATTAATGCAATATGATTATTTTGTTTATGACTCTTTAAGTGGGTTTTTAGAAGGAGTGATTCATATTTGTTTTTCAAAATAATTTAGAAATACAGTGCATACAAAAAAATGAACTAGAATTTAGAAAAATTGAAATAAAATCGGCGCCAGATCATTTTTTTATTAAAATTTAATAAAACTTTCCTTAAAATTAAGAAACAAATTTTACTACACTCAGAAAAAAAAGTTAGTAGAAAAATTTGTAAACGGTTTTCAATCCCACTTTACTATTTTTGTACTAATTTTTTAGTAAAAAAAATATTATTTGGCAAATCTTTTTGCTATTTACATTTTACAAATGACAGAATTTTTACAGAATACTTACAAATTTTTGTTGCTAATTTCAGAAATCATTTTACAACTTTTTGAATACCGATTTGCTAAAATTAGCAAACAAAAATTACTACTTTTAAAAAGTGTATATTGACGGAAATTTTATTTCTAATTAAAACTTACACCTACAAATTTAAATTGCCTTGTTAAATAGATTAAAAAAAAGAATCGGAAGTGAATATACCGACATCCATTTAAATAGCACTGAAAAGTTTTTTTTAGTTCTAAAAATCAGCCCTAAAAACAATTAAAATTTGATCTCAAAAGTAAAAAAAAAAATTGACTAAAATATTTTTCGAAAAAGAAATTACAAAATTAAAACAAAATAAAAAAATTTGTTTATGTTTTTAACAATTTTTAAGATTTTTAAGCCTTTGATTTTTTTTTAATTTTGTTTAAAATATTTTTTGAAAAAAAAAAAATAAATAAAATATAAAAAAAATTTGATGCTATTTTTAGCAAACAGATTTTAAATTCCACTTTGCAAAAAGTTAACTATAATTTAGTAGCGGCTACTAACTTTTCTACTAATTTTATTGTACTACATGGTAGCAGACATGTGTTGCTAAGATTAGCAAAAAATATTGCTGGGCTCAAATTAGCAGAATTATCCGTAATAACAGTTACCCGTAATTTTCAGTTGCCATTACAGACATTTTTTGGTGAGTGTAAATTTTTGTCAAAATTTCTAAACTATAGAAAAATTTTACTATTGAGAACTAAATTTTTATTATCTTAAATTTTACTGTTAGTTAGGAAAAGTTTCCTTAGTTAAAAAAAATATTTTATTTAAACTAATTTTTTTTAATAAAAACTAGTACTTAACTCCCTAAAAATAAGAAAATATTTTCTAACATCAAATTAAATAGCACTTCTTCAAAGTGAAAATTATCCTTGCGAGGACACTGCTTTTAACAAGCGTTTTTGCTATACATTTTTGTCTTTACATTAAATTGAATTATACTAAACTCATGTATTTAAAATACAAATAAAATTTCATAAGCAAAAAGTTAAACAAATTAAACAAAAAGGTACATCAGGATATCCTGAAACGTAATAAATTGTGACAAATTCAGATTCTTTTCGTAGTTAATTAACGGTTCTACTTGACAGAACTATAAAAAGGGATGCCCTAAAACACTGGGGGTCCTTTGTCTTCTTCAATTAACTAATTTAAGGAAATTGTTGCAAAAATACAAAATATCACAGTTACATTTCTTGTTATTATTGGAAAATGGAAAGTCATAAGTTTATTTTATGACTTTTTTTAGCTTAAACTTTAATACAAATTATAACTTTTTTTTATTATAAAATAAAAAAAAATAGTTTTAGTGCCTTCCATTAGTATAAAGTTTAGTAGGCGCAACGTCAATTATAGGAAAGCCATTATGCCGGAATGTATAAAATGTGCTTGCGATATTTTGTATTGTAGTCAGCAAACAAAATTATTACATTAAAGCGCAAATTCAAAATTTTTACCTTTTGCTAAAAAAATTTCAAAAAATATTTTAAGCTATTTTAAGTTCAATATTTAAGACTGTTAAGATTAGAGATGAGCACTCACGCACGATCACGAACCAAAAATTACAATCATTTACGATAATTTTTTTAAATAATTTGTTTCCTTTAATAATATTTTTTCCTTAAAATTAGGAAAATTAACTCGTTTGTTTTTAATTTATTTTTTTTGTTTGAAAAAAAAAAAAATATTGAAAATAAAAACTAAATTTTTTCCTCGATTAAGATTTTTTTAATTTATCTGAAGAAATTTTTAGGAAAAAAATTATATATCTAAGGTTATTTCGTATTTCTCAAAAATTAGAAAATTTTAACTTGAAAAAAAAAATATATATTTTTAAAATTTTTAAAATTTATCTGAACTAAGTTGCTTGAAGATTTTTCCTAGAAATAGTTCATCAGTTTCTAAAAACAAATAAATTTTTATTATTACATAGGAAAAAATGTATTACTTTTTGTTTTTAATTGCCTGAACTAATTTTTAGTAAACAATACTTAAAAATTAGAAAATAGTAGACTTAAAAACTGAATTTGGAAATGGCTTTCTAAAATTTAGTTAATTTACTACTCGCGAAAAAAATTAACACACATTAAGTTCAAGTAATTTCTCATTTTAAGTTAGACATATTTTTTGAACTAAACGGAAGTAAATTATGTTCTATTTTTTTTTAACTAAACATAGTTTTATTATATTTTAGTAAGCAATTTTCTTAAAACTAAAATGTTTTTCTTAAAAATTGATAACTTTTTATTTAATATACTTGTTTTTTCCTAAAATCAAGAAATATTATTTAAGAAAGGGTATGAACTGTTTCTGAGTATATAAACTATTTCGTTTTTCCCAATCATGGACATTTTTATTTATTTTAAGAAAATTGACTTAACTTGTGGAACATTTTTAAACTATTTCAAAAGAAATTTTGGATTTATTTTTAGTTCAGGTTTTTTTTTGTAGTGGTGATCTAATTAGTCCATCCACCAAACATAATTTTTATGAAAGCTTAAAATCTTTACATTTGTTTTTAAAGTATTTTGTTTTAGATAAAGTCCTTAAAAATTTTCAAAAATAAATTATAGACAACACTAGAAATTTTTAACAAAATTTAAATTTTGTATATATTTATCCTCCTTTGTTCGATCTTCAATATTAAAATATATATTTTAATACTTAAAATCGAGTTCAAGATCCTTTTATAAAAAATAATAATAATGATTATTTATTATTTCTTTTCCTCCAATATTTCGTCACCACATTGGGTGACTTCTTCAGGGAAATTATATAATTTTTTTTCCAACAATAAAAACTTATATAAGTTTTTTCCAACAATAAAAACTTATATAAGTTTTTATTGTTGGAAAAAAAAAATTATATAATTTCCCTGAAGAAGTCACCCAATGTGGTGACGAAATATTGGAGGAAAAGAAATAATAAATAAACATTATTATTATTTTTTATAAAAGGAACTTGAACTCGATTTTAAGTAATAATATATTTAAATTTTGTTTCAAAATTTCTTGAGGCAAATTTAAGTCAAATACCCTACTAAGTACTACTTACTGTCCCTTAGACCGTGTAGGTTCCAGGTAATAAAAGGTCTGTTTGATTTTAATAAAATGCTTTGCTAATTTTAGCAAAATGTTTTGTTACTTTATCTTAAACGTTTGACAGAATTAACAAGACCTATTTGTAAATTTAAATAAATTATTTTTCCAAAGTATTTTAATACTTTTGTCTGCTACTTATTATATATTTTTACTTTATAATTCTACAGTGTTTTTTAAAGTGATATTGTCCATTTAGCGCTTTTTTAAGCATCGCTTCAAAGGCTATTATAAAATTGTTCTTAAAATAAAAACTTTTTGAATAGACCTTTAATACTTCAAACCCTTTAATACTTCAAAATAATCACAAAAATATTTTTAAGAGAATGCTGTAACTGAGTTTTCTGAAATTTCTGTTAGGCTTTTGATTTTGCATTCTGTACATCCTGTAGTTTACTAAGGTCAACCATCATCTTCCACATTTTACGTTGTCACTGTTTTTTGTGTGAACATTTTCAAACTTTTAATCAATTTCAAGTTTGAATTTTCAATCTACTCTCTAATAAAGTACTTACACACAATACCAACTGTATCCACACAAATTAAAATTTTCCAATAATTTTCAAACTCCAATGACACAAATTCTTATAAACATTTTCCCCTGAAAACTAGAGAAACATTATGGTTTTGTATTCAACTCCCACAAATAATGTAACGGGAGGTAATTAGCATTGTTAGTTTGTTTGCTTGCATTTGTTAGCTCATTTTTTCAAATTTTCTCTACAAAATAATCAAATGACAGCTGGTGGGATTAACGAAGCGCACAATTTTTTGTGTATAATTTTGCTAAAACTTGTTAAGTTTACGTACCAAAATGTTCATACAATAACCTAAACAAAAATTTTCATTTAACCAACACATACATATTACCATGACTTATGTATTTATGTATCTTGTATGTATGTTGATGTACATTTAATGTAAAATATCCATCCATCCATCCATCCAACCACATACAAAATATTGTTTGCTTAAATGTTTCATCTTCTCAAAAATGATTTTAGTCATAACATGGCCATAGGGTCAGTTATTTTAAGGCATATCCATGTGTAAGCGGCTAGGTTTTTAATCCAGTTATGAAATACATACAATATACGTATGGGATGTATTCTGGTGTAAAGGCGCGCATTTATAATTTTTGATGATGCTTAAATTTTTATTTACTCACTAAATTTTTGAAGGAAACGGTTTTTATTCAATGTAGAATGTGTTTAAAGGGCATAGGATGATGTATGAAGATCATAGATTAACAATAGAACTTTTAAAAATCCTTAATATCAATTTGGGAACAGGTAGAAACCATACGGAGAGGTCAAGCAATTCGTACTTCATTTTGTAAATTTTTGCCATTGTTAAAACACTCTTGTGTGCTGGTGTCTTGTCTTGATGAAAAATTATTTTTTGTGCTTTTTCTCGAATACAATTGATCCAAAAGATTACAATAATTGTTGTGTTAATACGGGATGCAATCAACGTTGGCTTCTGTCATTCCCATACAAATTTTGCATAAGTAACGTTAAGCGTTAGCACGTAACGTTGGCTTATGTCAAATTTTTACAGCAATGTCAGAAGTCAACTTTAATAGCTTGCCGCATTAACACAGCTAATATTCCAAATTTATTGTTTTACATTTTTGAAGATAGTGAACCAATAAAATACCTTTGTAATACCAGTTGACATAATCTTACAAACCGATTCAATTGTTTTTGCCTTCTTTGGTCCACTTCCATTAGCTTCAATCCATTGTTTTGATTGTTCTTTTGTCACTGGTGAGTGAGTCCATGGGTCCATGTTTCAAATATGATTTTTGCTGTTGTTGCAGTTTTTGGATGTTTACTTCGTGGTTCATTTTCAATGCTTGTACGACCACGTTTAAGTCAATTTGTTACCGTTACATAAGAAGGAGCATTTTCAACTAACATACGAGGGGTATTCAATAGCTAAAATCTGGCAACACCATAATAAAATTTGACATTTTTTAGCAACAACTTTTTGCTGTAAAGTGAGTTAAGAAAATCAATTTGGCCAAAAAATTGAAATTTCAAGAGAAGGTTGGATTATTTTTCACAACTTTTGACGTGAATTATCCCAATTAGAATGTGTCGATGAACTCAGTTCTTTGTATGGCGATAAAGCACCATCAAAACCACAGTATATCGCTGGTATAGTGAACTCAATCGTAGTCGTAGTTCGGTCGCCGACGAATTTCGTGAAGGTTCCCAAATTGATTGTTGTACCACAAAACATCGATGCAGTGCGTGAACTGATAATGAAAGATCGTCATGTGACATATTGTGAGATAGAGGCATGCTTGCACATTAGTTACCCCATAATTTATCAATCGCTTAAAAAAAGGCTCACGCCGATTGCTGTAAGAAAATGACGTGTATAAAATTGTGACAGGTGACGAATCATGGATATATGCGTATGAGCCGAAACAAAACAGCAATCGACCGTGACCGTGTAACCAAGACGAGCTAAATCCAACAAAAGTTATTCGTGGAAAAAGCACACCGAAGCAAATGGTCGCCTGTTTCTTAAGCCGAATGGGTCATGTGGCCACTGTTCCGCTTAAGCAACATAGGACGGACAATCCTGAGTGGTACACAAACATTTGTTTGCCGGAAGTCTTCGGAGAAGTTCGTAAAACTAACCGCCGAAGACGAATCATTCTCCATAATGACAATGCGAGCTTTCACACATCTTGTCAAATAGGTGAATTTTTGAATTGTCAAAACATAGAATTGATGACTCATCCTCCGTACAGTCCTGATTTGGTACCCAATGACTTCATCTTGTTCCCGAATATCAAAAGTATAATGCGTGGTCAACGATTTACGAGCACCGAAGAAGCAGTTAAAGCGTCCAAAAACCATGTTTTGGAAGTGTCTCAAGAGGAATGAAAAAACTGCTATGACAAATGGTTTTAACGAATGCAAAAGTGTATTGATCATCAAGGGGAATATTTCGAAAAACAATAATACCATTTTCATTTAAAAATGTTGTTATTATTTGCTATTCCCGAAATATGAATAGTACCCCGACGTATTCACCATATCATTATGAATTTCTTGTCCAGATAAACCTATCTTTTGTAAATATTTAATGACACCACAAATTTCTAATATTTCCATTATAAAAAAATCACTGAAGCGTCTTTTTTGAACAGCTCTTACTATACCAATAAATTGCCAGATCGTAATGAAATTTAACATGTGTTAATATGACGGATGGAAATGTTGCGCAGCTTTCTAGGCCTCTGCACATACTACCAGCGATTCGTACTAAATTTTGCAAGTGTGGCTGCGAGCCTACATGAGCTGACTAAGAAGGCGCGACCATTTCATTGGGGTGAAGCCCAAGAACAAGCATTCCAAAGGCTAAAGGAGTTATTATGTAGGGCACCGATTCTTGGATATCCCGTGACCGGAGAAAAATTTGTGCTGGATAGCGATGCAAGCGGATACGGAATAGGAGGTGTGCTTTCGCAGGTGATGAATGGAACCGAAAAAGTCATAGGCTATTACAGTCGAGTACTTTCGAAGCCTGAAAGGAACTACTGCGTAACACGACGGGAACTCTTGGCGGCGGTAGAATGTGTAAAGCACTACCACAAGTACCTGTACGGTCAGCACTTTCAACTAAGAACCGACCATTCTGCGCTCAGGTGGCTGCTACAATTCAAACAACCAGAAGGGCAGCTAGCTCGTTGGTTTGAACGGCTTCAAAGCTATTATTTCAGCATCGAGCACAGGAAAGGCATAAAGCCTTGCAATGCGGACGCCCTTTCAAGACGCTCCTGTAACTTAGAGTGCAAACATTGTTCGAGCTGTATTTATGCGGTAAATTATGTTCGAAAATCTTATATAAATTTGACATTAATTAAAGTTTAGAGATAATGCGTAGAATTATTGATGTTATTCTACTATCAGTTTTCGGTGAATGTTCCTGTTACCACCTTGCCGCACAAACACAACATCTTTGCCGCTTATACTGCCATGGCCCTCGTGTGTGGTAAACCCTTTTTCGTATCTATAAAAAGTTGCCAACCTGTGTTATATTTCTTTGTGTGTATGTTATTTAATATACTATAAAGAAATCCTCTTTGGATAAGATCCTTTAACACAAAGGTGTATAAAAGTGTAAATGTGTGTGTATGTATGAGTTTGTCTGTGTGGATTTATATCAGCATCATCATATGCTGCCGCCCGTTAATTAAAAATCAACTGCTTCTGGCTTGTTTGTTTTATGGATTTCATGCCACGAACTTTTGCAATAACCACACCTTGCATCATGGCAAAAACCAAATATGCATCAGCGTTTTATGAGCTTTATCCCTTTTAAAAATTCCATAGTAATTTTTGGTGGAATAGTAAACAACAACAGTTTTGATTGAGGATTTTTTTTCACTACTCCTGAAAAAACAATTCTCAAACTCTATATTTATTTAAGGCACAAAAAATATCATCATATTGTTATAGATTTTCATAGGTTGCTAAAAATATATTTTAAGCAAAAATTTCCATTTTTTTTTTGTTTAGTTTTTGTTAAATGGCTTCAAGTCAGCGTTAGCAATTTTAACCAAATAAATCGTTTAATTTTTGTGTTTATTTAATTTTGAAAATTTACATGGATTTTCATCAATGTTTAACATGTTAAAATGTATTTGTAACTTCAGGCATATAAACCTGAAGTTATAAAAATTTAGTATTTTAGCGGTTTTTTCTATAAATTGTAAAATAAAGAGTTACATGAGGGGAACAAATTTAAACCACAAAAAAAAGAAAGAATATTTTTTCGCTGTTGAAATTATAGGATTAGAATAAAAATACGCGTGCCACATTAAAAAAAGAAAAACAAAATCAACACAAAACACGCTTATTAAAAAAATAAACTCCTTTTTTTAGTGTTAAATAAATTTTTATTAAATTTAATTTTTCATAAACTAAAGTTTACATGGTTATAAAAACACATGTAAGTGTTTTATATGATGCAGTGTGTTTGAAACTATAAATTGTATTAATACCTAATTATGTTTGTATGTGTGTGTTTAAATATCGCTATTTTTTTTTTTTGTATTTTGTTTTAATTTCAAAACTCTAATCAAGCATTAAATGATATTAAAATTAAAATTTATATATAGATTTTTTCCACAAATTTTATTTTTACATAATTAAGCAAGTGTAAAAATATTTATACAATTAAGACCCAAAATCCGCGTCATATTAAGTTTGAAAAAAAAAATTATGTGTTGTTAAAATTATAACTCGTTTTTGTTTTTATAAAATTAGTTAAATCAATATGATTATAAAAGTAAATATATGTATTTTAAAATATTGTGGTTAAATTTCATAAACTATATGTGGAAAAGGATTGTTAACACATTTTTTTGTTTTTTTGAAAATGTACCTAATATTAAATTTACACTACGCCTGAAATCTCGTTTAAACCGTATTTTAACCGGAATTTAATTCCAGATTTCCCATACAAAGAAATCTAGTTTCATAACTCGATTTTCGGAAAATATAGTTTCAAAAGTATGCACAACATTCAGTAATATTATGTATGAAACTGTTGTGAAAGTCTGGCATTACCTTGTGCAAAAAAAATGTAAACAAATAATTTTAATTATTTAATAAAATGTAACAAAATGAGTTGTAGATCTAATGGAATAGAGTTCTTAATTAAAAGTAAAGTTAAATGCAGCACACAGTTTCTTATTTTTGCGCCGGCAAACAACATTGGAATAGTGCCGGAAGGAACTACCATGAAGAAAGGGAAAAATCTTGCTTCCAAATACGGTTGGTTGAAAAGTTCCTGCGCTCACCAAGAGATGGCACTGCTAGCTCCAAACTTTTTTTTCTCAAGTTAGTAAAACTTTCCTGAGAACACATGCAAAGTTGCAAGTCATTCTGTCAATTCTTTCTTTGTTTACAAGCCATTTGAAGTTGACGTGTCATTGATTTTTTTTAATATGGAAAAAATTGAATATCGTGCAGTCATTAGATTCTTTGTTTTGAAGGGTTTAAAAGCAAAGGAAATTTATGAACAATTGTAAGAAGTGTATAAGGAGTCCTCACCTTCAAAACGCACCGTTGAATTTTGGGCTGGTGAATTTAAAAGTGGTCCTACCAGCCTTAAAGACGATCCACGCTAAGGACGACCAAAAACTGCAACCACAGCAGAACGCATTGAGCAGGTACATAATATGGTTAGTGAAGATCCAAGTTTGACTAAGCGTGAAATTGATAATGCCATAGGCATCTCAGACGAACGAGAACTCCATATTTTACATGAAGAATTACGTACCGACTTGTTGCGTCGTTTTATAACTATGGATGAGACTTGGATCTACCACCATGATCCTAAATTGAAACAAGAATGTTTACAGTGGACTGAAGCTGGTTGTTCAGCTCCAAAGCAGGTGAAGTCACAACGATCAGCAAAGAAGGTTATGGCATCAGTTTTTTGGGATGCCAAAGGAATTTTGTTGATTGATTATCTTCACAAAGGTAAAACAATCAACTCTGAATATTATTGCAGCCTTTGGATCAGCTGGATGAAAAAATTCGTGAGAAAAGACCTGGTTTAAAGAAAAAAAAAATCATTTTTCATCAAGACAATGCACCTGCTCACAAAAGTGTTTTGACGATGGCTAAATTCAAAGAATTAAAGTACTTGAACATCCACCGTATTCACCAGATTTGGCTCCCAGTGACTACTATCTCGTCAGAAATCTCAAACAATTCCTTCGTGGAAAGCAATTTTCGTCGAATGAAGAGGCCATAGCAGCCGTAGACGGTTATTTTGCAGAGCTTCCGGAAAACCATTATAAGGATGGGATAAAATTATTGGAAGATCATTGGAACAAGTGTATTGAGCTTCTAGGAGATTATATTGAATAAAAAAATATATTTCGTAACAAAAACAGTATTCTTTCATTTCGAGCGCAGGAACTTTTCAACCAACCTGTAGTCTTCCCTTATTAAAAACACTTTTAAAAACTATATGACATTATTTGTTTCATCATGTAAATAAATTTTGTACCATTCAATTAAATGTAAATCTTCCTTAACTTTTTTCTCGATAGGTTAGGTTAGGTTATGAAGGGTTATGCGCCCAAGGGACGCATTTCCACCCGGAGACCAATGCGGTCTATTGTGAATCCCTTTAGTATAGAGGAAGAAGAGAGAGAGAGAAAAAGAGAAATTAAGAAGAAAAAAAGTTGAGAGGTCCGAAGAAATATAGAAACTACGTAGGACATGACCCCTCTACAGTCCCCTCATCAGAAACAGCCGTCCTATTTCCCTGGCAAACCCTAGTAGATCGGCTGGATTATATCCAGCGATACACTCCATTTCGTCGTGAAACCTATCCCCTAGCCATTTCTGCCTGAGACCCTGCATCCTAGGACAGTGGCACAGTACATGCTCTACCGTCTTTAGCTCCTCAACATCCCCGCACAGTCTGCAGAAGTCCTGTATGGCATTATCTCATTAACTCGCAAAAGCACTAACAGAACAATGCCCCGTTAAGAACCCTAAGTCCTGAGAATACCTCTATCCAATACTAGTAGAATCCTGGTTGCCCCTGCGTCCAGTCCGGGCCATAACTCCCTCGACACCCTACAATCCACTCTATTCCTCCAGGACCGGTAAACGGCATCACGGAACCTTTCCCGTATCACCCCATAGTAATAACACAAGGGGGGCTTTGCCATCCACCTTGCAGTGTCCGGGCACCCAACACAGCCTTACCGTGAATGCAACCATGAGCTGCCTCAGAGCATTGCAACACCGTGCGACCAGGCTCGATCGCACCGTATAATTTGTCAATGCCCTTAGCGCAGCCTGACTGTCGACATAAATTGTCACCACAGACCCCCCCTATAATGTGATCCGGTATCACCTCCGTCGACCTCCAGATCGCTAGGATCTCAGCCTGGAAGACACTGCACTCATCCGGGAGTCTGAATGACCTTTTCACGTCAGTGTCAGCAATATAAACACCAGCACCAGTGCCAGTGTCCATCTTCAGCAGGTCCGTAAATATTGCCCACTCCTTAAACAGTCCTTTTGATTCACGCCAAACTTCCCTATCCGGGAACTCCACCGGTGGTGTTACACCGAAGTCCAAGGTCATATTCCTATGATCCGAAATTCCCGCCGGAATATTACCCTGATCAAGCAGACCCACCTCGTATAGAATTCTTTTGTGATCATCCCGCCTAGGTGTAATCAACGAAGACTCATAGAGTCTAAGTAAGCTCCTAGCCGCCACACTCCTCACATAATGTTCAATAGAGGACAGATGTAGTAGGATATCCAACGCTGCCTGTGGCGTGCTTCTCCTTGCACCTGTGATGCCAAGAGATGCACTCCTCTGAGCCTTGTTGAACATCTTCCTATAGCTGTCCACTCTCAACGCATCCCACCAAACAGTGCATCCATAAGTGAGAACAGGCCGTACCACCGATGTGTAAATCCAGTTTACCATATCCGGTGTTAGCCCCAAATTCTTACCGATGGAGTTTCTGCATGTGTAGTAGGCATTGAGTCCCCTTTTCATTCTCTCCTGGGTGTTTCTCTTCCATGACAGTTTACAGTCCAGGAAGATCCCCAAATACTTGGTACCAGCTCAGTATTAACAAGGTTTATACCCAGCCCTCTATCCTTCACCCATGCCAAGAGTTCGATAACAACTATTTGGCGTATAGGTCAATCCAAAAAGTTTTTTAAATCGTATCCTTATTTTGCTATAATGAGATTGTGAGAAGAATTAAGAACGGTGGATTTATTATATACCGTGAAAGCTGCCATAACCGGACTCACACCGTCGCGCTGTTTTTGTTCGGTTATAAGAGATGACCGCTTATGAGAGAGGTACACATTTTTTTATTTTAATGTAACATTTTATTATGAATGTATCAAAATAATGAAGAGTCAGTCTACAGTGATTGCAAAAATTTATTAATATTAGACAGCTTCAACATGAGTGTATTGTATAGCAAAAATTTTAAAAAGTTTAGGTTGACGAAATTTGTTCGGTTATGGGAGCTGTCCGGTTATAGGAGCTGTCCGTTAAGGGAGCTTTCACTATATTCCGTTCATTATAACCCCAAATAAGAAAGAGTTGCCAACGTAAATATTTTCAGTTAAAATTTGCCACAGTTGCCAGACTTTAAAACCCCCTGTGGTGCCTGTGATTATGTGTTTATATGCCTAAACACTTGATTAAAAAAAGGTTGTATTCTTTTATTAAACTAAATGATAACTAAATATTACTTAATCTCAACAGCTGCTAAACATGGAGCTATTATAAAATGTCTAAATATTTTGAAAGGACATTAAATTGTTTGTCAATTATAAAAAAGCCGCCCCCGAAACTGTAGACTGACTACACAAACAAAAGGTTATTAGAACACAATAAAAAAGTGCACAATCATGTAATTTAGATCTTTTTCAGTCAATTCTTTTTTTTTCATATGTGTAACAATACCAGGATTTATCATGAACTATTAACACATGTATAAACCTTAAGTAGTCTGACAAAAGATTAACAACAATTAAGGTTGAGAAAAAATACAAAAAAAGACACTCTTAACAAAAATGCCGCCACTTTATTGGTGGTCTTTTATTTAATATTTTTATTTTAATTAATTTCAAATATATAGTATATATTTTTTTTTTTCACTGAAAAACTGTTTTCTTTTTCTCTTTAACAAAATATTATTATAGTATTTTCTTTTTAAATTAAGAATTATTTTAATGTTATTGTTTATTTTGCGTAAATTAAATCAAAATTAAATGGCAATCATGTGGAATCAGCAGATTTTATATTTGAAACCAACACATTAAGAGCCTTAAGGGGTGTAAATATACTGTTTGGCAATTGATGATGTTAATAAAATTAATAATCAACCCTCTTTAAACAAAAATTATTACTCTACACTTGTTTTTATTAAAGCTGTTATTCTATGGCTGTCTGTAAGGACTTTCGTCTGTGGAGATATTAAATAAACACTTATGCTTTTTTTTTGTAAAGACAATTTAAAACATTTTGAACTTTTAAAGTGTATTAAAACCAGAAAATAATTTTTAATGTTAAAACTCTGGGGAGTAAGATTTTATTTTGGACAGAGAAAAGTGGTGGAAAAAGGTAACGTTTTTAAAATATACAAAAAAAATTAAAATATATGTTGTTCAAATTTTAAGTTGATAGTAGAATATCGACACTTTTAAATTCCACAGAAACCTGTAAGTTGGTTCGTAGCCTTGAGAGTTTATCGACTCTGCAGTTTTGGAACTCATACGATTCGAATATTTAACTGGATGTACGACAGTTATTGGTAGGCACTGTATTCAGAGACACATTGACCACAAGCCGCAACCCCTTCTATTGCCATCACCTCAGCCTGAAGAACGCCGGTAAACCATATATTCAGGAATCTCTAGTCGGTATACGGACAGCAAAGCGACGTTCATGCGCAGCTACCGAAATCATAAGATATTCCTCTGTAGCCTCCGCGAATACCTAAAATAGGTTAGGTTATTTTGAAAAGAGGAAGGCCTATTCGCCATGCATGACCATCCAAAAATGGGTGAAATATACCTATGCCAGAGAATCGGCATGTTGTGCGCTCTTCAACAACTACACCGTAATAAACATTCTGGTTTATTACAATGATGGCATTACATGCCCCCATGCCAATGCCTTACCCTACTCCTTGCGAAATCCGGGCAAAAAAGTGCTCCAGTCTCATCGTACTCCCCGCAGGTCCTACACACTGCAGAGTCAAGTCACTCCTTCCCGATTTAGAAACGTGTGATCGTAGTGTAGAGTGGCCTATGAGAATTCCTATCATATTAGTCCGCTCTCCCTTTCCTAGCCTTAAGATTCACCTTGTCCTCTCCACATCCGTGTCACCCCAAGGGTCCAATTCCCAATTCCAGATTTCCTTGTGCATGTTGGTGGCCAAGATCCGTTTTCGTCATCCGAAAAGTGTCGGCCTACCCGAGTACCCATATCAACCGCAGACGTCTCCTGCCAGAATAAACGTTTATCACTTACTTGCAGTTCAAAGCTGTATTTTAGCTGAGATAGGTCATGTTATCCAATGCAGGCCTTTATAGTAGCAGGCGGAAGAGAAAAGAAAACACCTCCCCTAAGCGTACCCCGGTTCACGAATCGGGTTGTAGTAGTACAACCCAACTCAGCTGTAATGCACCGTATTCTGCCGAGTTCTGGAGTCAAGTTCAACCTGGACGTTTTTCACATCCCATTGGAATCCTTATTTTAGCATAGAGAACACGGAGAGGTAGCGAAAACCTATTACAAGCTCGATGAGTCAGAAACGTTTTCTATGTCTCCACAGAACCGTTTTCAAGACCCGCACTTAGCTTTTAATCTGCAATTTGTAAGCGCCTAATCCCTGTCAACTGAAACCTTTTATTTCACCCCAAAGAGTTTGTGATGCAAAAAAGGTTAGATCCAGAATCTGTCGTCTGTTTAAAATTACATTCATTATGATTTATCAATTTTGACAGCTTAGTTTTGTCAATTAGTGTTGTCAATCTTTCATTATGAATATTTTAAGATCAAGAACAATGTTGTTAATTTAGCGTATAATCACTAAAATAAATTAAGAGATTTCCTATATACAAACATTTCAAAGAATTTTACAATTAAATTACTACTTACTAAGAATTTTTAATCACTAAGTAATTTCTAAATTGTTTATAATAATTATAACCAAAACTCTCAACAAAATTTCTTAATACTGCAGGCTAAATAACACCCATTACCTAACAGCATTTAGTATTAGTATTATTGCGTTACAACATCCATAACAAATCTTGACACTATTGTCCACACCTAAATTTACCCTAAGGGAACTTAGGTAAAATGTCTATGGTATTAGAAATGCTTACAATTAATACATTTCCATACCTCACATTTTCTATCTTTTGAAACTTATACTATTCTTGCTCGTACTACTTAATTTAACTGTCGTTAATAAGCCTAATTACCAAAGTAAATGTCCATAAAATCACACAATATGTTACTATTTAGCTTAAAGCCTAAGATTACTTAACAATCTAACAAAAAACACCACCCAATTACACTTTATTATGGTGATGGGTGGGTGTTTAAATTTTCCTCACATATTATTTCGAAGCAAATAGTGTCATTTTAATTTGTTTATCATCTTGATTTTATGTGTGTGTATGTAGGTAAAGCATATAAATGTCATTTGATTTAAACACCCCAGATTTTAGAAAAAAAAAAACAACTTACACTGGAAACAAATTTTGTTGAAAGATTATTAAATATATGATAAGGGGTTATAAATTATAAAAAAAATAATTCATCATGATTTTTATTTGAATTTTTTCTTAAATAAGATAACTCTGTATTTTTGACGTTGTTGTCCTTGGTGTGATTAGTTATTAAAAAATACTGGATTTTATTGACAAAATGGTCCTTCGAACTTGACACATAAATTACTTATATAAAATTTTTGGTAAATTTTTTCTGTACTGTTTGACAAATTTTATACACTGATAATACACTGATCTTTTGGCATTATATTCCAGGGGTGGGCACGTATTTAACTCAAAGGGGTTTTCTATAAATAATATAGGGCCGCATAATATTTAGAAAAGTGTAAATATATATATAGTCGTCGAAGCTATAATAAAAGCTGATTTACTTTTTTTAATTTTTGTAAAAACTTTGTGTACATTTTTTTCATTCGGTTTCTTCAACTGAATATTATTTTTCACAACAAAATACAGTTAATACAACTGACTTTTATTATAAGGAATCACATTTGAATATGGTTGTACTAACAGATTTTATGTGTTGCAGCATCCAAAATATGTTTTTCCCTCTCATAACTAGAAATTTTTAATAAAACTTATCATTTTTAAAATTTGAAATAAAACTATTTTCCCGTCAAATCGAGTGATTTTTAAATACTTTGGTACAGATTTTTAATAGTATTTTACTTGGTCTGTGGTCGGTATTTTGAAGCATTATAAACAAATTTTGCTAACAAAAATGTTTGTTAAGCCCATTTTTATTCGACTCTGAGTGCAAAATTTAAGAAAAAGTCGGAGGTAAAACAAAGAATTTGTCTACAATGTCTCTAAAAAAGCAAATTCGACCAAATATCGTTTTTTTTTGGGCCGAACTGTTGAACACATTCAGCATTATAAAATATAATTTAGGCCCGATTGCTTTATAATGGAAACGAACAAATGTGTTAGTTAAATTCCCTAATGGTGGCTAATGCATCATAGAGATAATGAGGCTTAGGAATTTAGAATAGTATATTGTTCATCCAGTGATAAAATTTCATTAGAACTTTAATGACCTTAAATGGTAATTTAAATTCTGAAAATTAATTTAATAAGAAAAATACAGTCACAATAACCTAGTGTTTCCAATTATTCGACCCTGCCTGTTAGGTCATTATTCGAAAAATGAAGAAAATTATTTAATCGCTTATTTGGGTCGATTTTGGGTCTTTCATCAATAAGAGCAGCTTTTTGCTGAAATATCAAGTTACGGATATTGCGTTGGTTTCTAAAGTGTTTGTTTAGAATAATTCAAAGCATCCTGAGATTTTTAAAAGAATCATGTCTTATAATTTTAAAGCGTTTTTCAATAGTTTCTCAAGTCTTTTTAAAGCTTAAGGCTTATGCTCGCAAGCTTATTATAATATATTTCTAAAGGGTTTTAGTCTATTGGGAAATCTCACTGTTCCCTGACTCTTTCACTACCTGATTTAAGCTTTGGAATTAAAGAGGTAATCTATTAGAAAATATATAAAAATCACACATATTCCTGACAAGACCTCATCGATTTTTCTGTGTTTGTGCAACTAAAAATTCAAATAAGCGAATTCTTAAATATTTTGGTATTTGTGTTAAGTTTTGGGCTTTAGTGTGCTCTGACATTTATAGTATAATTTTACGGCCAACATTTTTGTAGAACATTTCATCCCCGCCCTTCCCCTTTATCGGAGCGTTTTTTACAATTTGTTAGAATAAAACCAAAAAATGCCGTTATGAGGGGGAGTTAGAGGGTTAATATGTTCTACAAAAATATTTGCCATACCATTATCTACAAAGTTGCTGAACGTACTCTACACCTCAGATGTAAAGAAAACATAGTTTTATATACCGATATGCTGCAAGAATAGGCCAGAGCTGGGAAACTTTGACCGCCTCTAAAATGAAATTCCGATGTAAACTATCAAAACGACGACACACGTATATTTTTGTTGGTCTCCTTAACAAGAATCAGTCGTCGGAGCCCCGTAATTTTGGTAAAAGTTTGAAATTGTTTTACAGTGTTATTATCCTAAAATTTACCAATGTGTTCGATAAGTTAACCTAATTCTGTTTTAGTCATAAATAAAAATTCTATTTTTGGCAACGCTGTTATATTAAATTATTTTATACTGTTTATTGAGTTTTCGCTTTTACTTATTACAAAATTTATCAGTGTATTTCGAAACATATCGAAAACAAATTAAATCCTTACAAATTCAACACTTTTTCCTAACACTCTACTTCAAATACATATTAAGTAGATGGTATTTAATTACCCAATAAATGTTAACAAATTGAATTGTCAAACCAACAAAAATAAATTTTGATTTGTTTGTTTGTTTGTTTGTTTATTTACTTATTTACAAACCATGTGGTGATGATACAAATGACAAATTTTCTATGAAAACTCAAAGTAAAAGTTTACAGGAAATCATCTCCATCATCATCATGATAATCATGCTTTTAAGGTTTTATAAAAGTAAAAATATTTGTTAATACTATACTTTGCATGTATTAAATCTACTCGAAAATAAATTCTTTTTTTTTGGTTAACGCTTGATTTTTATATTATTATACTTAAGAAGAAGTGGTGGCAAAGTAGCAAAGAGAATGCAGACAGGAATACACAATGGAATAAGTAAAAACCTTAAGCCACCCTTAAGGGCAAGATTCCCAGGCAACTGGGGCGTATAATGTAAAATGCTAAAAGCATCATCAACATCATCATATCATCACATCATCACATTGTGTAAAAAACAAACACTTTAACCAAAAACCAAATGTACGAACGACTTTGTTTACATTTGCAATAAACAAATGATATTTTACTTTATTTCCTTTAAACAACCATAAAAAAATACCATGAAATCTATTGTTAATAAAGAAGAGAATAGTAACTGAAATTAACATGAATTACATTCGAAGTATTATTATCATTTAGACAAATGATAATATTATTTTCGTTTTGGCGAAACCTTATAATGCCACACAAATTTTCGTTTTTCATTTTTTTTTGTGTCGAGAAACATGAACTAAACAAATAAAGTATTTGTACTCAGATGACTGCACTCAATTGGTTTCGCGCTTTATCAAAAATTACGAAAAATGGATACGGAAACCCTTAACTAGTGACCGCATAATTAACAATAGATAATCTACAACCAACAAATTAGTGTTGCCAACATTTTAAAATGCAAAGAGAACTTATGGATTTTTAATCTGTCTAAATTTTTGTCCAGAATTTTTTTGCGCAAAACGTGGACGTGATCAGAGCTTCAAATATTGAATTTTAGGTTGAATAATTCCCTTAAAAACGAATTCGATTTACTTTTTTTATCGAATGTATTCGTTTTTAAACATTCGCGAGAATTCATTTTTGAAATTTATTAGATCGAATTTACATCTAAGAAATATTATTCGATTTTGTTTGATGTGATTCAGAGCTTTAAAAACATAATTCCTTAAATAAATTTTTAAATCTGATTTAAATGTTGAATTAATTTATTCAATCAGAATAAATTATTAGATGAAATAATTCAATTCAATTAATTCAATTTTAAATCAAAGAATCAAAACAATTTTGATTTGATTCGCGAATCAAAAAAAAAAATTACTTTGATACTCGAATATGATTTGATTCGCGAATTAAATAAATTGTTTTAAATCATGATTAATTTTAAAACCCGAAGGGATTCATGGACTTTTCATAAAACAGCATCTTCTCTTATAAAACAGCCCTTTCGAAATTTTTATAAATCAGCCTCTTCGCAGTATATCAATACTTTATTAGAGCAAAAATTTTGTCCGTTCTGCCCTATCTCGCTTAGTTTTCGAGATACCGGCCATTTTAAAAAATGGTGCAAAATTCGACAAAGACTCCCTTACATAGAATAGATTCGGTAGAGTTTCATGGAATTTTTATAAAACAGCCACAGGGTGACTATTTTTTTAAAATCAATTTATATGATAACTCCCATAAAACAAATTTCGATTTCCGTTCCATTTCGTCCGTATAAAAATGAGTCACCCTGTGACTGTTTAATAAAAATAGATACGTCGGATGTGTTCCGGACCTGGCCTATTTTTATTATCGCAGTATAATATTACTCTACCAGAGCAAACATTTTGTCCGTTTTTCCCTATCTCACTTAGTTTTCGAGATACCGGTCATTTTAAAAAAAAATTACCATTTTACAAAATGGCGAATATCTAGAATACTAAGTGAGATTTGCAAGTCAATTTTATTGTTTTTTTTATTTTGGTTTAATTCGCAAATCAAATCAATCTTTTTAATTCGCGAATTAAAAAAAGAATTATGTTTGAAATGATTCAATATAGCTGATTAATCAGCTATTATTTTAAATCTGATTTAGTAAATTAATTAATAAAGTATTAAATCAACTCGCTGATTTACAAAAAGAATTATTTTTTTTCGTGAATTAATTCAAGAAAGATTTATCTTTTTCAAGGTCTGATGAGATTGAGTAATTTGGGAATGACATTTAATATTCTTCACTCGATTTAAAAAAATTGAAAAAATTTTATTATTAAATTTAATTATTAAATTTATGTTATTTTATTACAATAAATTTATTTTATTACAATAATTTTACAATTACAAGAAGAAAAAAATAAAAATCAATAATTGTATTCATAGTTAAAAATCATTAATTTGTAAGAATAAATCGCCAAAAGTGAAAAACTGCCAAAATTATAAATTATATTATATCAAATTGTAAAAAAAATTATAAAAAATTGAATATGGCCAATTATAGCCCTCTCTCTCTCTCTCTCTGCAATGAAGAATTCTCGAAATAAACGTGATGGTAAAATATTGCCAAGTAACTGAAAACTTGAGACCTCTGGTGCAAAAAGTTTTTTCTAGCGCGTTTAATTTTTGACATATGGACGACTAAAATTATATCAAAGCGATTCAATTCGATTAATTTTTTTTTTTTTAATTTTGAATTATTTTTTAAATGTTAGCAATGTTTTTTTAATTTTGGTATTTGTTTAAATTCTAGCGTTTTTTCGGTATTGACAACTTTTTTAACTTTTGGCGATTATTTCAATTTGGGCTTTTTTTCTAATTTTGTTTTTCGTATTGTAGCAATTTTTCAATTTTGCCTTTTTTTTTAATTTAAGTGATTTTTTTCAATTTGGCGAGTTTTACAATTTTAAAGTTTTTTCCAATTTTGGGGATTTTTTAATTTTAAACTATTTTTTCCAATTATAACAATTTTTATTTCGGGATGGTTTAATTTTTGCGTTTTTTTTTGTAAAAAATCATCAATTTCCTTTAAAACTAATATTTATTTTCTAAAATTTTAAATATTGAATGAAGAAAACTGAATGTCATTCCCAAATTACTAAATGTAATGAAAAAAATTGAATGAACAATAAATCCGAAATTTGCAAAACAATTCTTGAGTAAAAATCGATTTAATTCCAAACGAATTCCGTGATAGACAAATCGAATGATGAAAAACGATTGAAGTCTCTTAAAATTAAATCGATTGAAACCAACTAAGAATTCATTCCCATTCAATAATTGTAGATTGATATATATATATTTGGGGACTTAGAAAGATCTAAATTGATCCGAAAAATGGCAGATAAAATTAGATTCAGCACTATATATTTGGGGATTTATAAAGATCTAATTTGATCCGAAAAATGGCAGGTCAAAATTGTATCAGATTAGATCCAGTTTGATCCGAAAAATGGCAGATCAAAATTGTATCAGATTAGATCCAGTTTGCTATTGAAAATAAGCCAAATCGGTCCAGCGGTTAAAAAGTTATGAGTGAAAATGTGAAGGTACCTCTAATACAATTTGTGTTTTTTTTTTGTACAATTTCATAGTAGCGACCGGCAAGTAAAATATTTTGTCTTGTTTTTTCACTAATCGATTACAATTGAATAATATTTTCACTCCAAATATTTTTCACCTTAAAAAAATTTTTTTCCACCACAAAATTTGTTTTCATCCATAATTTTACTTTTAAAGTTTTTAGCAGACCTAGGCGATCTTTAAAAAAAAACTTTTTCAATATGGATGAGTATTTATTCTCCATGTTTGATAATAAAAAATTTAAAAATTTTTCAAGAAAACATTTAATTCCCCAAATGTGAGCGTAGGTCTGATAAGATTATTAATATGAACAAATTATACAAGTGAATAATTGCAAAGTGTAATTGAGATCGCCCAGGTCTGGTTTGTAGTGTGGATGTCTATATTGTGTGGATTAATTTATGTCGGATTAACATAAGCCAACTTTGATAGTTTGCCGCACAGCTTTTTTTGCGATTAAATTAACAGCTACATTGACAACTCTGGTAATAACCTAATTTCAGCCATTTGTTAAAACAAACTTAAGGTGTTTTTATATTTTAATATTGTGTCGCACGATGTTGTGAATATTATTAAATTTTGATTCATATTTCAATAATCTTAAAAATACATAGTTTGTTTACATTATACTGTACATATTTTCAATGCAACAAGTTTTATTTTATAGAATATTTTCTTTCTTAAAAGTATTGTTTTTTTATGGAAAGATATTTGAACCTTCTAAAAAATATTTAGAAAATATTTAAAACTTACCTCCACTCTTTCTTCTTTTAAATCCACTTTTAAAGCCAACTGCTCACGCAGCACTACATCCGGATAGTGTGTTTTATCGAAAGTCGCCTCCAATTGTTCCAATTGTTCTTCAGTGAAAATTGTACGATGGCGACGCTTTCTCTTTGGTGGGGGCCCATGACCTAAATGTCCAGACATATGATGACCATGATGACCGTGGTGTAAATGATGTGCATGACCATGACTATGATTCATGGCTGAACTATGACCCGTAACATGTGCTTGCATTTGTGCGGCTGCAACATGAGCTACAGCAGCCGCATGCATATAATTGGGATAAAAGTTGGGATACGCAACTGTAAGATAATAGACCAAAAAAATAAAAATACATAAAAAAATTTTAAAAAGTGCATACATATGTAAATGTTAAAAAAGTTTTTTCAAAACGCGCAAAAAATTGGAATGTAGTTGAAAGGATATTGGGCTGGATAAACATTTATTCTTTTTATGCATGAATTTTAATAATATTCATAGTAACTTGATATTTGTTTGTTTGTTTGTTTAAAAAAAAAAGTATGAAAATATCATAAAAATTGCGTAAATGTGTAAAAAGTTATGAAATTTTATTTGATAAAACCATTACTTAACCTATTGTGTTGTTAATTCAATAAATTCCGCAATGAGTTTAAATTTAATTATTTATATTAGCAATTAGATTTCTTTTAGAAATAGCAATGGAGCTCAGTAAAGAGTTCTTTCAAGTTATTTCATCCAAAAATGGTTAAATGTTTATTATACCAATAACACTGTGCAACAAATTTTGGGTCATCGCAAAATTGCCTCTATGATTTGAACACAGGATGAAAGTAGACCATAAGAAAGACAAAATTGCCAAGGGGTTTGTCAAAGTTGGTTCGAAAAAAAAAGTTATGGCTTCTTGAATTTGGTAATTTTTGACAAATTTTTCACCATGAGTTAATATAAAATATTTTTTTTTGCTTCCATTGCTTCAAAATATATTTTTGTTTTTTTTTTTTACAAAATAAAACTATTAAATTTTGTTTTTATTATACACTCAAAAAAAAATTTAGTAAAAAAATTAAAATTTTTATTTTTTTCGTTGATATACAAAAACACGTTTTTCGATGAAAAACAAGAAATCTTATAAAAAAAAGTTTGAAGTTTAAAGTTAAATTAAAATATATACTTAAAGTTTTAGAGACGATTTTAAATTAGATTAATTTTATAATAATATTGAAGTTTAAACACTTCTTAAGTTTTTAAGATTTGGATTCAATTGAGCTGAACTTTTGTTGTTGACATATTGTTAAAAAAAAAACTAAAATAAAAAAAAAATTAAATTTAAATACGTATTTTTCTAGACATTTTTGAAAGTCGAAGAGACAAATAAAATAGCACTCGATTACTTAGATACAATAACAAATTTTTCTAAAGTTTAAAAATATAAAGTTTTTTCCAACGAATTTAAGAAAAATACATATAAAATATACTTAGTTAACTATAAAACCGAAACAAGGAAACACATTAAAAGAATATTGTAACTTTAAGGCAGTCAATTCAGTCTCCCCCTTAAAAACGGTACTCTGGATTAAGTAAAAAAATTTGCCTATTAACCCTGAAATTTTACTAAAATTAATGAACATGCATTTATGTTTTTAAAAGAAAAAAAACAAAGGTTGGCAATAATTTTATAAAAAATAAAATATTCAGATGGTCTATGAATGATTCCTTTATAAGAATTTGCTTAAGAACTTTAAAAATTGCTCTAAAATATACCTACATACAAAAAAATCACTTTAAAAACAACTTTACACTCAATATAAATATTTGGTAAAAATTAAATAAAAACAAAGAAAGTAAAAATTTTATTTTTTTTTAGTGTATAATTAAAAAATATTTATTAATAGTGCTCTTTTTTAAAAGAAAACACAAAAAAAAACAAATTAAAAAAGAGATCAATAAAGAAAAAATTAAATTTTTAATATACTCATTTTAAAGAACTCATAGAAAAAATGGTAAAAAATGACAAACTTAAAGTAGCCATATCTTTGTTTTTCGAACCAACTTTACCAAACCCCTTGGGGATTTTGTTCTTCTAATGGTATACTTTCATACTGCGTTCAAACCATTGAGGCAATTTTTTCTTGTTGCACTGGCGCCCAACATAGGACCTTTATACAATATTTGGTCCAGTTGAGGTTAATTGCTTGATATACAGATAATTTGAAAAATCTTTTAAATTTTATAGTATTGAAAAGAATTCTGTACATACGAGTATTTATATTTATTTCACTTTCCTCCCCCTTTGGTTAAAAAATATGTTCATCTTTTATGCTTGAATCAACATGCATTATGCTTTTAACATTGAATTGTTTTCCTTTCATATTTAATCGCCAATTCCACCACCATTACCACAACAATTTCCTTAATATTCATTCACCTGTATATACAGGACTAAGTATTATATTTGGAAATATATTTTTCTTTATAAATGTCTAATAATAAGATGCTTTTTGCATATAACAAAATCTTCTCGCCTCGAGTATAAATCAGTTGTAGTACTAACGAGAGAAAAAAAAGGAATAAAAATCAAATCATCTTTTCCGGTTTATTGCTTATTGCCGCATAAATCGCTAGAGTGAATTGTGGTATTTACACGCAGAAAAAAAGCAGGTGCAATATTATCTTACAGCTACGTGTTGTATTTATAATAATGTATAGAAGTTTTAAATTAATTTTACAATTTTCCAGTGAAATATATTTATTTTCTTAGACCATGTTTTTTTAACCTTGTAATGTTTTACAAAAAAATTGTAAACCTAACTTAAAAATTATGTAATTGTATAATTACAAAGTACTTGGCTAATGTTCCACTTGATTTTTTCTGTGTATGTGTGTATAAAAATGGAATTTTTTTTCAAGAATTGCTTTAGAAAAATAAGCCGTTTTTTCTATTAAATATTTAAAAACTCAAGGTCTTTTATAAAAAAGTTATATTATAAAAAGCATTATGAATGTTTCGTGATAGAAATATGTTGTTATTGTTGTTATGATTAGGTATTATAATTTTAATGTAATGGAATGTTTATGGTTTTTTAGTAATCTTTTCCACAAATTTTAGTATTAAGCTTATTGTTATTCTAAAGTCTTAAGTTAAATTTGTTGATGTTTAAGTAATAATAAGGTTGTTCATAAGGCGTGTGCTAAGTGTGGTATGTGTTGTATTGCGAAAAATTAAAAACACAGTTAACATTTAATTTTAAAATATATAACAATAGTTAGGTGATAGAACGATACATCATTTTCAAATATGTTTAGTGTGCTAACAAGGAGAAAACCTAACAGAAAACAGTCGTTAAAGAGAAATACAAATTTTAACAACTCTGTTTTTTTTAATAGGACAATACAACACTTAGTACAGCCTGTGAACTTCTTTAATATTTTGTCTTTAATAAAACAAGTATACTCAGAAAAAAAGTTAGTAGAAAAACGTTTTTCAATCCCACTTTACTATTTTTGTTATCATTTTTAGTAAAAAAAAATTATCATTTAGTAAATTATTTTGCTAAATACATTTTACAAATTACAGAACTTTTACAAAATATTTACAAATTTTTTTTCATTTTACAAGATTTTGAAAACTGATTTGCTAAAATTAGAAAAAAAAAATTATACTAATTTTAAAAAAACATAGGCCTATCAAATGACTTATTTCGTATGCATATCCAAAAATAACCGGGTTTCTCTCCATATTATCAGCCTGCAAACCTGTTAAATTCAAATATTTTTGTACATTTGTCTTAACTTTACACTCACAATATCATTTCGTTAAATACAACTTAAAATACAATCAAAAAGAGGACTACTGATTTTAAATTATATTCAGCCCATTTGTTGTTTATTTTCAATCATTGTTTAATAATCGACAAAAGTAGTAAAATCAATCGAAAGTCGTTTAAAATAACAATCAATTTTTAACTGACAAAAGTTAGAAAAAAATACTTTTATGGTTTGTTTTTCAAATTGAAAGTTTATTTTTTTTTGTATGTAATTACAAAACAGAACACAACACACACAGATGTATATATTTTTATTGGCTTTGTGTGTATGTATATTTGAATAATTTCTTGTAATTTTTATTAAAATAATTTTGTTTATATACAAACTATTTTGGTAAAAAAAAATAATTATATGAATTTCTATTTTTTGAAGCAGAAAACATAAAATATCAACTACTTAATGTCTGTATTATTTTTAGTTTTTTTTTTGAAGGACTGATTCAAATACTTAAAAAATATATTTCTATAAATTTCAATTGATTATTTAAAAACAAACTTTACGTATTACTTTTTAAATAAACTGCAGACGTAACGGGAAATATATTGTGAATGTAGGATAAAAAATAAAACATGGTGGTTAGGTTGTCCCGAATTTTAAAAATCTTCAAATTTCGTGGCAATAGCAGTTAAACGATCTGCAAGATTAAGCTGATTATGGTAAAAATAAAAATTTTCGCGTTTACTTAGTACATTTTTGGAAAAAATATTAATAGGATTTCCATAGAAATATTCTGAACCATATCAGCTCCATTTAGTTTAAAAAAATGTATTAAAACTTGAGTTTTTTTATTTAAATTATTTTTATGAGATTTATTTCAAACAAATTTTTTTTTAAATACTTTCCCATAATATGCTTTTGCGCAAAAATTAGAGAAAAATATATTCAAAAAATTAACTACATTCGAAAAAAAATTCATGTTATTTTTCCCATAATCAGCTCGATAGTGCACATCGCTTGAGATTTTTTATAATTTAATTTGATACCAAACTAGCTATAGGTGCTTTGAAAATATTAAAAAACATTTTTATCACCCTTTTTCGCGACCGCTAAAAAATACGTCTACATTAATTTTGTCTCTTTCTTTGTCAATTTTTCATGACCATGTCAGATGTCCTTTTTAAGCGACTTTAAATTTGGCATTTGGCTACCCTCTTTTTCTGCCAAAACTAAATTATATCATAAATGTCCATTGCATTTTTATAATTGTAGAATTTCAATTCTTTTAAGAACTCTCCAAAATTTTTTTTCCTACGTCCATTTCGTCAAAATGTACATTATCATTGAATTGTGAGATTCTCCCTACTTATGTTTCCACTGTAGTAAACTTTAATATTTAGAAGTTCTTTAAAATGGACATCTGACGTGATAAAGAAAAACTGGTTATTCAGTTTTACCATACACTCATAAAAAAGTTAGTACAAAAGTCTATTAAACGTATTTTGATTCAATTGAATAAAATTTTACGTTAAATTTAGAATTAATTCCGATTTATTATAACAATCGGACTCTCAGGTTCAGATCCTGGGAGTCTACAGATCAAGATTTTAAACGATTTTTTTTTGGGCAAATTTAACCAAAATCGTTTATAATCGTTTATATGTATATGTATTTATAGAGTTCTAAATTTAAATGAAAATTCTGCAGGCGCAAATATAGCAGGATTTTTTACTATTTGTATGGAATATTTTTGTGAGTGTATATGGGTCAAAAACAATCATCTGATTTTCTTTCGCTATAACTTTTGTTCAAAGTGAAAACTCATTTGATTTTTATATTGATTACTTTTATTCGCACTTATAAATTTCGTTTTAATTATTTGTGCAAAATTATGTTCGACAAATTGCCACCGTCGACGTTAATGTAAATATGGGGTGTTTTGACTACATTTCACATAACTGTGCGCAAGCATTTGTGATGTCACCTTGTAAATTTCGGCTCGAACGATGTTCTTTAACTCCTTCAAAGCGCGGGGCTTGTTCGCTGACACCAAAGACTTCAAATATCGACAGAGGAAGAAGTACGGGGCAATCAAATCGACAGATCGGGCTGGCCAAGCCAAATCACCGAAACGAGATTCACGAGCTGGAAAGACATCCTTCAAAATAACCATTGCGTCGCGTTCTGTATAACAAGTGGCACCGTTCCAAATCCACATCTTCAACTTCTGGTAAGAAAAATTCAGTCAGCATGACTCTTATAAGGTCCAATCACCTTTTCCGACGTTACTGCACACCACACGGTGGCTTTGAGAGGGTGCATGAATTATACGTGCATTTTTCGTCCCCAGGAATCCAGAATTTTGCTTATTGACGAAGACGCTGATTTAAAAATAAGCCTTAACTGACCGTTAACACCTGTGACGAATCATTTCACCCAAATATTGTCACAAATATCACGCGTTCTTGAGGTGTTTATAGTTATTCACCATAAATTTTCCACGTGGCTACTTAGCGAATGTCAAACCCAAATTGATAATTTCCTAGGGTGGCAATTATTGCCTAAACTTGTGGATACTCCACACTTAATAACAGTTTTCAAGAATTTTTCTTATATCCATTAGAGCTGCTGAAAAAAGAGCAATGGTTATCAAGTTTTTGTTCTTGATACCAAAAGGTAACTATTCCATAATTTTAATATTTAAGACTTTTGTTTTTCTAGCGAAAAAATTACTTTTTTCATTATAGTGAAAAGTCATTTTTTTATATGAGTAGTACAGATTTTTTCACGTGAAACTCGAACAATTTATAAACAATATTACAAAAAGTTAGGAAAAAACTTTAGAAGTTTCTTTTAAAAATACTTAAAATATATATAAATATTTATGTATTTAAAAAAATTAACACTTTTAATAATTTTTTATTAAAAAATTTAAAAATATAAAATTTCTTTGTTTTTTATTTAAAAAAATTTCGCTTAAACCATTAAAAGCATCGATTATCCAAATTAAAAATATCGAGTAGTATGGACTATTGAAAGGTAACCGTATTTTACATCACTAAAATACATAACCTAAAAAAAAATTTAGTTGTCGAAATTAAATTTCCGATTATACTACATAATCATGTTATACACACAGAGAAAAATGTTGTCAGTTTCCAACTCAAATTCGGTTACTACTACTAACATCGGTTGGTAAAACTGAATAGTAGTTTTCACAACAAAATTCGGTTGATTTGACATTGAAAAATAGACTTCTCAATTCGGTAGGCAATTTATTTTTCTGTGTGTATACCTTTATAATTCTAATTGAAGTTAATGCTTTAGATAAAATTTATGTGTAATGTCAAATAACTCAGTTTTTCGAGTGTAGTTTTTAAAAAATTCTATTATATTTCTTAATGTAAACTTTTAATTAACAGTACTTTTGCTTTTAATTATTATTTTATTTGTTTTTTTTTGTCCAAATTTTATTTTATCGTTTTTTAATTTTATCTTGGGTGTTTTAAAATCATATTATTAAGTGTGATAGAAAAGGTTAAAAGCTTTTCATGGAACAAAATAATAACCCGTCACTTTCTTTTTCAATTAACCACTTAATCTTCTTATATCCTTGTTGTTTTGCCTCAAAAATATCCTTTAAAGAAACCCAAAAGTAATAAATAAAAATATCAAATTACTGTTAACTTACCTAAAAAATCTGAAGGAGAGGCAGCAAAACCTGAAGCAGCAGCCGCTGCTAAATGACCTAAATGTAAACCCGGATGCTGTAACATTGCAGGCACTCTTTGTGGTCGTAAAGGACTAGAAGCGGCAGAACTAGAATTTGAACTAGGAGACGTAGGGGATTCAGATCGTTTAGCCATATTGCTGTTTTGATGATTGGCGGATCTTGAACCTAATATGCTATCAATGCTAAAAATTGAAGCGGCTGCCGCTGCCGTAGCATTGGCAGTACCGACGGCAGTTTCTCGTAACGCTAGTCGGTCATCATCTATGATGGTGGCACCCGATTGGGAACCATCATCTGAGGAGGGGGTTTGAGATTGTGTTTGTTGCTGCTGCTGTTGTTGTTGCTGTTGGAGTACTGATTGTAAACGCTGGCCTAAATAGCCACACTGTTGGGAATTCAAAAGCATGGCTGTAGTTAAATAGGCAGTGTTAGGGTTAGTGGGACTACGAGGACGACTTTGTCGCGGTGTTGTTGTATTATTGTTATTTTGAATATTTGTATTTAAATTATTGTGTATATGTTGTTGATGTAATTGTTGCAATTGTTGTTGATGATGAAGTTGGTGGTGATGATGATGCTGCTGCTGTTGCAGATGATGGTCACTTAGGGGACTAGATGGACAACGTTTTATAATTAAACCGGTAGGGGGCGTCGAAGTTTCCACCATATTTTTAATGTGATTAGACGTCGTTTCTAAGGGAGGAGGTGTAGGTGGTGGTGATGTTTGGGGCGAACGTATCACGGTTATTTTAAATTTAGCTGAATTTGCTAAATTAGGCTCCAAATTACCAACAAGTTGGTCAGGAGCTGGCCACAGTGAGGACAGAATTTTGATTATTTTTTTTTTCACAAATAAAATTCCACAAAATTTTAATAATTTTTTTTTGTATATTTTTTTTAATCTCTTAAAATATTTAGTTTTCTTAATATTTAAATGAAATTTTTTAATACACTTAAATTAAGTATTTTAATACGTTATTCGTTTTTAAAACCACGCTTTATTGTTTTTAATTTAAACCGTTAAATATTTAAATTTTCTTCACTTTTTTGTTCACACAAATTATACGATTTAAACGCATTTAACGCTTCCTGCCTGTTGGAATTCCGAAAATGATATGTTGTACATTAAATTTACGCACTTCCAAACAACTTGCCAACCAACGAGTTTTTTTCCCATGTGCAACCACTTTGTAGAAGACCCGCCTCTTATTCATGCTTCCATATTGAAAATACCTCAAGTGTTATAAAATATCTCTCTATGAAAAACTCTCTTCTCATTGAATACTAATAAAAATACAGTAATGCTGTTTTAACGTTTTATTATTAGATCTAGCGATTTTACTGAAAATTAATGATGAGGTGTCTACAAAAATTCTAGTTTTTTTTTCATAAGAAAATTCTTCCTACTAATTTATTAATGGAAATGCTATAAAGGAGGAAATGAAAGGCGATGAAGGAAGTAAGGCTTCAAATATAGCAACACTGTAATCTTAGAACAGTTATTGTGCGCCATCTGATAAAGGATTGACTAACTTGTTGAAGCCTTTTAGTTAATATCCCTGTGCACAGATTCTATAAGACGAGCGACGATTATCTTCAACTTTCGAAGTTAAAATTCTATCGTAAGATTTAAAATTACTGTCTTTTACCAAATTTGAAAGAAAAGTTTAAAATTTGTATGTATCTTCGAAAGTGTACGATAAACGATAATCGTCCTATAGAATTCGGGCCCTGTTATGTTATTTTACTTCAGTGCTATGCGAACACCGAAGAAGGTCGTTGCGATATGCATGAAGGATAAAAACTCATACATTATTTTTCTAAATTGATGTTACCGTTGCTGGGGATCGATCGCCCAACTTTTTGTGAAACAGTCTAACGCGCTAACCAGAACACCACAACGCTAACCAAACTTTTTCGATAGAAAACTTGTTTTAGGCTAATGGAGCCTAGTTGGGTAATTTTTGCTGATAAAATGTTGGCCACAGGATTCACACGTCCAGCCCATCTCCATCCGTATATTTTATTCGTGGAAGCCAATAATGTCTTAATTTATTAATATTATATTCTGCAAAATTTTATTAAAAAAATGTTTTTTTTTATTTTTTTGATATTAAACGAGGTTTATAAATAATTAAATCTACAATTCGGTTATTTGTACTAAAATCTTATTTAATGGTATATTTGATTTGAATAAAAATATTTGGAGTTTCCACTTCTAAATATCAAAAATTTTTGAGTAGAATTGGAGTTCAACAACCGAACGATTCGGTTCGAATCCGCAAAGTATATGAATCAAAGGCTTCTCACACTCATAAACAAGTTATTTACAAAAGTCTGCTAAACCTTATCTGATTCAATTGAACTAATTTTTATGTTATTTTGCATGGATAGTAACCGAAACGATTCGGTTATCGGTAAGGGTACGAAGATAACGGCATGTCACTTATTTCGGTAACAGGTTAACGGCATAGTCCAATCAAACTAAAATGGAGCATCACTTCGAGTGACCAGTAATATCATTAAACCGGCAAATACGAAACTTTTAAAATTAGGCAAATGTGAATGGTTTAGGAGTCAATCGCAAAAATCCGAATTAGTCCTGTGCACTATGAAAAATACTCTAGGGGAGTTTTGATTTGTTTTACTATCTAATTCTGTTAAGAAAAATACCATACACAGAAAAAATATCGCAAAATTTTAAGTAATTAAAAATATTTGTTAAAATTCAAATTCATGCCCTCATTTTGCAAAACGCAACGCCTCACTTCACATAATTAAACAAAAAAAAAGAAATCGATTTTGTAAATCACTTGAATTAAGTTGGTGATTGCTCGTGTTGAAACAACTGTTCGTTACGTTATTTGAAATTTTATACATACAAATTAGAATTTCATAAATCATTGCGCTGGAAAATTATTCTCTTGAGATGTCAAAATCATTACTTCAAACTATTTAAAAACACAATTTATAATAAATTTGCAATAATTTTATTTTCATTAAGCAATTTTTGAATTCTTTTTTTGTTCTTGGGTCGATATGTCGTGGAAATAGTAAAAATGCCTCTTAAAAAATCTTAAAAATTAAAAAAAATTCAAAAATTGCTTCATATATTTTTTTTGCGGGTTAAGGTTTCAGGCGGCCTAAATATTTTTAGCTGTGTTGCCATTAGCAAAAAAGTAGGGATAAATGTAACAAATCAAACATAAATTCCATATATGCATAAATGCAGGTAAATTATTAAATATTGAGCAGAATCATTTTATTAATTGTTTTTATCATTTCCAAAATTAATTTATTTGCATTTGTGTTGTGTAATATGGCTGAAGTGCACTTTCTCGGGCGTTGTTTTTATAAAAGAAATAAATGACCCCCTCTGTAATAAAACAAGAAAATGTTTTACTTTTATTTTAATTTGACAATAAAAGTTATAACGTAAAAGTCCAACGCAATGACGTAGTGATTTATAAAATTCGATTTTTTTATACTCGCGTTAGGCAGCGAGGTGTAGGTGAGGCGTTAATCCCAGGAGACTTACAAAATTTTGGTATCAATTTCTAAAAATTTTTTGTTTTAAAATGTTTGTAACTTGTTATTTTTCATGTAAAAATTCTTTGAAAATAAAAATTTTAGCTACAAATTTACAAATTCCATAGTTGGTGACTTTATAAAATTATATTTTTTTTTGTATTTACAAAAATATTCTATGAAAGATGTTCAATATTACAAACAGAATTTTGTAATTTTATTCTGTGTGGAAAGAAAACAAAGGCTTCATGAGCTTTCTAAGTAAACTAAAGATTTTATTAAGTAATCATGTCTTGACAATCTTGTCTTTTGATCGTTCATGTAATTGACACAAACTGATATCATAGATACCCTGATCGGCTTTAAAATCTAAATGCCGGAATTCTTTCAAAAAATTCCCTTAAAATTTAATTTTTGTAAATATTGATTATTTATTGAGATAAGAACTTAGAAAAAAAATTGAAAATGTACTTTAAAAAAATTTGGATTCATTGCAAATAACTCCACCAGAGGGCGCGGTGGTAAGATAATAAAAAATCAAGAGCTCTAGTATTTAGGTATAAAATTTATCTCAATTGTAGGAAGGAAACTCCTCAAAAGGCATTCACTTATAATTTTTTTTTTTAGTAAATGTAATTGCAAATTTTTTTAATGATTAAATTTACGAAAATTAGTGATTTTTAAAAAGTATTAGCAATTTATAGGTTTTTCTGCATCTCATCTGTATTTAACACAAATATTGTGGCAACACTTTTTTTTAACTCTCTTTTAAAATGAGCACTCTGCACACAAACTACCTGGCATTACCAGTCCTCATATAATATACACTATATGTGATTAACCCCATAAGGGATGTTTGTGTTTGTCAACGCCTCCTATTGTATAAAAATTCATTCATTAAATAAAAATGTCACTGTGTTCTTGAATTTGTGTGCTCATTACCAGAAATTCATATTTTTCCGTACAATATTTGTTATGATGCGCATTTTAATCGCCATAACTATCTGTGTATCTTTGGTAATTTCACCATTAACATCATTTAGTAGGCGTTGAGTTTTGAATAGTATCAATAACGATGATAATTTTTTTTTTAGAATTTTTAGAATGAATTCATTGAGTGAATTTAGTCAAAAAATAAGAGTGAGTTTTAAAAGATTGGGTTGGATGGATGGATGGATGGTTGGTTGGTAAACATGATAATGTTCGTTTTTGTTCACACTTGAATATACGATTATCTTATTGAGACAAAGTCAACGTATCTATTTTGTATCTCTGTCAGACATTCTTATAAACGTATGCTGCTGCTCTCTAATCTGAAAAACTTCTTTTTTTTATATATGTATGTACATACATATGTACATTTTTATTTGGTTGCTAAAAGGGAGATATTTTAAACACCTAACATTCTCATTGCCATTATTATGATTACTATATAGATTGTATATAATTCGTGTATCTGAAAAAATTTGTCTTAAGTAGATAATGACTAAATTAATGCTTTTATGTTTTAACAATATACATACTTTTCTGCTTATTTATATAAATACGTAGGTATTATGTATAATATAAAAATATTTATATATGTATATAAAGTAGGAGGTGGATGGGTGTTTACATACTCAGTAAATGGTTGAATGTGTGGCATTCGATTCGTTATTTTTTGTTTTTATTATATTTTACATAAAAAAAAGTTATTTTATCATTAGATACTCTTAAATTTTTAATCATCATTTTTAGGTTTTTTTTTACTGGTAAAATAAAAATAATTTTATATGCGTGAAAATTTTTTAAGACTTTGTAAAACAAATTCTTGACAATGGAGGGTCGTACTACAGGGTTAAATTTAAGTTAACTATTAAACAAAAGCAAATGTTAAAAATTTACATAAAAACAAGAACCGAATTAACAAATAGTTAATTCGGTGTGAAACTTAGTGCTGAAAGCGCAACAAGCAAAAATCGTAACAAGTGGATTCAATCTTCTAAACACAACTCTTTCAGATAATAATAACAAACTTTAGAATTGACGTAATATGGCGTCAAATGGAAGCCATCGGGATTTACAACAGATCGCGTAAAGATCTGTCAATTATTCTCATTTAGCCACTGAAAAAAATAGTGTAAACAACAAAGTTTTTATTTAGAGTATTCAAAAACCGAAACCGAAAACCGGTCAACCGGTTTCTTTTTTTTATAACCTCCACCATATATGGTGAGGGTAATCATCAGTTTGTCATTCCGTTTGTAATATGTCGAAATATAGGTTTAAGACCCCATAAAGTATATATATTCGTGATCCTTATGCAATTTAAAGTCGATTTAGCGATGTCCGTCTGTCTGTCCGTCTGTCTGTCTGTTGAAATCACGATCACGACGCGAAGACGCAAGCGGGGGTGCCTATTTTTACCCAGATTATTGAACATCCTCCCGAGCAGTTTGGTATTTAAAATGAGCAAAATCGGTCAAGCGGTTCAAAAGTTATGAGTGAAAATGTTAAGGTACCTCTAAATTTTCCATACAAATTTGTACAATTTTTCTGTATCTATTTTTTTTCTGTTAAGTAAGTAAAAATGTTATTAAGTCTTCTTATTGTTCGATTAAATTTATTGTCTTACATACTATGATAACTAAGTTAACGTAAAAATGAACAATGTTAAAGTCGCTAACAGAGCAGACCTCTGTAAATAACATTGCTAAAACTAAATAACAAAAGTTCGTTACATAAATTGACAAACATATTCATATTACAGTTCATGCAAAATTTAGTATATACGTATATCATCTTCATCCCCTTTGGTGGAGGGTTTCAAAGATTCGGCACAGCCGAATTTAGCCCTTTTTTACTTGTTTTTAAACCAATCGGTTTCGAATATTTTGTAAATTCGAAGAAAACCAAAAACCGGTTTTTTTTGTTCGGTTAACCGGTTTTTTTAATTACATCACCAACTGGGTTACTTGGTCTCTTTTATTTTTTCCGAACACTTTTATAATCGTTTGTTTGGTTATGAAGATTTAGATGTAAGTCTGATAGATTCCGATGAAGACTTAACTTTGGATATTCCATATTCAAATAGTTTAATTTCTGATCTAAATAACACAATAAACAGTATTCAAAATCCTTTAAAAGAGACTGTACAAAATCATTCATCATTATATGTGACCTAGTGTGTGACAATGAAGTTTTGAGAAAAACGCATTTAAAGTTTCATATCGCATTATCACTGTGATCACACCTTCAGTTGGGAGATGCGATTTGGTATGGTTAGTTATGTTTTTGAGCCGACTTTGTTGACGTCTTGCCTATGTGGTGACGTATTTTTTTTCGCTTGTCACTCTACAATTTAAAAACAATTTAAAACCAAAAAGAGCGCCCCGGTAGGCTAGTTGGTAGCGTGCTAGGTTATCAGTGCGGGGGTCGTGGGTTCGATTCCCAACAGAGGCTCTGGTCTGTTTTCGCTACAACGAGCCGAAGGCCTTCGTTGCTAGTGCTCGGTTAGGGAATTAAGATATAATTTGTAATTATATGATTAATAAAATAAATAATTAAATAATAATAATAAAACCAAAAAAAGTAACTTTTAATGTTTTTCTCATTTTTATCGATTTTCCCAAGTTCGTTTTGTACTTTTTTATGGGGTAAATAAATTTTTATCAGAAATCTAATTCATTTCATCTTATTCTACACCCTATTAGGTACCAGAATCCACTCTTAAGTCCAAACCCGTTTTTTGACAAACTAGGTCGCTTTTCTCGCAGAAGGTCACATATGATGAAAAGTTGGAAAGTTTATGTAATTGTCTTTTGACTATTTGTCCAACATCTTCTATTAGTGAAAGAGTATTTTCCACTTCTAGCTTTATGAAAAGCAAACAAAAAATTGTCTTAAGACGTAACATTTAAATTGAATATTATTTCTATTTAGAACTGAAAAAAAGATTTTATTTTTACATATTTAAAATGTAATATTAAAAAAACTTATTTAATGCCAAACGTTTAAAGTACTAACGTACCCAGTTTTACCCAATTTACAAACTTAATCTCTATTAATTGGATATGAATATAGTTTTATAATATTAATTTTTAAGATATTATATTAAAAAATATTAAAACCAATAAATAAAATGTTAAAATGAAATACAATACAAAAATATTATAAAATATTTTTTTCCACAGAATGTATATTTTTTATTTTTATTACTTTATATATTAAATTTATTTTTTGTTTGTAATTAAAACAATTAACAAATTATATAAGCTTTTTATTCAAATTAAAAAAACCGATAAAACCGGTTGACCGGTTTTTTCTACAAAAACCGAAACCGAAACCGGTTTTTTTAAATTCGATTTTTCGAAGAAAACCGAAACCGGTTTTTCCAAAAGGCCGGTTTTTTGAATAGTTTATTTTTATTGCTTTGAAAATGTCGAATTTTGTGCCAACAAAACATTATTTGCCAGAAGTTTTGCTGTACTTCTTTAATTTGAAAATACAGCTAAAGCACATCGAAGCTTATCCTGATACGTTTAATCGATTTCGCGGTTCAGAACCGCCAAAAAAGTTCGAAGATGGTGAATTATAGGCATTACTCGATGATGATTGTTGTTAAACTCGATTAGCAATTTGAAAAAAAAAAAACAAGAAAATTGGGTACCTAAGAAGTTGATGTCGAGATACGTTGAAAGACGATGTCCGAAATAACGCAATCAAAAGAAGTCATTTTTGCATCGAATCATTATTGGCGATAAAAAATGGATCCATTACGACAACCCGAAGCGCAAGAAATCATATGTGAAGCCTGGCCAACCAGCCAAATCAATTATAAAGCCGAATTTCCATGGCGCCATGGTAATGCTCTGTATTTTGTGGGACCATAACGGTCCCATCTATTATGAGCCAGACCATCAGGCCAAACGATCACAGGGGACCTTTACCGAAAACAATTGATTCGTTTGAAGTGTGCATTGGCCGAAAAACGTTTGGAATATGCGACCAGACATTAAGCCATAGCTCAGCCACATGTTGCAACGCTAGGCCACATGTTGCAAGACCGCTTGAAAAACTGAAAATATTAGTTCACGCAAAAAAAAAACATGGTTGGGTCAATCATATTCGAAGAGCATCATATATTTTGGGGTTTATGGTTGTACCAACCATAATCTTACTATATTATGTTTATATTATGAGAATAAAATAACCATATTTTTACCATAATATGGTCCCTACAGTTATATTATGATTAAAAAATTACCATATTATGGTCCTAAATAAACATGTTAAATTGAATTTATCATAATATGATCGCACGTAATCATATTATGCTCAAAATGTTATCATATTATGGCTCCTCATAACTATATTATGATTCATGGATAATTTTTAAGGAAAAGTTCTTAGAAACTATGAAAAAGCTTTTTAAATTTAAGAATATTTCCTTTGGAAATGTTTTTTCTATAAAAAAAATAATATTAAGGACTTTTTCAAGAAAAATTGTTAGGGAAAAATTCACAGACTTTAAAAACTTTTCTTTCTTTGATTGTATAATTATTTATTGATTGTTGCCAACATTTTATCGTTGCATAATTATCATATTTTTTCATAGAATTTTTGTTACCACAGTATGATTACAGCCAATCATGATATAAAATAGAAGGCGCCAATCATAAAATAGTAAAATATTTACTAAATTATGATGGTAGCGACCATGTTGATGGTTAGAAAACCAATAACTTGGTTGTGACAACCATACCCGATTGCAGAAAGCACAATATAGTAGCAGTGATCATATTACAACCATGTTTTTTCTCTGCGTGTTGAGAAGGCAAGTGAGTCACTTGCCTTATAGTCCTGACCTTTGATGTAAAACTTTGATTCTTAAATATAATAATTGAAGTAACTTTAAGCAATGTAAATAGTGACTCTCTTTCCCGGCTAACGTCATAGCCACAGCCGTACATTCTGTATACGAAATATTACTTAATAAACCTTAAAAAATATCAGAAAATTTCCAAAAATGAATAAAATTTTTATTTGTGGTCCATCCTTGAGCTCGAATTTTGGCATACTTTTTCCAGCATTTCGGCCAGTATCTCACCAATGGCAGATGTAATCTTGGCTTCCAGGGCTGAAATTGTGTCCGGCTTATCCCCGCAAAAAATAGTCTAGTGGGGTCAAAGTCCATGTTTTTGGCGGCCAATGGACTTCTCCAAAACGTCAGATTAATTGTTAACCAAAATAGGTTTATGGTATCACGTGCCGTGTGGCATGTGGCACCGTCTTGTTGAAACCACATGTCAACCAAGTCCAATTCTTCCATTTTGGTCAAAAAAAGTCGGTAATCATCGCACTGTAAATTGCTTCATTGACTGTAACATTGCGGTTTTCATCGTTCTTGCAGAAGTACGATTCAATGATACCGCCGGCCCACAAACCGCACCAAACAGTGCTTCTTTCAGGGTGCAATAACAGCTCTTGAACTGCCTCAGGCTGCTCTTCACGCTAAATTGGGCAATTCTGTTGGTTGACTTACCCATTGAGCCAAAAATAAGCTTCATCGCGATAAAGAAATGGATCTTCATCCAACTTTCCTAAGGCCCATTCACCAAACACACGACGTTGTGGTACGTCACCTGGCTTAAGTTTTTGCAGCAGCTGTTATTTATATGGTTTCATACCGAGGTCCTTACATAAAATCTTCCATATGGTCGAATAACACAATCCCAATTGTTGACAACGGCGACGCATTGACATATCGCGAACTTTATTGACAATGGCCGATACAGCGGCAATATTCTTCTCGGTACGCACTCTTCAACCCGTATGGTTGAAGGATTACTGTCCAATGAAGTGAGACTGGTGCGAAAGTTGGTCACAACATCTTGAATAGCCTGTTCGGTGGGTCAATTATAACGACCATAAAATGGACATAATTTACGAAAAACATTTCTGACACAGCACGAATTTTCAACTACAATGATTTGCAATCAGTGTTCGTTTGTTAGTCTATTAATGGCATTTTTGGCATTGCCACGTGTCGCGAATCCTTTTTTTACACTAAAAAAATGTACACCGAAAAATCATATTTCAAGAACATCACCGTTTATATTTCAGAGCAACATAATAAATGGAAAGGTTTATCAAAGAGCTAGTTCATGGTATGTAAGATATGCGCCTTCATGCTCAGTTTAATTTTGATTTGATATTAAAAACTTAGCATATAGCTTAGATATTCAGATTCGCTATACTATTATTAATTAATTTATTTAGCTTCACAATCAGTTATTCAGTTTTTATTAATTCATCTTTTATTCAAAATGATAAAACTTTATTAATAAGCATTATATACCTTGTTGTTATTGAACAAATACTATCAAGATACACTGAGAGAATTATCTTCATGATATTTATACATTTTGGCACAAAATCAATAAAACTTTTCATTAAACTAATGAAAGTTTTTATAAAATTTTATGAAATATACACGCTTAAAATAGATTTATTGTATCATTTCCTTTTTAAAAAGTTTCATACACTCAAGGAAGAAGTTTAATTAAAAAACTACATAGTTTCATAAAAAGTGAGAAGCTTTTCATTAATTTTAAGAAATTTTTTGTTCATTTAGTAAAGAACAATTTTATTAGTTTACTGAAAATTTTCATTATTTTTCATTCAATAAAATTCTCTTTGTGTAAGTTGAAGTTATTAACATATTTACCCAAGAAACATTTTTACGGACTCTCCGATACGTACGGATTCATGAATCCGGCTTCTACTTTACGTTTACGGTCCGAAAATACGTATCCGTCGAAGCTTGTACATAAACGGAACATTAACGTACCGTATAATTGAATTTTCGAAAACAATACGTTTTGACTCCGTTTTGGTGTATCCGTTTCTGTACCACTGTTTTTCATCAGTTTTTCTTCAGTTTTCTTCCGTTAGTTATGAAAAACGAATACTTAAATATGCCTCAGGTAAATATTTATGAAATTGAAAACATGTTTTACGATGATGTGTGCAAAATTATGTAGATTTGCAAATGAAAATATTGCCCGACAGCTTATAATAGATTTTGTGAAAAAATTTGCAAATTTTCATTGTCTGCTTCATCATATCGTAAGTACTACCATTTAAACCGAAATTCAATTTTTCTTTTATTTTTTTCATGATTTTTAATGGGCCGCAATCGCAGTGATTGATGAATTCTAATTGTGCTGGAGATAAATATCGTATTTGTTTGTAATTTTGTTTGGTAGTTGTTGTATTTAGTTTTTTAAATTTTGTTATTTTAATTTAAATATCTTTGTAAATAAATTTAAAGAAAAAAATAAAAATTTGCTATTTAAAATTAAAATAATATGCCTTTACACAAATCCGTTTTTTGTTGAAAAAACGGTACGAATACGGATCCGAAAACAGTCCATCACTGACGGACTTTTAACGGACAACTCCGTTTTTCATCCGACATATCGGTCCGTAAACGGTCCGTCATTGACGGATTTTTAACGGATTCGAATCAGTTTCGATGTTCCTTAAAATCCGTTTTCTGGTCCCTTTACGGATAAAGAAAACGGTACGTAAACGGAGTTGGATTCCGTTTATGACGGACCGAAACCGGTACGTAAACTGTACGTATTGTTTGTTGGGTATGTATTTCTAGGAATTACAATTTGTTTTATTCAAAAGTACATTACATTTCTCATTAAGTAATTTAAAATGGATATAATTCAATTTAACTTTTTTTTTGCCACATTTCAGTGGCAGCAATTGTGTTTATCGGGTTCATAATAAATATGAAAGAAATTACGCCTGCTGGCATTGGACAACATTATAACACACAAAAAAAGAACAATACAACAAATTAAATATTTATATTATTATACAAACAACAAAATTTTAATTAATGGGTTAAATTGTTCGACAAATGACTTAAATAATAATGTTTAACTTAATTAAGTATGAAATATTATATTTCTGTGAAAGAGCAGTAAAAAAATTTGTGTTTTGTTTACAGGATTTTTTAATTTAATTGAAAGTATGGTAGATAATTCAATAAATTTATTCTTTATCAGTGATGGCAACTTTTCTGAACCAAAAAAAAACTGCAGGTAATCATTTACTTAAAAAGCTTTATAAAGCGCTAAATGGAAAATTTGATGAAATTATGCACTTTTGTCACTGAACAGTTAACAGATTTATTCAGTTACTAAATAATAAAAATTAGTAGATGTTGTTTTTAGGGTTGGCAGGAAATACCTCTAAAATAGCGATATCGATTAAAACCCCTTTCAACTGACTATCGTTACCCTCCATATACCGTTAAAAAATAAGTGAAATATCTTTAAAATACTGCTACGGAAATTCCGTTGTCCCTAAAATTTTTTATATATCGAGGTTTTTAATTTTTGTTATTATAAGTTTATATATACGATTTTTAACTAGGCTGATACATCTATTTTGACCCGACAAAAAAACTTATCAGAACTATTTAGAAGTTTTAGACAAGCTAAAGCCTCTAGTATAAATACATGTGTCAACCTAGCTAAATACACTAGGTCACAAATAACAAACTTTTGTCTGTTATTTGTTTCTAGCATACTTTTTCTCATGGATTTGGACCTACTGAACACGAAAATGAATTTTAAAAATTTTTCTGTCGATTGGTTTGCGAGATACAAATTTTTTAATTTTTTTTTTTAATTTTTGGAGGTACACTTACTATTTTGAGCATATCTTTAGTCTTCTTTGACCTATTTTATCCTACTACTACTCAAATTAAAGACAATTGAGCCGTCTACAACTTATTCTCAGAAAATTTTCAAATCGGGTTAGTAGTTTTGATGTTGGCGGCTTAAAAAGGTTAAAAAACTGCGTTTTTTTAGTAAAAATGTGGCTGAAAAATTCATATAAAAATTCATATAAAATGTAAAACGCGATGTTAACAGCGATTTTTTACGTATAGCTGACACTTTTCCAAAGAAAATAAGCCCTTACTTAACAAAATCTGATGACAAATGGCCGACTTATTATTTTTTTGGTAAACGACCGAAATTCCGCTATTTCACGATTTTTTGATTTTCATTATTTGCACAGCTTACCTACCCAACGCAAACGAATAAATACATTTGAACTTAATTTAAAATAAACAAAGTAGTCTTCGTATATTTTTTTTTAATTTATTTACAGCACTACATGCTCATACATATTTAAACATAAGGAGACACGGTTATCAATTGCATTTCAAAACTGTCTGTGAAAGTGTAAAGAAGTTAATATTTAGAAAACGCAAGGAAGACAATGAGTAAAAGACTACGTGTGTTCGAGTGTTTGAACGATCCAGACAATTTCTGCAATGTTTGTGGCCAGTTTATAAAAAAAAATCACGCACACAAGTTTACTCCAGCAGTACAATTGCACTATTTGAATTATTTTGGTATTTCACCAAATATCACAGAACCATGGACACCTAAGTCGCTGTGTGATCTTTGCTATATAATCTTAACCAACTGGGCAGCTGGCGGAAGGTAAGAATTTTTATTTAAACACATTATACATAGCGAATATAGTAATTTATTTTAATTTTAGCCGCCATATGAAATTCGATACACCAATGATGTGGAAAAAGCCGCTATGCCATTCCACAGACTGTTATTTTTGCCTCACCACAAACAGTGGGGTAGGAAGATTTTTTAAATGGAACTACGCTCAAGTGGGATCGTTTGCGCTTCCAGTACCACATTCGCATGATGTGCCATATCCAGTGTGCCCTGGTGCATCTCTTCAAAAAGCAGAATCGTCAGAAGAAGAGTCTGAGTCAAATGCAAGCGAATTTGAGCCGGGTGCAAAGCGAAAATTACTGTCACAGGCCGAACTAAACGATTGGGTGCGCGATTTTGGTCTCACTAAGGAGAAATCCGAACTTTTTGCGTCTCGGATGATACAGTGTGGATTTGCGGCTTCAGAAGTTAAAGTATCAGCGTACAGAAACCGTCACAAGGAGTATGCAAAATTTTATACAAAGAAAGACCAAATATGTTTTTGCAGCGACATTTCAGGCTTGTTCCAAGAGCTTCACCAAATTCACAACCCCAACGAATGGAGGTTGTTTATTGACAGCAACAAAGAGAGCTTGAAGGCAGTTCTCTTACATAATGGGAATGAAAAGCCATCTGTTCCTATTGCTCATGCGGTTCATTCAAAGGAGAACTATGAAACTATGGACATTTTGCTGAAATGCATAGAGTATAGGAAATACAATTGGAAAATATGCGCCGACCTTAAAGTTGTGGCCATTCTGTGTGGACTCCAAGGAGGCTATACGCGACATTGCTGTTTTCTGTGCCTTTGGAATAGCCGCGCTGATGATCAGCATTATATAAAAAAAAAATGGCCGGTACGAACGAAACCTGTAGTTGGAGAAGCGAATGTTCAGCGCAAACCACTAATAGAGAACCGTGAAAATATAATACTTCCGCCGCTGCACATAAAATTGGGTTTGATTAAAAATTTTGCCAAAAAATTAGACAAAGAAGGTGAAGCTTTTGCCTATTTACGGTCAATTTTCCCTTACCTTTCGCTGGCAAAAATTAAAGAAGGAGTCTTCGCAGGACCCGAGATAAAAAAAATGTTGAAAGATGAAAAATTCCCAAAGCTGTTATCACCCATCGAAGCCGCAGCATGGAATTCCTTCAGGCTTGTTGTGGAAAACTTTTTAGGAAACAACAAAAGCCCGAATTATAAGGACATAGTTGAGGATCTGGTAAAGAACTATGAAGCCATGGGAGTGCACATGTCACTTAAAATACACTTTCTGGATTCTCATTTGGATTTTTTCCCTGAGAATTTAGTAGACGTGAGCGACGAACACGGCGAGCGCTTTCATCAGGAATTGAAGGCTATGGAACGACGCTATCAGGGCAACTATGACACGGCTATGATGGGTGACTATATTTGGACCCTAATACGTGAGACCGATTGCAGCGAATACAAAAAACAAAGAAGAAGTCAGCAGTTTTTCCACATGGCATAAAATGTACACTTATATCTTTGTTTTTACTAATTTTTTTGTGCGTTGATTTGCTTAATTTAATTAGTTAGTTTAATTTCGTTAGTTTAGCTAATTGTGCGATACATTGAGCATGTAGTGCTGTAAATAAATTAAAAAATAATATACGAAGACTAATTTGTTTATTTTAAATTAAGTTCAAATGTATTTATTCGTTTGCGTTGGGTAGGTAAGCTGTGCAAATAATGAAAATCAAAAAATCGTGAAATAGCGGAATTTCGGTCGTTTACCAAAAAAATAATAAGTCGGCCATTTGTCATCAGATTTTGTTAAGTAAGGGCTTATTTTCTTTGGAAAAGTGTCAGCTATACGTAAAAAAATTAAAATCGCTGTTAACATCGCGTTTTACATTTTATATGAATTTTTATATGAATTTTTCAGCCACATTTTTACTAAAAAAACGCAGTTTTTTAACCTTTTTAAGCCGCCAACATCAAAACTACTAACCCGATTTGAAAATTTTCTGAGAATAAGTTGTAGACGGCTCAATTGTCTTTAATTTGAGTAGTAGTAGGATAAAATAGGTCAAAGAAGACTAAAGATATGCTCAAAATAGTAAGTGTACCTCCAAAAATTAAAAAAAAAAAATTAAAAAATTTGTATCTCGCAAACCAATCGACAGAAAAATTTTTAAAATTCATTTTCGTGTTCAGTAGGTCCAAATCCATGAGAAAAAGTATGCTAGAACCAAATAACAAAATGGCTGTTGCCTAGTGATATCGTTAATTTGCTTTGTTTTTGTAAAAATAAGGAGGTTGAAAGCTCGCTATAAACTATAAATAATTATTTAATAGTAAACAAAAACCATCGATGTATATGAAAACTGAAAAACAAACATCTGTAATAAATATTACTTAAACCAAAATGTACCAAAATATACGTTTAAATAGGTTTTTTGTTCAGGCTCTGCCTTCTTCTACCGGCTCTACTTGTCTAAAATTTCGGGTTCTAAAGAAATCTTTTGCCGCAATACACGCATCAGCCTAGCTAAATATCGCTAATTTATATTTTTGTTATTTAAAAAATAAAAAAAAACTGTTGAGTCATGGAAAATTGCTGCTTAGTTTAAACAGGGAGGCCCAAGAACATTAACGTGATGTTGTTTTGCTATATCTTTGAAATGAAACAATATATTTTTTTTAATGTACGAGTATTTAGACCTTTAATTATTTTTTTTCATTAATTTTAAAAAATTGACCAACAAACAATACGTTCCGTTTACGTACCGTTTTCGATCCGTCATAAACGGAATTAAACTCCGTTTACTTACTTTTCTCTAGATCCGTACACGGACCAGAAAACGGATTTTAAGGAACATCGAAACTGATTCGAATCCATTGAAATACCGTCAATGACGTACCGATATATCGGGTGAAAAACGGAGTTGTCCGAGAAAAGTCCGTTAATGACGAACTAAAATATCAGATGAAAAACGGTGTTGTCCGTTGAAAGTCCGTCAATAACGGACGAATTACGGATCCGTATTCGTACCGTTTTTTTTTAGCAAAAAACGTATTTGTGTAAATGCCTAAATTTTTTAATTTTGAATAACAAATTATAGTTTTTTTTTCTTTAAATTTATTTATAAAGATATTGAATAAAATAAAATAACAAAACTCTTATAAATTTAATGATATATTCATCTCCAGCACAACTAGAATCTCTATCTATTACTGTGCGTATGGCCCATTGAAAATCATGAAAAAATAAAATAAAATTTCAATTTACATTTACATTTATTTGGTGGTGTTTACAAAATGATGTAACAGACAATGCAAATTTGCACTTTAAAACAAAATCTATTATAAACTGTCAGACAAAATTTTTATTTGCAAAACTGCATAAATTTGTACACATCAACTTATTTTAGTTGGTAGCGTGCTAGCTTATTAGTGCGGGGTTCGTGGGTTCAATTTCCACCAAAGGCTCTGACCTGTTTTCGCTACAACGAGTCGATAGCCTTTGTTGCAAATGCTGTTAAGGTATTAGGATATAATTTGTAATTAATATAAATAAATAAATAAATAAATAAATAAATAAATAAATAAATAAATAAATAAATAAATAAATAAAATAAATAAATAAATAAATAAATAAATAAATAAATAAATAAATAAATAAATAAATAAATAAATAAATTTATTTTCGCTGTTGATGTATAATGATCACAGACAATTTTTAATTATTCGTTTTTAACACCAAAACGTATTCAAAAACAACGGAAGAAAAACTGATGAAAATCGGCGAAGTCCGTATTTGACGGTACAGAAACGGATACACCAAAACGGAGTCAAAACGTATTGTTTTCGAAAAATCAATTATACGGTCCGTTAATGTTCCGTTTACGTACAAGCTTTGAGGGATACGTGTACGGACAGTAAACGTACAGTAGAAGCCGGAATCATGAATCCGTGCGTATTGGAGAATCCGTAAAAATGTTTCTTGGGTATATTGGTCATTGGTAATAAACATTTGAGCATGTCCCCGTGTTACATACGACAAGTCCCGATGATACCACTGCCGTAAAATGATCACCATGAATTTGGGTTGATATAATGGCTCTTTGTAAATTATACGTGAATTCTCAATGGCTCAGAAAATTTTGTTTCTTAAGTACCCGTTTAGATGAAAATGAGCCTCGACGCTCATGATAAATTTGGATAGAAAATCATCCATTGCAAAATATTCAAGAGTATTGCCCACTTTGTATGTATTAAAGATAAATTGTATGTATTAAACATATTAAAGATAAAAAGTTAAAAAAAGCACTAAAGACTTATTTTTTTTGCATATTTGTATTTGTGACGCTCTTAACTATAAAGCCCCTGCATGTTGATTCCGGGAAGAGCTGTTTCTTTTAAATTTGTAATTCAGGGAGATATAAAGGAAAATATAAATCTTCCTTAAAAATATTAATTTTATTTAAACTTATTTTCTACACCGCACACAGGGACAAATGGAGGATTTAGCGCGACAATATTATTTACTTCATATGGATTCAATAAATTTTAATAAAACTAAGTACGTTAAAGGTTTTAGGGTTGCTGATTACGAATCTGATGTCAGTTTTTAAAAATTCAAAATGGCGGATCCAATATGGCGGACAATTTTTAAAAAATTGATCGAATTCACTTAAAACTTATTACACGGGATTTTTTTTGGGTCGCTGATTACGAATCTGATGTTAGTTTTGAAAAATTCAAAATGGCGGATTCAATATGGCGGACAATTTTAAAAAAATTTATCGAATTCGCTTAAAACTTATTACACGGGATTTTTGATATCAGTTTTTAAAAATTAAAAATTCAAATTTCAAAACATAAGGCCTAATTAAAAACTTAAAACGAGAATATGTACTTATAAAAAACGGAATTAATAATTATATTTTTTAAAAGTTTTTATTTAAATTTGATCAACTGGTGATGCTACTACTTAAAATAATAAGAATTATAATTAATTGTTTTACATTTTTTTTAATTACAATATTAATTTTTATTTTATTCTATATTAACATCTTCATCGTCTTGGACGTCATCGAACTCCTGTTTATTATTCTCTTCTTCGTTGCCACAGAAAGTGGGCAGCCTTAGCATATTTAATACAGTTTCATTAAATTTTGCTTTACTTTTTTTAGCTTTTTTTCGGTTATCGGTCACAACAGGGTCCGAAGAAACCAGCATCCAGTTAAATATGTCACTGTTGGTATTGACTCTTGAAGTTTTTCTGGAGTGATATTGTCTTAAATTTTTATACTCTTTGTGACTTGCTTCAAGTACATCTTCTGACAGTTGGCCTACTGGTAAAGGTAACGATTTTATAATATCTGCTCCATGAATTAAAATTTTATGAACAGTGGCACTCATTTTGTACCAGCCATAAAGTTTAATGGTCATTTCTGCTGTTTCAAAGCAATAGTTTTTAAATACTTCTTCCTTGATGTAATGCCCACAAGAAATTATTGACAGTATATTTGCAAATCTTTCTATTAAATCTTTATCAATTCCAGTTATTTCTGAAACGAGCGAAGGATTCTTAAAAAATTTTCGTGCAGTATTACCGTCATTACTATTGCCTCCACCTTGTTTCGGCTGGTCAACAACAAGGCCCATTTGTTCATAAAACTTAGTTGCTATTTCACCCTTTTTTTCTTTTACTTCTTGTTTTGCACTGTCACCTCTTGCTTGCCATTTCTGTAGTTCCAATTTGTATGCTATATGTAGTAAATATTCATAACATCTAATATGTGCATGTAGCACCGAAATCCCATACTTATAGGTGTCTTCATTACAGACTCTATTCCTTAATTTTTCTAAATCGTTTAAAATTTTGGGAGTAGCTTTACAAATATTACACGCTTGTGAACTTGCAGTATCACTCAAAATGTTGACAGCCTTTCCATCCAGCATTGTACATATAGGGATATGTTTAAATTTTATTTCTTTACCGTCAAGTACGATTGATGTGGGCCCCAATTGCAATATTTGATTTTGAATTTCGTTATACTCTTCTTTCACATTTTGGACGTTTTCCTTTTTTATCTTGAATGAAATTGGTCGACAATGCTTGGTCGTTGAACTGTTTGGAACTTTTAAACGAATTTGGAACGAATTAAAAAAAATGTCATTTGCATGTGGGATTTTCAGAATTAGGTGTACTACCTAAGCAAAATATGCTCTATCTATTGAAGGGGGAAACGGGGGGACCTCCACTTGACTTTTTTACACTTATTAGTGGTTGTTTGTTTTAACTTGTAAGGAAACGTCGTGGAACTCTGTGGAACTTTTTTTATAGCTCTAGCTAAAGTAAATTTTTAAATATATTTCATAATAAAAACATTAAACTATATCTACACTACATAAAATTGTTATTTTAATAACAACTGCAAATTAAATTAAATATCTGATGCTTAAAATTTTTTATAAAAAACTTCAAACTGTAAATTTACAAACAATTGTCGAGTGTATAAACAATAAACGCTATAGATGCTGCTGACAGGAATAAGTGCGTGTAACAGATACTTATACTTTGCACGCACGTACAGACTAATGTGAAGCGTTAAAAAAAAAAAAAATTATAGGTTGAGTGCGTACTGGTATATAGAACATATTAAGTGCAATAGTGGTTACATTTAACAAAATGAAAAATTCTATTTTTGTCGTCCTAATTTGGCTATTTGTCCTTGTGTGCACCGATGACTACCACATCATTTTAAATATTAAATAAACAAAATTTTACATGAAGGCGGCAGCAGCTGCTGTCGAATTAGTGGTATAAATATTAATGCATAAAAATAACCTACTTTTTGTCTTATTAACAAATAAAATTATGTTGTACCGGAAAGCATCCATTTATTATGATCAGAATTATAATAATTCCTACTGAACAAATTTATAAGACTGACTGAATGTTAAAGAAGTCTGAATTGAATGCATAAAAATGTGCATATAAAAACTGAATTTAAGCAGCAAGAGGATGATGATGACAAAAGAAAGAACACACGTTATTTATACAATAAAACTATATTTACACATGTATAACATACAATACAAATTTGCCTTATGCATTTTTGTTGATAGTATGTGTGTGTTAAGTGTATAAGTGTATGTGTGTACATTATAGTCCTATATTAATTGCAAAACGCCTTCGGATTAATGTCAAATACAGGATCAACGCATGTTTACCACTAAATTTACGCCTCAACGATTTAAAAATCGTAAATGAAAATACATTTATAATGTGTAAATCATATACTACTTACTTTCATTTACTGTTCCTATATGCGAGCGTATATGTGTATAACCATATTTCATTAATACACTCAAAAAAGTTTGTCGGTATAATATACTAAAAATGACAGTTAAAACAAAGGTAGATGCAGTTAAATAAAAGGCAACAAATATATTTACTTTTAGAATAACTAAAAGTTTTGATTTAAAACTGTTAAAAAAACAACTAACAAATGTAGTTAAAATAACTAAAAATGTTTTAAAAATAACTGTTAAATTTTTACTACAAAAATTTGGAAACAATTAATAGGTAAAAAATCGTGTGTTTTCAAAAAAAAATTATCATGCTCTTGCAAAATTCCAGACTTTAAATAGTTTGTAACTTAAAATAACAGAAAATATCATTTACAAGAAATGATATTTCATTTAAAAATCGGTCTACTTTTCATTTAATTTTTTGTTTGTTGTTTAATCTACAAAATGTATGTATGTCTATCGACTCATTGTGTGTGAATGTGTTTGTGTATGAATGTGTGTTTATGAAGTTATTGTATTTTGAATTGAAATAATTTTGTTTATAAGCAACTTACATAAAAAACAAGTAAGAGCGGCTGAATCCGGCTATGCCGAATCTTATATACCCTTCACCATGGTTAGGAAAAAACTGAAGTTTATATATTGACATATATGGAATGGAAAGATTTATATACGGACGCCTTTAAGAGGAAATTAACCATTTAGTTTGGTAATAAAACTTGGACTCGGGAAGATTTATTGTTCCAGAAAATAGGTACTTAAAAAAAATTTATGTTTTGTGCATAACTTTTTTGTATCTGAACCGATATTTCCGAGTTTTTTAGCAAATATGTTATACTCTTTGCTATATAAGACGTATCCATAGGTCATATAACAGCTCTAAAATAATATATGAGAAATAAAATAATATATGAGAAGCAAAATAATATATGAGAAATAAAATGGTTTAAAAATCTTTTTATAAATTATTTTGAATCGGAGCAAAAAAATAGAAATAAAACCGTTTGTATTTTGTTTGTATCAGACTGTTTTTATAAAAATTTTGTTGTTTTAAGCCTATTTATGGATTATTTAATTATTAATTTAAAATGTTATTTAAATTAATTATTTAATGTTAAAAAAAAAAAGTTAGAAAAATATAAAAAAATTGTACAAAAAAAAAAAAGTTGAATAGACGGGAATCGAACCCGCGCCTAAGGGAAAAAAAGTATTTGTGACATAGCGTTTAGATAACTGAGCTATTGAAGCTCATAAAAAATCATCGTTAATAGAGGTATATAAAAAGTTTTCGTTCATTAGATATTTGTTTGGTTTTTATTTAAATGACAAATCTTTGTATGTGTTTGTTGTTTGTGTATAAAAGGTGAAGAGGTGAAAGAAAAGAATTTTTACAAATGGATGTGTGTGGGGTCTTCGGAAAACCCATTTCCGACGGACATCATTAAATCAACTTCGCTCTTCATAAGGACCCAGAATATATATACTTTATAGGGTCTAAGATCAATATTGTAGAAATTACAAACGGAATGACAAACTTATATATACCCTTCCACGTGTGGTGAAGGGTATAACAAATTGGAATTTTTTAAATAATTTTTTTTGAAACTGACAGCAAATAAAATTTAAATTTGAAACAACTGTAACGGACACAAATAAACCACAAATATCCGTGTTGTGGGTAAATTTTTATTAAATTTCAAACAATAAAAAAAATGAAACTGAAAAATCGTTAAATGACAGTAAATCATATCGAACAAATGTATAAAAAAGTTAAAATAAATATTTCTTTGAAAAAATAAATCTATGTTCCTTTATTTTCAAAGGGAACATAACATTTTTTATTAAACTGTTTGTAGTTATTCTGAGTGTATATAATTTTAAAAAATCAATGAAATTTTTTATTTTTTAAATAACTATTTAAAATTAACTACTGTTTACTGCAAAAATACTGTTTTGGTAGTTGTTTTAAAATAATTTTAAAAATAACTACTTTAAACAACTTTTACGATGAATACTTTTCGTTAGTTGTTTTGTATGTATTTTTCCCTAGAAAACCAACTGTAATTACAGTTAAAAACAACAACTACTGATTACTACACAAACAATTGTCCAGTAGTAACTGTAAAACTTTTTCGAGTGCACATACAAATATTTCAAACGTTATGCTATTCAGATTATCTTGATCCGTTGATCCTTTATGTACCGTTCATTTAAATCATCGTCCTTTCGTTCTTATTGTTGAGTTGTGTTTAACGGGGAGGGATAAAGATATCAATGTCATTGCAGCAGTTTATAAGCAAAAAATCGCTAGATTTTCGTGTGTTTATACCAAACAGGATTTAAAATTGGTTTGTTATAAACTGTTCGAAAGGTAAAATACTTTAAATACAATAATGGAAGAAGAGGGGTGATTTTTTTCCTATTCTGACATTTTATTTATCTGACAAGGAACGTCTCTTTGAGCTGACCCTAAGATCTTAATGAAACTTGCATTGTAGTAGTTTTTCTACGTTTTAGGAGAGACAAAAAACGTTTTATAATAAACTTGTGATATTTTTTTAATTATTTTTTGGGTTTTAAAATTTAAAAAGTAATGATGAATTTCAAATTCAAAAGAAAAAAATGTTACATTACATATTCAAGTTTCCTAAACATCTGGGAATCCGCGTAAGAAGACCTTCCTTGAGCGTATTAATTTGTTCAATCTTACAGATTATTTTAATAGTATGTAAAATATAAAATTAAAAATAATATGACGACAATGAAACTATATTTTGATAAAAAAAAAAATGTCGCATTAGCAAAAAAAAAAAAATTATATGGAATAAAAATATTATAAATTCTTTAAATGTTTAAAGAGGCTTTGTGATAATCTGAAAAAAAAATTAGTATCGTTTTGATAAATTAATCAATTTTTAATAAAAATTATACTTTTAATTAAAATTAACAAAAAAAAATCTAATTTCATACAAATTTATTTTTTTTTGTTTAAAACCGATCAAATCGCAGAAATTTTGATGGAAAAAGTTTCAATATTAATCAATAAATTTTTAAAGATTTTGTAATTTGATAAAAATATTAAAAATGTAAAGACTTTTAAACCATCTAAAATTTTAGTTTTCCCCACAATAACACTTTCTAGGGGTTTTTGTTTACTTGGCAAAGTTGCACTCAAATTTAAAATGCCTCAATTGAAATTTCAACTCTAAAAATAATTTTATTTTATAAGAACAAAAATCAGATCAAATTTAAAATTAAACTTTTTTTCACCAGAAAAATAATAAAAATAAATTGTACCAAATTTTAAAGTTTAAAATTTTTAAAATGTTTAAGCTTGAAGTTCGACAAAAAACTGGAATTGAGTTTACTTCAGAGTTTACTTCTATGTGTTACATAGAAAGGTTACTGCCGGCTCTACCCTAGTTAGAGGTATAAAAAAATGTATAACTTAAAAAAAAAATTAGGGAACGCGAATATTTATACAACCAAAATATTTTAACTTTAAAGTTTATTTAAAAAGTTATCCGTACATTTGTTTTTATATTACTAAATAGTTAAAATAAAAAGATATATATTTTTCAACGCTTTTTACATTTATTTAAAGAATAAATTACATATAAATATGGATTTTTTGTTACAGTTACTATTTTCATTTAAAATGATTTGTTAAAAAAAAAGAAATGTTTTTTGTATTTACAGACTTTGTAGTTAATTTTTTTGACCTTGAGGTATATAAAAACTAGAAAACAAAAAACTTTTGAAATATCATTTATTTTTCCGGATTCTGTAGTTATTTTGTAGACAGTTAAACAAAACGAAATAAATGAAAAAATCATTTATTTTTACGGATTTTGTAGTTAATTAGTTAACAGTTAAAAGAAATAAATAAAGCACACATCATTTGTTTTTACAGATTTGTGGTTAGTATTTTTAACAATTTAAATAAATAAAAAATTATTTATTATTTATGAATATTGTAAGATAATTTTTTAACATTTAAAAATAAATTAAAATTTCTTTTAATGTATATAAGGCGGGGTTTTAAGTGATTTTTCACTTACTCAGAATATTATGCAGTTTACTGTTTGTAGTTTAAAAAAAAGTTTTCAGTTAAAAACGAAAGAGCATAAATTTCATTTTCAAAAAAATATTTACAGGGTGGGCCATTTAAAATTTTTAAATTTGAATCGGCTATAAAAAAAAGTACTGATTATTTTTTTAAATTTCTGGTTTTATTGGAAAGGTTGAACTTTGCCATTTAAGAATGGAACACAATGTCATTCATATGACTATCACGACTGGCTCGCCAGTACCTCATCCGATCAAGCCAACTTTTCAAAAATGTGAGAAATGTTCAGTTCCTGAGAACGATGACGAGTTGATGTTGATGAATGTTCTTGGACATTCTCAGCCACAGCAGCAATTTTTTCAACTGAACGCAATGAACGAGAACGTACACGGGTTGGTTTGTCCAATAATGATCCATTTTCAAGATTTCGCTTCACAAATTAACGCATAAACTGAACAGAAGGCCGTACTCTTCTCGAAAATTATCCACGTAAATTTCTTACAGTTTGCAAATGTCAAACATAAACCTGAAAATAAAAATGAATGAATCAAAAACAAAGTAGCCGGTAGTTCAAATTTAAAATTTTAAATGGCTCAACTTTTTTATACATTTGTTCAAAATAATTTATTGTCATTTAACGACTTTTTTATTTCATTTATTTTTTTCATTTGTTTGAAATTTAATAAAAATTAACACACAAAATAGAAATTTGTGGTTTATTTGTTTCCGTTACAGTTCACGGAAAAAAGTATCACATAATTTTAAGTAATTAAAAATATTTGTTTAAATTTAAGTTCGATTTCTTAATTTTTTTTTTTTTGAAATGTTTGTAAATTGTTATTTTTCATATAAAAAATCTTTGAAAATAAAAATTTAAAGTCCAAAAAATAAAAAGTTTTTTGTATTTACAAATTCCATTGTTGGTGCCTTTTTAAAAAATATTTTTATTGTATTTACAAAAATATTCTATGAGAGTTATTTAATATTACAAGTACAAACAGAATTTTGTAATTTTATTCTGTGTTATAACAACTTTAAAATTTGTTTGCTGGCTGTTTTAAAAATTTTATTTTTTATTTAAATTGTTAGTTTAATATACAAAATTATTTCAATTCGAATTACAAAAACTTCACAAACACTCACAAATGTGTTTATTGACTGTGTGAGTCTACATTTTGCAGATTAAAAAACAAACAAAAATACAAAAAACCGAAACAATTTCAAATAAATGAATAATCATTTGTATTTACGGAATTGGTAGGTAAAATTTTAACATTTATTTTTAACTGAATAATAATTCATTTATTTTTTCTGATGAGTCAGTTGTTTAAACAACATTTAATAATAAATAACGATATTACTAATAAGAGACTATTGGAATTGGAAGAGTTAGAAAGCAAACATATGAAAATAACTCAGTTTGATATTTTCACTTTTATTTATAGCAAAATAGCAAGTATAAATAGCCTTATGTTTACTGAAAACCGCTTCGGTTTCTTTTAAGCGAGTAAGTAGCCTTGTGTGCTACTTACACGCCTATTTGTGTGCTACTTACACGCTTAATTACTTGGTACACTAAAAAAATTAACTAGAATTAAAAAAAATTTACTTATCTGGAGGAAAAATTGAAATGAAAAAGGCGCTAAAGATACTTTTGACCTATATTTTATAAAATTTTCCTTGAAATTAAGAAACAAATTTTACTTAAAATTTGGTCAAAATTTCTAAATTATAGAAAAATTTTACTACTGAGAAGTAAATTTTTATTAGAAAACAGTAAAATTTTCTCCTAATTAGTTCATAAATCATCTAAAATTTAACTGCTTGTTAGGAAATGTTTCCTTGGTTTTAAGAAAAAATTTATTTTATTTAAGTTCATAAGATAATTTTTTTTATTAAAAACTAGGACTTATCTCCCTAAAAATAAGAAAATATTTTCTAACATTAAGTGAAATAGCACTTCTTTTAAGTGAAAATTATCCTTATCCTGCTTCTATGGTAAAAGTAATATATTTTACCATATATTTTAAAGTACTTTACACTTATTGAGTAAGTATTTTCCCACTTTCGGTGGACTTCCGCTTTGTGTGCACACTGCTCTTAACAAGCTTTTTGCTATACATTTTTGTCTTAAAATTAAATTGAATTATACTAAACTCATGTATTTAAAATATTAATTAAATTTCATTAGCAAAAAGGTAAACATATTAAGAAACGTAATAAATTGTGACAAAGTCAGATCCTTTTCGTAGTTAATTAACGGTTCTGCTTGAGAGAACTACAAAAAGGGACGCACGGCATCTATGGCTAAGGAACACTGGGGGTCCTTTGTCTTCTTAAATTAACTTATTTAAGGAAATTGTTGCAAAAATACAAAATATCTCAGTTACATTTCTTGTACTTATTGGAAAATAGAAAAATGTCATAAGTTTATTTTATGGGATTTTTGGCTTAAACTTTATTTGTCATAAACTAATTATTATTAAGTGAAAAAAAAAAATAGTTCGATAAATATAATGTTTAATAAGCGCTACGTCAATTGTAGGAAAGCCATTTTGCCGTAATGTATAAAATGTGCTTGCGATATTTTGTATTGTATCCAGCAAACAAAATTATTACATAAAAGCGCAAATTCGAAATTTTTAACCTTTTGCTAACAAAATTTAAAAAAAAAAATATTTTAAGCTACTTTAAGTTCAATGTTAAAGACTGTTGAGATTAGAGATGTGCATGTGAGTCATTTTTGAATCACGCACTAAAAATTACAATCATGCACGATCATTTGTTTAAATGGCTACTTTAATTTGTTTCCTTTAATAATATTTTTCTTGGAAATTAGGAAAACTAGTTTGTTTTTAATTTATTTATTTTTTTTTTTTTGGAATGGAATATTGAAAATAATTTAAACGTTTTTCATCGAAAAACTCATATACCTAAGTTTATTATTTTTTAAAAATTATAACACTTTTACTTAAAAAAAAGAATATTTTATTAAAATTTATCTGAACTAAGTTGCATGAAAATTTTCCTTAGAAATAGTTCATCAGTTTCTAAAATCAAGTAAATTTTTATTATTACACAGGAAAAAATTTATAACTTTTGGTTTTTTATTGTCTGAACTAATTTTTAGAAAACAATTCTTTAAAATTAGAAAGTGGTAGTCTTAAAAACTGAATTTAGAATTGGCTTTCTAAAATTTAGTTAATTTTACTAGGCGAACAAAAAATTTTACTACGCGAACAAAAAATTAACACACATTAAGTTCAAATACTTTCTCAATTTTAGTTAGACACTTTTTTTGAACTAAATGGGAGTAAATTATGTCCTAATTTTTTTTTTTTTGAACTAAACTTGATTTTATTACACTTGAGTATGCAAATTTCTTAAACTAAGATGTTTTTTCTTCAAATTAATAAATTTTTATTTAATTGACTTGTTTTTTCCTAAAATCAAGAAATATTACTTACGAAAAATATGAACTGTTTCTGAGTATATAAACTATTTCGTTTTTCCTCAAACTTAGGAATTTTTATTCTTTTTAAGAAAATTTTTCTAAGTTTTAATAAAATTTTACTTAAATTGAGGACAATTTATAAACCATTTTAAAGGAAATTTTTGATTACATTTTAGTTCATGTCTTTTTTTGAGTGTAATGTCTGTTTCATTTGTAAAGGTGCGGTCACATTAGGCAAATATTTGACGAAAACCGTCAAATATTTGTTTGCCGTAGTCTGACCACAAAATATTTTTGAGGGGCAAACAACAAAACAGCTGATTTTGGGAAAATAAAATTATTTGCCATCAAACAAAAATGTGCCTAATGTGAACATAGTGTGAACACTAAAGGGCAAATATTTTCCTCATTTTTGGGCAAACAATTATTTGATCTTACAAAATATTTGTAAGAGCAAACAATGTCAAATAACACCCGTTTCAACAGTTTTGTCAAATATTAATACTTAAATCATTAAAATCTAAGAAAAATCGTCTAAATATCTAAAATCTTAAAACTGAAATGATTTTATTTGTTTGAAACTTGTATATTTATTAGTGTTTCCAATTCGGTTAATAAATTACCCGATTCATCGATTATTTGGCTCTATTTTGGTTAATGTCAAAACAAATAATTTAAACTTAAAAAAAAGATAGTGTAGTCAAAAATATTTAAGAATTCGCTTATTCGCATCACTAGATGAAGATCAAAATGGATGAAGATCAAAATGGAATTTGCGTTTTAATAACTACAATATTCTTGGAAATTTTTCGACTTAATTGCTTTTTGTGAAAAATCAAACTTGGATATTTTAAAAATAGAAACACGCAGATTTTCATACCTTTTTTTACTAAAAAACATCTTTAACTCTAAAGCCCAAAACAAATAGTGAAATTGCCAGTGAACAGTGGGAGTGCTGTTAAACTTAGTTCGTGATTTTCGCTAAACCTGTATAATATTTTTAATAACTTTTTATTGAATTTTGTTTGAAAGCTGCTTTTGTTTATTAAGAAAATTTTCTATATTCAATTTTACCCAGCGGCTTTAGACTGGCTACACTGAATTTATCAGTTTTAGGCTTTAGGGTTTATTTCCACTGATCATGTCTGACAATATTTTCTGCCAAAAAATACCAAGATTCTATGGCAATATTTCTTCGGAATACTTTAAACTTAACTAGGTATTTTACAAAAAGCAGCTCTTTGTGTTTTTATTGATAACCGATTAATCAATTTTCTTCATTTTTCGAATAATGCCCTAACCGGTTAACTGGCAGTGTCGAATAATTGGAAACACTAATATTTATAAAAGTTTTAGAGGGGTTTAATTAAATTGTTTGAAACCTATCGGAACTTAAAAAAAAATATTTTGATTTAAAAATAAGGGTTCTAAAGAACAAAGTGAGATGAATTTTAAAATGTTTGTAAGTTTTTTTATTAAAGTTAATTTTATTAAATCACTTTCATTCAAGTTCGGTTAACTTAATTTTTGACAGACCAATTTTCCGAATTTTAAAAAGTCTGTTTTTTTGCAAGTAACATCGTATGCTTTTGAGACAATCAACAAAATCAAATAGAAAATTTCTTATCAAATTGAAGAATATTATGACCAACTTAATTAGAAGCAAACTAAACAAAATCCAAACATTTTTGAAACATATGTTATTTTAAAAATCGTATGCAATTGTATGTACACTATAATAGAAACAAAGAAAAAATCATTTTATGTATATTACCCAGTTACTTAAAAATGTTTGCTAAGAAAATTTCAGCGTTTGATATACAACCTATTACTATGTAAAGATTTTTTTCTGTGTACAAGAATTTTCGAAAGATAATATTACATGATTTTGTAATAGCTGTTTTTATGCGTCGGTTTGTGTCATTCGCATATTAATTTGACTTAAGTAACGCTAAGCGTTGGCTTATGCCAAATTTATATGCTAACTTTAATAGCTTGCGGCATAAGCACATCCAATGTAGGATTCAGAAGTTAATTTATATTTCAAAATATATCGTTAAAAGTAAAATATTTGCGCTTTTACCGTTAAAAATAACATCTAGATGTCAACACTTAAATAAAACAAACAAATAATCATATGTTTCGTCACTTTGTTTACAAAATAAAATATTAAATAAAAACTTCGGTGGAAGTTTACATTTTCAGCCACCCTCTAATAAGATATATAACCCTTTGGGAATTAAAAAAGAAAATTTATTTTGTATATGTATGTTGTTAAGGTGGCAGGAGCTCCTAGGACGCGCTAGGTCCAAAAAACCGAAACATACCCAAAAGTTAAAGGAAATTTTCTCACGATTCCAAATATGGATTTTGTTCCAAAATCCAGCAAATAGAATTCGCGTTAGGTCCATTTAATTAAATTTTAGATGGTAGAAAAGGAAAAGTGAAGTTTTAGCTTTGAAATAAACTGAAATTTATTGTTCATATTAAACGGAATGGCACTTAGTAAAAATAATGAAAAGTTTTGAGAAATAATTGCGGGATTTAAAAAAAAAATCGTCTGCGGCGCTACGTGCCGCAATGTACCTAAAATTTAAATTTCGTGAAAAAATCGCGCGGTTTTTAAAAAAATTTTCATTTTTTTTGTAAAATGGGCGGTTTTCAGTTTCTGCTATCACCACCCTAAGGTAATCCCTGTAACGCCAACGATAGCAACTACAAAACACTAGTATTTTTTAACATCTAAAAACCTAACTCTAATTCTGTTTCACGGATTTTGAAGAAAATTTCCTTTAATTGAAGTTATCACACTTACCATTTTTGGTGTGTTTCGGTTTTTTGAACATATCGGGACTGGGGACCCTAGTCCCGATATGTCCCCCTTAACACCAAAAAAATAATTTTTTCATTCCAGAGGGGGTCATATCTTTTTTCCGTAATTCTATTTCCCGGATCTTAAACGAAATGCATGTTGGGAATCGTGAGAAAATTTTCTTTAATAAAAGCCGTCACTGTTACGATTTTTGGTGTGTTTTGTTGTTTTTTGAACCTAGCGGGTCACAGAGGCCCGACACACTTAACCCCATAGAGATTTTTTTTTAATTCCCGAGGGGGTGAGATTTTTATATTTTCTTGAGGGTGTCCGAAAAAGTAAACTTTTGCCAAAACTTCTTTTTAACGTTTTCCTCCTCTTCCATAAGTACCGATACTGCTTCAAAGCACAACTCAAAAAAACTTGTATCGTCCTTTATCAGATTTTAAGTTTTTATAGTTTTTAATTTTTGAGAAAATAAATCTATGTTTTATTATAGTTTGATCAAACAATTTTTATTGTCAAATATTTGTTCAAGTGTGACCATAGGGCAAACATGTTTTCCTCATTTTTGTTTTCCACTATTTGAAAGTTGTTTGATCAAACAAAAAGAGGCAAATAAATGTGTGTAGTGTGACCACAAAATAATCTCTATATTGCTTTGACAAAATTTTGGGCAAATATGTTCAAACATTTTTGCGGAAAATATTTGCCCAATGTGACCGTAGCTTAAGTCATAGTTACAAATTATACAACAGGAGTCCGCTATGACAAATCAATAGCAGCTGTGTTTATGCGGCAAACTATCAGAGTTGGTTTATGACATTCCTATACATATTTGACATAAGCCAACATTTAGTGTTAACACTTAACGGTAAATTTGCATGGAATGACAGAACATTGATAGCTTGCCGCAAAAACACAGCTGGTATTTTGCTCTTAATTGTAGCAATTTGTAAATCTTTAATATTTTATAAACATGTTTTAAAATGATGCAATAATACTTGTACGAGTAGTACGACCTCATCTTTTGGTATTATATTCATAAAATTTTCGTTCAAGTTGTAGAAGAATTAGTTACATTATTTATACGTAAATCTAATAAGTCTATTGTTTAAAAATATTTTAATCTAAAGTGTATATAACTACATGTGTTACATATATGGTTGGGTTAAAATGAATAGCTGGATATAAGACGACTACAGTTAGAAAATTTCATATGTGAACTGTGACAAATCTTTACAAAAATAAACCCATATATGGTATTGTACAAATGTATACCACATACAAACATATAAAAGTTTGCCATATAAAAACCCATAAGGACTTTTGTCAAGAGCAACCTTTTTGTTTTTTTGCAATAAAACTCTAACTCACAGATATGTGCATTTAAAAATTTTTGTACAAGTGGGTGTGTGTGTGTATAATACTAAAAAGCTTATGGTTAAAATAAAAAAGCTATCAAAAATTTTTACTCAGAACTTTAAAGGATTTAATTTATATTTAAAGTATAAAATTCATTGTAGCTATGTGAGAAGTAAATTCACTTAAGTATTGTCCATGAATTGAAATTTTTAAGAATGAAATCAATGAGAGGATATGCTAAGTTTTTAAGATTTTGTTTCTTTGTGATTTTTCTCAAAAAGTTTAGTATAAAAAAATGAGCATAATCCATAGTCGATGGGCTTAAAAGTTATTAGTAAAAATAACCTCAAAAATTTTTAAAACTATTTGCTTTTTAATTTTATTGCTGAAACTACAGAATTTTATAAAAAATGTCTCGCGATAAAAACAAAATTTGAACACATAAATTTAGTATTGAAAATAATTTTTTTTTAATAAATTTTAATTGCTCAATTGAAATGAAAATTAAATTAAATATTAAATACTTTTCAAGCTCTGATTGGGAGGTAATGTTATTGTTGTAAAACGTGTATCGAAAAGTCGTCTACTGTTTTTATGTTCATAGAAATTAGTCAATAATTAATGATGTGTACAAAGGACTAAAGTCGCTAATAGAATTTTCTCCTTGTTTTTACAAAACCAATACACACATACATACATGCATATAAATGATGTGTTTGTGTATTTTGTGTATGTGTTTGTATAGAAATGTTTGCTTAAGTGTCACAAAGAAAAGACTGTGATGTATGATTTGTATTTTTTTTTTATATTTTTTCTTTGCCAGCCTTAGGTTAAATAAGAAAATTTTCAATTTTGTTTTTATTGTTTTTAGCATTGCAATTTATGCATGTGTGTGTGTGTGTGTGTGTGTACAAATTGAAAAACATTCGTTTAACTGCTATTACTATACATACGTGTAGCCAATAGAAAATATCAAATTTTCCTAGATCAATATCATTTGATTTCTTTTTAAACTTCTTACATACAGTTGAGTTTGAAAAAATAGCAAAAACTGTACTTTTAGAGATGCTATGTCCCTTAATAACACTAGTCTGCAAAAATTCAGTTTGAACTTCTAAATTTTGATGTCAAAAAATCCCAGTTTAATCAACCTTCTTTATTTAATAAAAAAAAATATTAATTAATTTTGTTGATTTTGAATAAAACACAAATTATTTAGGAAATCATTGTCATTTCTTTTCATTATGATAATATGATATGGAACAAAATATCGGCCAACACACCTCCATCCGATGGTCCAAATTTTCGATGACGCTGAGGCATAATTGAGTTTCTATGCCGTTAATGTGCCGAATTATCTTATCCTTTAGCTCTTGAATTGTTGCTGGCTTATCGACGTACACCTTTTCTTTCAAATAACCCCAAAGAAAGAAGTCCAACGGTGTCAAATCACATGATCTTGGCGACCAATTGACATCGCCACCACGTGAGATAACACGGACATTGAATTTGTCGCGCAAAAGAGCCATTGTTTCGTTAGATGTGTGGCAAGTGGCACCGTCCTGTTGAAAACACATATCGTCCAAGGTCATATCCTCAATTTCTAGCCACAATAAGTTCGTTATCATCTCGCGATAGCGAACACCATTCACGGTAAATGCTTGGCCGACCTCATGACACACTATCGCGAACAACAGCAATGTTTTCCGCAGAACGAACTGGGAGAGCATGCACAGGTGTTTTCACAGACCCGATTTGCTGAAATTTGCCCACAATTCTCCCGATTGTGGACACATTTGGTCGATTATGCTGACCAAAAAAAATCACGAAGTGCACGAGATGCATTTTGATTTAAACGCCCATTTTCAAATTGAGTTAGTCTGAAATTGAGAAATGTCAAATGAAATGCAGAAAAAAACTTGACGCTTAGGTGTGGTTCACATTCAACATCGGCCCTTAACATTTAACAACCCTTTATTTCGTTTTATTAATTGCAGTATTTAGAATAAATATATTTTTAATGTTATAAGGAAGTTTATATTTTTTCGCCGAACGTAGGGGTCGCCTTTTTAAGTTTTCTGTTATATCTTCGGATCTTAGTGTGATATATCGATTTTTTTTGTCTCGAGGGGATCACTTTTTGGTCTAAGTCCCATTAACCTCAAGTATCCCGTTCAAGTATTTACCGCCCTACACACAAAAAACAAATTCATTCTATTTATGAATATTTTATGAAAATTTGCCAATGTACTAATTTAGAACTTTTTCATAAACTCAGGTTGTATTTATGAACAGCTCATTAAAAAAAATACTGGGAAATTTTGTGTACTCATTTATTATGAAATGGTTCTTAAAATGTCTGTAGATGTACTTATTATTTATGAAAAAGTATTTAAAAAATTTGCCAATGTACAAAATCTTATTATTAAGGAACGAATGTATAAATACATATTAAACTGGGAATTTAGTTAGGAAATAATTCATATTATAAATGAATTTTAAGAACCTATTCATATATGCTATGAAACTATCCATAACATAAATCTAAATGCTTTGTGTATGAATTTGAATTTGAAGTTAAAAAAATTGTTAAAATTAGGTAAAACAAATATGAAAACAATTAAATATGATATATAATATGAAGTATTTCATAATATTTTGTAATTCTGAACCCGTTCTTAAAACATATGAACATTTTTATATTATGTATGTCCGCCGTCAACGAATAACGTAGGGAAATTGTAGAAACATTTTTAAGTTATGAAATTTTCATAATATTTAAGAATTATGACATATTATATATGATTTTTTTCTTTATGAACAAAGTTCACAATAATTATGATTTATGAATTTATAAAAACAACACTGGGAAGTTAGGAACACTTCATAAATAGTAAGTAAGCTTCATATATAATATGAACCTTTAAAATTATGAACAATTTTCATAAATTATTATGAATTTTATTTTTTGTGTGTACTATAACAATCTTATATCAGAAAATTAAAACTAGAAAAGAATCATTAAACTTTTGCTAATGAAGTATCTCGATAATTCCAGCAGAACTATTGGATTTTTTTTTGTTGTCGAACTTAGGGGTAGCTTTTTAAATTGTTCTTTATGTCTTCGGCCCTTAAACCAACCCATTGGTCTCCTTCAGACAAAAACAACGATATATCATACTTTAAGATCCGACTGCAAATGCCGAAGATATAAAGAAAAATTTAAAAAGGCGACCCCTACGTTCGGCAATATTAAAAAATTTTGAAATTACTTTGCAAAAATTATTTATATTCGAAAGTGTAGGGCTTAATTTTTTTGCCTGAAAAAATTGTCTGCAAGTTAAAATAACAGAAAATACAATTTTAATAAATTATATTTCATTTAAAAACCGGTCTACTTATTTTTAATTTGAATTAAATGATTTTTGTTATTTATTTTAAAATAATGTATAAACAAATGAAATGAAAAAATCAATAGAAACAAATGAATATTCAGTTGAAAATAAATGTTCGAATTTTACCTACAGAGTTCGGTGAAAACAAATGTTTATTCATTCATTTAAAATAATTAATTTTTATGGTTTTTAATCTACAAAATGTACACACACACCCACTACAAACACATCTGAATATCTGTATGTGTGTGTGTATCAAGTTAATCAAAAACATGAACAAAAAATTACGGCGTTCTGATAAATCACATCGTAATTTTTTTAGGGTTTTTTAGGTTCTGTTCGTGCAGCATATCGCTATATGAAACTATGTGTTCTTTACACCTGAGGTGTAGGTTATGTTTATAGAAAACATTAACGCAAATATTTTTGTGAAGCATATTAAACCTCTAACTCCCCAACTTAATAGTAATTTTTGGCTCTATTTTAACAAAATCGTAAAAAACACCCCTAAAAAGGGTGAGGGTGGGAATGGAATGTTCTATAAAACTGTTATCCATGAAATTTTTCAACATATGTCAGAATACACCAAAGCCCAAAACTTAACACAAACACCAAAAACCAGTCAAATTCATGATTGCTTATCAGATTTCTAGACAGATTTTGGGATGACCTACATAATATTCCGATGTGATATTGCAAAACGCCGACTCGTATATTTTTTGTCTCCTCTACCAGAATACATTGTCAGAATTACATATGAATACGGATTTTATGTCGCAATTAATGCTGTTTGAAATAATTTGTTAAAAAGGGTTTTTTTTTATTTTTTTTATAGTCTGATAGTTAAAATAACAAATAATAACTTTTATGACATTAAAAAAAAACAAAATATCATTTATTTTTACGGATTTTGTGGTTAATTTGTTGTCATTAATAAAACGAAATATAGGAATAATCATTACATTTTACGGATTTTGTAGTTAATTAGTGGACAGTTAAAAGAAATAGGAAAATATCATTTGTAATTTTTTTCTTTTATTTAACATTTTTCTTTTATTAATAATTTATTTGTTCTTTGAGCTTAAAGTTTGTTTTTTTAAAAAAATATTATTTATTTTTGAGTATTTCGCAACTCCATTGTGTAGTATTTTCAGGAAAAAAGAAGATGCTACACAATGGAGTAGCGAAATATTGAAAAATAAATAATCTTTTTAATAAAAATCTCAAAGAATAAATAATTTATTAAAATATCATTTCTTTTTATGGATTTGTAATTAGTTTGTTTACAAATAAACTAAATGAAAAATCATAATTTAGTGTTACTAACGAATAGTAAACACTTTTTTTATTAAATGAAAAAAACTGTAAAAATCATTTATTATTTACGGATATTGTATGTTATGCTATTAACATTGCAAAATAAATGAAAAGTTATTTTGATTTAAATGAAAAGTAAGTAGATCAGTTTTGAAGTGATTTTTAAGTTATTTCAAATTAGAAAAAATCTGTTTTAAAATTTTAAGGAATCAAAAAGGAATAAGAAAATGTTGCTTTTTTTTCGCTATTTAGATTTTTAAGGTATTTAAACTATAGGACTAATATGCAAGACTGGTATAGTTGGAATGGGATATTTAAGGGATTTTTAATGGGATTTTTAAGGAATTTTACAGGTGTATTTTTTTTGGTACTTTTTTGCTATTTTCAAATTTACTTTTGTAAAAATTTCAGAACATTTGTCAGTCCAATTTACCAAGACTTTGGCTCGGACAATATTAGCCTTAAGGTTGTGGATAACTTTTGGATTATTCGCATAGCGTCGGTCTTTAACGGTACCCCACAAGAAAAAGCCTAAATCGCAGCTCCGAGGCGGCGGCCAATTGACATCGCCAAGACGGCTAATAACACGATTACCGAACTTAGTGCGCAAAAGATCGATTATTTGATGAGTTTTGTGACATGGAGCGCTGTAACCAAAAATTAACCAAGTTCATATCTTCCATTTATATGAAGTCCGTAATCATGGCTCTGTGGCGGTCGCCGTTGACTATAAAAAAATGGCGTTTCGAAAAAATTGGCCAACGATGTCACCACTCCAAAATACACACCAAACTTTCACTCTCTGTGGAAGCATTAGATTCTCGACAATCACGTGCGGTTTTTCCAGTCCCCAGTATAAGGCAATTTTGTTTGCCATAGTTGCTGAGGTGAAAATGCGCCTTGTTAGAAAAAAAAGATTTTTCGGCCAAATTCGATGTCCGATTGGATATTAGCAGAGACAAGAAAATAATAGCGCGCAATCATAGATCAAAAAAGTATACTTTAGAAGTTCAAAGTGTATTTTTCTTAAAAGTATACTTTAGGCCAACAATAGACAAGTAAAAATATACTTTAATCGTTAAAGTCGGCTTTAAAATTAAAACTAGCTGAAGTTGGTTTTATCCAATTTAACAATACTTAAAATCAGCTGTTTTCCGTCAATGAAGTTTTAATAAAAAAAATGTTGAATTGCAAAATATTGAAAGGATTTTTACATTATATTTATTAATAAAAATAAACTTAATTTTTTTAAAAAAGATTTGCCTTTTCACGTTTTGAAATTGCAAATTTTGAATTAATAAAATAAAATAAATATAATATCAGCTGATCAATGTTGCCACTGATTCAATTTTTTAGTACAAAATGGTAATTTAAAGTCGTTTTTAAAACAAACCGACTTTAAGGCGGGGCTAGCCTTAGCAGGTACTCTTAAGATATCAACTGAACGTGTACATCATATCATTCACAAATATTTGGGTATGAGAAAGCTTTGTGCAAAGTAGGTGCCGCGCGAGCTTACTTTTGACCAAAAACAAGTCAGTGAAAACGAAGGCGAAAATCCATGAATTGGGCTTCGAATTGCTTCCGCATCCACCGCATTCTCCAGATCTGGCCCCAGCGACTATTTCCTGTTCTCAGATCTCAAAAGAATGCTCGCTGGGAAGAAAATTTCGTCGAATGAAAAGGTGATCGCCGAAACTGAGGCCTATTTTGAAGCAAAGGACAAATCGTACTACAAAAATAGTATCGAAAAGTTGGAGGGTCGCTATAATCAGTGTATCACCCTTGAAGGGAACTATGTTGAATAAAAAGAAACGAATTTTGCCAGAAAAATGTGTTTTAGTATGGTAGGCCAGGGACTTTTCAATTGACCTGTTAGTTGTTAATAACTTTGAAAATAAACTCTAAAATATTTGTTTAACCCTAGAAAGTCATACTTATTTTTGATGCGTAAAGGTTAGTACTTCGTCGACCACAGCGTGTCCCATTATTTTGTGGTGTTTTCAGGAATTACAATCTTAGATTTTTTATTGTAGCACAAATCTGAATTTCTTGAAAATCATGGTATTCCTGTGAGGGTTTTAGTTGCATACTTTAGGTGCTTATTTTTTTAACCAACTGCTATTTTTTACTCTCAACTGTACTACCACAAAATTCTTCTAACAACATCTTACTACTATTGTGTATTTCTTCTTCGTGTCCTTATACACTTCTAAGGGCTTGTTTCCACTCCTTACTAGCTCTTCTCAATATATTTCAAAACATGTATAAATGTATATTTGTTTGCTTGTGTGAGTGTGGTTTTTCATTTGGTCCTTTCACTAAAGGCATATTCAACTCCTGCTGGTTGTTTTTTGTCCTGTTCGCTATTTGTTATATTTTTTAACGTTTTTAAAAAGTTTAGTTCCCAATCCTAGAGTTTTTGTTTTAGTTCCTAGATTGAATTTTAAATAAAAATTAAATTAACTTTGTTGGTTTGTATTGTTTGTAAATGGATTTTTGTGTTTTAAGTGAAAAACTTTTTATGCTGTTGTATGATTTTACTTTTGTTGTATTTTTGTTTTGCAATACCAATGGGAATTGGTATTGGTAATACTAAATTTGGCAAAAGTTGCAATAGAAAAAATACAATATTTTTGGTTAAAATATAATATTTAATAGAAAACTTTATGTATAAACTTAAATCATTTAATCTTTTCTAAAAATTCTTAACCCAAAATATGTATTTATTAAAAACAATAAATATATATTTTTAATATGTTTTAAATTTATCCAAGATTATTCACCACAAAGAATAAATAATAATAAACTTAATTGAATTGTTTTATTAAGCAACACTTAAGTGTTGATTTTAACAAGAAAAATAAAAGTCAAACGTTTGCAACTGACAGTATAATAAGATATCGTATGAGTGAAGTATTTAAGTGGGTGGCTGCTGCCGTTTGCCACATTTACTTGCTGCATTGGGAATTTGAACTGCTGTTGAGAGTTTAATGAAAAAAAAAAACACCACAAAGACATCGACACACATTTTCACACCCTTCAATTGCTCTTTTATGGTTGCACAGTATGTATAAAGTAAGTGGAAATGCTATCTTGTATTATTTGACAGGACTTTAATAGACAAATTAAAATTCTCAAGTACTTGAACCAATGAAAAAAAAAATCACAGTTAGATGAACTCACAGATAAATAGATGCATTAATAGGATAAAATTATGTAGTAAACATCGAATATGCGAATGAAACGTGATAATGGGTTTTCTTTTCTGTTAAAGTCAAAGCAGGATATTTTATAGAAGGAGTCAATAAAAAGTACATCACTGATTACGGAAAAATGTAGTAAACTCTTTTCCAATTTTTGCCACCGAACTATTAACGCACTCACAATATTATTTCATTAAAAACAATCTAAAATACATATTAAATTAATCGAAAATACACTCAAAACGAGGACTACTGATTTTTCATTATATTTGACAAAAGTACTGAAAAAAATCGAGTCGTTTAAAATAACCATCAATTTTTAACTGACAAAAAGTTAGAAAAAAACGACTTTTTTGGTTTGTTTTTCAAATTGAAAGTTTTTTTTATTTGTATGTACACAACACACACAGATGTATATATTTTTATTTTTTATGTGTGTATCTATATTTGAATAGTTTCTTGTAATTTTTATTGTAATAATATTGTATTTAAACAAACTCTTTTCCTAAAAAAACAAAAAGGAATTATGTGAACTTTTTTTTGAAGAAACAGAAAACATAAAATTTTACATTTAACTGAAAATATCAACTCCTACTGAAAGTCTGTATTATTTATAGTTTTTTTTTTTTGAATGACTAACGGAAAATTAATTGTGGTTGCGATTTAAAAAAATGGCGTATTCGAGAAAATAATTTCTGACTATGAGTTTCTGAAAGAAAGTGACAAAAGTAACGAAATGTGTATTCCGCACTTAGTATATTATGTAGTCTACTGTTTATAGTTTAATAAACAAGTTTTCAGTTTGGTTAAATTTAAGGGAAAATGCATTTATTTATTTTTCAAAGTAATATTTGTTATATCATTTTTATACATTTGTTCAAACTTTACCGATTTTTTCAGTTTCATTTATTTTTTCATTTGTTTGAAAATTTGTTTCCGTTGCAGTTATTACAAATTTAAATTTTGTTTGCTGCCGGTTTCCAAAAAAAAAAATATATATATTTAAAAAATTCCAATTTTGTTTGTTTATATAAAACATTATTTTAATACAAATTACAAGAAAACACACACACACATAAGGCGATCCACACATGTGTTTATAGACTGTGTGAGTCTACAAATAATAATACAAAAAAACCGAAGCAATTTCAAATAAATTAATAATCATTTATTTTTACGGAATTAGTAGGTAAAATTTAAACATTTATTTTTAACTGATTAATCATTTGTTTTTACTGATGTGTCAGTTGTTTAAATACAATTTAAACTCTTTCATAAATATGATGAAACTTCTTCACAAATCTTACTAAATATTTTTTAGAAATTCTTAATAAATCTGAAGAAACATGTCACCAATTTGTATTTTAATGAAACAGCTTCATTATATACATTTAAAAAAGTTTGTAAGTTAAAATAACTGAAAATATCATTTAAAAGAAATGATATTTCATTTAAAAACCGGTCTACTTAATTTTCATTTAAATTAAATGCCATTTGTTATTTATTTTTAAATGTTGATTAATCAACTGACACATCCGTAAGAAACAAATGATATAATCAGTTAAAATAAATGTCAAAATTTTACCTACCAATCCCTAAAAAATAAATGTTTTTTTTTTCATTTATTTGAAATTGTTTCCCTTTTTGCATATTTTGTTTTTTTTTTTAATATACTCGTACAATACAAAATATATGTATGCATAGCTATAGACACTTTTTGTGTGAATGTGTTTGTGTATATATGTGTGTTTAAGAAGTTCTTGTAATTTGTATTGAAAAATTTTGTATATATACAATTAAATTAAAAAAAAAAACAAATTGAAATTTTTTGAATATTTTTTTGAAACAGACTTGCGTATAATAACTATTACGCACACAAATAAACCACAAGTTTCCGTTTTGTGGGTAAATTTTTATTAAATTTCAAACAAATGAAAAAAAGTAAATGAAACTGAAAAAAATCGGTAAATGATAGTAAATTATTTCGAATAAATGTATAAAAAAGTTAATATAGACATTTTTTTGAAAAATAAGTGTATGTTCCTTTATTTTTAAATGGAGCGGAAAACTTTTTTTATTAAACTACAAACAAATAACTACATAATATTCTGAGTGTAGATAAAAAAATATAAAATCATATTTTAGTGTCTAATTTTTTAAACAAAATTTTTAAACGGCTCAAAATTCCTTGCAAATTGATAACAAATCTGAAAATATATATTTCGAAATTTAGTATATCTTAAATAAAAAAATCACACGATTTTCCAGATTCCTTTAGATAGTAAAATTTCTGACACTAACTTGATCTGGCCACGAATCAAATGATATTAATGGTTAGGATCATAGAAAATGGATTTCCCATAGCAATTACCCCATCGAAATAGAATTACATTACAGGGCTATGAACTAAAAAGCTTCCACAAATTCGCCAACTTCCCATTGGAGCATTATTTGAGGCCTTTCATATTTCAGCTCCTTTCATCTCTCCTCTATCGAAAGAAAGGAACACATCAATTAATAGGAAAACCTGTGTGGTTTGAGACTTGCTTGATACTTAAGTAAGTCTTTAAGTAATCTAATCTTGACTGAAGTCAGACGGTTGCAAGCCTGGAGAAAATGGTAAAATTTCATAAAAATCCCTCCATTCCAACGATGACCTTTAAATATATTCTGCTAGAATCCTGTGTGTCCTTGGAACAAAGTAATATTTTAAAAGCTAAAGCTTTAGTCTTATTTTTTATTCATTGTCAATAGTTGTGAGTCAACTTAAATATTTTTTTTTTTCAGTTTTTGAAAATTGTGAAAATGTGAATTTTTTTCAAAATTTTACGAAAATTTAATTTAAACACTCTCGCTTCCAAATTTCGTCTGGAGGCGGTCTTGCTGGTTAGAGCACGAAATTATTAGCCGATTTACAGAAAAACTTAGCCTCTAGCAAGGATTGTAGCGCAAGTACAGTGATTGTGATGTGAATGTGTACATGTTTGAATTGGTACAACCCATGCTAGAGGCAAAGTTTTTCTGTAAATCGACTAAGAATTTCGTGGTCTCGACTAAGAATTTTTTTGTAGTCGCACCATTTGGCATTATGGGTGGCTTAAAATTTGGTAGATTGTTCATCCTGGTTTATAGGGTCCTTGGTTAGAGGGTTAAAAACTTTACTATCGGTTTTGTTTTTAGCGTGGTAGACAACTACAATTATTTCAAAATTGAAACAGTATCCAACGTAGATGGATCTTTATGGACCACGCGATCTCAAGGGTCGCAGATAGGATGTTTGATAGGAGCGTTTGGACCAACCGGCCTTGGGAGCCTGAGGTATGGTTCACGGGCACGGGCGTTTTTGGACCCGATTTCCAGCGTGCTCTTTCTAGGGACAAATATGCCTCCATTTTTAGGCCGAAATCTCCGCCATATGTGTTTATGCGGCGGAATGCCTGACAGTCAAGTGCCACTCGTGGGTCTTATGGCCTACGAGGTGTCATCTAGACTAGAAATAGAGTGCATTCAGGCTCTCAATCGACTTGGTAGTAACCCTCACTTTGGGGTAAATTCCTGACTATGAGGGGCATGGGGCAATGAAAGTGCGGTCTGTCTGGCTATCTGTGGGGCCCGTCGACACTTCATCGGCCCTGAATCTTTCTGTGGGGTGTTCATGGGCAAGAGGTTTATTTCTCTACCGAGTGGGGGATCGGGCGACTACTGGCCTTTGGTAGGAAACACAAAGGACCTTGACCGGATACTTCATTATTATTATTAAGTAAAGATTTGGCCCCACGGCCGGCACTGCGACCCATATGGATCTTTTATAACAAGGATCATAAAACTAAAAAAAAATTCTGTATTATATTTTCTATGAACCTCAATATACAAGATGGAAAGGAGTTTCTAATACCTTCTGAAACTAAAAATTCCCTATTGACAACTTTCCTTCTGTTCCTATGCAATACAACACACTCACACAAAATGTGAATAGTTGTTTCGTCTCCCTCAAGACATAGTCGACACAGAGGCGATTCTAACAGATTCATTTTCCACAAATGGTAGTTTAATCCGAAGTGTCCGGAAAGAAACCCTGTTAACAACGTAATGTCGTTTCTAGCAAGGTCCAAAATTTTCCCATTGTAAAAGGGGTGGACCAATAGTTTTGCCTGTCTCATCCCCAAATAATTATTCCAAAGGTCCTTTGCCATTGGTAGTTCTCCCTCCCTAACCAGGGCTGCTATGGTGAATCAGTTTACCCCACAGTATGGTTCCGGTCCTACACTTAAAAAAGTTTGTAAGTTAAAAAACTGAAAATATAATTTAAAAGAAATTATATTTCATTTAAAACCGGTCTACTTAATTTTTATTTAAATTAAATGCCATTTGTTATTTATTTTTAAATGTTGATTAATCAAACTGACACATCCGTAAGAAACAAATGATACAATCAGTTAAAATAAATGTCAAAATTTTACCTACCAATCCTTAAAAAATAAATGTTTTTTTTATTTATTTGAAATTATTTCCGTTTTTGTATTTTTTGTTTTTTTTTTTTAATACACTCGTACAATACAAAATGTGTGTATGCATATGAAGCTATAAACACTTTTTGTATGAATGTGTTTGTATATGTATGTGTGTTTATGAAGTTCTTGTAATTTGTATTGAAACATTTTGTATATATACAACAAATTTAAATAAAAAAGCAAATTGAAATTTTTTGAGTATTTTTTTTTTTTGAAACAGACAAAATTTAAATTTTAAATAACTGTTACGGACACAAATAAACCACAAGTTTCCGTTTTATGGGTAAATTTTTATTAAATTTCAAACAAATGAAAAAAATAAATATAACTGAAAAAAAATCGTAAATGATAATAAATTATTTCGAATAAATGTATAAAAAAGTTAATATAGATATTTCTTTGAAAAATAAATGTATGTTCCTTTATTTTTAAATGGAACGAAAAACTTTTTTATTAAACTACAAACAGTTAACTACATAATATTCTGAGTGTACTAAAGGTGTGGAAGAACCCATTCTAGCTAGTTCGTCTGCTACCTCGTTACCAACATGTGCACGATGACCTGGTATCCAGCAAAAAGTAAACCTGTTACTTTACTTTACTGGGCACTGTGATCTCAGGTAACAACGGTTCAAGAAGGATCAATCTGACACTGATGTATGTAGATTTTGTGAGTTGGAATCGGAGACGTCGGAGCTTAGTAGGCTTTGTGCCTAGACTTAGGTTTTTGGGTGGCGACCTTCCGACATTTGGAGTATTTCGCCTGGCAGGATTCTTAGCTTTATCGGGAGCTTAAACCTTTAGGTGAGCTCTAGGCAGCACAAAAGACATATGCTGGCCGCGGTGCTTAGTGCCATTTAAATCTAAATTATCCAACATTGGTAAGAAGACAACAAAGTTTTATAGTATATTATATTTAAAATTGCACTTTGACTAAACCAGTCGATTTAAAAGAAAATAATAAATTAATACCACTGACCTAGAACAATTTTTTTGTAATAATTTTGTGTGCAATCGTTTGGAAATATTTTTTTTGTAAAGCATTAAAACTGCAAATTGTTATATTTTAATCTTCCTTTGTATTTAAAGATATTTTCACACAATTAGAAAGAGAAAAATTCTAAAGATATTATTTCAGCAAAAATCGCCCCAAAAAAAAAGATCAAATAAAAAATTAAACAATCAAACGCTTATTAATAAAGCCATAAGTACACATTTTTTAAATACTTTGGTTTCCGTTCTGCTAAACAACAAGAAAAAAAAAACAGATCACTTGGCCTTTTTCCAAATTGATTGTTTTCTTCTTTAAAAAAAAATGAATTGAGTGAAACATGGACGGTGTTTGTACATTTTAGTTGTTCACAAGATTATCCTGTCTGAGCCTTGTTGTTTGTTAAAGTGGCCAAGCAACCAACTGAAATTAAAAACTGATCTAAAAAAAAGGTAAAACAAATTTTTAACGGTCAATAGAAAATGGCTGTAGATCGGCAGTAAATAAAGAATTTGAACTATAGAATTATTTACTATATGTTCAAACATGTGAGATAACATGGTATTTACACAAAAATCTCAAAAAAAAAAAAAAATGGTTTCCTATTATTTATCATATACGGCGTGAGCTGGGTTTTTTTGTGGATGGTTTGATAAATAGGCTGTGTTCATTTGGAAATTGAAATGTTTTAAATTTTTTTTGTTTGAGTTTTCTGTGAGCCACATTATATGTACAGGTTGGTTGAAAAGTTCCTGCGCTCGAAATGAAAGAATACTGTTTTTGTTACGAAATATATTTTTTTATTCAATATAATCTCCTAGGAGCTCAATACACTTGTTCCAATGATCTTCCAATAATTTTATCCCATCCTTATAATGGTTTTCCGGAAGCTCTGCAATATAACCGTCTACGGCTGCTATAACCTCTTCATTCGACGAAAAATGCTTTCCACAAAGGAATTGTTTAAGATTTCTGAAGAGATAGTAGTCACTGGAAGCCAAATCTGGTAAATATGATGGATGTTCAAGCAATTCGTACTTTAATTCTTTGAATTTAGCCATCGCCAAAACACTTCTGTGATGATTTTTTTCTTCTTTAAACCAGATCTTTTCTCACGAATTTTTTCATCCAGCTGATCCAAAGGCTGCAATAATATTCAGAGTTGATTGTTTTATCTTTCTGAAGATAATCAATCAACAAAATTCCTTTTGCATCCAAAAAAACTGATGCCATAACCTTCTTTGCTGATCGTTGTGACTTCACCTGCTTTGGAGCTGACCAACCAGCTTCAGTCCACTGTAAACGTTCTTGTTTCAATTTAGGATCATGGTGGTAGATCCAAGTCTCATCCATAGTTATAAAACGACGCAAGAAGTCGGTTTTATTCGGCTTAAAACGCTCCAAATTACGCTGAGAAATTTGTTTTCGATCCAGTTTTTGTTGAATTGTTAATGTGTGCGGCACTAACTTTCCAAACAGTTTTTTCATACGTAATTCCTCATGTAAAATATGGAGTACTCGTTCGTCTGAGATGCCTATGGCATTAGCAATTTCACGCTTAGTCAAACTTGGATCTTCACTAACCATATTATGTACCTGCTCAATGATTTCTGCTGTGGTTGCAGTTTTTGGTCGTCCTTCGCGTGGATCGTCTTTAAGGCTGGTACGACCACGTTTAAATTCACCAGCCCAAAATTCAACGGTGCGTTTTGTAGGTGAGGACTCCTTATACACCTCTAACAATTGTTCATAAATTTCCTTTGCTTTGAAACCCTTCAAAACAAAGAATCTAATGACTGCACGATATTCAATTTTTTTCATATTAAAAAAAAATCAATGACACGTCAACTTCAAATGGCTTGTAAACAAAGAAAGAATTGACAGAATGACTTGCAACTTTGCATGTGTTCTCAGGACAGTTATACCAACTTGAGAAAAAAAGTTTGGAGCTAGCAGTGTCATCTCTTGGTGAGCGCAGGAACTTTTCAACCAGCCTGTATTTATGATGAAAACAATAAATTCAAAAATCTTTTGAGAATATTGAACTATGAACTAGATTCTTTTTTTTAGGTAATTATTTGTGAGATTAGCACTTTTTTTTTTAAATATAAGACGAACATAAGAATTTTGCAGATTTTGAAATCAGCTGATGAAAACTCAATTTTATTTTATTTTTTTTATTGATTTTTCTTCTTCTTTCCTTTAAGCTGTTGTTTATTTTCATTGGAAATTTTTGTAAAATTATTTCACATGCTGACAGTTTAAATTCAATGCAATCCTTTATTTCCACTTTTCCAATATTTACTATTTGCTTGTCTACACCTTAACCCAAAAGAAGAAGTGTGGAGTTTCTATTCAAAATATTGTGTTATTTATTAAAAGAGTTAAACTAAATTATCAAACCCTTACAACATGTACATATAACATATTTTGCCTGTAGTGTTGTGCTGTGTTGTGTGGCACTTAAAAACATCTCAATTGTAGTTTAGAAATTTTTAAAGCTGAAATATCAGTGTAAAGAGTTAAAATAAACAAATATTGAATTTTGGGTTGTAGAAAAATTAATTGTAAAATTTGTATGTGGTTTTGGTATTGGATTTGTAAATATGTTTTTAGGTTTGTAGATATTTCATATTTATTTGGATGCCATAAAAGTATTAAACCAACCATACATACATATTTGTTTGTTTATTAAAGGATTGTTAATCATTTGTTTTATAATAAAATCTACATCATGCCATTCATATTTCCATAAAGTAGATATATCGACAAAGAAAATTATCGAATATAATTAATTTAGTCATGGGAAAATATAAAAAAATGCATTTAATTTGTTCCAAATATCACACAGCACAGATTTATTTTGGTAACCGAATTTACTGAAATTTTTTCAGTTGCGCCCAGAGTTCAAAAATATCGATACAAACTTTTAAATACATGAAAAAAAAATTAAAAATTATTTATCATTACGAAATTGATTATATCAATTAACATTTTAATAATACAAAACTCAAAAATACAAAAGAAAAAGAATTTAGAAAAATTCACTTTAGAGGAAAAATTAAAATGAAAAAGGCGCCAAAGATACTTTTTACCTATATTTTATAAAATTTTTCTTGAAATTAAGAAACAAATTTTAACTAAAATTTTGTCAAAATTTCTAAATTATAGAACAATTTTACTACTGAGAACTAAATTTTAATTAGAAAACAGTAAAAATTCCTCCTAATTAGTTCATACATCATCTAAAATTGTACTGTTAGTTAGGAAATGTTTCCTTGGTTTTAAGAAAAATTTTATTTTATTTAAGTTCATAAGATAATTTTTTTTTATGAAAACTAGGACTAAACTCCCTGAAAATAAGAAAATATTTTCTAACATCAAGTGAAATAGCACTTCTTTTAAGTGAAAATTATCCTTATCCTGCTTCAATGGTAAAGGTCATTGAGTAAGTATTTTCCCTTTATCGGAGCACTTCCGCTTTGTGAGGACACTGCTCTTAAAAAGCTGTTTGCTATACATTTTTGTCTTAAAATTAAATTGAATTATTCTAAATTCATGTATTAAAATATAAATTAAATTTCATTAGCAAAAAGGTAAACAAATTAAAGAAATGTACTGCAGGATATCCTGAAACGTTATAAATTGTGACAAAGTCAGATCTTTTTTGTTGTTAATTAACGGTTCTGCTTGAGAGAACTACACAAAGGGACGACCTAAGTGACACACAGCATCTATGGCTATGGAACACTGGGGGTCCTTTGTCTTCTTAAATTAACTCATTTTAGTAAATTGTTGCAAAAATACAAAATACGTATCACAGTTACATTTCTTGTTATTATTGGAAAATGAAATAATGTCATAAAGTTATTTTATGGGATTTTTAGCTTAAACTTTATTTGACATATACAAATTTAAACTTTTTTGTTAATAAGTAAAAAAAAAATAGTTCGATAAATATAAAGTTTAATAAGCGCTACGTCAATTATAGGAAAGCTATTATGCCGTAATGTATAAAATGTGCGATATTTTGTATTGTAGTCAACAAACAAGTTTATTACATAAAAACAAAAATTCAAAATTTTTAACCTTTTGCTAACAAAATTTTAAAAAAATATTTTAAACTACTTTAAGCTTAATGTTAAAGACTGTTAATATAAGAGATGGGCATTATGAGCCATTTTTGAATCACGCACCTAAATTACAATCATGCACGACCATTTTTTAAATGGTTACTTTAATTTGTTTCCTTTAATAATATGTTTTCTTTGAAATTAGGAAAACTGGTTTGTTTTTAATTTATTGTTTTTTTGGAATAGAATATTAAAAATAATTTAAACGTTTTCCAATAAAAAAATCCTATACCAAATTTTATTATTTTTTAAAAATTAGAAAACTTTTACTTGAAAAAAAGAATATTTTATTAAAATTTTTTAAATTTCATCTGAACTAAGTTGCATGAAAATTTTCCTTAGAAATAGTTCATCAGTTTCTAAAATCAAGTAAATTTTTATTATTACATAGGAAAAAAATGTATTACTAATTGTTTTTAATTGTCTGAACTAATTTTTAGAAAACAATTCATCAAAATTAGAAAGTGGTATACTTCAAAACTGAATTTGGAAATGGCTTTCTAAAATTTAGTTAATTTTACTACTTGCGAACAAAAAATGAACACACATTAAGTTCAAGTAATTTCTCGATTTAAGTTACACATTTTTTGAACTAAATGGGAGTAAATTATGTCCTTAATTTTTTGTTTTTTGAACTAAACTTAATTTTATTACATTTGAGTATGCAATTTTCTTAAAACTAAGATGTTTTTCTTAAAATTAATAAATTTTTATTTAATTAATTTGTTTTTTCCTAAAATCAAGAAATATTAATTAGGAAAAATATGAACTATTTCTGAGTATATAAACTATTTCGTTTTTCCTCAAACTTAGGAATTTTTATTCTTTTTCTAAGTTTTAATAAAATTTTACTTAAATTGAGGACAATTTATAAACTATTTTGAAGGAAATTTTTGATTAAATTTTTGTTTATGTTTTTTTTTTTGAGTGTATAAATTACTACAAATTGTCTTAAAACAAAATCCAATAAAAGTGGTACAATAATAATATCAATTAAAACACTAATTGAAAATTTTAATAAATTTTTTATGATATAAGGGCGGTCCCAAAATTAGCCGACCTTACAAAGAAAACACAAAAAATCTAGGAAAAAATGTCTTTATTTTTCAACATAATCTCCTTTTAGATCGATACACTTTTCTCAGCGATATTCAATAGCTTCGATACCCTGTTTAGGGAAAGAACTTGCTAGTCATCAACCGCAGACTCCATCTCTTCATTGTTGGGGCAAATCTTTTACAACCGAGCCATTCTTTTCGCCAAATGCGGCCTTTTTTCCTTAATTTCATCACTGGTAGTTAATTGTTGAAGATAATGAAAATCATTCAACGCGCATCCCGGAAATCAGATGACCTTGCCTGTAGATGGAACTATATTCGCCTTCTTTGGACACTATTCTCCCATTCTAGTCCACTGCTTTGACTGCTCTTTTGCTTCAAGGTGTGAAGTGGTGAACCCATGACTCATCCATGGTTACGATTCAACGCAAAAACTCGGCTTTGTTGCGGTGAAACATAGCCAAACACTTTATTGAAACATCTTTACGTTGCTGTGTCTATTATGTGCAAACGCGGCACCCATTTTGTGCACAGCTTTCTCATCTTCAAATTTTCGGCACTTTTTGAAATGCTTTTCATTTCAGCTAGCTCACGCACCTTAAGCCGACGATCATTCAATACCATTTTGTGGATTTTATTAACCGTTTCTGCTGAGGACACCTCAAGTGGTCAACCACTGCGGTGTTCGTCTTGGCTGCTTGTACGGCCTGGTTTAAACTCTGCCACCCAATATTTTATAGTCGTAAACGAAGGAGCAGACTCCCAGAGTACAATCTAGCTCGGCTTTAACATTGGTTGAACTGACCCCTTTCAAATGAAAGTATTGAATTACATAACGGTGACCAAATTTTTTCATGTTTACAAATTCAATGAGATCGTTTAATTTTGATGGCTCCAAAAATTTTTTTTAAAATATTAAACAACATGGCGCCTTGAAACTTAAGTGTGGGCACAGAATAAGAACGTGACATGCAACAATTGTTGCATGTCAAAATAACGACGTACCGCGGTGACTGCACAAACTGTCATATTTATTTTGGTGCAAGGTCTCTTTCCTTATTAACGACCCAATAATTTTTTTCCTTTTTGCATATTAATTTTATAAAAAAGATAAAAAGAAATAATTATATTAATAAATATTTAGAAACGAACATACTAAGATGGTTTATAGAATGCTATTCATTCGCGAGTACACAAAGAGACATAGGAGCCATAGAATATCGTATGCTAATGTTACTCATAATATATAAATTTTTTTTACACTAAAACATAAGGGCGTTATTTTTCACCAAACTACTGCCGCCATCTATACGTCAGGTCGTCTAATATTGGGACCACCCGCGTGTTTAATATGAATTGCAATTCATTTGAATTAGTTCAAAATTTCAATTCGATTCAAATGAATTGCAATTAATTTTCCCAAATATATTTTAATTGGCAATAAATTGCAATTCATTTCCGATTCATTTAAATTGATTTAAATTTCATTCAATTCGTTTTTTTTTTTTTTTTTTTGATGAACAGAATTAATTCAAAATTTGCCAATTCTTTATAAGGAAAGACTCCCAATAGGAAACCCATTGATTTTGCTGAAATTTAGATAAATAATAGAGGAGACAAATAAGGAATATGATCAATATTTTAGCTACACAATTTTATATCTACGGGATAAAAGTAAATACAGGTAAGTAAATTGGCTTTTAAAAATATATAAAATGTGATTTTTTTGGTATTTGGTTTTTCAGTGTAAATTTTTTCGGTGTAAATTTGTTCAGTGTAAAACATGATTTGTGACAAAAATTATCAATAAGGTTTGCCATTTCACCATGAATAGGCTAACAAACGAACAACGCTTGCAAATCATTGAATTTTATTATCAAAATTCGTGTTGTGTGAGAAATGTGTTTCGTAAATTACGTCCATTTTATGGTCATCAGAATCGACCCACCCAACAGGCTATTCAAGCTGTTGTGACCTAATTTCGCATTAGTTTCACTTTATTGAACATTAATTGGAGTAGTGTTCTGTCTTTTAAATTGTCAACACGCATTTTGTCCGCATATATCGTTTATGTTTTTAGTGTCGTTAAATCGAATTTAAACGCGCGGTTTTTATGTCCAGTGTTGATAAAATAATAATTACAATAAATCAATTAATAAAAAAACTTAAAGGGGCAAAGGACTTTTATGTCTCTATTTGCCTGTGTTATTGTTGCTAGATTTTTTCCCTTCCCTTTCCTCTCCCTTTTTTAATTTTTTTCTCTATTTTGCACGGTACAACCGCCTTGTATTTTTTTTTGTTGTTGGGTCAATTAGTGATGAAGGCATAGCACTGATCACTGAGTAACCAATTCAGCAACAAAGTGTGTACCCGGTTGTTGTACTCTTGCAGATATATTGCATATTGTCTGTACTCTTCAACACTACTCCCTCTTTCCTCCCTCATAACATATTTTCCTAATTCTAACACAATGCACTGCATTAGTAGGGGACATCCCCTGAGTGTTAGTCTAACGTAAAAAAAAAAAAAAAAATCCACATACAGAAAACAGATTCATTGTAACAACCGAATTTCTTGCCAACCGAATGGTTTGGTTGAAGCTACCGATATATTTGTTTGTCGCAACCGAAATTCGGTTATTGCTACAGAATTTCGATTGAAACCAATTAAAGCATGTAAACGAAAAATTTTTTACAAATTCTAATGCGAATTTCGAGATGAAAACAAACAATACAAAAAAAAGCCGTTAGTTTTTAAATTCTGTGATGTGTAAACAACAAAATGCATACAAAGTTTTCAGTTTTAAATAAACGATTATGGCGTCAGCATCAAAATTAGAAAAACAGAGAAAAAATATTGTGGACACTTTTTTAATTAACCCTAATGCCTCATTTGCAGCTATAGCAAGGCTAAATGGTACATCCCGAGCAACTGCAAGGAACGCCATAAACCGGTTCAGGGGGACCCACTCAACTGAAAGAAAACCTGGATCTGGGCGAATTCCTGGTTTTGTTAATAAAAAATTGGCGTTAAAAGTGAGGAATGCACTGGTGTCTAAACCAAACATGTCGGTTCGAGATTTAGCAAAAAAGTTTAAAGTGTCTCATATGTATGTTCAAAAAGTTAAAAAAAAAATATAAGCTTAGATCATACAAAGTAATAAAAGTGCCAAACAGAACAGATGAAGTTGATTTAAGAGTAAAAAAACGGGCCAGAAAACTATTAAGACAGTTCTGAACAATTTTAAAACCTGTATATTGATGGATGACGAAACATATGTCAAAGAGGATTTCAAGCAAATTCCTGGTTCCCAATACTATACTGCATATATGAGGGGAGGTGTAAAGAAATTATTTACATACAAAAAAGTTGACAAATTTGCAAAAAAAGTTCTTAGTATGGCAAGCAATTTGCAGCTGTGGGAAATTCACTAAGCCTTTTGTCACACGAGGCACATTGAACAGGCAAACGTACATAAAACAGTGTTTAAAAAAACGTTTATTGCCTTTGTATAAACTCCATTCTACTCCACCAATATTCTGGCCTGATTTAGCAACAATTCATTATTCTAGAGAAACTGTAGAATGGCTTAGAAATAATAACATACAATTTGTCGAAAAAGAGTGCAATCCACTAAACTGCCCTGAACTTCATCCAGTGGAAAAATTTTGGGCTCATATAAAATTAATACTGCGAAAAACATCCAAGGTAGCTAAAACTGAGAGAAATTTGCACTTCAGATGGAATAAAGCAGTTAATAAAATTGGTAGAAAAGGTGTCCAAAAACTTATGAGTGGGTTAAAAGGTAAAATACGCACCTACGCATTATCTCGCCGCGAATCGTAAACTTTTTACTAGTTTTAAAAACTTTGAAGTATTGTACTTAATTTGTAATAATAATTTGAATTTTGTTATTTTAAGTTTAAATTTTATTAAAAAATAAAAATGTAAAAAATTTTTCGTTTACATGCTTTATTTCAATTGTATCTGAAAAATATTTGGTTGGGACAACTAAATAATTCGGTTTCTGCAACCAAAATATTCAGTTGGCAAGAAATTCGGCTGTCACAATAAATCTGTTTTCTCTGTGCACCGAGGAGAATATTGCTGCTGTATCGGCCAGTGTCAATTAAAGATCACGTAATGTCAATTCGTCGCCGTTGTCATCAATTCGGCTTGTGCTATTCGACCATCTGCAAGATTTTACATAAGGTCCTCGGTATGAAACCATACAAAATACAGCTGCTGCAAAAACTGAAGCTAGGTGACGTACCACAACGTCGTTTGTTTGGTAAATGGGCCTTAAAAAACTTGGATGAAAAGCCATTTTTCTATCGAAAAATTATCTCCAGCGACGAAGCTTATTTTTGGCTTAATGTGTACGTCAAAAAACAAAATTGCCAAATTGGGTGTGAAGAGGCAGTTCAAGAGCTGCCAATGCACCCTCAAAGAGGCGCTGTTTGGTGCGGTTTGTGGGCCGGTGGTATCATTGAACCGTACTTCTTCAAGAACGATGAAAGTCGCAACGTTACAGTCAATGCCGCAAGGTACCGTGCTATGATAACCCCCTTTTTTTTAGCACAAAATGGAAGATTTGGACTTGGTTGACATGTGGTTTCAACAAGACGGTGCCATATGCTATACGGCACGCTATACCATGAACCTATTGAAACGCGAGTTTGGAAAGCAATTAATCTCACATTTTCGAGCAGTCCATTGACCGCCAAGATCATGCGATTTCACCCCACTAGACTATTTCTTGCGGGGATACGTGAAACGTGAAATCTCTCGTGTACAGGAGCAAGCCAGCAAACAATTCCAGTTCTGAAAAACAACATTACAGTCACCAAAAAAAGTCTGTAATGGCAACTGAAAATTTTGCTGTTATTACGGAAAATTCTGCTAATTTGAGCGCAGCGGTATTTTTTGATAATCTTAGCAACACATGTCTGCTGACGTGTAGTCCAATTAAATTAGTAGAAAAATTAGTAGCCGCTACTAAATTTTAGTAGACTTTTTGTAAAGTAGAATTTAAAATCTGTTTGCTAAAATCAGCAAAAAAAATTACTAAATATTATTAATATTAGTAAAAAGCTTTGAATTTATTTTTCTTATCGAGCATCAAAAATTTTGATTATATTTTTCAAAAAACGAATTAATCATTTTGTTTTGAAAAATATTTTGGTCAATTTTTTTTTTACTTTTAAGTTTAAATTTTAATTGTTTTTAGAGCGGATTTTTAGAACTAAAAAACCTTTTTAGTGCTATTTTAAGTGGATGTCCTCTTTTTAGACATGAGTCGGTATCCTCACTTCCGATCCCTTTTTAAATATATGTAACATTTTAAGGAAATTTAAGTTTGTAGGTGTAAGTTTTAATTAGAAAAAACATTTCCTTCAATATCAATTTTTTTAAAATTAGTAATTTTTTTTGTTAATTTTAGCAAATCGGTTTTCAAAAATTTGTAAATAGCAACAAAAATTTGTAAATATTCTGTAAAAATTCTGTAATTTGTAAAATGTAAATAGCAAAAAGATTTGCTAAATAATAATTTTTTACTAAAAATCAGTACAAAAACAGTAGAGTGGGATTGAAAACCGTTTACAAATTTTTCTACTAACTTTTTTTTCTAAGTGTATAGCTGCCATTAGTGAGGTACCGGCCGAAATGCTGGAAAAAGTATGTCAATATTGTAGCGCACGGATGGACCAATAAATAATTTTTAAAAAGTAAATGGCAGGCATTCATTTATCGCCTAAAATAAATATTTCATTCACTTTTACTAAATTGTTTTTCAAAACACAGACAGTTAAAAAATCAACCTTCATTTAATATAAAATAATAAAAAGGTTTCGATAGATTTTTAAGCCCCTTTCTTATTCTAAAGTTTTAACTAGGAAACTAACATATCCAAATTTAATCGAAATCGTGTGGATGACCAGGTGGGTGCCATTTCTTATTAGTTCTTTGGAACACTTGGTTATCCCTTTTTTTTTTTTCTTCACAAATCAGTATTATCGCTTCACTTATGTATTTTTATTTATTCAGTTACTTGCCAGTGTATGTACGGTGTATTTTAAATGAAGTGGCCTCAGCATGTTTTAATTGTTTTCAGATCAATTTACAGCTTAATTAAAATCCTTTTAAAAGTAATGAGATCCTCCCGCTCAACATGTGACCAACTAAATCAATTCAAAACAATCAAACACAAACAAAAGACCGTATTAAGTATGCAAAAGTGAACCCTTTGCAGTTGCCTTCTTAGCCTTTCAATTTTGAAAATCAATGATCTTTTTCAGTTTTGAAAAACAAAAAAATAGAGAGCATAAAGATTTTAGTATAACCCTAATACATGTACTAATTTTGTTGCTACCTTTAAGCCAGTACTTAAAATTTCTCTGATCAGCTGCCAGAAAAACTAACTTAGTTCGGTAGAGATTTAGGGCGGATCTATTAGAATGTGGTGAGAATACAAATTGAAACTTGATAATACCGCCTTTTAAAAACCAAGATTAGTAAAGGGATTATAATATTTTTTTTTTTTTTTTAGTTTTTGCTTTCATTCTTAAACTCTTTTAAACTGTAGTTGAAAACGCAACACGATACGTTTGTTTTGAGATCAATTTGTAGTCTAATTGAAATCTTTTTAAAAATAATTAGATCCTTTAACTTAAAATATAAACCACAACTTAAACTAAAAAAGGCTTAAAAAGATAAAAATGTAGGAAAAAAAAGGTTTATTTTACAATGGCTTGAAATATTAAATATAAATTTTAATCTCTATGTGATACATATACTAACCAACTTACTCTGGCAACAAAGTGATATTTTACTTTTGAGATATGGAAATTTTAAATAAAAATTCATAAGATTATCTCTGCCATTATTTTATTTTTTTTTTTGTTTCCTTTTAGCATGTAAAATATACAACAAAAAAAAAAATACTTAAGCAAAAATATGATAAATTGATATTTTCGCACTTAAATATAATATATACACAAATTGAAGACAATCCTTGCTTAAGGATATTTTTTATATTAGAAATACAATAAAGTTAAATCTTACAAATAAATGGGTTTCAATTGAAAATTTTAGGAAAAAAAAAAATAATAAAAACCACTCATATGACACACGTTGCTATTTACTCTTGGTATTATAACCAACCAACACACATACTGCCTGCCAACGGTTTAAGCCACATACGAGAGTGTACTTAACAACACTCACTCATATGTAGCGGTATCCAATGTATAAGATGGCTAAGATTCTGTGGACTATTAAGGGTAGAAAAACAATTTTATGTAATTTTCTTGAAGTATATAAATTCTAAGGATTATTTGCAATTTATTTAAATGTTTTTAACATTTCTAGGATACTGTTGGTAACAGGGATAACAGTTAAAATTTTCAATAACATCTACACTTAATAACAGATCTAAAGGCGGATTTAGAAGCGAGGGATATTTGTCATATAAATGATCTCTTTACTTTTTTAAATCTCTAGCAAGATTTCTCTTATAATAAATTTCCTTAATTGGTTTAAAATTTTAATACTTTTTGGTTAATCAAACTAATAGAAAAAAGTGTGCAAATATTTTTGCTAAACCCAGCAAAACTTTGGTAATGGGTGTGTAATACTGATGCGTTACCTTGTAATGAAAACTCGTTACCTTTTTCATTATTTGCAACACTAGCAAAAAAACGAAGCGCAACAATTCATTTAAATTTAAAGCAATCAAATACTATATGCGTCGATAGCTCAGTGGGTAGAGTTCTTGGCTGGCAACCAGAGTTCCCTTTCTAGCACTAGTGGTTTTGGCAGGCCGTCAAGGGGGAGGGGGGAATTTCCCCCTTTTTGCATCTCCCTGTATGTTTTACCAAAAATCCCATATTAACAGTTGTCTCCCTCTTAGCTGATGTCTACGTTGGAAAAGATACCTTTATAAAAAATTTCAACTTCCTAGCTCGAAAAGTTTGGGGAGGCCGTCAGTGGGAGACTTTTGCCTTTTGCCCCTTCCAATAGGTATTTTCAAAAATATCGTCTGAGGTTTTCCTTCTAATGGGGGTTGGGCAGGCGTGAAAGGAGAGTTTTCCCCCTCTCCTAAGGAATTTACAAAAGCCGCGTTTTAACGGATGTCTACGCCAAATTTCAGCTTCCTACCTCTTGCCGTTTGCGCTGGTCGATATTAAGTAAGTCAGTCAGACATTATTCCTTTATAGAGATAATTAATTTAACTATGATTTTTTTTTCTCTGTGTTTAAGTTAAATTTAAGTTAATTGATAACATCAATTTACTCTGCTTAAATCAGCAAAATATTTCGCTGAATGTTAATACACGAAAAAATGGAAAATATTTACAGTTGTTGTTAACTACACTGTGCTCAAACCGGACACAGGAGAGTGAAAACTACCGGAGAGTGAAAACTATGGTTCCGAATGCCTAAAAAACGCATTTTTTTAACATGTATCTAAACAAAAATTTGAAAAAATCATGAATAATTTAGATTCTTTAATTCCCGAAGGCATAAACTTTAAGGATTCTAAAAAATTTTTGGTCTGAACATGTTTAGTGCTGTGATTCTACGCAAACACGTTTGAACCCGGCTGTATATTGTGCAGAAAGGATTTAGAAAATGTTTAACCAACCCTGCTCCTTTACTTCCCCTCGGGCGGAAACAATGTCGCCCTAACCATTTAATTTTTAATTTTTTAAATATTTTATGTTTCACCGGATTTGGATTCGGGACTTCCCATTAACCTCCTCTTCCAAAATTCAGCATCAAATTCGAAAAAAAAATCCTGGCCGGTATTTGGTTAAGGAGCTCTTGCATTCGATTTTAAAAGAATTTGCTGGTATTTTAGTTAGTTTGTTTTTTCTAAACTTTTTTTTTCGACATTTCGTTACCCAAAGTTAAGAAATTTAGGAAGTTATTGTGAAATATTGAGTTTTAAATTATTTGTTTGGACAAAAACCGATATAGAGGCAATTAATCGAAAAATCGGTTAATCGATTAAGCGCATTGTAAATAGTTTTTTTTTTTTTTCTTAAATAAAACAAATTAAGCCACATTTCAGATTGTACAAAAATGATTTTTAAGTTTTTTCTTTATTTACATACAGTCTTTCTAAATTTTGCAAATTTTGGCTTAATCCTTTTAGTATTTAAATATTTTAAAAATATTTTTGGGTGCCAAATAAATAGTTTGTCCTAAATTTTTAAATTAAGATAAATGTATATTTAATTTTTTAAAATTTGGTGTTATTGAAAATTGTTTTTTTAGTTTTGCCCTAACCCTTTTAATTAATATACTAAATTTATGCTGTTTATATTTTTAAAATTAACAGTGACTTTAAACAATTGGTTATGGCAATTCTTTTTAAAATTGCATTATGGCAATGCTTCAAACATATGTAGCATTGCATTGTCAGTTTAGCTATTTTCCGTCAAGATCTAGCGATTTTTTTTAGACTTTTTTATTTTTTTTTTTAAGATTTGAAGCTTTTGTTTTAATGTTCTGTTATTAAGGCTGCTTTTTAACATATATCAGGTTATTTCATAAAACCATAAAAAAATATTAAGATCGGGTCTCGTAGGAAGATTTTGACATGTTTTTCTTCCTAACCATTTTTATGAGGGTTTTTATAAATTTTGCAACTGCAAAAAATATTTTAAAATATGTGTTTTAATGGTTAAACCTACGAACTTTTTAAGGAACACAAAAAATTTTTAATTTTCAAGAAAAATACTACTAAAATTAAAATAATCACTAGAAATCGATAAAGTTTCAAAAAATGAAAACAGTGTATTATTTTTTTTTTCAAAATCAAATTGCTTAAAGTAGTATATTTCCAAACATTTTGTTAGTTTTCTTCGATCTTCTTTAATTGTATATTAAATTAAATTGAGCTTAACATTTTTTTTTATTTATAAAAATTATAAATATTTATTTATCTCAATATTTCGTCAAAAAAAAAATCCTAAAAAAGTCACCCATATTATTAATTTTTATAAATAAAAAAAAGATCTTAAGCTCAATTTAAGCGAATGTATATTTCATAAAAACTATGCAATTTTTGTTTTCTTTAAAAATCTCTGGGTTTTTACTGTAAAAACTGGAATTATAGAGTATTTCTTCTGGATTCCCATCAAACCTATACCGAAATTTAATTATTATTTGCTGTTTTAGTTTAAATCAACTTGAAGACATTCAAAAACTTCAAAAAAAATCCAAGTACATACCGACCTACGAGCGATGTATTATTCTTTTTCTTGTTGAGCGCCACCAATTGATAAATAGTGACACTAACGTGATTTTGCACATTTCTCCTCTAATAATCAAGGAAAAAAAATTGGATAGCTTTTAGGAAATATACAACCAATAAGTATGAATATTAGAGAGGGAAATTGCTTTTCACGGTTCTCTCAATATATTTACGGACTCTACCCCAAAATACAAACTCATAAGAAAAGTGGAACATCGACGCCATGATAGACTTTTCGTTGTTAAAAATTATAGCTTTTCTAACGATTTTTATTTCTAAATGTAGACTTTTTTTGTGGCGTAGAGTTGACAACCTTGAACACATGTTTATTAAACAAAGTGTTGGCAGCCCTTATTTACTTTATTAAATTCACCACACTAACAAATTGTTTAGTTTTCTTGCATTAAAAGTAAAAAAGATAAATAAATACAATTCTATTTAAAACCTTTGTGTTTTTTATTAAATAAAATGTAGGAATATGTGTGTAAAATTGAGAAAGATATATATTTAAACTTTTTAATTTTATTACAGGGCTGATTATTGGAAATCAAATGAACGAAAGTACTGTGACTTTTGTAAATGTTGGATCAGTGACAATAAAGCGGTAAGAATTTCATTAGATCACATTATTTTTATTGCTTAATGCTAAGTGGTTACAATTATTTTTGTTTAATGGTAATATGTTTTACACTTATAGAGTATTTCCTTTCATGAAAATGGCAAAAGACATAAATTGGCGGTGGCCAAACGTATTACAGACATTAGTCGTAATAGTGAAAAATCGGAACAAGAAAAACGAAAAATGGATATAGAAATACGTAAAATGGAAGATGCTGCTATGCGTGCGTATGCCCAGGATATCCATAGTCGTGGTGACTTCACTGCACGCTCTATAAATACAGTAATGACTGCCGGCGTAGGTCCCTCAACAAGTTCAGCAACGACCTCTGCTGCAGATGTCACAAAATATAGACAAGTAGATCCTTTACGTCTGGCCGGCAACTCAGATGATGAAAATGAAGAAGATGGTCGCCGCGTTTCCATACAAAAAGTAGATCATTCAGCAGTGCCCAATGCTTCGCTATGGGTGGAAGGTAAAAATGATGATGGTTACTCCTACTACTGGAATGTTAAAACAAATGAAAGTGTTTGGGAAGCACCCAAAGAGGGTTATCTTTCATGGCAAGAATATCAACGCATTAACGATTTGGCAGTGAAACAACAAGAAATGCAAGAAGCTGAAGAGGCAAAAAAATTTCGTGAAAATGTCAATGAAGAAGTAGCCCGCTATAATCGAGAACGTTTAAAAATGTACCGCACTCCCATAACGAAACAAGAACAAAAAGCAGAAGAAGAACGTAAAGAAAGTTTTAAAACAGAAGAACAAGCCAAAGCTCCAGAAATAGGAAAATGGCAAGTTGTGCAAAATAAGTGAGTTGAAATATTTTATTTATTTCCCATTTCAAAATAAGTAATATTATTCCCATTGCTTACAGACCTCCACCAGCTCCAGTTGATTTAGAATTACCCGTTATAAATAATAATAATTATATACCTCCCGTTGTATCAGATATAGTTTATGAACCTGCGGTAAAACGTTTCAAAGAAAAAACTATAGATAAATTAGATCCTGATGTTTCAAGTGGTACCTCAACTTCATTTAAAAAACGTAAATTTGCTGCTAAAGGAAATGCACGAAAGCGTTTAAATGATGAGTAATAGCATTAAAAGAGCTGGTGTGAAAAAATAAGGTAAATTTTTTACTTCTTACCATTTGCTATTTAATTTTAATGATCTTAAATTTTAAACTCTATATCGGATTTAAATTATATACGCAAATATATTGATCAACTGCAAACATATTTATACTGATCATATCTGTTACGTGTTCAGAAGTAGATTACAAACCTGAAGACTAATCTTTTATTTTTGCGAATTTACCAAATTAGTTTTTTAAGCTTTAAATTTTTGAAAATTTCTCTTCCAAAAATTTTTTTTCTAAAAATTTTTATCATTTCGTTATAAATTATCTATCAATTTTAATTTCATGACCAGCAGAGACAAAAATTAAGAAAAATTTATGGTTTTTACAATAATTGGCGAGTACATATTTCGCCATTTACTTAAGTTTTTTTTTATGGACTGTGAAAATTCTAAATTTCGAAAAATTAAATTAACAATTAAATAAATTGTAATGTGCGGGCCAAACAGCAACTCAATTTGAAGGTGGCCAACTTTAATGTCTTATTTTGAAGATGCCTCTAATAAACACTTTTGAAGGAACCTATATGTGACTCTACATTCAGTGGCGTAGCTAAGTCATGTGCAAAACATCAACTCGGGTCCTTAATAAAAAAAAAAAACACTGACAAGTACAAAAAATATCATTAAGGGTTTCCACTTCAAATTTTTTTGGTTGGAAAAATGGAAAATTACACTCTTGTTGATGTGAGCGGTCATTTTTTGAAATAAGAAATATAAATATTTGAACTTCAAAAAAGAAAACAAGCTGTCAATGATGTGACAATCATTAATATTTTTCAAGTGAATTGATTGATTGATTATTTAATTACCGCATTTTTAATGGAAATTGATATTAATGAAAATATCGGTATATAAAGACAATTTCTCAAAAAAACAATAATACAATATAAATTTTGAAATATTATTTTTTAGAAACTTTTACATTAGATTAGGACTTAGAAACTTAAGAAATGGCCGACAACTTGGTAGAAGAAGATTGAACATTCTTAACAGCTGTAGCTGAGCTGTAGGTTTCTGAAATAAATTGTTATTATTTATTTTGGTATAAAATTCCACTACACAAACTTTCCTCAAAACTTCGATTATCTGCCAAAAAGTTCAGTATTTTATTAACTTCTGCGTCCATCCATTTCTTAGATCTTATTTCTTTTATGTTTTTAGATTCTTTTTTATTAATTTATTTCATAGAACTCATTTCTAATTTCTTCTTAAAAAATGACGGTTGAATTGAACGAGAAAAATCAAATTTAAAATAAAAATGTCACACATGATTTTTAAAATCATAGTTGTATAATATAGGGGTTTACAAAAAGAGATGTAATATTTCGTACTTTTTTTTCCTTGTGTTTGTTGTAACGAAAGTTGCCTTTTTCCACTTTTTAATTTTCCAACTACTAAAAAAACTGAAATGAATACCCTTATTAAGTTGTACATAGTTTGAAAAATTTTATTACAATTTTTTTACGTGCTTTTGCATTTGTAAAATTTTCCATTAATTTTGATACATCTAATTTTGATGTCATTTAGTTTTCTATGGCAATCATTGCCAGATTGGATAATCTTTATTAGCCTATCTTGTTTCTCAAATTATTTATTTTTAATTTCCTAAGCGATCTTTCAGCACTTGCTAAGGTCACTAGAATTGTGTAAAATAATAGCATTGCTGTGTAGACTCCCGTCATGTCGCTAAAATTTGTAATAATTTTTTAAAAAAATTGATGCATATTATGCTTTACTGTTTTTTCCAACATTTTGGCCTCAGTAGGTTTATCCTTGTTTGTACTTTTCAACGTTATTTCAAATAGTGCTTTTATATGACCAAGCGGTCAATATACTATCAAGCATGATGTACAGCATTGCTTCATGACTCCGTGTATTTGATTTTGTAATGGCAATCAAACAAAACGATACATTATTAAATGCTGGACATGTTGTACAGCATGATTGATCGTCTAAGGCCCCTTTAACATTTTATTTGATTATTAATATATTGAAATCCTTGAAAAAAATTGTATGCAAATAATTTTCTTATATTAACGTACAATTTTGTATACATTTAAAAAATACACAAATACATTAAAAAAAAATTAACATACTATGAACAAAAGGCCCCTGTCGGTCATGGGCCCTTGTGCAGTGCATCACCTAGCGACCATAAACTTACGCCACTGGCTACATTACGAAAGGCACCTTATCTTGCCTGAGGTCAAATTTGTATTTTTTGCTACCATTGGATAAAATACACTAACGGGTTGAATAGTACAAACGGCCAGTTTTATAGTCAAGACTAAGTTTTGTTTTTAAACTTATTGTACACTAAAGACCACTTAAGTAATTAAAAAAAAAATTCAAGCTCAATGGTCCATTAAGAAATTTTTTCATTTGCATCAGTGTAAACATGCTAATGAAATTTCAATAATAATGAAGATAAGTTCTGGGTCGTTTTTTGTAAAGCTATTTATAGATCGGCAGAAAAGTATGTTTTAAATTGTTCAATTGCTTGAATTCAACGCCATTTGTTTTTTCTTTTTATTTTATTAGTTTAAATTTCTGTCTAAAAGTATGCTAATCCGCCTGAACTTGGAAAACAATTTGGCAGTACTGGTTATAAGTAATATAAAAAAAAATTAATTATCTTGCTTTCTCAAATTCTAGAACTGCTAGTATTCGCTAATTATTGGCCCGATTGAAAAATTTTCCATTGATTTGGATTTTTTTTACACGTTTTCCAATTTTTTGTCAAATTATTTAGCTCAGCTAACTTATCTAAAAGTAGGTACAATTTAATCCAATCCGGGGATATTTTGACACAAATTTTACTTATGGTCAAGATTAAAGACAAACTCCGCTACCATTATCAAGAATAAAATTTGCATTAAAATATATCTGGATGGTGTTAAATTGGGCTTTCTTCTAGATAAGTTAACAGACCTTAATGTAACAACTTTGAGTTAAATATTCTGAAAGAGCATACAAAAAATACAAAATAATAGTACTTTTCTGAGAGTTGTAGTGATCGAAGAAACCAAAAGAATTCAGCATAGTTCTTGCATGAAAAAAAAAAATAATTTATTTATTTATTTCCAATAAAATGGCACAAGCCCATAGCGCCAATACAATTTCAACAATTCATAAAATAACTTCAATTCATAATTAATCCAAACCAACGGTAAAAATTTTAGCCAAATTGGATAAAAAAATTCGAAGAAGTGAATAGAGATTTTTAAATATTTGTTTAATGTTGGGTATATACGATACATTGAGTTACCATATTCATATAGCTCCATCTATGAATTATGTATATTAAAAAATTATCGAATTCTCAAATCGCTGGTAATCTATGTAAGAACGATGCCTTATTCTTTTGAATTCCTTTGTTCCTATAACTCCGGAAATACTGGACCGATTTGGCCCAAGAAACTTTTATTGTTTTGGATTTTTTATGTTCTATCAGAATATTGTTTGAAGGTGTTAGATTTAAATTATTTGACAAAATGTTTGTTTTTATTACGAATTTTATAGCTTTATCTATAGGGTGTTTATTTTAGAGTGTCACAACTTTGAGTTGGCATCACTGCTTTATTTGACAACCCATTTAACAGCTGATAGTTGCTTTTTCTTTAATTTGCTTTGAAATTTCATTATGAATCGACTTACACCAGAGCAACGCGTGCAAATTGTTGAAATTTTTAATCAAAATTATTGTTCATAATATTGTACCAAATGTTTGTACCAAAATATGCCAAGCATGTTTTATGTCATAACTTGTGATTAAAACTTTGAAGCATTATTATATTCATGTAAATACCAGTGCTTTGGTATTTGCATTTATATGAAAAAACAATGCCTCAATTGTTTTTGCCCCAATTTTATCCAAATTTTTAAAAAACACGTTAACTCAGCTAAAACTAGGAGAAATTTGAGTTGTATTGAATTTTCAACTTACCCTTTAAATATTTGGAGCAACAATAATTAGAAACTTTTGCTATAAAATTATGTTGTAATAATCTAGGAACATATAATAATTAAATATCATCTTTGAACATTTTTTCCGCATATTTTTTCTAAGGCCAAATGATATGATTACATTTCGATACCTTTTTTATTTAATGAGCTATCTTTGGCCTCTGTTGCGGCAATCACCTCTTTATTCGAACCAAATCTCTTTCCAGAGATCATTTTTTGAGGTCTAAAAGCAGGTAAAAATCGCTAGGAGCCAAATCTGGCGAATACGGTGGGTGCAATTAAAAGTTTAATTCGGGCAATTTGGCCATGGTAGCCAACGACTTGTGACACGACGCGTTGTCTTGGTGAAGACCAAACGCGGCAGCGAAAACTACTTTCTCAAGCAAAAATGTTTATGTAAAATAAAGCAGTCACGTTCCTTCGATATCTGTAAAAGGGCTATTAGACACGCATACTTGTCTGCAGACATGGTAAACATTAGTCTTGACAGTTCATATTTGGCAGTCGTGGCAAATTTATTATGGAAAAATATTTGATAAACCAACGTGTTTTAAACGTTAAAACATTTTTTTTGAAAGAACAACTTTGGCCACAATTTTGCACAAGAATTAGCATTTGTTGTCATTTAAGATTCAGTTGACACAAAACCATTTACGCCGCCATACATATGCCAATAGGATGTTACAGCTCGCCCATGACAAGCCCGATTTTCATGAAAAATTGATAATGAGTGACGAGGCACATTTTTATTTGCGCATGGATATGTGAATAAACAGAATAGTCGGTTCTGGGCAATGGAAAACCCTCAAATTATTCATCAGTCACCTTTGCATCCATTAAAAGTGACAGTTTGGTGTGCAATTTGGTCAGGAGGAATCATTGGACCTTACTTCTTTCAAAATAAAGCGCAACGGTAACTGTGAATGGGGAGCGATATCGTCATATGATTGAAACCTTTTTAATGCCACAACTGCATGCTTTGGGATTGATTAATATGTGGTATCAACAAGACGGTGCCACATCGCATGCAGCCAGGATTACAATGGAATTACTGCGAGACCTCTTTCCACAGCAAGTTATTTCAAGAAATGTGATGTTGATTGGCTTCTACGGTCGCCTGATTTGACTGCTCCGGACTTCTTTTTGTGGGGATATCTGAAAAGCAAGGTTTATGCAAACAAACCAGAAACGCTTGAACAACTCAAACAAAATATTCGTGATGAAATTTATGAAATACCGCGTGAAATGTGTGAGAATGTAATGAAAAATGTGCTCAAAAGGGCTCGCATTTGTGAGGCTAACAGAGGCGGACATTTATCTGATATTGTATTCCATACATAATTGCCGACATTAAATAAAACATTTATCAATTAGGATCCATTCTCTTTCATTTAATCAAAAATTATAAACAAACAAAGTAGCATATCTTCCCGGCGGACACACTGTATTAACTGACAAACTTGATTGAGGGAAGTGAATGTATTGGCACCTTGAATTAATAATGAGTGTTTTTTTTTCGAAATTTACCGGTTTATTGTGCAAAAATGGTTACAAATATATTATTCAGTCTTGTCCATCGCTGGCCACAACTTTTTCCTAATTTTCTGGCAATTTTCGGATACCAGCTCGGAAGAATGACTTGAATGTTGAGGCAAGCCAATAGAAGTCGGAAGGAACTATGTCTGCAAAATACGGCAGATGGGGTGGACTTTCCATTTTAGCGTTTCCAAGTAGGTCTTGCAACATGTGGCCGAGCGCTGTCATGCTGCAAAATCACTTGCCTCTTCGTATTCCGGCCATTTTTGTTTCAGCGCGTGGCTTAAACGAATGAGTTGAGTCCGATAGCGTTCCCCCCTGATTATTTGATTCGGTAGTAGATCACGCTGCGCTGGCATAAGCTTCATGCCGTGAATATTCGTCTTTTCGAAGGATGTTGATGGCCGTCCGGAAAAAACCCATTACTTTGCCTTTGGATTGTCGTAGTGGATCCACTTTTTATCTCCAGTCACAATGCGATGTAATATGCTCTTCCTTTTTTGGGGTTCGAGGAATCGTTCACAAGCGAAAAATCCACTTTCGATGACTCGTAAGACACCCAGTATCCTTGCTTTTGAATCAATCCCATGGCTTTTCGGCGTTTGCTGACTGTCGCCTCATCCACTTCCAATTGAAGCACCCAATGCAACAACCGTATAACTCCACTTTTTTGCGAAATAGCTTTGTTAATGCAGAAAAAAACCAAAAAAAAAATCTGCGTCGTTCGGTGCACAAAAAAAAAAAAAAAGTGGAGTTATCTTGTTGTTGCACTGGGTGCTTCAATTATTCTGACAACTCCTGAAGCGTTTCGTATTCGTCTACATAGAGCAATGATTGCAATTATAAGTCTTTAAACTTATTAGGTTGATCCCGCCATTTCTTGTCTTCTAGCTCAAAATTGCCACTTTAAAGCGACCAAACAACCTCCTACACGATTGTTCAGATAGAGTATGCTCGATAGATTCGATGACCCTCGGCCTCACTTTTCTTCATATTAAAGTAATGAAAAATAACTCCCTGCAAAAAGACTTTATCTGGTAAGAAATTCGACATGTTCGAGGCAATATTAAGTATTATTGGTTACGTTTGAACCAATTGACACAAGCTGCCAAAGACGCTCGCTCATAATAGATTTTAGCGCCAAGACATTGGAAATTGGAATATTGGTTACTATACACTGTTTTTTTTTTAAAACAGTGTTTTTTTGAAAACTTCGCCAATGGCAGTCATTTACGTTAATCGTAGAATTGAAAAAACATACATATACTATACATATCGACATGTTACAAATGGAACGACACATTTAAATAGCCCATCCCCACAATCATTTATCCCTTATTTATTTTATTAGCTATCAAAAATTTATTTGTTATCTGTAAATGAATCCTAAATTACTTTTGACCAATTTATCTCATAAATATGCCCGTCATATACAAATGTAAAACATATAAACGCTAATCTATGTTAGACAATATAATCCCACATATATTAAAATTTTACTTTGTAGTCAACAGGCCGAAAATTCCAATTTATATCTGTTTAAATGTTGTTGCGTGTCGTGTCTACTATTTATCTTGGTTGGTTGTGCTAAATAATACTACACATCGCATCATATAAAATTCTCAATGAATTATATTTCTTTTTTTTTTATTTGTTTTAAAATACATACTTTTTGAATGAATGATCATTTTTACTATAGTACTATTTCAATCATTCTATTCAATTGAATGTCGCTGCTTCAATTAAATATAAACAAATGATTATTTTTTTTATTTTTTGAAAATCCTACACAGACATAATGGCAGACAAATAAATACGTATGTATGAGAAAAACAATTCATGGATATTTAAAATTTTTTATTTTTTTTTCACCGTTTTTGTATACGTAATTTGCGAAATTCTGCGAATACAGCGGGAAAATTATTCATATTTAAAAAAATGTGTGTAAAGAGTTAGAATACATCGACAGTGAAAATAATAAAACAATAATTTTTTTCACATTATTTTTGTTAGAAAGTTGGTATTCAAATTGGAAAAAATATAACATGTGTTTATAACACATGTCAGACACCAGTTTGCACCCATGATAAAATCTAGTGTATGTATTTGGATAAAATTATTAAAAACAAAATACCGGTGTCTTCTAATTCTTCTAAATAATTCGTTCAGTCGCGTAAATCTCAAATTTATATTTTATTAAAATGTTTGTTTGAGATCAACGAGGCACAGTCTAAAGAGATGTCAATGCGCTTAACCCCTCAAATAGTGTATCTTTAATTATATATGCTGATACTGTTAATAGCAAACATTAACCCTTAAATACCGTTACTGATTAAAAACCCGAAATAACTTAAAATACCCTTTAACTGTCAACTAATTAAATCCGTCAAAAGTAATGAAATTTACTTTATTTCGTTTTTTTAACTGTCAACAAATTATCTGCAAAATCCGTAAAAATAAATGATATTTGGATTTTTTTAAATGTTATAAAATTTAACTACAGTCTGTAAAAATAAATAACTTTTTCTTTATTTTAACTATAAAAAAATAAAAAACATTTTTTTTTTAACAAATCATGTTAAATAAAAATATTCACTGTAACAGAAAAACCGTATTTATAAAGGGTGATTTTTTAACCGTTTGAGTTTCGAAAATTTAAAAAAAGAGAAAATTTTTAAAAGTGAATGAAATATGTATTTGGGGCGATTTAGTTTTTAAAGATTATTTCATGTAAAATTTGTCCGCGGCTATGCCGTAGGTGGTCTATCCCTGAGCTCCTATTAAGGCATACTTTTTCCAGCATTTCGGCCGGTATATTACCAACGCTAGCTGTAATGTGGTCTTATAGGGCTGGAATTGTGGCTGGCTTGTCCCTGTACACGAGAGACTTCACATATCCCCTCAAAAAATAGTCTAGTGCGGTCAAATCACATGATCTTGGTGGCCAATGGACTGTTGCAAAACGTGAGATTAATTATCGCGTGCCGTGTGACATGTAGCACCTCCTTGTTGAAACCACATGTGAACATGGGCAAAAAAAGTCTGTAATCATCGCACGCCTCTTTGCTCCATTGGCAAACTGACATACCGCGGTCTTTATTCATACTGGCCGCAATATTCTCCTCGGTACGCACTCTTCGCATACGGGTGGATGGATTAATGTACAATAAAGTGACTGTAGCGAAATTTGATCACAACACCTTGAATAGCCTGTTCGGCGGGTCGATTCTGACGACCATAAAATGGATGTAATTTACAAAACACATTTCCCACACACCACGAATTTTGATAATAAAATTCAATGATTTGCAAGCGTTGTTCGTTTGTTAGTCTATTCATGGTGAAATGGCAAACTTTTCTGAGCATTTTTGGCATTACCACATGTCACGAATCTTTTGTTTACACTGAAAAAATTTACACTTAAAAACGGAGGCTCATAAAATATTCCAATTTTAATTTCAAACCTTTTTTTCTAATCCAATCGTATTTATATAAATAATCTAAATTTAATCTCTGTTATGGCTATTTAAATATTCCGAATTCAGACTCAATTGTAGCTTGGAAGTAGTCTAAATTCGCGGATCCTTAATAGTTGGATTTTAAACTCATTCGTAGCTTTTAATTGTAATTTCAGCTCTTTAAATAATCAAATTTAACCTCAATCAAAGCTTTTTAAGTTGCGGTAATTTAATTTTAATTGTGGCTAATAGTCGGAATTCATATCTATATAAAATTCCAATTCAACCTTAATCAAATCTCTTTAAATTGTGTTAATTTTATTTTAATTGCAACTAATAGTCGGAATTCAGCCTCTATCATATCTATTCGAAATTCCGAATTCAATCTCAGTCAAAGCTTTTTAATTTTAATTGCGGCTCTTTTAATAGTCGAAATTTAGCCTCTATCATGGGTCTTTAAATTGTGCGAATTGAGCCTGAATTGTTAAAATTTAATCTCCTTAAATATTCCGAATTCAGTCCATATTAAAGAAATTAAATTTTTTAAATTTAACCCATTTAAATTTTTGGAATGTAACCTAAGTAAGTTAATCCGAATTCAGCCTCTATCGTTGCTCTTTAAATTCCTCGAATTTCACCTTATTTGTAGATCTTTGAGCAGTTTGAGTGTGGCTTTTTAAATTGACAAATTTAATACACTCAGAAAAAAAGTTAGTATGAAAATTTGTAAACGGGTTTCAATCCCACTTTACTTTTTAAGTACAGAATTTTTACAGAATATTTACAAATTTTTGTTGCTAATTTCAGAAATCATGTAACAAATTTTTGAAAACCGATTTACTAAAATTAGCAAAAAAAATTCCCTAATTTTGAAAAGTTTATATTGAAGGAAATTTCATTTCTAATTAAAACTGACACCTACATACAAACTTAAATTACCTTAAAATGTTACATAGATTAAAAAATGGGATCGAAAGTGAATATACCGACTCATGTCTAAAAATAGGACATCCACTTAAAAAAGCACTTAAAAGTTTTTTTAGTTCTAAAAGTTGAACTTAAAAGTAAATAAATTGTACTAAAACAGTTTTCAAAACAGAAATTACCAAATTAAAACAAAATGATAAATTCGTTTATGTTTTTACAATTTTTAAGAATTAATTTTTTTTTTAATTTTGTCTAAAATATTTTTTGAAAAGAATAAATAAAATAAAAAAAAATTTGATGCTCGGTAAAAAAAAAAAAATTTTAATTTTTACTAATATTTAGTAAATTTTTTTTTGCTGATTTTAGCAAACAGTTTTTAAATTCCACTTTACAAAAAGTTTACTAAAATTAAGTAGCGACAGCTAAACTTTTCTACAAATTTCATTGTACTACACGTCAGCAGACATGTGTTGCTAGATAAGAAAAATTTCTAGTTGCCATTACAGATTTTTTTCCTGAGTTTAGACCGATATTCCATAAATAGACTGATAACAACTTAAATCGGAGCTCTTTAATCTGGGGTCTTTAAATCCGTATTTCGCCTCGTGGCATCTTTAAATAACCCCACTTAAACTTCAGTCGTTGCTTTTTTATTAGTCTGAATTTTAACTCAGTCGCGGCTTTTTAAGTATTCTAAATTCAACTTCTGTTGTGTCTCTTTAAATATTGTAAATTAAACCTGGCTCATTTTATAGTCCGAATTCGACTTAGATCATTAAATAGTCTGAATTCAACCCGACTACTTTTATAGCCTGAATTAAAAATATACAAAACTGTCCATTTATTGACAAAATCTAAAAAAAAAATTATTCAAAATATACTTTAAAATCAGTACCATTTTGTTTTAAATTTATTAATCCGCAACGATATTTAGTTTATTCGGGTATATTTGAATAAAGTACTCTGCCCTGCTATATATTAATAATATTTTTATTTTTTTTAAGTTTAGCTTTCATCATTAATTTTCATATTCCTCTTTTTTTGATCATAATTTGCTAGACAACATAAATGTTATTTTTCTGCATTTGACCTCTTTCATCTGCTGCTGTGACTGTTTTAAGATAAAATAAAGAAATTTAAACAAACTGCCATCATCAATGAATGTCTATTGTACAATTTAAAAAACAAATGAACAATTTAATAGAAAACGTACCCTTGTTAATATGATGTTGGTGGAAGGAAACGGTCTATGCCCTATTAAATGGGTTAATAACACAATTTGTGTTAACAGTCATGTGCACAGCATACATGTTGCGAGACAACATGTTGTACTGGCGACATAGCTGGTAATGAAGCGATTATAAATTGATATTATAAATTTAATATAAAAGGTACTTTTTGTAAAAACGAAATATCACTTATTTTTACGGATTTTGTAGTAAATTTGTTGGCAGTTACAAAAAAATCGAAATAAAGGAAAAATCATTACCGACCATTAACCTACAGTTAATTATTTACGAAAGTTAATTTGTTAACATTCAAAAATAAATAAATTGTTCTTTTGATTTAAATGAAAAGTTAGTATACCGGTTTTTAAGTTATTTTTTAGTTATTTTAAATTGCAATATTGGTTAATTCAAACTAATTTTGAGTTACAATTATTAAAAAACGAAAAAAAGTGAATGTTTTTGGTACCATTGGGGCATAAAAAACACATATTTTCATTCTCCATAGCATATTCGTATTTCATACAAATCGACTTCCGTTTTTTTTTTTGGTGGGGGGGGGGGGGGGGGGAGGGGCGGTAAAAAAGGGACTAAAAATTGGAAAATTTCCATTTTTTCAACCTTTCTTTCAAAAAATTTATATTATTTTCTGCTATTTGCAACACAAATTTCAGTTAAACGTCTCGATTTTATGTGTTCGATATAAACGAAGCAGTTGGTACAAAAATTTGTTAAAGGATTCAAGAAATTAGTTTTTTTGCAACAACCGGTATTCGTTTTACCCGTTGGAACCATAGTTTCAACAGAATTCAATCCTTCAGTTTTCAATTCTGCTTGACTATGGAATGATTAAATTCTCAAACTACAATTTTTGAATGGGAATGAATTCTTAATTGGTCTCGAATTGATTAAATTTTAAAATACTTCAATCGTTTTTCGTCGTTCTATTTGTGAATTATTAAATTCAATATTTGAGAATTCAATCGTTAGGAATTCAATCGATTTTTACTCAATCGATTTGCAAATTTGGGAGTTATTGTTCATTTGATTTATTTGGAAATGACATTCGAATTTTTTTATTCGATTTTAAAATTTAAAAAATAAATAACTAAGTTTTTAATTTCTATTAAAGGAAATTAAAGATTTTTTACAAATACAAGAAAAAGAAAATTAAAAAATAAAACAAAAATTAAAAAAAACACCAAAATCGAAAAAATCGCCAAAATTAAAGAATCCCCTAAATAAAAAGTTTCTCAAATTGGTAAAAAATCACTCAAAATAAAAAATTGCCAAAATTTGCGATTTACAAAAATTCAAAATTAAAAACTTGCTACAATTCGAAAAATTAAAAAATCGCCATAATTTTAAAAAAATCGCCAAAATCGTTAGAATTTAAAAAAATCGCATATCGCAAAAACTAAACGCGCTAAAGAAAAGTTTTTTGCGCCAGAAGTCTCAAGTTTTGAGTTATTTGACAATACTTTAGATCGCGTTTATCTCGGGAACTCTGCAGAGAGATAGAGAGAGCTATATTTTATTATATTTTTAAATTTTGGTAATTTTTCACATTCATTGATTAGATTTTACAAATTATTGATATTTAATAAAATAACATACATAATTGTAATAAAATAACATACATAATTGTTAATTTTTTCAATTTTTTTTGAATCGAATGTAGAAAATCGAATGTCATTCCAAAATTGTTGAATCACATGAAGTAAATTTGTAAATTGATTTAATTCCCAACGAATGATTCATTGAATTTCCAAATTGTGATTCGAATGATTAAGAAATTGAACGAATTCCTATCGATTTAATTCTATGATTAGTTAAGTTGAATGGGATAAATTGATTGAATTCCTTACACGTGAAATCAGTCGAATGAATTTATTCAAATAGAATTCAATCTTTGAAGCTCTGGTTGGTAACAAAAAAATGTTTATAAAAAACCGTTGTAAGCGAACTCCACATCATTTTGTTGTTTAGTAAAAAACTTACACTACTTTATGTAAGTCCTCGTTTATTATTTATTATTCCTCTCCTATTTTTTAAACTTTTTCTATAGATAAACTTTCAGATTATTAAAACTATTCCTAATTACGGATAACTTTTTTTTTATAACAAAACCCAGAGCTAGATTACAAAAATTCACATAGTACTTTGGCACTTTTTAAGTTTAAAACGTTTCAAGCAAACATTTGTATCGTTCCAACATTATCATCCCTCACAGATTTGTGTTGGGTGGTTGATTGCTCGGTTGGTTGGTTGGTTGTCTGGTTGGTTGGTTGTTGTACTTTAAATAAGAGCAGGAAATTAATGTTTATCGAGTTTCCTTTTAGAACAGTTTGTTATTAGACGACTTCTTTGCTGGTATTGATAACGGGATATTGTTTTAAAAAAAATATATTTTTTTTAATTTTGTGGTCGTGGTGTTTAAACCATACAAATGTTTATACAATTTTGTATATAAAAAAACATACAAATATAACAACAAAAATTGCAAAAAAAATAAAATTGGCAAACGAAAATAAGTACTTTCTTTTAGTTTACAATGTTTCTTAAAGATTACAACAAATATTACATTTTAATGCAACGGAACGTGTATGGTATTTTAAATTAAATAAGTTTTTATTTTTTTTATTTTGTTTAAATAAATTATCGATTACGTTGTCTTTCATAACTTGAAAAAAAAAATCCCGAATTTCTATACCGGCTTTAATAAAGTTTCTGCTTATGAATGAAATTTATAAAAAATAGAAAATTTAAAGAAATGAAGTGTTAAAGTGTGTTACGTTAAATGAAAGAAAATCAATCAAATCATATTCTCTTCTTTAACATTGAGATTTGTCTATAACATGTTTGAACCGAAAAGGATATTTTGAAAACAGTTATTTGTTGCAAACATTAATTTTAAGGTTGGTATAACACAAAACACAATAGAACATAACAAAAACTGTCATTTATAACAACTGTCAGTTTTAAAATTTTCAAACGCTTAATTTAACCTGTTGTTAAAAAAATATAACGGAAAATATGTTAAGTTTGAAGTTATTTGTGGAAATTTAAGTGAAGTTAGTTTTTTGTGTTGCTCTCAATTATAAAATAGTTTTTCTTTAAACCTTAAATTCAAACTAACGGAAATTGTAGTATGTACACTCAGAAAAAAAACTTAGTAGAAAAATTTGTAAACGGTTTTCAATCCCAATTTACTATTTTTGTACTGATTTTTAGTAAAAAAATTATTATTTAGCAAATCTTTTTGCTATTTACATTTTACAAATTACAGAGTTTTTACAGAATATCTACAAATTTTCGTTGCTAACTTCAGAAATCATTTTACAAATTTTTGAAAACCGATTTGCTAAAATTAGCAAAAAAAAAAAATACTAATTTTAAAAAAGTCGATATTGATGGAAATGTTATTTCTAATAATTTAAACTTATACATACAAACTTAAATTGCCCTAAAATGTTACATAGGATTAAAAAAGGAATCGAAAGTGAAGATACCGACTCATGTCTAAAAATAGGGCATCCACTTAAAATAGCACTAAAAAGTTATTTATTTCTAAAAATCAGCCCTAACAACAATTTAAATTTCACCTTAAAAGTAAAATAAAAATTGACTAAAATATTTTTCAAAACAGAAATTACCAAATTAAAACAAAATGATAAATTCGTTTATGTTTTAAGAATTTTTAAGCCTTTGATTTGTATAAAACATCTTTTAAAACATATAATTAAAATTTTTGATGCTCGATAAGAAAAATAAATCTAAAACTATTAATAGTATTTAGTAATTTTTTTTTGCTGATTTTAGCAAACGGATTTTAAATTCCACTTTACAAAAAGTCTACTAAAATTTAGTAGCGGCTACTAATTTCATTGTACTACACGTCAGCAGACATGTGTTGCTAAGATTAGCAAAAAGAACTGCTGGGCTCAAATTAGCAGAATTTCCCGTAATAACAGCAACATTTTCAGTTGCTATTACAGACTTTTTTTGGTGAGTGCAGTAATTATGTAGGTTACCAAGTTATTGTTGTTGCTGTTAAAGCAAAAACAAACCTCCCTGGTCTTCTTTAATCAATCGCATTGCTGATGTGTTGTTGTCATCATCATCATCGACATTGTCGCAATTATTAACATCACATCAGACATCGTTATTATTTATAATCACCGTATTGTATGTGCAATATGACAAATGTACAAATGCCACACATACACAAATTATGCCTGTGTTGCCAGATCAAATAGAAAATAATGGAGAAATTTTATGTTTTATTCATAAATTTTTGCTTAATGAAGTATTTAAATTCTGGATTCGTATTCGAGTTTCTATAGGAATTCCTTAGATTTTGAGCATTTTTTTCTAAAGTAGAAAGTTCTCAAGAGAACTTTTTACTATAGAAGAATTACACAGTTAAACAATCAAAATGCATCGGACATGCGACCCATCAATTTTAGATTTTAAACAAGATTATGAATGTGATCTGCAAAATTTTAAAATTAGTTTCACCTTTTCAAATATTCGCAAATTTTATTTTTACCAAAAATCAGTTTTTTTCTTTAAAATTTCTTAAATTATTCATATGCCTGAATAAACTAAAGAAATATTATGGTACAGGTTTAAAGTGTGGACTTTGAGCTTTAAGAACTATAACAACTTATTTCGAGTAGGTTGAGTATATGATACCTGTGCAATTAAAGAAAAACTTACGGAAAAGTATCTTTTTTTGTTTTTTTTTTTTAATTTTTGCAGTTGTGCATCAAAGTCGATCTTTCTAAATTTTTTTAAATACTTTCCAAAATAAGCTCAAAACTTGCTAGCTTTTGAGCACTATTTTGTTCGGATATTTAATTTTTTTTTCAAAACCCAACCAATTTTACCAACCCGTCAATTTTGTCTAAAATATAAGTAATCTTTAATTTTTTCTCCAATTTTTCATAATCAGAGGGTCAATTCTCGTTCTGTGATAATGTGAAGTGAAAAAAAACTTTTCATTTTCGTTTTCATAAGCACTTTTCACTCGCACTTTTCACAAATACATAATTTGCGATTCTCGTTTGTATTGTGAAAAAAATGTTTCATTCGCACTGTACCCATGAAAATTTTGTAACCGCGTTATCCAAAATTTAAAGCAAATGTCAAAACAGAGAAAAACGTAAACAAAAGTGAATTAAGTTCGTAAAATTTATTTTAAATAATTATATAAAAATATCTGGATTAATTGTATTATTGGATATTACTCAAAGAATTCCGGGTGAACAAAGGTAAGGCAATGACGTTACAAGCATATAATTGCAGTAAATAATTTAATAATTAATAGGAATTTTTTGAGAGTGCTGAGACGCATACTTCATGCTGACCACAATCCATTCGAGATGACAACCGACAAGCACTTCATGGATTTATATCGGCTTACTTTAAGTGAACTATATTTGGTGCGCGTATGAAGTCTAATATTACTTAAAGAAAAAAAAATTTCATAAAGATTACAAATAAACTATAAATAAATATGCAATACTTTTGCCATTTTTCACTGTCCTTTTGGGTCCCACTAAAACTGTTAAGGCTCGCCGCTAATTCTTTAAACTTTTCGTCTCTAAATTTGGCACCTCTGCAGTTACAAATCTGTAAATATGGGATTAATAAAAGTGTGATTATGGTTATTAAGCTACTTACTTATGGTTTGCAATGTCCACATGCTTTTTTTAATAATTAATTAAATACTCCTTTTCGCTTTCGCTGGCACGCTTTCCTCTTACAATCTTCACCATGTTTATTTCACTTATAAATAGTCTGTGTAAACAATTTTTTCATATGAAAATATTTTGACAGTTGTTTGCACTGTTACACAAAACAAGAATCGCCAGTGCTGTGCAATCGTGAAAAAATCTTGTTTCGTTCCACTTTTTTTTCATATGAAAACGTTTTGATATTTCTTTACATTTTTTCACAGAACGCGAATCAAAAGTACTATGAAAACGTGAAAAAACTTTTCATTTCACCGTTTCACAGAACGAGAATTGACCCTCAGACATCGTTATTATTTATAATCACCGTGTTGTATGTGCAATATGACAAATGTACAAATGCCACACATACACAAATTATGCCTGTGTTGCCAGATCAAATAGAAAATAATGGAGAAATTTTAAGTTTGAATCATAAATGTTTGCTTAATGAAGTATTTAAATTCTGGATTCGTATTCGAGTTTCTATAGGAATTCCTTAGATTTTGAGCATTTTTTCTAAAGCAGAAAGTTCTCAAGATTATAACAACTTTTTACTATAGAAGAATTACACAGTTAAACAATCAAAATGCATCGGACATGCGACCCATCAATTTCAGATGTTTAACAAGGTTATGAATGTGATCTGCAAATTTTAAAATTAGTTTCACCTTTTTAAATATTCGCAAATTTTATTTTTACCAAAAATCAGTTTTTTTCTATAAAATTTCTGAAATTATTCATATGCCTGAATATACTAAAGAAATATTATGGTACAGGTTTAAAGTATGGACTTTGAGCTTTAAGAATTAAAACAACTTATTTCGAGTAGGTTAAGTATATGATACCTGTGCAATTAAATAAAAACTTACGGAAAAATATTTTTTTTGTTTTTTTTTTTAATTTTTGCAGTTGTGCATCAAAGTCGATTTTTCTAAATTTTTGTTTTAAATATTTTCCAAAATAAGCTCAAAATTTCCTAGCTTTTGAGCACTATTTTGTTAGGAAATGAATTTTTTTTTCAAAAACCAACCGCTTCTACCAACCCATCAATTTTGTCTATAATATAAGTAATCTTGAATTTTTCCTCCGATTTTTCCATAATCAGATCTTTAATATACGACGTTTGAGTGATCTTCCGTCGCGAAATTTACAAGTTCGAAAAGTTCGCGACTCCATAATGAGCGGATTATAAGAAAAATAGCATACAAATTTTCGACTTTACTTATAGTTCGCTACCCGTGTTTGAAGTTGGCCTCCGTAGTATATATTTATTAAAAAAAATTCTAAAGGTTTTTTTGACAAAATAGAGCTTAAAAGTTTGGTAATGCTGAGCACATATATTTATAGAATGTTCATTAGCGTGGGTCGCACTCCACACAAAAAAAGTTGTATCTCTGCAACTTTTTTTGTTTATAAATAAAAATATATACTGTAAAAGACAAAATTTCATGGAATTTAAAAAAAATTTTTTATCGTTTAGAAAAAAATAGAAATTATGGGTGGTAGAAACCTAGATTCCAGAAGTCACTTCTAGAACTTGACGTCGAAGTCAAAAGTGATCAAAGTAGAAAATGTAGTTGTTGTCATTCTAAGAACAATGATATAAATAGAGGCACAGGAAACAAAAAACTAAAACCGCGAGGTCAAGGGGTGGCAAAAAAAAATTTTTTTTTTTAGATCGTCTTCACATTATCTTTAATTCTAGTAGGTGACCGGTGCAAGTTTTTTATCGACCCATCCTAATGCCCATAGAGCAATTTATGACTACCACAGTATCATTTAGTAATAATGAAATAAGTAATTCACCGGACGCTAATAGAAAATTGCATTAAAATACACAAATGTGTATGAAGTTTATAGGTGCCTTCAAATTTTCATTCATAACTTTTTTTACCGCTGGACCGGTTTTCTTTTTTAATATCAAACTCCTCGGGAGGATAACAAACAATCTGAATAAAAATTAATAAAACCCTGCTTATGTATTAGCCATTTCAACGGACAGACGGAAGGACATGTCTAGATTGCCACAGCTTTACATAACAATTAGGAAAATATATGCTTTCTAGGGTATCAGACCTATATTTCGATGTGTTAAATACGGAATAGAAAACTGAGATATACCCTCGTCGCAGATGTTGGATCGTTATGTGAAAAGTTTAAAAAGAATTTTATTGCAAAAATCTACAGCTTTTACGATCGCGTTCTCAGAAATTAAGAAAAGTTTTTAATACTTCCAAATAAAATCATAATTGTTGACATTTAAATCCCTACCACGTTGGATTTCATTTCATTTTTGAGACCTGATTTAAATTTAGCATAAACAAAATCTAAATAATTTTACCCTTCCTTTTTTGGACACTGAAAATAATAAGGCTGAAATTGTACAAAATTTTTTATTATTTCGGCTTAAAATCAAATTGATTAAAATTAACATCTTGTGTTGCTTTAAAGCAACGGCATTGTAAAATGGGTCATACATGCTCAAAAATTTTCGAGGGTAATCCTAATACGTGAATTAAAAGTGAAATGTTTATTCCCATGGAATTTTCATTCCCCTTCACGTGAAAATTGGTATCGTAAATTTTCCATGAAATTTTTGTTCCCTTTGAAGAACATCTGTTCAAAATAACGTGTACTATCAATGTTCACTGAAAGAAAAAACTAAAAGAAATTTGAAAATTAAAGAAAAATTAAAAATAAGCAATAGAAAATAAGAAAGTTTAAAGAACGATGTTATTATTGCAAGAGGAGGAAATACAACAACAACGAATTGCTCGTCGACATTTGCGAAATTCATCTAATCCTTTAGAGCTGCCCGACACATTGTAAGTAACCACACGCAATTTGTCTGTTGTTTTGCATTCTGTTGAGAAGTATGTCGCTTTGTACTTTATTCACAGATCTTGACCTAAAAAAAAAATTACTTACCTGAATATCCAATTATAATCAAAAATTACTAACATTTTCTAAGTAGTTCCCTAGAAAAAACAAAGTGGACAAACTGATGCGATTAAGGAAAAAAAGTGTTTTAATATAAACATTCACGATAAGTGAAATTTCTTTGAATGTGAACTTTTTTCGGGGATATTACTCACAAATAAATGATTAGAAAAAGGGAACAAATTTCAAGGGAAAATTTATTCACGATTAGAATTAAGGGAAAACATTTCGATGGGAAACATATTCACGAAAAGGGTGATTATTTTTTTGTACAACCATAACATATAATTTTATATGAAAAGAAAAAATTTTATGCAAATTCGATTTTGAAAATTTTTCGCGATTATAAAATCCTTAGATTCCTGCAAGAAAGTATATTAAGCTGAAACCACTTATTTCAAACAATTTTGGATATATGACAGAAGGCTTATTATTGATTTTATCCACTGACCATTTTCGAAAAAATGAGTTGGGAATATGGATTATATAAAGTTAATATTCTCTTTCTGATTATGAAACCCGTTTCTCATGGCTGAGATATCCATTGATAGACTCTGATCTGTCTCCGAATTTTGCATACAATAATTTAAACTTTCTATAACATTTTTCGCGATGAGTTTTTGACGTATATGTCAAACCAATAAGCTGACGAAATATAATATTTTTTTCTTGTATTTTGGGCGATTTGGGATTTAATTTTTTTTTTTATTTTGTATTTTTCGGGTTCTATCAAATTTTTACCGTATTGATTTTTACAGCTTCGTTAAGCACCTTCACGCAAAGAAAAAACATGGTTGGGAGAATCATATTCGAAGAGCATCATATATTTTTGGGTTTATGATTGTACCAACTATAGTCGTACTATATTATGGTTATCATATTATGATAGTAAAATATCCATAATTTTACAATGATATTGACCCTACTGTTATATTATGATCTAAAAATGACCATATTATGATTCTAAATAAACATATTGTGATGTTGAATTAATCATATTATGATTGCATGTAATCATAGTATTCTCAAAATGTTATTACATTATGGTCCCCATAACTATATTATGATTTCTGGATTATCATAATATGATCCATATAAAATCTTTATATAGAATCTTTTTGACAATGAATTGATTATTGTAAATAATATTACATGTATAAGGAATTTTCGAAAAAAAACCCTAATAAAAAATCTTCTAAAGTTTAAAAAAAATAAACTGGATCTTAAAAAGTCAATTTATGAAATGTTTTAATGCCACATGAAAGGTATTTTCTACCCATCTGATATTTCTCCAGTTTTAGTAAACAATATATGATTGTTGTTTTAAGACATTTTGGTTTTTATGAAAACAAGACAATACTCTTATTAGGGCTGTGAATGTCACAGTCATGTTTTATTTGATGTATAATTATTCATTGATTGCTGCTAGCATTTTATGGTTGCATAATTATCATATTTTTTTCATAGTCAGAATTTTTGTTACCACAGTATGGTTACAGCAAATCATGTTATAAAATAGAAGGTGGCAATCATAAAATAGTGAAATATTTACTATAATAATGATGGTAGCGACCATGTTGATGGTTAGACAACCAATTATACTTGATTGCAGCAAGTACAATATAGTAGCAGTGATCATGTTACATCCATGTTTTTTCTCTGCGTGTTGGCAAGCCTGAGCAAAAACACAGACATTATGCCTGGTTTTCATTATGTCATATGAACTGACAACAAAAACTGACTCAAATGAATTCTCGTCATTTTGTGTCATATGCGTTTTCATTACCTCTTGAAAACTGACAATAAGTCGATAAAGCAGAGGGTGTCAAAGACTTATGTCAAATTGTGGTGTTAGTTGACTGACACGCCGTTTTCATTACAAAGGTCAAATATGATGAGGCGAGCGAACAGCTGATTAGAAAATATTAATTTGTGTTCAATAAAAAGTGGAAAAAATTTAAAAATTATAAAAAAGAAACAAATGGCTGTAGCTAGTGCCGCGTTTTGTGTTATAACATTACCATTTCTTTCTTTATTTAAAAAATTTCCATTGCAATTAATTTTTCCAGCAAAAAAAAAAGAAAAAAAACAGCTTTGCGATAGTCAAACAAAAAAAAAAAAAAAATTTGACAACTTGTTGTCAATTTTATTTTAGATAAAAAAAATGCTGCCATATCTTTTGACAAACTGAAATTTGACGTTTTCACTTGTATGTCATTTTAGACGGTAGTTCGTGTGCATAACTGACTGCAAACTCAGATGACACCATATGACAACCCGTTTTCATACAATTGCCAATAATTTGGACAAATTGACATTAAAAATGACATAGTGAAAACCATGCATTATACTTTAGACAAACTATCTTTATGGACCAAATACATTATGTTATACATATTTTTTTTCGAATTTCTTAATTTTACGTATAAGAAAACTATTTAAAAACGACCGATTTTCTTCTCTCTATTTTAACTTCTTAATTTGCCCAAAAACTGAAAAAGGATGTATTATTTATACCTATTTTACATATCCAAATTTTATTCAAATCGAAAAGAAGATCGTTTAATAAAACATTTCATCATATTTGTTTAAACATTTCATCGTAAATATTTACAAAACGTTTCATAAATATCAAAAATTATGATAAAACATGTGATTCGACAAAAATCGTTTAATATCTTTATAAACATCATAAAACATTTTCTATCAGTCCATAAAACTCGGCCGCCAAAATCAAACTACAAAAATTTGTCAACTTAAAATGTTTAACAATAATCACTTTTTCAAGCATTTTCATAAATCGAACTATGTGTAATAAAAATGTCGCCAAAATCTGGCAACAATCCCACAGTTGTACGGTGTTGGCACTGTTGAAAGTGTATAATTATAATTATAAGCATGTTGTCGCTGTGATATTTTTTTTTTGTTATGTCTCGGTAGTTTTATTGGTGGCTGCATTTCGTTGCATACATTTCATTTTATTCTTGCAGTATTTGTACATGATCGACACTACATATATTCATAAAGTACGTAGATTGTATATACGTTATGATTAAAAATAATACTCTTTTTTTTAAACTAACCATTGAATACAAATTTGATTACATTTAGTTTAAGTTAATGGTCTGGGGCCAGAGCTTCGAAGATTAAATTCTATTGTGAATGAATTACCTTAAAATCGAATTCGTTTAACTTTTTAATCGAATAACTTCCCTTTGAAACATTCACGAAAATTCATTTTTTTGGAATTCATTTAACCAATCAATCGTTAGGATTTCATTTAATTTCTTATTCGATTTATAATTTGGGAATTCAATCAATTTATCAATCAAAACAATCATTCGGTTTTTACTCAATCGTATGTAACATATTTGGGATTTATTGTTTATTCGATTTTGTTTAATGTGATTAAGCAATTTGGGAATGACATTTGATTTAAAAAAAGATTGGAAAATTAACAATTATGTTATTGCATTCAGTTCAAGAAATTTAACGATTTCTTTCAAATTTAAGAAAAAACAACTAATAATTGAATTAAGTTAAAAATCATTTACAGTCCGGTATAACGAGTACTCAGTATAACGAAAACGCGGTATAACGTATGACGTAATTGTTTCCAATAACTACCTTATATAAAGAATATTTCTAAAAATTTATACTCGATATAACGAACAATTGGTAAAAAAATATAAAAAAAAGTTAAAAAAATAATCTAAATAAAAAAATAATTTGAGACTTTATTGTTAAACCTTTTAGTGTAAGCGTGTTCCATTATTGCAGTCCTTTTTAATTTTTTAGTAATCTCAAAAAATTCCAAAATTCTAAAAATGAAGTTAAAGTCTTACAAAAATTTGTTGCGATATAACGAATATTTCAAAATAACGAATGGGCCTCACAATATATCATTCGTTATACCGGGCATTGACTGTATTTGTAAAAATAAATCGTCAAAAGTGAAAAAATCGCCAAAAGTGAAAAAATAGCTACAATTTTAAATATCACCAGAATTTAAAAACAAATCGCCAAAATATGTCGAAATTTAAAAAAAATAAAATTAAAATCAAAAAAACATGAAATTGGAAAAAAAATAGTTTAAATTGGAAAATAGTTCAATTAAAAAAAAACTATAAAATCGAAAAAACGCTAAAATTAAAAAAAAAAATACTTTTAAACTGAAGAAAAAAGGCCTCAATTAAAAATACGTCAAAACAAAAAATCGCTTAAATTTTAAAAAATCGGCAAAATTGAATAAAAATAAACAAATTTTAGTGTGCACTAATTGTTGAAATTAAAAAAAAAAACACCTAAATTAAAAAACGAATTGTAAAAATAAAAAACTATAAAAAAATTAAATATCTGCAGGGAAGAGTTCTCGCCATGAACGCGATTTAAATTATTGACTTATGGTGCAAAAAGTTAAATTAAAATTCTATCTAAGCCATTCAGTTCGATTAAATTGTTGCTAATTTTGGCGGTTTTTTTTTAATTTTGAAATATTTTTTAAATAAAAGGTGTCCCAAGAAGAACGCAATTTTTAAATTTTAAATAAAACACAGATATTTAAAAAAAAATCGTGAAACTTTATTATATCGTAAAGTAGACAGAATGAGGTTATGTACGGAACAATATATCGTGCAGATGGCCGCCGCGGCTTTGCTGGCACGCACGCGATCTTTTAATGAAATTTTCAATGACCGTTTTGCATGAATGCTGCGGTATTTCATTAATGCAGCGTCCAATTTCCTCTTTTAAGGCTTGAGTCGTCGTCGGCTTATTCGCGTAAACCATCGACTTCAAAAAACCCCAAAGAAAAAAATCTAATGGTGTTAAATCGCACGATCTAGGCGGCCAATTCTGATCTCCAAAACGCGAAATAACACGACCGGGAAATGACTGATGCAGCAATTGAATTGTTTCTCTGGCTGTATGACATGTGGCGCCGTCTTGTTGGAACCACATGCCCTCCACATTCATTTCTTCAATTCTAGGCAAGAAAAAAATGGTTATCATTTCACGATACCGAACACCATTGACTGTTTGCGCTTGACCTGCCTCATTTTCATAAAAAAAAGGTCCAATGATTCCTCCAGCCCAAAAACCACACCACACAGTGACACGTTGAGGATGCATTTGCTTCTCGTGAATCACTCGAGGATTTTCCTCACCCCAAATGCGACAATTCTGCCCATTGACGAAGCCATCAAGATGAAAATGGGCCTCGTCACTAAAGATGATTTTATCGGCAAAATCAGCATTATCATGTTGTCTCTTCAATACCCAATTAACGAACTCCCTTCGCTGTCCATGGTCAGCTGGCTTCAGTTCCTGAGTCAATTTAACTTTGTATGCATGAAGATGCAAATCTTTCGTCAAAATTCGCTGCAAAGTGGATTTGGAGACACCAATTTGCTGAGCTCGGTGTCGAATTGAGGTGGATTAAGTTTGAGCGACATCATCACGTACAGCTGCGACATTTTCGGTCGATCGACCTGGTCGATGGCGCGTTGCTGTCTTTACATCACTAACAGACCCAGTTTCGGCAAATTTATCCATTAATCTCTTTACAGTTGACTCTTTTGGAGCATTATTGTGACCCCAAATTGATCGCAATTTGCGAACTGTAGCCGCAAAACTTTCACCATTTTGGCAAAACAATTTCACAATGAGAATGCGTTGTTCATTCGTGTAGCGCTCCATTTTTACTAACCTCGTACCTTCTACTAGCAAACAATAACAATTGTTCAAATGTCAAACAATGACACTTCGAATGTTGCCAGATTTAAAAATTGCGTTCTTCTTGGGACACCCTTTATTACAGATTTTTTTAATTTTAGCGTTTTTGGTATTTTCGACTTTTTGAAATTTTGACGATTCTTTTTAATTTGAGCGTTTTTCGAATTGTAGCAATTTTTTTTTATTTAATAGCCTGTTCCTCGATCTCGAACGAAAAACTAGTCGAACGATAGCAAGTCACTCGAATTCGAGTCAATTTGGGTTTCTCTATTTCGAAAGGCTTCGATCGACTTGACTTACGTGTGTCAATTTTTGTTTCTTACGCATTCACAAATCACAGAGATGCCAGATCATATATTTTGAGCATTTGTTAAAATTTTCTTTAAAAGTAGCAAAAATACTACTAAACTGCTTAAAGACAAAAACAACCCTGTTTAACAGTGATCAGCTGTATATGACAAATGAAATAAAAAAAAATAACAATAAACAAATCAATTTTTATTTGGAAAGTATGTTTATTTGTGAAAATTTTTGTTATCGATTGGTTGTGGGTGAAATTGTTGTTTGAAGAGCTTTTCTGTTGCCTGTTGTCTGTTCGGTGCGGTCACTGCTAAAGTCCTTGTAAAATAAAATATGTAAAATAAAAATTGTAAATATGAGTTTCTTGGGCAAACGTAAGCCACAAACAACACACACATACCTTTTCCACTCAGCAACAGCGTAATAGGGGCTGAAACGGAGTTTAGTTTCTGGTCAAATTTTCATCCTCTGCGTAAAATTTGTTTGCTCCGAACACTAGAGTCCTTCTGGCAAAATCAGGCCTTTCTTCCATATAAAATACAAGCGTCTTCGGATGGTCCATTGTTGATTTTTTTTGAACTAAAATTTAAAATTTTAATAAAATATAAATATTTGTATTATTTTGTACTTACTTTTTGTTATCCATTGCTTTTTTACTTCATTTTGCTTTTAAAAATATCAAATATATATTTACTCGACAAAAAATAGCAAGTGACTGATTTTGACATTTGCGATCGAGCTGTTCGAAATAGAGAAACCAAATTTTGTATGAAAACAGTTACGTTTTCATTCGACTTGTCGTTCGAGTCATCGTTCGCATAGAAATAGAGTTAGAGAAACCCAAATCAGTTTTCTTTCGACTAGAAAGCAAACGAACGTGTTCTTTCGAAATAGAGGAACAGGCTATAAGTAATTGGTTTTTCTATTGCGAGTTTTGAAATTCTAAGCGATTTTCCCAATTTTGGCGATTTTTTCCAATTTTGGCATTTTGCAAATTTTAGCAATATTTTTATTTTGGTAAACTTTAGTTTTAGCGATTTTTCGATTTTGGTGATATTTTTATTTTGTTTTTCTTGTATTTGTAAAAAAGTCTTTAACTGCCTTTAATTAAAACTAATAACGTAGTAATTTATTTTCTAAATTTTAAAATAATCGAGGGAACAGTAAACCCTAAATTGGTAAATCGATTGAGTAAAAATCATGGATGGTGACCGAAACGAATTCGGTTATCGATAAGGGTAACGGCATTTTCTATTATTTCGGTAACGTTATTTTAAGATTTTTTTCAGTTATTTCGGTAATCATATTTTAGGGGTAACGATAGTCAGTTGAAAGGATATTGAATTGATAACAGTGTTTTAGCGGTATTGCCTGCCAACCCTGGTAAAAATATATTAAATTCCCAAAGATTGAATTTTTGAATGGGAATGAATTCTTAGTTGGGCTCAATTGACTTACACTTCAATTGATGAAAAATTAATGAAGTATTTTAAAATTAAATCGATTGAGACCAATTCGTTCCCATTCAAAAATTGTAATTTGAGTATTCAATCATTCCAAAGTCCAACAGAATTTAAAATCGGATGAAGGATTGAATTCTTTAGAAAATATGTCTGGGAGTGAAACAACAAAGAGTTTGACGCTGTATAAGATTTTTTTTTTTTTTATTTTAAAAGCATTGTGAAAGTTTTATATTTTTAACAATTTTTTGTATCCGGGGCTATAATTATCCACATCTAGATATACTTAAGTACAGTGACATTCAAGATTGTCTGAACAAATTATTCATAGTTTTCTTAGTTTTTTCTTTTGCAACTGGTTTCGTTAAAATGAACAATTAAGTTTAAAAATTCGTATAATTTTTGAACATAGTTTATGAACAATTGTACATACATTAAATAAATATGTATATAAAAACAAACAACAAATTATTTAAAGTTTCTGCAGTGCACCATTCCTTCCTGAATGTTATTACATGAGATTTTCTTTACGAAAAGTTTTTCATATTTTTTTTATTTGCTCAATATTTTGTATATTGTATTTTGACTTGTTATATCATTGAGAATTTCGTGTATAAAATGCGATTTTTGTTTTGTAAAGAATTCATATTTCAATATTTTCACAGTTTAACTGTGGATTAATAATTTATTGTACAGAAACTTATCGTATTTGAACTAAAAACAAAAATTTTGTATATCAAATAAAATGTTGTTTTAAGTTTTTTAAAAAAAGTTTGTTAACCTTTTCTTATTTTAATAGAACAAAAGAGGTCAAAAGAATTTAATCAACATTTTCGTCATACAAAGTTTTTAGTATGTACTGCTTTATCAGTTGTACATTTTCGTAAGAATGTGATATTTTGACAAATACTAGAAAATACAATACACACTGTAGGTGGATGATCCGTGCACCGGATAAATGTATAATGGCTTGGGATACAATTGACTTAAGTTTGTTTTGGTATAAAGCGAAATTTTCAAAATGCCAATTTTTAATTTTAAAAAAATTTTAAATTTTCCTTTTATACCATTATCTATCTTATGGTATGTTGGTCCTTTACTAATGTGTAATGTGGAATTGGAATAGAGGAGATATGAAAGGTGGTGAAAGATGAAGGGCTTGAAATATGACAAAACTGTAATTGCTTGAGATGATGCCCGCCATCTGATGGAGGGTTGGCGAAATTGTTGAAGCTTTTTAGTTCGTAGCGCTGTTATTTATTTACATTGTCGGACTAAACATTTTGGACTGAACAGAAATTTTTGTCAAGCCTTACACACATGTCAAATTAAATACGATAAACATGATATATGCATTTAAATTTAAAATGCATGATTTATTATAAAAACTAAACGATATTTTTATATTTTATTCACAACTTAAAAATATAAAAAAAAAACAAAATTTGTTAAAAATTTACGCGACAAAACATATTGAACTAAACGTTGGGGTCAATATTTTGTGGAATACTCCTTGTTTTCGGCATTGAAGCAATAAGTTTTTTTCTATCGCAAACCAAGCATATTTTAAAGCTTAAAATAATTTTTTTTATCTCCTCCTACACCTTCTCTGTTGATCCTTTTATTGACTATTTCCCAAAGTTTCTCAATTGGGTTGAGATCTGGAGATTGCGCTGGCTACTTCATAATACAAATTCCTTCCTTCGCGAAGCAATCTTTTACATACCTTGAGGAATGTTTGGGATCCGTGTCCTGTTAAAATTGCCAACAAAATGGGCATATTCCACTCCGCATGAGGAAGCATCACACTTTCAAGGATTCCTTGGTACATGAACCTGTCCATAATTCCGTCTATTTTGTGTAAGGGCCCTAAACCATTTCCGGAAAAGCAACCCAAGACCATCACTTTACCACCTCCGTGTTTTACAGTACCTTGACAATACTTAGGATCCAATCGTTAATTTTTTGATTCATCTGAAAATAAAACAGTATTCAATTTTTGTTTGGACCAGTCGATGTGCTCCTTAGCAAATTGTCCTCGAGCTTTTGGTTCTTCTCCGAAATAAATGGCTTCTTTGCAGCCCGATAACTATTAAGTCCTGCATCACATGCTCTTCTCCGTACGGTTCGACTACTTATTTGTAAGTCCAGAATTTCAACAACTGCACGAGCTGACTAATCTGGATATTTTTTAAACTCTCTTACTATTTGTGAGTCGTATTTCGATGTCGTCACCTTGATCGAAACCCCGATGAACATTACTGACTTTTTTTGACGTTGTAAACTTCTTTATAATAAAGCTGACAGTAACTTTTGGCAAGGAATATTTTCGCAAACGTTTTTTTTTTTTTTAAATCTTTAATTATTAACTTTTTAAACTGAACGTTGGATTTCTTTCTAGCTATTTTAGATTTGACACTAAAAATAAGGAAAATGTAATAAGATTTCACTCTATATTCCTTAAGCACAAAATAATGAAATGCTATTGCAGTCCAATATGTTTTGTCCGACACTGTATATGTTATATTTACTTCGATGGGGTTAAGTGCTATAGGAACACCAAAGGAAGACGTTGCGATGTGTGTAAGGTATAAAAAACTCATTCATATAATTTTTCTAAATTGATGTTGGCGTCGCTGGTGATCGAACCCACAACATTATGTGTAACAGTTCAAAGTGCCTAATAAGCTGCACGTTTTTCTATAGGAAAATTTGATAGGAAGATTCAGAGAAAATCGTAATAGTTCGAAAAATTTTATTTATACCCTACACCACTGTGGACAGAATATGAGTTTGTGCTGATGTTTGTAACTACAATAATTTTTTTTAGTACGCAATAACTATTTTAGTAGACTTTTTAAGTCAATTTTGTGATGTCAATCCGTCTGCCTAAGATATTTTGATGAAATTTGACTCATATCGGCTCAAAGACAAATTCTTTTGATTTTGGTTAAAAAAGTTGCAGTTCCCACAATACAGGTAAATTGTTTAAAAGGCTTGCTGGCACGCTACAGGTCGCAAATATAAAGATATTTTATTGGAATATGGTACACTTACTCATATGGGGCCAAGGACAAAGACAATTGATTTTAGTTAAACCCTGTCCATGTTTTGACCGAGTTTTCATATAAAGTTCCTTTAAAAGTTGTCTCTTATGCTTATTTCAATAAAATTTGGTACACTGAAATTGGTGGAAATTGGTCCATGTACGCATAGAAAAGTTACTTAAAATGAGCTTTAATATGACTGTAGCTGAGAAATTCATAAGTATCTATATCATATTTGGAACATATCCGAAAAAGAATTACGCAGCATAGAAACAGTATTGGTGCATCTTTGGACCTAGTGCCCATAAGAACCATATTCCCGATTTTCTGATGTTTAGTATTATCATCAGGCAAAATCAAAAATGTAACTGATTTTTAATTGTTTACCTAATGAGATTTGAACAGATCTCATTAGAACTAATTGCACCAGTTCAAATCAGATGCGAAAATTGGGGACAAATTTGAGATCTAATTAGATCTGAAGAAATTTAGACAGATCTGACGCACCATATATAATCAGATTCAATTTTCTATGGACCTATAATATTCAATCAGATTCTATAAGAAAATGAGAAATTAAAAAACGCCATTTTTATATAAATTTACACCTTGGGGCCCTTGAAAACAGTTCACATGGCTACGAGCTGGTATTATCAGATATAAATATATCGGGCACCAGATATGATATGATCTCATATCACCAAATCTGATCTCATATCACTAAATCTGGTCATATCTGTCCACAAAAATCAACAAAGTTTACAGATCTCTTTAGATATGAACAGACCGTGCCCAAGATCTGATCAAATCTGTCCATAAAGTTTATCACATACATTATATGTTATCATACGAGGGCGGATCAATAAGTCCGTGACTTTTCGAACTTCCCTCGTAGTTATATGAAATGCAATACTGCTGCCATCAAGTACCACCTGTTAATAGACAAATTTTGAGCAAGTTTCATCATTTCCAACATCGGGGATTTTTTTAAAAATGGGAAAAAGTGAATTTCGATTGCTCATTGAGGTCTCTACACTTAAAACAATTGAAAAAATTCACGATATGGTGTTGGACGATCGGAGATTGAATGTGCGATAGATTGTGGAAGACATAGGCATCTCACATGGCTCAGTGGTTTCTATTTCGAATGACCACTTGGGTATTAGAAAGCTTTCCGCAAGATGGCTGCCGCGTTTGCTCATAATCGCACCAAAAAGTCACAGACTTATTGATCCGCTCTCGTATATGATCAAACTTGCCATCAGATGTAATTATATTAATTCATATATAATAAAGATTTAGCAGATCTGATCATATCACTCAGGGCATTCTATAGTCGGCATGTCATAATTTAACTGTATTTTCTTATTAGTTTTGATATAGTAGTTTATTTCCCGCGATTTGATTGTTTATTTTATGAAAAGACTTATATTTTCTTTGCAAATTCCTACAATTTCTTTTTTGTCATAATTGTTGCTAACGCGTGTGTAACAATTTCCAAAAGTTATATGTACGTAACTAAACTTGAGAAACAATAGAATATTTTTCAAAGCATATTGTTCTTGTTGTTTGCATTACATCTGCAGTAAATAATTTTATAATTCCAATATTTCACGAAGAGGAAAATAATCAAAGTTTTGTTTATTGATTTATAAGAAATTTAAATAATTATTGAATTTACGCGAAAGTTATCTATAAAAGCGTATTTAATATATCAGACTTAATGTATACAATATGTTCTTAATACACTTGTGGGCAAACATTTTTCCAAAATTGCTAGTAGTTCTAGTAAAAATTATTGACATTCTGGCGAGATTAATCTGGGGCGATTTTGACCTAAATTTCATTTATAAGGTACTCTACGGGAAAAATTATATGAACTGGTTACTTGTGTCCTAAACAATATTAACATAGATCCGATACCGGTCTTGAATTATTGCATATAATTTTTCCCGTGGTCCATATTCAAAGTTAAATTAATTTGGTTTGCCCTTTAGTGTACTTGGCCATATGTACATGAATAATTTTTGTCTTGTCTGGGGTATTTACGAAATGGAAATGATTTTTTTTTTTTTTTTTTACTTTTGTTAAAATAAATTTGTGAAAATTGGCAATGGTTCACGACACGAGCACACACATTTTTATTATTTTAAACAACCGCAGAAATGTATTATAAATGTTTTAAACAATTAAATAGTGATATTTAATATTGAACACCTGTATATAGTAACATTTTAAAGTCAATTAGCGGTTTAAATTCAATTAAAAATTTTGTCATTTAACTTTTAATGGGTTTTCGGCATTTTTGTTCGCTATTATATTTTGTCATTTTCAAATATAGGCGTTAAAAGAAGGGAAATACTAGAACTTTTTTTCTATAGAAATACATCAGATGCTGAGTATAAATTTCCTATTCTAAATACACTCAAAATAGTTTGTAAATTAAATTAACTTTAAATGTAATTTAAAATTGAATAAATAAAAAATCACTTAAAAACCGGTCCACTAAATTTTCTGTATAGTATCTTTTTTTTTAATTGTTAATAAATTAACTTACAATTTCCGTAAATAACAAATGATTTTTAATTTATTTTAACTTTAAACAAAATAACCACAAATCCCTAAAAACAAATGACATTTACTTTATTTATTTATTTCTTTATCTGTCAACTAAGTACCTACAAAATCCATAAAAAGAAAGCATCATTTGTTTATTTCGTTTTTTTAAACTGCCAGCAAATTAACTACAAAAACCATATAAATAAATGATATTTCGTTTTTTTTAAATGTCCTAAAAATTAACTACAAAGTAAGCGACTTTTCATTTATTTTAACTTTTTCACAAATAATGAAAATATTTACTGTAACTGAAAATCCCTATTTAAATATGCCTAAGTTTTGGCGATCACCTCTTCATTCGATGAAAATTTCTTTCCATCGAGCATTCTTGAGATCTGAGAACAGGACGTAGTCGCTGGGGGCCAGATCTGGAGAATACGGTGGATGCCGAAGCAATTCGAAGCCCAATTCATGGATTTTCGCCTTCGTTTTCACTGACTTGTTTTTGGTCAAAAGTGAGCTCGTGCGGCACCCACTTTGCACAGAGCTTTCTCATACCCAAATATTCGTGAATGATATGACGTACACGTTCAGTTGATATCTTTAGAGTACCTTGTATTTCATTCAATTTCAATTTACGGTCATTCGAAATCATTTTGTGGATTTTTTTGATGTTTTCGTCCGTAACAACCTCTTTTGGGCGTCTACTGCGTTCACCGTCTTCGGTGCTCATTTTACCACGTCTAAACTTAGCATACCAATCCTCGATGGTTGATTTTCCTGGGGCAGTGTCCAGAAACTTGTCATCCAGCCAAGTTTTTGCTCCAACTGTATTTTTCCCCTTCAAAAAGCAATATTTTATCAACACGCGAAATTCCTTTTTATCCATTTTTTCACAATAATAAAAGTTGCTTCACTCAAAATGCTATAATTCACAAACTAATGGTGTGTCAAATTTATACACATGTCTTTTGAAGGTTAGGGCTCACTAAAAATCATATCGATTTAAGTCTAGTAGCGCCATCTATGTGTCGGGCCGGGGACTTCTCAATTAACCTGTTATATATAATTTATACTTTAAATAAATGTAAAAAGGTTTAAAAAATATATTTCTTGGTATTTTAACTATTTAATCATTTAAAAACAAATGTACGGATAACTTTTTAAATAAGTAGTAAAAATCTCCAAAGTAAAATTCTCCATTTTTTTGTAACCAAATTTCCATATGTGATGGAGAAACAATATCTGGGGTCGAATTACGGCATTCGTGATCGTAATTTTTCGATCGAAATTATTTTTTTATTTCTGAAAATAAAACATTTAAACGGATTTTTTTCCTTAATGTATTTTGTAGTTCGGTCCTAGATTGGAAATAAAAGTTAAAGTTGGTGTTTTGATTATTAGTATTATTGTAGTTATTTATTAAAAAATCAGTTTTCGAACGACTTCTTTCGATAACGAATGCCGTAATTCGGCCCCTGATTTAAATTAAAAAATGATCCCAAAAGTATAAAAATATCGTTTTATGGTACAGTAGTTTTTAAATTTTTAATCGCGAATTCGAGCGCTAACTTCGAAGAACGACTAGCACCACTGAATTCAAATTAGCTTTACCAGTGCCCAGATGTTAAAAGTAGTGTCAAATTTGAGGACAGTGTTATTAATAGAGTTGCTAAATAGAAAGTGTTTGGTATCTAAATTTTATTTTGGTTTATTAAACACAGCTGAAGTTCGTAGATAAATTTTATCATAACTCAATCAATCAATGTGATTTATTTTTCATATAACTTTTTCCATTTAAGTGAGTTAATTAAGATTTACAATTAACACTATAAGACGGAAAGAAAATGTATTCCATTCGGCCAGTATAACTTTTTCAAAATTTTCATGACTTTCAACCAAGCGAATAACATCTTATTTTGCCTAGTTTGATGTATGTTTCAATCATATACATAGTGATTGATGAAAAGAAAATGTAAACATTTTTTCGACAACATTCTTTAAATATGGTGTTAAAGTAAAATGAAAAAAAAAAAAATACAAGTGTGAAAAAGTGGTAATTTGGAAAAGTACACCCATCGTATTGTTTACATCCTTCAACCCATCAACAATTAAAAACGTGTTAAATATTTCTTCAATTTCTTCAATTTATTAGATTTTATGAGTTTTTAATATTTGTTTTTTACTTGTTTTGTTTTGTAAACATTTCCAAACATTTATATAGTATACAATATGCTCATAAAATAAACTCTTGTTTTATGATTCATAATCTCATTGGCAAGAGAGAAGCAACATCATTATCACAACCGACATTGTATAATAGGGCGGCAGTATTTTGTTAGAACTTTTGATTATTGCAAAAATAACTCGAAGTGTAGTTCGGGCAATAAATCAAAAAATTTTAAAACTAAATTTTGTTCGGATTTTTTTTTTGTTCATTTTAAATATTATAAAAAAAAAAACAAATAAAATTTTATAATAAAATAATATTAATTATGCAAAAACCTAAGGAAGCCAAAAAAATATAAAATTAAAGCAAAAACTTTGTAAAATTTTTTAAGATATTTGCTATTCCCTAAAAAAAAATTATACCAAAAAATTGGTAATACATGATCAATAATTTCATCGTTGGAGCTAAATCTCCTTCCACCGAGCCATTTCTTTAGGTTTGGAAATAGGAAATAGGCACTGGGGGCTAAATCCGGAGAATAAAGCGAATGAGGGGGCAATTCGTAGTCTACTTCATGGATTTTTGCATTGGAAACTAAGCAGTCACACGATTACGTTAGTGGTCGATTGTGAGCAACCGCGGCAGCCATCTTGCGGAAAGCTTTCTCATACCCAAATGATCGTTCAAAATTGAAACCGCTGAACCATGTGAGTTGCCTTTGTCTTCCACAATCTATCGCACATTCAATCTCCGATCGACCAACACCATATCGTGAATTTTTTCAATTGTTTTGGGTGTATAGACCTCAACTGGGCATCCAGAACGTCCAGCATCTTCCTTGCTTGTAAGGCCACAATGAAAGTCAGTAAACCATTGAAATCGATGGTGAAGAGTCCCCATAGTATTTATCAAGCTTTTCCTTGGTTTGATTGACTGTTTTTTTTTCGCGAAAAATAATGTTTAATGAGCACTCAAAATTAACTTTTTTCCATTTTTAAAAAAAGCCACGAGGTTATATGTTTTAAACAGCTGTTAAACGAAAAGTAAATGACGGAACTTGCTCAAAATTTGACAGTAGTATATTAAAAGGCGGTATTTGATGGGAGCAGTGTTGCATCTCATATAACTACGAGGGAAGTTCGAAAAGTCACGGACTTATTGATCCGCTCTCGTATATCTACTTAACTGGATGTTGTGTAACTTCTATAAAACTTGCAAAATTATACCAAGTTTTTGGCTGAAATAAGTAAAAACTTGGTATTTTTTACAAGTTTTTAGTTCATAATTTATAGAAAAAGATATAATTTGCCAAAATATGTTTTGGAGTAATTTTTGCGAAAAAATATTTGCTGTAATTTATCATCCAAAAAAATTTGAAGGCAAATACATATTTAGAAAGTTTATTTTAAAATTATGACGATTTGATTTTTCAAATTTAGGAGAACTTTTCGTTTACAGCTGCATTTAAATTTCGAGATTTCGGCAAATTCACGATATTTATAAGAAATCTCTTAAAAATCTGACAGAGTACAATACTGCTTATTTTGTAGAATTTTTGCTGATCAACAGCTGACAAAAAATATCACAAAATTTTGAAATCAACAACATAATAAAAACAAATTTAAACCCAATAAAAATGTGTTACTATTAAAATAGGTATTGCGTGGTTCTATTTCCTACTTTCGGCGGAGGATAACAATGAAGAAATCTTTGCAAATTACCTGTTTTTCTCTCATCAATATATTAAAAAATTTTAACTCTAAATTGTAGTTTTAGCAGGAAAATAAATTTACTAACACAACTATAATGAAAATTATACTCCGACAAAGAATAAAGTAATTTTTAGAAATAATTTAATTTGAAGTTATTTCACTCACAGCAAAAACATGGCATCATAATCACTGCTACTATATTATGCTTGCTGCATTCGGGTATGGTTGTCACAATCAAGTTATTGGTTAATAAATAGGTTCTAACCATCAATGTAGTCGCTAAATTATTTCATAATTGCCACTTTCTATTTTATAACATACTGTAGTTATAAAAGTTCTGACTATGAAAAAATATGCTAATTATGGAACTATAAAATAAGTAATTATAAATCAAATAAAACATGCCTTTGACATTTACTGTCATAATAACATACTGTATTGTTTTCACAAAAAAAAATTTTTTTGATTATTTTCACCTGGTTCGTTTTATTTTCCAAAACGCTTTATACATTTTACACTATAATATACACTTATCAATTCATTGTTAGAAACATTCTATACAAAGATTTTTTATTTTTTAATTCATTTCTTGTAAAATAAAAACTTTCTTGTGGAGAAAGTACTCAGAATATTAATAAAATAATTTTTTATAGGAAAAAGTATGTAGGACCCAAGAGTTGTTTTGTACGAAAAGGTTTCTTATACAAAATACTAGATTTTTAGAAATTTTTCTGATACGATAGAAACATTTTTAGATTGTATGGATTTTTCCTTAAAGTAAAATTCTCAGATTTTGCAAACTCTTTCTTAGATAAAAATTCATATATTCTTAAAAAAACTTAGATTCTGACGACTTTTCATGATGAAAAATACTTGGATTCTAAGGTTTTTTCTGATAGAAATATGTTATTCTTATATCTTAGAAAAATTCTGAAAATTTAAGAACTATCTAAAAAAAATCTTTAAAATGCCCTTAGAATCTAAGAATGTTTCTATTAGAAAAATTCCATAGAAACTATGTTTTTTCTTTGTATTAAACAAAGTCCTTAGAATTTAAAAATATCCCAATAAACCTAGAAACGATACAGTATCATTAATTTTATCAAAATTTTTAAAATATATGATACCATTTTGATATTTAAAAAAATTATTTAGATTTGAAACAAACTATTTTTAGTTTAAAAAATATATATTAAAATTATTTTACTTCTTAACTTAGGTGCAAAAAAATATTTTGAATGGTACGTATTAGGAAATTGACATATTTTAAAAGCAATTCATAACAAAATGTTGTAAAATGTTTCTTTTAGAAATCTGACTAATTTGAATCTTAATGTTAATACGTATGTGGCTTATTGTGTACAAAATGATTTTTTAAAGAAATTGTCCGTCCTGTAGAAGAACAAACCGATCTCAATTTGCATTCGGCGGAACAGATGGTGTGTTTTAATTGGCCGTTGGTGGTGGTATAATAGTTAGCGCGTTGTTGTAGTCTTACACAGAAGGTTGCGGGTTCGATTTCTTAAGACGGCAACATCAATTTAGAAAAAATAATATGTGTGATTTTTCTCCTCCTCATAAATATAACAACGTCCTCCTTCGTTGTTTTAATAGCACTTAATCCCACCTAAGAAAAATAATAAAACAGGGCTATAAACTAAAAACCTTCAACAATTTTCGCCAACCCCCAATCAGATGGCGAGCAACAACTGTTCTAAGATTTATCATCCCGCGCAATTACAATGTTGCCATATTTAAAGTCTTTTATCTTTCACCAACTTTCAGCTCTCCTATATCCCCAAAGAAAGCAACACATTACGAGTATTAAGTAAGAAGAATTTCCTGAGTGTTGCTTTTCTTAAAAAAATGTATGTATGTTGTATTTGTTGCTAATTTTGTTTAATATTATTTTTAATTGTACACTTAAAAAAGTCTGTAAGTTAAAATAACTGAAAATATCCTTTAAAAGAAATGATATTTCATTTAAAACCCGGTCTACTTAATTTTCATTTAAATTAAATGCCATTTGTTATTTATTTTTAAATGTTGATTAATCAACTGACACATCCGTTAGAAACAAATGATATAATCAGTTAAAATAAATGTCAAAATTTTACCTACGAATCCTTAAAAAATAAATGTTTTTTTCATTTATTTGAAATTATTTCCGTTTTTGTATTTTTTGTTTTTTTTTAATATACTCGTACAATACAAAATGTATGTATGCACATGAAGCTATAAACACTGTTTGTGTGAATGTATTTGTGTATGTATGTGTGTTTATGAAGTTCTTGTAATTTGTATTAAAAAATTTTGTATATATACAACCAATTTAAATAAAAAAACAAATTGAAATTTTTTGAATATTTTTTTTTCGAAACAGACAGCAAACAAAATTTAAATTTGTAATAACTGTTACGGACACAAATAAACCTCAAGTTTCCGTTTTGTGGGTAAATTTTTATTAAATTTCAAACAAATGAAAAAAATAAATGAAACTGAAAAAAATCGGTAAATGATAGTAAATTATTTCGAATAAATGTATAAAATAGTTAATATAGATATTTCTTTGAAAAATAAATGTATTTTCATTTATTTTTAAATGGAACGGAAAACTCTTTTATTAAACTACAAACAGTTAACTACATAATATTCTGAGTGTATTTACATAAAACTAAATATCTTAAGAACAAAATCATTATACAGGGTGTCCGCCGGGAATGTATACTACTTTGTTTGTTTATAATTTTTGATTAAATGAAAGAGAATGGAAATTATATTGATAAATGTTTTATTTAATGTCGGCAATTATGTATGGAATACAATATCAGATAAATGTCCGCCTCTGTTAGCCTCACAAATGCGAGCCCTTTTGAGCACATTTTTCATTACATTCTTACACATTTCACGCGGTATTTCATTAATTTCATCACGAATATTTTGTTTGAGTTGCTCAAGCATTTCTGGTTTGTTTGCATAAACCTTGCTTTTCAGATATCCCCACAAAAAGAAGTCCGGAGCAGTCAAATCAGGCGACCGTAGAAGCCAATCAACATCACATTTCTTGAAATAACTTGTTGTGGAAAGAGGTCTCGCAGTAATTCCATCGTAATCCTGGCTGTATGCGATGTGGCACCGTCTTGTTGATACCACATGTTAATCAAGCCCAAAGCATGCAGTTGTGGCGTTGAAAAGTGTTCAATCATATCACGATATCGCTCACTATTCACAAATACCGTTACGCTGTTTTCATTTTCAAAGAAGTAAGGTCCAATGATTTCTCCTGACCAAATTGCACACCAGACTGTCACTTTTAATGGATGCAAAGGTGACTGATGAATAATTTGAGGGTTTTCCATTGCCCAGAACCGACTATTCTGTTTATTTACATATCCATTCAAATAAAAATGTGCCTCGTCACTCATTATGATTTTTTCATGAAAATCGGGGTTGTCATGGTTTATCGAATATTTTTCCATAATAAATTTGCCACGTGTCTACTTCACGACTGCCAAATATGAACTGTCAAGACTTATGTTTACCAAAATGGTGGCAAAACAAAGTAGTATACCTTCCCGGCGGAATAAATATTACTTTAAGCATTTTTTTCGATAACGCTTAAGATATCATATATTTTTGTTTATTTCGATATCGTTAATGATATCATATTTTCTTGGAACAATGATAAAATAATGATATATAGCGAAATTATTATCACGCTGCGCGTTATTTTTGATATCATAATGATATCGTTATTTTATGGAATAACGAAATCACTAACGAAAGTGTTATTTTCTCCACAGTACCTATTATAAATGTATCGTTTATGATATCATTCTCGGGCAAACTTATTATGTAAATGATATCGTTCAAATTTTTTCTTTAGGGAAAACATTTCTTAAAGAAATATTCTCAGTTTCGAATCATAATATAACTGTAGGTTCCATATTATGGTAAAATTATGGTTATTTTATTATTATAATAATATGATAATCATATTATAGTTCGACTATGGTTGGCACAATCATAATCCCAAAAAAATATGATGCTCTTCGAATATGTTTTTTCTCTGCGTGTTTTATGCTGGTTTGTTTACAAAAAATTGTGGTTGTCAAATCAAAATCTCGGTAAGTGCAATTGTAAACGGTCAAGATTTCTGTGCAGAATTGCCATTGAAATTTCGGGATTTAAAGCCAAATGTAAACGCAGCATTAGTTATTTTAACCAATAGATTAAGTAATTTGAAAATCACTTTCTGTTTTTCCTATTCACATAGTTTATAAGTGGCAGCCTAATAAAAATTCAGTAGACTCTTAATGTGCTTTAATGATAGGAGGAAAAATATGTAGCAGCATCTTTGTATCTTTTAGACATTCATATATAAAGAAATAAAACTTTGTATTTAGGCTATTCACAATCACGATTTGCAAACGATGTAAAAAAAACTCAGCCTGCTATTTGCATTTTCTCAGCCTTGATGAGTAGTTATGACGATGCAAACTGAGCTTTTTTTGCATTCTGTGCAATACTGTATCGTGAGTGCCCTTATTATTTTACAATTTTTTTTTTTCTATCTTTAGCACGTCAGACACACAAGTTTTGTTGCTTACTAGGGCTGCACACATAAGCGAATGTATTTTATTAGGAAAGGTGGCAACATATTTATACCCTTTCCTAATCATTTTTCTGCTTTTTGGAAAAGAATCAAAGTATTTAAAAGTTATTTGAGTTTAAGTCTTTTTGGGCTTCAATACACAAATTGTGACCGCAAAAACTGTTTTATAACCCTGAACTTCAAACCGTTAAATCAAAAAAGTTACATATCATTTTCTAAAATGTTCTAACGACAAAGTTTTTTTTTTTTTTTTTGTTCCTATACTGTAGCACAAGTTCACAGTTGTAAAGTGTTTTAAATGTTTATGCTAATATGAATTATATGATTGTAAATTAAATTTCAAGGATGTATATTTTTTGGATTGCCAAAATGTTTAAAAGTTATCTATCATTTTATTTATCTTTGCAGTTTAAAGTTTTGTTGGATTTTTAGTGTAGTAAAATTTTGAATGAAACTTTTTGATGAGGTTTTGTAGTTTTAATAATTTGTACACAAAGTTAAACTTAATGAAAGGGATTTAAATATTTTTGCTAAAATCTCAAAATTGTTCTATTTTAAGCTATTTCCCAGGAAAAAATTAGTAACAGCAGCTCATTGATTTTTTTTTTTACCAATAATGACCCACACCTGCCCACTGTATTACTTTTAAAGGGAAAATAAAACCAGCTCCTTGCGTACTGCATTACTTTCAAAGTAAAAATAATGTGTTACTTGTAATGTGTTTTAATTACTTATTGGGCACTTAAAATCTATGTTTGTTTTATTAAAAGTTTTTTTTTAAATTTCTAACAAAAATCAGTTTTTATGATATAATTGTAACTAGTTATTTTTGCCTTACCTAAAACTAGTTATTTTACTCCCTACTCGTAAGCTACTAGCTACTTCCAATCACATCTCTGTGTTAAAATAATGAGCTTATGAGGCAAACTTCAACCAGTGACTGCTCTATCCTAAACTCATTATTTGGTAAGGTCTTTTTCCTAAATAAAAAAATTTTCGTATAAAAATCAGTGAAAAAATATTAAAAAATCTACCTACAAGTTGATCTCTTTTTTATAAAAAAATACATAAATTATAATTTGTGTTTTTCCATACAAAAAATTATCAAAAGAAATAAGAACCCAGAATAAAAGACCTTAGCAAATAATTGGTTTTAGAATAATTATTTAAACTTTAATTAAAAAAACCCTAAGCTTTCAGAACTTTTTCCTTATAAAATATCTTCTACAGAGGATATTCAGATTCTAATACACAGAGAAAAAAGGGTCATTGTAACAACCGAATTGCTTGCCAACTCTATGATTTGGTTGCAGCAACTAATTATTTGATTGTGGTTATTAACGTTACAATTGAAATATAGTGTGTCAACCGAATTTTAGCTGCCACCAACAAATATATCGGTGATTCAAACCAAACCACTCGGTTGTCAAATAATTTGGTTCTTTTAAAAAGTCTCTATTTTTGGTTAAGTGGAAAGCGGTAAGATTTGCCTGAAATAAATTTTTTTATTGCTTATACAAAATTATATAACTTCCCAATTTTTAAGAATTTATTTTAAACATTTTTCTATTTGTAGACAATTTTTTAAAAATTTTAATATAGCAACACTGGCGGCTCAATTTTAGAAACTTTTTCCCTTGTTGAAAGAAAATAGCTCATTATTTACCCTAAAAAATTGGCCAAATTCCAGAATATTAAAGTTTTTACAAATTCAAACAAATTTTTTTCTCGCTAAAAAAAATCCTAGAAGTCCTTAATTAAATCAGCATGCCGTTTTTATAAAAGATCTCATTTTCCTATATTAAAATAATTTTTCAAAAAAAATACTATAAAAAATGTAAAAAAAAAATTAAAACCACTTTATGGCAACCCTGTAACCATAAATGTTATAAGTTTTAAATATATTTGTATAGCTAAAGACTTCAAACTATGACTTGGTTTTTTTGAGGCCCAATTATTTTAAATAGGAGAGCAAAAAAAAAAGCCCGTGATATTTAAAAAAAAAAAACATTTAAAATTATTCTTCCAGGGTTGCCACATATTGACATTTTAAGTTTTTTAGAATACTTTTTGAAAATTGTTATCAACGCGATATGATAATTTAGTTAGAGAAATATTGGAAAATTTTTTTAAGTGAAAAGAATTTGTTTATGCTTTTTAAACAAAATTAACAGATCGGATCAAGATTTTTACAAATTTTATCATGCTGAAAAGTTCTTAATTTTCTTTGTTAATGTAAATTATGAGTTATTTTCTTATAAAAGACTTACAGTGTAATGCATAAAGTTTTTTAAACAGTTCTATAAAACGTTTATAAGGTAATTTGGCAGAAATAGTAAACTGTTTAAAAACGAACAATTTATTAATCTGTTAAAATATATTAAAATATACAAAATAGTGATGTTGATTTAATCGAAACATCTTCATCATTCGAATATTTTCACTATTCGTAGTAAAAAAATATCATTAAAAAAATTACTGTCCCACTTACTTCTTAGTTACGTTTAACAATTGTTTTTCTATACCATATATGGTGAGGGTATATATCGCTTTGTCATTCCGTTTGAAACATGTCCAAATATAGGTCTAAGGCCCCATAAGGTATATATATTATTGATCCTTATGTGATTTTAAGTCGATTTAGCGATGTTGAAATGGCGATCACGGCGCGAAGACGCACGCGGGCAAGTAGCGACTGGCAAGCAAAATATTTTCACTTGTTTTTTCACCAGTCGCTTAGAATTAAATAATACTTCATATTCACATCAGAAAAATATTTTCACCACAAAATTTTTTTTCCCCCCAAAAATTTTTTTTCACATCCAAAAACAGATTTTCACATAAAAAAAATTTATTTCGCCTCCATAATTTTTCTTCTAAAGTTTTTTACATTATTTGTATCAAAAACAGTAGAAAACATTTTTTTAGGATATTGGTGGAGTGTATTCAAAGATGCGGCACAGCAGAATTCAAGCCTTTTTTTACTTGTTTTATTATGTTTTGATTTATCATAAACTAATTTTATTCATAAAATCTACAAAACAATAGGTGTGTTCGACGTACGTTACCGCGGGAGCCCGCGGGTTCCCAATCTGACCTGAAAGCGTTTCTTGTAACAGAAATTGGGTAAATGAGAGCATTCATGAGAGAGTTTCTCTTTTTACCAGAACTTACCCGTATTTTTTGTTTGGGTAAAATGGTAAACTGTCAATTATTTGACCTGCTGCTAATAAATCAGCTGTTTTGCATTTGTGAAAAAATTAAAGTTAAATAAAAATTTACTATAAAGAACATTTTCTTCTTAATAATTAAAAATACATTTAAAAATGAAAATAGTTAGTTGCCATTTTAAATATATTTATTAATTTAGCTGTTTTTTAATATGAATAAATTGGAAGTTTATTTTTGGGTATGAAATGTGGTGTTGTGCGTTCGCAGTATTTTGGGCATTTTTATGGTTTTGTGAGAGAATTTTTTGCCTACTCTCATTTAACCAGACTTTACCCAAAATGACCTCATACAGACCTTACCTTCTACGATTAACGAGTCAATCGTTTATGAATCAAATTAAATAAATGTGTTGCCAAAATCAAACGAAAAATGAACAAACTGTTATTTCTCAATTCTGCATAACATTTTTTAATAACGGTTTACCTTATCACATAACCAGAAAATTTTTTTATGTATTTCATCCATAAATTTAGCAGCCGTTGTTGTCATATTACATTTAAAAAAAAATTCCTAAAAATATCATAATTTAAAAAAGTCGTGAAAAGCAGATAAATCAAATTTGGTACATCACTTTTATATACACTCCGCATCATAACTATAGCCGCACCTTTGATTTAGTTGGTATATGAGTTTAAAAAAAGAAATCGGACCTATTAATTTATCATACACAAGAAAATAAAAAAAAAAATATATGTAATTCAACAAAAAAAATTTATTTATTCATTGTAGTTTTAGTAAAATAGTGCATTTTTCTAGTTATTGATGTTTCATAACTATAGCCGCACTTTAACAAAATTAACAAAATTCACGTTAAAAAACAAAACTTAAATTAAAAAAAAGTTAATAATGGGTAGGGCCTCCTTAATTTTGAATAAGTTCAAAAATTCTGCCGGGCATACTCTATACCAAATTTGTCCGTATTTCTTCATTAATTGACCGCCATTCATCGATTACTGCTTCTTTTAGGTCAAATACACTTTGATATTGGCGGTTTTGTGCATAAACACGGCGGGCCAATATTCCCCAAATATTTTCGATTGGGTTTTGATCTGGAGAACAGGCGGGCCATATTTTTAATATTTTTAGACTCCAGCCAGTTTTGCGTATGATGACTTTTATGGACTGAAGCGTTGTCCTGCTGAAAAATTAGGCCCTCAGTGTTCGAACTTTCAATAAGTGGCACCAATTTGTCCTCTAGAACTAAAACGTACTCCAACGAATTCATACGAGTGCTAGGAAATGCCAAATCAAGCATACCGTCTCTGCAAAATGCTCCCCAGACCATTAAGGAACCGCCGCCGAAATTTCGTTTTGAGAAATATCGTGGTTCCTTCCGTAGATCTCTCCAGTAACTATTGAAACCATCTGGACCATCAAGATTGAATTTTTTCTCATCGGAAAAAATCACCTAAAATATAAAATATAGAAAAAAACAAGAGATAAGAAAAATCGAAAAAAAGAAATCTTTAAACTTACCTTGTTCCAGTTGGTTTGCAAATTTGTTTTTGCAAACTCTAGTCGAGCTTGTTTGTGACGAGGTAGCTGTTTTGGCATTGTCATTAGCTTTTGTCTTGTTGTCGTTCCAGACTCCTTTAAGACTCTACTTATTGTAGAATTGGACACATTCAAGCCGCATTCATTACCAATCTGCGAAAGGAACGAATTTTACCAAAAAAAACAATTAATTTGGCCACGAAACTTTGACTTGCACTCATTTCAACTGATTTTATTGAAATGCGGCTATAGTTATGAAACACTGAGAAATACAGTTATAGGTCGCCGTTTTCTCAATTCAAACAGCTGATGGCTCAAATTTTCAAAAACAAGAGAACTGTTATAACACTGTAATATACCATAATAGGTTTCATAAAAATACTTCTTGAACATTAAATAAACCGAAAAATGCAATGCGGCTATAGTTATGATGCGGAGTGTATATTTAGAGATAAATAAAAAATGTTAATTTTGAAATAATCTTAGCTCTTTCAGTACATTTAAAGTTTGCATTTTAGTTACGTATACCACCAATAGGGGGCGAGATAAAGATACAAAAAACCTTAAAAAGGCTTATTCTACTGAATTTAATCAAAAAATTTCCACGGAATCGACAAATGGGTTAAATAAAAATATTAATCATAAATATGATTCTATTACAAAATATAGTGTACATGTGCACTTAACTGAAATTTTTTTTAGTTGAGATTTAAAAATTTTTAATTATGATTAAGACTATTATGCCTAAAAAATAGATTAAAAAGTTTACTTAAGTAGTCTAAATAATACACTTATTAAATGTTAAAAAACCTCAAGTCTTCACTATAAATCTGGCCCTAAAATTTTTTAAAATTCTCCCATTAACCTTACTATTAAAAACTTGTAAGTTTATTTTTGCTCAGTGTATACTCTTAATTGTATTTTTGCCAAGTTGTTTATGATTATAAACAATGTCGCATTGATCGTCACGGGCGGTCAAATTGTCAAAAGGCCAAGGTCATATTTTTGTTTTCAAACACACACAAAAATATTAAAATCACTCCACTGTGCAGCGGAAACTTGAAATTTATTATTTAAGAATTATGGTATAACAATAATGACCTAATGCCATGTACTTCCTGTTTTTATAATCCTACTTTATATTTATAATTCATATTTATGTGGTTTATAATATTGCAACTATTACATTTTTCAATTTAAATAAAATTGTAATGTTACATTAGATTTGTTTAATTGTTTGTGTGATTATTTTTTTTTTCCTAAATTGTATTTTTAGCCACCTTTTTTTTTGCGAAATAAATATAAGGTATTTATAACATTGTTTATGAGAGTTGCCAGAGAATGGAATATTTTTTACCTTCTGTAAAGAAATATAAATTCCAAAAAAATTGTTTTTAACACAGAGATGAAGCTAATTCTAACTAAAGTGAAATAAGTTATTTTTTATTTTATGCTTTTAAATATTTTTCTGTTTTTTTTTTTATTTAATAGCTGTTTCTATATTAAAATAAAAATAAAGGGTGTTTTTTTAAGCCCGATAGAACTTTAAATTGCAAAAAAATAACACAAAATATTTAATTTTAATCCAAAAAAAAAAAATTTATTTAAAAGATCAAATTAATATTTGAAATTGATTTCATCCACCGCGGCTGTTCTTGGGCTACTTTTTCGAGCATTGCTGGCCATATGTCACGAATAACACGGACAATGTTGGCCTCCAAGGCGTTAATTGCTGCTGGTTTATCAGCATAAACCAGTGACTTCACGTGGCCCCACAGGAAATAATCGAGAGGTGTCAAACTGCACGACCTTGAAGGATAATTGACAGGTCCATTTTCCTAAATTAACTTATCTCCAAATTTTGATTTCAATAACCCGATGCTTGCGGTCGTAGCGCCATCCTGTTAAAACCACTTTATTGATCATGGTGCGGTAATGATCTCCATTGACCGTAACGCGGACTCCGGCATCATTTTTGAAGAAATAAGGTCCAATGATGCCACCAGCATGTAAACGGTGCATTTTTCTGGATGTAATGGAGTCTGTAGGGTCTGTTGTGTTGTTGTTTCACTCCATATGCATCAACTATTAACAAACCCGTTAAGCCGATTATTAGGGGACGCCACAAAAATCACGAAGTCGTCTTAAGTTGCGCGAACTGATGACTGATTTTCAAAGTAAATGTGGGTAAATAAAATTTATTAAATAAAAATGTATAAATTTTTAAGAAAAACATCTCAGTTTAAAGAAATTTGCATACTAAACTGTAATAAAATTAAGTTTAGTTAAAAAAAATTAGAATATAAAATGAGAAAGTACGTGAACTTAATGTGTGTTAATTTTTTTTTGCTCGCGGTTAGTAAAATTAACTAAATTTTAGAAAGCCATTTCCAAATTCAGTTTTTAAGTCTACGAATTTCTAATTTTTAAGAATTGTTTTCTAAAAATTAGTTCAGGCAATTAAAATATGTTATAATAAAAATTTATTTAATTTTAGAAACTGATGAAGTATTTCTAGGGAAAATTTTCATGCAATTTAGTTCAGATAAATTTTAAAAATTTTGGTAAAATATTTTTTTAGGTAAAATTTTTCTAATTAAAAAAAAAATAAACTTAGGTATAGGATTTTTTTGTTGGAAAACGTTTAAATTATTTTCAATATTCTTTTCCAAAAAAAAAAAAAACAAACAATTGAAAATAAACTAGTTTTTAAGAAAAAATATTATTAAAGGAAACAAATTTAAGTAATTATTTAAAAAAATTATCGTGAATGACTGAAATTTTTGGTTCGTTATCGTGCGTCAGCTTGAGTTTTGAACTTATAACAGCTTAAAATATATTTTAATATTTTGTTAGCAAAAGGTAAAAAACTTCGAATTTGCGCTTTAATGTAATAATTTTGTTTGCTGACTACAATACAAAATATCGCAAGCACATTTTATACATTATGGCATAATGGCTTTCCTATAATTTACGTTGCGCCTTTTAAACTTTATAATAATCAAACTATTTTATTTTTTCACTTAATAATAAAAAAAGTTAAAGTTTGTATATGTCAATTAAAGTTTAAACTAAAAATTTTATAAAATAAACTTATGATATTTTTCCATTTTCCAATAATAACAAGATATGTAACTGTGATATTTTGTATTTTTGCAACAATTTCTTTAAATTAGTTAATTTAAGAAGACAAAGGACCCCCAGTGTTCCTTAACCATAGATGCCGTTTGCCACATAGGGCGTCCCTTTTTGTGGTTCTCTCAAGCAGAACCGTTAATTTACTACGATCAGATCCTTTGACTTTGTCACAATTTATTACGTTACAGGATATCCTGCAGTACTTTTTTTAATTTGTTTACCTTTTTGCTAATAAAATTTAATTTATATTTTAAATACATGAGTTTACATAGTATAATTCAATTTAATTTCAAGACAAAAATGTATAGCAAAAAGCTTGTTAAGAGCAGTGTCCTCACACAATGTGTGTAAAGTACTTAAAAATATATGGTAAAATATATTACCTTTACCATAGAAACAGTTTTATATTTATTAGACATTTTTGTTTTAATTTAAGTATAATTTTAACTTAAAAGAAGTGCTATTTAACTTGATGTTAGAAAACATTTTCTTATTTTTAGAGAATTAAGTCCTAGTTTTTAGTATAAAAAATATCTAATGAACTTAAATAAAATAAATTTTTTCTTTAAACCAAGGAAACATTTCCTAACTATCAATATAATTTTAGATGATGTATGAACTAATTGGGAATTAGAAAATTTAGTTCTCAGTAGTAAAATTTTTCGATAATTTAGAAATTTTGACTAAATTTTAAGTAAAATTTGTTTCTTAATTTCAAGGAAAATTTTATTTAATATTGGTAAAAAGTGTCTTTGGCGTTGTTTTAATTTAAAATTTTCCTCCAAATAAGTTAATTTTTCTAATTTCTAGTTAATTTTTTTTTAATGTAGTAATGATTTTTTTTTTGTTTCCCAGGTACTTTTGACGAAAGTAATTTTAAATTTCTATCATTTAGACTATTTTCGTAATAGATAAACAGACCAATACTTATGATTTAACTTTAGAAAACCCATAAATTCCCTACATAAACTCGGCATTTTTTTATTTTTATACATTAGTAACTTCCCTACAAATCTATTCATCTTTTATGCCATTTGATTTTTCAATAGTGACAGTACTCGGTGGCGTATGATCATTATTTTTTTTTAAGAATTCTATATTACTCATACGATAAATATAATAACATAAATTGTCTTAATATTGAATAAATTATCTTGATAACCCGCCGAATTACCTGTCAAAAAAGAAAAAGAAACAGATCTGGTGGCATTTTTGTTTACAACAAGCTGTAACTTAACAATATTTTTTTTTCTTCTTCTGTTCGTAATAAGAAAACAATAATTTGTCTTTTGGCCAACTTGTCACTTGCGTCATGATTGCAATTGCTTGGCGTTTTTATTCTTTTTCACATCATTGCGATGCCCCAAAAGCTCTTGGCATTCATTACAAGAATTTGCGGTGCCGTGTTATTTAATTTGATGTCAAATCGAAAAAGATTCATTTTAATGCATATTTTTTTTCATTAATTAATCGTGCATAATTTATATCATTTTATACATATACTTTGGTTGAAGTTTTTGGTTTTTGTTATAAATTAACCGCAGGCATTTTATTTTATAAGAAATTGAAATATTATTAAAGGTTAATTAAAATATTTAATAAAGAAAGAAACGTATGAGAAATGAAATGAGACGAAATTGAAAATCATAATTAAAAGGGAATATTATTTATATATAAATTTAAGAAAAAAATAAGACTTTTTTTATAATTTAAAATTCATTTGCGGATAACCTTTAAATAATATACTGCGTTTTTTTTATTAATTTTCCAGACGACAATGTAATTATTACAGACATTTATATTTATAGTTCTTACACATACAGTTAATTTCATTATTATGCGATTAAAGTATTTTCCTTAATTAACATGATATTTTAAAATTTCCTGTGGCACAATAGTAAATAAATATTTTTGATATTTGTTATCTGGGCCACTTACTTGAGCAGTGCGGCGTATGAGTAATATAATCCTATTTGTGGTACTATTAGTCTTAAGAGTACTATGGTACAACTTTGACTCATTTGGTACAATTCACAAATGTTTCCATTTGCTTATTAATTTGTTATTTATTTTCTACAAGAGGTGGCTAAATATACTCTAAACTAAGTACAAATTGACAAAAGGTTTAGAAATTTCTTTGAAAAATTTTATCAAATTTCAAAGAAGTTTGGAAACCTACAGGGGAAAGTTAAATTTCTCGCTAAAATTCTGCTACATAGAAAATACTCTGTTTATACAATGTTAGCAATGTAGCTCAGTTTAATCAATTGTATTATCATTATCAGATGTACTGCAGCTGTACGCACTCAGAAAAATATTTACCAAATATTAAGTAATTTAACTAAATTTTATGAAATTTGGGAATGATTTGGCTTTAAATTTCATAAAAATTTGAATATAGATTTTAGATTTTATTTAGCCAGTTCGCACCCACCCTCAATATATTTTTTACTTAATTTTAGTATAAATTTGTTCTTAAATTTTGTAAAAAATTATTTGTAAACGAGTAATTTTTTTTTTAATTTCAATACGCTTTAACTTGTGGTAATGCTGATTTAACTTTATTTTTTAGTTTATAAATTATTTTTATGTTATGTACACACATATACACAAATTTCGCTTATTAATATTTATTAATTTGTAATTCTCATTAAGTTCTAGCTTTCAGATATATAAGTATTTTAGTTTGCATCATAAGTGTCGGCCCAGAATAACAATGTGCTGTATTTTTCCATACAAATTGACAACTAGAACGCGCCAAAAGTTGCAGTTGTGAAATAGAATTGATTTCATTTTCAAAACGTTTTTTTCTTATTCTCTTGTTTGTTGTTTCTAATTCTCTTAACAGTGTTCCCGCATTTTAAAAGTTTTTTGTAAACAAAAAACATATGATGAGTAAATTAGCATACGATATTCTATGGCCCTCTTTGTATTCTCGCGAATGTTCGTTTATAAATTTTTATTAAAATAATTATTTCTTTTTGTTGTTTTTATAAAATTAAAATATAAAAACAAAAAAAAAAAAAAAAAAAAATGGGTCGTTAATAAAGAAAGGAGACACTGGAGAGCAAAGGATCTCTAAGTTACTCTTTACACTGAAATAAATATGACAGTTTGTGCAGTCACCGTCGTACGTCGCTATTTTGGGCGCGTTTTCTCTCACAGCAACAATCGTTGCATGTCGCATTCTTATTCTAGACCGACACTTACAGTGGTGGCCAAAACAAATGCAACTCTGGTTTACTTAGGTTAAACTGATCTGTAATTCACCGAATTGTTTTTAAAAGCATATCAACAACAACTACATGTTAATGAATAACATTCCAAGAAATTAAATCAATTAAAAAAAATCCGTTGATTTTTGCTAATGTTGCCATATTTTTGTATTTTTATTTTAAGAACAAAAAAACATCTGGACAAAACAAATACAACTCTTCTAATTTGTTCTCAGATAATGGTATTTTTCCCATTTCTCTTTATGTGCAGTTAATGTTTTTTTTATTATGTATTGTTTTTATGTTTAACCTGTACTAAACAGCATAAAAGTTGAATATTTTCGATAAAGATTTAAATCAATTCAGTTTTACAATGGCACGCGATAAGTTCGGCTTTGAGCTAAGAAAGCGAATTGTAAGTGATTATTCTGATGGAATATCACAAAAGGACATTTCTGAAAAGTATAATATTCATAAAAGCTCAATTTCACGCATTATTGCAAAATTTAAGAAAAGTAAAGAAATTTCCGTAACCCACCGCGGAGGACGACCACGGTCGACAAGCCATAGATCGGACAATTTAATAATCCAGCAGGCGAAAAAACATCCGTTTACAACTTCGTTAAAGATTGCAGCAAGTATTCAATTACCAATTTCTACTCGGACTATCCGCAGACGACTCGTCCAAGCATCCCTACGTGCACGTCGCCCAGCAAAAAAACCGCTTATATCTAAACGCAACCAAAAGAAACGTTTGAAGTTTGCTAAGGAGCATTTAAATTGGTCAGAAAAGAAATGGAGGACTGTCCTATTTAGTGATGAGTCCAAATTTAATATCATCGGCAGTGATGGCATGTGTTATGTAAGACGACCAATTAATAAGCGGCTTCAAGGGCGATACTGCAAAAAGACGGTGAAACATGGAGGAGGTAACGTAATGGTGTGGGGCTGTTTTTCTGCTGCTGTTGTTGGCCCATTGCACAGAATCAATGGCAAAATGGACAGATTTATGTATAGAGATATCTTGGAGAGAGTTATGCTTCCACACGCAGAGGATAATATGCCGCTGCGATGGGGTTTTCAGCACGACAAAGATCCCAAGCACTCTTCGAAAGTAGTTTAAGCGGGGTTGGCTCAAGAAAAAGTTTCTGTAATGGATTGGCCAGCACAATCCCCAGATCTAAACCCCATTGAGAACCTTTGGGAAATCGTGGATCAAAGAATCGGTCGCGAAAATTGCACTAATTCTGATATTATGTTTCAGAAGTTGGAAGATGCTTGGAATGCTATTCCTGCCAATTTTATTGCCAATTTAATAGCTTCAATGCCTCGTCGATGTCAAGCCGTCATCGAAAATAAGGCGTTTGCCACGCAATATTAAGTTGTATAAACAAAAATGATTTTGAAGCAATTTGTTGCATATGTTTTGGCCAATGAAGTATGAGCCTTTACGTAGTTTTTCCTATTTTATTTCTTTTCAATGTAAATAATTATGCATTTCATTTTATTTTCTCATTTTTTAATAAAAAATAAAACTTATTTTAAGTATATAAATAATTTTTTTTATTTTTAATACTAGTTTGAACAACTTTTGTAAAATTATGTTGCTAGTTGCGTTTATTATGGCCACCACTGTATATCTAAATAATGAATTTAATTTTTTTGGGAATGAATATTAACTAGTGTTTCTAATTATTCGACCCCGGTTAATCGGTTAGGTCATTATTGGAAAAATGAAGAAAATTGATTAATCTGTTATTCGGGGTGATTGATCGGAAGAATTGGCGATTAATCTTTTAATGCAAAATAAATGCATTTCTTTCATCAATAAGAACACAAAGAGCTGCTTTTTGAAAGAAAAATGTCCGACGCATTATTTTGAAGCATTTTTATTAATTTTAAGCAAAAACTCATAGCTTTTATTTTATTAAGGTGTAAGCTTACTTTAAGTTTAGACAGTTTTCTGAGTGCGTGGGGCAAAAACCAGCATCTGATTTTGTTTCGCTATAACTTTTGTTTAAAGTAAAAACTCATTGGTGTTTTAATTGATTATATTTATTCGCACTTATACATTTTGTTTCAATTAATTGTGGAAAATTATGGTCGACAAATGGCCGCCGTTGATGTTTATGAAAATTTGAAATATTTTTATTATATTTTGCATAACTATGTGCATTATTTTTTGTGCCACGTTGCCAATTTAGGCTCGAATCTTGTTCTTTAATTTCTGCAAGATGTGGGACTTGTTTGCGACTTCAAATATCCCCAGGGAGAGAAGTTCGGTATTATCAAATCGGGAGATCGGGAAACGTGAGATTACACGAGCTGGGAAGGTGTTGGAACCACATATCCTCCAAATCTAGATCGTTAACTTCCAATAAGAAATATTCAGTAATAGCGTTACCGTCGGCTCCTTCGAATAAATAATGTCCAATCACTTTTTCCGACGTAACTGGGACGTTAAGAGGTTGCAATTGTACTTAACAGAACAGAGAATTTTGTTTATTGACTTGGCCGCTGATGACGATTTATTTCAGGCAAACATTATCAATATTCCAGGGCGTTCTTAAGGCGTTTTGGCACTACATTGTTATGCACTATAAATTTCGCACGTGTCTACTTCACGAATGTGAAAACCAAACTGACATACCATGCTATTTGCAAAAATGGCCGAACTTTTCAGTAGGGTGATGCTTATTGCCCCACTTTGTACCAAAAAAAAATTTAAATTAACAAATGTTATAATTAAAACAAAAATATAACTTTTTTCTAAACAAAATTTATTTTTCCAGTAAAATAACTACAGCGGTATTCATAAAAATTTAAAACAGTGTTTCAAACCAATTTTAAGCAAAATTTGCTAAAATTGTATTCATAAACGAATTTTAGCTTAAAATACCTTTTTTTAAACCTTGTTCAAATAAACGAATTTTAAAATTGGTTCGACCCTATTTAAAACCTATTTTAAGATGACATTATTGCTTTGTTTTCATTTTAAACATTTTTGCAAAAAATTGGCATTTAAACAAGAGAAGTTATTTGTTTTTGTTTAATAAATAATGGACCCTCTTTATTTGATGAAAAGAATTAGTAAGAACCATTTTTATATGGAAATTGTGATATTTTTAGTTGTATTTTGTTTATATTAGAAACTATTGCCCAAATTTCAAACAATCGTCAGACGAAAATTTACAAAAAGAGGAGCGACCCATTTTCAATTTTGGATAAAAAATTTTAGCAAAAATAATTATATTTTTGGATATTATTCATTGTGTTTTATAGTGGTGTGTTGTTGAATCAAAACAAAGAAAATAAAACCGGTTACTTGAATACTTTTTTTCTACAATAAAATCATTTTCTATGTAACACTTGTATTGGGCATTTTGTTTTGACTCTTTTTCTTTTTTTAGTTAATAAACAAGTTTTCATAAATTTTTTGTTTTAAAAAAACAATATTTTTCTGAAAACGACAAAAAAAAATACATAGAAACGAGTACCGTATGGTTAAGTAGTCATTGATTTGCATCATTACGATTAATATGACAAATAAAAAAATACAGTGTTGCCATCTTCAAGTTAAAAAATAATTAAATCGTTTATTAGTTAAAATACTGATTATGAATACGAATTTTTAATAAACCTTTTTTAGGCTTAAAATGTTTTTTAACTAAAATGCATTTGAAACTTGAATTTAGGTTTTTTTATGAATACCGCTGCTTGAGTTTAAGTTTAATTATGGGGATTACTGTCTGTATATCATGTTTCATTTATAAAATAAACGAATGAACTTTAGTGTTTTTTTTAATACATATATATTTGTTCATATGTCATTTGCAGATTTTTTCGTAGTCTGTGTTGTTTCAGGGTTTTTGTAAATGTGTGTTAATGTTTGCCGACATTTAAAATACAAAAAAAAAAGAAATGAGACATACCAATCATTTATTATAGCTATCAGCCACAGACCAGAGTATGAGTACATATTTAGACATAAAAATTGGTTTGTTGTCATTCGGGAAGTTATATGTTGGTAGTTTTTCATACTTAATAGGTCTGACAGTAATGGATAAAAATTTTGACACAAAAAGGAAATTGATAGGAAAAAGTTTTGTATATTCAGAAGTGTATAAATAACTTTCAATATAACATTTTAATATGTAAACAAGATTAACTACACACAAAACAAGTCAAATATACGACTTGTAGAACTTTTTGAAGGGCCTAAAATTGGTTTTATATACACACATTAGGCACGTTCTTCGAGTTGTCATTAAAAAACAAAGACACACATACATTTTTATGCGTACCAAAAGGAAAAGACCAAACGAAATCGCGAGAAAGCTTTTAATGGCAAATTTAATATTTTTGTATAGGAACCTTTTTAACCAATTAATGCGATCGATCGAACATTAAAATAGGGCAAAAACACTTATGCGAACTTTATTTTTTATTTTAGTACAACCTACCCTGTGACAGGTAATATATCACTTATAAAAAAGTGCCTACACTGTGCCCTGACTTGTGATGTTTAGTTGTAATTTAAGTTATTTTGGTGCTTAAGCCGAAATTCAGCACATTTAAATTGATTAAAATCTGTCCACATTTTTTTGATCAACTTCCTACAGAAAAGGCTTAAATGGTTTTAAGACACACATAACCTTGGATATCTGGTTGAAATTTGGATTGTGAATGTTATATGGGACCGAAAATCATGCACACAGAGAATAGCTTGGTTGTGCTAATCGAATTTTAGTAGTTACATGTACTATATATAACATTATTTGGTTGCAGCAATCGACATATTCAGTTGTATCTGCTATATTTATACAATGTTTATTTGGTAATTCTGACTGAATTAGCTTTTAAGTAGACCCGATAAAACTTTTTTTTTAGAAATTCCTATTGAATAAAACAAAACACTGTTTCCAGTTCTTTTATTAATAAGAGAATAGAAAATAACAAATACTAAAATTAAAAATAAATCTGTGCAATAATGATTAAATATTCTTAAGGAAAGTTCTTTTATAGAAAAAGTTCTCAAAATCAAGAAGTTTTTCTATTGGAAAAATTTTTTAAAATCTTAAAGTTGATTTGTAGCATAAAAATCATCAGAATCGGAGACTCTTTCTGTATAAAAACGTTTTCAAACTCAAAAAATGACTTATATTTTAAGGGTTTTTCTATGGGAAAAAACCCATCAGATTTCGAGTACTTTTCCCTATGGAAAATCACTTTGATTTTGAGGCCGTCGTCCTATAGAAGAATTCTTATATTCTTAGGACTTTTCCCCATAGAAAAACCCTCAAATTCTAAGGCATTTTTCCATAACCCAGAATTTTCTGAGGATTATTTCCTACAGAAAATCTCTCAGATTTTGGTGACTTTTTCTTCACTCAGAAAAAAAGTTAGTGGAAAAAATCGTAAACGGTTTTCAATCCTTTTCTTTACTATTTTTGTACTGATTTTTAGTAAAAAAAAATATTATCTTTATGCTATTTACATTTTAAAAATTACAGAATTTTTACAGTATCTTTACAAAATTTTTGTTGCTAATTTCAGAAATCATTTTACAAATTTTTGAAAACCGATTTGCTAAAATTAGCAAAAAAAAAAAATTTACTAATTAAAAAGAAAATTTTATTTCTAATTAAAACTTACACCTACAAACTAAAATTGCCTTAAAATGTTACATAGATTATAAAAAGGGATCGGAAATGAATATACCGACTCATGTCTAAAAATAGGACATCCACTTAAAATAGCACTAAAAAGTTTTTTAGTTAAAAAATCTGCCCGAAAAAAAATTAAAATTTTAACTTAAAGCAAAAAATAAAATTGACTAAAATATTTTTCAAAACAGAAATTTCCAAATTAAAAAGCAAAATGATGAATTCGTTTATGTTTTTAAAATTTGTAAGCCTTTGATAATTTTGTCTAAAATATTTTTTGAAAAAAAAAAAAAATAAAATAAAAAATTTTGATGCTCGATATAAAAAAAAATAAATTTGAAATTTTGTACTAATATTAATAATATTTAGTAACTTTTTTTTTGCTGATTTTAGCAAACAGATTTTAAATTCCACTGCAAAAAGTTTACTAAAATGTAGCACTACACGTCAGCAGATATGTGTTGCTAACATTAGTCCTCATATAAACCCACCTTCCTGGTATTTGCCTAACTGAATTTGTTCGACAATTTCCTTTAAATTTTCTCTATTATTTCAGCCCTGTTTATATATATTTTTATGTATCCTAATGTTTGAACCAAATTATACTTGGTGTAGGGTATCATATAGTCGGCATGTCCCACTTTTTTTTCTTTTTCTCTTAAATCACTTTAGTAGTGTGAATATTTATTTATTCACAATAAATTGCTTTTGCGCGAAACAAATTTTTTCACGCAAACAATTTTTTTTGTTATTTTTCTTGCACTAAATCACGCTGTAAATGAAAAAAAAAAAATTAGGAAAAATTATTTCATACAAAAAATCGAAAGAGTTTTTCTTTTGGTTTTTCAGACAAATAGTCATCCTGTTTTTATAAAAAAAAACTATAAGTTTTGGGGAAAAAACCTTCTTAAGCTAAGAAAATCATTAAAGAAAATTCCTAAACTAACACACGGAGACTGAATTATTGTGACCCAATCCTCCTAAATAAATCACCTTTAACATATTTACTCTTTCTCTTATGTAGATAGATAATTTTAGGTTTAAAAACCTCTTGGGCAAACATACTTGTATGTGGTCGCAAAGGGTTAAACAAACAAGTTCAATGTTTTAAATTTTAATTAAAAAAAGATCTTGCAAAATATTTGGAAGCAAATTATTTTAATTTCATTTTATGATAGAGATACAGCCTCGAACCTTTGGTATTTTAAAAACTGATAGATATTTGATATTTAAGTGATTATGTTAATAAATATTTGAACTTTCAAAATTTATATTAACTCTTTACAGATAAACATCTTCTACTATAAACTGTGTAATAAATTACAACAACATGAAGGGCTAAAACACAATTACAACGAACAGTTTGATATAACTGCTACATCTACAAAATCATATCAAATTTCTTAAAAAAATTAACAAATACAAAATAAACAACATAAAACAATTTTAAATTATGCCAACATCATTAGTACAAAATATTCCTGTTTCTCTTACTAATACTATTTCTACTCCCGCTTCTACTACTTCTACTACTACTACTACTACTTCTATTACTGCTACGACGACTACTGCTACTACGCAAAAACTGTCATCCATATCAATAATGTTGGATTATGACATTGACAACACTTTGAATATTATTAAAGAAAACAGTGCTCATTTATTACAAAACGATCAAAAAATGTTTACCAAAACTGAAAATAACATTTCAAATGAGGTTGATGAAGATGATCCAACAGCAGGAGGTGATGCCACAAATGCAGCAGCCACTAAAGTGATAAATTCCAATGCTAGTCTACAAATGCAACCTTTAACAGTAAAATGTGATGATATTAAAGCCATATTACCTCTAACACCTCCAGCCACACCAGTCATTCAAAACACTGCCCGTAAACGTTGGAAAATTTTAGCCAAAGTCTTGCGTAAAGATTCTGAAGAGACAGTCTCCTCATCCGGCGAAGAATGCACCAATGAACAAACAGCTTCAGTAAGACGTTTCAAGTCTTTTGATCTATTACGGCAAGATAGCTTTGAAGATCATAGTACTTTAAATTATTTGGGTAAACCAGAAAATTGGTATAAATATAAAGTGATATTAGATGGTCAACAGCAGAGGCAACAAGAATTTACCGTGAATATCCATCATATGGAAAGACATTTAACGGCATCCGATTTAATGGGTTTCAATAATACCGGCAACATATGTGTGTGGCCGTCAGAAGAAGCTTTAACCGCCTTTGTTTTATCCGATTTGGAGGCGTACAATAATAAATGGATTTTAGAGTTAGGTGGTGGTTTCACTTGTCTTTCGGGTCTTATGTTATCAAAATATGCCAAACCTTATGCTGTCCATTTAACAGATGGCAATGAGGTATCGGTGGAAAATGTCAAAAAGACTGTATGTCTTAATGAAATTGTATGTTATACCAAATGTTCGGTTTTAAAATGGGAAGATAAAGTTGCCCGAGTGCCTGCAGAAGCTGGAAAATTTGATGTTATACTCTCGGCTGATTGTCTGTTCTTTGATGAGGCCCGTTCCTCATTAGTCGATACCATTTGGTATTATCTCTCCGCTATGGGAGAAGCTTTAATAATGGCTCCTAGACGTGGTAAAACTATGTCTTTATTTATCGAAGAATCTGTAGCACATGGTTTTGCTGTACAACTAACGCAACGTTATAATGACACCATATGGAAACGTCATTTGGAATTGATGAACTCATCATTATATGATGAAGATTTACATTATCCTGTATTATTACGTTTACGTAAACCACCTTTATCACAATCTCCTATGTCAGCACGGGTACTACCTATGGATGTATGCAAAGAAGAAGAGCAGGAAGAAGAGGAAGATGGCAAAGAACCCTAGGTGCTCGTTAGAAGTTAACCAATGACCATTTATTTTATTTTTTTAATTACAATTATATTACTTTACTTCAATAATTCCATTTTTAATTCCACACTAAGATGATGTCGTCATATGATTATAACTACTTATGTATTGTATGTATACCTTATAGAGAAAATTTACATGTTAAAATTAATTTAACATACTGTGAAGTACTGTAAAATGAATATGAAATTTATATAACCGTGGAAACAAAATCAAAAGTTTAATTTGAGTAATTCTTAAATAGCGTACAAAATTTCATGGTATAGAAGAGTGAATATGATTTAAAAAGAGACGAATAATTTGATTTTAAAATTCAAACGCTCAAATTCCCTATAATTATTTCATCAAGAATTTAAGAATATTGATTCTCTAATAAACGAGGCTGCCCTTTAGCCACAGTTATTCACCCTTATTCTAGTTGTCGTTATCAATGTCGTCGTCGTTTTTGAGTCAACATCACTTTGCTTCGACGTCGACATCACTTCGACACCAAATTGGTATTCTAAAACAGTGTTGTTACGACGGGTACGTTCGTAAATGCAGAAAATTTGTGCATCACTGCGGCAGTTATGCCAATTTTTGTTGCTGATGCGTGATCATCTGTTGCAGATGCTTTGCCACTGCTCAACAACTGCACAGTTTGCTTTTTAGAACGTTTTGCAAAAGATATAATTATGTTCACCGCAATAACATTGACAACTTTTTGTTAACTTATAATAAAAATAGAATTAATACAAAGATGAAAAGGCTTTTGATTATTAAAAAACAATTAAAATGAAAAAGAAGACTAATTTTGCACTAATGCACCAGACACTTTAATGATGCCATAGTTGCAAAAGTTTGCGCCAGCACTGTCAATTGTTTGCATAAAAAAACGTTTGACGTAAATCAGTGCTGCCAAGTGATGCTTTTTTGAACGTTTTACTTTTATTATGCTGCAGTGATGCGCAACTACTGCATTTACGAACGTACCCGACGTTGACAGTTTATCGATTTAAACAAAAACACATCTCTAAAAATTGAGTCGGCAGATTTATTTTGTTTATTATTTTTGCGAAAAAATGATTTTTATGTGTAATTTAAATTCTTATACCAGTGATGAAGAAAATAAAGAAAATCTAGTATTGGAAAGAAGACTTCTCATACAGAAATCCAATATCTTTAATCTGCCGGATAACAAGTGAGTAGCAAAATCAAAGTCTGTTACTTTAAAGAATGTTAATCTTCTAATTTTTTTAAAAGGTTTGAAAGTTACTTTCGGCTGAATAAAACAGCCTTCAAAGATGTGCTGGAAACAATAGCACCTAATTTGAAAACCGGAATCAAGTCCACATTTCCAAAACAATAAAGTTGGCAGCTACATTAAGATTTTTAGCCCAAAGGTCGTACCAGCTCAGTGTTGGAAACGACTTTAACTTAGGGTTCAGCTGTTTTTGAAACTGTAGAAGATTTGCCACAGCTCCCTCCAGTGGGCTCAATATAAATTGCTTGAATCTTCCGCCACACTCGGCTTTGTTGGCTACCATTTTCTTTTTAACTTTAAATTTTATATTTTTATAATGCACTTTATATGATCATGCTTTCTTTACCTTCTGCCATCCATCTTACATTATTCTCGGTGGGCCAAGTGCATTTAATAAATTTAATATTTCTTCCCATTTTTTCCGTTTTTGTTTTTCAGTCATTACTTTTCCTCAAGTCGTTACTAAAAATTGTGTCGACAAAATCAGAGTCGTTTCAAGACAATATCGACGTCACATTTTCTTACAGAATACCAAATACTTGTCGACAGTTATCAATTATTTTCGATAACGACAACGGGTATACCAATTTCAAAAAAAAATCCCAAGACGACATTGTCTTGTGTCGATGACGACAACTAAAATAATGGTGATTATTTTAAGTTGTATACTTAAAATGTATAATTGAAGAAGAATTTACATAGGGCTCAGCAATAATTTTTTATACTCTACACCGCCATGTAAACGGGGTATAATAAGTTTGTTCTTATATTTGTAACAACAAAAATTAAACCTACAGCAACTTTTTCAGGATTAGCGATGTCCATATCCGTCTGTCCGCCCATGTATCCCTGCGGTTTATAATAAGATATTTTGATATAATTTAGTGCAATTGATTTCGGTTAGAATCGGTTAATTTTTAGACCTGGTGTTCATATAAAAGTCCCCAAAAATTACTAATGCAAAGAAATTCATACAAAGAGCAGAAAATTCTACTAAAAATGTGGTGTTGTACAAAAAGATAAAAACAGAAAAAATTAAACTGTTACATCTATAAGATTTAAGTAATATTACAGTTTAATTTTAGTCAATAATTGCAAATGACAATTTACCTCGCTGAAATTAACAAAAAATGTTGCTAAATATTAGTAGGCAAAAAACAGCAAGAAAAAACTGTTAAAAAAATTAGTTGTATTAAAGTGAATTTAGTTAAATGCAAATAATATATTCTGCTAAAATCAACGGAAAAATTAGCTAAAAAATTAGTAAACTTGTGATTTTGGAAGGGTATATTTTAATTCGCATTAAAAAAAAAACTTTAAAAATTTGAAGAATAATAATATTCAAAAATTCAGCAGGGTAAATTGCCACTTGCAATTAAATATACCATAAATTTGGTATACATAAGGGCCTTTAAATAGTGAACACTTTAGTGAAAATATTTTCAGATTTTAAAGTATTCCGAGCATTCCTTCTGATTGAGATATTCATTGTAAGGTCAAACAGCTTATAACATAGTTTAAAAAGTTCATTTAAGTGGTCTTAATAGTCCTTTTAATTCCCAAAACTGGCCCTAACAGATTTTTTGTTTGCAAACAAGTATACACTAACAGAAAAAAGACTAATTTTTTTTTCTAAAGTGCCTAACAATAAGTTTAAAAGGGCCGTGCGGAAAAAAAATCAGCAGAGTCGATTTGCTTAGCATTAGTTAGATAAAAACAAACTTAATGTTTAGCAAAAAGATTTTGCGAATTTTAACAGTTTTTTCCGTAGGTCCCCTTTGAACTATTTTTTTTAGTAACTTTAGCAAAACTGTTTACAGACTTTTTTCTTTTAGTGTGCTAGTTCACACGCTATAACTAACGTAACCTCGTGTTTCAAAAACTTCTACTTTTCAGAGAGAAAAAATACGTTTATAACAGGGATGGAAAACATGGTACAATTGTACTTTTTTTGGTACAATCTTACCTTGGTTGATACCGTGGTACTACCGCGGCTCATTTAGTACAATTTGAAATTTTTTAAAATTTTCAACTTATAAATTGAAAAACAACATAACATAAAGTCGACTTTTTTCAAAAGCAACCTTAAATTAAAAACCTGTTTATTTATTCAGCTACTATAGTACAAAAATAAAGTCAGTTTTAAGTTGAACCGGCTCTAAATTGGTGTCACATTAAATGTATCAAATGTTTGCATACACATTGTACTAAAATATTCGGAAGTGGCAACATTGAACAGCTGATTTTAAATTACTTCTCAAAACAAAAAAAGAAAAAAGTGTATTATAAATGACATTAAATTTTTTAATAGCAAATGCTGAAAAGGTTAAATTGCCTTCTAAGGGAGGCAGACACACAGAAAAAAAATGTGTGTCATTTATAAAAATTAGAGTAAAATTTTACAAAGTTTTGTGGTTATTATACGACTACATAAAATTAACGATAAATTTTGTTTCACCCCGTCAATTTAAATTTTTTAAGTCTTTTTAGTGTCTAAGCAAATCTGACTCAATACGATAAAATTGTTAAAAAAGCGGAAAAAATTTTGGTACCGTGAGGATCGAAAAAGTACAATTTATTTGCCTGGTTGGTACAATAACAGAAAACATATTTTCCATCCCTGGTTTATAATAAACTTGTGATTTTTTTTTTTTGAAATTTAAAATTCATTACTTTTTATATTAAAAAAAAATAAATAATTAAAAAATGTTACAGGTTTAATATAAAATGCTTTTTTGTATTTCCTAAAAAGTAGTAGTTTTTGGGATACTAGTTAGTAAACCCTTAAACTGTAATAATACATATTTCAATAGAATTTCCCCTGTTTATAGAATTGGTTCAGCCTGGGGCATTATTCATATATAAAAGATCCCTCAAACATTAGTTTTTACGCTTTTTTGCAATGCTAATGCAATTATAAAGATATTTTAATGAACTATTTTGGTGGGATTCGGTCCATCTTTGGACCTAGCTCCCATATGGACTATTCCGGATTTTTCTCTTTACACACCTAACATTAAGAAAAATCGAAATTCCTTACTTATGTTTTTTTAATTCTTTACTGATTTATAGACAAATTTTGACACATTTCAACCCATTAAAATTTCGGACACCGAGAAAACAGATTCATGCTAACAACTGAATTTGTAGCCAATTGAATGGATTGATTGTGGTAACCAAACTTTTTGGTCGTGCAAAGAGAAATCCAATTGAGACATGAGTAATTTGACTGTACTAACATAACATAAAATAAACAAATTGGTAGCTACAATCGAAAAATTCTGTTGCTTCAACTGAACCTTTCAGTTGGCAACAAATTCGGTTATCAGCACGAATCTATTTTTTGGGTTATAGAATGACTTCAATAAAGTTATTTAAGCAAAAACTTCTTAGGATTTAAAGACCGCTTTTTGGTGACCTTGGGGTTTAACATTTCAAATTACATTTTTACAAAGATCTGTAATATTTAACAAGCTGTAACTTTTTTTATTCATAGCAAAGTATAAAGGAAAGTACTCACTGTAAAAAAAACACAATTTTTTTTAACAAGAAAGCAACGTTAATGGTTTCCGCCCCGATTGCCTTGAAATCCGAATATGTTATAAGGAGAAGAAAATAAGAGACATACAATTTTTTTAGCGGCGGTTTCGCTTAAACGTAAGATTGAGCTCAAAAACTATTACATGAAGGCAACACATAAATTCTTATTTATTTGTGCACAGCGTTAAATTCATCGAGAAAGTAATCATTTGTAAAACTATATTTCCTATATCGGGAACCCAGGTTAGTAATTTATTTGTAATATAACTAGAAAAGCTTGGGAAATGTCGTCTAAAAGTCAAAAGATAACGAATATCAAAAGAAAAGCTTGGACACACCCTAGATTAAAATAATTAGGAATCATTAGATATGTAAATTTGAACACAACCCAACAACAATTTTCTACACAAATGTTCTATTCGAAAAAACATAAATAATTCGAACATGCATGAGACGGAAAAAAACTTTGATTTGATGACCAAACAAAAACAAAAAACCCCAAAAAAAGAAAACTGAGATAATTTTTGAAACTACTTTTAACCCCTAAATTTGGGGTTGGGCCGCTACAAAAATACGTTTCTTTTATAGTTTTTTTTTTTAAATTTAATTACAATCGGAGAAACCCATCAACTTTCTTGTAAGCAAGTTTCTCTTATAAGGCTGAGTTTTTGGGATAACAATTAATCTTGGGTTAAGTTAAACCAAAAACGAAATTTGTTAGCCATTTCCAAGTTTATTAACATCAATTTGTCAGAACGGCTTTTCTTTTTATGTATAGAATTTTGGTGTCCATTGAAATAAAACAAAATAAACCAAATAGCAAAAGCAGTTTTCCAGTTAAAAACTGCAATAAACTAAGTTTAAAGATAATCTACATCCTAAAAACTCGGCCTTAATGTTTATTAAATCTAAAACGAAATTCATTTTTTCTTAAAGTATTTATAAAAACTTATACTTCACAGTATGTAAAGAAATTAATTTCCAGTTTAGTTCATTTTAATTAAGATATGTTACATATATATAGTATGTTTATTCTTTTTAAATTAATTTTAATTAGAACAAAAGAAAAAAAAACTTATTAAATTATAAATAATTAAGGTAATAAAAGACTAAAAGAAAAATTTATGCATGCCCTGACATGCATATAAAAACAAACAACTTAAATTGGAACCAATATCTTAGAAAATAAATCAATTAATTAAAAGAAAACCTAAAATAATTAGATACATATGTACGTTGTACTATGTACTAGTATTATGTACAACAAAAACTAGAAATACATATTATAACAAAAAAAATTGTGTATGTAGTTAAAGATTATTAACAAATTCTCACCCAATACCCAAACCAAAACATTTTATAAAACAACAACAACAACACACATGCAGAGAACAAAAAATAGATATACAATGTACAGTGGTTACAAACGAAGAAAAAAAAGTAATTATAGAAGTATTTTTAAATGAATGAAAATTTTATTGAAATTTTGAAACTTAATGCCCAACTATATTAAGCGAAGCTGAATACAAATAGATTGAAGTGCCCATATTTAGCTTAAGTCAACTTTTAAAAAGTTTCATCTCTATTAATTCAGTTAATTTACAATCGAAATTCATCGTACTTAACTTAGGCAAATTAAAAATATGTAAAAAAAAAAATTTTGTATGCATGTAGAAATAAATATAACAATTAAAATTCAAGAAATTTAATTAAAAAAATATGCAATCGTGCGAATCTCAACTAATTCATTTTAGTCAAATATGGGTGTCGTATAATTTGGGGAAAACTTAAGTCAAATTTTATTGACTTTTGATTTAAAGCTTATATTACTTAAGCCTATTGTAGTTGGGTCTTTAAAAGTAATACAAAATTCATGGTTTATTTTATAAATTTGAAATTTATTGAGAGGCTGTAATAAATATGGATCTTCTAAAAAATTAAAAAAAATATATATAACAACCTGGTTTAAAAAAAACACAACAAAATCAAAAAATAAAAAAAATATCAACATGTATTTTCTTTAGATTACAAAAATTATAAAATCAGCCGAATCGGCCCACATTTGTTTAAATTATACCAGCATAAAGCTTTTATAGATCCGAGATGGTGAAATCTAATACCCTGTACTACAGCCTGTGTTTAAACAGGGTGACTAAAAACATAATTTTCTAATAGCTTGTGTCTTTCTCTTCAATTTTTGTTAAATATTTATTACCATTTTTTTTGGCTTGAATCCACAGTGCAACGTCATCACCCTTAAAATCATTGTTTTCTATGACGAAAAAAACACACACATACTGTCATACAATCACAGGACTATTAAGGTGGTACTTAATTTTTTATTTTAGAAAATTTTTAAAAATCAATTAAAAGTTTTTTGGGCTACATATAATTTTTTTAAAATCAAAGCATTTTTTTTTTTCATAGAAAAAAGTTCTTAAAATCTAAGAATTGCTTGCTTGTCTACAAAGCTTTGAAGAGTTAATTAGTTTTTAAATGAAATCGCCATAAATTGAATTAAATTTTTCTCTAGAGTGAACGAATTCTTTTTTGATCAAATCAAGTAAATGCATTCAATTAAACTCGTTCATATACAATATTGATTTAAGAATCACTGGGAACCAGACCTTTAAAAATATAATTCCTTAAATCAATTTTTAAATCTGATTTAAATTTTGACGAATAAATTCGTGAATTTGTTTTTCTGATTGAATTATTTACTACCGTGATTCAATCTTTATCTTATTAGAAAAATAAGGTTGATTTAAATAATTCTTTTTATAAATCAAACGAAATAATTCAATTTTAAATTAAAGAATCAAATCGCGATTAATTTAATTTTAAACCTGAAGAATTTCATGGAATTTTTATAAAAAGCCACAGGGTGACTATTTTTTGTTTTATTAATTTATTTAATAATATAAATTAACACACTCCGATGATACAAATTTCTTTCCATCCTGCGGCCGGACCTGTCCTATTTTTATTACCACAGTATTTTGATTTTGTCCGTTTTTCCCTACTTCGTTCGCTTAGTTTTCGAAATACCGGCCATTTTATGAAATGGCGAATATCTAGAAACTAAGCGACATTTGCAAGTCAATTTTAATATTTTTTTAATTTGTTTTAATGCGCAATTCAAATCTTATCTTTTTTTTAATTCGCGAATTGAAAAAAATGAATTATGTTTGAAATGATCAATTCAATCATTAGGAATTCAAATGAAATCAATTAATTATATTTTTAAATCTTAAAAAATTGATTTATAAAATAATTGAATCAAATAAGCGAGCATTTACAAAAATAATTTTTTTTCGCGAACTCAATAAAGATTTATCTTTTTCAGTGCTTGCTGGAAACGCATTAATTTTTTAAAAATCGAACAAAAAAAAAAGAATTGTTTCAATTTCTCAACCGTTCAGTGATTTAAAAAATAATATATTTTTTAAAACTGTGAGTGATGGAAAACCAATTTGATATCAGTGCATCAAAGCCTATATATAATGCATCTATCAAAATATAACCCACAGAAGGCTTGTTGAGGTGTGTAATTTACAATCACTTTAAATCACTTATGTGGTATTAAATAAAGTGAAGTATGATTCTATTAAATAATTTGTTTTATGATTTAATTCGTGAATTATAAATAAACAATTTTTGGTTAAAATTGAATCAGTTTGATTTAATTTATTGGTAAAGAATCAAAAAAAAAACTGAAATTAATTCTTTAAATTACCTATTGATTGAAAAATAATTTAATCAAAAAACTGAATTTTTCTAGCTAATTCATTAAAAATTTAATAATTTTTAAAAATTAAATTAAAGAATTTTATTCTTAAACGTCTGAATAAAACAAGTTTATTAATTTAAACGAAATGTAAATACAAATCAAAGCGCTATAAACATTAAGGATTTAAGCCCTCAAAATGTTAATTCTCTTTAAAGTTCTATTCACAATGACAGATTACTCCACACTGCAGATTGGATTATGTTTCTTTATTATCGTTCATGCTGAATAAACATTAATTGTTCGATTGTCGTGATAATTGAAAAATTGGTGCCAACTTAATTAACATACTTATACACACACACACACGCATATAACAATCACATACATATATAGTTGTATTTATTATATATACATATAAAAAGGGAATGTGAATAAGTGCTTACATACCAATTTTTTAACATGTTATTTTTCTATTCCACACTTCTGTTCCTTCATCCTTATTATGTAGTAAACTTTTTACAAAAACGCTTTGATAAAAATTGTTATGTATGCCCTTATTCACGTCCACTCTTCATATGTTTAAAAAATATATACTACTAAAAAGCTACTCGTGTATTATTTTAAGAATTTATTGATTATCTATTTTTTAGGTACCACTACGTCAAAGTATTATATTTTTTATTTATTTATTTAGTATGTATAATTGTAGGTATTTTAGACATATGTTGTCACAAGTACAAATCCCAATTATGTCAGTAAATACACAATACTTAAAAAAAGTTTACTTGCCACAGAAATAGTCACACACACACACAATGTCATATACAACATACAATTCTAAACACACCTATAAATATTGTATCATATAAATGTATTATACAGTTAACACAATTAAAAAGTACACCATACTTTCAGGCGTTTAAGAAATTACAAAATTGTTCTAATATCTTATTTGTGGACTTTTAACAAAAGCACTTATTTTTTAGGAAAGCAAAAACAAGACAAATTCACCGTTGTATAGAACTTTTTGTATAAAAACGTTACACATATTTTGCTGAGTTTAGATGCGGCAATTTTTTATTAACGAAAATAGGTATGGTACAAAACTTGGACCCAAACAAGATTTTGATACAATTGTTTCCCCTACCACGCCCTCTGCCGGAGTTATTTACAAACAAATTCAATTGTAACTGGATTTTTTAAAATTAAATTTTTAATTTATACTCTTATCCCCGTAATTTCAAGCAATGGATTATTACCAGCGATTAGATATCTATTGGATTTTGTTCATCAACACGGTAGGTATATAAGCACTGGTGGTCTTATCTAAGATTTTTAAAAAAAAAAAAATTAATTCGTAATTTTAGGGACTTTTTAAAATTTTTTTTATTATATTCTGTGTGTTTTCACGCTTTTTAAGAAAATTCAGACAGAAATTTTTAAATGAATTGTTTTAAAGAAATCTTAGAAATGAGAAAGTTACACAAAAATAAGCGTACCTAGTAGCAAACGGCCGAACTACACTCAGAAAAAAAGTTAGTAGTAAAATTTGTAAATCTCACTTTACTATTGTTGTACTGATTTTTAGTAAAAAAAAACTTATTATGTAGTAAATTTTTTTGCTCTTTAAATTTTACAAATTACAGAATTTTTACAAAATATTTACAAATTTTTCTTGCTAACTTCAGAAATTATTTTACAAATTTTTGAAAACCGATTTGCTAAAATTAGCAAAAAAAAATTTACTTATTTTTAAAAATTAGATATTATTTCTAATAATATAAACATACATACAAACTTAAAGGGATTGGAAATGAATATACTTTTTACAACCGATTCATGTACAAAAATAGGACATTCTTAAGTGAATAGCACCAGAGAACTGCAAAATCAACTTTTTCTTGATTTAATCATACACAAAAATTCTTCTTCACATTTAATAATTCAACAAAATTCACTGTAGAATAAAATCAGCATCATGTTACTGAACGCGTAATTGGGATCAGTGTGAATCATATGTCGATTATGTTTACTGCAAATGTAATCACTCAACAAAAAGTCAGCGTTGAATTAATCAGAAAAAACAACAAACAACGCATACGAGTGTGTTCATAATTACAACAAAATAGAAACACACTTCATACATGTACATTAGGGTGGGACTTAAACCCGCTTTTTTAGAATTTTTTGTGAAATAAAAATAAAAAAGGTCGATATCTCAGACTTGCCTAATCCGGAAAAATTTAAATATTGTCTAAATTTTTTTTCATCTATTTTGATTGGAAAATTAGGCAATATTTAACTTTAACCGGATTGGGAGAGCCTGAGATATCGACCTAAATTAAAAAAAAAAAAAAATCACAAAGAACAATATTTTTGGTATTCCTAATAAAAATTATAAAAAACGTATTTTATACCCACCCTAATATACATATAACATATATGAAATGTTTTTCTACAAAACCAACCCTTTTTATAGATAAGAAACTATTTTGTTTTAATTATGATTACACTCATACACGTTGTTTGATGTTTTTTCTGATTTATTCTACATCAAAATAATTATTGTTGGCTCGAATGAACAGGATAAAATCAATGGTATAAAAACGACCGTTGATTATAAATCAGTGACAACAATTTGCACGTCGTTTGATTGATTTAAAATCATCAACGAATATGTGTGTTGGAGTATATTCAACGTTTGAACGCAAACACATATTTATTCTTGTGTTGGTTGCGTATGAACGTTTTGCAATCAGATTTTGCAGTTCTCTGAATAACACTAAAAACTTTTTTTTTCCTAAAAATCAGCCCTTAAAAAAATATTTTTCAAAACAAAAATTAAAACAAAATGATAAATTTGTTGTTTTTATAATTTTTAAAGCCTTTAAATTTTTTTCAATGTTATGTAATATATTTTTTGATGCCATACCTATGGCATCTCCATGTTAAATTTTACAGCTGCTCTCACTGAAAATTTTTGCTAATTTGAGCTGACGCTACCAAATTTTAGTAAACTTTTTGTAAAGTGGAATTTAAAATCTGTTTGCTAAAATCAGCAAGAAAAATTTACTAAATATTATTAATACATATAAGTACAAAATTTCAAATTTATTTTTTTTTTATCGAGCATCAAAATTTTATTTATTTTTTTCAAAAAATATTTTAGACATAATTAAAAAAAAAATCAAAGGCTTAAAAATTGTAAAAGCATAAACGAATTTATCATTTTGTTTTAATTTAATAATTCCTTTTTTTTAATTTTTTAGCAAATCGGTTTTCAAATATTTGTAAAATGATTTTTGAAATTAGCAAACAAAATTTGTAAATATTCTGTAATTTGTAAAATGTAAATAGCAAAAAGATTTGCTAGATAAAAATTTTTTTACTTAAAATCAGTACAAAAATAGTAAAGTGGGATTGAAAACCGTTTACCAATTTTTTATAAACTTTTATTTTCTGATTGTACTTATATGGAACTCGTACTATTTGTCTGGTTCAAAGAATTTAGTACCTAACTGGTTCTATACTAGTATTTTTTGCTACTGGGTATTTAAAAGTTTTAACAATTTTCCTAAATCGACTTAAATGCTTTTGCCAAAAGTCTACAGATATTATGTGGCTTGTACTCGTATATTAAAATCTTTGGGATTTGTTGGTGAAATTTATAACTCAAAATTACCTATTTGGTAGATAATTAAAGAAATAGATAAAAATTAATATTGATGATTAGTTTCTTTTAGGGAAAAAATTCTATAATTTGTTTTTAAACTATATCCAATTTAAACTGTAATTAAATATCAATTGTACGTTCAGTTATGTTTAGTAACTGTTGGTAAAATTATATTTACGTGCTTATAAGTATATAGAGAAGTATGTACGAAATAATATTTAAGTGTTTCTTTGGTGAACAATATGTCACTTGTCACGACTCTTTTATTACATACGCGTACACGTAGGTATGTATGTTACATGTGTTTTATATGTAGACCATATTGAAAATTTCTGTTGTCATATAAAATTGAAAATCATTAGAAAACAACAAATGTAAAAAAGATTTTTTTTGTTTTTTGGAACATTTAAGGACACTGCAATACTGTATTTTAAAGTTCATAAGTCACAACGTACACGAGAAACAAAACTGATACAGATAGAACAAAAAAGAAAAAAAAAACGATTCTAAAAATCTCAAATCAATAGTTTTTTGCTCTATTGCTACAATGTATATAAGGCTTTCCACACCAACTGTCGCGCTACAAGAAAAAAAGTGTGTGGGTTTAATGACAAATTACCATAATCATAGGGATATAATTTTTCTACAGAAACTCTTTTAATTGTAGAATTATGTAATCATATGCTTATGCTCGTTAACATAGAAAAATAAGGCTTTAAAATATAATAAGGTTTGGCTAACCCTTGGGGTTTGCTTGAGGGTTAAATTGACAGTTTTTTTCTTTTCATTCGGCGAGATGAATTTCCACTGGAACTTATCCATTGAAACTTTTCATTAAGTTAATGAAATATATAATTTTATTTATAAAACGCTTAATTAAAAAGTTTCACTAAAATTGTTTTTAATGAATTTCAAAATATTTTTTGTTCACTTTGTACATTATTCTATTGAAAAATATAATTATTTTTGGTATAATTAAAATTCTCTTTATCATGTAGCACTCTTAACTTAATTTTTACTAAAATTTAAAAAAAAATCGGCTTAACAACTTTTTGTTTTAATTTTTTTTTATCTTAATTGAGTTAAAACAAAACAAAAATCATTTAAAAAGCATAAATTCTGCTTTAAACTTTGTTAAAAGTTAATCCCCATTCCAAAAACTGGGACTGATTGTGTTAAAGATAAAATCCCAGCAAACAAATTTAAATTTAATTTAACTTTTTTTACGATGCAAATATTTACCTTAAAAAAATCAAATTAAATTTGTAAATTTTAAACGTTTAATCATCGCTGTGACATCTCTACGACTATCTTAAATAAAAATCTTTTATTAGTTAATTTATATCTTGAAAATAATTTTTAAAAAAAAAAAAAATTTGTTTTTTTTTATGTAAATTGTTTTTTCAACATCTGATTGAATTTATGATATTTATATTTTAATAAGTTGTGATAACAAATAATACCCAATAAACATTTTTGCTGGAATTAAAGCTAAAATCAAGTATTATTCAAGTCATATTTTTCAATTTCAAGCTTTGTTTTATACTTTTATTACACTTTAATTCAATAGCATATTCCAGTAAAACGGGCACTGGTATTCAGGTCGAACATAACAGTAAGAATATACTTTAATTCAAGCCCTAAATTATTAATTCAAGTTCAATTAACATAATAACACTTGAAATCAACTTTAAGCTTAAACAAAGCCATTAAAACACGGTAGTGATTGGTTTTGGTACTCTGTATAATTTTATGTAATTTTTGTATGTTTGATCTTGATTTTTGATGTTTTTTCCACTAAACCTTTTTTTATTTAGAAGCGTAAAAATTTTGTAGAATCTTTCTGAAATAAGAAAAAAAAAGATAATGTAAGGACAGAGTTTAGCTCCAAATAAATGTGGCTTACCTTTTCGTTTAAATTCAGAGAACAAATTCAGATTTTATAAAAATCTTCACAGGAAAATTGTACACAGAATAAAATTACAAAATTCTGAACATCTTTCATAGAATATTTTTGTAAATAAAAAAAATATATTTTTTAAAAAGGCACTTAAACTTAAATTTTTATTTTCAAAGAATTTTTATATGAAAAATAACATTTCTAATAAAAAATTGTTTGAATTTCAACAAATATTTTCAATTACTTAAAAGTTTTGTGATAATTTTTTCTGTGTAAATTAAAACTAATGTTTAAATTTTATTTTAAAATATTGACAATAAACAAAAAACGTTAAAAAAAACATTTTTATTTGTATGAACTTCATTTTGACTGTCAAAAAACACTTAAAATAAAGCACAATACAAGCAATATTTAAAGCATTCAAATTTTTAATTTTTCCATGTTTATTGGGTATCTAGGTCAAATTATCAAAATGCACAGTGGGACCTAAGAAGTTTTAATTTATATAGATAATCTTAAAAGTAGATTTTTTTTTTCATACATTTCATAGTACCTGTCAGAGAACTGCAAATTTCACACGATTTTGTCATTTTATAAACACTTCCTATGACAAAATATAACCTTTTTATAAATTTAATTATATAAGACAAAAAAATAATATATTCACTTTAAACATTTCTTTTCATCAAGTTTTATTCATCATAATTATGTAAAGAATTAGAATCATCATGATTGTTGATAAAAAAAACTCATTGAAATTTAATATATTATAAAAATCAATTGCTACAATTTTCTTTGCTGGGTTATGTGTATGTTTTTAATTCAATAACCTTTTGTGTGTATGTATTTGCTTGTGTCCTTCAATGTTTAGATTGTATGAAAGATAAATTGGCACTTGTCATTTAACAAAATTGTTTAAAAGTCCTTTTGTTGTTTTTTTTTGTCTAAGTTCTCTTAGAAACTAAATGTTACTTAAACTAAAAATGAAAATTCTAGAACAAATTTTTGTTATAAAATCTAGAACAAATTTAATTTTTTAATTTAAATATTTATTATTATTATTATTATTATTATTAAATCTATTTAAAGTCCTTTATATACAAAGTTTTTGTTTCCTTTTCGTTTAATTGTAGATTTTATAAATCTATACGATAAACAAAAAGTTCAAGAACAATTACTTTAGAAGTCCAGATACCCTGTGGGAAAAAAAGGGGTCGATTGAAGTTTGAGCGCAATTGTCTTGAGACCGGTTTGAAAAGACCTATACGGTGAAGATAGGGGCGATTTAAAAGTACCAATCCTCGTGACCGATGAAAGGAAGATCGGTTTGATAAAACCTATCAACATATCAGTGAAGTGTTAAAAACATGCTTAAGAAAATGGCTTTTGATGAATTTAAATATCAAAATTTAAAACACTATTTCAACTTTCAGTTGAGTTTTTATTTTAAAAATTTTAAGAGAAAAATTTAAAAAAAAATTCAAGAGCTTTTAAGCATTTTTTCAGTTTTATTTTTGTAGCTAACAGGCTCTAAATTTTTGGACATTTTGTGTTCTAAATTTCTTTGCTTTTAATTTTTTTATTTTTTTGTGATAATTGGAATTTCATTTAACTTAAATTTAAATTTATTTTTTAATTTAAATTTATCAATTCATCCACTCCTATTACAAAGCCATGTTAAAGTGACCGACCCCTTGCATATAAAAGAACCTGTACCAATGAACCAGTCTCGTGACGTATCCTGTGACAGGTCCGTTTCCCACAGGGAAAATACTGCTTAGATTTAGTATATAAAAACAAATTTAATAAACTAAAAAAAAAACAAGTCACTATACAAGTTAAAATGTTAATGCATACAAAAAGTTAATTCAAAATAAAAATTATATACCTTTATTAGAAAATAAAAAAAAATAAATCAATTTGAAATTGTTTAATTAAAAAATTTGGAATTGTGAATAAATGGTAAGTTTTTTTTTTTCAAGTATTAAAACATAATTTCTACCGGCCGTAGACTCCATACATCTCTGATAGATGTGAAAACCATCTAAGATCAATTTAAGATTTATCAACAATTAAACTTTAATCTTAGTAATTTCAAAACAATTTATTTTAAATTCATTAAGCAAATAAAATACAGAAAAACAAAAAAAATTAAATAACAATTTTTGGCGGCGTTGTGAACAAAAAGTCCCATTTTTTTAATCAAAATTTCTTCACGTATTGCGTCATAAAATAAATTGTCATAAAAAAAAGATTATGTTAACAGTGTGCAAAATTTTAACAAAATCGGTTCATAATTTTTTGGAGAAATCATGACTAGTTTCGAGAAACACGCGATTAAAGTTTTAAAGTACAAAAACATTTTTTTGTTTAAATTCCATGGAATCATTCATTCCGGCACCATAAAATAAATAACCTCTTACAGCGGAAATATACAGGGCATTAATTTGATCTTGTTTGTGACTAATACAAATTTTCAAACACACCTAACCTCTTAAAATAATATAAAAAAGAAAATTGGGACCATTGTGCGTGTAAAATCATTCAAAATAAACTAATTTGCATTAATAATTTATTTTGGGGAATATATAAATTTCTGTTGAATAAAATACTAATTAGATTTTATTTTTTTTTCTCTGTAAACAAAATTGTGGAAATTATTGTGAAAATTTCTTACGCTTATTATTCTGTTTTATATTATTGGGAGTGAACGAACGATGACAACGACGACTTTGCTTTATACAAACTTATTACTTATTTATGTTAATAAAACATTTGAAATTTGGTGTAAAATTGTTTTAGCACTGCACGGTACGGTGGAAGAACTTCTAGAGTTTAAAAAAAAAATTACCATGAATTTAAAACATATGTATATACACAGTTTAAAAACATAATTTCTAAAATTCTCATGCCCAAGACCGTCGGAAAGCAGGTATCAGATATTGGCTAAATAATAATTTTTTATTAAAGCAATCGACAGAAAATATAATTTACTACTTTTTCCTCCTTTAAATAAATTTTGTTCAACGAACGATTTTCAAGCGAGAAATATGTAAAATCAAAATTTCGTGAATTAAAAAAAAAAATACTTTTTAAACGGAAAATATTTAAAAATCGCAAAAAAATATATATTTAAACTCTGGCATACATTATTGCTAATAGCAATGGAAATTAAGAGTCCCTAGTTGCAAAATAAATTAATATTTTTGCTCCAGGTCTCTGTGAGGACATGTTTTACGAACATCCCTTTAACTCAAACAATAGTAACAGATTTTTTTTAATACATTCCTTAGACTTTGTAGTAAGCCGAATAAATCTCAAAAAAATTTAATAATGCAGTTTTGAAAAAGCGAAAATCGCTGTAACTTCTAAAATAATAACAACACTAGAGCAACAAAAAAAAAAAAAAACCATAAGACTAGATCAACAAAAAAACCATAAAACTTTTTTAATTTTATCCCTAAAATATTCACATACATAGATTTTATATTTTTTAACCATAAATTTTGATCCCACGTAACGACTGTCCTCATTTTCAGTACCAAACTTCTTAGGAAAATCATAAATATTGCCAAAATCGTATTTTTTAAATAGAATACTGAAAGGCTCATATTGTACCCTAAATTTATGGTAACTTATTTTTTAAACCAAAAAATGCTTCCACCAACCCGTGCTGTTGTTTATTTTACAACAAAGATACTAACAACCAAATAAGCTTTAATTATGTTAGTATGTATGTATATTTTACTTACAGCATGTTTGTTCATACAGGTTGCTAAAGGTTTGTATCCAACAGCAGATGTGTAATGTTTGTGCCAGACATGTATAATTTTAAAATTACACCATTTTAAACTGAAAATGCAAAATAAAAATGTGTTAGAAGAATAAAATTAATTTAAGATAAATAAAATTTGTTTAACTCTATTGCTTAAAATAAAAACAAAATCTAACGCAGGTGTTTATCTCGTTAAGAGTAGTAAGTATTCTTGTTAATGAAAATAACTAAAATGTTTATTCAAAACATATAATAAAAAATTAGTTAAAAATATGTTAAAATTGTGGAAATTATTGTGAAAATTTCTTACGCTTATTATTCTGTTTTATATTCACCCTTATTCTACTTGTCGTCATCGACACAAGACAATGTTGTCTTGGGATTTTTTTTTTTTTGAAATTGGTATTCCCGTTGTCGTTATCGAAAACAATTGATAACTGTCGACAAGTATTCTGTAAGAAAATCTGACGTCGATATTGCCTTGAAACGACTCTGATTTTGTCGACACAATTTTTAGTAACGACTTGAGGAAAAGTAATGACTGAAAAAAAAAAACGGAAAAAATGGGAAGAAATGTCAAATTTATTAAATGCACTTGGCCCACCGAGAATAATGTGAGATGGATGGCAGAAGGTAAAGAAAGCATGATCATATAAAGTGCATTACAAAAATATAACAACATTTATTTATAGGTTTGGCGAGACTTAAAATTTAAAGTCAAAAAGAAAATGGTAGCCAACAAAGCCGATTGTAATGCTACAGGTGGCGGAAGATTCAAGTAATTTATATTGAGCCCGCTGGACGAAGCTGTGGCAAATCTTCTACAGTTTCAAAAACAGCTGAACCCTAAGTTAAAGTCGTTTCCAACACTGAGCTGGTACGACCCCTGGGCTAAAAATCTTAATGTAGCTGCCAACTTTATTGTTTTGGAAATAAATGTGGACTTTATTGCGGTTTTCAAATTAGGTGCTATTGTTTCCAGCACATCTTTGAAGTCTGTTTTATTCAGACGAAAGTAACTTTCAAACCTTTTAAAAAAATTAGAAGATTAACATTCTTTAAAGTAACGGACTTTGATTTTGCTACTCACTTGTTATCCGGCAGATTAAAGATATTGGATTTCTGTATGAGAAGTCTTCTTTCCAATACTAGATTTTCTTTATTTTCTTCATCACTGGTATCAGAATTTAAATTACACATAAAAAACATTTTTTCGCAAAAGTAATAAACAAAATAAATCTGCCGACTCAATTTTTAGAGATGTCTTTTTGTTTAAATCGATAAACTGTCAACGTCGTTACAACACTATTTTAGAATACCAATTTGGTGTCGAAGTGATGTCGACGTCGAAGCAATTGATAACGACAACAAGAATAAGGGTGATTATTGGGAGTGAACGAACGATGACAAGGACGACTTTGCTTTATACAAACTTATTACTTATTTATGTTAATAAAAGATTTGAAATTTGGTGTAAAATTGTTTAAGCACTGCACGGTACGGTTGAAAAAATTACCATGAATTTAATACGCATTGTGCTTTCGTATGATCTTTACAGTGTTTAAAATCATAAATCAGATATTAAGTAGTTTTTGGTTAAATATTAATTTTTTATTAAAGCTATTACTTTATATCGAATATAATTTACTACTTTTTCTGCCTTTAAAATGTTTTTGTTTAAGAAAATGCTTAACAACGTGGAGCCTTGAAATTCAAAACATATGATTTATAAGTAAAGTAATTTTTAAACTACTGCTGCCATCTATACGTAAGACCGGCTAATTTTGGGACCGCCCTCGTATATGGACATACATGATCATACATTGGCCTGTTTATGCATTGATCAATATACATATTGATTACACATAATCTTATATATTTCCATATATCTTCATATATGCTAATATATGACCATATAGGGTGATCAAATTTCGGATTCGAAGATATATTCAAATATATAAAGCCATGTATTGCCATGTACGATCATATACCGGCCAATATATGATCATGCATGTTCATATATAATTTGATTTCCACATGGGACACTAACTTTAGATTCATAAAAGACACTTCAATAAACTAATTACTAAACACTTGCAAATTGGGCGTTGTGGTTAGCGCGTTAGTCTGTTACATAGACCCAGCAAAAACAAGTAGCAACAGAAGAGAAGCAGTGATTTTGATTCCGGTGTTGTGAAAATTCGGATCGGAACCAATGATTTTTACATAGGGGTGTCATTGGGTGGAAGTTTTCCTTTATGATAATTTTTCATTGCATCTAAAGCTCTTCTTATGGTTTAGTAAAAAGTGTGATCTTTTGATGTTCCCAAATAAATTTTGAATTTGTGATTTAGATTTTAACAGGACATCATTTTCACAATCTCCCGTTTAAGTTTGACTGTTGGTTAAATTATAGCGGGACATTCAGTAATCAGGCATTATTTATTAAATTACTTTATTTTAAATTCTTGCAATTTTTACTACAAGAAATTTTTTTACTTTTTGTAGCAACAATAACTACGATTTTAAGAATTTAAAATCTGGTAAGTTGTAAGTTAAATATTGAAAAAATCACTTAAACTTAAACCACAGTTATAAATGTCAAATTAATATAGAAATATCAATGATTAATATTTAATTTTGGTTGTATTTAAAATAAATTACCCGTCATAGATTTAAAAAGTGTAAAAGTTCATTAAAAATCACATTTTTGGAATTTGTGAAAAAAAACAAGAGAAAAATCAGAACTAAACGATAGAGTTAATGAAAAATTAATTCCTTAAGAATTACTTCCATTTATTTTTTGCTGGGGAAGGTTGTGGGTTCGATTCCCAGCGACAGCAACATACATTTAGAAAAATAATGTGTATGAGTTTTCTATCTATTCATAATACACATCCTATAGCAGGTTCTTAGATTTATCCTCTCGCTCAATTACAGTGTTGCCATATTTAAAGCCCTTGATATTTCACCACTTTTCACATCTCCTCTATCCACATTCCAAAGAAAGAGACACATTAATAAGTACGAAGAATTACCTAAAAAAAAAGATACCCTGATCACATAGTGGTATAAAGTATAAATATGCTTAAAATTTTAAGTTGAACTGGCGCTGTGAGTCGAACCAAACGCAATGTTAAGAAATTCTTATATTTCGGAAAATTAATTCGAGAGAGCATTTTTGATTTCAGACTCGAATACTATTGTAATCTAAAATATAATTTCAAAGTAGTGGTAGGGAACCAAAAGACGATTTTATGAAGTACTTTCATACTCGGGAATTTTTTATTACCATTAAAATTTCATTACCATTAGTTGACCCTAATGCAAATAAAATTGCATTACCATTTAATGGTAATTAAATTTTTTCCATTAAAAATTTCATTACTAATGCTAATAAAATAGCACAAATGCATAAAAAAACTAATTATAATTGATTGAAAAATGATTTGTTTACACTCAGAAAAAAAAGTTAGTAGAAAAATTTGTAAACGGTTTTCAATCCCACTTTACTATTTTTGTACTGATTTTTAGTAAAAAAATTATTATATAGCAAATCTTTTTGCTATTTACATTTTACAAATTACAGAATTTTTACAGAATATCTACAAATTTTTGTTGCTAATTTCAGAAATCATTTTACAAATTTTTGAAAACCGATTTGCTAAAATTAGCAAAAAAAATTACTAAATTTAAAAAAGTCGATATTGAAGAAAATGTTATTTCTAATAATTTAAACTTATACATACAAACTTAAATTACCCTAAAATGTTACATAGGATTAAAAAAGGGATCGGAAGTGAAGATACCGACTCATGTCTAAAAAGAGGACATCCACTTAAAATAGCACTAAAAAGGGGTTTTTAGAATCAGCCCTAAAAACAATTAAATTTAACCTTAAAAGTAAAAAAAAAAAAAATTGACTAAAATATTTTTCAAAACGGAAATTACTAAATTAAAACAAAATGATAAATTCGTTTATGTTTTAACAATTTTTAAGATTTTTAAGCCTTTGATTTTTTTTTAATTTTGTATAAAACATCTTTTAAAAAATATAATCAAAATTTTTGATGCTCGATAAAAAAAATAAATCTAAAACTTTGTACTAATATTAATAGTATTTAGTAATGTTTTTTGCTGATTTTAGCAAACAGATTTTAAATTCCACTTTACAAAAAGTCTACTAAAATTTAGTAGCGGCTACTAATTTTTCTATTAATTTCATTGTACTACACGTCAGCAGACATGTGTTGCTAAGATTAGCAAAAATCCCGTAATAACAGCAAAATTTTCAGTTGCCATTACAGACTTTTTTTGGTGAGTGTACAAACAATTTTAAACGATTTGAAAATTATCAAAGTAGTTTTATACAGAAAATAATAAAATATCAAATATACAAATAATAACCCGCATAAATAAATACTAACACATAAATAATGCTAATGGTTTCTTTTAATTAATGGTAATGAAATTCAAAAACATTGTCATTGATCAATGAAATCAGGTCCTTAAGTCATTACCATCAATTCAAACAATGGTAATGTAATTTATTTCATTACCATTGCTATCAATGTAATGGTAATGAAATGAACAATTAATTAGTCCAATCACTGCATTTGTCCCATGTATGAGTACTTCTAGTAGCACTTTTTTAAGTAATTTAAACACCTTAAGACAAATCTGAAGTCGAAAATTCACAATCAGATCGATCTTTTTAGTGTAAAAACTTAATTTCAGAAAATTTTGTTTAAAATTTTGACTTATTTTGTCAAATATTTCTGAATGTAATTAATGGAAGTTCAATATAAATATTACTTTAATGTGTCCAATTTTTTTTTAACAACTTTAAGTGCTATAAGGATAAATTAAAATTTCCCTGGTCCTTACAACATCCTTAATATATATATTATATTTTGAAAAACCAATTACAATTGGGATCTCTACCAGACCTATACTGTTTGTATTAACAACACCTCGTTTCTGTATTTCTCGCATCGATAAAGTTTTCGCAAAAATCGTGTAAAACGCAACCCTGTTCTGCTTTCTATAGGATGGATGAGTCACAGGCAATTAAATATATATAGAGATGGGATTCTACCCGGTATTTACCTGATGCATGGGTAAATACCGGGTTAATAAAAGATAAATACCTTTTTTGGGAATTTATTTGGGTGTTTATAAAAAGCATTTGTAATCTCGCCCATAAAAACATACGACAAATGGATACTTCCCCAAAAATAGTACCGGCTGAGGATGCAAATAATTTTGATAATCCATTAGAGGAAGCACCTTCCACTTCCACTGGTATCACCCATTCTACACCTCATTGTTCGTTTAATTATTTTCGGAGTGAAATTGACCATGAAACTTTCAGCGACAGTGATTTCGATTGGATAATGTAATATTGCAAAAATAAATATGTATATAAGGGTGGGTAAATTTTGCAATCGATATGGGGCCATCTATTTTTCGATAGCTTTTGGCATGAGGAAAATAATTTCATTACGACATATTCAAATAATCATTTTCAATAAATAATCAAATTAGAATTTTTTAACTTTTTCTGAACTTTTATTTTTATGGCTATATTAGTAGGTAATAAAAAAATTCGGCTGATTATTTTTTTTTTTTTGCCTTAAGTTCTTATTTTCCAACTGCTCTGTAAGCCTCTTTTTTATTAATAAAATTTAGTATAAAATTCATTAATTTTGCTGCAAAATGTTTTTGTTCACCAAATTTTCTACAATACCAAATTTTCTACAACCTTTTTGGTAAATACCCGGGCATTTACCCATTTTTACCCAATTTACCTATTTTAACGGGTATTTAGCATTTGGGTATTTACCTTTTGTCCATCTTTAAATATATATTAATTTAAAGAAGATAATAAGGCGCTGTATTTTTGTTATTTCTTCATCTAATAAGAAATTAAATGTGATACAGCTTTAAAAGTTAGAAGCAAAAACTTCTCGCATCAGATACAGAAACGGGGTGCTGGGCATGCTAATACTCCTATTGAGCAAAGAATTTTTTTCGATTTGTCCTATCTCGCTTAGTAAAAAAAAATTAAGTAGGAAATACGCTGCAATAAAAGCATGTCTGTCTATGATAATTAGTTTTTTAATCCTAGAATGTAACACTTCATAAATACGATGAAGCTGTTTCATAAAAATGCACAGTGATGATATGTTTCTTCGTGCTTATGACACCTTTTTTAAATATGATGAAAATTTAATGAGGAAGATTTATCAATAAAAGGAAGTTTTATCAATTGCAAACATAACGAGAACTACAAACAGCAGTTTTTACGATTTTTTTTTTTATTTTTATGAAATAATGAAGATTTTAAAAGCACTTACCATGCTTTTAAAACACTTCATCATATTTATAAGAACTTCATAAATATCATGAAAGATAGACAACAAATGATTTATTTATCAATATGATGAAATTTTTTTCCCTGAGTGTAGTAATAAAAAATAAAAAACAACTATACCTTTTCCAATTGTATTGCAGAAATTGTCAATTGTATTTCAGAATAGTCAATTGTATTTTAGAAATAAGAAAAATAGTACACCCTACGTTTTGGAGTTGTTATATTTAGTTTCGTTATTGCCTTGTATTTTAATAATTTTTTACTTACTTTATTTACCTTTATTATTTTGCGTGTTTGAACAGAAAAACAAAAATAATTTTCAATAATTTTAAAATTTTTAATAATTTGTGTTTTCAAATGCTTTGTATTTTAACAAAAAAATCATAGGTTTATATGATTGAAAATATTTTTAAATCACTAAGTACATTTTAGGAAAGCCAAATATAAAATTCCAATATCCGAGAATTTTAAAACATAACTCCCGATTGAAATCCCTAATACGTTTAACAGAGTATATCGAAACTCAAATATACAGTGTGACAATGTTAGCGTTTGGGTACAGTAAAAGATATTTGAGGAATGAATCAAATGTGTAATATAACATGTTATATATGTTCTTACAATGTAGGGTGTACTATTTTTTTCATTTCTGAAATACAATTGACTATTCCTCAAATACAATTGACTATTTCTGAAATACAATTGACAATTTCTGAAATAAAATTGACAATTTTTGAAATACAATTGACTATTTCTGAAATACAATTGACTATTCTGAAATACAATTGACCATTTCTGAAATACAATTGACTATTTCTGAAATACAATTGATTGTTCTGAAATACAATTGACTATTTCTGAAATACAATTGACTATTCTGAAATACAATTGACTATTCTGAAATAGAATTGACTATTCTGAAATACAATTGACAATTTCTGATACAATTGACAATTTTTGAAATACAATTGACTATTTCTGAAATACAATTGACTTTTTCTGAAATTCAATTGACTATTCTGAAATACAATTGACAATTTCTGATATACAATTGACTATTCCTGCAATACAATTGACTATTCTGAAATACAATTGACTATTCTGAAATACAATTGACTATTCTGAAATACAATTGACTATTTCTGAAATACAATTGACAATTTCTGATATACAATTGACTATTCCTGAAATACAATTGACTATTCTGAAATACAATTGAATTTACTGAAATACAATTGACAATTTCTGAAATACAATTGACTATTCTGAAATACAGTTGACAATTTCTGATATACAATTGACTATTTCTAAAATACAATTGACTATTCGTAATTGACTATTTCTGATATACAATTGACTATTCCTGAAATACAATTGACTATTTCTGAAATACAATTGACTGTTCTGAAATACAATTGACTATTCTGAAATACAATTGACTATTTTTGAAATACAATTGAATATTCTGAAATACAATTGACTATTCCTGAAATACAATTGACTATTTCTGAAATACAATTGACTATTCTGAAATACAATTGACTATTTCTGAAATACAACTGACAATTTCTGATATACAATTGACTATTCCTGAAATACAATTGACTATTTCTGAAATACAATTGACTATTCTGAAATACAATTGACAATTTCTGATATACAATTGACTATTTTGAAATACAATTGACTATTCTGAAATACAATTGACTATTTCTAAAATACAATTGACTATTCTGAATTGACTATTTCTGATATACAATTGACTATTCCTGAAATACAATTGACTATTTCTGAAATACAATTGACTATTCTGAAATACAATTGACTAATCTGAAATACAATTGACTATTTTTGAAATACAATTGACTATTCTGAAATACAATTGACTATTTCTAAAATACAATTGACTATCCTGAATTGACTATTTCTGAAATACAATTGGAAAAGATATATAAAAAAACTTATTCACTAAATTCAAATTTAATTGTTCGAATTTAACCAACAGTTAAATTTAAACCTTATACTTAAAAGAACAACAAATGTATCAGTTAAAACCCCAGATAGTACAATAGCTAACATGACATAGTGAAAATGAAGCTGTCTATAGAAGTATAATAATTTTAAAAATGTTTGTATATAAAACCCAATTTTGATTGATTGCATAGGTGATCTTATATTAAGGGCATTATTGCTTTACCGGTCATCTTTGAATAAAAATATATAAGTGATTACAAATATAATTTTCTTCTTGTGTAGTTTTCTACATTAGTTAACAAAATTGCAATAATTTCTTCCATTGTAGTTATTTATTCCAAAAACGTTCAACTTGATATGAAAAACATTTAATTGGAGCAGATGAGTAAACATTTTATTAAAGGTTGTTAAAGTTTAAGACAAATTAGGTTAATAACTTATTTTGATGTTTAATTTAATTGATACAAAAGATATGATAAATTCTACAAGTTGTTTAAAAAATTCTCACTAATTTTAAAGAGTCTAAAGAAAAAAGCTTTAACTCAAAAAAGTAATATCGAAAACATGAAAAAGCTTAACTCATAACATCTTCACTCACATCAATGATGGAGTATCATTGGTTTGGCTTTAACATGCAACAACAGCCTTGGCCATGACTTTGACTTGTTTCAGCTGTTTGCCAAGCGGTGTAACAAACAAAATATCAGTTGTTAAAGGTTTTTGCTACAAAAAGGTTGTGATTAACGGGAGAAACGCGTAAAAGACGAATTAAGAATCAAAACTCAAGTTGAGAAAAATGTTTGTTGCTTAAGTCTTTTGTTTGATGGTTTAATAGAAAAAAGATGTTTGTTGCTTAAGTCTTTTGTTGGATAATATAATTAAATTTAAATTAACGTTTTAAAAAATACCATATATAAAAAAATTTTGCAGGGAGATTTTATAACTTATGAATATAAAAAATAATTATTAATTAATTGTATGCGTGCTTTTTATTAATTATTTTAGTTTTGTGTAATTTTTTTGTTTTGTGTTTTCAACCATCTAAAATATTTCTTGTTTTATAATTATTAATACAACAAAAGAAACAAATAATATATAATATAAAAAATGAGAGTGTATTTACCACAAAATCGTTGTAATAAAAGTGCAAAAAATAATACAAAATTAATACAACATCTGGCTGATGTTGATGATCAACCACCACAATGGTCATTGCCTATAAAAAGATGTTTCGCTTTTATATTCGTTACGCTTTTCATGCAACATTATGTAGCTGCTGCTGCACTGGCTACTGATGCCAGCAGCAGTAGTGTAACAAAAGGATTAAAATCACGTATGCGTTCACCTAAAATAGCCAGTATTCATATTTTACAAGCAGTACCCGAAAGTTTACCAAAGAATCAACATACTGCTGTTTCTTCTTCTTCGTCTTCTTCAACTTCTTCTGTAGATAATCAAGCATATCTACCACCAGCTGGTAATTTTGGTAAGTTTATTGTTTTGTTGCTGTTAAAAGTCAGGGTCAAGGATAATATTAACAACTAAATTTGTGTTTTTTTCGATATGCCAATTTGTTTGGGAAATGTGCATTTAAATTGTTTTTCAGACATTAAGTTTTTCTTAGGGACATTATTCAATAACTCATTTTGTTTCGAAATTGTGTGGAAAGCACAGGCTTTAAATTAGAATCTTTAAAATGTTTATGGAAAAAACATATTGAAATTTAAAAGTCAAAGATCGCACTAACAAATTTAATTTGTCAGAGTTTAGTAAAATTTTGTGTTTATGTTAAAAGTTGTATTATGAATGGAAAAAATATAATTTTGTAATCATGAAGTATACACAGAAAAAGTTATTATACACTAGCTGACTGCAATGCATTTTATCGTCAGGTACAACCTTCATCAACATTCTTTGAGTCTTATATTGCTAATTGTAAATATTTCTTATTTGACATACAACTTTAAACCAAAAAAGTCTGTAATAGCTGTTTTTACGGGAAATTTTTCTAATTTCTAACGCTGGATATTTATTGCTAATCTTAGCAACACATGTCTGCTGACGTGTAGTACAATGACATTAGTTGATAGCTGCCGTTACTAAATTTTAGTAAACTTTTTGTAAAAAAAAAATTACTAACTATTATATATTTTTTATTGAGCATCAAAATTTTTTTTTTTTTAATATTTTACACGAAATTAAAAAAAACTTCAAAGGTTCAAAAATTGTAAAAAAAAGAATTTATCATTATATTTTAATATGGTAATTTCTGTTTTAAAAATATTTTAGTAAATTTTTTTTTACATTTATTTTAATTTTAATTGTTTTTGGGGCTGATTTTTAGAACTAAAAAAACTATTTAGTGTTAAGTTTAAGTGGATGTCCTATTTTTAGACATTAGTCGGTATCTTCATTTCCGATCTCTTTTTTAATCTATGTAACATTTTAATGCAATTCATGTTTGTAGGTGTAAATTTTAATTAGAAATAACATTTCCTTCAATATCCAATTATTTTAAATAATCATTTTTTTTTGCTAATTTTAGCAAATCGGTTTTTAAAAATTTGTAAAATGATTTCTGAAATTAGCAACAAAAATTTGTAAATATTCTGTAAAAATTCTGTAATTTGCAAAATGTAAATTGTAAAAAGATTTGCTAAATAATATTTCTTTTGCTAAAAATCAATGTGATTTTTAATAATGCTGCACTAATAGAAAAAAGCCTGTAATAATAATTGCTAAAATTAATAAATAGCACTTCAAGAGGGCACCCCGAGAAATCTCCTGAAATTAGCAGATTTTTTTTGGCAAAATATTAGTAAGATAAACACAGCAAAAATAAAATTGTACAAAATTTTTGAGCTTAAATTAAGTTAATTCTAAATTACAATTTACTTGGTAAAATAAATTTTCGTAGTAATTATTAAAATTTATTTACAATTATCAAAATTAATTTACAGATTTCGAATTTTTATTATAATACTTGATTGCTTTTCTATTTATGGAGTATAATGATAATAGTAATAAATATTTTACTAAAATTAAAAATTAATCAGGCCATTACTTTTACTCTAGGCTAAACTCTATTAAATTTTTTTAGTCAAATTTCAAACTTAAAAATTTATCAGGTTTGGAATTTAAATATTTTTGTTAAAAATAACATTGCAGCTACAACAGAAAATAAGTTGAGTCTTTTAATTAAAAAAATAAAAAAAATAAGTGTTTGAACTCAAACCCTATTAGCAGTGGACAGTGTCTCCACCCACTGCACCACAGACACTTGCATTTAACTGTTGTATAATTTTATTTAAAAAAAAAATATGATACATTTAAAAATTTTGTTCTAATAACAATAATTTCGTTTGCTAATCTAAAAATTTTATTATAATTACCAAAATTGTTGAAATTAATGGTTGATTGCACTAATGTTGGTAGAGAATTTGACATTATACTAAAATTTATTGGAAAAACTAATATTTCAGATAAATGATGTAGAATATAAATAATATTTTCTCAATATTAATTAGAAAAACCAATATTTTTGATGATGTGACATTGTTTCGGTTAATTTGATATTTTTTTGGTTAATAACCAAATTTAACTATTCTGATGAAGAACTTTAAGTACATACAATTAAAAATTTTAAATAACAATACAATTTTGGTAATTGCGATAGAATTCCAAACAGTTTCTATTCTGTGTGTATTAAGAGTGAAAAAATCAAAAATCAAAAAAAAAAATTAAAAATTTCTTCAATACGTCAAAACCAGCCATCATTAGTTTATTTTTTTTTTCTGGCAAATATTTCTGTTTATTTTAGCAGAACATTATTATTTCCATTAAACTAAATTGAATTTAAATGTAATTGATTTTTTGTAAATATAACATTTTTTTTGCCGGTTTTTATCAATAATATTCAGCAATATTCTTTGCTGACTTTAGCAGGGTTAATTATATTTTTCAATTAACTAAAATTTATCCCAACTATAATCAAAATTTTATATATTAAACAGCTTTATTTTTGCTGTTCTTAAAAACTGCTAGTTTCAGAAGGTTTTTTAGCAGGGTCCTTTTTAACAAATTTTTAGTAGCTTTTTTTGCTATTAAAAAAAAAACTCTATATGAGTGTATATGAGAACTAATGGATGTCGATTTATTGTGTTACTAGCTTTATCTGCGTTTATTAATTATTAATTATAATTATAATCTCCAATATTGCCCTTTTGTAATTTCATTCATGAAAACTCAAATGCAAGTAGAGACGTCAAGCCGAACCTTTGCATATGATTTCCTTTTAACCTTTTCCTACAATTATTTGTTGATAATGTTGATTGTTCCGATTAAAATATAATAAACTATTCGGCACAGTACCGTGTGTGTGTGTTTTCATAGTGAATTTTATTACTGATCTTGTGCACCAAATTTTGTGAAAAGTCTATTGAGGAATATACAGATGAATTGAGCCAGAGCTCGGCCGAAAAGTATATTAGACTTTTAATAGACTTTCATTCATGTACATTACAAACAAAAAAATGCCTGTACACAGAAAAAAAGTATCAACAAATTTCAAGTAATTAAAAATATTTGTTAAGATTCACATTCGATTTCAAAAAATTTTTTGTTTGAAGTATTTGTTAATTGTTTCATATAAAGATTTCTTGAAAATAAAATAACAAAAAGTTTTTTGTTTTTACTAATTCCATTCTTGGTGTCTTTTTAAATAATTTTTTATTTTTATTTACAAAAATATTCTACTGAATTTTGTAAATTTTTTCTGTGTAAGGCAAAAACACCTTCCAATTTAAGGTATTTTTTGCAAGGCAATTTCGATTTTTGATTTTTGCCGAACGTAGTTTCGCCCTTTTAAATTTTTCGTTATATCTTCGACACACAGACGATTTATAACAATTTGAAATGTTTGCAAATTGTTGTTTTTTATATAAAAATTCTTTGAAAATAAAAATTTTAATTTACTAAAAAAATTACAAAAACTTTACAAATTCCATTGTTGATGCCTTTTTAAATAATTTTATATTTGTATTTATTCTATGAAAGATGTTTAATATTACAAACAGTATTTTGTAACTATTTCTGTGTAACATATGATTTATCGATATTTTTTTTAAATGATTTTCTTTCGATTAGATCATATTATCATATTTTCTTTAAATTGTCTAAATTTAAAGAAAGTTTACAAATTTCATTAGTCAGCAGGACAAAACAAACATTATCGTTTTTTGCCACAAAACCATCCTCAGTATGCATGCCCTTTTAAATTTAATGATCATCAAAATACTTTTAATTTAAAAAAAAAGTTTTAAAAACAGGCCAAATAAATATTTTTTATTTCTAAAAAAAATCAAGTTTAAGGCAGAAACAGATTTAGCTTGAGTGACTTAAGTTGGGTATCGGTATGAACCACAATTTTTAAAATTAAAAATTTGTGTATCCAAAATTGAGCCTTTAAAGTTTTACCTTGATACATGGATTCGCTTTGAAGAAAATATTCGTTTAATATTACACTTAAATAGTTTGTAAGTTAAAATAACAGAAAATGTCATTTACAAAAACTGATATTTCATTTAAAAATCGGTCTACTTAATTTTCATTTAAATTAAATGCCTTTTGTTATTTATTTTTAAATGTTGATTAAACAACTGGCACATCCGTCAGAAACAAATGATATAATCAGTTAAAATAAATGTCCAAATTTAACCTACCAATTCCTTAAAAATAAATGATTTTATTATTTATTTGAAATTGTTTCCCTTTTTGTATTTTTTTTAATCCACAAAATATATGTACACTTAAAAAAGTTTGTAAGTTAAAATAACTGAAAATATCCTTTAAAAGAAATGATATTTCATTTAAAAACCGGTCTACTTAATTTTCATTTAAATTAAATGCCATTTGTTATTTATTTTTAAATGTTGATTAATCAACTGACACATCCGTAAGAAACAAATGATATAATCAGTTAAAATAAATGACAAAATTTAACCTACCAATCCTTAAAAAATAACTGTTTTTTTTCATTTATTTGAAATTATTTCCGTTTTTGTATTTTTTGTTTTTTTTTAATATAATCGTATAATATAAAATGTATGTATGCATATGAAGCTATTATCACTTTTTGTGTGAATGTTTTTGTGTATGTATGTGTGTTTATGAAGTTATTGTAATTTGTATTGAAAAATTTTGTATATATACAACCAATTTAAATAAAAAAACGAATTGAAATTATTTGAACATTTTTTTTTGAAACAGACAGCAAACAAAATATAAATTTGTAATAACTGTTACGGACACAAATAAACCACAACTTTCCGTTTTGTGGGTAAATTTTTATTAAATTTCAAACAAATGAAAAAAATAAATGAAACTGAAAAAAATGGTAAATGATAGTAAATTATTTCGAATAAATGTATAAAAAAGTTAATATAGATATTTCTTTGAAAAATAAATGTATGTTCCTTTATTTTTAAATGAAACGGAAAACTTTTTTATTAAACTACAAACAGTTAACTACATAATATTCTGAGTGTATGCATATATATATAGACACTTTTTGTGTGAATATGTTTGTGTATGTATGTTAATAAAGTTCTTGTAATTTAAATTGAAATAATATTGTATATATACAACCAATTTAAATAAAAAAAACAAACTGATATTTTTTGAATATTTTTTTTGAAACAGACAGCAAACAAAATTTAAATTTGTAATAACTGTTACGGACACAAATAAACCACAAATTTCTGTGGGAAAAAAATAAATAAAACTGGAAAATCGGTAAATGACAGTAAATCATATAAATGGAACGGAAAACTTTTATATTAAACTACAAACGGTAATCTATCGTACATAATATTCTGAGTGTATTTTTAAAATTTCGTTTCATAAAAAACAAAGCTTTAGTGACTTAAGCTTTGTTTTAGTTGGGTCTTTAAAGCTTTAGCTTCGTTTTGAAGAAAATATTATTTTAATATTATATGTACATCGCAAGTATGCAGTAAAAATGAAGAGCATATGATCTACATATCTCAATCATTTTCTTCAAGACTGTCATAAGTCAAAAAACGTGATTTTTGAGTTAACGATGTGGAAATATGGGTCACACCACAATCTACAACATATCAAAAAATGGTATTGAGATCTCTATTTCTCATTGAATGGCGACCAAAAGTGTTTTCTACTTTTCTCGGTAGTTAAGCTAAATTGAAAACTTTAAAGGAGTCTTCAGCAAAATCGATTTATTTGAGTTATGACAATCTTGAAGTAAATGAGCGATATGATGTTGATTTTAAGTACTATAGTTTTAACTGATTACACCGTGCTGCAGTTTCCAACTTTTGGCCTTACCCATGGAAAAATGATATAAACGTGAAAGTATAGATCTGGTTTCTGCTTCATCAGCTTAGATGTCCCTTTAAAAGGACTTTAAATTTTCAAAGAATGACCTTTTGGCAACCATTTCTTTGTAGAATTCGACATTATATTATGTTGATATCGGTATCAAACAAAATACTTCAGAATGATATTGTTAAGCTCTGACATATCCAAATTTTTTAAAAATCACTGGGTTCTTCTCAAGGATACTTTCCTTGTATTGGGACCTGTCCCGTATTAGGTTATAACTGGACCGGATCAGAAAACACATATCACGAGATAAGTAAAAAGAGGAACGGTTTAAAAGGCATGTTCTTTTGCGTTGGTTCAGTGATATCTTCTTTGGGGTTGATTGTGTAACATATTTTTTTAGACCAGTCCTATTCTAAAGCGACCGGTCCTTTTCATATAAAAAAACCATCCAGGTACCGGTCCCTATCACAATAAACCAGTCACGTGACGGGTCCTGGGATAGATGCTTTTCCCGCAGGATAATGATATCTCTTTTGTTTTCCTTTTAAATTTACAAGATCTACGCAGAAATAAAAAAATGCATAAATTCTGAATTTAAAATGATCCAACAATTTTAACATTTTCAAAATTTACATGTTTAATAAAAAGAATATTTCAAAAATCTAATAAAATATGTGTAGGTTCATATTTTAATAACAACGTATGTGCCGCATTAAACATCTATTATTAAACTAATCCACATGATTACAATAACCGCAAAAGTTATTATCACAAAATTACATTACATTACATGTCATTCAAGTGTGTGTATGCATGTGTACACAATGAGCAACAACAACACATTATGTTGTGATTTTAAGAAAAAAATAAATAAAAAAAATAAAAAACAACACAGTCGTAAATTTTTAATCAAATACTTGTATAGTTAGTTTAAATATTCAGATGGACGTACAAATGTACTAACTAATGACACCATTCTTTTTTAATGACTTTAAACTTTAGGAAATGAATAATGGCTGTCATAATGAAAATGACAATGTAAATGTTAACAACAACGACAACCGCGTGTATTTGTGCATTTTTTTTATAGTGCACCCAATGCACACACAAACATACAACATGGAATAGAATAAATAGCAAAAAAACAAAAAACAAATAAGGCAATAAGTTTAAAATTACACACATAAATACACTTTGTTCTAAAAGTATGATAACTAAAATGATATGAGATGTGTTAACTCAAATAAATGTTAATTTAAATCATTGAATGTGCAATTAAATGGAGTATGTTTTTCCGATCGCCCTGCACCCGGCTCTAGCGATAAGTTCAATTATGTCGGCAGAACAATTCCCATGGCAATATCGACAGACAACCCATATTTCGACGATAATCCAATAGACTTTGAAGCTCCTGCCTATATATGGGAGTAGTATTCCAACTTCGTTCGAAAATAGGTGGTATAAATAATAAGGAGTTCGGATGGGGTGAAATATTTCTTTCTTTGCTTCTTTCGACACTTCAAATGCGTGAATTCTCATGCCCACGACATCAAGAGTTTCCGATTCCTCGATTACTGCGGACATTGATGAACCCACAGTGCTATCGACCCTATCAGCAAAACCGCACTCGGAGACTGAGAAAAGGCCAAGATTAAGTATGTCATCAAGGAGAATATACTTTATAGAAAAACTATGCTACTCAATGTCCTCCCATATATAACAACAGGTATAGTGCGATCCCTGAGAACACTTTAAATCAAGGTTGGCAACCGATACCTAACGCAAGAGGTAAAAATATAAATACATCTACAGTAATTTCCGCTTAAATGATTTGACTAGAAATTAAGCGAAATTGATTCACTGACGCAATTAAAATAAAATCCGTTTTATTAAGCAGCATGATAAGTTAAACCACAAAGTACACAGACAGAAAACAGCTGATTTACTCAAAATGGCGACAAGAAAATGAGTAAAAGGAGATGTCAGAATTGTAGTGGTACACAGAAAAGGATAGATATACAAAAAGTTTGTATCTTATGATATCGACTTTATCTACAATAATTCTGCGAATCACCACAATGGTGGTTAAGTTTCAAAATAATTCTTGTTTAACATATGGCATTGGTAACCTGTCTGGGCAAAAGTGCACTTCGTTGATCGTTGCTCAAAAAAAAAAAAAAAAAAATACAGAAAAATAAAAAAAAGTGTGGGTACTCAAATGAAAAGAAATTTCCGCAGGATCTCAAAAACTATTTTTTCTAACTTCGGCCCACAGGTCACCACCCCAAAAATTATAAATGCTTTAAAAAATCGCGTAATTTTAAAAAAGGTGACGATTTCGAGGTATTTTTCGAAAAAAACTTAATATTTTGGACAATTAGCCCCTTTTTTTAAAATAATTTTTTTTGTGTATAGGCCCCAGGGGGTTCAATGAATTCAAAGGCAAAAATCTTTTCGAAAATTTTTTTTAATTTTTTGGGAAATTGACCCAAATGGGTCTTAAATGGATTTAGAAGGAGCCACATACCAAGGATCATCAAACAATACATTTTTTGTTTAATAAAGTAAACTTTTTTAGTAGCCCAAAGGGGCCTTAAATGGATTTAGAGGGAACCACCATTGATCATGAAACATAGTGCATTTCCTGAGGAAATTTCCTTTCATTTAAGCACCCACACATATATGTTACAACGCGGACCGGTCAATTAAACGGAGATTTTTCCATATATTTTATTGAAATTTTTCATTGCCTCTTTTTGTAGGTATAGCGGGTAAATCAATTATGCGGGAATCAATTAAGCGGAAACTATGTATTTGTTGAGTACAATTCAAAAGACGACACAGAGTTTTACAGAAAATTTAAATATGCAATCGTAAATACTTTTTGTTTACAGTGTATACACACATATGAGTAATAAGCGCCATATCTGTGCAATAGTGTAATTTCTTTTTCATTTTTGTTGTTGGCGTTGTTGTTGTTCAAACTTACTTGTTAAAGCAAACTTAGAACATCTTCCTTAATTTTTTGTTAACATGTTTTTGCTAAAAACATTCGACTACAGCAATATGTACCCCACTACGACAACATGCAGCAAAACAACAACAACTTAGTTAACAAATTTTCATTACAACAACAACAACAACGCACAAAACAAACTTAAGTTTAAGTACGTGTATATGTATTGTAAGTGAATAAGTATGTAATAAGTAGTAGAGTCGTGACAAGAATTTTTGCTGTTAAATTCTACATACGAGTACACTACTACTGCATGTTTGTAGACATTTATGTCGTTTGTTGTTTGTTGTTTTTGGTTTTGTCTTAAAATCCGACTATATACTTATTTTTCATATTCATAGTAGGTAGGTACCGGTGGTACTGATACAATACGTACGTACATTGACTTGAACATACTAAAAATTCGTACCTTGTAATATTAAGTATTATGTTTGAATAAGTTAACCAAAAGCGTCTTTTTCCTCTCCCAGCGTGTCAATTCAATGTGGTACCATATTTATCTACATATGTACATTAAAAATACACAACAATCATACGCACTGTGGTTATTAGGCACTTACATACACATAATGAGTTTTGTTAATGCTAACCATTTTTTGCAAATAACCCGTAATTTATATACACTCTAATTAATTTCTGTTGAAATTTACCCAACTTGTATTAGAAAACTGTACTCCTACTATAAGTTGGGTAAATTTACTCTGTGTGCGTAATCGAAAAAAAGTACACACATTATGCGTAAGTTGGTGCACACAAAATGAGTAATTTTACATCGAAAGTGCGTAAAAATTGAATGAAATTTTAAAAATATTTCCCAAATTTACTAAAATTGTGCGTAAAAAATCCATTTGAAGTGTAAATATACGCATGAAATGCCTAAAAATGCATTTCTAAATGCGTAAAAATACCAAAAAAGCGTATATTTACCAACGCAATACTTTAAATTAAACTGCACAAAAACATTTGATTTATAAGAAAAAAAAAATATTTTTATTTCATACATTTATGATTTATTAACGCGCAGCTTTCAAATTGGCATGTGCAATAATGGTCATATTCCAGATATATAGATTTTAGTCACAAAGTTTGCTGTTGTCTTGAAAATATGTAAACCATGTGTTTGAAAATTGTAATTCGTTTTTTTTTTGTTATATGGACGTAACGTAGTATAAATGAATTTGATATATTATACGTTTTTTGCTTTTTTAATTTTTTATTTCTCCAATTTTAAAATGTCAAAATATTTATTACCATTCTAAATTAGTATAATTACAAAATTTGTGCGCAAAATTTAATTTAATAAAATAATTAAAATTTTAGACACAAAGTGTTTAATTGTAGACATATTATGTCTAAAAATACTTTTTGTCTGTATGATTGTATATGAAAGTGTTCACAAAACATATTTTCACATTTGATGTTTGTATTTACCGAATTTTTGTAATATTACATAAAACTTTACACATTTTATTGTAGTAAATTTACAAACATTTTTTATATGTGGCTTATTAAAGAAGATGTCATTATCAATTGCGGTATTTTAACAAGAAAATTCTATTAAATTGCTCTGAGATAGAGGAGATTAAATAAGGAAAGGTAGGGGATAAAAATAGAGGTTCAAGATCGTTAAATTTTAACAAAAAATTCCTAGAAAGCGAAAACTTTTTAATCTATTTTATGATAGTTAATAAAACAGAGAAAATATTTAAAAAATTGTTAAAATATATTTACGCTCTGGTAAATATTATTGATAATAGCAATCCTAGTCTTGGGTCCCAACTTGTAAAATGAGTTATTTTTTTGTTCCCGGACACACAAGCTACCGTCAGGACATGTTTTACAAATATCTCTCTAAATCCAAAACAAGTAAGAGCGGCTAAATTCGGCTATGCCGAATCTTATATACCCTTCACCTTGGTTGGGAAAAAACTGAAGTTTATATACGGACATATATGGAATAGACAGATTTATATACGGACGCCTTTAAGAGGAAATTATCCATTTAGTTTGGTGATAAAATTTGGACTCGGGAAGATTTATGGTTCCAGAAAATAGGTATTTAAAAAAAAATTATGTTTTGGGCATAACTTTTTTGAATCTGAGCCGATATTTCCGAGTTTTTTCGATCTTTTGCTATATAAGACGTATCCATAGGTCATATTACAGCTCTAGAATAGTGTTTGTTGTTTGTGTATAAAAGGTGAATAGGTGAAAGAAAAGAATTTCAACAAATCGTTAAAAGAAATCACTAGAACTGCATGTGTTTTATTTCTACAAAAACGTTTGATTTAGCTGGCAAATTTGCATTTGGGATTTTATTTCGCTTTTTTATTAAAAAATATTTTTAATTTCTTTAGCTTAATTTTAAAAATTTGAAGGAAAATAGTTTATAAATTTTTTTTTATAAATTATTAAGTTATGACCTAAAATAGTTGCACTCAAAGGGAAATTATGTATAAAATTTTCTTAATATATGAGAAATAAAATGGTTTACAAATCTTTTTATAAATTCTTTTCAATCGAAGCAAAAAATAGAAATAAAACCGTTTGTATTTTGTTTGTATCAGAGGGTTTTTATAAAAATTTTAATGTTTTTAGCCTATTTATGGATTATTGAATTATTAATATAAAATTTTATTTAAATTAATTATTAAATGTTAAAAAAAAAAAATAAACAAAAAAAGTCTTAAGAAAATAAAAAAAAAAATTCCAAAAAAAGTGAATTGACCGGGATTCGAACCCGCGGCCTTAGAGAAAAAAAAGTATTTGTGACATAGCGTCTAGACAACTGAGCTATTGAAGCTCACACAAAATCATCGTTAATAGAGGTACATATATAAAAAGTCTTCGTTCATTAGAGATTTGTTTGGTTTTTATTTAAATGACAAATCTTTGTATGTGTTTGTTGTTTGTGTATAAAAGGTGGAGATGAAAGAAAAGAATTTCAACAAATGGATGTGTTTGTTATGCGTAAAATTCTACATACATATTAAACAAAGGGATTTTACGAAAAAAAATTAGAGGTAGTCCTGGTTTTTTGCTAATATCTCAGTCATTTATTAACCGATCTGTCTAATTTTCAATAGGAAACAGAAATGGATCACATGTAACAGAAATAAATAACGATCAAGTCCTCATCATGTCTGGGTTCTTCGGAAAACCCATTTCAACACACAGACGGATAGACGGACATCGTTAAATCAACTTCGCTCTTCATAAGGACCCAGAATTTATGTACTTAATAGGGTCTAAGATCAATACTGTAGAAATTACAAACGGAATGACAAACTTATATATACCCTTCCACCTGTGGTGAAGGGTATATCTAGATACGAGATTTTTTTTTTTAATTAAGCACAGCCGATATGCTCGGAGTAGTAAGCAAATTTAATTTTGTAAAAATTAATTGACGTTTAGTCTCAATCTCGCTCAATTTCACAATTTCCAAAAAGCGACAATACAGGAAAAAATATCACAAAATTTGAAGAAATTAAAAACATTTGTTAAAATTGAAATTCAATTTTTAACAACTTTTTTTGTTTGAAATGTTTGTAAATTGTTATTTTTCATACACAGAATAAAATTACAAAATTCTGTTTGTAATATTGAACATCGTCCATAGAACATTTTTGTAAATACAAAAAAAAAATATTTTTTAAAAAGGCACCAACAATGGAATTTGTAAATACAAAAAACTTTTTGTTATTTTTTTGTAGCTTCAAATTTTATTTTTAAAGAATTTTTATATGAAAAGTGACAATTTACAAATTTTTCAAATAAAAAATTGTTAGAAATCGAGTTTGAATTTTAACAAATATTTTTAATTACTTTAAATTTTGTGATACTTTTTTCTGTGTACAAAAATTCTTTGAAAATAAAAACTGAAGTTACAAAAAATAGAAATAACAAAAAAGTTTTTGTATTTACAAATTCAACTGTTAGTGCCTTTTTTAAATTTTTTTTTTTGTATTACAAAAATGTTCTATGTTCGCCGCTATAGAAAATCAGTAATTTCCATTTTGTTATTTACCCTTGTCCCATAGAAAAAGGAACTAAAATAGATCGTATGAAAAAATAAAAGATTACATAGAAAGTTTTGGATGCGAATATGAGTTCAGAATTAAAAAAAATAAAAATAGCGGATCCAAAATGGCGATCGCAGATTTAAAAAAAAAGTTTTATGCATCTCAGAGACATTTGTAAATTACTTTGGGTCACTGATCACGAACCAATAATTAAAAATACAAAATGGCTGACTCAATATAGCAGTGAATATTTTTGCATAAAATTCATGGACGCCGTTTTGGATTAGCTTTTTTGTATATTTTTATGCTGATCTCATATTCGTGATAAGAAGCCTTCAAAATTTCATATGTGTACTTTTTTATTTTTGATAACACTTAATCGAGCCTCCAGCTACTTTTGTTCCTTCTTCTATGGTGGCAATTCACAGCTCAAACTATTCCAATGGAGAATAGTTTTTTTTATTAGCTTAATCTCACGTTCAGGGGTTAAGAATTAAATACTCATTTTTCGTTTTTTTATTATTTATTTATTATAATTTTAAACAACAAATTGGGGTTTTGGTAAAGATTTTCTGAAAACGCATACACGGTACATATGCCAGCCTGTCCAACTTTCAAATATCACAATTGTATAGAAAAAATTTGTTGGTTTAAATTAAAAGCCTAATAAATTTTATAGTGGGTGTGTCAGAGCTTTTTAAAAATTCGTAATCTTTCGCCTTTTAGGCAACTTTTCCCGAATAACTTGTTTCACCCACATATTAAAAATTTCAAATAGGTCGCAGTCATGGGGTAAAACATAGTCAATATGGATATCAAAAGTTTTGGTTTTTTGATTACTATAACGGTGTGCACAAAAGATCTAAATTCTTTAATTTAAGACATATTTCCATACAAAACCCGTTGAACTTCTAAACGTGAGAACCCATTGGGATGCTTTCTTTGTAAGTTTTAAAAATGTTCCACTTATTTTTAAAATGTGCAAACAAAATCTAAAATATTGACATATTAATTTAAATACGAAAAAAATTAATTTTATTTTAAATTCATTTTATTTTTTCGTATTTACTTAAATAAGCATTCGCTCTTATTTAAAGCAATTCATTGTTAAATTTCAAAAACAAATTAAATGTTTATAATATTTGCGGTATACGACAGAGAACTGCAAAGTCAACTTTTTTCTTGATTTAATCATACACAAAAATTCTTGTTCACATTTAATAATTCAACAAAATTCACTGTAGAATAAAATCAGCATCATGTTACTGAACGCGTAATTCGGACCAGCTTGAATCATATGTCGATTATGTTTACTGCAAATTTAATCGCTCAACAAAAAGTCAGCGTTGAATAAATCAGAAAAAACAACAAACAACGCGTATAAGTGCATTCATAATTAAAACAAAATGGAAACACATTTCATAAATGATATTGTTTACATTAGGGTGGGACTTAAATCCGCTTTTTTACAATTTTTATTAGTAATAAAAAAATATTCTTCTTTGTGAAATATAAATATATTTTTGGAAAAAAAAATTAGGTCGATATCTCAGGCTGTCTAATTTTTTTTCATCTATTTTGATTGGAAAATTAGGCAATATTTTACTTTAACCGGATTGGGCAAGCCTGAGATGTCGAACTAAATTAAAAAAAGAACACTATTAAAAAAATAATACTATTTTTGGTATTCCTAATAAAAATTCTAAAAAAAACGTATTTTAGACCCACCCTTATATACATATAACATTTATGAAATGTGTTTCTACAAAACCACCACCTTTTTATAGATAAGAAACTATTTTGTTTTAATTATGATTACACTCATACACGTTGTTTGTTGTTTTTTCTGATTTATTCTACATCAAAATAATTATTGTTGGCTCGAATGAACAGAATAAAATCAATGGTTTAACAACGACCGATGATTATAAATTAGTGACAAAACAATTTGCACGTCGTTTGATTGATTTAAAATCAACAACAAATATGTATGTTGGAGTTTATTCAGCGTTTGAACGCAAACACATATTTATTCTTGTGTTGATTGCGTATGAACGTTTTGCAATCAGCAAATGCAGTTCTCTGGTATACGATAATCGGAAAAATTTTTTCGGAAGTAACATAAAAAATTTACGTCAGTAGTAAAAGCATTTTTGTGTATTTGTATTTTAACACACCATGACGATGCCGCTCACATAGTAAAAAACGTTTTTTGGTTTTATATGGGCAAATTACAAAGGTTGCATCTTTTCAAATTGTTTTTTTGCGATTCCAATTGATTTTCTTTACAAATCTAATTAGTTTTTTTTAGCAGATTTTCCAATTTGGATTTGAAAAGAGGTTTAAAAATCAGGGAAATTTGCTAAAATTTTTGGAGAAATCTATCAGTTTCCGAACCTTTGTATTCTGTACAAAATTTTATTTGGCCGCTGCCGGCGTTGCAATCTCTATACTATTTTTACTCTATGATTTTAACTTTTTTAGAGTCTGTTTATGTTAACAGTTAAGTATAAAACACAGCAAATATAACTGATTTAATTACTGATATTTCTCTCTGTGTAACTTAACATGTAGTTACAAAAATTTCCAAAAACCATGATAAACATTTTTTTAAATAATCGCTTAACCATTTTCGATAATTATAATAATTGTTTCATAATTTCTTATCGATTTGTGAGATTTATAATTTATCTAATTTATTTTCCAAAACGCTTATCTGCTAAATTAAAATTAAATACAATACAAAAAATAATATTATATAAAAAAAAACAAAAATTAGAAATTCGTTGTTTACTTTTGAATGCAGTTTCATGCAAAAGATGCAAAAAAACGTGTCAAAATATACAAAAAAAATAAAAAAAATATAACAATAAATAATTTTATCTGAAAACTAAAAATATATTTTTTGTTCCCAAATTAAAGTGACTGACTAACTTTACAGAGATTTCACGTGATATTCTTGACGTTTATTTTTCGAATTCGTCTATAATTTAGTACGAAAAATTATAATTTAAGAAGTTTTTTTCTTAGAAATTTCGGCGCGAATTCATAAAACTGACGATTCTAGATGCATTTTAAATGAGATCTTTTCATACAAGTTTAAAACGAATTCATTTGTTTGTCCTTTAATAAATTCATTAGATGTTATTCGAGAACATATTATTCGAGAGCAGGATCACTATAGCTGTTGGCTCCAAATGGCGTTAAAATACGAAAACACCACAATCTAGATCAACATAAATGTAGTCAGACCTATCTTGACTTATGCAGCAGTAGTATGCTGGACATCATTGTGAAAAAAGTGCAATATTAATAACTTCAGAAAATACAGCGTAGGCATCACTGGTGCCACAAGGGCATTGTAGACAAATTTGCCGATAGGACCTATTGAAATGTGGCTAAAATATGAGGCTGCTATAGATATGCTTCGGCTGAATACAACTGATGAATGGATTTGTGGTCATCGGAAAACCAACCAGAAGAAGATTTTACTGGGATACAACATTACAGAATTGAATTAGAATGGATCTCAGAGATCTCAAAAACTACAAGTTTCAGTTTTTGAATCCAGATCAGACAATCCTGGTTAGGTGCATTTTTGAGAAACGATCCTAGCAATCACTTCTACACGGATTGTTCGAAAAAGAATGGAAGAACTGGGTGGGTGTTGCTTCTATAGCTGCGACCTCTTTGTTGGTAAATGATTCCGCCTCCCGGATCATAATACCGTCTTTCAGACGGAGATCGGTGCAATCACGGAATGCATTCAATTTATTAATATTGAAAGGATCACCGGAACTATAAGGATATTTACGAATATCCAGGCAATCTCTTTGAAATCTGTAAGATCAGTCACTATCATCGAGTTTCAGGAGGAAATCCATAACGCCTCAACCTGGAAAAGTATTAAGATTATATTGGTTCCGTGACAATGTTACATCGCAGGGAACGAGATGGCTGACGAATTGTACAAAGAATGTTCTTCCTTGAGCGCAGTCAACTTAGAGAACGCGGAACCATTTCAGGCTTATAACGATGAACTGCTATTGGTTATAGATCAATATGGGACACCGCGATAATATGTGAGATCACTAGAATTCAGAACGGGGGGGGGGGGGGGCAGATAGGAGAGAATATAAGTGACTTTTAAAATTCAGTAAAAGGGAGTATTCTTACCTGACGCTATTCCGAATGGGCCGTGCGGAAGCGGTGACTTTAGGTTCTGTGGGGAGGATGATGATACCTTAGAAAAAAAAAAGTTAGTAGAAAATTTTTGTACCGATTTTAAGTAAAAAAAATTAATATTTAGCAAATCTTTTTGCTTTTTATATTTTACAAATTACAGAATTTTTACAGAATATTTACAAATTTTTGTTGATAATTTACGAAAATTAAAATACTAATTTGTATCGACTAATGTCTAAATATAGACATTCACTTAAAAGTTTTTTTAGTTCTTAAAATCAGCCTTAAATAATTAAAATTTGACCTTAAAAGTAAAAAAAAAAATACTTTTAAATTTTATTTTTCAAAACAGAAACTACCAAATTAAAACAAAATGATCGCCCCGGTAGGCTAGTTGGTAGCGTGCTAGCTTATCAGTGCGGGGGTCGTGGGTTCAATTCCCACCAGAGGCTCTGGTCTGTTTTCACTACAACGAGCCGATAGCCTTTGTTGCTAGTGCTCGGTTAGGGTATTAGGATATAATTTGTAATTTTTAAGCCATTGATTTTTTTTATTTTGCCTAAAATATTTTTTGAAAAAAATAAATGCAATAAAAAAATTTTGATGCTCCATTAAAAAAATAAATTTGAAAATTTGTACTAATATTAATTATATTTAGTAAATTTTTTTTAATGATTTTGGCAAACAGGTTTTTAATTTCACTTTACAAAAAGATTACTAAAATTTAGTAACGGCAGCTAATTTTTCTACAAATTTCATTGTACTACACGTCAGCAGACATGTGTTGCTAAGATTAGCAAAAAAATACCGCTGGGCTCAAATTAGTAAAATTTCCCGTATTAACAGCAAAATTTTCTGTTGCCATTACAGACTTTTTTTTGAGTAGTGTATCTTTGTGTCTGTCCGGCTTTCTTGGCGCCAATATTCTAACTTTGGATAACCTCAGCGTAATTGGCTGGAGAAGACTGAGAAATTTTGTCAATAGGACAGAGTTTCTGAAATTGATAGGGACGGCAAACATCGCGACATGATATAGCACAACAAGCCGATTTTCGGGTTTAAGTGTATGACCTATTTTTTTGGACATAAGTCGGTCGTGAACAGTATCTTCACTTCCGATTCGACTAATGAGTTTTATTCAACTTAAACCTTAATTACACTGATCTTTGTAACTACCTCGGTCTAATTCGATATAACGATATCAGTCCGTCCGTCCGGTTATAAATATTCCTATTCAAAACAGAAGTTTTCTCTAAAACTTTTCAACAAACCTTTTTATTCAACATAAGATCTGTTACAACTACTGTGCAACATACTGCAACTTTTTGTTGTTTGTCGCTGTTTGTTTATGTTGACCACATCTTTAAATCTTTATTTAGGTATTTGTATAATTCTTTTTTTGTTGTCGTTAATTTATTGCAACAACTTCTTTTTCTTCTATTGACAATTTGTGGTCCATTGTTGTCTTTTTCGCTTTTGTCTTCATTTATAATCTTAAATTATTGAATTAAAACATTTACAAAAAAAAAAAGAAAAACTTTAGAAAAATTGATTCATTTAAGAAGAAAAAAACCTAAACTTTCACTCTCTTATCTCTAGATTGTCTTTTGTTTGTTTTTTTGTTTTCTAAATAAATATTTTTTTTTTTTTTTTGTAGGGGGAAGTTTTTAGTTTTCAAAGCAGAGCGAGAACAATAGACAATTACATATTTAATTTTCGGACAATTGCCCAATGCGGCCAAATGGTGAATTGTAGAAAATTAATCGTCCATTGTGTTAAATGATAAAAATGAAGACATTTTTGGAGTTGCTCTACCAAAATTTAAAGTTTCTTCAAATAATTTTCTTATTTTACAAGAACATATAAATTTTTACTGAATTATTAAATTTTGGTAAAAAAAAGAATACTTTATAATATATAAACATAATGGGTGTATTCATTTTGTTTTTCTTTCTTTTTATAAGTTTAAAAATCATAGCAAGTGGTAGATAATAAATATACTTTGTTTTTACTAAATTCATATTAGAAGGTACCTAATTAACATATAATTATAGAAAGTATTAACTATTAATCATCTTTCTGTTTTGTTTTTTGTTTAAAACTGTCTGTGATGTATGGTATGCAGATTTTTTTTTTTGTTTAACGGTAAAAATTCTATAAAATTCGTTTGCGCTATTTGACCAAAAAAAATAATTTTTTTTTTAAGTTTTACCTGATATTATATGTTAATGGTATTTTTTCGGATTTACTACCAACATTCTTAACTTTTTTTTAAATGCTTTATGTAATATTTTGCATAAAGTCTCACATAAAAATTAAACAATTTGTTAAGCCTGTGCTTTTCAGACTTTAAACATAGAAATTAATTAAAAAAACTACATTAAAGGAATCTCGTTTAAACATTTCCAACCAATGAGTGTTTAAAAAAATATTTGAAAGTCGGAAAAAACAATTTTTGTATTTTTAAATATAAAGTAATAATTTTAATATACCTTATATTTTTCTATCGCAGATAAATAGGACTGTCGCTATTGTCCAGACTAATATGTGTTATTTAATATTTTTTAATTAATTTTAATTATTCCTCATTATTTAATACCTCTATTTTACTTTGTTTAAAAACTACATACAGGGCCAGTAAAAACTTTAGTATCATGTTATGTTGTATGTTCAACGTCAGACCAACTGGGAATTTAAGTTTTCATTGAATGAATAGCTTGCGTAGCTAATGGGAAAACATACACATGTTTAAATTGCAATTTCTTAATGTCACTTATTTGCAGTTAGTACGCAGGGCTTTTAAAGAATTCATTTGTTAAAAAAAAATTAAAATGTAAGTCAAAATTGTTTTCTTTTGAATAATTGTCACAACTCATTATTTTTTAGTCGAAATACATTCCAAAAATCTTAATACAGTTTAAGAGGTTTTTGCAATGTATTTTGGATTTAATTGAAAATATGCACATGACTATTTTTAGAGCTTCGAATATTTAATTTATTGATTCAATTTTTGTATTTAAATTTAACGAATTAAATTTGTAACAGTTCGTTCCATCAAATCAAGTGATTAAAATCACTAGCAACGCATTAAATTTTTATAAATCAAGCGAAACCAAGTAAAAAAAGGCTTAAATTCGGCTGTGCCGAATAAAAAGAATTCTTTCAATTTATAAAACGTTCAGTGATTTAAAAAAAATATATATTTCGGATCAGTGATTGAAAAAAAAAATTTCAATTCAGTAATTTAAAAACAGAAAAATATGTGCAGTACTTTAAAAAAAATCCGTTCAGTGATTTAGAATCATTCATTAATACCATTCACTGATTTAAAATAAATTTTTTTTGTTATCGTTTAGTGATTCAAAAAATACTTTTTGAATTTACCAACTATCTTAATTTGTATACCCTCCACAATATATGGTGAGGGTATATATCAGTTTGTCATTATGTTTGTAACATATCGAAATATAGGTCTAAGACCCCATAATGTATATATATATTCGTGATCCTTATGGAATTTCAAGTCGATTTAGCGATGTCTGTCTATCTGTCTGTCTGTTGAAATGGCGATCACGGCGCGAAGACTCATGCGGGGGTCTTCATTTTTACTTAGATTATTGGACATCTTAGTGAGCAGTTTGCAATTGAAAATAAGTAAAATCGGTCCAGCGGCTAAAAGGTTATGAGTAAAAATATGAAGTTACCTCTAAATTTTCCATACAAATTGGTGTAATTTAGTACAATTTCATAGTAGCGACTTCTACATAATATATTTGCTCATATTTTTTCACCAGTCACTTAGAGGTGAATATTATTTTGTATTCATTTCAAATATTTTTATCTCAAACAATTTTTTTCCACTAAATTTTTTTTTTTCAAAACAAAAAATTTTTTTACCTCAAAAAATTTTGTTCACCTCCATAATTTTACTTCAAAAGTTTTTTACATTATTTGTAGCAAACCCAGTAGAGAACATTTTTTTTAGAATATTGGTGGTGGGTATTCACAGCCAAATTTTGTCCTCCTTAATACGTATCTAAAGTAAAAAATAAAATCTTATCTCTGACACAGGGAAAACTTCTGTATAGCTCATTATTGGCAAGAATTAGTTCAACATAGTTTTTTTATTATTTTTACGGATTTAAATTCTTAATTACCCACTCAGTGATTTAAAATCAATTGTTTAACATTCATTGATTTAAAATTTATTTTTTAAAAAATTCTTTTTGAATTTACTATCTTAAATTTTTTTAGAAATCGTCCATAGGAATTTATAACAATACTCAAGAAGATATTTGCACAGACCTTTAACAAAAAATTTTTTAAAATATTTTGTCCTCCTAAATACTTAATTCAAGTGAAAAAAATTTTTACCAAATCACGTTTCCAAAACATGAGCCTTTTCCTTGACAAAGGGATAAATTCTGTATGGCAAGATATTAGTTCAACATCGTTTTATTATTCTTTGAATTCTAAATTACCCACTCAAAAAAAAATCCAAACGGAATAGCGCTGGCAAGGCACTTTAACAGGTGGTTAGTGTGACAAAAAGTGTATTGAAATCCCAAAATGATAACATTAGTACACTTTGGTCACGCAGATCAAATTTATTACAAATGAATTTTTATTTAATTTTGTCACCGTTTTCCAACATTTGAAATTTTGTTTTCCCAGTACTTTTTCAAAGTCTTATAGTGTTATCATTTTTGTCTAATCATGTTGTCATTTTTGGACTTTAAAACAACTTTTTGCCACACATCTGTTGTGTTTTTCTTATATCTGACACAGGAACTCGAACACAGTTCGTCAGATAACTCTACTCTCCAAGCTCACGGGACATAAAAATAATACTTGAAAGCTACACTCAGCAAAAAAAGTCTGTAATGGCAACTGAAAATTTTGCTGTTATTACGGGTAATTTTGCTAATTTGAGCCCAGTGGTATTTTTTGCTAATCTTAGCAACACATGTCTGCTAACGTGTACTACAATGAAATTTGTATTTTATTATTAATATTAGTACAAAATTACAAGTTTATATTTTTTAATCGAGCATCAACATTATTTTATTTTATTTATTTTTTTCAAAAAATATTTTATTCAAAATTAAAAAAAATCAAAGGCTTAAAAATCGTAAAAACAAACGAATTTATCATATTGTTTTAATTTCTTTTTGAAAAATATTTTATTAATTTTTTTTACTCTTAACGTCAAATTTTTATTGATTTTAGGGCTTATTTTTAGAACCGAAAAAAAATTTTAGTATTATTTTAAGTGGATGTCCTATTTTTAGACATGAGTCGGTATATTCACTTCAGATCCCTTTCTTTTAATCTAAGTGTAAGTTTTAATTAGAAATAAAATTTCCTTTAATATCCACTTTTTAAAAATTAATACATTTTTTGTTAATTTTAGCAAATCGGCTTTGAAAAATTTGTAAAAATGATTTCTGAAATAAGCAACAAAAATTTGTAAATATTCTGTAAAAATTCTGTAATTAGTAAAATGTAAATAGCAAAAAGATTTGCTAAATAGTATTTTTTTTACTAAAAATTAGTTCAAAAGTAGTAAAGTGGGATTGGAAACTGTTTACAAATTTTTCTACTAACTTTTTTTTCTGAGTGTAGAAAGCGAAACGAATGATAACTGATGGCTACCCTTGGCAGCACTAATATGATGGCACTGGTATAAAGCTTGATGGAGATACCTTGCCAACGTTGGAAAAACAAAAGTTGATCTTAAAAAGGCTTTTCAAAAAATCAATTTTATGAAACAAAATTTTGAATAGCATTCCAAATAAATGTTCTCCCACTAATTCATCTTTAATTCAATGGGTAACCAGTGATTTTCCAGTACTTTATTTTTTTTTTATCACGGACAATTTCTGTGTAATCATATCGGGAACTATTAAAAGGTATTTTAAGGTACTCGGAAGGATCTTGAAATACACTTAAAAAAGCTTGTAAGTTAAAATAACTGAAAATATCATTTAAAAGAATTATATTTCATTTAAAAACCGGTCTACTTAATTTTCATTTAAATTAAATGTCATTTGTTATTTATTTTTAAATGTTGATTAATCAACTGACACATCCGTAAGAAACAACTGATATAATCAGTTAAAATAAATGTCAAAATTTTACCCACCAATCCTTAAAAAATAAATGTTTTTTTCATTTATTTGAAATTATTTCCGTTTTTGTATTTTTTTTTTTTTTTTTTATATACTCGTACAATACAAAATGTATGTATGCATATGAAGCTATAAACACTTTTTGTGTGAATGTATTTGTATGTGTGTTTATGAAGTTCTTGTAAATTGTATTGAAAAATTTTGTATATATACAACCAATTTAAATAAAAAACAAATTGAAATTTTTTGAATATTTTATTTTGAAACAGACAGCAAACAAAATTTAAATTTGTAATAACTGTTACGGACACAAATAAACCACAAGTTTCCGTGTTGTGTGAAACTGAAAAAAATCGCTAAATGATAGTAAATTATTTTGAATAAATGTATAGAAAAGTTAATATAGATGTTTCTTTGAAAAATAAATGTATGCTCCTTTATTTTCAAATGGAACGGAAAACGTTTTTATTAAACTACATAATATTCTGAGTGTATAAGCTTTTTCACACGTTCACGTTAGCTAAAACATTTGAACACAATAAAACCATATCCATACTAAACAAAATCAGTGAGTATGTATGTGTAGAAATATTTGTCATAAGTCAAAATTTCGAACTGAATTTTTATATGTTTGCAACATACTTGGTAATTCTTCATTACCATTGAAATTTCATTAACATAAGTTGACACTAATGCAAATGAACAAAAAAATAAATAATTGCAATGCCTTAAACATTAAACTACAAGAATTCATTCCTTTAATTATCTACCCACAAGTTAGTATGGTTAACATGACACTATAATCATGTTAAAAAAATGTACTGTCTGGTGGGTATGTAATAATATCTATTAACAAATTGATGCGTTTAAAATCCATGTGTCGTTACATCAGTATTAACGACACATTATCAACGATTACATTACAATAAAATTACATACAAAAAAAGAAAAACGAAACATCACAACTTACAAGTTTAATTACGATTAGTAGTTTACAAAATTACCGTTTAATACATTTATGATTGGGTGTAAATTTACAATAACAGAAAAAACAATAACATAGAAACAACAATAAAAAGATCAATAAAAATTTATATTAGAATTTTCGCATGCAGAACAGTTGTTCTATTTCTCTCACGTTTGTTTTCTTAAATATTAAAAACATGATGATACCGCTTACAATTAGTTTACTTTACTTTTATTATTTAAGTTTAACAGCTTGAATGCAGTTTTCAAAAAAACAGCTACAAACTGTGTTTTTATTTTGTTGCTTTTTTACAGGTTCTTTCTTTTAACAGCAAACGGTGATCGATCGTTTTTCCGTTTTGTAAACCAGCAAAATATCTTTATTTTTATATCTTCTTATGCGTGTATTTAAATACACTCGTAAAAATTAAATTGATTTAGTGAAACTTAAAAGAGATTATAGTGTTGGTTAGAAAATTGATTTTTCATAACCTCAAAATCTATTTAGATATTGGTTAGTTACACAACTTAATTAAAATTAATGGGGTCTCATGTTGTAAAACAAAGAATTCTAAGAATTTTTTTTCCATATACATACGATAAATATTTTAAATGTTTGATTGAACGTTTTAAAAAATAATAACTAAATGTTTAACAAAACGTGGGAAAAACTAAAATTGTTATTCTAAAACTATGTTATTAATTATCAGCACTATTAAGGTGTTAAGAGGGTTTCAAAGGCTCAGAGAAGGGTATTTTTACTATTAATGGGGTCATTTTGTAAAACAAAGAATTTTTTCCATATACGATAAATTTTTAAACGTTTTACAAAATAATAACTAAATATATAACAAAACGTGGGAAAAACTAAAATTGTTATTCTAAAACTGTTTTTAATTATCAGTAAATTAACCTTCGTATGCGCAAGGTCTTTTAGCACTACTAAGGTGTTAAGTGGGTTTCAAAGGTTCAGAGAAGGATATTTTTACTACATTTTTAAATTTTTAAAATAAAATATTTTATTCAAACAATTTAGCATATCAAAGATACATTTTTAAATTTTTATTTAAAAATTTTGAAAATTCAGCCTCAATTGCCTTGACCTTGACCTCTCAAAAAAAATTTCTCTTCGTAGCCGGGATAACTCATGACTGGTTCATCAGAAATTAAAGAACAGTTTTTTCTGTTAGAAGATGTATAAAGCTCGTGCTTTAATGAAAGAAAAATACAAAATTTGAATTAAAATTTTTGGCAGAGTTGTGAACAAAAAGTTCCATTTTTTGGTCAAATTTTCACCACGCGACAAATACGATGTTTCAAACCCACCAATTTTGTAGTTAACAATTTTTAATTAAAGGTGTTCAATTTAACATTATATTTTCCGTCATACGTACGAGAGCAGTCCCAAAATAAGCCGACCTGACATATAGATGGCGGTAGTACAGTAGAATCTCACAAATTAGAACCACTTTGTTCCTCGGGTTGTTCTAATTTCTGAAAAGTTCAAATTTCTGGACATTTTTTGTTCACAGAAAATTATGAAACAATAATAAATCTAGTTTCGCAAGTATAATTTTAACACAAAATAATTTAAATGTATTAACATTTAGTTAACCTTAGTATCCAAAGATAAATTGTTTTTACGTTTACATATTTGTAAATTTTTTCAGTCATCCATCCAAAATTGTTCAATCTTATTAAATTTCACATGCATACGACCGAACGATTTCACATGCATACCACGAATAACTCGGTGATTCCCCGTTTTATTTTTACTTCAATGAGCATAAACCAAAAGGGCAAAACTTTGTGATTAATAAACCACAAGTTCTTATTAAAGATCGTTTAATATAAATAATTATAACAAAAAATCTTATTTTGTAGTAAAAATAAAAAAAAATAAAACTTTCAGAAATTAGAACCACAGTTTCTAATTTCAGAGCGTCTAATACATTAATATGTCTGGTTCTAATTTCTGGACGGTTCAAATTTATGAAAGTTCTAATTTGTGAGATTCTACTGTAGTTTGAAAAAAGTACTTTGGTAAAAAATCGATTTTGCAGAAAGCGCGTTTAAAGTTTTCAATTTATACTAACTTTTGGTCACCACTCAATGAGAGAAAGAGGTATCAATAAAAATTTTTAATATGTTTTAGATTATGGTGACCCATATTTTTTCATCATTAACTTAAAAACTGCGTTTTTTTTAGTTATGCCAACCTTCTCGCAAATGAGCGATATGTTTTAAGTTTCAAAAAAACTCTTAGTGAATTTGTAAACATGAAAAAAATTGGCCAAAATTAATAAATTTAAGTTCGATTTGCTTCATCACGCTCCTTATGCGCCAGATTAAATTTCCTTTAATTATTTCCTATATTCAAACTTGAGAAAATGGCTCGGTGGTAAAAGACTTGCGGTTGATGGCTATTTTAAGGAGCTAGAGAGTTGTTATCATGTTGAGAAATAAAGAAAAATTTTCCCAAATTTAGAAAAAGAGAGATTGTGAAAGAAACGCGATTTAAAAATCTTTACAGACATATTAAACCTTACTGAAATAAACTATAATTTAACGAATCGACTGAAATTAAGTTTAAAAAAAAATTATAATTTTAGTCAAAAGATTCAAAAACAAAAATTAGCGCACTGGAGGATTAAAAATTTCTTTTCAACCACAAAACCTTTACATTATAACAGTAGTTAATTACACGCCCATATCAACACCTACACTATCGGACAATATAAAGTATAAAACTGTAAAAGGTAAAAAAATCGTAGCATAATTTAAACTGATCAAAATTTGTCAAATTGATCTGAAAACACGCACCATTCATTAATTGTAGAAGTCCACAGATTAAAAGTGTAATGTTAGTTTTAATATAACGCCCCTTTTTTCCAGTACACGCAGAGAAAAAACATGGTTGCAACATGATCACTGCTACTATATTATGCTTGCTGCAATCGGGTATGGTTGTCACAACCATATTATTGGTTGTCTAACCATCAACATGGTTGCTAGCATCATTATTATAGTAAAAATTTCACTATTTTATGATTACCACCTACTACTTTATAACATGATTGGCTGTAACCATACTGTGATAACAAAAATTCTGGCTATGAAAAAATATGATAATTATGCAACCATAAAATGCTGGCAACAATCAATGAATAATTATACATCAAATAAAACATGACTTTGACATTTACAGTCCGTATATTGTCTTGTTTTCATAAAAACAAAAATGTATTAAAAAAAACAATCATATATTGTTTACTAAAACTGGACAAATACCATTCATGTGGCATTAAAACATTTCATCAATTGTCATATTAAGATCCAGTTTATTTTTTTTTAAACTTTAGAAGATTTTTTTTGAGCATTTTTTTCGAAAATTCCTTATACATGTAATATTATTTACAATAATCAATTCATTATCAAAAAGATTCTATAAAAAGTTTATATATGGATCATATTATGATAATCCAGAAATCATAATATAGTTATGGGGACAATAATGTAATAACATTTTGAGCATACTACCATTTATCATATTATAATAGAATACAACATCATAATATATTTATTTAGAATCATAATATGGTAATTTTTGGATCATAATATAACTGTAGGGTCAATATTATGCTAAAATTATGGATATTTCATTATCATAATATGATAACTATAATATAGTACGACTATGGTTGGCACAACCATAAACCCAAAAATATATGATGCTCTTTGAATATGATTCTCCCAACCATGTTTTTTCTTTGCGTGTAGGCCTGAAATTGACTTCAAATGGGAATTCGGCTACAGAATAGGAAAATATTGATCAGATTTAAAAATAATGTATAATAATATAAAGTCATTTCATAATTTTGTATATACGGAAAAGGACCACACGTCACGTGTCCGGTTCACTGTGATAGGGACCGGTCACGAGACCGGTTATTTATATGAAAAGGGCTGGTCACTTTAACATGGTCATGTCCTATTAGGGGGTCAATTGTCCTCTGTGACATATCGCAGGACTGGTCTAATATGTCACACAACTAACCCCAAAGAAGATATCACAGAAGTCGTACTTTCATATTCATCAGGTGATAGAGGCTTTTAAACCGAGCATGTGGAAACCGGTACTGTTTTCACTTAACACGCGACTAGTAATTTCAGACCCAATATGTTATAGATAATTTTTATACCGATCACGTGATAGGTACTTTAGAAACCCATCCTGTGTTCACCTACCACAGGACTGTTTCTTTTAGACCCATCACGTGATATAGAACCGGTTCTCTTTTCACCTATCTAGTGATATGTATTTTCAAAACCGTAACTGTTTTCACCTATCACGGGACAGTTCGCAATTCCCAACTGATCCCTTTTTTCACGCAGGGTAATGACTAAATCGTCCGTATTAATGGACGTGGATATCATAAAACGAAAATGTATATCATGGTTAAATTCTTACACTTTTGAAATTTACAAAATTATGAAAAATGTTAAATTAAAAGTAAACCAGTTTTAAAATAAAACTGTGATATACACGGTGTCCGCAGGGAAGGTACACTACTTTGTTTGTTTATAATTTTTGATTAAATGAAATAGAATGTCGGCAATTATGTATGGAATACAATATCAGATAAATGTCCGCCTCTGTTAGCCTCACAAATGCGAGCCCTTTTGAGCACATTTTTCATTACATTCTCACACATTTCACGCGGTATTTCATTAATTTCATCACGAATATTTTGTTTGAGTTGCTTTTCAGATATCCCCATAAAAAGAAGTCCGGAGCAGTCAAATCAGGCGACCGCAGAGGCCAATCAGCATCACCATTTCTTGAAATAACTTGTTGTGGAAAGAGGTCTCGAATTAATTTCATTGTAATCCTGGCTGTATGCGATGTGGCACCGTCTTGTTGATACCACATGTTAATCAAGCCCAAAGCATGTAGTTGTGGCGTTAAAAAGTTATGATATCGCTCCCCATTCACAGTTACCGTTATGCCGTTTTCATTTTCAAAGAAGTAAGGTGCAATGATTCCTTCTGACCAAATTGCACATCAGACTGTCACTTTTAATGGATGCAAAGGTGAGGGTTTTCCATTGCCCAGAACCGATTATTCTCTTTATTCACATATCCATTCAAATGAAAATGTGCCTCGTCCCACTCATTATGATTTTTTCATGAAAATCGGGGTTGTCATGGGCGATCTGTTTTAACGATTATTATCGAATATTTTTCCATAATAAATTTGCCACGTGTCTACTTCACGACTGTCAAGACTAATGTTTACCAAAATGGCGTCAAAACAAAGTAGTATAGCTTCCCGGCGGACACCCTGTATTAAATTGAAATAATACGATTTTAATTTTTGAATCTTGCAAGCCAGAGCAAAAGATTTCTATGTCATTCAAAAGCAAATTTCATTCGCTTTTTTTCATGTACAAGAATTTCCAAAACAGTCATTATTGGTTGTTTTTATCTTTAATGCCACGCCCACTGGATAATAAGGGCGGTTTTCCAAAACAAATATAAAATGTTTTTATCTGTAATGATAGCTCGTTACATTTTTCATTATTTGCAAGCTTAAAGTAATAAGATACTCATTATTAATTACGTAATATATGATTTATAAATGTAAAGTAATAATTGAAATATTTTTGAAAATATATTTTTAGATACATAACTTTGTGTTTTTTGTAAGCAAAAGGGTAATGTATGTTTGTTTTCATAACACTAGCGAAAAAAGAAAAGCGCAAAAATTCTTTTAAGTTTAAAGCAAGTTCTTGGCTGGCGACCAGATTCTCTGGTTCGATTCCCATCTTGAGCACATTATTTTATTTAAAATATTTGTAATAATTTTTTTTAATAAAAACTCCTCTTTTTAAAAAATCTATTTTTAGACACATTACTTTTTCCATTCTCGTAACCTTATAAGTAACCCCTTACATTATCATTACTTTGAGGCTCAGCGCCTGAAAATTTATCAATGAAGTAAGGTGTAAAGTAATCCATCGGCCCCTATGGCTATACATTACTTTACCCATTATTTGGTAATGTGTGGTTTTGCTGGGAGTTTGAGATTTGCTGAAAATAACAATTTTTAACGGTTTTATACTGTCCTTTATCCGATAGTGTATATGAAATTATACAAGGTGACCCAAAATATATTACCCTTTTGGAAGATGATATAACGTTTGCAAATGACGGCAACTGTGAGTTTTCTTTTATTATTTGTGATGTAAACAAATATAGAAGACACATCGACGCTATGCTACTCAAGAAAGCGGAATACTCTTGACTATTTTTTATAAAACAATTCGCCAGTGATTCATTGGGCTCACTTTCATCTGAAGAGATATGTAAACTAATAAAATTTGAGCACTGCGAATCCACGTATCATTCACGAAGAGACAAAAAATTATTTCACTTTGTTTAAAAATTTTAGATTTATGTATAATAAGCGCAAGCAAAAGATTAATATCCGTTTCTCTGAATTTTTCTAAAAAATATTTCCTTATTCGATCTACCCTAGGACTCATTTAATTGAAAGGAGATGGTGGTGTGTGCTTTTCTACATATATTCGAGATGAAGCCGATTTTACTAAATTATTTTTTTAGTGTATGTTCTTGTATTATTTTAGTGTGCAAAGTTTATAGAATTAGGTTTTTGAATGTGTGATAAAACGTGTTTATTTCCTTTTTTTTTACAATGTTGTTGTTAATAATAATTCCTAGGTAAGAATTGTAAATGTTAACCACAAGTAATTTTATACTTTTTCTTCTTATGTTACTTATTATTTTAAGAAAATATTTCCATCGAATGTCTGTTCTATCATTTTGTTTTTTTTTTTTTCTATAATTCTTCTCCTGACTACTGCTAATAATAATTTTTGCATAAAAGTTTGCTGTGTTTATTGCAATTTTTGTTAACATTAATCTTTTGCTTTTCTAACGCAATCTATGCCATTGACATAATTTCTCTCGTGTACAAATTTTATATTCCAACTTGCAAACTATTGCTGCTGTTGGATATAAACATAGTTTGCTGGATTTAAACTGAGTCAAGACCTTCACGTTCAAAATGTTGCCAACAGATGTAGTGTATGCACAGTAAGTAACATGTTCTTATTCTAATGAATCTTTAGCGGCAGCTAAAGGCAGCTTTTATACAACATATTGCGCATACATAGTATTTACAATGATCATGATTTTCAGTTGAAATCCTATTAAGTTCCCACTTGACAAACTGGAATATATTTAAGTACTTGTTTATGCATATTAACTCACCACATAACGATAGCAGGCAGGCAGGCATGCAGCCAGGCTGCAGCAAAATCTTTTAAAACTTTCTCACTGTAAGATTTGATTCTTGTGGAGTTGCTTAGAAACTATGTATTTTTGCTTTTACTTAATAACACATCATATATTGTTCATAAATAATCAGAAATTGTTTATATATTTGAAGGAAACAGGACATCATAAAAATTCAATGACTTTATTAGTGTCAACAAGTTTTTTGATGAGTTAATGAACTTTTTTTTATAACGGATTTGTAAAATCATTTATCATTAATAAATTAGTCTGCTTTTCAAATTAATCGGTTAATGATCTATAAAGCAGGATTTTTATAAACTACGAGTACAACATATTATGGCAATATTTATTTGAGGGTGTTGATATAGTAAATTTAAAGTAGATGAACAAGTTGTTTGTAGAAAGTTAAATTTGAAAGTTAAATTATGTGTCATCTACAACAAGTTCAATAAAAATCCAAAAAATCCACCTAATCAAGCTTTTTTTGGACACCATATTTGATTATACTTATTTCCATGCAACTGATCAAGTGTAAACTGATGACATCAGAGGTATTCATGTTAATAAAAATATCCTTTAAAATAAGTTAATAATATGTCCTGTTTTCTCAAACTAAGTAGGGATTTGCTTGGTTAAGCCCGATCATAAGGTACCCTACTAATGTATAATGGATCATATTTCGGAGAACAGATCTTATTTTGTAAGGGATACTGACCCTAGTAATATGAGCGTCATAATAAACGAGAGATATAGTTTAAATGTGATAACAAATCTAAATGAAATAGCCATCAAAAGTACTTCATTGGAAAAAGATGTCTTCATGACATTCCTCTTTTGATAAATTTTTTTACACTGAAAATCTCGTTTAAAATCGAGTTAAATCCAGTTTCAAATTACCCCTGCTTGCATTATGAAATTTGACAGATAAAGTGGATTTCGATGTGACAAAAAACAACATTTTGTAAACAAAACAAAATAAATTGGAAATCAAAAAAAAAAACATTTTTTAAATGACGGAGTGCAACATTTATTACCATGATGATAGAAACATTTAAATATAGCTTTTAAAAGTGTCAGAGAGACAGGGGATGACTATTTGACGCAAGATTTTTAACTTTGGTGATAGTAAGCACTATTCCAATGTTGTTTGCAAATATTTTCTTCGCAAGGTGATGCCAGATTTTCACAATATTTTCATACAAACTATTGCTGAATGCTGTGCAAACATAATTATGAAACTAGATTGTCCAAAAATCTGGTTTCTTAAAATAAAGCGCTTGAACGGAATTTTCTTCACCAGGGATGTTGTAGTTCACTCCTAGGTTCGAATGAAAAGTTTAAGTTGGTGGTTTCATTATTAGTATTTTTGCAGTTATATATTAAAAACAAATTTTGTACGAATTCATTCGATAACGAATGCCGTAATCCGACCCAGTTATGGACTAGATTTTTGCCAAAACGTGATTTAAACCGGACACATCCTTTTCGGAGAAAATGTTTTTAGATCAAGATTCAAATTTGAACAGCGATGGCTTGGTAAAAAAAAAAAACTTCATAACAACAGAAAAAAACATTTTTAAGTGAAACTTTAAAACAATACAAGCAACGATAAAATAAAAACTGCATTCAGAAAGATTTTATTATAACATTTTTTAGAATTTATTAAATATATTTGCCTCAAAAGAAATAAAGAATCGAGTTTGGGCGTTTTTATATTAAGCCATCGACAGGTCTTTTTCTTTTAAATCAATTTCTTTAATTAAAAATGCAAAAGTGTATCTTCAGTGAATTAGCCCAATTCGAATTTCACCTAACCGATTTTCTTGCCAATGGAATATTTTGATTGCAGCAATCGAATTATTTAGTTGTCCTAATTAAATGTATTCCTGATACAATTGAAATATCTGGTTTTAATCAAAATTCTATTATATTACCCGAATTTCGGTCTCGACAGACAAATATATCGATGGCTCCAGCCAAACCATTCGGATGGCAAGAAATTCGGTTGTTGAATCTCTTTTCTCTGTGTGGGTTTGTGCAGGATGTTTAGTGTGAAACTTTTCCTTTTTAGCCTTCCCTTTTTTCCTTTTGAACCCCGTTGTTCTTATTTAAAATTTCAATGAGGTTCTCTTTAGTGAATTAAACCAAGCCCCACAGATACCCTCAAAATATACTTTCCGTTACCGACTGCTGTAGTTTATTGAAAAACTAATACGTAGAGTTTGTTTTTATATATTTTTTGGCTATTTGAATCAGTTATTCAAAAAGAAAACTATGAAAATTTTCAGGCATTCAGTAGGAGTTGATATTTTCCGTTAAATGTAAAATTTTATGGTTTCTGTTTCTAAAAATAGAAATTCATATTATTCCTTCTTTTTTTTTTTGCCAAAATAGTTTGTTTATATACAAAATTTTTGCAATAAAAATTACAAGAAATTATTCAAATATAAATACACACATAGAAAATAAAAATATATACATATGTGTGTATTGTGTTTTGTAATATTACATACAAATAAAAAAAATTCAATTTGAAAAACAAACCACAAAAATTAGTAGTCCTCTTTTTGATTGTATTTTCGATTAATTTTATTTGTATTTTAGATTATTTTTAACGAAAAAACATATTATAAATTTTAGATTTCTTGCCGAAGGGGTTTTGGCGGGACGAAAAGGGAAAGTGTCTTAGAGGATGCCTACGCTGAAAGAGAAACTAACATGCAATTTTTTAGTTTTGGTTTTGGCAAATCGGACATTTAGTTAAAATGAGACATTAAGCTATGTCCATTTAGTTTTTAGGATCCACCTGTACAGTACAAAAGAATGTAATATGAACAGGCAAGCAGAAGTCGACTTAAAATTTTCAAGTCAATCGATACACTACAGAGTGAGTCCAGGCTCAGTATTTTTTCTAGTGACAAACATTAGTTAAAACTCATAATTCTCAGACCATATAGTAGGATACACATAGTTTTTACTCAATTTAAATACCTCTTCGCTTACTTTGTCTTCATTTTTTCTCATTTCAGAAATTCGTAGCGTATCTGGAGAACCCAATTACAAATCTGTTAACCTAACATGGGAGGTAGAATTTGTACCCTCATCCCAAGATGCTGTTACAAATAGTAGTGATGAAGTAGAGCCACCAAAAGCCTTTCAGTTATTCTTTTGTGAATTACAATCATTTGGACCACATAGATGTCGCTCGAAAGTAGTCAATGGCAGCGATATACAGCAGACATATGAAAATAATGACAACGACTTAGATGTTATAGAAAAAATGTACGATTTAAGGGAAAATTCTCAATTTTCGGTTAAAATTAAAACGTCCCATTTTTAAAATTTTCTAAACAAAAAGCTTTAACAGAAAATTGTAAAATAATTTTACTTAGATTCTTATGATTTTCTAATTGTGCTTACACGGAGAAAAAATAATAGTTAAATTTATTATCATATCATATGTGAATTTAGAAGTTACGAACTTCTTTTAAATTAAACATGAATCTTATTATATTAAATATGATTCTAGTTAATATTAACTTTTCCACAGATATTTTGATACAAAAACATTTTCTTGTTAAAATAATTAGAAAATTTTTCAAAGTGTATTGAAATAGAAATCTACTTAAAATTTGACTTCTTTTTATTATAAATTTTAGAAGACAAGTACGCCAGTATACAACCCAGGTGGATAATTTAAGAATGGCTACCAAATATAGTTTTCATATACGTTCAGTACCAAAACATAAAAATAAGAAGATAACAGGACGTTCAGAAGTTTTTGATAATGAAATAGAAAATGATGATTTTTTAAGTAATAATTTGGGAGGACAAACTATTGTGATACCTACTAAAGGATGTAAGTTTTTAAGATTATCACAAAACCTTTCCACAAAAATATACAAAAATTTTACTAATGCATTTAGAGCAAACTAAAAACTAGTAATATTTGAAATTTGTCAAATTCTTTACAAACTTTGAATTAAAAACTGGAAGTTTTAAAAACTACTAGTTTTTTTTTTGTAGCATAAATTTGGTTTAAGTTGTATTTTTACTTATTTATTCTGTTGATAGTTTCGGCTCAAGCTACCAGATGTTTGCCAAATGCTTCGGAAATTGAAGTCGAAACTGGTCCTTATTTTGGTGGTAAAATTGTCGTTGATGGTGGCAGTTGTGGTATTAAGGGAAATCCAAATGATTTCAAGGATAAATATGTAATGCGTATTGACCATAAAGCCTGTGGTAGTATGGTTAAGCCAGAAACCAATACTGTGGAAACATTTATTACGGTTCAGGAGAATTTGGGTATATTTACTCACAGTACAAGAAGGTAAGATTTGTAAAATTATAAACTATAGAATAATTTAAAAATTTGTGTATAACGATATCAGTATTAGAAGACCCAGCCAATGCATTCCTCAGAACCAACAAAAAAATGTTCTCCGAGTAAAAGTTTCTGAAAATTGGAGGAAATATAAAGGAGAAAATCTACAATCTACCTGTTTTATATTTTGTGCTATCATGGTCATTGAGGTGATAAAATAAAAACACCCAGAAATCGCAATTTCCACTCCTGACTACGGAATTATAATTGAGGCAACTTGTCAGTCAAATAACTATTACCTCAACTGATTTTTAGCTGGCACAACTGAAAAATTCAGTTACCTAAACCGAACCATTCTATCGTCTATAAATTCAGTTGTCAGCGCGTATCTATTTTCTAGTTGTTTTTATCACCTCAATGACTGTGATAGCGAAATATCTGTCGGCATATCTGTAAATTTTTTTTATATAGTAAGAATGAGTCTGCTTGAAAGCCAACTAATGTTTGGGTTTAAAATTGCAATGGGTTGAAATGGACTTGTAAAATGTTAAAAAAATGGTAAAAAAAAAATTTAAAAAATCAGCACAAAAATTTGATTTTGCTCAACGGTAGGTGAATTTAAGAGAAAATCAAAATTAAAGTCCATATGGACCAAACTCCATAAGACTGATACTTATAAATTTGTCAGCAATACTAACATTACACCCCATTTTGGGTAATTACCGATATTTTTTTTTTTAATTTTGTCCCCTCTGTCACATATCCAAACTTTATAGAAATTAAGATGAACCCACAACAGAAACTCATTATTAGACGTAAAAAGCTTTTACGGGCAGCGTTTTAATATCAAAGATCCATCTATCTGACCGAAGACGCTAAAGTATTTGGTCCATTGTAAAAACCCAAAGAAATGAAGTCTTCCATACAGGCCATTCAAACCATAAAGTCACTCCTTCCCAAGTTGTGACCGTCCCATACGGTTAACCAGATCTTTCTTGCCAAACGTTTAAACCCTCTTCGTCTTGCCCACATCGGGATCTCCCCAAAGAACCTTCGACCACACCAACATCATCGCCGTTCACTTGTTATAAATGCCAGCTCTTCAGACCTTTTATATCCATCCACTCCAAAGTCCCCGAGTACCCATATCAACCTCAGACGTCCTTTGCCAGAAAAAGCGTTTATCTCTTTTTTGCAGTCGAAACCCCTCCTCCGATTTTACAGACAACCCTGACAGAGCCCTAACCGCAAACATTGAAGATAACTGGATCTCCAGAATAATCAGTGGCATTAAAAAACAGAGTGCACTTCTTAAAGCCACAGCCTACGCCAGAAAAACGGTATTGTGGTCTGGATGCCAGAAGGATATCCCTACATTCAGTTCACTGCAAAAGAAACATAAACCAGTTCTCTCGATCGTATAGAAATAAGTTTTTTTGTTTCACAAAATGTTCTTTCATCCCTCCATAACTCCCTGTCAGAAAAAAGAACATCACAAGTGCATGACTCATACTCATACTGAACATCCATTGAGTAGTAGATGTTGAGTTCCTTACATTACATTTCCTCTGGATCGATGGCCCACCACACAATAGCGGCATTATATCTAATAATCGATTTAAATACGCTTGTGTAAAGTCATCCTTGGGCTCAAGCTCCATTTTTTTATAAAGAGAATCAACACTCAGGAATTTCTTCCTACTAATTAATGTGGTGAAATATAAAGGGCTTTAAATGTGGCAACACTGTAATTGCACGAAATGATTATTCTTAGAACAGTTGTTGCTCGCCATCTAATGAAGAGTTAGCGGAATTGTTGCTGCTTTTTAGTTAAGTGCTATTAGAACACCGAAGAAGGACGTTGCGATATGTATGAGAGATAAAAACTCAAACATATTAATTTTATAAATTGATATTCCCGTCGCTGGGAATCGAACCCTCAACCATCTGTGTAACAGTCCAACGCGCTAGCCATTACACCGAAAATCTCACAAGAACCTTTTGCTCTTTTTCCTAGGTACCTGTCACTATTCTTAATTTCCATGTTCAAGCCCCGCAAGGTGGGAAGAGTAATCGTACATTTTTCCCTCACCATATGCATAGCAGACGGGCTCTTTGATTGGTTAAAGTCCTTAAAAGTCTGTGTCATAATCCAAGCTGGAAGTTGCTATTATAACTGAAATACTTCAGGTCGTAATTCCAAGAAGAAAGTGGACTTAAAACCCAGAATGAGTGATAATTCCCACATTTTCTGCCCACCGAAGACATCGGAATGTTCAACACCAGCTTCTCATTTCTAAGGTTTTTCTGCGCAGCAAGCATCGATAACGAAAGCTTTAATATTTACACATTTAAATAATTTAAAGGTCACAATCCCCATACAAATGTTCATAACAAGAATGAAAAACTGCCGATTGTGGGGATAGTCATAGTCCCAGTAATGTTTTTCAGTACAGCAGCCCTACGATCAGGCTTCGGGGTTTCCACTCTGTGTTTTGTCAGAAGCTGACAGTATTTATGGGTTGTTAAACTTAAAAGGCGCTACGACCGTTTTTCTTTGGGGATAGTCCATAAATTGGAAATTCCTTTACGGGTTATGATTTGCCGTCTTAATACAATGCATTGCAATAGTAAAAGGCAGCATCATCCAAGCCTTGACCTTATCAGAGCCGTGGGGGCCATTTGACGGATATATTGTTCCATACTTAATCGAAACAAGTTTTCTTTACAATCCAATAAAAAAAATCACAACTACCTCAAAAATACGTGTTATTTTAAAATGAAAAAGTACATTCTTACTGAGGCACCCATTATTTTCCAATCTACATTATTTACCCAGCAAAAATAAATGGAAGTGATTATTAAAAAATCATTGCAATAGTAAGGGGCAGTATCATCCAAGTATTGAACCTATGGAAAATGTATCTATTTAGGGTATAACAAGAGAAGAAAACAATAGATTTTAAAAGAATTTTTTATATTTTATCAATAGTGCCCCCTATCCAGCAAGCTACTGGTATCCTGATGTTTAAAATATTTCAAAGTCTTAAGCCTGTTTTTTTCTCAAAATTAGATTCGTTGTAGTTTGCAGTTATCAATCTGGTTTACAAACTGTAAGAGCGAGTTTTTCGGTACCCGGCAGAGGTGGCGTTGCAGCCGTACAAAATGACCCCTTCGTAGAAGATGAACGCACAGGTAGAGGTTTAAAACCCATACGTTATGTTAATAAAAGTGAATTGGTTTTAAAAGAAACCACCGAAGATAGTGTAGCATCTGATGAAACTGAAGCTATAGTTGAAGAAATTGATAATCCTACATTAAACTATAATCAAAGTGATGCTCTGACAATAGATGATACCACAGTTGCTGTAGCTGTATTGGAAAATATAATACCGGGTGTAAATAAAGATCATATAGAAACGGAAATTAAAGAAACTAAACAACTAAACAATGTTGAAGATGCTAATGATGATGTGAATGACGTAAAGTTACTCAATGATGGTAATGGTGCTGTTGATATAAATGATGATCATGAACAATTTTCTGCAAAATTTGCTAAGTTTACATTGGAGCGTAATGAACAGGAAATAAATAATGATGAGAATGACGAAGTTTATTTAGGTGCAACGCCCACAGGAAGAGGTAATTATATGGATTTATTAGTTTTATTAAGAGTATTTTATAAAAGGCAAAGATTTTTAAAACAACTCTAAAGACATAATAGAATTCAACAGTTATCTTCAAGCGAGTCTTAGGAATTTTTTTTAGAAAAATTTAGAAACTTAAAATAAATTTTCCATTAAAATCATAACAAGTGAAAGGGAAACAAATTTAATCATTAATTAACTATACACTTAAAAAAGTTTGTAAGTTAAAATAACTGAAAATATCATTTAAAAGAAATGATATTTCATTTAAAAACCGGTCTACTTAATTTTCATTTAAATTAAATGCCATTTGTTATTTATTTTTAAATGTTGATTAATCAACTGACACATCCGTAAGAAACAAATGATATAATCAGTTAAAATAAATGACAAAATTTAACCTACCAATCCTTAAAAAATAACTGTTTTTTTCATTTATTTGAAATTATTTCCGTTTTTGTATTTTTTGTTTTTTTTTAATATAATCGTATAATATAAAATGTATGTATGCATATGAAGCTATAAACACTTTTTGTGTGAATGTATTTGTGTATGTGTGTGAATGTATTTTTGTATATATACAACCAATTTAAATAAAAAAACAAATTGAAATTCTTTGAATATTTTTTTTTTTAAACAGACAGAAAACAAAATTTAAATTTGTAATAACTGTTACGGACACAAATAAACCACAAGTTTCCGTTTTGTGGGTAATTTTTTATTAAATTTCAAACAAATGAAAAAAATAAATGAAACTGAAAAAAATCGGTAAATGATAGTAAATTATTTCAAATAAATGTATAAAACAGTTAATATAGATATTTCTTTGAAAAATAAATGTATTTTCCTTTATTTTTAAATGGAACGGAAAACTTTTTTATTAAACTACAAACAGTTAACTACATAATATTCTGAGTGTATTTTCCTATTTCTTCTTTTTTCCATTTTACAGGATTTGGTTCAGCTTTAGAACTAATTACCATTAATATGGGAAGCGTTATGTTGACTGTTATATTATCCGTGATATTTATTGCAATATTTTTATATGTATTATATCGTGAAACTAATTTGCCACAACATATTAATCATGGACAATTATCAATAGAAACATCAATATCGTCGTCAGCAACATCAACATTATCACGACAACAGCATAAACATTTAAAAGAAATTCACACATTACCAAGAACATTAGGAAACAAAAATCCAGATTTATTAGCTTAAAATTCAGTACGAAAAAAATCTTACATATTTCAATTAAAATATACTCAATAAAGATTAGAAAGCAGCCTCTTTGCCTGTTTCCCTTCAATCCTTTTCCCTCTTTTTTTAACAGTAGTTAAAACTACGCTTTATTGTCTTGCTGAAATTTTTGAATTTTTTGGTTTTCCAATTTTTCAATATTTTCATTTCAAAACGACTAAGCGTAGGCACACCACCCACAATTCATATTTTTCTTCGTTCCCACATTTTTTTTTTTACTTTTATATACTCATAGTATAGTTTGAAATAATAGATATTAAATAATAATGGAAAATTGCACTCTTTTTTTAAGACTTAATTAATAATAAGCACAAATTATCTATAAGTTTAACTTTTATAGGTATTAAGAATTTTTGTAAAAAAAAAATTGAAATAAATAATAAAAAAAAAAAATATGAAAATCATCTAAACTAAATATATTTTATTGTTTTCTTTTTAGTGCATTTTAGAGATGATTAAGCCGGTACGTACCTTTATTTGTTGGTACTTTATTAATCAAATTTTAGTTTAATGTCCGGGGACACATTTGCAAAATGGTCTTAGTCCCCATGGGCATTATGGCTCCCTCATTTAGCTTGACAAAAATAACTGCCCATTGACCAAGCTACCTTGTCGGCCAAAGCGATTTTCATTTATTTTAGTTTCATCATCTTCAACTAAATATTAATTATGCCACCAACAAACTGGTTCCTAGACCCCTTCTTGTCCCTCAATTCACTTGACAAATACACTTATTTTCGTCTCTTTAATAAATAACACTAAACAAAAATCGATAGTTTTGAAATGTTCCGAAATATGAGCTTTTCTTTTTGTTTTTACCTCTGACCACCAGGGAAAAATCGTTTTTGTGGCTCAAAATTCGAAAGAATGTGCTCAAAGTATTTAATTTTTAACGGGAAATTATTAAATTAAAATATATTAATTTAAATTTGAATTTTTTATTAAAATACATTGCATTTGAGTAAAATCATTTCGAGAAATGGTAAAGGGTATTTAAGGGACCTCGAAGCAATTTTTTTTTGTTAATTTGTCCTTTGAATGTTTACTAAGGTCACATAATTTTCTATTTTCTAGATGGGTCAACCTTACAAATCCTTTGAGTACATCTAGAAATATTTTTACATAATTTAAAACAAATTTTAATATTTGTGCAACATGCAACATTTAATTTTTTTTTTAAGTTTTTATCAAAACCATTTAAATTAAAATTTGGTACTAGTTAAATGATATTTTTATGTAGATAATGCTACAAAACGCCAATATATGGCCCCAGTACTTTTTATTGTTAAGATTCAGAGGGGCCAAAGGTTGGCGTTTTCTGATATATTTCAATATACAAAATAATATAGGTATACAACTAAACTTAATGCAGATTGTAGACAAAAAAATTTAATATCTGCCCCCCGGAACCTAAATTAGGAATGAGGGTCAAATGTTGGGCTTTTATGATTTTTGCTTGGCCATTACACTAAATACAGATTGTATACGAAACAACTCAACCTCTTACCCCCCTGAATCATAATTAAAAAATAAAAAGCTAGGGGGTCAAATGTTGGACTTTTCAGATATTTTTCAATCTGCCATATTATTATTATTTAATTAGACAATTAAACTAACTGTAGATAACAAACAAAAAAAGTTATGTTGGCCCACTGAATCTTAAGAACCTTATGGGATGGGGGCCACATGTTGGTCTTTTTGCATATTTTTCTATATACGTTATTTAAATAATCAATTGAACTAAATACAAGTTGTACAACAAAAAACTTATATTTTTTCTCTCGAACAAAAAATACGGTGACCAAAGGTTGGACTTTATAATATAGTTTGTTTTCTAGCCTTTCTCCACTGAGCTACATCTTTCATCATTTTGCAAAGATGTTAACATCTTCCCATAATAATTATACAGGCCAAAAATTCTACATCTACGAAAGATAATTCTTTCTCATTTTGTTCCATCTTACATCTTTCGTTATTTTAAGTGTAATCACTTAAAAAAAATGACAAAAAATCGATTTTTTTGTGCCATCACTAGTAAACTGAGATTGCAGAAAATAAACAAAAAAAAATATTCAACAAAGGAAAATGAGCGGCACATGTAAGAATTTCATTCTTATGTCTACCAAAAATTCTTCTTCATCATCATCTTCTTCCAGAATGACCTTTAATATTTAAATGTACTGCATTAAAATTCGGGTTTGTTCTTGCAAAACAACTACTCCAATGATTAATGCTTTCTCTAAATCCATTTTTTATTTTTAACAAAAAATATACGTCTTTGTAATTATTTTTTTGACAGCTGAATAAATGCCAGATGAAAGATGTTGCCAATATAAATACATGTTTCACGTTTTCAACATCTTCCACGCGTTTCACAAAGATGTTGTTCAATGTAAAAAGCCTATTAGTGACAGTGTACTTTTTAAATTTTGTGTCATTTTTTGTACAAGTGGCAACTCTGAAATTTGGCATAATCGGAATAATCGATTATTAAAAACGGAGTGCTTTACGAAAGAACAACGCGTTATAATATAACTGTGAAGACTTAAGTCATCTTCTCCGGTGAAGCGCATTTCCATCTGAATGGCTTCGTTATATTTCTTTCTTTGGGGTTTTGTGAAATCTCGGGTTTTTGCGCATACGCCAGAAACAGTTCCTGAGCTCAAATCCGAGATTCAACGCCATTCGTAAGACACAGCCACATCTCTGTGAAAAATTCATTAAAAATTTTATGGAAAGAGTAATGAATGGCCTGTCATCCGAGCCGTGGGGGCCATTTGACGAAAATATTGTTCCATACTTAATCGAAACATGTCGCCTATACAATCCAATAAAAAAAATCACAATTAGCTTAAAAATATGTGTTTTTATTTTAAAATAAAAAAGTGCATTCTTACTGAGGCACCCATTATATTCCAATCTATATTATTTACCCAGCAAAAATAAATGGAAGTGATTTTACATTACATTTTATATTAATTCCAAAGTATCATTTAGTTCTGATTTTCCTCTTCTAAAGCAGTTCTTTTACACAACTTCAAAAAATGTGATTGTGAATAAAATTAATTCATTTAAAATCTATGACGGGTAACTAAGTTCAATGGAGTCAATGAAAAATTTATTCCACATAAATCATTTCCATTTATTTTTGCCAATTGAACTAATTGCAGATTAACATACAAATTCAACCTGTGTTAACAATAAAAAAGTTTGGGGGCCAAAATACCATTTGACTACCCCGTCAGAAAAATACAAACGGGAAAGCGCTGGCAAGACACTTTAGCGGATGGTACAAGCTCTGGCAAAAAGTGCTTTCCCAAACCCAAAATGACGTCATTAGACAAAAGGGAAAGTTGTTCAAAAAGTGTCCGGAAAGCCTTGAGAAATCATAATTTCCAGAGTTGACAAAAGGATGACAATAATAAAAATTAGGTGTTAAAAAAAACAGATTTTCCAAAAATAAATTAAAAAACTTTATTAGAAATTTTTTCTTTATGCCGGAATTTGAACGTAGATTGTCAGATAAGATCTCTAGCCAATAAGCTTACGAGACATAATTCTTGAAAGCTTAAAACGTATATGAACGATAACTGCTGGCTAAACGCTGGTTATGCTTATATGAGGGCACTGGTCTTAAAAAGCTTTTCATAAACAAAAGAAAAATAATTTTATAGAAATTTTGTTTATGAATAAAAAAAAAACAAAACAATTTTTCCTGTAACCGGACTCGAACTCGAAACCATCTGACTGACTATATACTCTTTTTAATAAAGATATAAAATTTTTAGCCGAAGTAAGAGGTCAAAAAGAAAAAAGACCCACATTTCGCAACGCGATTAAATGGAGCTTTTTTATCTTAAGATTCATGTTAAGGAAGCAAAAATTATTTTAAAATGTTTTTGTAGAAGTCTGAGCAAAAAAGGCCCATATTTCGAAAACGCAAAAGAATTCAACATTTTTTACCTCAGAATTTTGGATTAAGAACTCTTGAACTATGTACCAGTAGTTTAAGGATTAAGCTATTGAAAAGAACAACAACCACCTCGAGGATCACCACAAATTTCAATAATGCCTGAAAAATTTACAAAAATATAACTAACAAAATAATATGTCTGCAATAAATCAAATCAAGTTAGTGGCGTTTTAATATTTTAGTACCTAATTAACAATTTAAGTACCAAAATTCTAAAATTTCATTTATCACTTCTGTTTCCTAACATTCTTAAGACATTAATAAGAAAAAGAAAAAAACCAAACCACTAAAAACGTGACTTAACAAGAAAAGCTTAAGGTTTTAGCCAGATTTTTTATATATATTTTATTGTATTTCATTTGTTATTTTTTATTTCTCTTTTTTGTGTCTTGTAGTGCTTGAGTGGAGTAGAAAAAAAGTGGAACAATTTTTTCACGAAGCCCTTTTTTTGTTATTATAAAGTCTAAGTATAACTAGGTTATCTTGTTGTGTCTTGTGCTAGTAACTTAAGTAAAATAAAGTATTTATGTATCACTAGCAATTTTCCATTCTGTATTACAACATTAATATAGGTTGGGTTTAAAGTGTGAAGAAATATTTTAATCTGAAAAGCGAGGAGAGTGGATAAAAAGAAGTATAATTTAGTGTAATAAAGAAACAACACCTTAAAACGGTTATTATTAATAGTATTCAACTAAAGCACTTTTAGAGATTGATATAGATTGTTTAAAAATTATAGTAATTTAAAAAAAAATTTGTTAAATGGTTCCTCCAAGTAAATTATTATTTTTATTAGGGAAACCCTAAAGTAGTCTGGATGAATTTTAATAGATTTACAATACAATATTTAATATGAAAATTGGAGGCTTATTCATTATCTATGCAATAAAATTTATAACTTTGTCAACTTTTTAAAAAATCTACAAATTAAACTTAAAACTTTATAAAAATATTTTTTAGTTCAAAAAAAAAAAAAAACTAAACTTTTTTATTTTCCTTTTGTATCTAACAATTTGATTCCTAAATTGATAAAGTCCACCATAAAATCCAAACATTAGCCAACTTTAAAAAAAACACTTTAGAATCTTAACTACACGAAATAATTTTAACCCCTAATACTTTATTAAATTACCTACACTCAAAAAAAAAGACGTAAACTAAAAATTAATCCAAAATTTCCTTTAAAATAGTTTAAAAATTTGCCTTAATTTAAGTCAAATTTTATTTAAACTTAGAAAAATTTTCTTAAAATGAATAAAAATTTCTACGTTTGGGTAAAAACTAAATAGTTTTTATACTCAGAAATAGTTCATATTTCTTGATTTTAGGAAAAAAAAAAACAAATTATTACAAATTATATCTTAATTCCCTAACCAAGCACTAGCAACGAAGGCTTTCGGCTCGTTGTAGCGAAAACAGACGGGAGCCTCTGGTGGGAATCGAACCCACGTTCCCCGCACTATTAACCCTCGAAGTGGCACATGCTTCTGGCCAGACATATTTAATTTAACATATTTAATTTAGCATACTTCTATTTTAGGTACATGGCTGTAATTTCAGGTAATCTCCCAAAATATTGTTGGCTTTCGATGTATAAATTAATAATTGAAAAAAAGTCCTTGGAACAGGACAAAAAAGCCAAATAAAAAATCTTCACCTTACTTTTGGTACATGGTGTCTGGCCAGACCCCTATGCATTTTGTATGAACGCATAGGCAAAGCACATGGCACGAGTTGGAAATTTGTATTTACTTTATTCTTTTATGCTTCTTTCTTTCTTCTGATTTTGTTTGTAAGTTAGTTATTCATTGAACGTTGAACAGTAAAGAAATAATCTAGTTTTTCTGCGGTAATTTTGAACTTGTGAATAATTTTACGCAGGTAGATTTGTTGCGTTGTTAGTATATTATGGCTGATGAACTGGAATTTATTTATAATACACGCTTGCGTAGCGCGAATTTGCAACCCCAATTGTCAGAGGCATTAGTGCGTGATTTTCAAAGTCAGGTAGAAGCTGATGAAAATTATGATGTTTTTGAAAACGATGGTGACGACACTGCTGATTATGTGCCAGAAGATGATGCATCAGACATAGAAAATGATTTGGAAATTGAACCTAACGAACTTTATGATAGTGATGAAGAAGAAGAAAGTGGAAATGATGCTGAAGCAGCAAATGAAGTCGACTCAGGCTGTTTTTATGGTAAAGACGGTACTAAATGGAACGAAACTGAACCCCCTGCATCTCGTTTGCGCCAGCATAATATCATGCATTTTCGATCTGGAACAAAAACAAGGCTCACCAATGCAGTTGAGGTATTCAAGCTATTTTTCTCAACCAATATTACGTTCGTCATCATTAGTGAAACAAATCGGCATGGGCGAGAATCAATTAGAAAATGGAATGAAGAACATCCAGAGTCTTATCAAAGAAAATGGATTGATTTGACAAGCTCTGAGCTAGATGCATTCATTGGGATTTTGTTGGCTTCTGGTCTCAGCCATAATAATATGCAAGACTCCAGTATATTGTGGCGTTCTGATTCGCTGCCCATATTCCGTGCGGCTATGTCGCACAAACGATTCATTACTCTGTCCAGATATATTCGTTTCGATAATAGTCGTACGTGGGCATTCCGACAGCAAACATATAAAGCAGCTCCTATCCGGGACCTTTGGAATTTTCTCAATGAAAATCTGCAAAATTATTATGAACCTTATGAAAATATCACTATCGATGAGCAGTTTTTTCCGTATCGTGGGCGCACAAAGTTCACCCAATATATCCCATCAAAACCTGCAAGGTATGGGATCAAAGTTTGGTGGGCATGCGATGCTAAGACTAAATTTCCATTGAAAGGAAAACTATACACTGGAAAGGAAGGAGACAATCGGGAGATAAATCAAGGTGAAAACGTTCTAATGTATTTCGCAAATTGTTACGCAAACAGCGGCAGAACAATTATTTCTGATAATTTTTTCACCTCATTGAACGGCGCTAAACGACTGGCTGCTATGGGACTGGCATTTGTTGGCACCATTCGAGCAAACAAAAGATGTCTTCCTAAGGAAGTTATGAAGAGCACCAGACAAACAATTCTTTCAAGTGTGTTTGGTTTTCATGAAAATCTTGTTGCACTTTGCAGCTACGTGCCCAAAAAAAAATAAGGCAGTCAATTTAATTTCAACCGTGCATTACACGAAATATGTTGAAGGCGTAGCAATGAAACCGGAAGCAATTTTATTTTATAATTCAACGTAAGCCGGAGTCGATACGATGGATCAAATGCTAACTCATTACACAACAAAACGGTCAACCAGACGCTGGACATACGCGTTTTTCTGCAACATGATTGATGTGATGGCATTGGCAAGTTACATTATATGTAAGCTAAATGATGAAAATACAAGAAAAGAAAGAAGACGCATATTTTTATATAAACTTGCAAAGCAATTGGTACTGGCCAACGTTGAAAATCGCATCAATAATCCGCACATTGTGGCTCAACCAACAACTCGTATAGCATTTGAAGCGTACTTTGGGAGACCTCTCAATATAGCAAACCGTTATGTGGCTTCACGCAGTGGTCCAGACACACTAGCTGCCAAAAAAGATTGCAGAATTTGCCTGCAGCAAGGTGACAAAATACGCCGTAAGACACGCTTTTTTTGCTGCAAATGCAACAATCCTGTTTGTCAGCAACATTCAAAAGTAGATTATTTATGTTTTTGTTGCCTTCCGCAAAATTCTGAATAAAAAAATCAATGTATTCTTCATAATAATTTTCTATTTTGTCATAAACATTTATTACTTTACCCATAATAAAGAGAAATATATATAGAACAAAAAAATTGTTGCCCTTTTCATTCCAAAGAATTTTTCAGGTCTATTTTTTCTTCCTCAGGTAGCTAATAACATAGTAAAAAGAAATAGAAACACAAAATATAACAAATATTTTCCTATCTTAGTAAAAAATTTAACGGCAAACAGCCCTTATTTCCATACAAATTCATGTAAATGTATAGGGGTCTGGCCAGACACCATGTGCCAGAACTAAAAAAAAAACCTTAAAAATTTACTAAGGCATTGTTACCAAATCGACTATAACTTTAAAACCGTAAAATATATAAAATCCGTCTTGCTCTTATTTTTCGGATGGGAAATTTGAACCCTAGACCCCAAAAAATTTCCTTTGACACTTCCAGCATATGCATATCTCACCTAAAAAATAAGAATAACACGAATTTTTTATCTCGAATAGTTTAAAAGTTATAGTCCCTTTTCTGACGATACTTTAGTCTAATTTTAACGTTTTCTGCCATATTTCGGAAACGGAAAGGGTCTGGACTCTGAAATTTAAGCTTTGTCATGAATTTGTCTAGTAAGAAAGTTGTGGTGAATTTCATTGAAATCGGAGATGGTCGATACAAATGGTGATTGAGTCCATGTGTTTTGACTCAATTAGAACATAATTTACACCCATTTAGTTCAAAAATGTGTCTAACTTAAAATAAAAAAGTAGTTGAACTTAATGTGTGGTCATTTTTTTTTCGCGAGTAGTAAAATTAATTAAATTATAGAAAGCCATTTCTAAATTCAGTTTTTAAGTCTACCACTTTCTAATTTTTAAGAATTGTTTTCTAAAAATTAGTTCAGCCAATTAAAAACAAAAAGTAAAAAATTTTTTCCTATGTAATAATAAAATTTTATTTATATATTATTTTAAATTTATCAGGCTCAAGATCATAATTAAATGTTACTTTAAATAAATAGTGTTTATTATTCGTAAGTAACATTTAATTACAATCTCGATCCCGATAAATATAAAAAAATATATAATTAAAAACAGAGAGATCGAATAATATATACAAAATATACAATAAAAATTTATTTGATTTTAGAAACTGATGAACTAATTTTAGGGAAAATTTTCAAGCAACTTAGTTCAGATAAATTATAAAAATTTTAATAAAATATATATTTTTTTCAAGTAAAAATTTTCTAATTTTTGAGAAATAATTACCTTAGTTAAAGGATTTTTTTTCTAAAAATTTCTTCAGATAATTTAAAAAAATCTTGAGTAAATTTTTCTTAAATCGAGGAAAATTTAGTTTTTGTTGAAAAATGTTTCTTATTTTCAACATTTTTTTCCAAAAAACAAAAAAATAATAAATTAAAAACCAACTAGTTAGTGAGTTTTTCTAATTTTAAAGAAAAATTATTTTTAAAGGAAACAAATTAAAGTATTAAGTAAAAAAAATTATCGTGCATGATTGCAATTTTTGTTTCTTGATCGTAGGTGAGCGTGAGTTAAAAATCGCTCACTAAACTTAGCAGTCTAAAATATTGAACTTAAATATTGAAATATTGAATATTGAAGTAGCTTGAAATATATTTTAAAATTTTGTTAGTAAAAGGTAAAAATTTTGAAATTGCGCTTTTATTTAATAATTTTGTTTGCTGACTACAATACAAAATATCGCCAGCATTTCCAGCCAGCATTTTCTACATTACGGCTTAATGTCTTTCCTATAATTGACGTTGCGCCTATTAAACTTCATATTTTTCGAAGGCACTAAAATTATTTTTTTTTTCAATAAATAATAAAAAAAAAAGTTAAAATTTGTGTATGTCAATTAAAGTTTAGGCAAAAAATGTCATAAAATAAACTTATTACAATTTTCCAATAATAACAAGAAATATAACTGTGATATTTTGTATTTTTGCAACAATTTTCTTTAAATTAGTAAATTTAAGAAGACAAAGGACCCCCAGTGTTCCTTAGCAATAAATGCCGTGTATCACTTAGGGCGTTCCTTTTGTTATTCTTTCATTAACTACGAAAAGAATTTAACTTTGTGACAATTTATTACGTTTCAGGATATCCTGCAGTACATTTTTTCATTTGTTTACCTTTTTGTTAATGAAATTTAATGTATATTTTAAATACATGAGTTAAGTATAATTCAATTTAATTTAAATACAAAAATTTATAGTAAAAAGCAGTGTCCTCACAAAGCGGAAGTCCTCTAAGTACTTTAAAATATATGGTAAAATATTGGAAAATTTTTATCAAATTTAAGAAAAAATTTTACTTAAAAGAAGTGCTAGAAGTTAGAAAATATTTTCTTATTTTTAGGGAGTTAAGTACTAGTTTTTAGTAAAAAAAATTATCTAATGAACTTAAATAAAATAAAACGTTTCCCCAATTTTTGTATCCCCTTTGATCTTGAGGCGGCAATTCGTAGTCTACTTCATAGATTTTTTTCATGGAAACTAAGCTGTCACACGATTTCGTTGGTGGTCGGTTCGTTGGTGGTCATTAAAAATTGAAACCACTGAGCCATGTGAGATGCCTGTCTTCCACAACATATCACACATTCAATCTCCGATCGGCCAACACCATATCTTAAATTTCAATTGTTTTGGGTGTAGAGACCTCAACTGGGCGTCCAGAATGTTCGGCCTCTTCCGTGCTTGTAAGGCCACAATGAGAGTCAGTAAACCACTTTTTTACCATTGAAATCGATGGTGCAGAGTCCCCATAGTATTTATTCAGCTTTTCCTTGGTTTTATTGGAGGTTTTTTTTCGCAAAAAATAATGTTTAATGAGCACTCGTAATTCACTTTTTTTCATTTTCAATAAAATCCACGAGGTTGTATGTTTTGAACAGCTGTTAAACGCAAATAAATGACGGAACTTGCTCAAAATTTGACAGTAGTCTACTTACAGGTGGTACTTGATGGGAGCAGTGTTGCATTGCATATAACTACGAGGGAAGTTCGAAAAGTCACGGACTTATTGATCCGCCCTCGTATAAACTAATTAGGAGGAAATTTTACGGTTTTCTAATAAAAATTTAATTCTTAATAGATAAATTTTTCTATAATTTAGAAATTTTGGCCAAATTTTAATTCAAATTTGATCTTTAATTTCAAGGAAAATTTTATTCAATTTTGATAAAAAGTGTCTTTGGCGCTGTTTTTATTTCAATTTTTCCTCCAAATAAGTTAATTTTTCTAAATTCTAGTTTATTTTTTTTTTTTTTTTTTTGGTGTATGGAAATTTTTATGGCTTAGTTATACACTACAATACTTTCTATTGTTACGTTAAATTTAAACACAGTAACAAATTGCATAGAAACATTTCATAATAATGACTAAATAATATATGTTCTACGGCCAATTTAAGTGTTATAAAAAAGAAGTAAAATAGAAGGTATCTTAACCATTAAGCCATATACAAAGCTTTAAACTCCTTATAATTTTGCCAACATAAAAAATTGCTACTCTAGCTACACAACATAGCACTAGGGGCCCCTAGAGGTATTAAGGTGTCAAAAACATAATAAAAATCTAATTGCTTCGTCAAAATGTAATCATTTTCTTTTTTTTTTTTTAACTTATTTTGCAAAATACATAAAAAAAATATAATAAGTATGTATAGAATGTGGAAGTACAAAAAAAAGCCTGATAGTATGTGTGTAAATAAATATTTATGTTTATTTCTGCGAAAAGTAGTAGAGAAAAACAAAAGACTTAAACAACAAACTTGTTTTTTTTCGTATAATGCATTAAGAACACATAAACCAGGGTTTTTGTTTTTAGCTTATGCAAGTTATAATATTGATAGGGTTCATACCACAATCTTCTTACATTTAGCTTTCGAACACATGTCAGTTATACTTTATTTTCTATGTCTAGTTCTATTTTTTGTTTGTTTGTCTTATTGTCATTGTTGTCGTTGCTTTTGTTCTTTATTTTTCGTTGTAAAATAAAAGGGCTTAAAAATGTGGAAGTAAAGTTATGTACACATATCAAGATATCGTCATTATGTTTGTAATAAGTTAAGATTGATGACATTAAAACAAATGTTTTTGTACATTAATCAAAATGTCAAGCTTATAAATGTTAAAGCTGTACAATTAGTTTAAGTCGAATATTATTTACTTGCAGAAATATTTACAAAAAAAAAAAAAATACTAAATTTGTTTTAACAAAAAAATAAATCAGTAAAATTAGTAAAAAATATAATTTGAAAAAGTACAATCAAAATTCCCCAAAAACAAACAACCTAACAAAAATAAGCACTAAAAAATTCTTCGTTTTGCCACTTTCCTTTTGAAGCGAGCTTTTATACATCATTTTTTTTTTTTATAATCGGCTGAAATCTTCTGTTAGAAGTTTAGACTTGTTTAATGTAAATTTAATTTATAACTACTACTAATGTTAAGGCCAACAAAAAAAAAACCTGATTTTGACATAATTCTCAAAGCTCCATTTAAAAATTTTTAATAATTCTATTAAACTATAAAAATTAGTAATAAAAATTTAGTAACAGCTCTTCTTTATTTTATTAAATAAAATTAGTAATAGCTGTTCTATATTTTATTCAATACATCTAATAAAATAAACGAGAAAAAATTTTATGGTTTAAGTTTTATGCAATTTCCAAGGAATATTGATTTTTCTTAATTTTTGCCTTAAAATAATTGTTTAAAAATACATTTTTGTATATAATATGACCTCAATAAACTAAGGTATAAAATTAAAAATTTTTTTGTCATCGTTAAGCTATGTTGGCAGAACGATTTAAATGTTGCATAGAAATTTTCAAAATATTTATTTATTTATTCTCGATAATCCTAATGTTACAATATTTCAAATCGGCTCCAATGTGTCATGTGGATATTTGAAAACGTGTACAATTGGAAGTTTTACTAGCACTTGAGGGAAAAATAAATTGTTAAAAACAGCTTAGATTTAAAAATCACTGTTATATCGAAAAACGCTAAGATAATTCGTTAAAAAAATCTTTTAAATTTTTAGCTAAAATCCCAACGTGGATAAAAATCAAAAAATTGCTAAAATTCGAAAAATAGATTAAATTGGAACAAAGTTGGTAAATTTAAAGAAAGAAAAAACGCTTAGATGGGAGAAAAATTACAAAAATCTCTCAAAATAAGAAAAATTTAGAAAATAAATTTTCACAATTTAAAATTCGGTTTAGAACTGCCCTGTGGCAAAAAAGGAGTCAGTTGAAGTTCAAGCGCCTGTCCTTTGACCAGTGCAAACATGACCGGTATAAAACGACTTGTCCTGTGACCTGTCCCGTGACCGGTGAGCACGGGACTGGTCTGCAAGTACCCTGCGGGAAAAAAAGGGTCAGTTGGGAATTGGGACCTGTCCCGAGATAGGTGAAAACAAGATCGGTTCTGAAAATACATATCACGAGATAGGTGAAAATAGGGCCGGTTCCTAAAGTAAATACCCTCCGCGTGAACAGTTTAAAAGTCTATATCACGTGATGGGTCTGAAAGTACCAGTCCTGTGGTAGCTGAAAACAGAATCGGGTTTTTGAAGTACCTATGAAGTGATCGGTACAAAATGTCTCTATCACGTATTGGGTCCGTGTTACGTGAAAACAGTACCGGTTCTCAAAAAACTTACCACATGCACGGTTTAAAAGCATTTATCATGTGTTCTTCGGGATTAGTTGTGTGAAATTTTCTTTTAGACCAGTCCTGTGATATGTTCTTTTATACCAGTCCTGTGGCATGTCACAGACGGCAATTAACCTCCTCCCAGGACAAACCTATGTTAAAGTGACCGGTCCTTTTTATATAAAAAAAAAAAAGTTCCGTACCTGATTACGACCTGTTAAAAAAGGGGATTATTTCACATGACCATTAAAACCATTTTTTAAAGGACACAATCTCATTGTGGGAATAGCTTTTTTGCATAGCAGACCTGCATGTGGACTACAGGATTTTCTACTCTGTGGCATGTCCGAAGTTGGTTTCGCTGAGTGAAGCCTACGGCCGAGCCAAAAAGGTTTTCTACTCTGTGGCATGTCCAAAGCCGGCTTTGTCGAGGTAGGATTTTTGACCTTAAGACATTTTTCTCTGTGTTTGATTGTCTGATACCGGCTTTGCTTTTGCTGCGACTTTGTTGCATAACAGTCTGGAAAATGGAGATTATGACCAAAAAAAAATGTTAGTCAAACAAATCGGTCTTAACTCTTATGGCGACTGGACCTTTTTGTAAACGGGGGATTATGTTCGAAAATTTTTTTCATTGTCCCTAAAATGAAAATATGGACAATTCCCACTGTCCTGCCACCAAACACAATTATAGGTTAAAGTCACTTTTAAAAAGAAAAAAATTATTATTTTGGTTTAAAGTCTCGCAGCAAACTGACAGGATACGTTTTATTTAATAATTTCGTAAAATGGATATGTATAATTTTTTAGCTTCATAAATTGGGTATCATATGAAAAGTATTTTAAAGGCCTATCTTAAGGTGTAAAATACCTTTTTTTTAAATTCCAGCTGTAAAAATTATATATTTTATAATTCCTATTTTCTATTCTCCCAACAGTTCGGGTTTTACACAGAGAACATTTTATTACACGAGTTCCAACGAAAATCTTCAGTTTTCTTCACAAAGTAAATATTTCTTCAATTTATTGAAATAATTCACAATATTAATGAAACTTGCTGGGGGTAGAGTATTAAAACATTCAACTTTTCTGTAATACAAAATGTTAACATTGTTCTTAACTCACTTGTCAGTTCCACTTTTTTCTCTCCTCCATCCATGATTTTCTTATTCGCATATATTTTTACAAAGGGTTTTTGTTTTCTACATTTGAAAAAGATTTGCTCACAACCTTAAAAGATACACATCAAGATATTGTCATCATGCATGCACGTACAAATAAAGTTAGAATTGATACAAATGAAGCAAATGTTTGGAACATCCATCAAAATGTCAAGCTTGGCAAAAAAAAAGATGTATAGAAAATGTATCACGAGTCAGTTTACATGATTGCATTTGTTCGGTTGGTATCATTTAATCAACAAACGAAACGTAATAAAACAAAAAAGACCATGCATGCCCACAGGAGTATAAGGTACATATTTTTAAGTACGAGGGTTAAGAGTAAGTTTTGAAAATAAAATTTTTTAATTGTTTTTAAAAGGAATTCTTTAAATTGTTTAATTACCATTTCTATAGTTTGATCAGTAGATGAGGATAAGAAAGTATTTAAAAACCTTATACATATTTTTTTGATTGTTTTACAAAAAAGAAATCTTCAATTTACTTTAAAAAGAAAATGAAGAAAAAAAACTAACTAAAATTTCCATTGTGTGAAACTCAGTTCACTGAATCGAAAAACATATTTTTACTGTCCACTGCCACGCCCACTTAACTTTTAAGCAATCTTTGTATAAAAGTGTTTAATTCAAGTGTTTTCTTTTCATTTTTTAGTTACACCAAGTGCGTCCGTCCTCATCATAGTCCATCCACACTATAATTAACATTTTTTTACAATTTTTTTCTTTTATTATAAGTTACTCATATAACTATAAGAAAATAGTTTTTTAATGTGTGCATAAATTTTACTTTTATTATTGTTATTTGTTGATGTTTTAAATTACTGAAATGGTATAAAAGAACTGACTAACTGACTGACTCCTCAAACTGACTGGAATGTATAGAAAAAAGTCGCCATAAAAACAGAAGAAGAAGAAGAAAATAATAACAACAACAATGAATTAATGAAATGTTTGTGCACCTTGTAGGTATCAAATGCGACCGACCTTAATTACTGAAGTAAGAAAAGGCAAACAAACAAAAACAAACGAAAACAAAAAGAAGCTTAAACCAGCACAGTGGCAAAAAGAAAGAAAATAAAAAAAAATATATATACGACTCATCAAAAGATCATTAATAAAGGTTGCAAGAAAAGGCTTACAAAAATAAAAAAAAAAAACAAAGAAGTCTCAAAAAACATAAAATAGAAATTACAAAGGGTCAAGAATTAAATGGATAAGATACATTTAAAAAACGAACATCACATGCGAAAATTCGATCTTTATTTATAAAGTTAAAAGAAAAAAATATATATAAAAAAACTAGTATTAGTCAAAAATATACACTTAGAGAGGGAACTACTGATTTGGATTGTATTTCAGTTTTCTTAACTAAAAGTACAAAAGCACACTTAAAAAAGTTTGTAAGTTAAAATAACTGAAAATATCATTTAAAAGAAATGATATTTCATTTAAAAACCGGTCTACTTAATTTTCATTTAAATTAAATGTCATTTGTTATTTATTTTTAAATGTTGATTAATCAACTGACACATCCGTAAGAAACAAATGATATAATCAGTTAAAATAAATGTCAAAATTTTACCCACCAATCCTTAAAAAATAAATGTTTTTTTCATTTATTTGAAATTATTTCCGTTTTTGTATTTTTTGTTTTTTTTTAATATACTCGTACAATACAAAATGTATGTATGCATATGAAGCTATAAACACTTTTTGTGTGAATGTATTTGTATATGTATGTGTGTTTATGAAGTTCTTGTAATTTGTTTTGAAAAATTTTGTATATATACAACCAATTTAAATAAAAAAACAAATTGAAATTTTTTGAATATTTTTTTTGAAACAGACAGCAAACAAAATTTAAATTTGTAATAACTGTTACGGACACAAATAAACCACAAGTTTCCGTTTTGTGGGTAAATTTGTATTACATTTCAAACAAATGAAAAAAATAAATGAAACTGAAAAAAATCGGTAAATGATAGTAAATTATTTCGAATAAATGTATAAAAAAGTTAATATAGATATTTCTTTGAAAAATAAATGTATCTTCCTTTATTTTTAAATGGAACGGAAAACTTTTTTATTAAACTACAAACAGTTAACTACATAATATTCTGAGTGCATTTATTTAAAGAAGAAAAATAATTTGCAAGTCATTAAAAAACAACCTACATGAAATTATAGACATTCCTTAATATTCATTTTATGCAGTCATTGTATTATTTTAAAAAATAAAAAGAAAGCAAATAAAGTTTTCGTTAATTTAGCTGTTATTGCATTTGTTTTGACTGCAAAAAAATTACTAATAATTAGATTTGTTTTTTGTACAGACAAAACCAAAAAATACTTTTCAAAAGGCAAAATTTACTGCATTTGCTTTTGTTTTTACTACAAACATGATATAAAATGGACCTAAGAATTAAAAAAATTGCTAAGTGAAAAAAGCGCTAAAATTCAAAACTTGTGAAGCATTTAAAAAAAAAATTAGAATTAAAAAATCGTCAGAATTTAAAACATCGTAGAATTTAAAAATCAACAAATTTGAAAATGTCGACAAATCTGAAAAAATCGTTAAACGAATAGTATTAATGGGATTTTGGATCATATAATCATATTCTTTTTTATAAATTGATTTTTTGTTACAAAGATGTTAGTCTATTGTGTGTTGTTTATATAGAGCTCTGCTCTATATATACATCATCTCTGCTGTATATATACATCAGCTCTGCTCTATATATACATCAGCTCTGCTCTATATATACATCATCTCTGCTCTATATATAAATCAGCTCTGCTGTATATATACATCAGCTCTGCTCTATATATACATCAGCTCTGCTCTATATATAAATCAGCTCTGCTGTATATATACATCAGCTCTGCTCTATATATACATCATCTCTGCTCTATATATACATCATCTCTGCTCTATATATACATCATCTCTGCTCTATATATACATCAGCTCTGCTCTATATATACATCAGCTCTTCTCTATATACATCATCTCTGCTCTATATATAAATCAGCTCAGTTGTATATACATCAGTTCTGCTGTGTATATACATCAGCTCTGCTCTATATATACATCAGCTCTGCTCTATATATACATCAGCTCTGCTCTATATATACATCAGCTCTGCTGAATATATACATCATCTCTGCTGTATATATACATCAGCTCTGCTCTATATATACATCAGCTCTGCTCTATATATACATCATCTCTGCTCTATATATAAATCAGCTCAGCTGTATATATAGATCAGCTCTGCTATGTATATACATCAGCTCTGCTGTATATATACATCAGCTCTGCTCTATATATACATCAGCTCTGCTCTATATATACATCATCTCTGCTCTATATATACATCATCTCTGCTCTATATATACATCATCTCTGCTCTATATATACATCAGCTCTGCTCTATAAATACATCAGCTCTTCTCTATATACATCATCTCTGCTCTATATATAAATCAGCTCAGTTGTATACATACATCAGTTCTGCTGTGTATATACATCAGCTCTGCTCTATATATACATCAGCTCTTCTCTATATATACATCAGCTCTGCTCTATATATACATCAGCTCTGCTGAATATATACATCATCTCTGCTGTATATATACATCAGCTCTGCTCTATATATACATCAGCTCTGCTCTATATATACATCATCTCTGCTCTATATATAAATCAGCTCAGCTGTATATATAGATCAGCTCTGCTATGTATATACATCAGCTCTGCTGTATATATACATCAGCTCTGCTCTATATATACATCATCTCTGCTCTATATATACATCATCTCTGCTCTATATATACATCATCTCTGCTCTATATATACATCATCTCTGCTCTATATATACATCATCTCTGCTCTATATATACATCATCTCTGCTCTATATATATAAATCAGCTCTGCTGTATATATAGATCAGCTCTGCTGTGTATATACATCAGCTCTGCTATATATATACATCATCTCTGCTCTATATATACATCAGCACTGATGTATATATACATCAGCTCTGCTCTATATATACATCAGCTCTGCTCTATATATACATCATATCTGCTCTATATATACATCATCTCTGCTCTATATATACATCATCTCTGCTCTATATATACATCAGCTCTGCTCTATATATACATCATCTCTGCTCTATATATACATCATCTCTGCTCTATATATACATCATCTCTGCTCTATATATACATCATCTCTGCTGTATATATACATCAGCTCTGCTCTATATATAAATCAGCTCTGCTGTATATACATCATATCTGCTCTATATATACATCATCTCTGCTCTATATATACATCATCTCTGCTCTATATATACATCAGCTCTGCTCTATATACATCAGCTCTGCTCTATATATACATCAGCTCTGCTGTATATATACATCAGCTCTTCTCTATATATACATCATCTCTGCTGTATATATACATCAGCTCTGCTCTATATATACATCATCTCTGCTCTTTATATACATCATCTCTGCTCTATATATACATCATCTCTGCTCTATATATACATCATCTCTGCTCTATATATACATCAGCTCTGCTCTATATATACATCATCTCTGCTCTATATATACATCAGCTCTGCTCTATATATACATCAGCTCTGCTCTATATATACATCAGCTCTGCTCTATATATACATCATCTCTGCTCTATATATACATCAGCTCTTCTCTATATATATACATCATCTCTGCTGTGTATATACATCAGCTTTGCTCTATATATACATCATCTCTGCTCTATATATAAATCAGCTTTGCTGTATATATGATCAGCTCTGCTGTGTATATACATCAGCTCTGCTCTATATATACATCAGCTCTGCTTTATATATACATCAGCTCTGCTGTATATATACATCAGCTCTGCTCTATATATACATCAGCTCTGCTCTATATATACATCATCTCTGCTCTATATATACATCATCTCTGCTCTATATATACATCATCTCTGCTCTATATATACATCATCTCTGCTCTATATATACATCATCTCTGCTCTATATATACATCATCTCTGCTCTATATATACATCAGCTCTGCTCTATATATACATCAGCTCTGCTCTATATATACATCATCTCTGCTCTATATATACATCATCTCTGCTCTATATATACATCAGCTCTGCTCTATATATACATCATCTCTGCTCTATATATACATCAGCTCTGCTCTATATATACATCATCTCTGCTCTATATATACATCATCTCTGCTCTATATATACATCATCTCTGCTCTATATATACATCATCTCTGCTCTATATATACATCATCTCTGCTCTATATATACATCATCTCTGCTCTATATATACATCAGCTCTGCTCTATATATACATCAGCTCTGCTCTATATATACATCATCTCTGCTCTATATATACATCATCTCTGCTCTATATATACATCAGCTCTGCTCTATATATACATCATCTCTGCTCTATATATACATCAGCTCTGCTCTATATATACATCATCTCTGCTCTATATATACATCATCTCTGCTCTATATATACATCATCTCTGCTCTATATATACATCATCTCTGCTCTATATATACATCATCTCTGCTCTATATATACATCATCTCTGCTCTATATATACATCAGCTCTGCTCTATATATACATCAGCTCTGCTCTATTATACATCATCTCTGCTCTATATATACATCATCTCTGCTCTATATATACATCAGCTCTGCTCTATATATACATCATCTCTGCTCTATATATACATCATCTCTGCTCTATATATACATCAGCTCTGCTCTATATATACATCATCTCTGCTCTATATATACATCAGCTCTGCTCTATATATACATCATCTCTGCTCTATATATACATCAGCTCTGCTCTATATATACATCAGCTCTGCTCTATATATACATCATCTCTGCTCTATATATACATCAGCTCTGCTCTATATATACATCAGCTCTGCTCTATATATACATCATCTCTGCTCTATATATACATCATCTCTGCTCTATATATACATCATCTCTGCTCTATATATACATCATCTCTGCTCTATACATACATCAGCTCTGCTGTATATATACATCAGCTCTGCTCTATATATACATCAGCTCTGCTCTATATATACATCATCTCTGCTCTATATATACATCATCTCTGCTCTATATATACATCATCTCTGCTCTATATATACATCATCTCTGCTCTATATATACATCAGCTCTGCTCTATATATACATCATCTCTGCTCTATATATACATCAGCTCTGCTCTATATATACATCAGCTCTGCTCTATATATACCTCAGCTCTGCTCTATATATACATCAGCACTGCTCTATATATACATCAGCTCTGCTCTATATATACATCAGCTCTGCTCTATATATACATCATCTCTGCTCTATATATAAATCAGCTCTGCCGTATATATAGATCAGCTCTGCTGTGTATATATACATCAGCTCTGCTGTGTATATACATCAGCTCTGCTGTATATATACATCAGCTCTGCTGTATATATACATCAGCTCTGCTGTATATATACATCAGTTCTGCTGTATATATACATCAGCTCTGCTGTATATATACATCAGTTCTGCTGTATATATACATCAGCTCTGCTGTATATATACATCAGCTCTGCTCTATATATACATCAGCTCTGCGCTATATATACATCAGCTCTTCTCTATATACATCATCTCTGCTCTATATATAAATCAGCTCTATTGTATATATACATCAGCTCTGCTCTATATATACATCAGCTCTGCTCTATATATACATCAGTTCTGCTGTATATATACATCAGCTCTGCTGTATATATACATCAGCTCTGCTCTATATATACATCAGTTCTGCTGTATATATACATCAGCTCTGCTGTATATATACATCAGCTCTGCTGTATATATACATCAGCTCTGCTCTATATATACATCAGCTCTACTCTATACATCCCTGTTCTATACATACATCAGCTCAAAATCTGTGTTTTCAGAACATTCAAATAAATCTTATTCTTCGTCTGCTTCTGTGTGAAGTGCGAAATCACGCTATAACGCTGATGATAGTTGTTGTTGGAAATAATCAGTAAGGCTGCCTGTACGCAAGCGCGTATTGTACACTAATTCTAAATCCTTTGCCATAATAATAGTAATAATTTCACTTTAGTTTCCGCACAAAAAATTATATTTCGGTTCATGTTTTATATTCAGAATTCAATAACAAGCTAACTGAACTCAAAACCAAAATCAGAAACGAAAGAAAGAAATAAGAGAAAAATTAACACAAAAACTACCTGGAAGTAAAAATCTGCATTGAATCATAGAGAAAGAATAAGTATAGAGAAAGCAGGCACAAAAAGCAATCTCATTTATAAAAATGCTCTGATTGAATTCACAGAAAAACAACCCAAAATATAAAAAAAACAAGGTTGACAACAAAATACCTGGAAACAACAATCTGCATTGTATTTGCAGAAAAATAACCCAAAATGTGTATGTATAATAATAATTTATTTCATACAAATTGTACAGGGGTCTGGCCAGGCATAGGTGTTTGTTCGCGGGGGAACTTTTTTCTTTTGCAGTTTTCGTCGTGTTGGAACGAGATTTTTGATTTACAGATAGAAAGCCAACAATATTTTAGGCGGCTACCGGGAAATGCGGGTATCTAACTAAACTAGAAGTATGTTTAATTAACGCTCAAAAATTAAATATGCCTGGCCAGAACCATGTGTTTGTTCAAGGGTTAAACACGTTTGCTTTAAATTCTCTATTACATATCCGAGTTTAAACCAAATAATTCAGTTATTAGATTCTAAACAGTTTAATATAACGACATATAGCAGCTGATTTAAATGAATTAGCATAAAGTGCATATAATTAAACTGTCATTTTGCAGTTCTAACTACATAATACGCTGAGTGTTTTTATTGATAAACAAGAAACATAAAAATAAATAACTTTTTAATTCTGGCATTATAAAATACAGGTTTGCTTCGTTTATTCACTTTTCCTCTTTTAACAAAAAAAAATCATCATTGATATTCTTAAGAATCTCATAGTAAATTTAATAGTTAAAGATCTTTAACAATTTTATGTTAAGACATTTTGTTGTTTATAAGCAATAAATAAAAGTCCTTAAGGTAATATGTATAACGGTAACAAAGAAGATTAACTATTTAGATTTAAATTTGCTATTTATAATAAAGCAAAATTCAAAGCTCTTACAAAGCTGATTCTTTTTTTTGAATTATGAATTTTTACAATTCAAGAAAAGTGACAATATTGTGGTTGGTAATCTTAGAGGTTTTTTTTTATTTTTTATATTTTTGTTAAATTGTAATTAGAAACCATATATTATAATCATATGAAATTTATAAGAATACAAAAAAGAAAAGCGAATTTCAAAACGGAAGAGTTAAAACTTTTCTTCTTAAGTTTATTGTATTATGTTAAAGTACATAAAACCTCAACCTATTTTTTATTTAAATTTTTTTTCTTAATACTTTTAATAATAACAAAACCACCAAAGTAAAGTAATTGACATACTTTTTCTTTCTTTTTTTTTCTTATTTTTTTTTCTAACAATATATTGTAGAGGGTAACTCTACAATGGTTTTAGTCGTATATAATTAATGACAGATTAATTATTTTTTTTTTTGAGAAAAAAAAAATTCCAAAACAAAATTTACGATCGTAGATCTTAAAATTAAGATAAACGCAAATTTCTTTGACACACTATTTTACTTTTTACAGATAGATTCTGCTCTACTCGTTTTAGTTGTTCTTGTAAATATACTTCAATATCTGGAGCACAACATAATTATCCAAAAAAAAAAAAAAATAAATAAATAAATAGTGGAGAAAAATATACTAGAGAATCATTAACGTAAATAATTGTGTAAATCTTCTGATTGTCATGATTTTTTCGCAAGAAACGTGAATACGACAATTGTTATATAAACAGGGTGCTAAAATTGTATATGATTTTTTTACAATTAAACAATTTTTATGCGAATTAACATTAACAATTTGATTATATAGAAACAAAAAAAAATAGCAAAATTTAAAATTTAACCACGACTTTTATTTAAACATATGGTTTTGATAATTTTGTGCAGGAAAAAAATAAAAAAATTTAAAATTTTTTGATTGCCTAAATACAAATAAACAATCCTTGAGAAACAAACTAACCAAAGGATACTGTTATTCAAATTCTAAAATTTAAAGTAAAAGTATGTTTGAAAGTTTTGTATAGTAATGACAATATTTGGGTTGAATCCAAATCTGACCTCAGAATATGGAGAAATTCTGAGGTCACATGTCGAGATATCTTTTTCTATTTCAAGACACCAAGACTCAAGAAATTATTCCTATTAATGTGTTACTTTCTTTGGGAAGTGGATAGAGGAGAGATAAAGTATGGCAACACTAACAGTACGGGCTATTTGATGAAGAGTTGACGAACTAGTTGAAGCTTTTTAGTTCATAGCCCTGATAAAATTGATGTAGCCGTCGCTGAGGATCGACCCTTCAACCTTCTGTGTAATAGTCCAACGCGCTAACCATTACACCGCAATGTCCACAACATAAAATTAAAAAAAGAAATTTCGCTAAATTTCCAACGTTATGACGCGCTAACGCGGTTAGAGCGTTGTATTGCTGCACAGATGGTTGCGGATTCGATCCCCAGCGATGGAAACATCAATTATATTAAAAAATATTATGTATGAGTTATTATCTCTCCTTCAATCAGCAAAAAAAAATCTGTATGGCAACTCAAAATTTTGCTGTTATTACGGGAAATTTTGCTAATTTGTGCCCAGCGGTATTTTTTGCTAATCTTAGCATCACATGTCTGCTGACGTGTAGTACAATGAAATTTGTAGAAAAAATCAGCTGCCGCTTCTTAATTTTAGTAAACTTTTTGTAAGGTGGATTTTAAAACCTGTTTGCTAAAATCATTAAAAAAAATTGACTAAATATTATTAATATTAGTACAAAATTTCAAATTTATTTTTTTTATCGAACATCAAAATTTTTTAATTTTGTTTTTTTTTTTTTTGGAAAGAGGAGCAACACTCAGGAAATTCTTTTTACTAATGCATGTGTTGCTTTTTTGGAAAGGGGATAGAGAAAAGATGAAAGATGAAAGGTGTTGAAGGATGAAGGGCTTCAAACCGTAATTGCGCGAAATGATAACTTTTAGAACAGTTGTTGCGCGCCATCCTCCTTCGGTGCTATGGGAACACCAAAGGAGGACGTTGCGATATGTATGAGAGATAAAAACTCATACATATTATTTTTCTAAATGATTTTGCCGTCGTTGGGGATCAAACCCGCAACCTTCCGTGTAACAGTCCAACGCTCAAAAAATATTTTAGACAAAATTAAAAAAAAAAAAAAATCAAAGACTGAAATATTGTAAAAACATAACCGAATTTATTATTTTGTTTAATGTGGTAATTTCTGTTTTGAACAATATTTTAGTAAATTTTTTTTTTACTTTTAAGGTGGAATTGTAATTATTTTAAGGGCTAATTTTTAGAACTAAAAAAGCTTTTTGGTGCTATTTTAAGTGGATGTCCTATTTTCAGACATCAGTCGGTATATTCACTTCCGATCACTTTTTTTAATCTATGTTGCATTTTAAGGCAATTTAAGTTTTTTAAAATTAGTATTTTTGTTTTGCCAATTTTAGCAAATTGGTTTTCAAAAATTTGTAAAATGATTTTTGAAATTAGCAACAAAAATTTGTAAATATTCTGTAATTTGTAAAATGTAAATAGCAAAAAAAAATTAACAAAATAATAATTTTTTTTACTAAAAATCAGTACAAAAATAGTAAAGTGGGATTGAAAACTGTTTAAAATTTTTTCTACTAACTTTTTATTTGTATGTACATATCACAAAGACATCCTTGGATGTTATACTTGGGTGCCGCCATTTTGGTAAACATTAGTCTTGACAGTTCATATTTGGCAGTCGTGAAGTAGACACGTGGCAAATTTATTATGGAAAAATATGCGATAAACCAACGTGTTTTAATCGTTAAAACATTTTATCAAAATCAATGATCGATTACTGTGACGATGAGAAAGTTACGTGCAATTTTTGGGAGAAACAACGTGCCAACAAAACGCACTATTTATCGTGTAGTGAATGATTTCGAAGAAAGCGAGTCTTTAGGTTATAGGCCCAAGCATGGACCACAACGTACTATCAACCTCAATTCGACGCCGTGCTCAGGAGCTTGGTCTTCGAAGAACAACTTTGGCCACAATTTTGAACAAGAATTTGCATTTGTTTCCATTTAAGATTCAGTTGACACAAGAGCTTCTTCCAAAGACCATTTACGCCGCCATACATATGCCAATAGGACGTTACAACTTGCCGATGACAACCCCGATTTTCATGAAAAAATCATAATGTGTGACGAGGCACATTTTCATTTGAATGGATATGTGAATAAACAGAATAATCGGTTCTGGGCAATGGAAAACCCTCAAATTATTAATTGATGAATAATTATTCATCAGTCACCTTTGCATCCATTAAAAGTGACAGTTTGGTGTGCAATTTGGTCAGGAGAAATCATTGGACCTTACTTCTTTGAAAATGAAAACGGCGTAACGGTAACTGTGAATGGGAAGCGATATAGTGATATGATTGAAAACTTTTTACCGCCACAACTGCATGCTTTGGGCTAGATTAACATGTAGTATCAACAAGACGGTGCCACATCGCATACAGCCAGGATTACAATGGAATAACTGTGAGAACTCTTTAAACAACAAGTTATTTCAAGAAATGGTGATGTTGATTGGCATCCACGGTCGCCTGATTTGACTGCTCCGAACTTCTTTTTGTGGGGATATCTGAAAAGCAAGGTTTATTCAAACAAACCAGAAACGCTTGAGCAACTCAAACAAAATATTCGTGATGAAATTAATGAAATACCGCGTGAAATGTGTGAGAATGTAATGAAAAATGTGCTCAAAAGGGCTCGCATTTGTGAGGCTAACAGAGGCGGACATTTATCTGATATTGTATTCCATACATAATTGCCGACATTAAATAAAACATTTATCAATATAAGATCCATTCTCTTTCATTTAATCAAAAGTTATAAACAAACAAAGTAGTATACCTTCTCGGCGGACACCCAAAGAAAGCAACACATTCATTAATAGAAAGAATTTCCTGATTGTTGCTTTTCTTAAAAAAATAAAAATAAAGCTTTATTTAAAATATTTATTATGTCACCGGAAAATCCTACTTGTTGCCTTTAAAATTCAGCTTTAACCCTTCCAATATCTTATTTCTTCTCTTCATTATATAGTATTATTGAAATAACCGTAAACACACGATTTTTCGGTACATTTTACCATTATTTTACAGCGAATTTCTTCGATACAAAATGATATCCTAAAAACTAAAAAAAGAAAAAAAATATTTTTAAGGTAAAAATAATAATTTAAGTTTCTGATGAATTCGACGTAAAATGAAGGCAAAATAATTCAAAAAATCACATTTTTTGAATTAATAGCGAAAATATTATACCAATGAATTTCAAGATGATTTATCCTAGAAGGAATAAGACTAGATTAAATTAGATAAGATTAGAAAGGCCCTATGCAACGCGACCAAATATCGATCTTATATGCACCCTAGTTTGCCCTAAATATTGAGGCTTCCAATGAAGCCAAACACTATACTAGGTATAGATTTTTAAATCTCTAGGACAAACGCAGAGTATATGCTCCGCTGTCTCAGCGTCCAATTCACTGAACCTTCAAAAGGAATAAAATACTGAAAGTGTTAATCGTGAATTTTGAAACCATCAGATACATAGTAAAAACAGAATTATAGTGACAACCGAATTTTTTGCCAACTGAATATTTTGGTTGCAGCAACCGAATTATTTAATTGTTGCAAGCAAATGCATTCTGATACGATTGAAATACACTCAGAATATTATATAGTTTACTGTTTGTAGTTTAATAAAAAGTTGTCCATTCCATTTGAAAATAAAGGAACATGCATTTATTTTAAAAAAAAATATATATTTAAATTTTTTTATACATTTGTCCAAAATGATTTACAAAAAATGACAATTTGTTATTTGTTTATATACAAAATTATTTTAATTTAAATTACAAGAACTTAATAAGCACACATACATACATGCACATAAACATTCACACATAATGTGCCTATAGACATACATACATACATTTTGTAGTTTAAAAAAAGAAACAAAAATAGAAATAATTTCAAATAAATGAATAAATCAGTTATTTTTTACGGAATTGGTAGGTAAAATTTTAACGTTTATTTTAACTCATTAATCATTTGTTTCTTACGGATGTGTCAGTTGTTTAAACAACATTTAAAAATAAATAACAAAAACCATTTGATTTAAATGAAAAGTAAGTACACCGTGTTTTAAATGAAATATTGTTTCTTGTAAATGTCATTTTCTGTTATTTTAACTTACAAACTATTTTAAGTGTAATGGTTTTAACGGAAATTCCGTTGAATTAGCTGAATTTCAAACAAATATATCGCCGGTTCCAACCAAAAAATTCGGTTGACACAATGAATCTGTTTTTTTTTTGTGAAGGAGTTTCAGAATTTTCACTTTAGTTTAAGACCTGATGAGATTCAGAAACTTTGAGGTCAAATTTGCATTCAGTGCACCTCAACCCTATGGAAAGGTAAACTCTGGTCTCAGGATTAAAAAATTTGTTGTCCTGTGTAGATTTCAACAGAGAATTTAAATCTAAGATTTCTCAGACTCAACTACTTAAGAAATCTGTAAAAGTACTGTTTTAGAATTTGATAAAAAGGAAGACTTCAAAATCACAATTTTTTTTTTTGAAGCAACACCAATCAGAGCATCAATTTCTATTTCCCCCACCCTGTATTTACTGTAATATGCTATTTTCCAAACTCTTAATTTAATGACATCTTGCAAATAGAAAACAGAATAACATAAAGTGCAATATACATACAACAAACATAAAAGTGTACCCAAAAATTATTCTGAGACTTTTAAGTTTCGTGACTTAAAACATTTTTTCTTCTAAAAACTACACAAGAACTAAGTGGATTCCCTCAATTTACTAGAAGAATAAGGAAAAAAAAACAACAGCTTGACTTAATTCAGTTTTGACTTAATTTAGTCAAAGAGCAGGCAGCCGAAGCAGAGTATAAATCTAGCTTGAATTAACTATTGTAGTATCAAACAAATGAATGTTGGAGTGGAGTAAAGTAATCGTGCACAGTTATTTAAGCCAATATACAAAAACGTTAACTTATGCTTCACACGCGTAAGTTTTGTCTTTTTTTTTTTTGTATTTGCTATTTATAGTGTAGTTATTCAAGGGAACAATTTTAAAACGTGAACAGTTATTATGAGACATTTACAAGACGATGAAACCGACTATGTACAGTTGGTCTTAAAAGATTAGTTGTGGAATAAAAAATAATTCATAAAATAACTGAGATATCTGACACTCTTAGCACAGGTAACTTGACATTAATTTTAAATGTGCCTGGATGTCGCCTAAGATCACCTTATTGACAGATAGTAACTCTGTGACTTCCTGTTGGACATTAAGATAAACATCCTCGTCTGCCTTTGCTCAGCCACACTGTCCTAGTGGAGAGCAAATTCAGACTCAAGCCGAATCCCTCAACTCATTCCGAATATACATACCAATTGAATATCGCGAATAAGGGTTCTGGATCTACAAGGGACCTACATACTATCTATTTGCCAGTCAATCCGTTTGCTCGTTGTTATCTTGGCTGTCATATCCAGTGACAATGCATTTAGGCTACTAAACTTAAATTGAGGTGTTTCAAACATTTCATTACTAACGACCAATGCGGTATTAACATTTAAAGCTCGCAGAGCCACCTGAATATTGGCCATAATAATTTTTTTTTCTGAAACTCCTACTCGAATATGAAGAGATACTTCCCATCGGAAGGGCTCGTTGTAAAAAGGATCCAAAGATATCCTGTGTCCCCATTAAATTTTGTGGTCAGTCAGGATCAGTCCAAAAGCTTCTATCGAGTATCTGGGCCGAAGGTCTTCTGTCCAATGTAAGTGTGGGCAACATTTTGTTAGTACGCTTCGTAATAGTGTAATTTTCAGATTGTTTCAAAAAACTCATATTTCCCCTAAGGTCACCACACTTAATAATTCCCACACCAGAAGCGCTCCGGAGTGCACACAAAAATGTGCATAGGAGAAATACGCAGCAGTACTTCAAGTGCATCAGTAGGACATATACTCATATCTCCATTAAGCTAACACAGATTAGCCAAAAAAAAGAAACTTATGCTGCGTATGTAGTCATTGGTATTATTATCGTGTTAAAATACGAAGGCGGATCAATAAGTACGTGACTTTTCGAACTTTCCTCGTAGTTACATGAAGTGCAAGACTGCTCCCATCATATACCACCTGTTAATAGACTACTGAACAAGGTCCGTCATTTACTTTGCGTTTAACAGCTTTTCAAAAAATACAACCTCGTGCATTTGTTTAAAAATGGAAAAAGTGAATTTTGAGTACTTATTAAATTTTTTTTTGCGAAAAAAAAACCGTCAATCAAACTAAGGAAAAGCTTGATAAATACTATGGGGACTCTGCACCATAAATTTCAATGGTTTACTGACTTTCGTTATAGCCTTACAACACGGAAGATGCCGAACGTTCAGTTGAGGTCTCTAGGAGATCATAGAATTAAGTTTCTTCAGCAGCTTATTGATTACCAAAGTCTACAGTAAAGGTGAAAAAGCCCCTTGTTTTCGTTGTGGTCTTCGATGAGTTGCCAATATTTGGCTTTATAACTTTGGCATTCAGTTTATTATGGTCTGACAAATATCGTTCCTAATTATCGCTTATCTAATAACTTCTTAGGAAGTGATGTCAAATGTATCCTGTATTTCAATGAAGCCTCACAATACAGTTTGTCCGGAAGCCTAGACCTTTTCCAACAGCGTTGTGATACGATGAATGGCTGTCACCCGATTGGAAGGCAAATTAAAGATCATGAACCAATTTAAGCTTCAGTTAGGATTCCATATTGTAACTCTACAAAGTCTTTTCCATGGTCTTAAGCAAACATGAGTTGAGACTTCAGGGTCTATAAGATTTAGGCAGCTAGTTTCCTTGGTACAAAAACCTCGTCGACCTTCCTCTAAGTGATTTCGATCACTCAAAAGTAAGCTGTATCTAAAGATTCTTGATAATTGTGGGACCATTATGTCGCCACCCTGATAAAGAAAGCATGGGTAGATGCAGTCAGGTCACAAAGATTTATAGGTGCAGCATTTCAATATAGCCCATCTTACCATCTAAAAATCCTATTAGTTGCTGAAAGGTACTTCAATAACTAATAACCAAAAAGCTGTATATACCAAGAAGTAAAATGTGGTGTTCGGAAATTGGAATCTCATTAGACTCATGGTAATTAGAGATGTCAAAATATAAGTTACTACTAGTCAAAGTGATATCTAAGACCTCCTATCTAATAGCATTACTAAAAGTGGGTTCATCACCCTTGTTTATTATGTAAATAAATTCAAAAAAATATTCACGTTGTTAACGTTAATAGTTCCCCAAATGTCATGAAAACGTACAATTTTATGAAGATTCGTTTGACAGAACATACATATTCATTTCTTTATCGATTACCGATTGTCCCTGCCTTCAAAATTTTCTTATAAATTTATCTAAGTAAATTAATCCAAAAAATCTATCGTGTCTATTCTTCAGTGCAACATCTCTTCACTCCTTCTTACTATTTCCAGCAACAGAAAAAAACATATTTTTTTATTTTGAAAATCAAAAGGATCTACTTGGTAATGAAAGATTAGATTAGATTAAATTAGATTCGAAAGCCCCTTTGCACCGCTACCAAAGATGTTGTTTTTTTGTGCAGATAAAAGATTACATTTACTTAAAGATTTAAGGTCCCCACTGTATGAGGCTGATTCGAAAAGGAAAATAATTTTTTAATTAGAAAAAAAAAATTAATTGCATTATTTTGAAAATCTTTAAGAGATTTTTTAAATGTTCGCTTATTTAAAAGATTACCTAAAGTAATTCCAAACTCATTACATTTTATAACAAAAAATTTGGCAATTGATCTTTTTAGACCAACCGTGTATGGTGACGATGTTGGTAACAAATAAAAATGTTAAGCATTTAATGTCTCTAATCAGAGCATACCATATATATACTAACTTAACAATAAATAAACTTCTTTACATAATTTTTGCTTAAGATTTCACAATGAAGAAAAATCATTTCACAAATGTGATGTGATGTGCTCATGTTGTGGGAGTTTTATATTTTGTCGTAACATTTAACGGCTTCTCATCAGAATTAAATGTGATAATTTAATTTCTCCAATAAATTTCAAAAGTATACAACATAAAAAGATAATTTATACATAAATGTTAAAACATTAAAAATGTCTGTTTTTCTTAGACCATCTTCATTTGAATATTTTCTTAAACAAATAGGGTCAATAATCTAATCATTAATATCTATTAACTTTACATATAAAGACATAAATCTTTATTGGATTTAAACATATATATAAGATGATTAATAAATAATACGAGTTGGATATTAACGACTTTGTGTTTTCCTATGATGTGCATTAAAAGAAAATTCTAAGAATTCTTTATGAACTCATAAGTTTAACTTAAAATGTTTTAGAAACACAGACGATTTTATTGAAAATCGAATGGTTCGATTAGTGAATTGCTCCGTTTTGACTACCGAATTGATACTGCCTAAAATGCATACCCCAATAAGAGGTTAATGAAGATTTTGCATGAGACTATCGCTTTGAATTCGTTCAACTTTCAGTTTAGTAGAAAAAACCAATGTATGACATGTCACCGAACGTGTCATTCATTAGTTTTTTTTAACAGGCCGTGGCATAAGTATAGTCTACGGATTACCTTATGAATGGGGAATATGCTAAAATACCAGAAAACTTATATTGTGCAACGAGATGGTATCTCTGCCTGCCGCAAGCTTTTCAGGCAAAATTTTATTTAAACCAATGGATAATGGTCTTGAAGTAAATGCCGCAAAACTGAATCTGTTTCTTTATAAGGAAAAATAATCTGTAGAAGTTTGATCCTACTAAATTTAATGGAGCCACATGGATGGAAGCATAAACTAAAAAAATATTCTGCAAAAGCAGTATCAAACGAATGTGTTCGTATATGCTGAATTCCTGCTTAGGAAAAGATTTTTTAACTACGACATCGTGAAAACATCAGCATTGAAAACACAGCATGAGCAAAGGTTAATGGTCTGGAAATCACCGCCATAATAACCACACTCGTGGATGCCGTTCTGAAGTCTGATCTGTCCTGGAAAGTAAATACTGAAGAAAGAATGAACGCTGTTCTAAGTGCTTTATACATTAGTAGGGAAACATTCTGAAGAAATGGGGTGTACAGTTACAAATAATCATTTGAAAGTTCACTAATAAAACTCTAGAAAAGGTATAAGAACTATTTTATCTGAGCGTCAAAGGGCCGCTGGCTCAACACCCTGAGCTCCACACCAGATCTCCATCTGAAGTTCTTCACAGATTTGGGCGTGGAACACGGTCGAAATTCTATTCAGAAGAATTAGAAAAATAAGTTCTAGAATACCCCCGAAAATTAAAAGTGAATATTTTGGAACACGGTCGAAATTCTATTCAGAAGAATTAGACAAACGAGTTCTATGATACCCCTGAAAATGAGAAGTGGATATTTTATCCATTCGTGGAAAATCTCGCCGGAATCCGATACGATAACATCGAAGTGTCTAAAGGACTGTATCGCATTTCTCGACCAAATCCATTGGCATACGGTTGGATTAACATGGTTTTCAAGCTCTGAATTGACTGATAAATGTGACTCTGAGTTGATCAGTATGATCGTGATCATAGCAGATAGAGAGACGAAAACAAACTATATGACCGATGTCTAAAGCAAGGAAATCTCTTGAGAATTTTTTCAATGGGCAATCAGTTTGTTTGCATCAATCTTCACGGGGCAATGGGATCAATAGGCGGGCCATATGACTGTGCTGTACGCACCCTGGGACTACAAACCCCAGAAAAAACATTTGTTGTCCCAACCAAATTTGGCGCCAATATAACCATTCGATATTGTTAAGAATATCTTTACTTCCGATTCCTCTTGTTCAACCTAACCTATGTGTATAAGGATTGTAAGGACAAGAAGGAAAAGTGCAGCATCTCCTCTGCAAGTAGATTCTTCAAAGATCTTGACAGTTTGGAGAATGCATTTATTTCCGCCCGCCCAGACCCTTTTTTGTAAATCGCAATGGGTTTAAGTACACAAAGGAAACTGATTCTTGCCAACCAAATTGTTTCGTTGCTGCAACCGACTTGTTTGGTTGTTTCAACCGAATTACATATTTGGTTGTGTCAACCGAATTATTTGGCTGTGTCAACCAAATGTATTCCTGGGTCAATTGAAAAATTATGTTCCAACCTAAATTTTGTTGTTTTTAAAGAATTTCTGTCGCCACAAGCAAAAATATCAATGACCACAACCGAACCATGAGGTTGGAAAAATATTCGGTTATCAAAATGAATATGATTTCCCAGTGTAAGGTTTTTGGGAGACACTAATGGTAATCATTATGAGTCACATAAAATCAGGTGTACTTCTGGCGGACTCCCATTAAACCTAACCTTTTGATATCAAAATTTCTTAATTTTAAGGCCAAATCTAAAGACAATGAATATGTTTACAGAAATCCTCACTAAAAAATAACCAATATGCCGATTGATATTCGCTGGAGTTTCTCATGCAAAAATTACTGTAGGAGATGCTGGAACAATAAGCTGCAGAGAGCATAACATCTTCTCTGTAAATGGCTGGGAATCAAAGGTTAACAACTCAGGCCTCTGAAAACAATATTATTCAAATATCGGTCTTGCGGACTTCTTCAGAAAATATGGATGATTTTTTTAATGATTTCACACAAAAAAGTTACTAAAGCTTCACGTTAGAATTATTCGAAAAAGGAATTGGGAGTAGTTAAAGTCACTAATATTGCGTTTACATTTGGCATAAAATTTATTTAATTATTTTTAAAAAAATTTTTAGCTTCAATTAATTAATTGTCCTGTTCGATATTCCCACTCAAATGAAACACTTAGAATTGGCTGACGTTACAAACATCCTCTTAAGCTTACTATACTCTCCTTAAATATCACAATTTGTTGTGGGTTATTTTTGAAAAAAAAAAAATTATACATTGAACTGTAATAAAAAAAAACTGGTCCAAATAAATTAGTTGACCAAGATTTAAAATGAAAATCAAACCAGCTTTTTTTTCTTAATTTTACAGTTGTTTTGCAAACAAATGAAAACGACCAACTTTCATAAATGCATCATCACAATGTTCGAAAAAAACATGTATTCTGCTCGTATTCTTGTGGTATTTAAATACTACAAATATTGATTTCATTTTTGTTTTTCAGCTTCTTTTTTTTTTCTATTAAGATTTCCATTTTTAAAGAAATTCTTTTCTAAAAGACGCCAGCTTAAATATGTATATAGAAGTAGAAACCGAAGAAGCTGAAGAAGTTAATATTAATGATGTATTTTCAATTTTCTAAAAATAAAAAAGAAACTACTACTTTTCTATTTGATTTTTTTCATAGACTTTGACTTGAAAGAATTAATGATATGCATGTAAACTAGTTTTTTGTTTCATTTCTTTTAAGATTTTTACGATGACACCAGAGCGTACGCGTATACGTAGAGTCATTCAGTAAGACATAACATAAATATTTGATTGAATAGAACAAATTTCTATGACACAGTAGGAAAATGAAAAATAATAATAAAAATGAAATAAATCATATGATACCCTACATACATTATTGTTAATTAAAAATAGTAAAATAATTAATTGCTTAATTTATGTACATTTTGAGTTGAATAGAATTTAATAATTTATTTCTAATTATTTATTTAATTTATTTATTATTTTATTTTTTTATTTTTATTTTTTTATTTATTTATTTAATTTTATTTAATTTATTTATTATAAAACTTTAATAATTTATTTCAAACAATGGGAAAGCTGTTGTCCCAATACAAAAAATATATAATTTGTTATATACAAAGGTAAGAAGTATCAAGTATCGTGGGTCTTTTCATTGACTATGACTTTTGTTTCGATGATATTTAAATATGAGCCATCTCGATTCCAGAATTTGTTGCATTTACATATGTATTTGTTGACTTTGGAAAACAAAGGTTAAGAGAAATAGGTAAAAGGGAGTATTTTTTGGATTTGAATTTGCAGAAAAACATGTGGAGAAAGCTTTTTTCACAATTCGTATGTTCCCAAGAACGAAGGAATTTTCTGTTAAACACCAGACCAGAGGTACCTAGATCAAAAATAAGGATGTTAAACTAAGCGAAGCACTTCTCATTGAAATATCCATAAAAAATAAAATATACAGCGCTGTTTTATTAATTTAGATTGGATTTAGACAGACACACATGGAATTGAAATACATATTCGGAAATTTGCTGTTTTAGGAATTTGTTTTGAGTTATCTTGAACTTCGGGGTCGAAAAATTCTTCAATAAAATATTCGTTAACGATGTCGTGATTTCTTGAATGAAACAATTTTTTTTGCAAAAAAAGTATTTTTCAACATAATCTCCTTTTAGCTTAATACACTTAATTCAACGTTTCTAAAATTTTTATATCCCTTCCAAAAATAGGATTTTTCGAGGTCCATAAAATAGGCATTTGTTTGATCAATAATTTCATCGTTGGGGCTAAATCTCTTTCCACCGAGACATTTTTTTTTTTGGTTTGGTAATAGGAAATAGTCACTCGGGGCTAAATCCGGAGAATATGGCGGATGAGGTACCAATTCGTAGCCCAATTAATGGAATTTTGCCATTGAGACACGTCACACGATTACGTTTATGGTCAATTGAGAGCAAACGCGGCACCCATCTTGCAGACAGCTTTCTTAAATCCAACTGATCATTTAAAATCGAAACCACACTGCCATATGAAATGCCTATGGCATCAACAATCTCACGCACTTTTACTTTTCGGTCCAGAACGTTCAGCGTCATTTGTACTTGTGCGACCACAACGAGTCAGAAAGCACTTTTTTAGCATTGAAATCGATGGTGCAGAGTCCCTATAGTATTTATTAAGCTTTTCCTTGGTTTGATTGACGGTTTTTTCGCAAAAATAATATTTAATGGGCACTCGAAATTCACTTTTTTTTTCATTTTTAAAAAACTCCACGAGGTTGTATGTTTTGAACAGCTGTTAAACTCAAAGTAAATGACGAAACTTGCTCAAAATATGACAGTAGTCTATTAACAGGTGGTACTTGATAGGAGCAGTGTTGCATTTCATACAACTACAAGGGAAGTTTGAAAAGTCACGGACTTATTGATGAAATGCAATCCGGCCCTGGTATTTATTCATATTTTGGGCATAGCTAATATACCTGGGTGGCATAGAAACTCGTTGATTGCTCAAAGTTGACTTCATCGATCGAATGGTTGAATAATTCGTCATTCTTCAAAAAGAGTGAGAATGGAGGAACTGGTAGTATTGTAACCCCTTTAACGAAGGACCAAAAGCTCCTGCTACGCATGGGGTGAAAAAAGAAATAGTGGTGGAACAAAAATTTATAATAAATTAAAAAAAAATCTTTTTTGTGATAAACGTTCAAATCACGAGGGCTTATGAAGCTTAATTCAGTTCAGCCAATTGTGTGTCAGCATTAAATTTTTTTTATATTATTAAAGTTTATATATTCAAAATTTTTGTTTAAAAGAATTTTTTAATTTCAATTATTTACTGATTTAGAGCCATTTTAGTGACGAGACATCTAAATTGGTCCGAACAGTCTCAAAACTTTGAAACGCTTTTTTTGAATTCTAGTGAACTAATTTATTTAAAATTTGGTACACTTAAAAAAGTTTGTAAGTTAAAATAGCTGAAAATATCATTTAAAAGAAATGATATTTCATTTAAAAACCGGTCTACTTAATTTTCATTTAAATTAAATGCCATTTGTTATTTATTTTTAAATGTTGATTATTCAACTGACACATCCGTGAGAAACAAATGATATAATCAGTTAAAATAAATATCAAAATTTTACCTACGAATCCTTAAAAAAAAATGTTTTTTTCATTTATTTGAAATTATTTCCGTTTTTTTATTTTTTGTTTTTTTTTTTAATATACTCGTACAATACAAAATAGCATATGATGCTATAAAATAGCATATGATGCTATAAACACTTTTTGTGTTAATGTGTTAATGTGTTTGTGTATGTATGTGTGTTTATCAAGTTCTTGTAATTTGTATTGAAAAATTTTATATATATACAACCAATTTAAATAAAAAAAACAAATTGAAATTTTTTGAATATTTTTTTTTGAAACAGACAGCAAACAAAATTTAAGTTTGAAATAACAGTTACGGACACAAATAAACCACAAGTTTCCGTTTTGTGGGTAAATTTTTATTAAATTTCAAACAAATGAAAAAAATAAATGAAACTGAAAAAAATGGTAAATGATAGTAAATTATTTCGAATAAATGTATAAAAGAGTTAAAAAAAATTTTAGTTCTTTTATTTTTAAATGGAACGGAAAACTTTTTTTTATTAAACTACAAACAGTTAACTACATAAATCCGGAGAATATGGCGGATGAGGTACCAATTCGTAGCCCAATTAATGGAATTTTGCCATTGAGACACGTCACACGATTACGTTTATGGTCAATTGAGAGCAAACGCGGCACCCATCTTGCAGACAGCTTTCTTAAATCCAACTGATCATTTAAAATCGAAACCACACTGCCATATGAAATGCCTATGGCATCAACAATCTCACGCACTTTTACTTTTCGGTCCAGAACGTTCAGCGTCATTTGTACTTGTGCGACCACAACGAGTCAGAAAGCACTTTTTTAGCATTGAAATCGATGGTGCAGAGTCCCTATAGTATTTATTAAGCTTTTCCTTGGTTTGATTGACGGTTTTTTCGCAAAAATAATATTTAATGGGCACTCGAAATTCACTTTTTTTTTCATTTTTAAAAAACTCCACGAGGTTGTATGTTTTGAACAGCTGTTAAACTCAAAGTAAATGACGAAACTTGCTCAAAATATGACAGTAGTCTATTAACAGGTGGTACTTGATAGGAGCAGTGTTGCATTTCATACAACTACAAGGGAAGTTTGAAAAGTCACGGACTTATTGATGAAATGCAATCCGGCCCTGGTATTTATTCATATTTTGGGCATATCTAATATACCTGGGTGGCATAGAAACTCGTTGATTGCTCAAAGTTGACTTCATCGATCGAATGGTTGAATAATTCGTCATTCTTCAAAAAGAGTGAGAATGGAGGAACTGGTAGTATTGTAACCCCTTTAACGAAGGACCAAAAGCTCCTGCTACGCATGGGGTGAAAAAAGAAGAGATTGCCCGTTAAAAAAAATAGTGGTGGAACAAAAATTTATAAAAAATTAAAAAAAAAAAATCTTTTTTGTGATAAACGTTCAAATCACGAGGGCTTATAAAGCTTAATTCAGTTCAGCCAATTGTGTGTCAGCATTAATTTTTTTTTTTATATTTTTAAAGTTTATATATTCAAAATTTTTTCTTAAAAGATTTTTTTAATTTCAATTATTTACCGATTTAGAGCCATTTTAGTGACGAGACATCTAAATTGGTCCGAACAGTCTCAAAACTTTGAAACGCTTTTTTTGAATTCTAGTGAACTAATTTATTTAAAATTTGGTACACTTAAAAAAGTTTGTAAGTTAAAATAGCTGAAAATATCCTTTAAAAGAAATGATATTTCATTTAAAAACCGGTCTACTTAATTTTCATTTAAATTAAATGCCATTTGTTATTTATTTTTAAATGTTGATTATTCAACTGACACATCCGTAAGAAACAAATGATATAATCAGTTAAAATAAATATCAAAATTTTACCTACCAATCCTTAAAAAAAATGTTTTTTTCATTTATTTGAAATTATTTTCGTTTTTTTATTTTTTGTTTTTTTTAATATACTCGTACAATACAAAATGTATGTATGCATATGATGCTATAAACACTTTTTGTGTAAATGTGTTTGTGTAAGTTAAGGTACGCGTTGCAACATTATAAGAAAACCATTCCAAACGTAGACGCTACCTTGCACTTTTACTTGTTCACATAAAATGCAATCGCTACACGCGCACTCAGAATATTGCTACCTTGCATTTTTATTCTTTAATTATTTCTGTTTATATGAAATACGATTTCCGTTTGGGCTAATAAGCAGTTTTGTCATTTAATTATTTCTGTTCATATGAAATACGATTTCTGTTTAGGCTAATAAGCAGTTTTTTCATATTAAAAGTTGTAGAATTCTTTGTTAGGGTTTAGTTGTAATTCACTACTCAAACTCGCATAGCGAGGTAACAAAAGAAATAAAATAAATAAAATATTATAAATAAATATCCCAACAAGAAAACTAATTGGCGCCCAACTAAAAAAATCCTTATAGAGGATAAAACAAATAAAAAAAAAAAATCCTTATAGAGGATAAAGCAAATAAAAAAATCCTTATAGAGGATAAAACTAATAAAAAATCCTTATAGAGGATAAAACAAGTAAAAAATTTAGTGTATTTTCTGGACAAACAAATCAAAAGATTGTTTAAGAAAACTTTATAGCTTTAATTAATTGCAACTGTGAAAAAAAAAAAAAGAAAAGAGCACCATATTAATTGTGACAAAAAAATCTATTTAAAAAAAAAAAAAAACACTATTGTTTACGAAAACTATACAGTGAGTGTGAAAAAAAAAACACCATATTAACTGCAAAAAAAATCAGATAGAAAAAAAGTTGTTTACGAAAACCTTACCATTTCAATTGATTGTGAGTGTGAAAAAAAACACCATATTAACTGCAAAAAAAATCAGATAGAAAAAAGTTGTTTACGAAAACTTTACTATTTCAATTGACTGTGAGTGTGTTACTAAAAAAAACACCATATTAATTGTAAAAAAATCTATACATGCAAACAAAGAAAGGAAAAAGATCGTTTGAAAGTTAAAGTGATTGTGACTGTGAAACTACCGGCCTTGCAAATCGAAAACCAAATAACTAGTGCCATATTAACCGTGGACGAAAGAAATTTGAAGATAAAGGTACACCAAAATCCAAAATTAACCGAAACAACAAGAGAAGCTGACCAAGAAACCAACCCTCATCATTACTCAACAACAAACAACAGCAACATGGCGATAATAGTGTAAGCGTTAAAATAAAACATATCTAAATATATTTTTTAAGTAAGAGTTGTTAAAATTTACACAGTAATTTTTTAAAAAAAAAAGAGTACCTTTTAAACAAAATAAATTATTTTTTTTCTAAACAAAAGAATTATTTAAACAATAATTATTTAAAAAAAAAACAAACGAAGAATTTTTTTTAACCAAAGAGTTATCTTCTAAACAAAATAAATTAGTTAAAGGGAAAAGAGAATAAGAATAAATTAAATTTGGCACCTATATTAAGGGTGATAAAAAAATAGAAAAAAAGGAAAAACCTTAAGAACAAATTTTTATTTCGGATTTGGAAAATTTAATTTTGAGCTCGGAAAAAAAGCCCTACTAAAAGATATTTGTTAACTTCCCAAAAGTTTATGGAAGAACTCTCGGCTATTATAGAATCCCTATCAATCTCCGAGAGACCAGTAGCAAGAACGCGAAGTATGGATCCGGCAAACCTTCAGGTTCTTTTAGACACTGCCATTGAACGTGCCGTTCAAAGGACCAAGCAGGATTTTGAAAACACTATCAGGGATTTGTCTGTGCGAGTAGACAATTTGGAACCACCGTCCGCTGCAGAGGAATATAGGGAAATACAGATTAGACCAGGTGTGCAGTGTGACGAAACTTTAGATATAGTTAAGTCAGTCCCTGAATTCAAAGGGGAACCTCAAAGATACGTTTCTTGGCGCCAGGCCGCCATCACGGCACATAAATTATTTGAACCCTACGTGGGAAGCTCGAAATACTATCAGGCGGTGGCGATCCTTAGAAATAAAATTATAGGTAGCGCTGACGCTACATTAAGCGCCTACAATACGGTTCTTAATTTTAAGGCCATCATAGCGAGATTGGATTTCACTTATATGGACAAGAAGTCCATATTCACACTGGAGCAAGAACTTTCTACACTCAGACAAGGTCAGAAAACGATAATTCAATTCTACGATGAGGTAGAACGTAAACTGACCGCTATTGTCAATAAGATCATAATGTCTCATGAGGGGGATGATCCTTTGATTAGGTCGTTTAATCAAAAATATCGGGATGACGCATTGCGGGTTTTTATCTCTGGGCTTAAGAGACCGTTATGCGATACATTATTTTCTTGTAAGCCTTCGGACTTACCAACTGCGTTGGCTCTAGCCCAGGAGCTTGAGACTAACCAGAATCGATATCACTTTGCTGCCATTTATAATCATGGACTTAGTAGAGCATTACAAAATCCCGTAGTTCAACTATCTCCTGGACAAGGCCAGCAAAGAACGAGGCAAAACCATTTCGGTCAACGGCAGACTCAGCCACAGCCTTCCCAGGGTCATTTTGGGCAACAAAATGTGCCGGTCTATCAGAATCGCACCCAACAACCGCACAACCAGTCGCAGCGGCACCATACCGCAAATTCTAATTTCCCATCTCACCCAAACCTTCACGGTTTCATTCAGAATACTAATCAGAACCCACACCAACAGGGTTTCGACGCTCCTCAGATTTCACAGCCAATAGATGCTGATGTGAGCATGCGCACTGTACGGAGTAATAATTTTCAGGCGCAGAAGAGGGATATAACATCCGATAGACAAGTGCCTAGAAAAATCCAGAGGATCAACCATCTTGGGCATGAGGTCCCGCAAGATGAGTCTTTTGCGGAGACCTATGACTATCAAGAGGACCGGGATGTCCTAACCTATCAAGATCCTTCAGGGGACCAGACATATACCGATCCGGAATTTGAAGATGAAATTAATTTTTTAGAGGAGGGTCGGTACTCCCCTATATTGAGAGAATGATAAATGGTAGAAATATAAAACTTCTGATTGACACGGGGGCTTCTCGAAGTTATATTAGGGACAATATTGGACTGAGGAATGTCAGAGAACTGGAAACCCCTTTTCTAGTAAAATCAATTCACGGAGCTGAAATAATCAATCAGAAGACATTAATAAATGTGTTTGATAGAACGGAAACTTTTTTTATTCTGCCAAATTTGTCTTTATTTGATGGGATTATCGGGTTTAGTTTCATAAAGAGCATTAAAGGGATTATTGATACTGAGCGCGATATTATTTTCTTTGATGGTGGACGGGAAAAACTGAAATACCTCGAGTTGAACGCGGTCAATTCATTAGTGAACGACGTCTGTATCCCAAAGGGTGTTGAGGAGATTTTTTTCAAGAAAATTAGTGAAAACTCGGGCGTTTTTGCTAACCCAAATGAGGCCTTACCGTACAACACCAAAGTCTATGCTACAATTAGAACCAAAGATCAGGAGCCAATATATTCAAGGTATCAATCATATCCCGTTTTGATGTTAGATTTCATAAATAAGGAAGTAAGGGAACTTTTGAGGAACGGTATAATAAGACCATCTCGATCTCCTTACAATAGTCCGGTTTGGGTTGTTGACAAAAAGGGTTCGGATGAGCATGGCAAACCCAATAAACGTCTGGTGGTTGACTTTACGAAGCTTAACGCCAGGACCATTCCGGATAAATATCCGATACCTGATCCGTCTTTCATCTTATCAAATCTCGGAAAATCTAGATTTTTCACAACCTTAGACTTGAAAAGTGGTTTTCATCAAATAAATTTGATAGAGCGCGATCGCGAGAAAACCGCTTTTAGCGTCAATAACGGGAAATACGAATTTTGTCGATTGCCATTTGGCCTGAGGAATGCGCCAAGCATTTTCCAAAGGGCTATAGATGATATTTTGCGTGAGGAAATAGGGAGGTCCTGTCACGTTTACATCGACGATATCATAATATTTTCTGACTCTGAGCAGAAACATATTGATGATATCGATAGGATACTGAGGAAACTTTACCACGCTAACATGAGAGTATCATTAGAAAAGTCAAAGTTTTTTAAAACTTCTGTAGAATATTTGGGATTCGTCGTTTCAACCGATGGAATAAAAACCTGTCCGAAGAGGATAGAGGCCATCGTTAAATACAAGGTCCCTAATACGCTTAGAGCCCTGAGGTCATTTCTGGGACTAGCAGGATATTATAGAAGATTTGTCAAAGATTACGCGGCTATTACAAAGCCCCTTACTAGATTTTTACGTGGCGAAAATGGGCATGTCGGTACTAAACTTTCAAAGCATATCGAAATATGCTTAGATAAGGACGCCATAGATTCTTTCGAGAAGATTAAGAAAATTCTATCCTCCGAGGATGTCCTTCTCTTATACCCGAATTTTGAGGAGCCATTTGACCTCACGACGGACGCTTCTTCCCATGCTATCGGAGCTGTCCTCTCACAGAATGGACGTCCTATCACAATGATATCACGGACTCTGTCTCCTACTGAGGAGAACTACGCCACAAACGAACGTGAACTCCTGGCAATCGTGTGGGCTTTGAAAAATCTCAGACACTATCTATATGGAGTGAATAAGCTCAACATATTTACTGACCACCAACCCCTCACGTATTCGATTTCTGACAAGAACCCAAACTCGAAATTAGAACGATGGAGAGCCTTCATCGAGGAGTACTCTCCAAATTTTTTCTACAAACCTGGAAAAGACAATGTAGTTGCCGATGCTCTTTCCAGACAATTCGTGCACATGATCGAGAACTCTGGATCCAACACTTCACTCCAAGCCTGCGGAAGCGAAATTTCGCTTACTGAAATCATCCCCGCTGTGGAAAATCCGATAAATTGTTTCAGAAATCAAATTATACTTACCCGTGGTACCGAATATAAGAAAGAGACCAAAATTGTTTTCAAAGACCGTATTCGACATCGTATAACATATGACAAAATTGAGGGTCTCTTGGACGTGATAAAAGACTGTGTAAACCCACAGGTAGTCAACGCAATTCATTGCGATTTACATACGCTGGCCCAGATTCAGCATTCACTTACAACAAACTGCCCATCTGTAAAATTCCGATACGCTGATAAATTCGTGACGGATATTTTCAATCCTAATGATCAGATCGAAATTTTGACAAATGAGCATAACAGGGCACATCGTTCAGTATCGGAAAATACTAAACAAGTCCTTCGGGACTATTACTTCCCCGACATTAGGAAAAGGCTCAACGAGATTACGGGGAACTGCAAGATTTGTCATGTAGCAAAGTATCAAAGACACCCACGGAAGCAGGAAATCGGCGAAACCCCTATTCCCTCTTTTCCGGGAGAGATACTCCACATTGACATCTATAACACGGACAGGAAATTTTTCTTAACTTGCATAGATAAATTTTCGAAATTTGCAATAGTGAAGCCCATAGCCTCTAGAGCCATAATAGATATTAAACCGGTCCTCATGGAAGTTTTGAATTTTTACAAGGAAACGAAAACAATAATCTGCGATAACGAAAAGTCATTAAACTCACAAACCATCAAATCTTTAGTGAAGAATAGTTTCGGTGCCGAGATTTATACAACCCCACCAATGCACAGCTCTTCCAACGGCCAGGTAGAAAGGTTCCACGGAACACTTACCGAAATCGCCAGGTGCTTAAAACTAGAATGCGTTTTTGAGGACACCACCGAATTGGTTCTTATGGCCACCGCGAGATATAATAGGTCTATCCACTCTACCACCGAACTTAGACCAATTGATGTAGTTCAATCTATACCAGCTGATCTGAGGGAAAAAATTCGGAATAAAATTCTGGCTAAACAGAAGTCCGATCTAAGTTATCACAATAGAAAAACTATATCCAAAACATACAATCCTGGGGAAAAAGTTTACGTGAAGATCAATAAGCGTCTAGGAAATAAATTTAATAAAAGGTTTACAGAGAAAATAGTTCAGCAGGATCTTGGTACAACCGTAAAGATTGACAATAAAATCGTGCATAAGGATAACATTCGTTTCCTCTTTACAGCACCCTGACATTTGCCGTAATTGTTTCCACCAGCTATGCTACCATCTTGGATTACACTTCCTCACAATATATCCCAGTGACGGATGGCAACGTCGCAATTTTTGAAGGTTACGGAATTATGGCCCATGTAACAAACTTAACGAATTTTACAACTATAGTGGAGGAAACCAGAAACCTAACAGCCCTACTGCCGAAAACGCACATGAGGAAACTACTGGAATCAGATGCGGATCAAATGGAGAGAACAATAGAATCTCTTCGCATACACCACAGACACGCACGCAGCATTAACATTCTCGGAACCGCGCTAAAGTACATAGCTGGCACGCCAGACTATGATGATTTCACCGAAATGCGTAACCAACAAGATGAGCTAGTTACATCAAGTAATGCACAGATAATCATAAACACCGAAATGCAGTATCAGATAAATAATTTAACCGCAACCGTTAACACACTTATAAAGGGGAATAAAGCTACTGAAATCGATTCAGGTTATCTATATAGCCTTCTAAGCGAGAGAAATAGGATAATAATTAGGGAACTGGATAATTTAGCCTTGTCCATAACTTTGGGGAAAATACAAATGATTAATCCTGTTTTGTTAGATAGCTCAGAAATAAATTTTATCCTAAAATCCGAAATAAACTTGAACATTAGCGTAAGCGAAATAATATTAAATTCAAAGTTAAAAATTTTGCAAAACAAAAATATTATAACATTTTTAATTAAATTTCCCAAAATTGTACTAGTTTGTAGAAAAAAATTAATCTTTCCAGTTGTTCACAATAATGTAATATTATCCCTAGAAGTTAAAGATGTAGCAAAATGTGGTTATAAGTACATAATGTTGGAAAAATGTAAAAAGAAATCTACAACTTCATTTTGCGAAATTTCTGGCCACAAGAACAGTTTGTGCCTCAGTAATCTATTGAACAATAACACAGCTGCTTGTAGCACACATTCCGCGCACGATGTGCCACCTCTAGAGGAAATCGACGATGGCATCGTACTCATTAATGACCAACCCTCCAAAATGGTTTATGAGAACGAAACAAAAACTCTTCAAAAGGGTACTTATCTGATAACGTTTGACACCGTTCTGACTGTCAATTCAACAACATTCAGAAACCTACGAAAAATTGCTTTCAAAAGCCCCGAAATCCCAATGGCTCACACCGTAAACCTGACAGATCATACTTCCATCCTATCACTACAGTACCTTCATGATTTGAATATAAAAAATTTAAACCATATATCTCACCTGCACTTAAGGGTAAGGGGAACATGGTATATCTCAGGCTCTCTTTTTGTCCTAATATTGGTAATTTGTATCACATACATTGTCGCCAAAAGGCAACGCAAAGTTGAAATTACCAATGTCCTTCGCAGTTATGATCAGACGAGGACGTCTGATGCTTAAAGGGGGGGACAGTTAAGGTACGCGTTGCAACATTATAAGAAAACCATTCCAAACGTAGACGCTACCTTGCACTTTTACTTGTTCACATAAAATGCAATCGCTACACGCGCACTCAGAATATTGCTACCTTGCATTTTTATTCTTTAATTATTTCTGTTTATATGAAATACGATTTCCGTTTGGGCTAATAAGCAGTTTTGTCATTTAATTATTTCTGTTCATATGAAATACGATTTCTGTTTAGGCTAATAAGCAGTTTTTTCATATTAAAAGTTGTAGAATTCTTTGTTAGGGTTTAGTTGTAATTCACTACTCAAACTCGCATAGCGAGGTAACAAAAGAAATAAAATAAATAAAATATTATAAATAAATATCCCAACAAGAAAACTAATTTGTATGTATGTATGTTAATAAAGTTCTTGTAATTTAAATTGAAATAATATTGTATATATACAACCAATTTAAATTAAAAAACAAATTGAAATTTTTTGAATATTTTTTTTGAAACAGACAGCAAACAAAATTTAAGTTTGAAATAACTGTTACGGACACAAATAAACCACAAGTTTCCGTTTTGTGGGTAAATTTTTATTAAATTTCAAACAAATGAAAAAAGTAAATGAAACTGAAAAAAATCGGTAAATGATAGTAAATTATTTCGAATAAATGTATAAAAAAGTTAATATAGATATTTCTTTGAAAAAAAAAATGTATGTTCTTTTATTTTTAAATGGAACGGAAAACTTTTTTTTATTAAACTACAAACAGTTAACTACATAATATTCTGAGTGTATCAACATTCTACATACATCCCCTATGGTTTAATTCTCACTCAAGTCAAAATTTAAAATTTTACTATTTTTTAAAAATTCGAAAAAACATTTTTTTTATTCAAACGGCCGCCATTTTGTCATGCCATAGCAACATCTTTACTTATTAAGAATCCGATCATTTTTTTGATTTAGATGACCAGAAAGTTTGAAACTTTGCACACCAGGACGTACCACTTTGCAGGCCCGAAATTCGTGCCTTTAAACTAGAACACCCCCTTTATCACGCCCCCTAATTTTAAGAAAATCGGATTATATCTAGACCTAGTCTACATATAAATCACCGTGCCTGTTTTTGATAAAATGTACTTTTTAAGACATTTCCATAGAAGGCATTTGTCTTGACTCCGTTGCTTTTATTTGTTTTTATTTTTATTTTTGCTTTTTCTTTTTTCGATTTTCCAGTTTTGAGCTTTAAAGTAGATTTTTCTTAAGATTTTTGAGCTCTAAATTGAGCTCTGGTGATACATCACAGGTGCTTTAAAAAAAATCTCCTAGTTTTGGCCTTTCCCCCAACTTTTTTAATATTGCTTTTTACAATATTTATTGCTTTAAATACTTTGAACTGTACTTTTTTCTGTCTTCTCTAGTCATTTCATTTAGAATTTTTTCTATATTTTGTACCCTTACTATAAAAAAATCCAAATTATACTTTCAGTAGGGTATCATATAGTACTCGGCATGCCGACTTTAATTTTGGTACTATTTTGCTTCACGTTTTTTTAAAATCATTTCACATATTTTAAATAAAATGTTGGCTTGGTTGGTGTAATATAAATTATAAAATTAAAAATAAATTGTACCTTAAGACCGCCCAAACAAAGACCAGAACAGGAACAATGATTGGCATTAAAAACTATTAATTTCTTGAAAACTGCAAAATTCTTGAAATGGATACAAGTATGCTTACCATAAAACCTAAATTGTAAAATAAAAGGAGAAGAAAAAATACATAAATAATTAAAGTAATGCAAAATTTTGTTAATTTTAATTGAATACATAAATTATGTAGTATGTATACAATACAAATTATTATTCTTTATTTAATTTTTTCATATTAAGTTCTTTTTTTTTATATAAATAATAATTATCAACTTAAATTCAAGATATATTTATTTTTACTTATTGTCAAGTCTTCTTAATAAAATTTTAATATATTTTTTATAAATATTATTAGTTATTGACTATTATTATTTATATATATCATTAATAACTGTAAATAATGATACATACTGCTAAATATTTACTAAATAACTGTTTAGATTTTTTTTGGGGTTTTTGGTATATTAAAAAAAATTTTACTAAAATTAAATAAAATATAAAAGAATTTTTATTTATTTTAGATTAGGATTGTGCAAATACAACCGACTAAAAAAAACTAAAGTATAAATACATAAAGTCGTTAAAAACACAACTCTGATTTCTTTTTAGCCAAAAACAACTAAAAAAAAAGTTTCCTAACAAGCTCGTTGGTTTTTTGTATACCAAATTTATAAAAAAAAAATTATTTACTAAACTTGTAATGAAAAATTTACAAGTACTGCACTAACAAAATAAAGCACTAACATCTTTAATAGGAATGGGCGATTAATAAATTGTTGAAATAAATAAACAATTTAAATAAACAAAAAAATTTAATTATGATAAATCATTTAGTTAGATAATTAATTGAACTAAATACCTGTGCATGAATAATCGGCAGTGACTAATATTCCGGATTTTATGTCTTTCATTTTTAATTTATTATAAAGGCTAATTTTTTTTTTTTTTGCTATTTGGTTTTCAAATGTAAATTTTTTCAGTGTAAAAAAAAGATTCGTGACATGTGGCAACGCCAAAAATGCCCAGTAAGGTTTGCCATTTCACCATGAATAGATTAACAAACGAACAACGCTTGCAAATCATTGATTTTTATTATCAAATTCGTATCAAATTCAGCTACGAAGCTCATTTTTGGCTCAAAGGGTACGTCAACAATCAGAATTGCCGAATTCGGTATGAAGAGCAGCCAGAGGCAGTTAAAGAGCTGCCAATGTAGATGCACTGTTTGGGGGCCGGCGGCATCATTGAACCGCTTCTTCAACAACGACGAAAATCGCAACGTTACAGTTAATGTAGCAAGGTACCGTGCCATGATTACAGACATTTTTTTTGCCCACAATGGAAGAATTGGACTTGAAGCCAATTTATACGATGCAATTGATTGCGTGCAATTCTCTTAATTCCTTTTTCAAAGTTGCTTTCAAAGTTATGTCTATTTATACGGTGGCTTTAAAACTGAATGTGAATGAAGCAACAAAAGAAGAATATATATGAGTGTGAAAGAAAGATAACAGAAACATGCACGAAAAACAAAAACCGTGCCTTTTTTGTTACCCCGCTTGCTTCTCTACCCCGTTCGCCAACAAACAAAAATTGCATGCCACAAAGTCACCATCTAAATTGGCTCTTGGTCAACAAGACGGTGCCACACGGCACACGATACCATAAACCTATTGAAAGACGAGTTTGGTGAGCAATTAATCTCATGTTTTGGAGCAGTCAATTGCCGGCCAAGATCAAGCGATTTGACCCCAACTAGACTATTTTTTGTGGGGATACGTGAAGTCTCTCGTGTGCAGGACAAACCAACCACAGACAACATTACAGCTGTCGATGGTGAGATACCGGCCGAAATTATTCGAAAAATATGCCGAAATAGGAGCTCACGGCGTACCCGCGGGCAACATTTGCATGAAATAATATTTAAAAACTAAATGGCAGGCATTCATTTATCGCCCCAAATAAATATTTCGTTAATTTTTGCAAATTTTCTGTTTTTTTTTTAATTTTCAAAACGAAAACGGTTAAAAAATCACCCTTTATAAATTGCGTTATGAACAAGCTGTCAGGTTGGCATACATGACTTAAATGTTTAATACACACATCAACTTATTCATATGCTGGTAGGACTTTAAAATTAGCATTTGTAATAACAGATTGGTTTTTAAATTGAAAATTCTTTTAAGTTTTTGCAATACTGCAAGTAATTTAATTAAATTGTAACTGAAAAGAATATAAAGTGAACTTATGTCATAAATGTCGAAGAAAATCATCTCATTCGTAAAAATTTTGGTGATGAAATTTGGCCAAAAAAAAAGTTTCATATCAGCCTTAGTGAATTAATTAAAACTACCCCCCTACCATCCTGATTCTGACAAATAAAAATTTCTTAATTATTTAATTAATTACAATAGTGTTTAATAAAATTATATATTTAATCGCCCAATCCTTAATTAATAGCATAAATATGTGTTTGTTACAGAAAAACCTTTCAAATAAATAATAAAAAGTTTTTCATTAATTGTAATTACTAAAAATTCGTTGATCGATTTAATGTTTTTTTCATTGTAATTTTGTTAACGAATTTTTAAACTAAATTAAAATTTTAGTGCATTTTTTTTTGTTTTACTAATTTACTTCCATAGTCAACATTTTGGTGTATTACTACTGGACGTACTGCCAGTTTCTAAATGTTGCATTAACAATTGTTGCAAATTAACACGCAAGGCTACTTCATCGTTGATAACCTGCTTAATTTGAGTCATATCCTGTTGCAATTGACGTATGGCAGTCCATAATTGACGTAGAGTTGGTGTCATATCCTCATTTTCCAACCCTATTTAGTTTCATCATCGTGGCCAATCATCAATTCATCAAAAGATTAACGAATTGTTTGGTGGTTTGATTGATAGTGGTTGGGTGATTATTTGTGGTGCAGATGTTTTCAAATAGGAGGAATACAAAAAAAAGAAGAGAGAAATAAAAAAAAACACAATGGTAATGTGTTTTGTGATTTTTTTTCTTTATAATAAAACTAAATGATGTACTATATAATAACTATGAAGTAATTTTTATTGAAATATAAATATGATTATGTTTTACAAGATGAAAAACATTCTATACAAACAAAAAATAAATCATAATACGTACAGTTGGGTACAAAATAATAGAAAAAACTAGTTTTAATGTTAAAAAATTATAAAAACTGAAATAATTTTATGCAAAAAAAATTAATTGACAAATTTCATTTATAAATACAATTATTCCATAAAATCAACGAAGGAATTTTAAAAATAAGTTAAATTTTTTATTAAAATAAAGAAGTTTATAAAAGATTTCACGAACTTGATGAACAACTTTATTAAAACGGAAAAATTTATATTTTCCATAAATACTATTAAAATTTTAATTGTTAAAAAATTAAAAAAATTATATAGTAAAATGAAAATTCCATTATTTTAATAAAAAAAAACCTAATTTAACTAATGAAAAAATTCATTACTTTAATGAAAATAAATATTACTTTAATGAAAAAATTCATTACTTTAATGAAAAAATTCATTACTTTAATGAAAAAATTCATTACTTTAATGAAAAAATTCATTACTTTAATGAAAAAATTCATTACTGTAATGGAAAATTCATTACTTTATTGAAAAAATTCATTACTGTAATGGAAAATTCATTATTTTCATGAAAAAATGCATTAATTAAATGAAAAAACCATTACTTCAATGAAAAATTCAATATAATGAAAAAATTATTACTTTAATGAAAAAATTCATTACTTTAATGAAAATTTTATTATGTAAAAGAAAAAATCAATCATTTAATGGAACAATTCATTCCTTTAATGAAAAAATTAATTAGTTTAATTAAAAATTCATTACTTTAATGAAAAAATTCATTACTTTTATCAAAAATTTATTAATACAATGAAAAAAGTCATTACTTTAATTAAAAATTTCATTACTTTAATGAAATATTCATTACTTTAATGGAAAAAATTCATTACATTAAAAAAAATCCATTGTGTTAGTAAAAAATTTCATTAATTTAATGAAAAAAAATTCATTACTTTAATGAACAATTTATTGTTTTAATGGAAAAATTCACTATAATGAAAAATTTCATTACTTTAATGAACAATGCATTACTTTAATGAAATAAATCAATACTTCAATGAAGAAATAAATTACTTTAATAATAAAATGCATTACTTTAAAGAAAGAATACATTTATCTTATGAAAAAATTCATTACTCTTATAAAAAAAATTTAATACTTTAATTAATACACTAATGAAAAACTGCATTACTTTAATGAAAACAATCATGTATTAAATGAAAATTTTTTATAATATGCATTTAAACTTCTTTAGAATTTTTTTATCTATAAAGTTGAAATAAATTTGTATTAAGTTCAAATAAATTGAAAAAAAATTTAAATAATTATATATTCAAGAATTTGTTTCATTAAACCAATAAAGTATTGCACTACTCGACTTGGTTTTTGAACAGTTATACTAAAACTATTGTAAAGTATTTTGGACTCCTATACACGAATCACCTTCCCCAAATATGGCCCTTTTTTTGACCCCTGATCCGGAATAAATTCTTTGCGGCTCAATATTGGATAGAAGTGGTTCAAAATATTTTGTTATTATTACGGATTTAAATTCTTGATAAAATTATGCGATTTGATGGAACTGTTTTAAGTTCAGATTCCTGTTCATTTTTATTGAGGAGTGTTATTAGTTGAGAAGTGTTATTAGAATTCAGATAATGAAAATTTTTATTAAACTAATGAAGAAATCGTTAACATTTTTTTTGTTTAATTTTCATTGTATTGAAGAAAAGTATCATGCATTTAATAAAAAAAATTAAAAAGGAAGGTTTCATTAAATGTATGAATTGTTTCCTAAATGCTTTGAAAATTTTCAATAAAATTATGAAAAAATAATTATTTTAATAAAAAAAGTCACTACTTTAAAACTACATTAACTTCAATGAAAAATTTCATTACATTAATGAATAAAGTTCATTAAATTAATGTATGTTGTATTAACGGAATATAAATTAAATTCTATTGCTGTATTTTATAAATTTCGTAGTATTTTTTTGGAAATTTCTAAAAATCTTGAAAGTTAAAAACTCTTTTTAATTTATCAAAAATTTTCTGTACCAAGAGAATTATAACAATGATATTAATGAATTGTTTCATAAAATCGATGAAGTTTTATTAAAATTAAGTCAACGAAAAAATTCATCAAATTATTGATAATTTTTCACTATAATTAACTGAAAATAACTTATTTTGCTCGTATGTATAAAAATTTGAATAAAAATTAAGATTCATACATATTTTGAAGTTTTTCATTAATGTTAATGTTGTAAAAAAATATTAGTCCTTTTTTCTAACGTCTAGCAATATTTCTATACAATCGACACATTTAAAAAAAAATTGTAGAAAACTTAAAAAGTTTTCCATTATTTTTATAACCAACTGTCAAAATAAAAAGCAAATATTGTATACATAATACACTAATTTTATCGTAATAGAGCATAATAAAATACTTTTTTAAATAATTTAAAAAAAAAAAACACTTCATAAATTGCTGCAAAAATAAATAAAAAAAATTAATTTAATAATAATAACAATTTTGTTGTTACAATTGAACAACTTGTATGCCAATTTTGTTTTAAACATAAATAAATAATTTCTAAAAATTTTGTTTAAAAGAAAAACAACACAAAACAAATTATGCTAGACGTTCTTAAGCTTTTTGATATTAATTTTTAACCTCCTTCATTTGTTTATTAAGCATAGTAAGTTGTTACTATGGTGAAAACTATTCGCTTGAATTTTACAACGCCTCAAATCGTAATTTAAATTAAACGGGAAATCAAAACAACTTACTAAGCTTTATATAACAAAATATATATCATAGAATGACTTTTTTGAACACACACATAAATAAAAAATAAAAATAAATGAAAGGCAAACAAAATATTTATTCGTTGCATTAATAAATTTTTTTTAACTTTTTATTGATTTTTATTATTCTTTGGCAATATGTTAGTAAAATGCTATACTAATTTTTTATGATATTATTAAGTATAAAAAATGACAACACTGTGATAAAACAATAATAAAATATAACAGTTATTTGAACGACAAAATTTGTTAAATACCCGGTAAAAATAAATTTTAAATAATGTCAAATAATATTAAATTAAATTACGTATTACAAAGTATACTTTGATTCGATTACATAGGGATTTAAGTCTTATCTAATTATATCCAATTAATCAAAATTTTTTGATATATATATATATAATTTGATACAATTTGATATATTTAGATGTTGTTCCATATAAGGTATATAAGCAATATTAAATAATATATGTAACAAAATAAAACTATATATGGTAGTCGATATGCTACCGTTTCAAATCATTTTTAATCGGGTTAGCAAAATTTTATAAAAAATGTGATTCATAGTCTTAAATTTGGCAATAATATTGGAATTAGGACTTTCAAATTACATTTTATTTTAAAAACTATAAAAATTTTAACATCAGATGTGAAAATCAAAACATATAAGATCAACAAGGCTTGTTCAGGTTGGTTGAAAAGTTCCTGCGCTCGAAATGAAAGAATACTGTTTTTGTTGCGAAATTTATTTTTTTATTAAATATAATCTCCTAGAAGCTCAATACACTTGTTCCAATAATCTTCCAATAATATTATCCCATCCTTATAATGGTTTTCCGGAAGCTCTGCAAAATAACCGTCTACGGCTGCTTTGGCCTCTTCATTCGACGAAAAATGCTTTCCACGAAGGAATTGTTTGAGATTTCTGAAGAGATAGTAGTCACTGGGAGCCAAATCTGGTGAATACGGTGGATGTTCAAGCAATTCGTACTTTAATTCTTTGAATTTAGCCATCGTCAAAACACTTTTGTGAGCAGGTGCATTGTCTTGATGAAAAATGATTTTTTTCTTCTTTAAACCAGGTCTTTTCTCACGAATTTTTTCATCCAGCTGATCCAAAAGGCTGCAATAATATTCAGAGTTGATTGTTTTACCTTTCTGAAGATAATCAATCAACAAAATTCCTTTTGCACCCCAAAAAACTGATGCCATAACCTTCTTTGCTGATCGTTGTGACTTCACCTGCTTTGGAGCTGAACAACCAGCTTCAGTCCACTGTAAACGTTCTTGTTTTAATTTAGGATCATGGTGGTAGATCCAAGTCTCATCCATAGTTATAAAACGACGCAAGAAGTCGGTTTTATTCGGCTTAAAACGCTCCAAATTACGCTGAGAAATTTGTTTTCGATCCAGTTTTTGTTGAATTGTTAATGGGTGCGGCACTAACTTTCCAAACAGTTTTTTCATACGTAATTCTTCATGTAAAATATGGAGTACTCGTTCGTCTGAGATTCCTATGGCATTAGCAATTTCACGCTTAGTCAAACTTGGATCTTCACTAACCATATTATGTAGCTGCTCAATGATTTCTGCTGTGGTTGCAGTTTTTGGTCGTCCTTTGCGTGGATCGTCTTTAAGGCTGGTACGACCACGTTTAAATTCACCAGCCCAAAATTCAACGGTGCGTTTTGAAGGTGAGGACTCCTTATACACTTCTAACAATTGTTCATAAATTTCCTGTGCTTTTAAACCCTTCAAAACAAAGATTCTAATGACTGCACGATATTAAATTTTTTCCATATTAAAAAAAAATCAATGACACGTCAACTTTAAATGGCTTGTAAACAAAGAAGGAATTGACAGAATGACTTGCAACTTTGCATGTGTTCTCAGGACAGTTATACCAACTTAAGAAAAAAAAAGTTTGGAGCTATCAGTGCCATCTCTTGGTGAGCGCAGGAACTTTTCAACCAACCTGTATATAAACGTGACTAAATACGTCCATGCATAGTTCAATATAGAAGCACACACGATCCAACATAAAATCATATATCTTGTATGGTTATATATAAACATATATGAGCAGATATGAATCATACATGAACATATATGACTAATACGGCCATATACCATACGGAAATATATAGTAATATTTAAGATCATCTACAAATCATATATTGAACTATATATGAAAGTATATGATCATCTATTCCCAAGTATGATCATATACTGGCCTATGTATGATCATGTATGTTGAAATATATTTCGATTTTCCCATTCGATTAAAAATATCAAAATAACATATTTTTTCGCTCAAGTAACAACATTGAAATAAGATTTTTTTGTTTTTGATTTAATGATATTGTATGTTAGATATTAAGATATACTAAAACTATGATATAGATGCCTAAACTGAATTATCTAAAACAATAATTGTAAAAGATTAAAGTTAACCTCAGCAAAATTTGAAATAACACTCTGGTCCACAGCAAAATACTCTGCCTAAATATTATGATTTTCCAATACGAGAATTCTCTGATTAGTGTAATTATTTTGTAGAAATATTACCAAATTCTGATTCGATTGCTTTGAGTTAATCCTGAATAAAAAATGTCAACTGTATATTCTTTCTCAGAGTTTTCAGTTATTTAACTGTTTTTCTTATAGAAAATTCTCAACTTAAAAAAAGGATCTCATATTCAAAACTGTTTTAGATTTTAAGACTATTTTCTACAGAAAAAATACAGTTTTTAATATTAAAATTATTATTTTTCTGCGGCCTTCACGAAGAAAGAGAACATTTTAAAATCGTATGAAACAAAATTTTGCATGGCTTTTTCTTTTTTTTGCTAATGCGATATTAAAATGAACATAAGCATATTTAAAAAAATAGAAACTTAAAATTTTTAAATTTATTATCCATAAAGAAAAAGTAAATGTTTTCAATGCAAAAACTTCCATAAAAACTTGGTGATTTTGGTACTATTTATAATAAAAATTATGCATATTTATTTTCCTTTATTCGATCTTCAATATTATACTATATTATTCTTTAAAATCGAGTTCAAGATCCTTTTTATTTTTATGCATTTTAGCGTTTTTTATTGCGCTTTTTACCCTCAGAAAATGCATATTTGAATTGGGCTGAAGTGGTATTAAAACACTCAAAATCATTGAAATGTCGTTTTTATGCAAAACAACCCCATAAATTATTACTCCAAATTTAAAGAAAATCGGACCACTTTTGGACCTACCCAACAAAACAAAAAAAGTACCAAAAGAAGAGAAAAAGAAGCAGTGATTTTAATTCCGGTGTTGTGAAAATTTGGATCGGAATCAATGATTTTTATGTTACGTAGAGGTGTCATAGGGTGGAAGTTTTCTATTATGATCCTTTTTCATTGCATCTAAAGCTCTTCTTATGGTTTAGTGGAAAATTAGATCTTTTGATGTTCCCAAATAAATTTTAAATTTGTAATTTAAATTTTAACGGAACACTCAGTAATCGGACAATAGCCTCATTTTCTCCATGTCCCATTAGCTTCTACCAGGGATTTTAACTGACATATTTGTTGTTATTTCCCATATAAAGTTTCAGTTTAACTGTTGGTTAAATTATAACAGGAAATTCAGTAATCAAGCCTTATTTTTTTAATCACTTTATTCGAAATTAAAAATAACCAAAGTTTAGTACTTAACCATAGTTATGAATATCAAATTTATATAAAAATATCTATTGTTAATGTTTAACTTTCATTATTTTAAAAATAAGTTAACCGAGCTGAATTTCATAAAAATCAAATTTTTTAAAGTTTTGAAAAAGAACTGCTTTAGAATGGGAAAATCAGAACTAAAGTGATACTTTGGAATCAATGAAAAATTTATCACTTCATGGGTAGCGATGTGTTTATATACGCTTCAAAAATTATACATGCTGAAAAATCTTCAAAAACTGATTTGGGTTCAAGAATGACAAATCGGGTATAACAATTTTGTTTCAATTTCTAGACCCATAAAATTTTTAGTGACTAAAAATTTTGGGAAATGTTTTACTACTACATGGGTTGAAAAGTATAGGGATGGCGTGACAAGTGACAATATTTTGTGTTTATTCAGTAGGGCCAACTGTTAGAAAAATTGTGTCAAAATTTCATTACATTTCATTAATTAGAAAAAAAGTTACCGTTATAAAAATGATGCTGATTTTAAAGTTTGAAAAAAAAAATGGATTTCAAAGATTTTTGTGTTTTGTTTAAACATTGTTTTTTTGGTGAGAAAAAATACTGACTAAGCCAAAGAATGGATTGATAAACATTATGGTGTATCTTCGCTATCATATCAATGATATTCTGCATTTAAACGTTGCCGTATGAGCACAAATAACGCAGATCGTCCTGATCTTCAAATAAGGCAGTTACCGAAAAAATGTAAAAAGTGCATCAATTGTATTGGATGGTCGAAAGATAAAATTGAGTGAGATTGCTGGCATCATAAAGATATCAACAGAGCAAGTTCTGCATACGAGGGCGTAACTTTTCAAACTTCCCTCGTAGTTATATGAAATGCAACACTGCTCCCATCAAGTACCACCAGTTAATAGACTACTGGACAAGTTCCGTCATTTACTTTGAGTTTAACAGCTGTTCAAAACATACAAACTCGTGGATTTTTTTTTTCAAAAATGGAAAAAAGTGAATTTCGAGTGCTCATTAAACATTATTTTTTGCGAAAAAAAACCGCCAACCAAACCAAGGAAAAGCTTGATAAATACTATAGGGACTCTGCACCATCGATTTCAATGGTAAAAAAGTGGTTTACTGACTTTCGTTGTGGACGCACAAGTACAAATGACGCTTAACGTTCTGGACGGCCAATTGAGGTTAATACACCCGAAAATGTCGAAAAAATCCACGATATGTTGTTGGCCGATCGAAGAGTAAAAGTGCGTGAGATTGTTGATGCCATAGGCATTTCATATGGCAGTGTGGTTTCGATTTTAAATAATCAGTTGGATCTAAGAAAGCTGTCTGATGGGTGCCGTGTTTTTGCTCTCAATTGACCATAAACGTAATTGTGTGACAAATTCAAAGGATTATTTGGAGTTGTTTAACCGCTATTTGAATGAGTTTTTGCGGCTTTTTGCCGCAAACTCACTCCGCAACAACACTCCGGAGAAAAAGCAGTAGTCTAAACAACGGGTTTTTTCCAGGTGAACCGGCTTCGAAGAAGGCAAAGGTAAGTTTGTTGGCCAATAAGGTGATGGCAACAGTTTTTTGGGATGCACGTGGAATAATCTACATCGATTACCTTCAAAAGGGAAAAACAATAAACGCGAATAGTATGCCAACTTATTGATCCGCCCTCGTATATTACATGATCATTTAAAAGCTTCTGCTCGATGGCTGCCTCATTTTTAACAGCTGAACAAAAACTGAAACGCGTTTTTGATTCAAAGAATGTTTTGGAGATGTGGTTACCGTCTGAGAGTGGTTACGTACGTGCGAAAACCGACCAAAGCGGCCAAAGACTTAACAATCGGCTGGAAAGGCAATGGCCGGTATTTTTTGTAATGCACCTGGTAAAATACTTATTTATTACTTGGACAAAGGAAAAATAACTGCCAAATATTATATTGAGTTATTGGACAGATTGAATAAAGAAATTAAGATAAAACGACTCCACATAAATAAGAAAGAAATCTTGTTCCATCATGAAAAATTAAAAGCTTTATATTACGAATTGCTTCCCCACCATTCTCCAGATCTGGCCCCCAGCGATTATCATTTGTTCAGAAACTTAAAAATATGGCTCCAAAGATTTTCACCAAATGAAGAAGTCACATCAGAGACGGAAGCCTATTTTGAAGAGTTTGACAAATCGTATTCAAGGGTATCAAGATGTTAGAGGATCGTTTAGAAGAAGTGCATTTCACTTAAAGGAGATTGCGGAGGAATACAATTGATTTCAAATCCAAAAAACTGGTTTTTCATTGTTAAGCCACGGAGTTTTCAATCCATTTAGTGTCACCAATTTGTGAAAAGAATTTGTCTAAAAACTTGTGGTGGTCAGCCATTCAACAAAATTAAAATTTTTATAAAAACAATTTATTAAATAGACTTTGAATTTTGTATTATTTTTAAAGTTTCAAAATTTTAATAAAATTTTCATTCTTATATAAACTTTAAAACATAGAAGACTTCATTTAATATAGTCTCTATAAAAATAATAATTTCTTTTTCCAAAAGTATGTTGAGAATTATCTATAAGAAAAATGCCTAAGAATTGAGGTTTGATTTAAGTTTTCCCAAATTTATTCTCTATCAAGCTTTTTAATTTACTGATTTTAATCATTACTACAACTACCGAGATATAGGTTCTATTTTAAATAAAGTTTTGATTGTATCAATAAAAATGGTTGCTTAACTCTTTTTCATTTTTAGAGTTATTTACAGATTTAAAAGTAACCCCTTATAAAAGTGAATCTATATAAATAATTAAATACCTCAAATATTTATTGAATTTTCTTTGCAAAACAAGTAAACTGTATAAAAATTTTGATGATTTTTTTGATTTGAAAGGCTGACACTAATTCTATTATTAACTATTTGGACACTTATTATAAAAACTTTAATATTTAAAGTAAATATTTGCAATTTTAGTTCTACTATATAAATAGTAATAAAATATATTCGTTATAAAATATTGATATTAATTAATTACATACTTATTAAACTAAGTAAATCAAATTGTTAAAGCTTTGTTTTTTAATAAAAAAATAATCTTAAATTTTTGTTTTTAAAAATATCATGAATATGGCAAATATGAAAAAATGTAAATGAAGCAAATAAATAACTATTTTATTAATTTTATTTTATATATAAAACGGACGGTTAAAATTTGTTTTCCATTAGGAAATAATAAAAAAAATCACTCCTTTGAAAAATAGTAAATAGTTACAAAAAAGAAAAAAAAATACGATTTTTAGCACGATTTTAGAAATACTATTAATTTGAATGACTACACAGAAGTCAAATAAAATTTTTTTAGAAACGTACCATAATATTCTATTTACATTGACATCACATAAACTTGTTATAAATAGATTTTGATAATCTCATTGTGATCAAAAGCTTGTTACAACTAGATTTTGTTGCTATTGTAAAGCAGCTATAAAACACAAATATTGTTTTTCCCCGATTATAAGAGTTTTGTGATCCAATGTTTGGATTTTATATTTCGTTTCTTTGATTTTATTTAATATATTTCTATAATCGCTCTATTTAAGTCTTAATTTAAGAGGCTTTCGTTGAAAAAAATCTCGTTAAGTCTTTAGATTTGTTATTACAAATAATTTGCTTCATTAAACATTTGAATAAAAATAGTAGACGTGAAAATTATATGTATATATGCATTGAATACATTAGATGCAAGATTTATAATCAAATTTCAGTTTTAGTAGTTTTAAAGGTTTCAAACCAAACAAAAACTATATTATATTTTTGATTGTAATCAGCGTTTTAAGAGCTTTTTTGCTTTCTTTGTTTTTGAATAATGTTGATATTTTTATGAATGAGATAGATGTACGAGATGCATGCTGATGATGAAAATCATTCAATTTTCATGATTTTCATTATTGATTCATTCGGCGTTAATCAGTAATTATTGATTTTACGCCATTGTTTCATTACAAAATTACCACAACACCAATTGTCCGAAGATTGTCCCTGCTGAGAATCACCATCACTACCACCAGCAGCAGAATTTCCTATACGATTAGCAGATCCCCCACCCATTCCAGTAGCTGAGGCAGAATTATGACCATTTCCCAATAAAGCCTCTGTGCATCCTTTTGCGCTTAAATGATGACAATCTGGATCATCACTATCCAAACCATCGGCTGGCAATTGTGGTGTACTTCTTCGTAATGAGGTGGATTTAAGGCCATAACCCATCATGTAACCACCGCCATAACCAGCATAACGATGCGAAGTACCAGCAGTTTCAAAAGAACGATTTAAACGTCTATCATAAAGACCCGGATGATGGGGTAACTGTTGCTGTTTATTGACACTTGTATTCGATTGACGATCTTCTGATATATTACGCACCAGTTGTGGTGGCGTTTGACGTTGATGATTTTGATAGACATTTTTCACTATTTTGGGTGAACCTTTATTTTTACGCGGCAACAAAGGTGTCATAAATATATTATCATATCCCGAACCAAAACCACTTTTTAAACGATTTAAAGACTTTCTCGTGGCTCTCTCTTCCGATAAAGCTCGATAATCTAATCCTATCGAAGAAGTAGTTCCGCCAGTATTTCCCGCTACAGCCGTTGAGCCTGCAGCATTTGCACTACCAGTTAAGGAATAGCGATAACCCACGCCCATACTATTATTTAAAGATGATATAGATGATGAATATAAATTGAAATTATTTGGGCTCGCCTCACGCCATATATACGATGAGTTTAGACTTGAAGTTGAGCTTTGTTTATTTGTATTTACATTATTGGTATTAGCGGTATTGGCTCCCGGAAAATGTACTCCCGTATTGCATAGAAATGGTAAGTGGGGATTTGATGTTGAAAAATGTTTACTGGTTTTAAGTTTTCCACCACGTATGGGCAAACAAGGTGTCCATGGTTGTAAAGCTGTATAAGAAAGGGTTTGGAAGAGATATTGTTTGTTTTTTTTTTTTTTTTTGTTTTTTGTTGGAAAGGACGAGAAAAGAAGAGAGAAAGATAAAGAGAAAACAATGATAGAAAAAAGAAAACTGAATGATATACGAAAGAACAAAAAACAATTAACGAACGAGACAACACAAATTCAAATGGGGGTAAGTGATTGGTTGGTTTGTTGGTGGGAACAGATAACAGCAATAAACATTTAACAAAACTTGATTAAATAAAAATATAACAAATAAGCATATGGACAAAAAAATTAGGTAAGATTAATAACAATATTCGACGAATTTGTCTAAAAAAAATATTGCATCAAATATCATTTATGTATACAGGTTGGTTGAAAAGTTCCTGCGCTCGAAATGAAAGAATGCTGTTTTTGTTACGAAATATATTTTTTTATTCAATATAATCTCCTAGAAGCTCAATACACTTGTTCTAATGATCTTCAAAATAACCGTCTAGGGCGGCTATGGCCTCTTCATTCGACGAAAAATGCTTTCCACGAAGGAATTGTTTGATATTTCTGAAGAGATAGTAGTCACTGGGAGCCAAAACTGGTGAATACGGTGGATATTCAAGCAATTCGTACTTTAATTCTTTGAATTTAGCCATCGTCAAAACACTTTTGTGAGCAGGTGCATTGTCTTGATGATTAATGATTTTTTTCTTCTTTTCTCACGAATTTTTTCATCCAGCTGATCCAAAAGGCTGCAATAATATTCAGAGTTAATTGTTTTACCTTTCTGAAGATAATCAATCAACAAAATTCCTTTTGCATCCCAAAAAACTGATGCCATAACCTTCTTTGCTGATCGTTGTGATTTCACCTGCTTTGGAGCTGAACAACCAGCTTCAGTCCACTGTAAACGTTCTTGTTTCAATTTAGGATCATGGTGGTAGATCCAAGTCTGATCCATAGTTATAAAACGACGCGAGAAGTCGGTTTTATTCGGCTTAAAACCCTCCAAATTACGCTGAGAAATTTGTTTTCGACCCAGTTTTTGTTGAATTGTAAATGTGTGCGGCACTAACTTTCCAAACAGTTTTTTCATACGTAATTCTTCATGTAAAATATGGAGTACTCGTTCGTCTGAGATGCCTATGGCATTAGCAATTTCACGCTTAGTCAAACTTGGATCTTCACTAACCATATTATGTACCTGCTCAATGATTTCTGCTGTGGTTGCAGTTTTTGGTCGTCCTTCGCGTGGATCGTCTTCAAGGTTGGTACGACCACGTTTAAATTCACCACCCCAAAATTCAACGGTGCGTTTTGAAGGTGAGGACTCCTTATACACTTCTAACCATTGTTCATAAATTTCCTTTGCTTTTAAACCCTTCAAAACAAAGAATCTAATGACTGCACGATATTCAATTTTTCCATATTAAAAAAAAATCAATGACACGTCAACTTCAAATGACTTGCAACTTTGCATGTGTTCTCAGGACAGTTATACCAACTTGAGAAAAAAAAGTTTGGAGCTAGCAGTGTCATCTCTTGGTGAGCGCAGGAACTTTTCAACCAACCTGTACTTGAATTAAATTCAAACTTAACTAAAGTAGTAAATTTATTCCTTAGAATTCACAGGGAATTTTATGAAAATTTTATCGATTCAATTCAATTTGCCAGATTTCCGCCATTTTTAAGACAGGCGTTTGTCGGAGCAAAAGTCTCGTAAATTTGGAATAATAAATTTCAGTTTTTGTTTTTCTCTGGTTCTTTTTAAAACACATCTAATACCATAAATTTAGGCGTCCCAATTTACGTCTATGGCAGAAGGGGGGAAAATATGGTCGGAACTTAAGTTATTTTGAAAACCTTAATATTTTTGTCCATACTAGCACATTGATTAACAAATAGTATGTGTTTAAAATGATAAGCTTTGTGAAATGTTTTGTAACCAAATATGCTAAAAACAATAGTATCAAAAACAACAAAATATTTTATCTTAATATATTAATGGACCACATGTGGACCAAACATTTAAAATGAGCCCAAGTGGTTTACGGAATCTCGAATCCTAAACACTAAATATGATTATCAAATTATAAAGGCACTATTTTAGGCCCCGGGCCCAAAACTATAAATGGTAAATCGGATTTTAGATAATACCTAAGTGTCATAATAACTAATGCATCACCGGCGTTGTAATAATCTTAAATCTATAATCGATTAAGCTGGTAGTCGCAGGGAACTGGTTGAAATCCGATATTCCCTTCAGGACTATGAGACACTTTGTGTATATACGTATTATGGCCACGGGAGGATCATTTGAAATGCAAATTCTAGCTGTGACTTCTACATTATCCCTAAGATGGGACGGACTATCCATTATGGGGAATATGGATGGTGTATGGCTTAGGCAGAATTTTTTTTAACCCTGAGACGAATGGTTTTTACGTTAATTTCTACATTACTAGTGAAGCGTACCATCGAATGTCGAAGACTGTAAGGGCTTATTGGGTAGATTTCGTACCAACAAGAGAGTGCACACCCTGCGGGAAAAGGACCTATCCCAGGACACGTCACGTGTCCGGTTAAATGTGAAGGGACCGATCACATTACCGGTCACCCTTTTTACCGCAGGGCATCTATTGGTTTCGTGGACACCAGCGCATTTAGGAAAACGACATTGCGGACGAACTAGCTTAACGGAGACTCTAGATGCCTGGCGAAAGAGCAACGGACATTCGTGTGCCACTTTATTTTTTGAAACGGGATGTAGACCCCACTATAAAAAGCGGTTCGAAGGAATACATTTAAAGTGTCGAAAGTTATGTGGAGATGCTATGATCCTAAGGCGACGGAACTTTTGTTATTCTTTATCACAATTGTCAGCTGAACTGTGGTTCCCTCCAAGATAGTGGGAAAGCTGGCAAGTGATAATTTTTGTAGGGTTCCGATAAAATATATTATGTGCCTGACTCTTACGCGCTGCATCGAAATTCTAAGACTTCTGGATTTTGCTAAGAGAATTTGAAACACCCTGAATGCCATCGAATCCGTCTGACACAACGTGCAGATTATCGTTTATTATCTGGTAATGCTAAGGACCTAATTGATCTATGCTAACCTAATTTTTAAATTTTTAAAAATTTTAGAATGCCTTTTCCAACTATAAATAGAAATTGGTATCCTAATTGGGTGTCGAAGATGTGTTCAACACAGTAAATATACCATCGACTGTAACAGTCTTTCGCTGGAATACGCGCACGATTACACAGATTATCTTCTGGACAAACAGCATGCTGTAGGATAATCAACTTGTAGCTAGGGGATGGATAAGCAAAAAAATTTGCAAGAAGAGGCATCCCACACTTTATTTAAAACCGCGTTTACATTACGCTCGAAATCTAGATTAAATAGGATTTTGATTATATGTTACTGTATAATATTTACACATAATCAAGATTTTGAAAGCAGTTTAAGGAATTTTGTCATCAACAGAATCCTCAAGGAATGGAAAAGAAGTTGATAGAATAAGCTGATGACCTTGTGCTACTTTATCATAGAAAAATTCCTTGAAACAATCTGTAATGTCGATGATCATAAGATAACACCTTGTAACTTGACAGATAAATTTCAACTTAAGCATACCAAACCTCTCCTTCATTATATAATCGGACAGATAAATATTGATTGGAACTATAGGTATTAACTCAAACTGAAATGGATCTTATAATGTAATGAGGAACCAATCAATAGATATCTTAATTCCTTTGGGGAAGCTGTTTATTACGATCGGCGACATAATGGAAAAAGCAATGAGGACAAGGTGTACAACCTTGACCATATGTAGGACAGTCTAAATCAAGAAAAACATGAACTCTAGACAGGGGTTTCCCTGCTTAAGCTGAGCTGTAGGGACGAATAAGAGGTAAAGATAGTGCAACATATGCCGCAAATTCCTAAACCGAAGAAGCGACGATTCAGACATCTTAAGAGTACAGGATCAAATGATGTCTGTTTATTATTTATAGATGGGCCCTGGAGTCAACAATGTATCTCTTAGTTTAAGGCAGTTTTAATGGCTGAGAAAACACTCTTAGAATTATAGTATCATACTGCGCGAGGAGCCCACACAAATCGATTATTCAAATCGTACTATTCAATCCACCAATCTTCGAAATAATACTGTCTAATAGGGCGGGCTAAGAATGAAATCTTAATTTTTACGAATTCACTGATATTGGAATGCGACTTCCGAATGAAATGTGGTAAGATCTAAGTGTGTTTAATGGGAGAACGAGCTTACTAATGAATGAGTATTTTAGGTCCTTTTAGGCAGTTGTTTAACATAAAGGAAAAAGAAATTAGGCGAAGGTGGACTGACCACATGTGGAATGGTCTTACTCAAGAAGAACGTGAGCTCTACACAGAAGTTTCCCACGCAGGAATTTCTGCTAGAGCTGTAGAGACACATAAAAGACGGAGTTAGTGCAACACCTACTCCAAATGGTCAAATAAAAGAAGCGACCAGATATCTGAATATCACATTCTTTCCATGGGAAGGCGATTTGCTCGGCAGAGGCAGAGGCATAGCCTTTTTGGCATACGATTTTAAGGTTTTAAACCATTAAAAAACCGAAATAAACTGGTACAAGCGATGTTCATAAATGACACTTTTTAACTGATAATTTCTTTTTAGCTTGAGATAAGGTTCTTCTAAGGCTACATTTCTTGCAAGTTGTCTCGAAGCCAAAATGTAATTATTGATTCTTATTCGAAAAACCGTAAACCATATATATTTATGTTTTTACTATGTTACGATAGCTGTTATCACTACAACAAAAGAGTGAACATTGAATTTTGCGTGTCAAAAAATAAAAACAAAACATAAAACGTATTCTCCTCTTTTAACAATAAATTTTAAATTAATAAATTAACAAAAAAAAAACATTAATTATTGTTAAAGCTAAAATCCATAACTAATTGGGTGTTGAATGTTGTATAAATAAGTGAGCTTAAAAATATTTACAGAATTTGTATTAAAGAAAATCTATACCGCTTAAACTAACTAATAACAAAAAGAAAAAAACCTAAACCTTAATTGTGTGTAAGTAGCAACTTTCTTTTTCGATGTAATTAATAATATTGTATTACAAAATATAATATTAAAATTAGGGATGAACTTATAAGAAATACATAAAAAAAAAAATTGCAAAATATATTAATGTGATAATACAAAAAAAAAAAACTCCTAATATGGAATTCTAAAAACCAAGATATTACAAAAAACATTAAATTAAAAATTAAAAAAAAAATTGGCCAAAACATATGACTTAATAAAATGTGGGTGAGAAGTGAATGCAGCAAGTTATGAAGTGTTTTAAAATTGTTTAAAAAAAATATCTGAAAAGCACATGATCATGTATTGTTGTTTTTACTCAAAAAACCCCAGCAGAAGCCACCGAATGTTATGAAATTAGTTTTCTTTGTTTTTTTTTCTTAAACAAAGGGCGGCTCTGTTTTAATACATATTTAATACATTAAAATAACATATATGAATAATAAAAAAAATTAAAGAAAAATGTATTAAAAAAAAGCATGGTATCAAGCTGTTTTTTAGTTTCCAAAAATAAACCACTAAGTATGCATTTGTTTATGATTATGACATGTTAAAAGGTATTTTAATATAGATGTTGAAAACAAATGAATTTTCAAAATAAAAACTTACCCGAATGTATGGTATTACGTGTTGTATTCTGGTATGCTGCACAGTAGGCTTCAAAAACACGCAACACTAAGGCATCTTCTTCAAAAGTAGGTTGATTTTTTCGACCACTACTATAACTGGATAAGGTATTTAAACTGTTAACACCACCACCTCCGCCACCACTACTACCACTGCCACTGGTACTGTTTGAGCTCAAAAGATTTGGGCGTAATGGTGGTGCTGGACGCATGTTGGTTATACTCCAATTAGCTAAAGAAAAAAATACGAGAGAAGACAAACAGAAATGGTTTAAACTGGTTAAAAAAAGATCGACAAAAAGTATAAACAATTTATTGAAATTAGACCAAACCAAGATACCAAATTCAAAATTAAACAAATACTATGGCATTCTAAATGTAATGGGGACGGAGTAACGAACATCTATCGTAACATTCTAAAGGCACCAAGGATTGATCAAATCGAATATAAATTGTGGCATCCTAAAGGTATTAAGGATTAAGCAAATAAAACATCAGTCGCTGTATTCTATAAAGGTCACAAGGATTGAGCATCACAAACATCAGTCGAGATTTTCCTAATTCTCACGGTAAACTAAACCTAAAACCAAAAAACTCCAAATTGTATCGCAGTCTTCTTAGTGTGCCAAATATGTTAAAATATTAATTTGTCATATTTTTGTTTGTTAGGTTTTCAATAACACTTTTCATTTTTAGTAACTAATAAGATTTCTGTTTTTTAAATGTTTTTTGTTAACTTTCAAATTTGGAAAATATTTTATTTTTCTTAATGTGTGAATTACGGTTGTTTATATTTATCCCAGAAAATATTGGACAATTCAAACATAACCCTGACTTTGTTTGATAAGTTTGTGAATTTCTAGCTAGACAGTTACGTTCGGTTGTAAGGGAGACCACCACAAGTCGGGTATGCCGATTGCTATTTTTTATTTTGGCTTTCTATTACACCCGCATGAAGATTAAACTCCTTAATCCCTGATTTTCCTTAAAACTTTGCTAGTCCAGGGAAAGATAGATCCCTTCCGTCATTTAGATTTTAAGGAAATCAGCGCCTAAGATGTCTGCATCGCCATTAACATTTCTTTGTGGGTAATTTATTGGTGAACCCCTAAAGTTCTATCGACACCAGTCTGGCATCAACATCCTAGAGCGTTGGTAATATTATTTCCACTGCGGCGTAATATTTATAAAGTTATTGACAAATTTTCTTTGACATTCGCATAGAAAATTCTTCATATACTCACAGCTTCTTCAGTAATTCTTACGAGAATCTACAAGTTGTCAATGATATCCACCTTGTCATTGTCTCTATATCTGGTGTGATAGTCCTGGACATTCGAACAGTAGATGCTCTACTGGATACTCTTTAAAAGGTAACGCGGAGAGTGAAGCGTGAGAGTCAAAGAGTCAAAGAGTTTGTCAAAGATTTCTTTTTTGTCCTCATCTATTTGCCATGTTTTCGATTCAAAGTAATCAAGGCAACCGTGTGTATCGGGTTCCCGATCAAATCAGGATTGTTCTTTAGCTAAATCAATGTAAGTCCGTTTGCGTGTCAATAGATTTGGCCGAGAAATTCGATACTTCCGGTATTAAACCATGCTTCGATGTTCTCGTAGCCATTTTCAAAACCTTCGAATCACCATGAAGTATCTACTAAGATACTGTAGGACGATAAAGCCATAGTCGCGCTACGACGTAATTTGCATAATATGTCTGCAATACGTTACAATTCTTCGAAAGGCTCGTATGTCCAGTTTTTCCTTCCACCCATGTTCTTTTAAAAGCCATTTTTAAAAATTTAATCGTTATTTACTTAATAGCAAAGCACGTGACTAGGTTCACCCTAGTCAGAATTCTACTTACAAATGTCCGATAAATGTTCGAAATATATGGAAAAAAGTACATGTTATGTGTTTATTCTGATTAAGTAATTCCCAATCGCGGCAAGAAATATCTCCATGCTGTACATCTCTTATTGGGATGTACAGCCAATGAAAGATATTTCTGCCGAAATCTTTCTAAAATTTCTTCCGAAATCTTTATAAAAAGTACATAATACTTTTTCAATTTATTTTTGTTTTCTCTTTCCAACTGATCCGCTTTACCTTTAACAGTTTCGAAAGTGCTGGTTACTGATGATTGAAATATTTCTTTCTTTTAAGTAGCACAAGGGTGTGTGAAAATATCTTTATACATGATTTTGATTACAAAATTCCATAAAGCTAAATTTCAGGTAATCTGTGAGTCCGTGCCACAATCCCCAGGGTTTTAAAGATTTATCGACGTCTAAATTTGGACCAATATCTACCAACTACCTAATACTCAAAGCTGTCGACCTATTTAGGCAACAACGTCAGAAAAAAAATAGATTCAAGCGAATACTTCCAATAATATACTCAAACGCTTGCTACCAAATCACCCAATAAATTGATTCAAAAGTAAGCTTCAAACGTGTACTAATTGTAGCATAATAATAAATTTCTAAACTTCACAAGGTTTCATCACCGAATACTGAAAAAATCAGCGATATAATGTTTTCAAACATAAACTTCCGAAGGTACCAATTTTTTCCAAACAATGAATTTAAACGTGGACTTCCCAAGATACCAACGCCAGAGAAATCATGCAATCAAACGTAGATTTCCATCCACACAATGGATTACAGCGTGGACTTCCCAAGGTATCAAAGTCAGCATGCCAAAAGTTGTAAAGTGAGCGAAATCACATTGACTTCCAAAGATACCAAAAATAACGAAGTAGGGGATTAAAACGTACTGACATTCAAACTTTTAAATATACCAAAGCGAAATAAGTGAAGATGTTCTTCAACGGGAACTATTTCCATTAAAATAATGGGTTGAAAAAAAAAGAGAGATAAGCGAAGACGTTCTTCCACAGGAACTTATTACATTAACATCATGGATTGAAACGTGGACCTCTATATGTACAAATTTTATGCAAGGACTTGTCACGTGACCGATTCGTCACTTTAACATGGGCTTGTCCTAGGAGGGGATCAATTTCCCTTTGTGACATGTCACTGGACTGGTCTAAAAGAGCATGTCATGACTTTTGACCGGTCACGTGGTAGGTACTTTAGAAACCGGTCCTCTTTTCACCAAGCTCGTGATAAAGGGCAAAGTTTATTGTTGGAGTTTCGCAACTTAACTACGCTAAATGGATCTAACGGATTATATCTACGCAAAACTTATCTTATTAAAACTTTGAAAATATTTAGTAAACTATGCTTACCTTTTGTGCTTCCGGTCCTTGCGTTTGTGGCCATGTTTGGTGTTGGAAGTGCTGGGGCCATTGTCCTCGAAATACTGTTCGATGTCTGGACTAAATTTGATTTGTGGTTTTGAGCTGCCACTGGATGATTTGGTAGACTTGGTGGTTGTTGTTGATGATGCATTTGATGAGGTTGTTGATGCGGAGTGTGTGTGTATTGATTGTAACTGAGATGATGATTGAACGAAAGGCTCCGTTTGTGTTGTGACGGAAGTGCCGGTGGTGCAACCGCTGCTGGGTTTTCCCTCCCCACCATTGAATTTGTTGTTGACGTTGATAGTTGTTGCTGCTGCTGTTGTTGATTGTTCATACGCTGGCTTAACATTCCGAGATTGGTTGGCGGAGACATCTGTAATTAATTAAAAAGAAGGTGATTGTAAGAAAATATCACTATTCTCAATTTTGTGTGTTGGAAAATTATTAGTATTACTTAAGACATTTATTTAAAGTTAGTAAGTAAATTAAAGAAAATCAAAACTCATATTAGAATTATGTGAAATAACATTCCTGAAAAAAAGAATTAGTTTTCACGTTCATTGGTTCATTTTGTGCCGATCCTGGTGCAGACAGACCGATAAATTAAAAGCGCAAGCATGTTAAGCATTTTATGAATTTGGTTGGTGGGTTTGTGAACAATGTTTTGAAATTCGTTCTTTATTTTAAAGTTTACATTCGATGATAAAAAGTTGAAGAACAAATGCATACACTAAATTAACTTCATAAAATCATTCATAGGCAACGCAGGATAATGGAATATTCCGAGTTGTCAATAAGGATTCAACGATTTCAAATAGTGTTTACCTTAAATTTTAGGCATGTTCATTGTGATTTCATGTGTTTTTTTTATTAATATGAATAAATTTAAAATCAGGCAAATGAATGAAATGAAAAATGTTTAACTGAATGGTTATGAAAAGCAAAAGTTTAGAAAAAAAACGACAAAAACTAAAGTTAGATATCAAATAATCTTTGTTTTCAATAACAACGTTACAAATGCTTATAGTTTTCTATGCAAAAAATAAAGGATGTGTTAAGATCTTGGAATGACTTGACTGTAAATTTAAATAAACATTAAGTTCGGTCGAGATAATTGTATTAGGAAAAACATTTTTTTCTTCTTTGCATTGATCCAACACTCAGGTAATGACTCTACATTGTGTTGATATCAGGAAAATAGGTGGTGAAAGGCAGAAGACCTTTACGGAGAATTTATTCCTCATATGGCAAGTTCGATTGAACGAGTTTCTCTGTAAAGCAAATGTCTGGCATTATACAATTATCGACAAAATGTGTTTGTCATATAAAGCACGAGCAATTGCTTATGAAAAATCTCACTGCGCAATGGGTATACTTTTCTCCTGATCTGCTCTCCAGCTCATATTGTTTGTTCCCCTACTTGAAGGATGGCTGCAGGGAAAAAAAATTTATATGAATGCAGAAGTCATTTCGGAAAAGGACGCATATTTTAAAGAGATATTCTAATGGAGACGAAATATTTGATGATCATGGAAATTGCATTACACTTCATTAACATTATGTTGCAAAATAAAAATGATTAGTTTTCATTATTAGGTGACGAACTTTTCGCTCCATGTAGTAGATTTCTGTTAGGACTAAGAACGACGGACGACTGACGAGTATCAATGCTAGTTTTGGGGGTGCCATGGGATAGAAAGACATCATTTGGCACAAAAGAAATTTGCATAGTTGCAATAAGTAGATACCTAGTACCCAGCAGCAGAGTGTGGAGTACTCTAGATTCTAGAGGCCAGATATCATCATATTAAACTAACTTGACGTGATGATTATCATTTTTATCTAAAAGCGCTTGACACACGATGGGTCTTTATGATCGATCGGATGCATCCAAACTAAACATATCCCCCAAAAGCAAGTATGGATACCGTAACCGCTAGAAATATAGCGTAACCATTATTTTTCAAAAACCCGAACCACTCACTGCTGGACTGCAGTTCTTGCCGAGAGAGCGGGATAGCTGACAAGTAATAATTATAGGTTTTGTGGAGTACCGGGGGATAGACAGACGGTGGAGCATATTATGTAGCACTGTACGGCTCTTGTGCGCTCCAGGGAAAGTTGCTTGAGAGATTATCTATTCCGCGATCTGGAGTAAATTTCTAGAATCGGAATTCTAAGACTGCTAAAACTTAACCGATAAATTGCCATTCTTGTTTAAAGGTTAAGCCATAACTTGAATATTTATCATTTAATTTATTTCTACATTTTTCAAAACCACCATTTATTTTTGCATACAAAACTTTCTGAATCGTATGATTGAAAATAAAGCAAATACTATTGTTTATGATTTAATTATTAAAATAACGAATTAGAAAAATGTAATCGATTAATTAAAAAAAAGGAAAAACGAATTTACAAAACAAGAACGTGCACAAACGCGCATATCAATTCTATACATTTTATGTCCCAAAAAAAAAACAGGAATACGAACAAAATGTATACATTTGATTTATAGCTTAAAATGCTTGCCTTCTGCAAATGCCGCCTTAGGGACGATGACATCTTCTTTTATGGAACCCAATGAATCAGGACGAGCAATATAAGCACCACTGCATATGGGACAATCCACAGAAGTTGTGGGACTATTAACAGCACTTGAAGGTGCACTACCGCTTAAACGATTGGTGGTGGAAATTGTATTACAGCATAGAGGACATTCGGCCGCAGTTATAGTAGTGGTAGTGTTTGTCGTCATATCGCCAGCTCTTGAAGCACTACACAACGAGGAATTACAATCCAGGCATATGGAACAGTAAATGGCACCTTCAGTAAAACCACTGGCTTCCATGGAACAACAACAACTAGAACAGATTGAATAGCATGTTTCCTTGCTAGATTGTGTTGAGGGTGGTAGTCTTTTGTTATAAACTTTTGCTATGCCTTTAATAACTTCTTTAGGCAATTGTTCCTTTTTCCACCAGTGAGCATACATGCCAGAACGAAACATTCCTGCTTCTGATTGATTAGCTGCGGGATTATGCTCAGTAGAGGAGGTAAACATAAGATTGGTGGAAGATGAGGAGGAGGGATCATTTGTTACGATTTGCTGATTGCTGGGTGCTGATAAACTTTTACTTTTACGATTTATTTGGAATTCTGCAGTAGTAGTTGATGTTATGGGTGGTGGCATCATATTAGTCGATTCCTCTTTTTCTTTTTGGTACTGTTGTTGCTGCTGTTGTTGTTGAATAGCCTCTAGGAATTTTTCACGAAATGTTCCACATACATCAAATCGTGTGAGATCATTGGAATTTAAATCATTTGCTTGTGTTGCATGGTTAGAGATCAATTTTAATGAACCATCTACATCGTAATATGCTTCATATGTTCCTTCATTTGGAGGAGGATCCGGTGAATTTATAGTACAACTTCCCGCCATTCCCGAATCACTTGATCTGGGACTAGGACACTGTGAACTTTCACAACATTTACATTTGGATGTAGTAGAACCATCTACGGTATCACTACCACCAAATCGTCTTTGATTTTGTTCATTATTTTGTGATTGTAAGTGTCTTTCTGTAACTAAATTAGGATTGGAATTTTTATGCGTATCCTGTTCCGCACTATCATTGGCTAAAGGAACATAATGATAGCTAATACAACGTTTAATGGAATCTCGTTTTCCCTTAGAATCATTACTACTACGTTTTGCTTCAATGTATAGTTCTGTTTGGGAATTAGAGAAACATTCATTTGATTTTCTTTGCTGCTCCTCTTGGAAAGATTTATACATGGAGGGTGGTGCAATAACATCTGTTTCATCAAAATTATATAAAAGTTCGGCCTGTAGTTTATCAGGTGCTTCACGACATGATGCCGGTAAATCCAAACAACTAGAATGTATCTCTTCATCGTTTAAAATTTTACTCTCCACAGCATCTGCACTTTGATTTTGCATATCATTGCGATCTTTCCAGGTGGGTACATATACCGCCGTTTTCGAACTACGATTGAAACGATTACCCACAAACATATTTGGCATACTATGACGTTCTGGAGGTGATATGGCCAATTGTGAACAAGTATTTTTTGCCTTGACATCATCTGAAAGATCTGCTAGATTTTCACAAGCTACATAAGCAGCTCCTAAACCACGACCACGATAACAAGATGATAAATCCGATGTTTCTGATATTTGCTTTTGCAGGAAAGAAGGTTTTAAGTTTTCTTCTGTGTTCGCATTAGTTCCTAGTTCCAAATGTGCCTCCGAGGTATGTATAACCATACTTTGTTCGGTAGATTTCCTGGCTATAGCTCTCATAGTTTTGGAGCCAATAACTAAAGACTCCTTTTTCATTTCATTGGATTGATTTAACGCATAGCCATCATCACAAGATGAATCTAAATTTATTAAATTTATAGAGGAACAATATCTTGGTTTTTGTGGTGATGTGGCTACAGAACCATGATCTATAAATGTTCCAGTCGATGCAAAAGAATAATTTTTATCTTGACTATCAAATTTTATAAATTCAAAATCATCATCATCGCCATCATGTTCGTCACTATCCTCTCCTTCAGAATCTGTAGGTAATTCAAAAGCATCTTGTCGTTCAAGTTCTGTTCTATCCGAAGATCCTGATTCCTCTTCACTATCTGTTAGCTTTTTTACAAGTTTTTTAGAAGTTTTATGACACCGTTTTTTCCTTAATGGTATACTTGTCATATTAATACTTTGGCGGGACTGAGGATATAATAACATTTTGATGACAATACTCTTAAGTATTCCCTTCTTTACTAATCTGGCAAAATGATTACTTAAATTTGCATAGGGAGCTGTTGGTGGATAATTACTGGGTGGTAATGTTATACGATATGTAGCTATTGTGGGCGTACTGTAGTAGGCACATAAAGAAAACCGTGTACAATAACCACGAGCGTCCAAATTATGAGTTAACTATACACACACACCCACACAAACATTTTTGATGAGTGTAAGTAGTGAGTAAAAGTTTTGGTCGTTTTTTTTTTTTTTGTTTTTGTTAACCAAAAAAAAATGTTTAAATTGTATGGTAAATAATATAGATTTGATAATGAATTAATTATACTTACATGATTGGGAGGTGTTGCTATGTGGTTGCCACTAATAGATGCATTACTTAAATTGCTAAGCTCGCGTTTAATGCCTATAGGCATGCTGGCATTGGAGGAAGTTAATAAATCTACCCATTTGTTGGCATCATTGGGACCTTGGCACACGGCAACAATGCGATCTATCAGCGGACTATTGATTTCAAAGGCATTTTTATATGTATCCGAATCATCCAGACGATTTACAATAATACCGGTTAGTGGTAATTTACCCTGGAAATTAAATAAACAAAAAACTATTATATTCAATATTTTTTCCGACAAATGCCAGAATTAAATTTTTTCATTGTTCGTTCTAAACAATAATTTTGCTATTTAGTTTTTCGTTAGGGTAAAGGAAATTAAATTTAGTATTGTGATTTTCTTTATCATGATTTCAATATCATTATTTGTTTAGTAAATGGCCAAACTGATTTGAATATGTAATTTTTTTAGCTGGATAACCGACAGAGCCTTCGGTGGTTAGTAAAGAGTGATGTTTTAGCAACTTCCTTTTTGACAACACTGGCAGCTTAGCTATTTTCGTGTAGCATGTTACTGTCAAACTTGTTCAGTTTGGTCTATAATTTACAAACGAACAACGCTTGTAGATTTTTAAATTTTATTTTCAAAATTCGTGTTGTGTGAGAAAAATCGAAAAATTTTCTTCAGCGACGAAGCTCATTTTTGGATCAATGGGTACTTCAACAAACTGAATTGCCGAACTTGGTGTGAAGGGCAACCAGAAGCAGTTCAAGAGCTGCAAATGCACTCTGAAAGATGCACTATTTGGTTTGGATTATGGGCCGGTGGCATCATTGGACCGTACTTTTGCAAAGACGACAAAGGCAGGAACGTTACTGTGAATGGCGAGCGCTACCGTGCGATGATTACATTTTTTTTTTGCCCAAAATGGAAGAGCTGGACTTGGCTGACATGTGGTTTCAACAAGACGGTGCCACACGCCACACAACACGCAAAACAATGGCCCAGTTGAAGGGCATGTTTATTTCACGCTTGGGGCCGCTCAATTGGCCCCTAGGTCGTGCGATTTAAATTAAGGCTAATGTCTATAGGGACAAGCCCGCAACGGTTGACGCACTGGAAGCCAATATTAAAGAATTTATTCGTGTGATACCGACCGATATATTGGAGAAAATAATGCATAATTGTGCCCAGCGTATGAACCATTTGAGGCGCAGCCGCTATCAATATTCACGTAAAAACATCTTTAAACATTGAATTATAAAGACCGTTCTATCGACTCAAATCATTATTTGATTAAACGTGATTTTTTGATAGGAAAAATTGCAATCCAAGCCAAAGAATGGATTTAGATTAGATAGGACCTATACACTGTGACCAAAAGAATTCAGACTTTTGTGCAGCCTTATTTTTTCTGCCCTAAATATTAATGCTTCCAATGAAGCCAATCACCCTACTAACATAGGCACATATTTTAAAATTTCCAAGAGGGATAGTGTATATCCACCAAGGAATTGTAGTGTCCTGCCGCGAAGCCTAAGAAACACACAGAGTATATGCTTCGTTTTCTCAGTATCCAATTCACAGAACCTACAAGTATCCGAATCAGACAGACCTCTAGTCCTTAAATGTTATTTGAGATTACAGTGTCCAGAGAAAAATCCTGTTAAGGTCCTTAAGTCACTCCTATTCAGAGAGAAAAGTCTCCTGGAGTTTCCACTAGATATGACGATGAATCTCTTAGTTTCGCGCTGACCAATGGTAGCATTCCAGCACTCAATGGTCTTGGATTCCCTCCAAATCCTAAGTTTTTCTCTGATATACCCTGCAGGTACACCACAGAAAGGTTCAGGGCCAAAGAATAGATTGGTAAATATTATGATGCATCTTTAGTATTCAGTAATTAAAAAAATACGAAAGAAAACATACGAAAACTGGAACAAATTTCTGACATATTAAAGATATCAACAGAAGGTGTTTGTCATATATTATATGAGCATTTGGGTATGATACGTGAGCTGTACAGAGACGCGGAATGTAAGGTCCGTTTCAACGGTAAGGAGAGTCAACCTTAAACAGATATTACAGGCGTAAGACAAGGCTGTATCCTCTCCCCCACATTATTCATCCACTATTAGACTGTATAATGGAAAAAACGAATAGGGAGGCCCCAATCGGCATTCGGTGGAACATGATGGTGTACCTAAATCACATAGACTACGCTGACGACATATGTCTAATGTCTCACCCTTTTGTAGACATTGAAAAGAAGATAAATAGACTAACAATGTAGGATTGAGAATTAACTTCAAAAAAACAAAACTGATGCGTATGGTACCAATTTTTCCTCACCACTTATTGATGATGGTACCGTAATTAAAGATGTGGATTCTTTCAATTATCTTGGATGCAAAATTGCGAAAGACGGTGGTTCTGCAGCCGATATTGGCGATCGTATCAACAAGGCCCATGTTGCGTTCCTCAAATTGTATAAAATTTGGCGCGCTAACATCTCCCAGAGAACGAAATTACGTATATTCAACTGTAGCGTTAAATCTGTGCTGCTATATGGATGCACTACATGGAGCCTTACAAAACTGACCATGAAGAAAATACAATCGTTCGTAAATTGGTGTCTGAGACAGATATTACGTATCTATTGGCCTAATTGGTTATCCAATGAAGATCTTTGGAATAAGGCAGATTGTTGCTCAATCGAATTTGACATTCGAAGACGTAAATGGACATGGATCGGCCATATTATCAGGCGACCAACTAGTGATATTGCTAGGGCTGCACTAGAGAGGAACCCTCAAGGTCAACGAAGACCACGTAATACATGGATCCGATGCATAAGAAATGAACATGAAACAGCTCGAAGACCCCGGAACGAAATTAAACTGCTTGCCAGAGACAGAAGTAGATGGAGAGAATTTGTTGTTAACTTTTTATTTAAGTATATTATGTTATATTTTTGTATTTAAATAAATAAAGGACATATATATATATATTTGGGTATGAAAAACTTCTCTGAGCGATGGGTGCCGTATTTTGAGCTTTTTAAGTGTGAAATGTAAAAAAATGCGATATTTTCGTCTACAGGTGTATAGACCTGTTTGAGGAGACTGGAGATTTCAAAGACCGCCACCGGTCGGGCCGTCCACGTACAGTTCGAACTCAGTAAGTTAACAAACATGGTCACTCAGCTTCAGTCATTTTTTCTTTAAATTTAAAAAAAAAAAATACTTAATACCGCTGTACCTTTGCGAGTAAAAATATACCGGAAAAACATAATATTAAAGTTTTCCATATCGAATCTTATAATCACCAGAATTTAAAAAGTTTTATACAAACATATTTCACATTTTTTTAAATTATCCCAGAACAATTTATCGAATTTTTATACAAAAAATTCTGAAATCAATTACTTTTGAACTTACCTCATAAATAAAGGCACTCATTCTTTGGCTAACACTTAAAATGAGTAAAGTTTGTGGAAATAATACAAAATAACGATCACGATGATCGGGACCAACAGCAACACTACCCATATGGATAATTTCACCTAATGAACTTAATTCTTGGCCTTGCCAACCCCTAACAGGACCAGTTAATACTTGAAGTTCTAATTCTTTTTGTCTTCTAGTGGCAGAACAGGTGGCCTAAAAGACAAATAAATAAAATAAATATTAAAATAAAAAATTTATCAAAAATATTTCAAATATTTACAGCAATATCTTTGTAAACGGCCACACTACGTTGTGTATCACCCCTATCAGGATGACTACTTTCCATATGTCTTTCCAGTTCTTGCAGCATAGCAGAATATTTATCTAAACGACGAAACGGTTTTGATAAGCCAGTAGTGAGTACTAAAAGACCAGGAGTTGCAGCACCTTGTCGCTCCATATATTTTTCCAATTCATCTCTTTATAGAAAAAAAAAGGAAAAAATTATTAGTTTATCTTGTTGTATTTTCAGATATTCATACTTACTTATATTTATCTAATATGACAATAGCTTTGGGATGTTGTGCACAATAGGCTTGATGAACTTGTTTCATATATGGCGCCTTATTTAAAAATAATTTACCCACACGATCATTGCATTCTTCCATTTGTGTTAACAACTCCTCATGTGTCTTAACAATCTCAACAAAATTGCACATTAATTGCGCATACTCATCGGGAGTGAGTCTGAAAATTTAAAATAAAATTTGCTTTAAGCTATTGTATAATGCAGAAATATTTAATAAAAAAATTCAGAAAAATTCTATTTAAATTTTAAGTTATCTCAAATTCTGGAACTGTATTTACAAAAGTAAAAATAATTATAAAAGTTAAAATAATTCAATTAAGTTAAATAATAGTTAAAATAATGACGCATCATTGTTGTACTAAATGAAATATTTAAAATAAAATTATTTTGCAAAAAAAAAAAAAAAAAAATTTGCAGAATCTGAGAATTTTTTTAAGACAAAAATTATTTAAAAATTTTATAATATATAAAAAACTGGAAAATTTTCAAAAGCAAAATCAATTCAGAATCTGAAAATTTTTTTGCAGTAAATTCATGTGAGAAACAGAACATTTTTCTAAAGAAAACTGATCATAAAATTTATAACAAATTATTTTACGATCTAAAAATTCTCTTTAAAAAAATCATCTCAAAATCTGAATTCTTTATGAGAAATAATTTTAAAATATGACAAATTTTCTAAAGTAAAATAGTGTGAAAATTTAGAATATGTATAAGTATTTTTCTATAGTATCTAAGGTTTATAGTTTATAGTAGGCATGTTTTCTTTGTACTCTTAAGCTAGCAAGTTATTTCATTTATATGGAGAATTAAGCGAGTTAAGAACTAGTCGCTTAGTACTCGTTTAATTCTCCATATAAATGAAAACACTTGCTAGCTTAAGTGTACAAAGAAAACATGCCAAGTGTTTCAAATAAAGATAAAGAATCACACAAATGTTTCTATGTAATCGGAGTAATTTTTTATACACAAATTATTTCATCCCAGAATTTAAGAAGTTACTATAGAACCATACAAGTTTCTAAGATTTTTTCTAAATGCAAATTTTTCTACAGACAAATTCTCTCAGAATCTGAGATTTGTTCTATAGAAAAATCATCTCATAATTAGATAATGTTTTAAAAGGTATAAATTCTAAGATGAAATTTCTTTAGAAATTTCTTCAAGTTTACAGAAAAATTTCAATATTCTAAGATTATTTTTCTATAAAAAATATTTTTAGCTTCCAAGTTGATTTTTCGTGGAAAATAATTTTAATGTTTATTTCAGAATCTAAGAATTTATCTATAGAAAAATGATTTCAGAATATGAACATTTTTTTTTAAGAAAAATCCAATGTAAGAAAGAATGATCGCAAATTAGACTTTCCGAATGCACCACCTACAGCGTAGTGGCGGCCAATATCACTAGGTCACAAATAACAAACTTTTGTCTGTTATTTGTTTCTAGCATACTTTTTCTCATGGATTTGGACCTACTGAACACGAAAATGAATTTTAAAAATTTTTCTGTCGATTGGTTCGCGAGATACAAATTTTTTAATTTTTTTTTTTTAATTTTTGGAGGTACACTTACTATTTTGAGCATATCTTTAGTCTTCTTTGACCTATTTTATCCTACTACTACTCAAATTAAAGACAATTGAGCCGTCTACAACTTATTCTCAGAAAATTTTCAAATCGGGTTAGTAGTTTTGATGTTGGCGGCTTAAAAAGGTTAAAAAACTGCGTTTTTTTAGTAAAAATGTGGCTGAAAAATTCATATAAAAATTCATATAAAATGTAAAACGCGATGTTAACAGCGATTTTAATTTTTTTACGTATAGCTGACACTTTTCCAAAGAAAATAAGCCCTTACTTAACAAAATCTGATGACAAATGGCCGACTTATTATTTTTTTGGTAAACGACCGAAATTCCGCTATTTCACGATTTTTTGATTTTCATTATTTGCACAGCTTACCTACCCAACGCAAACGAATAAATACATTTGAACTTAATTTAAAATAAACAAAGTAGTCTTCGTATATTTTTTTTTAATTTATTTACAGCACTACATGCTCATACATATTTAAACATAAGGAGACACGGTTATCAATTGCATTTCAAAACTGTCTGTGAAAGTGTAAAGAAGTTAATATTTAGAAAACGCAAGGAAGACAATGAGTAAAAGACTACGTGTGTTCGAGTGTTTGAACGATCCAGACAATTTCTGCAATGTTTGTGGCCAGTTTATAAAAAAAAATCACGCACACAAGTTTACTCCAGCAGTACAATTGCACTATTTGAATTATTTTGGTATTTCACCAAATATCACAGAACCATGGACACCTAAGTCGCTGTGTGATCTTTGCTATATAATCTTAACCAACTGGGCAGCTGGCGGAAGGTAAGAATTTTTATTTAAACACATTATACATAGCGAATATAGTAATTTATTTTAATTTTAGCCGCCATATGAAATTCGATACACCAATGATGTGGAAAAAGCCGCTATGCCATTCCACAGACTGTTATTTTTGCCTCACCACAAACAGTGGGGTAGGAAGATTTTTTAAATGGAACTACGCTCAAGTGGGATCGTTTGCGCTTCCAGTACCACATTCGCATGATGTGCCATATCCAGTGTGCCCTGGTGCATCTCTTCAAAAAGCAGAATCGTCAGAAGAAGAGTCTGAGTCAAATGCAAGCGAATTTGAGCCGGGTGCAAAGCGAAAATTACTGTCACAGGCCGAACTAAACGATTGGGTGCGCGATTTTGGTCTCACTAAGGAGAAATCCGAACTTTTTGCGTCTCGGATGATACAGTGTGGATTTGCGGCTTCAGAAGTGAAAGTATCAGCGTACAGAAACCGTCACAAGGAGTATGCAAAATTTTATACAAAGAAAGACCAAATATGTTTTTGCAGCGACATTTCAGGCTTGTTCCAAGAGCTTCACCAAATTCACAACCCCAACGAATGGAGGTTGTTTATTGACAGCAACAAAGAGAGCTTGAAGGCAGTTCTCTTACATAATGGGAATGAAAAGCCATCTGTTCCTATTGCTCATGCGGTTCATTCAAAGGAGAACTATGAAACTATGGACATTTTGCTGAAATGCATAGAGTATAGGAAATACAATTGGAAAATATGCGCCGACCTTAAAGTTGTGGCCATTCTGTGTGGACTCCAAGGAGGCTATACGCGACATTGCTGTTTTCTGTGCCTTTGGAATAGCCGCGCTGATGATCAGCATTATATAAAAAAAAAATGGCCGGTACGAACGAAACCTGTAGTTGGAGAAGCGAATGTTCAGCGCAAACCACTAATAGAGAACCGTGAAAATATAATACTTCCGCCGCTGCACATAAAATTGGGTTTGATTAAAAATTTTGCCAAAAAATTAGACAAAGAAGGTGAAGCTTTTGCCTATTTACGGTCAATTTTCCCTTACCTTTCGCTGGCAAAAATTAAAGAAGGAGTCTTCGCAGGACCCGAGATAAAAAAAATGTTGAAAGATGAAAAATTCCCAAAGCTGTTATCACCCATCGAAGCCGCAGCATGGAATTCCTTCAGGCTTGTTGTGGAAAACTTTTTAGGAAACAACAAAAGCCCGAATTATAAGGACATAGTTGAGGATCTGGTAAAGAACTATGAAGCCATGGGAGTGCACATGTCACTTAGAATACACTTTCTGGATTCTCATTTGGATTTTTTCCCTGAGAATTTAGGAGACGTGAGCGACGAACACGGCGAGCGCTTTCATCAGGAATTGAAGGCTATGGAACGACGCTATCAGGGCAACTATGACACGGCTATGATGGGTGACTATATTTGGACCCTAATACGTGAGACCGATTGCAGCGAATACAAAAAACAAAGAAGAAGTCAGCAGTTTTTCCACATGGGATAAAATGTACACTTATATCTTTGTTTTTACTCATTTTTTTGTGCGTTGATTTGCTTAATTTAATTAGTTAGTTTAATTTCGTTAGTTTAGCTAATTGTGCGATACATTGAGCATGTAGTGCTGTAAATAAATTAAAAAATAATATACGAAGACTAATTTGTTTATTTTAAATTAAGTTCAAATGTATTTATTCGTTTGCGTTGGGTAGGTAAGCTGTGCAAATAATGAAAATCAAAAAATCGTGAAATAGCGGAATTTCGGTCGTTTACCAAAAAAATAATAAGTCGGCCATTTGTCATCAGATTTTGTTAAGTAAGGGCTTATTTTCTTTGGAAAAGTGTCAGCTATACGTAAAAAATTAAAATCGCTGTTAACATCGCGTTTTACATTTTATATGAATTTTTATATGAATTTTTCAGCCACATTTTTACTAAAAAAACGCAGTTTTTTAACCTTTTTAAGCCGCCAACATCAAAACTACTAACCCGATTTGAAAACTTTCTGAGAATAAGTTGTAGACGGCTCAATTGTCTTTAATTTGAGTAGTAGTAGGATAAAATAGGTCAAAGAAGACTAAAGATATGCTCAAAATAGTAAGTGTACCTCCAAAAATTAAAAAAAAAAAATTAAAAAATTTGTATCTCGCAAACCAATCGACAGAAAAATTTTTAAAATTCATTTTCGTGTTCAGTAGGTCCAAATCCATGAGAAAAAGTATGCTAGAACCAAATAACAAAATGGCTGTTGCCTAGTGTATTTAAATGAATCATTTCAGAATCTGAGAATTCTTTTTTATAAAAAAAATGATTCATTCTCTGAAATTTTCAAATAAAAAATATATCCAAGATGCCTTTGAAAATTATAATTTTCTGGTTAAATTCCTCTACAATAAATTTAAAATTTTGTGGAACAAGAATTTTGTTGGACGGAAAATATTGAAGGTTTTAAGTAAACTACTGAAACTTTACTTTATAAAGTAAACGAAAATTTTCTTAGTTTTTTAAGGAAATTTCTTCATTGAATGTATGAAATTTTAAAATAAATTAAATAAGAAGACGTGTTGCCAGACCAGAATGACAAAATTTTATTTTACAATTTTGCTCTTATACAAAATTAAATTCAAAACTAATATTTGGCTCCACGTTGGGCGCCAGTAAGAAGACGTGTTGCTTCAATTTCAAAAGGAAACCAAAATGACAAAAATTTATTTTACAATTTTTTTTTATACAAAATAAAATTTAAAACTAAATTGATTGGAAATTTAGATATTTGAAACAGTAGTTTATAACAATTTATAAGAATTGCAAAGATGGGAGTTCTATATTAATGTATCCGATAATATGATATTTTCACAAAATTTGATAAAAACTTATACGAAACTTAATGAAAAGTTACAAAGGAAGAGTTCCAGTGCTTTTATGCAAAAATTCAATAATATCATAAATATATTTCTATCAAAGTACAATGGATAGTTTTCAAAAATTATACAGTTAATAAATTTCAGTAGAAACGTATTTTTTGCATATTCGTGTTAATTTGGATATTAACAAATTTGTCACGACGAACTTTTTTTTATCACGTGATAGTTGTCAAGTTGCTTTAAAAGTAATTTTTGAAACAACTTGACAACCCTATACTAAAACATAGTCATTATGCAAATCAAACTTCCTCATTTCACGCATATATTATTTAAATACAGTTTTTACATATAGAATTTCGAAGAATTCCCATATGCTGCCGAGCAAAAAAGTACCCAAAAGTACTTGATTTTCTTTCCCTCTATTTTAACCTCTTAATCACCGAGGTGGCCGAAAATGTGAGACGGGTTGCATTTTGATTTAATTTTTTTTATCATATATCATTAAATCGGAGTGTTTAGGATTGGGTATATTCCTTGTTAGTTACTCTGCCACCGTATATCTTGAACATTTTTCTCCTCTACTTTACATCTTTCTTTTGAAAGAAGCTCATTAATATTTGTTTTCCCGTAACCTAAACAAATATTTTCGTAATAGATCAACATTTCCATTGTGTCGGCAGATTGGGCTACAACTTTAGTAAATATAAGATTTTTAAAGTTTTGATGTGCCCACACTTTCATCATCTCAGAATTTTGAGGAAAATGAATTTAATGATCAAAATCGTATAATTTTTCTATAGATATATAAATACTAGTGTTTCCAATTATTCGACCCTGCCGGTTAATCGGTTAGGTCATTATTCGAAAAATTATGAAAATTCATAATTCGGTTTTTCGGGTCGATTAATATGAAAAATTGGCGATTAATCGATTAATTTTTTTAGCTGTTTGCTAAAATGTCAAGTTAAGTCCAGCGCTGATTTCCAAAATTTTAGTTTAGGAGATTTTTTAAAGAATCATGCCTTACAATCTTGGAATTTTTTTCAGAGGAATCTGACGACTCTTTTTAAAGAAAATGTCAGACGTGTTCTGTGAAAGTAAACTCTTAAAAACACAGGGTAGATAGGGGTTTACCGAAGAATCAAAAAAAAAAAAAAAATAATAAAAAATAAAAATGCATAAATAAAAAAGAGCTGCCTTCAAAAAAAAAATCAATAACAAATTCTTAAAAATATGGTATGAAACTGCCACAGTTCCCTGACTCTTTCAATACCTGGCACTGCCTGACAAGTCCTCACCGAATTCAAATAAGCGAATTCTTAAATATTTTTGATTTAACAACTACTTCTGAAGTTTAAATCAAATTAGAAACAAAATTTTATAATATTTTTTTTAGTTTTCATAAATTTTTCCATAGAATTTTATATGAAACTGCTTTTGGAAAATACAGTTTTCAAATTTAAAGCAATTTTATATTATTATTTTATAACATAAGTAACGTCATAATGCTTGTTAGGAAAAAAAATACAAATTTTAATAGGTTTTTTCTTAAAACTCTGCCTAGAGGCTCTAGCTTTTCAAAAACTTTGAGGTTTATTTATTTATTTATTATAATAGTGGAGTTTCTTCTTTTGTCAGCTCGAAATACATGTACACAGACGTTGAAAGCTGTAATTCAATTTTTTGGACATGAAAATATAATTTTATATTATCTAAAATTTATTTTTTTCAAAGGAATTGAAACAAAAATAAAAATTGTCTGTCATATTTCCTTAAGCCTATATAACATTTGCTTTGATTCAGTCGATTTGAAAATAATTTGATTGTATTTTAGTTCATGTTTTTTTTTTCTACGATTTTAAAAACAAAATTAGAAAGTTAAAAAAAAATAACAGAAAAATTCATATTAAAAATTTAACCTGTTAATCGACTTATTTTAATCGATTATTCGGATCGAATGATTATATGAGTTTTAAATTATTTGTTTCAACATTAACCGAAGTAGAAGGTATTAATCGAGAAATCGGTTAATCGATAAACCGAATTGGAAACACTAATAAAGAGTGAACTTATTTAAAAATTTCATAATAATTTTTCTTAAGCAATTTTTTTTTAAGATTGTCTGTAGAAAATCTTGATGATTTCTTTTGCATATAAATTGTTTCAATTACAAATTTCTAATGTTGTTATACTTACATTTGTGTTTGTTGTAATGGTTCTAAAAAATTCTCCATCAAACCCTGTATTTCAGCTACATGTGCTCTTTCTGAATCTAGCAAATCTTTTAATACCACCGATCTATATTCTTGTATCTCTTCGGGTGGTCTTATTGAATCTGTGACGGGTAGTGGAGCTTTATATTCCATAACATAATTGCTGGGAAACCAGCCAGTCTTTTCATTTAGTGTCCCCTCCCACCAACCCCCCTCCTCACGTTGTGTAACAGTGATTAAATCACCTTTTTTGAAACATAATTCATCATTATTGCCACCTTTAAAGGAAAATTCAGCCTGCACTATCAGTGGTTGTTCCATTTTGTTGTGTGTTTATAATAATATCGTTTCTATTATGTAAATATTTCACATACAAATAATTATATTTAAGCAATCTGTAAAATAAAAATAAAAGAAAATTCATAAAATTTTTGTTATTTAAATTTTTCTATTCAAATTTATGTCATCCATTATTTATCTTAAATATTTAAGTGCAACAACATTTAAAATATAAAAATGTTTTTTGCAAGTATTTTTTATTTCTTTTTCTATTTTAAATCTAAAATATTTCCAAAACATATGTTTTTTAAAGAATGTTATTGTTATGATCTCTGTCCATTATTCACTCATTCAAAAAAAAAAATACATTTATGAAAAATTTATCTGAATAGCAGCTTTTTGCTGGCCAAGGCCGAGCAATGAAAAAGAAATGTGTTTGTGATATTTTTTAACACTATATTTACCAATTTATATTTTAAATATTAATACATGTACGTATGTATATTAGGAATGATTAAAATAATAGCCATTAAAATATTTTGTTAATAAATTATGGCACGCGCCTAGTTTAAAAAAGAAAATGTCTACATATAATTGACGTAAAAATATGAAAATGGGTCAAAGTATGATAGTGACTAATTAGTTTGGTTTAAAAATCATCTACAAACTGAAATTATCGCTTATAATAAGTATTTTTTTTAGAGGTAAGCGTTAGGTTGGTGCTTATTTTATGAAATGCTCGAAAAATATTTAAATAAATCAAAAATTAAAGTCCACGCATTGTGGACCAGTATAAAGGTAATTGAACTAAACTTAATATAATTTGGTATACAGGTTGGTTGAAAAGTTCCTGCGCTCGAAATGAAAGAATACTGTTTTTGTTACGAAATATATTTTTTTATTCAATATAATCTCCTAGAAGCTCAATACACTGGTTCCAATGATCTTCCAATAATTTGATCCCATCCTTATAATGGTTTTCCGGAAGCTCTGCAAAATAACCGTCTACGGCTGCTATGGCGTCTTCATTCGACGAAAAATGCTTTCTACGAAGGAATTGTTTGAGATTTCTGAAGAGATAGTAGTCACTGGGAGCCAAATCTGGTGAATACGGTGGATGTTCAAGCAATTCGTACTTTAATTCTTTGAATTTAGCCATCGTCAAAACACTTTTGTGAGCAGGTGCATTGTCTTGATGAAAAATGATTTGTTTTCTTCTTTAAACCAGGTCTTTTCTCACGAATTTTTTCATCCAGCTGATCCAAAAGGCTGCAATAATATTCAGAGTTGATTGTTTTACCTTTCTGAAGATAATCAATCAACAAAATTCCTTTTGCATCCCAAAAAACTGATGCCATAACCTTCTTTGCTGGTCGTTGTGACTTCACCTGCTTTGGAGCTGAACAACCGGCTTCAGTCCACTGTAAACGTTCTTGTTTCAATTTAGGATCATGGTGGTAGATCCAAGTCTCATCCATAGTTATAAAACGACGCAAAAAGTCGGTTTTATTCAGCTTAAAACACTCCAAATCACGCTGAGAAATTTGTTTTCGATCCAGTTTTTGTTGAATTGTTAATGTGTGCGGCACTAACTTTCCAAACAGTTTTTTCATGCGTAATTCTTCATGTAAAATATGGAGTACTCGTTCGTCTGAGATGCCTATGGCATTAGCAATTTCACGCTAAGTCAAACTTGGATCTTCACTAACCATATTATGTACCTGCTCAATGATTTCTGCTGTGGTTGCAGTTTTTGGTCGTCCTTCGCGTGGATCGTCTTTAAGGCTGGTACGACCACGTTTAAATTCACCAGCCCAAAATTCAATGGTGCGTTTTGAAGGTGAGGACTCCTTATACACTTCTAACAATTGTTCATAAATTTTCTTTGTTTTTAAACCCTTCAAAACAAAGAATCTAATAACTGCACGAAATTCAATTTTTTCCATATTAAAAAAAAATCAATGACACGTCAACTTCAAATGGCTTGTAAACAAAGAAAGAATTGACAGAATGACTTGCAACTTTGCATGTGTTCTCATGACAGTTATACCAACTTGAGAAAAAAAAAGTTTGGAGCTAGCAGTGGCATATCTTGGTGAGCGCAGGAACTTTTCAACCAACCTGTATTATGGCCTTATTAGATAAAAAAAAATATTTCCATTATTTATGGAACACGATTTCATTCATGTGGCTGCCACGGCTAGCTTCTCAGTAGGTCATACTGTCAGTACAATTTTCCAAGATTTTTTTGACAGTTTCTGGTTCTATCTCACGAATGGCTCGGAAAATATTAGCCTTTAAGGTGTGGATCGTCTCTAGATTATTCGCATATCATCTGCCTTTAACGCCACCCTACAAGAAAACATCTTCGGGGCGGCCAATTTGCATCGCCAAAAGGGCTGATAATACGATTACCGAACTTAGTACAGAAAACATCGATTGTTTGTTGAGCTGTGTGACATCGTGCGCCATCCTGCTGAAACCAAAGATTATCCAAGTTCATATCTTCCATTGCAACCCATAAAAAGTCCATAATCATGCCTCTGTAGCGCTGGCCTGTGACTGAAATGTCGTTTCCAACAGCATTTTCGAAAAAAGGGCCAATGATGCCACCACTCTAAAATCCACACCAAACTGTCACTCTCTATGGACGCATTGGCTTCTCGGCAGTGACTGATCCGATTACCGATTCCGATCCCCAGATGTGTTAATTTTGTTTGTTGACATAGCCGCCGAGATTAAAATGCGCCTCGTCAGCAAAGATGATTTTTCAGCCAAATTCGATGACCGATTGGAGCGTCTGTAAGATTCCGTAATGAAGTGGATGGTCGTTAGCCTTCAATTGCTGACTTAATTGGACCCTATAAGCGAATAATCCCAGATCTTTGTGCAAAATTCTCATCATTTTGGTGCGAGACATGCGAAGTTGTTAAAATCAATGTTTTTTGGCCACAGCAGTCACATTCTTACCGGTACGCACCGACGACAGGGATCATGAGTGTTGTCCACTAGCAAGCCAGTCTCACGAACTCTTTGCACTTGCGTAGAGCACGCTCGGTGGGGGCTTCATTACGGCCAAAACTACTTTTCATCAAACATACAGAATTCTAAAAAGAGGTTCCTTATTTTTTCGTACATCTCGGAGATTTAGGGGGTGAAATAAAGGAAAGAAAATCAGGAAGTTTGTTGTTTTTTTTCTTTTTGTTTGGGAGCAGATCGGAAAATTTCGAAAACAATGTAAAAACTTTTTAAAACATCGAATGAGAGTTTGATGTAAAGGGTGTCCCAAGAAGAACGCAATTTTTAAATCTGGCAACATTCGAAGTGTCATTGTTTGACATTTGAACAATTGTTATTGTTTGCTAGTAGAAGGTACGAGGTTAGTAAAAATGGAGCGCTTCACGAATGAACAACGCATTCTCATTGTGAAATTGTTTTGCCAAAATGGTGAAAGTTTTGCGGCTACAGTTCGCAAATTGCGATCAATTTGGGGTCACAATAATGCTCCAAAAGAGTCAACTGTAAAGAGATTAATGGATAAATTTGCCGAAACTGGGTCTGTTAGTGATGTAAAGACAGCAACGCGCCATCGACCAGGTCGATCGACCGAAAATGTCGCTCAAACTTAATCCACCTCAATTCGACACCGAGCTCAGCAAATTGGTGTCTCCAAATCCACTTTGCAGCGAATTTTGACGAAAGATTTGCATCTTCATGCATACAAAGTTAAATTGACTCAGGAACTGAAGCCAGCTGACCATGGACAGCGAAGGGAGTTCGTTAATTGGGTATTGAAGAGACAACATGATAATGCTGATTTTGCCGATAAAATCATCTTCAGTGACGAGGCCCATTTTCATCTTGATGGCTTCGTCAATAGGCAGAATTGTCGCATTTGGGGTGAGGAAAATCCTCGAGTGATTCACGAGAAGCAAATGCATCCTCAACGTGTCACTGTGTGGTGTGGTTTTTGGGCTGGAGGAATCATTGGACCTTTTTTTTATGAAAATGAGGCAGGTCAAGCGCAAACAGTCAATGGTGTTCGGTATCGTGAAATGATAACCATTTTTTTCTTGCCTAGAATTGAAGAAATGAATGTGGAGGGCATGTGGTTCCAACAAGACGGCGCCACATGTCATACAGCCAGAGAAACAATTCAATTGCTGCATCAGTCATTTCCCGGTCGTGTTATTTCGCGTTTTGGAGATCAGAATTGGCCGCCTAGATCGTGCGATTTAACACCATTAGATTTTTTTCTTTGGGGTTTTTTGAAGTCGATAGTTTACGCGAATAAGCCGACGACGACTCAAGCCTTAAAAGAGGAAATTGGACGCTGCATTAATGAAATACTGCAGCATTCATGCAAAACGGTCATTGAAAATTTCATTAAAAGATCGCGTGCATGCCAGCAAAGCCGCGGCGGCCATCTGCACGATATATTGTTCCATACATAACCTCATTCTGTCTACTTTACGATATAATAAAGTTTCACGATTTTTTTTTTAAATATCTGTGTTTTATTTAAAATTTAAAAATTGCGTTCTTCTTGGGACACCCTTTACAAATGCCTATGTTTTTGCAGAGTTGCCAAATTTTTTCAAAAAGTACCCAAAAAACTTTGTAATAAAAAATAAAGTCAAGCATGTCGGCTACATAGTCCCAGTTGTCCAATCTTCGTTGAAGAAGAAATTTTAAAATTTTTCGTGCACGCTATTTGTCGCTTATAATGTCTTTCACGACAATGTAAGCAAAATCTGAACTAACGACGGATGAGCGACAAAATAAAATGATTGTCTTCAATTAAAGTACGTAAGCGACAGGTTTAGGCACAAAATCATAATTTTTTGTCGTATATAAAAATCCGTTGATGAAACTATAAACGAAACTCTTTTCAAGTTGTGTTTACTCCAAGTACATTGACGACAATATAAGCGAAAATCCCCTGTAGTTTCGTCGACTACAATTTCAAGTATATTGTCGCTAACATGATTGTCAACGACAATATGAGCGATAGTACCGCCCAAATTGGTCGTGTACGATTTAGCGGCCATATGTATTAAAATGTCCTTGACGATTTGTATGGGCTGTCACCAATTGGTCGCCTACGAATTTGTTTGGTCATGCACCCATCATCGATGTTGTCTTAAAGACGCAGACAACAAGGATACTCTACACCAGAGCTGGGCAATACAGATTTGCAGTTGTGTAAGTGAGCACATATATTTATATGGAATTTTTTGAAGCTCTGTATATAAAGGGTGGTCCAAATACAGATATTTTTCTAAATCATATGTTATTTTGACACTTTTGACTGCAGTGGATGTTACAAAAAGCATTTTGTACCATAAAATATTTTTGAATGTCATCGTTAATTTTTTTCAGTGCACTTGAAAAAATATCAAAGCATGAGCGTTCGTCGCTATCTTATTGATGACTAAATGAAACAGCATAAGAGTATGTGTGGAATGGTAAAAGCACAATTGTTCTATGAAATGCGCTCTACACCAAGTATAATTAAGATCTTATACCGGAAAGCATAGAAAGTACACTGAAGTAAATATCGGTAAATATGGACAAATATGATGAAATTTTCTTTTAATTTGGAGATATCATTTGTTGTCCTAAATTATATTCACAACCAAAATTTCATATATCTACGATTGTGTGTGTCTAAAACCCATTTTTAGGACCCTTCTGTGGGATTCTAACCAATTTCAACAGCATTCACTCATGAATCAGATTTAAAAAAAAAAATAATTCCTAAATTCATGTTTTAAATCTTAAATAACTTTGTTAATACAAGAGCTGCTATTCTGAAAAATCCTTGCGGCTCAAGTCGATTAAGCCACCAATATTTAGAGTCGGATTGCATCTCTTCATAACCGACGGTCGCTAACGCTTTGGCAGCACTGCGCCGATCATATTTTTCTGCCTTTCTATGACTTAATTAATTTTTTTTAACTGGGAGTATTTAATTTCTTCCTTTGAGGTTATTTTATTTCTTTTTTTTTAACTTTGGAGGTTATTTTATTTCTTTTTTTTTTTGACTTATTCATTTTTCTTTTCTTTCTTTATTTCTTTGGAAATTATTGCATTTCTTCGTTTGGATGTTATTTTGTTGGCAGTTATTTCGTAGCGCCTTCAATATTACTTTAAGCTGATAATCAATGCCTTTCCGTCAGGTTGAATAGTTTGGTATTGTTTTGAAATTTGCTCTCGTTTCAAACATGAAGAAAAATACGATTGTAAAACTCTTCAAAATAGGCTTCCGTTTCTGATATGACTTTTTCATTTGTGGAAAATCTCTTTCCCAGGAGCCATATTTTTAAGTTTGGGAACAAATAGTAATCGCTAGCCGTCAGATCTGGAGAATGCGGAGGGTGGGTAAGCAATTCGTAATGTAAAGACTTCAATTTTTCTGAAGCCAAAGCAGATGAATGCGCCGGTGCATTGTCATGATGGTACAAGATTTTTTCTTATTTAAGTGGGTAGTTTTTTCTTAATTTCTTCATCCAATCTGCCCAATAACTAAACATAGTATTTGGCAGTTATTGTTTTTCATTTCTCCAAGTAATCAATATGTATTATACCACGTGCATCCCAAACAACATTGGTCATTAACTTTCCAGCCGATTGTTGAGTTTTTGACCGCTTTAGTCGGCTCTCGCACTCTTGTAACTACTCCGCAGACTGTCTATTGGGCTCTGGTGTTTAATATTGAATCCACGTCTTATCTATTGTTATAAATCGACATAAAAATTCAGTTCAATTTACTTCAAACATCTCCAAAGCATACTTTAAATTATGAACATGTTTCAGTTTTTGTTCAGCTGTTAAAAATCGCTGCACCCATCGAGAAAAAAGCATTTTGATATTTAAATAGTCATGCAATTTATGCCGAAATCGCTTTATTGATAGCTTTTTGATGCCAGCAATCTCACTCACTTTAATATTTCGATCATCAAATAGAACCTAAGGCACTTTTCTTACGTTTTCTTCGGTAACTGCCTCATTCGGACGACCACAGGATGATCTGCATCATTTGCCACCTTTTAATTATTTTATATGACGGCGAAGATTCACCATAATCAATCTATTCTTTGGCTTCGACAAAAATTTTTTCCCATCAAAAAACAATGTTTAATTAAAACACGAAACTTTTTTAAAAGCAGCATCGTGTTTATAACGGTAACTTTTTTCTAATTTATGAAATGTCATGAAATTTTGACACAATTTTTCTAACTAAAATTTTTGAATAACAAAAAAATATTGGCACTTCTTACGCCATCTCTATGTGAGGCCACGTACTTTTCACTCCATGTAGTAAAGAATTTTTAAGTAAATTTTATTTTCGTCGTCTACTTTTTATGAAAAACACTGTTAAATTGTTCAAATGAATTTTTAAATTTTGATTTTTATAAAATTTATTTTTAGTATTATTATCAAACACTGCCTAGGATGATTCATTCAGAAAATAGTCAATTCCGAAATTCTGTTTTTTAAAAACAAAAATGTTATTGTTTTAAATTTATAATAATACATCATTTCCGGTGATGATTTTAAGCATTCGTAGTATAAAATGTACTATTTTGGTATAAATAATTTTAGGATATTTTGTAATTTCGGGCTATTTTCAGAATCAGAATATTTCCAGATACTAGAATAATTTTGTTATTTATTATTAAAAACCTTAAAATATTTCTTAATTTATTTCATTTAAATTTTCTTAAACTTATAATTTAATTAACTGTTTGCAATTATATATTAAACAAACAAAAAATTTATATTGTATATTTTAAAGAATTTAATAAACATTAAAATAATTAATTTTCAAGTTCAAGAAAACATACCTTGAAAAAAGCTAAACAATTTTAAACAAAATAATGTTTAATATGTATTAAAAAGAATGCATTTTCCAAAGAAAAATAAGTTGAAATATTTTTCTGATGATTTCATAAAGAATCCCAAATTTGTTGACAGCAATTCTGAAGAAATATACAGCAATAATTATTATATAGTTGCACAAAATGAAATTTGAAAAAAATATTAAAAAAACGCGAAACGAAAAGATTCGAACAATAAAAAAAAAACACTGACAAGGTAGGTCTGTCTGAGAGATGGTTCACTCCGATTTTGTTGAAATTTTGATAAGTTATAACGGAAACAATATTATTGAACACATTTTTTATCGGCCCAATGTCATATTTATTAGTGGGAGAAACATGGGGCTAAAAATTTACGAAATTTTTTTTTTGTATCTATTTTATTATAATTATTTTAAAAAGTACAGCTTGTGACAATGGTTGTTTTTTTAAAGCATTTCCGATTTACACAAAAATAATATTCATATGAAAATAATATTCACAACAACACAATTTTTTGATGACATTTTTTTGAAAAAATATATTTTTTTTTCTTTTGCTCAAGGTCGTAGTTTTTTTTTTTTTTTTAATAAGAAAAAGAACTACGATTTAGTTATTATTAAGATTTTGTAATTTTTTTCTCTCCGAATTTTAAATTCTATTTTTTCAGTTACAGCATAATTTTTATTTTCAATAATTACGCTTAATTTTTTTTTTAGATTCTATTACCGAACATTTGAACAAACAAACAATTTGAAAGAATAATAATTTCGTTTAAAAACGATATTAAGAAAAATTAAAATTTTCCGAGTTTTCTTTATTAAACCTTATAACTTTCGTGTACACGGGACAACTAATATCGAGAGTTGAAAAATATTTGTTTTATGCTCACGCAGAAGAAAGAAAATTTTTAATAAAACATACACTCAAGAAAATTGTTTTTTTTTTTTTTTTTAAAAAAAAGAAAACAATATTTGATGTTTGATAAACACTTACTAAGCTGACCATGAACTTGTAAAATTTATCAAAAATAGGAAAAACGTACTCTAAAGTTTAGTAAAATGAAGTTAAAAAATTACTTGGATAAATATCAAAACAATTTGTTATTTTTTTTATTTTATAAAAAAAAAATGTATTTGATTTTAAAATGTTTACTTTTATTTTCATCTTTTTTTCATCTCTTTCTCTCTCTCAGTCTCTCATTTTTTAAAAATGAAACTAGATCAAAAGATTTTTTATACCCGAGTAAATAAAAATTGATCCGGCGCAATATTTATTCATATCCAATTGGATATTCTTGATTTTCTAGCTGATCTTATTTGATCAGAAAAATGGCAGATCAAATTAGATCCATCAATATATTTGAGCATTTAGTGAGATCAAAATTGAACCGAAAAATGACAGATCTAATCTAATAGATCCATCAATATATTTGGGGATTTAATGAGATCAAAAATTGATCCGAAAAATGACAGATCAAATTAGATCCAGCAATATACCTAAGAATTAAGTAAGATCCAAATTTTACCGAAAAATTGCAAATCGAATTCCATGAGATTAGATTCAACAATATATCTAGTTTATAATCTAGTTTATTAAAAATCGTATAAAAATAAATTAGAAAAAAAATTAATTAATACAAAAAATTTAAATTCTAAAAAAAGAATCAATGTCTTCGCCAGGATTGTAGGTCTGCTCGAGTTGTAGTCGACCACTTAACAAACCCAGCTATACATAATGGCTCATTTTATTAAATAACATATTGCGTATAACTGTGTTATAATATATAATTATATATTATTATATCTTCGCGACCTATTTATAATTATATTTTCTGAAGTTTGAAAAAGACTAAATTGTTCCTGTACTTACATATATATAATTATATGTAATCCATATCTTATGGACTAAGCAAAAGTGAGGCGAAGAAATGACAATTAAAACAAAAAAATATATTTACATTATATAAATATGACGACCGACAATCAAGCGGCACTCAGGGGATTATTGTCATATGACGTATCGTCTAGACTTGTTCTGGACTACCTTGAGTCTCTTAATAGACTCTGTGGTAGAACACGTCGTTACTTATTTGGCCCTGCAACTTCCTGTGGTGTACCTGCGGAGAACATCAGATAAAATCTTAGGATGTGGAGGGATCCAAGAGAGTTGAGTGTTGAAATGCTACCATTGACCAGCAGCAGGCGAAGAAATTTATAGCTCTATCTAGTGGAAACTGTAGAAAACTTTTTTCTCTGAACTGGACCTTAACGTGATTTCTCACTGAACACTGTAACCTTAGGTACCATTTAAGGACTAGAGGTCTGTCTGATTTGGACACTTGTAGCTTCTGCAAATTGGACGTTGAGACAGCGGAACATTCACTCTGCGTATGTCCAAGGAGACTACAAATCCTTGGTGGATATACACTATCCCCTTGGAAATTTGGAAATCTGTACCTAATACACTAAAAAAAAAAAAGTTCGTAAAAATTTCGTAAACGGTTTTCTATCCCACTTTACTAGTTTTGTACTGATTTTTAGTAAAAAAATTATTATTTAGTAAAATGTGTTTGCTATTTACATTTAACAAATTACAGTATTTTTATAGAATGTTTACAAATTTTTGTTGCTTATTTCTGAAATCATTTTACAAATTTTTGATAACCGAGTTGCTAAAATTAGCAAAAAAAATTTACTAATTTTAAAAATTGGCCTTAAAATCAATAAAAATTTGACTTTATTACCCAAAAATTAACTAAAAATATATTTTTCAAAACAAAAATGAGCAAATTAACACAAAATGATAAATTTGTTTAGGTTTTTACCTTTGAATTTTTTTTTTTAATTTTGTCTAAAATATTTTTTGAAAAAATAAGTAAAATAAAAAAAATGTTGCTATCAATTTGTATATTCGAATTCGTATAAGGCAATTTAAAAAGAAATAAGCAGCTATAAAGTGTAACAAGTGTATCTAAAAATAATTACGTTAATTTGTGCTTTTTAATATTTTTTTTTATAAATTTTGTTGTATTTTACAATTCATTAAGTTTACAGCAATTTACTAAAATTTAGTAGCGCTTATTAATTTTGTATACTAATTTGGTTGTACTTATGTTAATAATATTTAGTAATTTTTTTTGCTGATTTAAGCAAACCGATTTTAAATTTCACTTTACTAAAATTTAGTAGCGGCTACTAACTTTTATACTAATTTCGTCAGCAGAAATGTGCTGCTAAGATTAGCAAAAAAATACCGCTGGGCTCATATTAGCATAGTTTTCCGTAAGAACAGCAAAATTTTCAGTTGCCATTACAGACTTTATTTGGTGAGTGTAGAGTGGCTTCATTGGAAGCATCAATATTTAGTGCAAAATTAGACTATACAAAAGATCGATTTTGGTCGTGATTCACAGGAACATTTCAATCTTATTTAATATTATATCATATCAAAAATACTCATAATATGGAATAATTTATAATATCTTAAATTTGTTTGCATATATTGTACCATATATAATTTATTTATTTATTTTATTTATAATAATCATATAATTACAAATTTTATCCTGATACCCTAACCGAGCACTAGCAACGAAGGCTATCGGCTCGTTGTAGCGAAAACAGACCGGAGACCGGACCACGACTTCCGCACTGATAAGCTAGGGCGCTATCAACTAGCCTACCAAGGCGCTCATCATATTAATTATATTTTATGATATAATATATAGCACATATTTTCATATAAATCATATCTTATTTTAAAAAGATTATTATATGGCTATATATGGCACAATATAATATTATTTAAAAAAATTAATGTATTTATTTATGATGATATATATTATAAGATAAGGCCACATATGAAAATAAATATAAACCTTTTTACTCGGGTATATAAGAGAAAATTTTTTTTATTCTTTGCGGAAGATATATAGGAAGGTTGATAAAACATAGACTTTGTCAAAGATAAACAACGAATATATTAAAATATGAGACTTTCCATACCAGTTATCAAATTATTTTAAAAAAAAGTACAGAATTTTTAAATGAGCAATAACAAACTACAAACAATTCAAATAAAAAATTGTTATAAATAGAAATAGAATTTAAATTTAAGCAAATATTTTTAATTACTTAAAAATATTTTGTGTATCAAATTTTTTATATTTATTAACAACGTGACGTATTTTTTCGTACAAATTGACAATAAAAACACGTCGAGATGTGATATAGAATCTATTTTATTTTAACGGCGTTTTTTCTTGTTCTCTCATATTTTTTTTTTTTTCATTCTCACAGCAGAGTTGCCATGTTTTAAATTATTTTGTATACAAAAAAATATGCGGCTCTCATGTGCTCTTGTGTATCAAAGAATGTACAATAATCCTATTACGTCAAAAATAAAACGAATGAATGTGAATTCACTAGTTTTTTTACTAATTGAATTCGGCAGGCGAAATCAATTAGTATGTCGTTTTTTTTTTTTTTTTTTTTATTAAGCATATGTTGTGAGAATAAAACACACTTGGTTCATATAATTTGGAATAAAGCGTACTTTTACCATTTTAACATTATTAAACACTAAAAAAAAAGTTTTTAAAAAATATCTAAAATATTCCTGCGGGAAAAGGACCTATCCTAGGACAACTCACGTGACCGGTTTATTATGATAGAGACCGGTCGCGGGACCGGTCGCGGGACCGGTCACTTTAACATGGGCTTGTCCTAGGAGGGGGTCAATTTCCCTTTGTGACATGTCACAGGACTGGTCTAAAAGAACATGTCATGACTTTTTAACAGGCCAAGTGATAGGTACTTTAGGAACCGGTCCTTTTTTAACCTATCACGTGCTTTGTATTTTCGGAACCGGTCCAGTTTTCACCTATCACGAGACAGGTCCCGAATCCCAACTGAACCCTTTTTTCGCAGGGATGTTAATTTTTTTGGCGGGAATAGAATTCGCGTTAGGTTCATTTTAGAAAATTTAAAAATTTTGCGTTTTGAATTAGTCACTATTTCCAGAATATGCACATATATGTGTAATATAAATCAATTTATTTCATAATATTCTTAAATCATTATTGAAAAATACAGATAATATAAGTTTTAATAAAAAAAACATAAATTAAAAATTTTAATTTTAATAAAAACGCTCAAAAAAAATTTTTTAAATTTAAAACAAAAAAAGTACAAAAATTTAAAGAGCATTTAAATGAATAAATTTCGATTTAAAAGAAGTAAAAAATGATTAATCTTTGAATACCTTCCACCAATGTCCTAAATAAATGTTCTAACTGTTTTTGATACAAATAATGTAAAAAACTTTAGAAGTGAAATTATGGAGGTGGAAAAAAAAATTTGAGGAGAAAAACTTTTTCGGATGTGAAAACAAATTTTGTGGTTGTGAAAAAATTTTTAGGTGAAAAAAATTTTTGAGGTGAAAAAAATTTTTTGTGGTGTAAAAAATTTTAGTGGTGAAAAAATTTTTTGAGGTGAATAAAAAATATTCAATTCTAAGGGACTGGTAAAAAACAAGAGAAAATATTTTACTTGCCAGTCGCTGCTATGAAATTGTACTAAAATACACCCCCATTTGTTTGAAAAATTTAGAGGTGCCTTCACATTTTCATTCATAACTTTTTAACCTAATATTGCACATTTTCAATACCAAACTGCTCGGAAGGATATACATTAATCTAGGTAAAAATGAGCACCCGCGCATGCGTCTTCGCGCTGTGATCGCCATTTCAACATGCGGACATCGCCAGATCGGATAAAATTTTAATAGGGTTCACGAATATATACATATACTTTATGGGGTCTTAAACCTATATTTCGACATGTTACAAAGGAAATGACAAACTGATATATACCCTCACCTCATGGTGGAGGGTATACAAATACTAAAAAATAATATATCCAAGGTTGGAAAATGTGACCCTTAGAGAAATTTGCTTTTCAAATTTTTCTCCAAAAATTTTTAGATTAAAAACTTAACTAAAAGTCAGAATATACACTCAGAAAAAAGTTAGTAGAAAAATTTGTAAACTATTTTCGTACTGATTTTAAGTAAAAAATATTATTTAGCAAGTCTTAAGTAAATAGCAAATTACTGATTTTAAGTAAAAAATATTATTTAGCAAGTCTTAAGTAAATAGCAAATTACATTTTACAAATTACAGAATTTTTACATAATATTTACAAATTTTCGTTGCTAATTTCAGAAATCATTTTACAAATTTTTAAAAAACCTAATTTTAAAAAAGTTGATATTGAAGTAAATGTTTTTTCCAATTAACATGTACACCTACAAACTTAAATTGCCCTAAAATCTTACATAGGATTAAAAAAGGGATCGAAAGTGAAGATACCGACTCATGTCTGAAAATAGGACATCCACTTAAAATAGCTCTAAAAAGAGTTTTTAGTTCTAAAAATCAGCCCTATAAACAATTAAATTTAATCTTAAAAGTAAAAAAAAAATTACTAAAATATTTTTCAAAAAGAAAATTACCAAATTAAAACAAAATAATAAATTCGTTTATGTTTTAACAATTTTTAAGATTTTTAAGCCTTTCATTTTTTTTTATTTTGTATAAAATATTTTTTAAAAAATATAATCAAAATTTTTGATGCTCGATAAAAAAAAATAAATCTAAAACTTTGTACTAATATTAATAGTATTTAGTAATTTTTTTTTGCTGATTTTAGCAAACAGATTTTAGATTCCACTTTACAAAAAGTCTACTAAAATTTTGTATCGGCTACTAATTTTTCTACTAATTTCATTGTACTACACGTCAGCAGACATGTGCTGCTAAGATTGGCAAAAAAAAAATACCGCTGGGCTCAAATTAGCAGAATTTCCCGTAATAACAGCAAAATTTTCAGTTGCCATTAAAGACTTTTTTTGGTGAGTGTAGTGTTTTTAAATTTTGACATTTAATTCATCAAACACATTTCAAATAAATGATAAAATCATTTATTTTTTAAGAAATTGCTATTTGACATTTATTTTAACTGATAAAATCATTTGTTTCTTACGGATGTGTCAGTTGTTTAATTAACATTTAAAAATAAATAACAAAAGGTATTTAATTTAAATGAAAATTAAGTAGAACTTTTTTTTTAATGAAATATCATTTCTTGTAAATGACATTTTCTATTAATTTAACTTACAAACTATTTTAAGTTAATTTTAACAGAACATTATGCAAAATTAGTCAAATTGTGTCCACAACGCTTTTGCCTATTTTTTATAATTTTTTTATTTTGAGGGGGGCATAATCAATCTGAAATGAGAATTTAAAAATCATAAGAAAACAAAAATGTTTAAAATATTAATATTTTGCAATCACTCATAAAACAAGTCGAAGAATTGATAAAAAAAATTTCCCATTTTGAAACATAAAAAATTCAACATGTTATTGAGAGACAAAATTTGTTTGTTTTTTTTTTTTTTTTTTGTGTATACAGTGAAAATAAAATATTGAATTGGAGACATATGAACATGAAATTCTGCAATAATAACTATAAAAAAGAAATGTTTATATTTAATATTAATTATTTTCGACTGTTTTTTTTTTTTGTGCTTCCAGCTGTTGGTTGCCAACACTAAATTTTGCAGATTTATTTTAAAAAAAATATTTAATTTACATTGTACTATATTATAGTATATTTATTAAAAAAAAAGGAAAATTGTTTATTTTCTCTGCATTCCTTCTACGTTAGTATCAATTATTTTTCAATTTGTGTTGTTTGGTCACTTTATTTGACGGAATTTCTTATATTTTCGGTTTCGCATGCTGAGCAAAAATAGCTCAAAAATGTTTTTTATTTGTTTAAAATTCAATTGGATGAAAGCCAAAATTAATATTATTTTTTTTTTCTTAAAGCAAAAAAAATTTAAAAAAATTAAATAAAGAAGATAAAGAACGAGAGAAAATAATAAGTTATTTGGTTATTTTTCATTCAGCACATCCAAAAAAAAGAACCAAAATGCATATATTATATATAAAATAATATTTATTGACAGAAATAAAATTTATACTATTTTACGCGTCTTTTTGTTCTCAAATGATTTACCGGATGTCTAAAGACATTAACATTTTTCAAAATCAGTTTATTTTTATTTCATTATCCCTCTTTTAGATTTTCGAATTTTTTCCGACAGTGCTGGTGTATGAACTCAGATACACCACCTGCCTAGTCTACTTTTTTGTTCGATAGGCAGACAGGCGATAAGCCAAAGATAAATATTGTATTTGTTTTATATAAATTCACTTAATTGCCTGCAATTGTTTATTTGCAACACTATTGTGTAAATGGCAACAGTAACAACATTTATTACCGTGACGTCTGCCTTTAATTATAAACACTCAATTGTAATTATAACATATTTGTTGATTTTAATTATGATTAGTTTATAAATTGTTTTTACCTTGTTTTAATGGTTTAATTAAATTTCGCTATTTTGTTTTGATATACACCAAAGTATGATCCAAAGTGTTTATTTGTTTATTTTTGTTTTTACAATTTAGCACGTTTTGATTGTGTAGTAGCATACAAAGCGTACAATTTTAATTTTCAATAAATAAAATATATAGTATCATTTGTAAATTTCAAATTTATCAAAAATTTCGACATCAAGAAACAATCTTTTTTATTCGACTACGAAGAAAATCCCAAGGAATCCTAATTCAATAAATTCGCTTTCGGCGAAAATAAAACAAATTTGCAAAACAGAAAACTGAATATTTTTTTATAATTATTTTAACAAAAGCGGGAACAATGCCCGCTCCAAATAAAAAAAATATAGTTTTTCATCAGATTTGAATTGGACACTTTTCCTCTATCAATATCATCCACCAAAATTCAGCACAAATATAAAAAAATATGATCTGGCCGCTATTGGGTTAACGACAAATTAAAAATGTCGATTTTTTGCTTGAAAATGCATTTATTATAATAACAAAATAATGTATCAACATTATTCAAAGTATTGTCCGTCGTTAGCCACTTCTTTTTTCCATCTTTCTGGTAGCATATGGATTCCGCGCCAAAAGAACTGCTCCGGGTTTGAGGTAAAGAATTAATCAAGCCAATTTCTGATACCCTGTTCTGAAGTGAAGGGTATTCCAGTAAGTGCGTTTTGCATCGATCGAAACAAATGGTCAGAAGGGGCAAGGTCTGGGCTATAAGGTGAGTGAGCCAAAACTTCCCATCCAGTTTTCCAAATAGTTTTTTACCGATCTTGCAACATGTGGCCAAGCATTGTCATGATGGAAGATTATGGCCTCGTGTCTGGTCGTTTTTCATTGATTGCTCTCTTCAATCGAATCATTTGTGTTCGGTACGGGTAGCCTGTGATCGTCTGAGCTTCAGCGTTGATTTGGCTGGTTGGGCGGGCTTTACATATGACTTTTTGCGCTTGGGGTTATCGTTATGTATCCATTTTTCATCACCAGTAACAATACGATGGAAAAATTACTTCCTTTGGTAGCGTTCAAGCAGCATTTCCGACATGCAAAATCACCTTTCAACGTCTCTCAGCTTCAATTCATATGGGACCCAATTTCCTTGTTTTTGAAGGAATCTCAATGCTTTTAAACGTAGGGAAATTGCTTGTTGTGTGACTCCCAATGATAAGTTCTTCTTGCATTTGACAACAATCTTCATGGAGTAATGCTTCCAATTCCTCATCTTCAAAATTGTTTGGCTGACCAGGCTTCTCCTTGTCTTCTGTGTCGAAATCACCACGTTTGAATCGCGCAAACCATCGTTCATAAGTTTTTTGATTTGGTGCATGTTGACCATAAGCTTTCCCGCAAAATATCTTTTTTAGACACAAAATTCGACATTATAGCGATTAAATAAAATGTGTTTTTACACTTTGGCGTCTATCGAAAACTGAATTATAATGGCAGATGTTTACCCTCCATTATACTTTATTTGTTATTATTGACACAAACCATATGTGATAGTTATGCCATCTGTTGTCCATATCGACATTATTAACTTGTTTACCCCATTTTATCACACAAGTGTGATTGTCAGAAATGTGTTTCCAATTTATCACAATGTCAAGAAGAACACAGAGAGCTGCTTTTTGTGAAATATCAACTTAGTCCCATTTCACAAAGAGCAACTTTTGTTGCGGCAATTCTTATCGATTCTCTTTTAAAGTTGCCTTTATGTTCATTTTTTTTTAGCAATTTTCGTCTACATTTGGTTTAATGTTTTTTTTTTTTTCAATTATTTTTTATTGAATCTTTTCTTCAAGAAAATTTACAATAAGTTATGAAATCTTGCATCTAATATTCTCTTGGTTTGTTGCCAGTGCAACAAATCCAATTTTGGCGAGTCTGGGCTTACAATGATAGTTTTAAACGAGGTATCATGGTTTAAAATGAATGAAAAACAAAATAAAGAATGAAAAACAAAACGAAGAATAAAAAAACAAAACGAATTTTCGAGAACAAGCAACTCTGTACCAATTACCACTCTTCTTTTTCCTCTGTCCCACAAACTCAGCAGTTGCGCGACAAAAGTTACTCTGTCTAAAATGGGACAACATCGATAATTTTTGTATGAAATTATTCCAAAAGTAACCGGTTATATAACTCCAACCAAGAATTTCTAGAACCATTTCGAACGGCTTCGGGATCCATGAAATTTTTCCTTCCAGAATATGTTGTAGAATTCATTTTAGCCGACTATTCGGGTTGAATAATTATTTGAGTTTTAAATTATTTGTTTGAACATTAACCAAAATGGAAGCGATAAATCGAGGAATCGGTTAATCGATTAACCAAATTGGAAACATTAGTGTGAGTGAACACAATTCGATACACAGATATCAAAATGGGTACATACTAGGGTGTTCCAAAAATGACTTTCATGGGAATTATTTAAAGTAAGAGCATCCAAAAGATTCGTATTAACATGCTGAATAGGGGAAAAATAACTAAAACAATATTGGAGGGAGGCAAGGTAACTTTAGTTCCCTACCAGCGTTTGAAGATTTCAGGATTGCCAGGCAATACCGCTAAAATGTTGTTATCGATTTAAAAACCTTTCAACTGACTATCATGACCCTTAAAACCCCTTACCGAAATACCGTTATCCCTAAAATACCGTTTTCTTAAAACACCGTTACCGTTGTCTTTAGTTCTCTGTTTTGGTCAATTGCAAACATTAGGTTGATAAATTTGTTTTATTTTTCACTTCATTTGCGGTATGCTATGAAAAAACTGACTACCGTTACCCTTTGAATACCACTATCGAAACAAACGAGATACCGCTACCGAAAACATTCAATGCCGTTATCACTTAAATGCCGAAATAAATAAAATAGCGTTACCCTTAAAGTACCGTTCCCCAATAACCCCATCGTTCCGTTTACCAACCGTGGAAAATTTCGATGTGAATGTATTTTTACCAAAAAAATTTAGAATTTTTTCAACAAATTGGTATCAAAGGTTGCGTAATGACACGCTTGTTATAGGAAATACATTTAATAATTTCTTCACGGAGTAACTTTAGTCCATAATTGTCTTTTAAAATGCAAATTTCTAATCCTTTGGCAAAATGCGTCTTAAATTTTATATGATCTAAGGAATAACTCTAGTCCACATTTGCCTTTTACAGGGTGTGATCAATATTGGTATTCAAAAAGGAAAATTCTTAACTCCCACGGTATGCCCAAGCCATTTTGGTTCAAATCCAAAAATTTACCATGTATCCCTTGAAATTTTAACAGTATGTTCCTTGGGGTATGGGTTTGGGGAATGGCCTAAATATATATTTTTTTAACTAATGTAAATTTTGTACATTATTTGATCTATCTGTTTTAATTATATATTTATAATTTTTTTTTATCAGGCTCAAGATCATAATTTTTAATGTTACTAATGAATAGTAAACCCTAATTTATTTTATTAAATGGGAAAAATTGTAAGGATCAGCGCTAGAGGGAGTGCACACTTTCGACCCGAACGACCAGGTCATCTTCAGCCTCCTTCTAAACCACCCAACACAAATAACTCATGGTTTTGAACAGGCATTTATATCACACACTCTAAGGAAAATGACTATGTGAAATTAAATTTTTCATTAGTGAATGATTACCCGTGCAGATGAGGTTTTTTCCATCTATTTATAGAATACCCTTTGGCAATCATCCTCGATTCTCAAAGCACAAATTGACAGGGTTGCCATTCCAATTGTTAATGTTAATTTTTTTAACTAAATAAATATTTTTTAAAAAGTGTCTCCATTAATCACTCAAAGCCAAAGCACATGATATTTAAATTGTGCATACATCCACCAAGACGGTATTTCTAGAAAGTTTAATGGGAAAGGACAAAAAGGGGAAGTCTTGACCTTGAGATCCCAAATGAGTCTCCACCTTAAAATTTTGCCACAAATATAGAGAGGCCTTAAGTATTAACATATATTTTTTAAGAATTTTAAAAAAATTGGATTTTGAAATATGGGTCTTTGAAGATTAAACTTAAAAAAACGACCTTAAACCTTTTAATACAAAAAAACTTTGGGACGCCATTTTGAAAGTAATGTTTTCACCTTTAAAATCGTACCAATAGAAAAATTTTAGGTTATATAGTTTAGAAGTTATGGGCCACTTTGTATGGACACTTTTTCGATATTTTGACGTTTTTGCCAATTTTCATGACGTCATATTTTGAAAACCGAAAGGGTTTGGGGTCGAAAGATTAATGATTTAATAAACACTACCCATTTACAATATTTGTGGCGAATTTCATTAAAATTGGAGATGACAAATCCGAATGCTGTGCGGTTTGACTTGGAATGACCCACGAGGTAATTTTGAGTAAAGTCTAGTAAAATGAGAGTATGCAAAAAATTCTCTCACAAAACCATAAAAATGCCCAAAATACTGCGAACGCACAAAACCACATTTCATACCCACAAATAAACGTCAAATTTATTCATATTAAAAACAACCGGGTAAATTCTGGTAAAATTAGAAACACAATTACTCTCTCATGAACGCTCTCATTAACCAAATTTTTGTTACAAGAAACGCTTTCTGGTAAGATTGGGTTCGCGCGGGCCCCGCGGTAACGTACGTCAAACACACCTATTGTGTTTACGTAATGAATACTGTATACACATATATTCGTGATTCTTATACAATTTTAAGTCGATTTAGCGATGTCCGTCTGTCTGTTGAAATGGCGATCAAAGCGCGTAGACACAAGCGGGGTTTCTCATCTAGATTAATGTACATCCTCCCGAGCACTTTGGTATTGAAAATGAGCAAAATCGGTCCAGCAGTTAAAAAGTTATGAGTGAAAATGTGAAGGTACCATACAATTTTCAATACAATTTGGTGTATTCTAGTATAATTTCATTATATCGACTTGTACTTATTGATATTTTCTCATATTTTTCACCAGTCGCTTAGAAGTGAATAATATTTTTTATTCACCTCAAATATTTTTCACTTCAAAAAATTTTTTTCACCTCAAAAAATTTTTTTCACCTTAAAATTGTTTACACTAAAAAATATTATTCACATACAAAATAGTTTTTCGCCTCCATAATTTTACATAAGAGAACGTTTTTTAAGAATATTGGTAGTATTCAAAGATTCGAAACAGCCGAATTTAAGCCTTTTTTTACTTGTTTTATTTATTATCCTTTAACTATGGAGGTGAAATTTTTAGACATAATAAAAAACATTTTTTCATAATTATATTTTTTTTAATAAAAAGCCAATACATTTTTAATTAAAAAAATAATATTTTTTATTCATTTTACAAATTTTTATTTTTTTTGTTTATTATCTAAAAATGTAAAGAGCGGGTAAAATTTACCACCACCTCCAGAGTGTCGTACAATAAATGCTAAAAGTTTCAATAAAAATCTAATTCCATAAAATGCTTAGAAAATGTTCGTTCATTTTAAGAAAACTTTTCTTCACTTTCTAAAGAAAAGTTTAATTAATTTATTGAAAATTAAAAAATTTCCTAGGCTAAAAAATTTATCTCTAGGAAGTATGTAAAATTCACCAAATGAATACTTTAAGAATCAGCCATGACTTTTCTTTAAATTGTCCTCTCAATATTTCCCTTATAATAAAATTCTTAGTTGAATGAATGTAAAGAATTAATATTTTTTTGCAATTTTAAAATCATAATTTATTCATGAAATAAGTATAGTATACATCTATGTATTATATATGTTTCTATAAATTTTTTATATTGAATTTTTTATTTGCATTTCGACTTTGGTCTTGTCGATGTTCTTTTACGATTACACTAGACAACAAAATTAACAATGATTTAATTTTTTTTCAATTCAATTTTTTACAGTAAACATATTTATATTTCCAAGATCAGATTTCATTTAATATTTTATTAGATTGGCTTCTAAAATGTCATTCATTTTAAACCCAATTGGGGTAGGATTATTTTGGAGCAAACACTTTAGCGGGTGTTTCGACTAAAAGTAGATATTCAAGTGATTTGTCACAATAAAATCTTTCTTAAATTTATTGGTCCTTATTCGTTCAATATTCTTTTGGCGTGGTCCAATTATTAAATTGGTATAAAGTCAACAACAATTGCATTCATTTTTAAATAATTTTAAACATTTCAGTTTATGACTATTTCTTTGAAAAGTATCCACTTGAGACTTTGTTGATTAGTGTAAAACTTCTAAACAAATAAAAAGGCAAATAAAAAAATTACATTGCTATTGAGAATTACAAGTTACAAATCGTCATCTGAAATGCTAAAAGCCCCCAATCCTCACTTATAATTTTTTTGCTTTACAAGAAAATAACGTCAATGAACTACATTCTAGAAAATTATTAACAAACCTGCTACTTTTGATAGTTAAAAATGAAATTGTCATGAAATGCGGCAAAATCAATTCACTAAAGGGGAAAAACTTTCCCGACGCGATGTCAGCCATATCACTAAGGAAGTTGTTAAAAATCCAAAATTAAGTGCTCCAAATCTAGCCGATAGCATTGCCAAAATATCAGGTAAACGCATTCACCCAAAAACGATACAAAGAGCTATAAGGGACAACAAATATGGTAGCAGAGTTATGAGTAAGAAACCACTTATTTCTGAAAAGATTAAAATAAATAGAGAAAGGAGAGGACTTTTGGAGAAGAGTCTAAATATAACTTATTTGGAAGCGATGGTCGAACAATAGTTTGACGTAAGCCGGGCACAGCACTTCAAACTAATAATTTAATGCCAACAGTGAAACATTGTGGTGGCAGTGTGATGGTTTGTGGTGCGGTAGGAGCTACAGGTGTGGGCACTTGGTGTTTATTGCTGGCATATTGGACCGATACCTTTATAAAAGTATTTTAGAAGAACATTTAAAGCCATCTGTGGACAGCTTGGGACTTGGACCGCATTGAATCTTTCAACAGGACAATGATCCCAAGCATTCTGCTCAGTTAGTAAAGGAGTTGCTCCTATACTACGCTCCCCGGTAACTCAATAGCCCCCCACAGTCACCGGACCTTAACACTATTGAGCATGTTTGAGAGTTATTAAAGCGTAAAATCGATCATACTAGAACAAAAATAAAAATATTTTGAAGGAAACTCCTTTTGCAGAGTTCGAAATAACGACATCTGAAACAGAACATTTGGTGTTATCGATGCCTCGTCGTTTGCAGGCAGTCATAGACTTTCAAGGAGATCCTTTTAAGTATTGGTTAACCATCTTATTTTGGTTAATTTTGATAAATAAGAAATAAATAATCACCCTTATTCTAGTTGTCGTTATCAATGTCGTCGTCGTTTTTAAGTCAACATCACTTTGCTTCGACGTCGACATCACTTCGACACCAAATTGGTATTCTAAAACAGTGTTGTAACGACGTCGACAGTTTATCGATTTAAACAAAAACACATCACTAAAAATTGAGTCGGCAGATTTATTTTGTTTATTATTTTTGCGAAAAAATGTTTTTTATGTGTAATTTAAATTCTGATACCAGTGATGAAGAAAATAAAGAAAATCTAGTATTGGAAAGAAGACTTCTCATACAGAAATCCAATATCTTTAATCTGCCGGATAACAAGTGAGTAGCAAAATCAAAGTCTGTTACTTTAAAGAATGTTAATCTTCTAATTTTTTTAAAAGGTTTGAAAGTTACTTTCGGCTCAATAAAACAGCCTTCAAAGATGTTCTGGAAACAAAAGCACCTAATTTGAAAACCGGAATCAAGTCCACATTTCCAAAACAATAAAGTTGGCAGCTACATTAAGATTTTTAGCCCAGGGGTCGTACCAGCTCAGTGTTGGAAACGACTTTAACTTAGGGTTCAGCTGTTTCTGAAACTGTAGAAGATTTGCCACAGCTTCCTCCAGCGGGCTCAACATAAATTGCTTGAATATTCCGCCACCTGTAGCATTACACTCGGCTTTGTTGGCTACCATTTTCTTTTAAACTTTAAATTTTAAGTCTCGCCAAACCTATAAATAAATTTTGTTATATTTTTATAAGGCAATTTATATGATCATGCTTTCTTTACCTTCTGCCATCTATCTCACATTATTCTCGGTGGGCCAAGTGCATTTAATAAATTTGATATTTACCCTTATTCTAGTTGTCGTCATCGACACAAGACAATGTCGTCTTGGATTTTTTTTTTGAAATTGGTATTCCCGTTGTCGTTATCGAAAATAATTGATAACTGTCGTTGGTATTCTGTAAGAAAATGTGACGACGATATTGTCTTGAAACGACTCTGATTTTGTCGACACAATTTTTAGTAACGACTTGAGGGAAAGTAATTGACTGACAAAAAAACGGAAAAAATGGGAAGAAATATCAAATTTATTAAATGCACTTGGCCCACCGAGAATAATGTGAGATGGATGGCAGAAGGTAAAGAAAGCATGATCATATAAAGTGCATTATAAAAATATAAAATTTAAAGTTTAAAAGAAAATGGTAGCCAACAAAGCCGAGTGTATTGCTACAGGTGGCGGAAGATTCAAGCAATTTATATTGAGCCCGCTGGAGGAAGCTGTGGCAAATCTTCTACAGTTTCAGAAACAGCTGAACCCTAAGTTAAAGTCGTTTCCAACACTGAGCTGGTACGACCCCTGGGCTAAAAATCTTAATGTAGCTGCCAACTTTATTGTTTTGGAAATGTGGACTTGATTCCGGTTTTCAAATTAGGTGCTTTTGTTTCCAGAACATTTTGAAGAAGATTAACATTCTTTAAAGTAACAGACTTTGATTTTGCTACTCACTTGTTATCCGGCAGATTAAAGATATTGGATTTCTGTATGAGAAGTCTTCTTTCCAATACTAGATTTTCTTTATTTTCTTCATCACTGGTATCAAAATTTAAATTACACATAAAAAACATTTTTTCGCAAAAATAATAAACAAAATAAATCTGCCGACTCAATTTTTAGTGATGTGTTTTTGTTTAAATCGATAAACTGTCGACGTCGTTACAACACTGTTTTGGAATACCAATTTGGTGTCGAAGTGATGTCGACGTCGAAGCAAAGTGATGTTGACTCAAAAACGACGATGACATTGATAACAACTAGAATGAGGGTGATTTCTTCCCATTTTTTCGGTTTTTTTTTTTCAGTCATTACTTTTCCTCAAGTCGTTACTAAAATTTGTGTCGACAAAATCAGAGTCGTTTCAAGACAATATCGTCGTCACATTTTCTTACAGAATACCAAATACTTGTCGACAGTTATCAATTATTTTCGATAACGACAACGGGAATACCAATTTCAAAAAAAAAAATCCCAAGACGACATTGTCTTGTGTCGATGACGACAACTAGAATAAGGATGAATAATTGTATTTAAACTTTTGTCCTACGACTTCTTTTGTTTTTAATCATTTATGAAATGAAATAAAACTGCATATTTACAATTTTTTTGGTTAAATGTTTACTTTCGTTTAAACTTCAATTTTGAAGGGTTTATTGAAACTTCTGTCCCTAACTGTTAAATGAATTCAAAAATGTTTTTCACATTATATAGTTATTTTTAATTTCAAAAGCATTTTTCTCAAAAATATTTTTCAAAAAATTGCTTCTTTGATTTTTTGAAAAACAACATATTCCTGCTAGTTTAGGATTAGTCGAACTTCACCCGAAGCGCTTTTTGACCAATACTTCAAATAAGCAACAACTTTGATCAATATTAGTATCAAAATTTTAACGCTTAACTAAAAATGTTCATTATGAATACGCGGATGATTGTATTTTAAATCATTTTGTTAATGTCATTTTACATCTGTTAAATCATTTTACATTTTAGTAACCCACATGTTCATACAATATTTGTGGCAAAATGAAGGAAACAAAAATATACATATTGTATGTAATCTGTTGACATCTGTTGATAGTGAACAGTTCGAGTTTGAAAAAATACAAATAACAACTGTGAAATAAGCATCACAAGCAATTGATGGAAAAGCAGACATAGTTACGCCATTTATTCTATGGCGTGTCAATTGAAATTTTCTTTTTACTATGATGAAAAAAAAATATGTAATTTAGGGAGACAGGACATTTAAAAAGATGTCTCGAAGCTAAAAGCTAGTAAATTTAAAAAACTTTTAGCTTTTGAAACAAAATTTGTATGGGAATTGATAAGGATTTTTCATAAACATAATGTAGTTAAACCGCAAACGAATTTTGTTAGCCACTTACAAGTTTCTTTTGGCAAACACCAGACCTTTAAAAACATAATTCCTTAAATCAATTTTTAAATCAGATTTAAATTTTGACGAATAAATTCGCGAAATAATTTTTTTGGTTAAATTATTTACTACTAATCAATTCAATTCAATCTTTATCCTATTAGAAGAATCAAGTTGATTTACATAATTCTTTTTATACAAGAAATCCAACGAAATAATTAAATTTTAAATAAATCAATTTTGAATTGATCCGCAAATCAAAAAAAAAGAATTATTTTGATTCTCGAATATGATTTGATTCGCCAATTAAAATATTTCTCTTTTAAATCACGATTAATTTAATTTTAAACTCCTCGGGATGTCTTCCGGACCTGGCCCATTTTTATTACCGCAGTATATTAATACTCTACTAGAGCAAAAATTTTGTCCGTTTTGCTCTATCTCGCTTAGTTTTTGAGACACCGAGCATTTTATAAAATGGCTAATATCTCGGAAACTGGCGATATAGCGCAAAACACACAAAAATTTTGCATAGCTCGACAAAGGTCACAACTCTATAGAATAGATTCGGTAGCTTCCCGCTTATACAAAGTTCATTTCCCGTTCCATTTCGTTTGTATAAAAAGGGTCAACCTTTGGATGTCACACTAAATGAATTTGATTTTATGGTAAAGCACAAAGTAGTTAAGTTTGTTTGTGTGAGTTGTCCAAGTTCATCTCTACCTTCAAATATTCAAGAAGAATTGAGAAAAGGCTTTTCTGCACTTACGACATCGTTAGAAAAAGAATTTGAATTGAAATTGCAAGAAAATAAACGTGAGTTTCAGGAGAGACTTGATGGTGCAGTTAATGTTTTCAAACTTCAGATGGATGAATTGACCAAGAAATTTTCTGAAAATAGTGCTAAAATTATAGACCTCAAGTCTGAAATAAAAAACTGTTGTGATTTGATTAAGCATGTTGATGCTGTAACGGATAGTAAGATACACAATCTGGAAACACAATCTAACATCGAACAAAGACGACTAAACAGGTCAAATATAATTATAAGGGGTTTACCTCAATCCATTTTGAATTTGCGTGAAGCTATTATTAAAATTGCATCTAAGTGTAGTGTTAATTTATCCATTCCGGACATTCAACATTGCACATATTTTAGAGGAAAAAAAGCGGTTCTTGTTAAATTTAACTCTGTTCAAGTTCGTGACCAAATTATGATTAATTACCATAAAAAAATAAAAATTATTCTTAAGGATGTAATTGGAGGTAACACAGAGTCAGAAATATTTTTAAATGATCACTTATCTCAGGCTTCGAAGAAACTTGTTGATGTATGCAAACAACTTAAACTCAAAGGTAAAATAAAAAGGTATACACACTTAAATTATGATGTCCCGAAAGTAAGAATTGAAATGACTGATGGCGTCGAAAGTATATTCAATTATGATCAGTGCGTTTGTATATTAAATGAAATAAGTTATGCAGCCTCTCCATCTGACATTCAGTTGAGTTGATGTCTTCTAGTTTTAAAAATTTTTTAAGTTTTTATTTTTTTATATAATGTTTTATTTGTTATATAACTTTTACTAAGTGTTTAATTTATTTTCGGTTGCCAAATAGTAATTATAATGTATTACACAATGCTGCTTGGAATTTTATATGAGTAGAATGTATTTTGGAAGTTGGTTTTTGCAGAAATTATTGGTAATCAAAGTAGTATTTTCTAAGCTATATATTTTATTTAAATGGGATTGTTGATATGTAATTGTGTAAATCACAATGCGGGCATTTATCTTTTGTAGCTTTTTCGATGATTTCTTAATTGTCGTTCGTGTCTGTTATACAGATATGTATTTATCTGCCTTGTTGTGAATTTTATATAGTGTTTCTTTTTTAAAATTGTTACACTTTTGCAGTGCTCAAATTGAGCTTTTTATTTATAATTTTTTTTTTTTTTTTTTTTTTTTTTTTGTTTACATTTGTTCACGATTTATCTGAGTTGTATTTTTACATCTATTTATATTTTGTAATTAATTTTACATTTGATTTGTTTACATGCCACTGTATTGCCAATTTTGTTGTTCTTTTTTCTCATTTTTTTTTTTTTAATGGATTTTGTTTAATTATGATTTCTATTTGGTAACTTTTTGCTTTTATTTCGAAGTTATTTATTATTATTATTTTATTTTTTATATTTTTCCAAAAATTTTCTTAATTAACATTTATTTACAACTAAATTACTCATTTTTTAAGTTTAAAATTTACTATTGGTTATTTTTATTTATATTATATTATATTTTTATTTTAAATTTTTTGTTTTGTTATTTCTTTCTAATATTACTTTTTTTTTAGCTTTTTATTATTTTTTTTTTTCGTTTAAAGCAAATTATAATGAATGCTATTAATTTAGGTCCTATCTGCAGTAATAATTCTATTATTAGCAACAGTTTGAATAACTTCCAACGTTTTTTAAAAGTTGGCCATTGGAATGTAACAAGTTTTTGTGCATCTTCGACTAATGTTAAAATTGATGAGATTAGACATATTTTGGAAGGCAATCATTTAGATATTGTTGGTTTTAGTGAGACTTGGCTCAAACCTTATATTTTGTCTCAGGTAATTAACATGCCTGGCTACAGTATATGTAGAAATGATAGGCCTGGAGAGAAAAGAGGTGGTGGTGTTGCCTTGTTTTTATCTGACAGTATCAAGTACAGAATAGTCTTTATGTCTGACGGTAGCGATACTTGCGAAGCTTTGTTTGTAGAGATCGCTGTTCGAGATATTAAGTTGTTGGTTGGTGTTTGCTACTTGCCTGATGGTGATTTAGGTACTTTCGAGGAGACTTTAGGTGATTTATTAGTTAGGTATTCTAACGTTATTATTATGGGCGATTTTAATACTAATATTCTTTGTCCAATCGATTCTATTTTGGTACGTTCTATGTGTCAGCGTTTGGATTTAGCTTACCATCATAATTGTATACCGACGCATTATCATGCTGGTTGTGGTACTACATCTCTTATTGATTTTTTTCTTATAAGTAACACATTTACTTTGGGTACATCTGGGCAAATGCAATGTCCTGGTGTTTCTCGGCATTCCCTTATCTTTATAGCTGTGGACGTTCCGAATCCTCCTCAACAGCGTTTTGTATCGTATCCGGATTATAATTCATTAAGAATGGAAGATTTGGAAGCTGCAGCCTTTAACTGTGATTTCACTTCGATGTACTTGACTGATGATGTAAATTTGCAACTCGAAATTCTTATGTCGAATATTAAGGCCTTGCATTCTTTGGTGCCAATAGTTCGTCGTAGGGTTTGTTTGGTTAGTGATAATTGGTTTAATGACAGAGAAATTTGTTATCATGTTTCATTGAGAGATTTGTCTTATAATCATTACCTCCGGTTTAAGACTCCACATAACTGGGCAATTTACTGTGCAAACAGGAATAGGGTGAAAAGGGTTATAAGAAAATTAAGGATGCGTGCTCATACAAGTGTTTTTCAGAATTTTAGTTCAAAACAAATGTGGAATTTTTTAAGGAATAATGGTTGTCTTGAGTCTGAAGAACATTCAATTTTCTCTGACCCTGATGAGATAAATGATTATTTTCTTGCGTGCCAGTCGCGTGACCCAGGGAACTATTGTGATTATATAAATAGTTCTTATAATAGTGGCTTCTCCTTCACATGCGTTGATACTAACATGCTACTTCAAGCATTACTCAGGATCAAGTCTAATGCTGTTGGTCATGATTCCATTCCTTTAAGGTTTCTGAAAATAATTTTCCCACTTATCTCCACACATTTGCTTCATCTCGTAAACTCTATTATTACAACGTCTTGTTTCCCTTGTAATTGGAAAATAGCTAGAGTTGTTCCTATTAAGAAGGAGGGCCAATCCAGTGAATTTGATAATTTACGTCCTATCTCGGTACTTTCGGTGCTTTCTAAAGTGGTCGAGCATATTCTGAAAGAACAAATGATTGAGCACCTTGATCTTATGTCACTTATTCATCCGTCTCAATCAGGGTTTCGACGTGGATATAGTACAACCACACTACTGGTAGCTTTGACTGATTCCATTAGACAATTATTGGATGATCATAAGAATGTGGTATTACTTTCGATGGATTTATCCAAAGCCTTTGATAAAGTTATTCACTCTAGATTAATATTTAAATTGTTTAATGAGTTTAAATTTTCCTCTCGGGCCTGTGAATTAATCAAATCATACCTTTTTGGTAGGTACCAATATGTATCTATTGGTACTTCTATTTCCGGTACTCGACGAATCACTAGTGGTGTCCCGCAGGGATCTGTTATTGGCCCACTTTTGTTTATGATTTATTTGAATGACCTCTTACAAGCCTTTTATGGTGTTTCTTGTATGCCTTATGTTTATGCTGATGATGTACAATTTGTTTGTTATTCGGATTCTGAGTTTGTGGATGTGTTGGAGGAGGGTGTCAATTTTACAATCCGTGAGGTTATGGGTTGGGCATCTGGTAATGGATTTTGTGTTAATCCTGTTAAGACAAAGTTGATGGGGTTTGGATTTAATACGAATGACATGTGTGTTACAATTGATGGCATTCCTGTTGAGTTTGTTAACAAAATGAAATGCTTAGGTTTGATCTTGGATAATCATTTAAATTTTTCCCCACATATTAATTTTGTATCTTCTAGGGTATCCTTTCTTTTAAAAAGGTTATATTCATTAAATATTTATCTACCTTGCTCAGTAAAAAGACGTGTTGCCTCAGCTGTCTTGATGCCCCATATTTTGTACGGCATTGAAATTTTTTCGAGTACTGGTTGTCTGACATTGAGGAAATATCACCTTGTTTTTAACAGAATTATTCGTTATATTTTTAATTTGAAAAGGAGAGATCATGTATCTCTACATTCATTTAATTTTTTGGGTTCGTCTTTTGAGAATTTTATTAGCATTAGACTATTATTGCTTTTTTATAAATCCATTTTTAATTGTTGCCCTGCTTATTTAGTTGATAAATTTCATTTTACTCGTTCGAGCAGAAATCCACAGATAATTCCACCTGTAAGACATTTGAGTATTTTTGTAAAATCGTTTCAGATCCGGGTTTCAAGAATTTGGAATGCCTTACCACGAGATTTAAGAAAATTTAATTATTCTTTACTTGATTTCAAGTCCAGGGTAAAAGAATTTGCGAAACTGCATGTGTTGGAGGCTTTTTAATATATAAATTTTTTTTTTAAGTACGAAATATGGAAGGAAAAATGTTGGAAATTTATTTATTTATTATTTGCATTCATTATGATTTTTGTTTTATTTTTTTAAATTTTTAATTTTTAATCTTATAATTTTTAATTTTTATTCTAAAAATTCTTTTAAATGTGATCTCATATATGTATATATTATTATCTGGATATTTATTTATTGAATTATTAAGCTCTACTTTTTTCTAGAAGTTTGTTATTAAGATAGTAGCTTTAATTAACCACATAAGGCCCTAATGGCTCGGTTATGTAAATGAAGATTTAATAAAAAAAAAAAAAAAAAAAAAAAAAATAGATACCTCGGGATGTCTTCCGGACCTGGCCTATTTTTATTATTGCAGTATATTAATACCCTAGAAGATCGTTTTGCCCTATCACGCTTAGTTTTCAAGATGCTGGTCATTTTAAAATATTACCATTTTACAAATTGGCGAATATTTAGAACACTAAGCGAGATTTGCAACTCGATTTTAATGTTTTTTTATTGTTTTTAATTCGCAGATCAAATCAATCTTTTTTTAATTCGCGATTTAAAAAAAGAATTATGTTTAAAATTATTTGTTTCAATTGAATCAAAAAAGATTCAAATGAAATGTATTAATCAACTATGATTTTAAATCTGATTTTCTTTTTCATCGAACTCACGGATCGAGAAACCAATGAACCAATAAGTTTGTTTCAATGTTAATATTGATGCGTAGCGAAGCACGCCCGGATCCGCTAGTTAGTTTATAAAATATTGAATCAACTCTATGATTTACAAAAATAATTATCTTTTCGCGAATTAATTCAATAAAATTTATCTTTCTCAAGGTCTGAAAATAACCAAAGTTTAGTGCTTAGTAATGAATTTCAAATCTATAGAAATATTTGAAATTAACGCCCGAGTAAAAAATTATCTTATTTAATAATATATTATCATATTTATGTAGATATGTTAGAATATATTTGTTATATATATGGTATATAATTTTATAAAAATAACCTTATATTGTGTCATATATAACCACATCTAGTTATATATTGACCTTTAAAAAATTACATATCTTTTATATGATAAGATATGGTAAATGTTATATCATCTAAAATTATATAAACCACTATATATAATTATATATATCCTACACGGGACCATATTTACTTAAATATGTATGGATTATACAGAACCATATATACATATATATGGCTTTTAGAGAACCATATATTTCTTTATGTGCTATCTAATATTAAGGATATTCATAATAATATATGGTCTATTATGAAAAATATTTTTTAATATGTAAATAACATTGCTAAAACTAAATAACAAAAGTTCGTTACATAAATTGACAAAACATATTCATATTACAGTTCATGCAAAATTTAGTATATACGTATATCATCTTCATCCCCTTTGGTGGAGGGTATTCAAAGATTCGGCACAGCCGAATTTAGCCCTTTTTATACTTGTTTTTAATATAATTATTTATCCACATTTTTCTTTGTCCATAAGATAGCTTATATATAACATAAAGTGCAGAATCAATTTAGTCTCATGAATTCAACCATGATATGTAGAAATTTTTCCAATTTTTCTAAAATAAAACAATACAGGTTGGTTGAAAAGTTCCTGCGCTCACCAAGAGATGGCACTGCTAGCTCCAAACTTTTTTTTTCTCAAGTTGGTATAACTGCCCTGAGAACACATGCAAAGTTGCAAGTCATTCTGTCAATTCTTTCTTTGTATACAAGCCATTTGAAGTTGACGTGTCATTGATTTTTTTTAATATGGAAAAAATTTAATTTCGTGCAGTTATTAGATTCTTTGTTTTGAAGGGTTTAAAAACAAAGGAAATTTATGAACAATTGTTAGAAGTGTATAAGGAGTCCTCACCTTCAAAACGCACCGTTGAATTTTAGGCTGGTGAATTTAAACGTGGTCGTACCAGCCTTAAAGACGATCCACGCGAAGGACGACCAAAAACTGCAACCACAGCAGAAATCATTGAGCAGGTACATAATATGGTTAGTGAAGATCCAAGTTTGACTAAGTGTGAAATTGCTAATGCCATAGGCATCTCAGACGAACGAGTACTCCATATTTTACATGAAGAATTATGTATGAAAAAACTGTTTGGAAAGTTAGTGCCGCACACATTAACAATTCAACAAAAACTCGATCGAAAACAAATTTCTCAGCGTAATTTGGAGCGTTTTAAGCCGAATAAAACCGACTTCTTGCGTCGTTTTATAACTATGGATGAGACTTGGATCTACCACCATGATCCTAAATTGAAACAAGAATGTGTACAGTGGATTGTGGCTGGTTGTTCAGCTCCAAAACAGGTGAAGTCACAACGATCAGCAAAGAAGGTTATGGCATCAGTTTTTTGGGATGCAATAGGAATTTTGTTGATTGATTATTATCTTCAGAAAGGTAAAACAATCAACTCTGAATATTATTACAGGCTTTTGGATCAGCTGGATGAAAAAATTCGTGAGAAAAGACCTGGTTTAAAGAAGAAAAAATCATTTTTCATCAAGACAATGCACCTGCTCACAAAAGTGTTTTGACGATTGCTTGAACGTCCACCGTATTCCTCAGATTTGGCTCCCAGTGACTACTATCTCTTCAGAAATCTCAAACAATTCCTTCGTGGAAAGCATTTTTCGTCGAATGAAGAGGCCATAGCAGCCGTAGACGGTTATTTTGCAGAGCTTCCGGAAAACCATTATAAAGATGGGATAAAATTATTGGAAGATCATCGGAACAACTGTATTGAGCTTCTAGGAGATTATATTGAATAAAAATATATATTTCGTAACAAAAACAGTATTCTTTCATTTCGAGCGCAGGAACTTTTCAACAAACCTGTATATAATAATATATAAGTCCCGACGATATTATTATAAGAAAAAATGTAGTGTAATAATGTCAGCCACCCACTGCTGAGTGTTTAACTCCTTGCAATTTTGGCAGACCGAGTTAAAATCCTGGCGAATCCATTGTTTTTAGTATTTTAATGTTTTTTTATACGTTTTTTAATAAACTAGATTCCGTATATATGATAGTGTTGGATCTAATCTATTGCAATTGGATTTGAAATTTTTTGGATAAATGTGGATCTTACTTAATCCCAAATATATTGCTGTTTCTAATTTGATCTGCCATTTTAAGGATCAATTTAGATTTTTCTAATTTCCCAAATATATTGCTGGATCTAATTTGATCTGTCATTTTTTTAAATAACTCGCGTTTAACTTGTGTTGTCGTACGTCTCACGCACCAGGATTAACTTTATAAAATGTAAACGAAAAACTTACAAAACACGATCTCAATAATTATATTTTTATGCATATTAATTTTTAAAGTGTTACAAAAGCAATTATTGTTTTCTTTTTTAAATATTGTCAAAACAACAAATGTATATTATTCTGAAATTTTTATTCGATTAATTTGAAAATTTTATTCGATTAACCGGTTAAAAAAACCCCGAATAATTATTTGAACGATTCAAAAATTATCCAATAATCCATTCAATTATCTTTTTTTAACAAACTGCAAAGAATTGCATAAACTAGACATGTTCTTAATTTGCCCAAAGAATAGAGAAATTATAAACCATAGAATTGTGAAATTTTACTTACATTTATGGAGTAGAATTGTTCCTGCTCTTAAGGCTCTTTATTTTGATTTGTAATTTACACTTGAACTTCTGTAATCTCAAGTAATGCGGCACTCAGAAATTAAATTAAAATGTTTAATTTTAAACCACTTAACAAATAAAAATCACTGTTTTCTTATTTTTATGAATATTTTCAATTAAAATGATTTTTTTTCTTTTAGAAAAAACACAAACTGGCAGTTAAATATATAGAAATCAATCAGCAAATAAAATAAGTTTTGTTAATTACTTATTATGTTGTTGTTTTATTACCACACATTAAAAATTCTATAGTGGGAAGATAAAATGTACTTCCTTTTTGCATAAAAAATTACTAGAAATTAAATTAGTTTTGTTTCATTTTATTATTTTTCACTGTCGACAGCGGCAGAGACGTAATCGGTGTAGCACCAAAAACAGGAGCAACACTTATGCACACAACAGAAAAGTTGCAATGTTCCAAAAGAAAATCTTGAAGATACTTTGTGCCTTTTGATGAGTAATTTTACAATATTTTTTTTTTCGTTTTGCGTATCACTTTTGACCTGCTTTATTACTGCAAGTAGTTATTATAAATTTTTAATTATTTGTATGCTTCCACCTCTGTGTACAATTTAAATTAATTTTTTAACTAATTATTTAACTATTTTTAGAAAAAATCCAACAAAAAAACTTTACAAAAAGCTACACAGATGTGAAGTCGAGTGCAAAACCGTATTAGTGTTGCAGAAGGTATTAAGTACTGGATACCCGGTACTGACTATGTTATGGGTATTTGATGCTGAAAAGTAGCTACTAAATATTATGCAATGCAATAAATGAAATTTTTCCAGAAAAATTACACCATAACAACGCAACTCTCTTTTTATTAATTTAATTTGCCGAAAGAAACAGTACTGACTACCATTGAATAATCAATGCTACAGTATTGAGTGATATAGAGTATTCAAGAGTTACAATATTTTAGATCACTAAGAACTGTATATGACAGAGGAAGAAATTATTCACCTCTAAGTAGTGCTGTTAACCCATGTTAAAAAATCGTTGAAAGTTGTGGAAAAATTGTTGGAGTGCCGCACCGACAAAAACAATGATTTTAGTTTTTATTTGCAGCATCGATTACAATATATTTACAAAAAAATATTAATTTTCTTTTTGCAGAAAATATAAAATGTATACAATTTACAATATTTTTATAACTTTTATGCACTATATTACAATCAATAAAGAATCTAATTATCTTTCAAGTAGTTCAAAGTTGTATTTTTGTTAATAGAAAAACAATTATAAAATAATTTGAGATACAAACAAACAATTATGGGAATTAATTTTTTTCAGTTTTTAAAACAAAACATTTTTAGGTTTCAAAAATTGACAACAAATTTTAGTTAAGGTTTTTAAATAATTTAGTTCAAAAACATGTACTCTACATTGCGTTGCCACGCATTTTATCAAAATATATTAGTTTGAGATTTTGGTTAAAAAAGATTTTTTATTTGAGGTATGACATGACCTTTATTTTTTTTATTTATAATGTTCAAAGATGTAGGAGAAAATATTTCCACAATCTGTAAATATTTCTTAGGAACGATATCAAAAGCCACATTTTCATACAAGAGAAAACTGCTAGAGATAAAGTTAAAAACCACCTCAAAAAGCTCTGTTGAGAATGATTTTCATAAACGACCGTGACGGTTCTTCGAAGAAATTAAATTATTTTTACGAAAAAATAGTCATATTTTCTCGCCTTATTAAAATACATATTGAAATATTAATTAAAAATAAATAAAATTGTTTCCGACCTAAAAATTTAATGGACGATTAAATTAAAGCTTTAGAAATGAAGTCTTTCAATTAAAAAGTGAATAGTTCAATTGAACGAGTTCGTTTATGAAAGACACAGCTCTAAAATAAACAAATTTTGAGATTTATAAAAAAAAAGATTGTAGTGTAAAAAAATGAATCCATTGGAAAAAATACACGTTTTAGATGAAATTGAAAAAGAAATAATTTTATGTTTACAAAGTGCAGGTGAGATAATAATAAAAAACTAGTTTAAGAACAATGAAAAACGATATAAAAATTTCAGGAAGTGCCCTACAAGAGTTGGGCAAAGAAAAGTCATCACAAAAAAATGCCGAAACACAGACCCAACAATTTACTAAATCACTATCAAATGTAGAAATGAAACTTAGTGACCAAATCAACTATTTAACACAAGTATCCACTGGCCAGCCACATGAGGGTTCCGGGTATGCCTCAGCCAAAGTGTTACAAATGGCTTGGCATCGCATATCTCATGTACGTTCAAGGGTCAGAGAATTAGAGGAAACTAAGGCAAAATATACACATGCTGCTAGGCAACAGCAACAACAGAGACAACAACAACATGCTCAACAGGCAGCAGCAGCTGCCCAGCAGCAATTGGCTCAACAACAACAACAGCAGCAGCAACAACAGGCACATCAACAAGATGCTGGCTCTTCTGTGGGTAGCAATACAGGTCAGGGTGGTGGTAGTGGGGGTATGATAACACAAGATGTAACAATGCAGCAAAGTGGAGGAAACTAAAAAAAATACATATACTTAAATAAAATAAGAATTTATTTTTTTATTTCTAATTTTGTTAGTCGTATGGTAAATTTCCTCTTTATTCCATTATTTTATTTTAAAGAACTACTTTTATTTTCCTAGGGCCTTAGTTTTTAAAAATTAAATTTAAATGTTTGTTTTTTCTCAATCTGGTTTTATTTTATTGATACTCTGACCAACTCCAAAATATTTATTTTCACATACATACCTCACGCACTGAAGTAAAACATTGCGTTCATGTCTTATATCAGCTTCCAGTAATTTTTCCAACATGGTATTCTGTTTCCGCAGTCGACCTTTGCTATAATCTAAACCAAATTTTCTTTTAGCTGAAGGTTTTTTTGTTTTCAGAGGCTCTTCAGCAGTTTTACATCGTTTTGCTAAAGGTTCTTCCTTTGTTTGTGATGGCTGAAGATTTTCCGGTTTTATAGGATAGTCTGGTATACTACGTTGTATTGGACTTTCTTCAGGAGCTTCATCAGAAGTGTTTCCATCAATGGCGGCTGTAAAAATTTCGTTATTTAAGTTCTCTGTGGTTATTTCTTCATTTTCACATGATATTGTGGTATCTTCAGAAAGAATTTTCTTTAGACAGTGGCTCTCAGTTTTAAACGATTTGTCATCAACTTTATCTTCATTATTATTATTGGACATGGAGGAATTTTTAATTTCCTCATTATTATTATTTAAGTGATTAGAATTTTCCAAAGCTTTTTCACTAAAATCTCCATTCATTTTATTTTCACAGATTTTTGGATTATCGGCGGACACATCTGCTTCCATATCTGTGCCATTATTATTATCGCTTAAACTTGGGGACGTTCCAGAATTATTTTCGCTCTCATTTTCCACATTGGAGTCATCATCAGAGCCATACATACCAACCAAACCAAATAAAGCATTTTGAGTTGGGAGTTTCTTTTTATCATCTAAATGCTTATAATTTTTCATTTGTCCAGTACCTCTAAACATTTTAACACCACCGCATGTGACCTCACAAAGTTCATCTTTATTTTCTTCACACTTATCACCTTCCTTCTTTACTTCGTGTCTCTCGTTATGCTCCCTTGACTTCTGATTACGTTTATTTTTACGGTTACGTTTATTTCTTTTATGTTGCTGTTTTCCCTCTCGGGGGGCCTTTTCTACTTCCTCGTTTTTTACATCATTTTGATTCGATTGTGCCCGTTGTCTATCATTAACCTTACCAAAACGATTTTTACTAGCTTCTAAACGTTCACCGCGTTTTTGTCGCTGCTCTTTGGCCTTTTGCTTTAAAAGAACATTGGCTAGGGTAGGATATCTCTTCTTTCTTTCTTCCCGCCAAGCGGCAATCTCTTCAGGGGTACTTAGTTTTTTGAACTTATCAAATAATCCAGATGCATGTAATGCATTTACATGTTTATCCATTACAGTGGGATGACCCTTATATAGACAGCCTGCCACTGGACATTTTTCGTGTTGTGCGCGATGCCATTTTAGGTCTTCAATGGATTGTAATTCCATCTCACATGGTTCACAATATTGTTTAACAGGAGGTTCTTCTTCCGTCAGTTGTTGTTGTTGACTTTTTGCATAATCCGGTAAAAATTTGGATGGTACTGTTGCTCCATGTTTACCATACATTGGTGGCGGTTGTTTTTCACGTGGTAGTAGTGACATTCCCGAAGGTGTTAGGAAATGTGGTTTTGGTTTACAGGCATCTTTGGCATTTTTATTGAAATTTGGCGATGGTAAAGTAAATTTAAATGACTTTTCCATTTTTGATTGTTTTATTTTATAGTGATTTTATAGTTCCTGCTGCTTCAGCATGGTATGAGATGTTTATTATTATTGCCAGTGCTGCCACTTTGGGAAACCTGGTTAAAAAACGGGAAATATGAAAAAATGGTCATCTGCGAGTTGCAGTGCTGCCACGCTTTTGTGTTTCAGTTCTACTATACACAATTTTAAGGCATCCAGATTTCGATAAGGATTTCAATCACATGGTGCTGTTTTCGAAATTAATTTGACGTTTCATATTCATAACAAATTAAATTAAAAAAATTGAACTTTTTGTTTATTAAATTTTCTTTTAAAATTTTTTTCGAAATTGTCAAATGCAAATGTAATTTTTTCGAATTTATCATTCCCCATGAATGGATAACACACAGTGGTACACACATAATTCAGTGTTGATCAGACTATTTTCGATATGTTTTGAAATTGAACACGTTGATTGAGATGTTTTGCACATTATTCAAATATTCAAGAACCAAGCCCTCTGGGCCAAATATGGTTAGCTGGCATAAAAATATATGGGAAAATATGTACCAAAATACGTATTTTGAGCAAAATATGTAATTTCACTCAAAACACGTATATGGAAATGCAGTATTTAGGAATGTATTATATATATTGTAAATATTCTTTCTCATTCCGAAACCCCTTTGATTATTTTGATAATTTTAACATTTAATGAAAGTTTGCTACTTACACCACTCCATATATTTACATACATACAATTTGGCATATACATCAAATTTTTATAATTTGTCATTACGGTTATTAGTATTAATATTTCCTGAAGATGCTTCACAATGGAGACCGAAATATTGAAAAATAAATATTTTTATTATTTATTTATTTATTTAAAAAACCAACCTAAAGCTCAAAAATTTTAGAAGTTAAAAATAAAAGAAATAAGGTTAAAAAAAAGTTAAAAAATGTCATTATTTTTAGTTGCATTACCACAACAAGGAATGGTCATACAGCACAGCTAGTTAAATTAAAAAAAAAATATTGATATGCAGTACAAAACAAGATTTTTTCTTTTGTAAAAGATAAAGAAATTATGACTTATTTTTTTACAAATGTAACGTTTAGCGGTATCAATAAACGTTGGCTTACGTCAGATTTAACATTCACTCTGGCAGTAACTATGCGGCAAGATATCAAAGTTGGCTTATATAATTTAAACATAAATTTATCAATATTTAGTGTTAACGCTATTTATGTTAAACTTGTATTTGAATGACACAACCCAACGTTAATAGTTTGCCGCATACACAGCTTTAAGAAAAATGTAAGAGAATGGAATGAAACATGAAAATTTGTCTGGCAACATTTTTAGATTTAATTAGTCTGGTATCACTGTTATTATCTGACATTATAACTTTGTTGTCAAATAGCCGCATTCTTCTTTTAAACGTGCTGCAGTAAATTACACGTGTTTTTCCGAAGGTGTTCATATTTTTTCTACTAAAAAAAGTGTAATTAAATAAAAAAAATCTTTATAAAAATGGCTGATGTTGTAGAAAAATCTACTGAGCAAGTCGGAGAAGTTACTAAGGAAACTCCCCTCGAAAAAACCACCGAAACTGAGGTAGAAAAAACTGATGATCCTGAGGTAAAAGAAGTTAGCGATAATAGTTCGGCTAAAGAAGAGACATCCACCGAAGAAAGTCCCGTCAAAGAAGCTGCCACCGAAGAAAATGGCTCTGGAAAAGCCTCAAAGAATGAACAAAAAATCATACAGCAAGTTGAATATTACTTCGGTGATGCAAATTTAAATCGTGATAAATTTTTGTTGGAAACTATTGGCAAAGATGAGGAGGGTTGGGTACCCATCAGTGTTTTGTTGACTTTCAAACGTTTGGCTGCTCTTAGCACCGACTCCAATATTATTGCCGATGCTTTAATGAAATCCGATAATGGTATAATCGAAGTTAGTGAGGATAATTCAAAGATAAGACGTCATCCCGAAAGACCCATACCCAAACATAACGAAGAAAGACGTAAGGAGATAATGTCACGTACAGCATATGTTAAAGGTTTTCCTTTAGATACCGATATTGATACATTATTGCAATTTTTTGCTGATTTCGAGAAAGTCTCACATATTAATATGCGTAAATATTTGGATAAAGCATCGAAGACTTATAAATTTAAGGGTAGCGTGTTTGCTACTTTCGATACAAAGGAACAGGCCAAAGAATTTATTGAAAAGAAAGAGGTAAGATTTAATTTACATTCAAAGTCGTTCAATTGAATATTCATTTGGTATACAAAAGGATTTTATTTAATATAAACATTCATTGGATCCAGAAGACACTCAAATTTAGAAGTTATGCTCTATTTTGTATTTGATCATTCTTTAAAATTTAAGCACGTCTAAAATTAAATTTTAACTAATTCATTTTTCAAATTTTAATTCACAGCCTGAATATAAAAACAACAAATTAATTTGCAAATGGCAAGAAAAATATATGGAAGAAAAACGTGAAGAGCAAAAGTCCAAGTCTAACAAAAAGAAGGAAAAGAAAGATAAAGAAGAAAATCCAGCATTCATATTGCCAAAACGTTCAGTTTTATATTTTGAAGATGCCGATGAAGGAGTTAGCCGTGAACTTATACGTGAAGCTTTTGAAAAGGTATCACAAGATTTTGAAATAGCATTCATTGACTTTAGCAAAGGTGACAAGACTGGTCATGTACGTTTCACCGAAGAAGATACAGCGGAAAAGTTTTTGGAAAAATTGGAAGAGAAAAAGGTGGGTTACAACAATAAATTTTTCAAAATAAATTGAAACTAATATTTCCCCCCCTTTCTTTTAGATTAAACTTAATGATGATATATCATTGGTATTGCGTACTCTCAGCGAAGAAGAGGAACTGGCTTTCCTTGCCAAAGCTGTGGAGAATATGAAAAATCGTCGCAATCATTTAAATCAAAAGAAGGGTCATCATGGTCATCATCATCATCATGGTCGCAAACGTCGTGGCGGTAATAATGATCGTAATGATGAGAAAAAAATTAAATCTGATGATTAAATTTATTGACGCTCCTTATATAACTACAATAATATATATATTTAATTATTAATCTTTATAATTTGTAATTTCTTTAAAAAAAAGTGTCTATAGGCTCTTTTTATACATTGAATATTAGTTATCGAAATAACAAATTTTGTTTACCTTTTGGTGTAATTTTTGAATTCCATTCTATGCAACGTATTTTTTAGTGAAGTTGTATTGATTTTGAAACAAAGCGTTTAACATTTTATGTATTTAATTTTATATTCATTTTATGATACCTTTAATATTATTCGTAATTATAAGAATTTTCCTTTTACGAAAATTAATACATATGTATATGTAAACATTTAATACATTTGACTTAATAAAAAAACAGAGTTCTTAAAAAAAAAACTAGCGGATCGTTTTTATTTTTCTAACCGTATCTTACTATGTGCTAATTATTTATTTATTTGCAATAAAATAATTTGTACAAATTATTAAGTAAACGAACGGGACTTATATGAATGCATTTAAAAACATAACTTCTTAAATCAATTTTTAAATCTGATTTAAACTTTGACGACTTAATTTTTCTGATTGAATTATTTACTACAATAATTCAATCTTTATCTTGGAAGAATCAAGTTGATTTAAATAATTATTTTTATAAATCAAACGAAATAATTAAATTTTAAATCAAAGAATCAAAAAAAGAAATATTTTGATTTTCGAATAAAAATTAATATATTTTTTTTTTAATCACGATCAATTTAATTTTAAACCCGAATGTTTTCATGGAATTTTTTATAAATCAGCCTCCTCGGGATGTCTTCCGGACCTGGCCCATTTTTATTAAAACAGTAAGTTTTTTACTGTGCCAGAGCAAACGTTTTGTCCGTTTTGCCCTATCTTGCTTAGTTTTCGAGATACAGCCATTTTATTAAATGGCTAATATCTCGCAAACTAGGCGAGATAGCGCAAAACGTACGAAATTTTTGAAAAGCTCAGCCTAGGTTACCCTTCGACGGAATAGATTCTGTAGGTTCCCGAAGGGTTTCTTGGATTTTTTTTTCAATTAATAACAAAAATTTCGTTTCCTGTTTCATTTTGGTCACCCTGTTTTATAAAAATAGAAACCACGGGATGTCTTCCGGACCAGACCGATTTTTATTGCTGCAGTATATTAATACTCTGCTAGAGCAAAAATTTTGTAAATTTTACCCCATCTCGCTTAGTTTTCGAGATACCCGTCATTTTAAAAAATTACCTCTACAAAATGGAGAATATCTGGAAAACTAAGCGAGATTTGCAAGTCAATTTTAATGCTTTTTTATTTTAACTCGCAAATCAATAATTTTTTTTAATTCGCTAATCAAAACAAAAATTATACCAAGTTTTAATGTATTTTTGATGTTATTTTGCTAAATAAATGTTATTAATAGGACTTTAGGATTGTTTATGAGGGCGGATCCATAATTCTGTGACTTTTCGAACTTCTCTCGTAGTTATATGAAATGCAAAACTGGTGCCATCAAGAACCACCTGTTAAAAGACTACTGTAAAATTTTGAGAAAGTTCCGTCATTTACCTTGCGTTTAATAGCTGTTTACAACATAAAACCTCGTGGATTTTTTTAAAAATGGAAAAAGTAAATTTCGAGTGCTCATTAAACATTATTTTTTGCGAAAAAACCGTCAATCAAACCAAGAAAAAGCTTGATAAATAAATGGTGTTGGCCGATCGAAGAGTAAAAGTGTGTGAAATTGTTGATGTCATAGGCATTTCATATGGCAGTGTGGTTTCGATTTTAAATGATCAGTTGCATTTAAGAAAGCTGTCTGCAAGATGGGTGCTGCGTTTGCTCTCAATTGACAATAAACGTAATCGTGTGACGTAGTCTCAATGGCAAAATTCCATTGGCACCTCATCCGACATATTCTCCGGATTAAGCCCCCAGTGACTATTACCTTTTTCCAAACCTAAAGAAATGGCTCGGTGGAAAAAGATTTAGCTCCAACGATGAAATTATTGACCAAACAAATGCCTTTTTTATGGACCTCGAAAAATCCTATTTTTCGGAAGGGATACACAAATTGGAGAAACGCTGGACAAAGTGTGTGAGCTAAAAGGAGGTTATGTTGAAAAATATTTTTTTTTTTTTTCAAAAAAAGTTATTTTTATTCAAAACGTCGAGGATTTTATTGATCCGCCCTAGTAATAATATTTTTTTTAATTGTTTTTTATTGCAAAACAACATTATAGAGATTAAAAATTTAAAAAATTCGACAGAGCTAGCAGTATTGAATACTTAGTATTTGCCGCAACACAACCATATTCAGTGTCCACGCTCTTGTTGGGTTAATGATTTTGATGATAGTCTTGAGTGTTTGGAAACAAACAACACACAATTAGACTAACATCAATGAAATTTAATAATTTAAATTTATTCTCTATTTTTTACAGTTTTTGTTTGTTATGAACTTTAATTCTTAAAGTTAATGATAAGACAATATTTTTGAATTATACTTTTCACTGTATCCTTGTGTTAAAGGTAAAGAAATTTTTATGTATTTTTGATCGGTTATTTTGAAAAATGAATGGTATTAATATAATCATATTCTTTTTTTAATAAATTGATTTTTTATTCTTTGCAATAAAATTAAAATTTTTATTAGTTAGATATGGAGAATAAAAATTAAAAATAAGAATATGATAATAAGATCTAAAATCCCATTAATACCATTAATTTTCTCAAAAAGAATTATGTTTGGAAATGATTTGATTGAAATGAATCAAAAAAGATTCAAATAAAATTTATTAATCAACTGTAATTTTAAATCTGATTTAATATATTGAATTATAAAATATTAAATCAACTCGCTGATTTACAAAAAGAATTATTTTCGCGAATTAATTCAATAAAAATTTATCTGATCACGTATGCCTGGCTTCATGTTCGAACACGAACTGTATATTTATACATCAGATTTTTACATTTTTTTTAAAAATTTATATTTTTTGTAAACTGTGACATATTTGAACAAAGAAAACAAATACATTTATTGTGACAGTTTATATTTGAATTCATATTTAAAGAAACGTCAATTTATTAAAATTAATACTTTCAAGCTTTGTCGAAATTTTATTAAGGGGGGATTTATGCTGTAGGAGTAACATTACAAAGTGAATATTTGAAGGCACGTACACCTTAAAGTGACAGTTGGTTAATATCCCTACACCGGGATTTTAACAAACTGTATACTACAGACCATTAGTGCAGTAATCTTACGAAAACAAACATGGTAAAGGAAACTAAAGCAACAAATAAATACAACCCCTATGCACAATAACATAGTCGTATGTTACTGACTGGCAATTACTGCAACACTTTAGTTCTTGCCAAAGGGACGCTGCATAAGGATCAACTTATTGATTCAATGGAATTGATTCCTCGGAAACATATAAGCCATTTTCCCGAGAATCCAAGTTTAGAGACAATTTGTCTACACATCAGTATACAACTATAGCTGAAATTCATGTATCTTAAAATCAACATCACTTACCTTGTATTACACCACACAACACATATTCCAGTAACTATCACAACGCTTTCCATAATTCTCGAAACAAAATCACAACCCCACGACATTTTCAAATGTTTCCAAAATTATAAGCAAATAATTCAACAAAAATAAACTTCAAAACAACACTTAAACAATTTTTTGAATAAAACTATAAAAACGCATATCAAAATTACACTACAAAAAAATTATCACAAATACATTTCTAGTAAAATCAGTTTTCTTTTCTCCTTCGCCTCTGGAAGGAGTATAAAAATGAAAACAACTTGTTGTGGAATGACATTGGTCGGCAGTGATGGGAACATTTTATAATTAAAAAGCGCCGCCAGACAACTTAAAAAGCGCTAGAAGGCGGTATAAGTAAACATTTTAATAAATAACGATTTTTTTTTAAAATAAATTTCAAGTTTTATTCTAACACATCTTTTCCCCTCACAACTAAATGACATCATTAGCATGGCAAATAGTTTTCACTAGTTTACACCCAAAAAATATATATGTATGTATTTGCTGATCACTATTTTTTCAACTATGTCATAGTTAACTATGAATAACTAAGAAGGTTCTTAAAGTTTTAAGACACACAAAATGAATTTACCTACACAATTGTTTCTTTAAACAATATTTTTAGTTTTGAAATTTAAAATCACAGATAAACTAGAAAATGTTATTTTTTAACTATTTACACATTAAAAATTATAATAGTTGATTTGTAGAATATATAATTTCACTATGGATTTTGTTAACTATGCCACTTTATAATATTTTAAAGTTATACTGACTTTACGCTTTGCGTAATACTCAATTTACACTATGCCCGAAATCTCGTTTAAATCAGATTTTGGCGAAAATCAAGTTCATAACTGGATTTAAAACCATACAAAAAAAATGTAACGAATAATAAATTTTAATTATTTCAAAAACTTCACAATATGAGTTGTAGATGCAATAAAATTGCGTTCTTAATTGAAAGTAATATTAAATGCAGCACCCAGTTATTTATTTTTGTCTCAAAGCGAAAAAAATCCTTGCAAACAACATTGTAATAATGCCGAGAAGATCTACCATAAATAATGTGAAAAAAAATCTTGCTTCCAAATAGTCATTCCTTGTTAAAATTGCTTTTGAAAACTATATTAACATTGTTTCTGGTAATAAAGATTACACTCCGCTATTGAATTAATGGTTTTTTAGATACATGAAATTTTAATTTATTTTGTTATGTTTACAAAATGTTGTTGTTGTTAATACGAAATCCAGTTTAGCTGTCAAATTTCATATGTAAACGGGGATTGATTTGAAACTGTATTTAACTCGATTAAAAATGAGATTTCGGTATATGTAAATTCAGTATTAATATTCTCTAATTACTCTAACTTGTCGTCTAGACAAGACATAAAATCAATGTTAAAACATGAAAAAATAAAAACAATCCCAAGAAACATTTTTACGGACTCTCCGATACGTACGGATTCATGAATCCGGCTTCTACTGTACGTTTACGGCCCGAAAATACGTATCCGTCGAAGCTTGTACGTAAACGGAACATTAACTGACCGTATAATTGAATTTTCGAAAACAGTACGTTTTTAATCCGTTTTGGTGTATCCGTTTCTGTACCGTCAAATACGGACCACTGTTTTCATCAGTTTTCTTCCGTTGCTTTTGGATTTGCTTGGTAATAAAAAACGAATACTTAAATATCCCTCAGATAAATATTTATGAAATTGAAAACAAGTTTTACGATGATGTGTGCAAAATTATGTTGATTTGCAAATAAAAATATTGCCCGACAGCTAAAAATAATTTTGTGAAAAAATTTGCAAATTTGCATTGCCTGCTTCATCGTAAGTACCACAATTTAAATCGTAAGTACCACAGTTTAAACCAAAATTAAATATTCGTTTTATTTTTTTCATGATTTTTAATGGGCCACAATCGCAGTGAGTGATGAATGGTAATTGTGCTGGAGATAAATATGGTATTTGTTTGGTATTTGTTGTATTTAGTTTATTAAGTTTTGGTATTTTAATTTAAATATCTTTGTTAATAAATTTAAAGAAAAAAAAATAAAAATTTGCTATTAACAATTAAAATACTATGCCTTTACACAAATCCGTTTTTTGTTGAAAAAACGGTACGAATGCGGACCGAATACAGATCCGTAAACGATCCGTCACTGACGGACTATTAACGGACAACTCCGTTTTTCATCCGATATATCCGGTCCGTAAACGGTCCATCATTGACGGACTTTTAACGGACAACTCCGTTTTTCATCCGATATATCAGGTCCGTAAACGGTCCGTAAACGGTCCGTCATTGACGGTTTTTAAACGGATTCGAATCAGTTTCGATGTTCCTTAAAATCCGTTTTCTGGTCCGTTTACGGATAAAGAAAACTGTACGTAAACGGAGTTGGATTCCGTTTATGACGGACCGAAACCGGTACGTAAACTGTACGTATTGTTTGTTGGGAAATTTATGATTTACAGGTATTTTTCGTAAACATTAAATGTATGTCTCGTGTAGACGTCAATTAACGTATGAGTACTTTTTTTTATTACTCATACAATAAAGAAAAAATGTACAGAGGAAGCAATTTCGCTTGGATGAAGTTAGTCCTTAAAATCAATAGAATAAAATGGATGAAGCCGCCATTTTAGAGTTCCCATTTGTTGGATATTTTATAATTTTGTTGAAATACTTTACACTTTGTTTCGATTCCTCATTTTAATGGGGCATCATTGATTTTTTATATCCTGAAATTAAGGTTAAATTTTTGAAATAAAATTTGATGGTTTTAAAATGATTTAAATAAAATAAGATAATTTTGTTAATAACAACTCTGTTTTTAGTTCTTGGATTACTTTTTGAGTTTTTTCTTTTAGGTTTATTTTTTAATATTTATTGCTTAGTTACTGATGTTTTTTTTACTTATTTCTTGTAATAGATAATTTTTAGATACATATTTTTTTAATTGGTTTTGTGTTTTTGTTTTTAACAATTTTTTTTTAAATATATATAACATTAATTTGTTTTTGTTTTTGTGTTTGTTTGCTTTTTGTTAAATGATTACTTGGTTTGGTATAATAGTTAATTATAAGAGTGATTTATCAATAATATTAACATCAAATTACAAATACACGAAATATAAAGTTATTTTTTCTTTAATTGAATTTATAATAATTAAATGCAATAAAAATTTACAAAAGAAAATAAAATGAAATGTTTAAAGTTATTTAAAAGGTAAATATTAAATGAAAGCAAAATGATAATAAATGAAATTAAACATAATGTGATTTAAAAACTAAATGAAGTGATTAAAAAAACAATAAATTAATTTACATTTAAAGCCCTGTATTATTGTTTATACTTTTGCAAAGAAAAAACCTTTCAAGCTCCCGGTAACAAAATGATTTTTTAATTGCGTTAATTGTGAAATTAAAGTGATTTTTTTTTTGCGAAAAAGTTATACTAACATTTTTTTTTTTCGCGAAAAAGTTACATTTGGCTTTGTTACGATTGTGGCTTTCTAATGACTGCAAAAATATAGTGAATTTTATATAGCACGAAATGCTTCCGCTGGTATAAACAAAATACTAGGCTTTAAAGGGAATGCTTAGGGCTTTTGTTTTTTATATTTAAATACTTATAAATTGTAAAATGTTTTAAAGTTCTATGATTATGGATTTATAATAATTCGAATTTTAGTTATATTAATATTTTATTTTTGTTTTTCAATAAAATTATAATAAATACAAAATTTATAATATATAAAAATTTATAAACATAATCATAGTGAATTTCTATTATAGGAATATGTAAATTAGTTAACTAAATGATTAAAATTAATATACACAAGACAAAATTGATCAAAAATTTATAATAAAAACAAAAAAAAAAGTCCTTTAAATAACTAAGTTTTTCTTTTGTTATGCTCACGAAATGTACTAAGTACTAATAATTTATAAACAAAAGCGATTAATAATTATATATAAAGTTTTTTTAAAACATTGAAGATTTTTTATATGTAATTATTTTATTTTTTTTTTAACGAAAACATTAAAGGTAGGCTAATTTTTCTTTTAAAAACAATGTGCGTTAAATTAAGGAAACATTCAAACAATAGATTTTTGTAATAAACGATATAAAACATTTTCTTGAAGTTTATCAAACAACATATCCGTTCGAAAATGAAATTAAATCCGTATTTAAATTCTACGGAATTCAAATCGATAACATATTTTGGCAGGAAATATAATGAAATTGTTGTTAATAACTTTGAATAATTGCTTCAATTTGAAAAAATAAAATCTAAGGTGGCTTCACACGAACGAAAATGCAATAACAAAATACATGCAATACAAAAACAAAATACATGTAGTCACTCATTCGTCTAGCGACGTACGTCTTGTGGAAACCCCATATAAATGTTATAAAAAATGAAATTATAAAAATTCCTCCTCAAGAAAGGGTTAAACAAAATCGTAACATTTTTCAGTTTGTAATAAAAAATAGCTCCAGTAAAGTGAGATTTTCAAAATAATACTTGTATTTCAATTCAAATATTATTGGATTTTTTGCAATTTATTTGTAAAATAATGATTGCGAACAAAGGAGCCACACTAGGCTTAACGTTGGGCGCCAAAAATGTTACCAATACTGGATTTCATTATCATTTTCAAACGAAAATTTGTAATACTTCAACTCATCTTCTTAATTGATATAAATGAAATTTGCTTTTAATTAAATTTTAAAATATTCAAAATAAGCATTTATTCATCTGCATCAAATTCCTGTCTAGCATTAAAGTCAAACGACCTTATAAAATTTGTTTTAACCTAAATATATGTGCTGCCTAGATATCTTTTATCAATACGATACTATCCAAAATTAACTAAACAAAGGACATACAGGAAGGACATTTAAAAAAAATAATTTAACAAAAAAAATACATTTTAGTCTTTAAACATAAATACATTTTATATAATACAAAAGAACACACAAACTAATCCGTTTCATGGGTTAATAGTAAAAACAAAACAAAATAAATCAATTATAAAATTAAATTTCAAATTATCCTTAAGCCCATAAATAGTCAGGTCAGTATGTTGATATCTATTTGTTGTTTTGCTCAGCATTTACTTTATTAAAATTCTAGCTTTTCTATTTAAATCCAAAGGTTTTTCCTTCAAATGATTCCTTCATTTCCATACAGGCGATAAATCTAGTGTGAGATTCTTTATTGTTCGGTTACGTGCCGAAGAACGTTTTTGTTTAGCCGTCCGTGAAATTTCCATAACTAAACCACGACAGTCATTGCAAACGGCTACTAGTTCTCCACGCATTTTTTCTTGATCTTGACTCAGTTGAGTGCCGGAAGCCGATAGGGTGTAAGCTCGAGAAAATTTACTTCTATAATAAAGATTAAAATATGTTAAAAGATTTAATTACATTAATTACAATTTAAGGCCTGTTTATCTATTACGAAAATAGTCTAAATGATAGAAATTATTTTCGTTAAAAATACATGGGAAACAAAAACAAATTTTTAGTTACTTTGGATTAGAATCTTCGTAGTACATTATCCAGTGCCTGCTTTCTGTATCTAATGCAGTGGTCGGCAGAAAGAGAGAATATGAATGTATTGGTGTTTTACACCGCAAGAAATTATTTTATCTTTCTAAATAAATGACTGAATGAATAAATAAATTCATCAATAAGAGAATATCCGTATTCAATGAATAAAAATAGTTCATATTTTTGTTTTCTCTATTTTAAAAAATAAAAAAAATTCATGATAATGATAATAATAATTTTTTGATTGCATACAAGGCACTCTGCCTCATTTAATATACTTATTTCAAGAAAATTAAAATTCTTCCCACTAAACGTTCCATATTTTTAATTTAAAATGTAAACGAAAAACAAAATCAATACCTACAATAAAAAAACTTATAATAAAAAAAAAACAAATTTTTAGTGTGTACTTTATTTCTTCAACTAAGCGGCATCTACCTGCTCTGTTGAAAGTAAGTGTACTACTGAATGAATGTATTTTTTGTGCTCTTAGCTGTGAGATTTGTTGACATTCCTGTAGTATACGTGCCGATTGCGTTCGGCCCCTGAGTGCTATGAGTGCCGATCACTGATCTAATGTTAGAGTTTTCGCATTGAAAAAAAAACAACTCTGTCATATCAAAGACAAGATGAAACAGTTAATATTAAATTTAGGTAATAGGCAATTTCACAAGGAAGCGTTGCATTTTCCAATCCGAAAACTACTCGCATTAAATACAGAAACCGGGCATATGACTTATTTTTTCGTGAACATTTTTAGATTTACCATAAATGGCGTCCAATTACCGCCTGTTTTTATAAAGAGGAAATAATTCCCGCGTATAATTTGTATGTGTTTTGTTACATACAATTCCTCTGGCGGATTAATTCCGTTTGTTTTTATAAAAACAGGGGGTTAATAAGATCCAAAAATAATATTTAAGTTCGTTCATTTAAAATTAGCTAAGTTTATAATCCAAATTGTTTTTGGGTTTGATATTGTAAACACTACAAATAAAATTTGGATTTGAGATTAACCAATCGAGGTTCTTTTCATTCCCAAGTCTCATTCTATAATCGCTCTTTGAAGCAATTAATTCTTTGAATCCCTTTTTTTTAATTGAATTTATATTTTATTAATGAATTCCCTGATCAAATTCAACCAATTGAATGAAAACAATTTTTTATTTATCTTGAAGAAATTCATTAACTTAATTCATTAATTTTATGAATACATCAGTTATTCATAAAATTCAATGAATTTATTCAAATCAAATTAATTCAGCTTTTGGTCAATGAATTCATTCTCTACTAAATGCTTGAATTGAATTCATTTAAGTTTGCACTTAATTCCCTGGAGGAATTATTTTTTTAAATTGATTTCCTCAAGTTATTTAATTTTTTTTAACTTGACTTTCAACTCAATGTCCAGGAGATTTTACATGAATCCACTAATGATAAACTCAAATATAATACTTGAGTGAAAAGTTAAGTTACTCTAGGCAAACTTAAATCCAGAGAATTAAAAGAAAAAGTAAATTCCTTCAGGGAATTGTAGCAAAATATTAATTCCTTCAGGCCTATTAGTCATTGAATTGATATTTATTCTCACTTAGTCATTGAACGAAATAGTGTAAACAAAAAAATTTATTTTTTGCTTCGAAAATGTCGAATTTTATGCCAACAAAGCAACATTTGCGAGAAGTTGTGCTTTATATCTTTCATTCGAAAAAAGTGCACCTGAAGCACATCGGTTGCTCCCCGAAGCTTTTCCTGATCGATTTCAACGAGTGATCAATTTCAACGTGTGACACGGAAGATAAAGACCGCTCAGGTCAGCCAAAAAAGTTCGAAGATGATAAATTGCAGGCATTACACGATGAATATTGTTGTCAAACTCAAGAACTTGCAAAATCATTGGGAGTCACACAAGCAGCAATTTCAAAACGTTTACAATTAGCAGGATTCATCCAAAAGCAAGAAACTTGAAAATTTTTCAATGAATTAAAGTTCGAATTGAACTTTTTCCGCCAGATTTAGCTCCCTCGGATTATTTTCTATAGGGCATTTAAAATTTTAAATTTGAACTACCCATTACGTTGACTTTGAATAGTAGAATAACATTCATTTTTATTTTCAGGTTTATGTTTGACATTTGCAAAATAGGACGCTAAACGCACGAACAAAATTTGGAAATATTCAAAACTTACTTCCAAAGTAGTGGGTCTTTAACGCAAACTGTAAGAAATTTACGTGGAAAATTTTCGGGAAGAGATCGGCCTTCAGTTCAGTTTGTGCGTCAATTTGTGAAGCGAGTTCATGAAAATGGATCATGTACGTTCTCATCTAGTGCATTCAATCGTAAACATTGCTGCTTTGGCTGAGAATGTCCAAGAACATACATCAACATCAACTCGTCATCGTTCTCAGGAACTGAACATTTCTCACATTTTTGAAAAATTGTGTTGATCGGATGAGGTACTGTCAAGCCAGTCGTGGTAGTCATTTGAATGATATTGTGTTCCAAATGACAAAGTTCAACCTTTCCATTAAAACCAGAAATTTGAACAAATAATCAGTACTTTTTTATAGCTGTATTTCTTAAAAATTGAGAAAATGGATCCGTGGTAAAAAAATTTGCGGTTAATGGCTAATTTAAGGAGCTAGACAGTTCTTACTATAAACAGGGTATCGAAGCTATTTAATCTCTGGGAAAAGAAAAGCGAGCTAAAAAAATTATATTGAGAAATAAAGAAAATATTTTCCAAATCTGTTGCGTTAGGACTGCAAATTTTGGGACCGCTAACTTATCAAAATGTCACCCCGTTTCATGACTTTTCCTAAAAATTTTTATAATGGCAAATTAAAACTTGAAAACAAATACTCAGGAGATTCTAGCTCTTCGGGATCTGATATGATCTTTTGCTCGATCAAAATTTTAGTTTTAATCTAAAGTTGAGGGGTCTAAACTTAATATCTAATAATATCTTTCAGATTTTTTTTATTAAAAAAGTTCTTCCACTTTTTTTATTTTACAGAAATAGAACTGAAAGTATTAAAAAATGTGATAAAAATTTTCGCTAAAAGTATTGAACTCCGATTCTGCTAGAGCAGGATATATTTATTTTTATTTAATTCGAAATATTATCTTGATCTTCTCTTATTTGAAGAAGAATCTATAAATTTCATTGCAGAAACATTGATTAACCGGTTAACTGTTTGTCGTAAATTTAAGATACATCTATATGATTTTCAGCGTAACTGAATCCAGGGGAAATAAGTTAAGAGATTAATTTTCAAATTATTGCACTTACTTTCTATCCAATGTACTACTATTGGAATGTGGTCTGGAAGCAGGACTATGTACTGGTAAACTTCGTGGTCCTTCCATACTACGTGACATAATACTAAAACGACTATTGTTGGCTGCATGATTTTCCTTACAACTGCTGTAACAACCACCATTGTCCAACATCATCATGGAAGAAGGTTGTTGGTGTTGGTGATGGTGATAAGTGGCACCAGCCGTATATGAACATGTCATCGATGAGGAAGCAGAAGTATCGTGAATTGCCTCAACTGCTTGACCTGCAGCAGCAACTTCAACGCCACCAGCCATAATGCCTGGGGTACTCATGTTTGATCTTTGGTGTTTGGGGGAGGATGGAGCACTGCCCACTGAATTACGAGCCTGAAAAATAGTAGGATCATAGTCAGAAATTATAAGAACTCTGTGCAATTGCACATCTTTTCAATTATTTACCTTACGCTCAGCTTCTGAACCCATTAGTCTCTCAATTAACGATTTTGGAAATGTTTCATCCAATATATTGCCCGTTGAATTGGAGTGCATATAACGAGCATGATGTGAAGGTGAGGGTGTACTCGAACCAGCGGGACTTGCTAATAATGATGGAGAAATTAAAACCAAAGGAACATTACGAAAGTGTTCCGAAGGTATGCGCATCTAAAAAAAAAAAATTTAAGAAATTTAGAACATCGAAATAAAAATGGCCATATGCTCCTTGTAGGAGCTAAAGGAACAAATATATAATATATGAGTTATATTTGATGGTGAAGTTAGACAAACCTACCTTTGTATAGCATTTTGAACACACTGTACGTTGACATATTTTACATTGTATACCCCAGGGACCAAATATTGAAAATCTTGTACGCAGGCATAAAAAGCATATTTTACGCTTTTCAACATCCTCCTTGACACGTATTCCAACCGGAAGACCTTCCAGCTCTGCCTTAGTCATAACCGAACGTATATGAACAATCTCTTCTAAAGTCAGAGAGAGACGATCATCGCCACGTTCATTCCAGGTCTTCTCATCCATAAAGGATTTGTTCCACGGGCCAAGTGAGGATGAAGAATTGCTGCAGCTTTTACTATCTTCATCAATAGGACTTTGTGAACGTTTAAGTTGTTGTTGTTGTTGTTGCTGCTGGTGATGATACTGCCGCTGTTGCTCTTGCTGTTGGTTATAATCATTGTGTAGCTGTTGATGTTAAATGTTGCATTTTAAAATTTGTTTTTAGATTTTTTAATTCCGTTAAAATTTTACCTGTTTGGCTGTGCTCACATTATCACCGCCAACATTTGCGTGTACATCCGACTGTCGTGATTCGGGCCTTGAAGGTGGCATTGAATGTGTTTCATCGAAATTACTTTGACACCCTACAATAGTATGACGTCGTGCTGTGGCCCGTCGAGATTCACATTGTGTAGCCAAATCATAAGCTAGGGATATAAAAATCAAATTAAATATTTATTATTTAATGTCATGCGGTGCATAAAGCGTGATTTTAATGTTCGGAATTTTATGTTTCTCATGAAATAATGTAAATATAATGAAATGGTGACATTTTGAAATATTTTATAGATTATTTGTAAAATTTGAAGGATTCTTTTCTATATTTTTTTTAAAGGAAAATCCTCAGATTCGGAGTGTTGTTATAAAATGAAAAATATTTTAATTCGGAAATCTTATTTGTGAGGAAATTTTCTCTATAAAAACTCAGACGTATATTGATAATTTATGCCCATTAGACCGTACCACATTAAAGGCAAAAAAAGTGCGCCGTACACCGTCGAATAAAAAGTATTTTTGTAATGTCGTTATTTTGCCCAACTTAACATTACCCGCATAATAAGTGCACAATTAAATAAAATGTGTTTTTTAGGCCCGATAGAACTTTAAAATAACATAAAAAATACAATCTTAAGCCCAAAAAAATTCTATTCGAAAGTTCAGTACATTGCATTAATATTTGAAAATGATTTCGGGTATATTGCCACCGCAGTTGTTCTTGACAAAGCGCATTCTGGACGTCCAAATTTGGGTCTCTATGCAGACCTTGGAAAACATAATTCCTTAAATATATTTTCAAATCTGATTTAAATTTTGACGAATTAATTCGCGAAATAATTTTTCTGATTGAAGTATTTACTACTATAATTTAATCTTTTTCTTATTAGAAGAATCAAGTTGATTTGAATAATTATTTTTATAAATCAAACGAAATAATTTAATTTGAATAATTCAATTTTAAATTTTGATTTTATTCGCGAATCAAAAAAAAGAATTATTTTGAATCTCTAATATGATTTGATTTTTTTTTAAATCACGATTAATTAAATTTAAACCCCAAATGGTTTCATGAAATTTTTATAAAACAGTCTCCTCGGGATGACTTCCGGACCTGGCCTATTTTAACTATCTCAGTGTATTAATACTCTATGAGAGCAAAAATTTTGTCCTTTTGCCTTATCTCGCTTAGTTTTCGAGATACCGACTATTTTAAAAAATGGGCATTTTATAAAATGGCGAATATCTCGGAAACTAAGCGAGATAGCGCAAAATGGACAAAATTGTTGAAAAGCTCAACAAGGGTTGCCTTTTCATAAAATAGATTTGGTAGGTCCCCGAAGGGTTTCCTGGAATTTTTATAAAACAGTCACAGGGAGACTATTTTTTTTTTATAAATTTATATAATAATATAAATTAATACACTCCGATAATTGTATTATAATAAAAATTTCGTTTGCCGTTCAATTACGTTCGTACAAAATTGTGTCACCCTGTGGCTGTTTTATAAAAATAGATACCTCGCTTAGTTTTTTACAAAGTGGCAAATACCTAGAAAACCAAGCGAGATTTGCAAGTCAATTTTAATGTTTTTTTTTTATTTTGTTTTAATTGGCAAATCAAACCATTTTTTTATTTGATTTGCGAACTAAAAAAAGAATTATGTTTGAAATGATTTGATTCAATTGAATCAAAAAAGATTCCAATGAAATTAATTTAACAACTATGATTTTACATTTGATTTAATAAATTGGTTTATAAAATATTGAATCAACTTGCTGATATAAAAAAAGAATTATTTTTTTCGCGAACTAATTCAGTAAAGATTTATCTTTTTCAAGGTCTGGCCGTATGTCACCAATAACACAAACAATATTGGCCTCCAAAACGTCAATTGTTGCTGGTTTATCAGCATAAATCAGTGACTTCGCGTGGCCCCAAAGGAAATAATCGAGAGGTGTCAAATCGCACAACCTTGGAGTCCAATTGACAGGTCCATTTCTCGAAATCAATTAATTGCTAAATTTTGGTTTGAATAAGTCGATGGTCACCCCGTTGAAATAACATCTCGCCCGGATCAATGTAATCCATATTTTCAAACAAAAAACATTGATCAGGGTGCTTCAACGGACTCCATTGACCGTAACGCGAGCTACGGTTTCATTTTTGAAGAAATAAGGTCCAATGATGCCACCAGCATATGCAATGTAGTCTGTAGGGTCTGTTGTGGATTGGTTTCACTCCATATGCGGAAATTCTTTTTATAAACAAACCCGTTAAGGCAAAAATGAGCCTCATGGATGAACACAATTTTGCCATAAAACATCGTCTATAAGTTGCGAGATTTAATAAGTGATTTTTAAAGTAAATCCGTATAATTTGGTAGGTTGCTCAAGCGTCAATCTATTAACGATGATTTGCCAGAGTATACTATCATGTCAAAAATTGAGCGTTCGTTTGACAGTTAACCCTTTTACAAGTTCTAACGGGCTAAAAGAAACACTCTTTATAAAAATAGAAAATTTTATACATTTTTGAAGGAGCCCTCTGATTTTTGTTATCCTTTAAAAAAAACTAATCGAACTCTAAAAATATTTCCTTTGAAATTTCCTAGATTTAAAGAATTTTTTTTTAAGAATTCTTAGATCAGAATTTTATAAGTTTTTCTCTAAAATTTAAAAGGTTTTTATCCACAATCTAACATATAAAACTGTTTCTTTGCATAAACAATATTTTAGATTATGGAGCATTAATTTTAGATTATGGGGCATTAATGTTAGATTATGGGGCATTCATTTTATATACATACAAAACTTTACAAAAGTGTTGCGGAAATTAATAAATTTTTGCCTTTCTTTGGATTATAAGAACAAAATTGACTGATGTTTTATGGAACTTAATCTTTTTTGAATGATTTTAAAGTATATCCCCAAAAGATCCCGAAAACAATTTTTAATTCCCAAAAAAATTCCCTGTTCCAAATTGAAAATTTTTGTCAAGATCAAATTTGGCACAAAACCTCAAGTCTGGCAACCCTGGTTGTTACAATCGTATTTAAAAATTTCTTAAAAATCAGAAATTTTCATTTTAAAAAAAGAGAAAAATCCTTAACAACCTTTAAACTTTAGATACTTTTTAAGTTAGAAAAATCTTCCTTCAGTATTTTTCCTTTTTTTTTAATCTGGTAAATTTCAAAACTCTCCAAAATGTCACCTGTTTGCGAATTATTCTTTGTTTTAAATAAAATTAGTATTTAAGAAGTAAAAATAAATCATGCAAAAATAAATTTTGAATTAAGTTAAAAAAAACAAAAAATTTTATGAAACAATAATGATTAAGTTTTAAGCATTTAACAACAATAGAAGCATAGAAAAAGCACTTATAAATGGAAATAATAAGGTGGACCCCTGTAGAAAATAAATCCCAAGCAAACAAACCAAACCCAGCACACCCATCTTCAGTACGAGTAGAGAGAGAGATACAAAGAATATATTTATGTAGATTTATAAATGTTTGAAAATGAAAGTTAAAACAATAGAGATTAAAACTGTCATACAATGAGACAGAGACATGTAATGGCTGTTGTTTTTTTTTTTTTGTTTTTATAAATATACATAAGTATGAACGTCTGACTGATTGAATGTGTTATTTTTTGAAATTTATAATCATTTAATACACATAAATAAATATATTTACATTCTAAGGCGTTGTCAAAGAATCTATGATAATCATCCTGTGTATAGGGATCCTCTGTTTTTTCTATAACATTTGTTTTTTTTTTGTTTTTAATTTTGTTTGTAGTAGTAGACAGAAGACATCATACGTAGTAGTCGTAGTAGTAGTAGGAGCAGTAGAAGTAGTAATTAATTGAAGTTGCCAACATCAAGAGTTAATTTTTTATTTTTTTCAATTTAGAAAAATTTCAATATCAAATTTTGTATAAAAAATTGTAGTATTTGTTAGGTTTTACTATTGAAACTACTTAACAAACTACCAAATATATAACAAACATATTTTGGTAAAACTTAAGTAACATTTTTTTTAACAAGGAAATCATGCCAAAAAATAAACAAACATATTGCAAATGTTTATACATTTATAAATTGTTAACTTTTTTAAAAACCTTTTTCCTTTTAAAAATACCAATTATGATTTGTTGTTAATTTTTTAAAATCTAACGACTAGTTTTACGTTTTTTTTTTTTGTTCAAAAGCTTTTTTTTTTTTAAATTATTAAAGTTAGGAAATCTACTTTTTAACAACTACCAAGCAAAACCCACAAAATTAAATGCCTTAAAAAAGAATAAAATAAAAAAAAAATAAAAATTATAAAAAATGTTAAAAGTATTAAAAAAAAATATTTAAAATAATAAAATAAAAATTAAATAATATACAATATTGATAAGTTATAAAAAAACAATATAGAATAATACTGGTCAACAAGGTTTTCTTTAGAAAAATTAATTTACTTTGTTCATGGCTTTTAAATCTTTATTTTCAGTATTTTATACCGACAAAATTTTTTGAAAGTACTTCAAATATTGCAAATTATGTTTCTGTTTAATTAATTGTTAAATAAATTTAGAAATAATTTATTTTAGAAACCCCGCCTTGCGTATGAGCAATATTAATTATACATAGAACAATAATAATACTAATCATACGCACCGCGGGATAATGATGTTAAAGCTGGCTTTCGAAATGTTTTTTGGTAAGTATCAGAGAACTGCAAAATCAACTTTTTCTTGATTTAATCATACACAAAACTTCTTGTTCACATTTAATAACTCAATAAAATTCACTGTAGAATAGGATCAGCATCATGTTACTGACAGCGTAATTCAGATCAGTTTGAATCATCTGTCGATTATGTTTTATGTAAATGTAATCACTCAACAAAAAGTCAGCGTTGAATTAATCAGAAAAAACAACAAACAACGCGTATGTGTGTATTCATAATTAAAACAAAATAGAAACACATTTCATAAATGATATTGTTTACATTAGGGAGGGACTTAAATCCGTTTTTTTAGAATTTTTATTAGTAATAAAAATATTCTTCTTTGTGAAATATAAATATATTTTTGGAAAAAAAATTTAAGTCGATATCTCAGGATTGCCTAATCGGGAAAAATTTAAATACTGTCTAAATTTTTTTTCATCTATTTTTATTGGAAAATTAGGCAATATTTAACTTTTACCGGATTGGGCGAGCCTGAGATGTCGACCTAAATTAAGAAAAGAACACTATTAAAAAAATAATACTATTTTTGGTATTCCTAATAAAAATTCTAAAAAAACGTATTTTAGACCCACCCTAATGTACATTATAACATTTATGAAATGTGTTTTAACAAAACCACCCCTTTTTTATAGATAAGAAACTATTTTGTTTTAATTATGAATACACACATACGCGTTGTTTCATGTTTTTTCTGATTTATTCTACATCAAAATAATTATTGTTGGCTCGAACGAACAGAATAAAATCAATGGTATAAAAACGACCGATTATTATAAGTCAGTGACATAACAATTTGCACGTCGTTTGATTAATATAAAATCATCAACAAATATGTGTGTTGGAGTATATTCAGCGTTTTAACACAAACACATATTTATTCTTGTGTTGATTGCGTATGAACATTTTGCAATCAGCAGTTGCAGTTCTCTAGTAATTAGGACATATAAATCAGCCTACCCGGTATTAGCTTAAACGAAGTATTTTTTGGAAATTTCATTCATATTTATTTAAACATTCAGTCTTTCCGAAGTTTGGACCGCTTCCCGAAATATGACCCAAATTTTGAGTTGGGTGTAGTTCTAAAGGAAATATTTTTATATTTGCAACTCAAGGCAATTTTTGAGGGACCTTTACATTGGTACTAAGTCTAAACATGAATCGATTTAACCAGATTTTTTGGGTTTAAATTATTATTTATTATCTAAAAATATTAACTTTTCAAAGCTGAATGACATTTTTTATACCCTCCACCTAAATATATGGTGAGGGTATATATCAGTTTTAATACCGTTTGTAACATGTCGAAATATAGGTCTAAGACCCCATAATAAATATTTGTGACCCTTGTGCGATTTCAAGTCGATTTAGAGATGTCCGTCTGTCTGTTCGTATGTTGAAAAGGCGATCACGGAGCGAAAAATATTTTTCACCTCAAAATTTTTTTACCACTAAATTTTTTTCAACACAAAAAATTTTTTTTCACCTCAAATATTTTTTCCAACACAAAATTTGTTTTCACATCCAAAAAGAGTTTTTCACCTTAAAAAACTTCTTTTCACCTCCATAATTTAACTTCTAAAGTTTTTTACATTATTTGTGTCAAAAATAGTACAAAACATTTTTTTAGGATCTTGGTGGAGGTTTATTCAAAGATTCGGCACAGCTGAATTTAAGCTTTTTTTTATTTGTTTTAAATTCAATATGACGGATCCAATCGGTCGGTGGTATGGTTGACAAAGAATTCAATTCTTGGTGAAGGTTTGAATTATCAATTTCAGATTTAAAAAATTATTTACTTTTCAATGTCGTCCGGCGCATTTTTAAAAATCAATATGGCGGAATCAATTTTTGAAATGTGACCGAATGGACCTGAAACTCTTTATACACGGCTATTTAAGGTTGTTTAATAAGAATCTAGAGTTAAATTTTCAAAATTCAAAATGTCGAATCTTTTGAACTAAAAAATAAGAAACGCCATTTTGAGTTTTAAAAATATAACTTAAGATTCTTATTTTCTACTCTCAAAAACGCGTGAATTAAAAATTTCATCAAAATCCCGCTGATCTTCACAAGTTTTTTTCATATTCTTTTAATTATGATCACGAACAAAGAAAAATCTAAAATAAATCACATTTAAAAAATTTGTCCGGCATATTGAATCCGCCATCATTAATTTTGAAAACGCTACTCGGCACTGAAAAGTAAAAATTTTGAAAACGCTACTCAGCACTGAAAAGAACAAATTTTTAAATATTTTATTTTTTTTAAATTTAACCCAAAATTTAAACCTTCCCAAAGTTTGGAGAGAAAGGTGGCCCGGTTGACAAAGAATACCTTAAATATATTTTTTTGACTCTGCCGGTATTAAAACTAAGTTTTTCAGATGAATGTCTTGCTTGGAAAAGAGCATTAAAACAATTTAAAGAACTTCACAAGAGACGATTAACCCATGAAAACCATTAATAAATTAATATTTTCAAAGATTATTTTTCCATAATTCTTGAACACGGTTCGTGGGCGATGGCAACGACATCAACATCAATTTAGAAAAGTAATAGTCTATCCCCAATACATATCGCAGCGCCCTCCTTGGGTGTCTCCATAGTACTTAACCCCACTAAAGTAAAACAAGTCCGCCAACCACCACCTTTCATCTCTCCTCTAACCCATTTCCAAAGAAAGCAACATATTTATTAGTAGGAAGAATTTCCTGAATGTTGCTTGCCTTTAAAAAAAATCCACAACCAGTTTTTGGAAGCAGAAAATGTTTGCTGGGAACTATATAAAAAATTTTAATTATTTGAAATTTTCCCTATATTCACATTCAAAGGATTTGTTTATATAAAGGGTGATTTTTTTAGCAACTTTCTTTTTGGCAACACTGTTTTTGGCAGCTTAGATGTTTTCATGTAACATGGTATTGTCAAACATGTTCAGTTTGGTCTATAATTTAATCATGAATCGACTTACAAACAAACAATGCTTGCAGATTCTTGAATTTTATTTTAAAAATTCATGCTCGATTAAGAAAGTGCATCGTGCACTTCTTCCATTTTATGGTTAGTTAAGGCGACCTTCTGAGGCGGCTATTCGAAATCTTGTGACTAAATTTCGCACCAAAATTTACATTATTGGACATTAAACCATCAACCCACATACGTAGAGTGCGGACAGAGAATAATATCGCAGCTTTATCCGCCAGCGTTGTTGATGACCGTGATTTATCGATTCGGCGCTGTTACTTTGAATGGCGAGCGCTACCGTACGATGATTATTTATTTATTTATTTTATTTATTAATCATATAATTACAAATTATATGTTAATACCCTAACCGAGCACTAGCAACAAAGGCCCTCGCTTCGTTGTAGCGAAAACAGACCAGAGCCTCTGGTGGGAATCGAACCCACGACCCCCGCACTGATAAGCTAGCACGCTACCAACTAGCCTACCGGGGCGCTCATTACGATGATTAAAATGTTTTTTTTGGTCCATAATGGAAGAGCTGGACTTAGCTAACATGTGGTTTTAACAAGACGGTGCCACATGCCAGACAGCACGCGAAACAATGGCACAATTGAGAGGCGAGTTTGTTAAACAGTTTATTTCACGTTTAGGGCCGATCAATTTTTCGCTTAGATCGTGCGATTTAACGCTTTTAGATAATTTTTTTGTGGGGCTATGTTAAGACTCATGTCTATAGGGACAAGCCCGCAACGCTTGACGCACTGGAAGCCAATTTGAAGAATTTATTCGTGAGATACCGGCCGATATGTTGGTTATAGTATGCCGAAATTGGACCCATTTGAGGAGCAGCCACGGTCAACATTCACAAGAAATCATCTTTAAACATTGAATTATATAGACCGTTCTATCGACTCAACTAAAGATTTCATACATTTCTCTAAACTTTGTGTTTTTTTAAATCAAATACGAAAGTTCTCAAAAAATCATCAAAGTTTTTCAGATTTATGTGACTTTTTTATAAAACAGATTTTCAGATTCTAAGGACTTTTTCTTAAAGAAAACCTTTAGATTTTCATTACCTTTTTTTAGATTTTGATGACTCGGGTTAAGTATTTTTTATTTAGAAAAGTTTTCTGATTCTAAATGCTTCCTGATACAAAAAAACTTAATTAAAATTTTTAGCAATTTTTCTTATTCAAACGTTTTCAGATACTTGGGCGTTTTCCTAACATAAGAACCTTCAGATTTTTTTTATTTCTTTCAATAAAATCTATTAAACAATATTTTTCTGTTTTTAATTGTTGAAAATCAGCACATGATTATTTTAGTTTATCGGTTCACGTGATTCAAAATCAGTACAAGTACTAATTAAATCAGTAAATCAATGGTCACCCTATTAACTAAATTTATATTTTTTAGGACCGATAAATGAATATCGCCTTACAATTTAATTAAAAGGTAAATTTAAATTTTATATAAGAACCAACAGATTAACGGGACACAGTGAATATGAGGCTTAGTCTGCCAAGTCTTAAAACCCGGTTTTAAATATTGTAAATTGTGTTGACCAGTATTATAGAAATAAATATTAGGAATAATTAAAACAAATTATTAAATAAATAAAAAAAAACTCCAATTTCATTAAATATCTATTTAATAAACAAAAAAACCCTACATAACCATGTTATATGTAAGTATTATGGATAATAATAACGTATAAAAATAAATATTTATATAAACACAACATTTTTTTTTTCATTTGGCATTTTCTATGTAGGTTTAAATGGCAACACTGTTGCTACTTACTTGTACGACGCGTTACACGTGTCGTGGGTAGTTGATGTTGCTGTTGTTGGTTGCTATTACTGTTGGTGTTGTTTGTATTTTTTATTCCCTTTGACGCAGCCATTGTATCACCACTACTCATCATATAACCACCTATTGGATAGGGAGGCATTTTCGGTTGTGAACAAACACCTATATTATGTCCAACACCACTACTGCTGTGACCATGTATTGTTGTTGATGTCGAGGAAGATGTGGAGGCCAAAGAAGTCTCATCGAAACAAGTATCATCGTCCTAATGAAGGAATATGAAAGGATACAAGAGAGTACAACAAAATAGAAATTTAAAATTATTTATTTAAATGTATGAATTTAATTTTGGTTTGTAACATTTAAAATATTCATGAGATTTCTCTCTCACTCTCTGTCATTTGCATGTAGTAGTGTCACTTTGTACATCAGGGATGGAAAATATGTTTTCTGTTATTGTACCAACCAGACAAACAAATTGTACTTTTTCGATCCTAACGGTACCAACATTTTTTCCGCTTGTTTTGTAAGCAATTTATCGTATTGAGTCAGATTTGCTTAGACACTAAAACATCTTAAAAAAATTAAATTGACGGGGTGAAACAAAATTTATTTAACCTTTTCAGGATTTGCTATTAAAAAATTTAAAGGCATTTAAACGCTTTTTAAGAATAATACACTTTTTTTTGTTTTGAGAGGTAATTTAAAAGCAGCTGTTCAATGTTGCCACTTCCGAATATTTTAGTACAATGTGTATGCAAAAATTTGGTACATTTGATGTGACACCAATTTAGACTTTATTTTTTACTATAGTAGCTGAATAAATAAAAACAGGTTTTTAATTTACAGTTGCTTTTAAAAAAGTCGACTTTATGTTATGTTGTTTTATCAAGTTATAAGTTGAAAATTTTAAAAAATTTCAAATTGTACTAAATGAGCAACGGTAGTACCACGGTAAAAGCCAAGGTAAAAATGTACCAAAAAAAGTACAATTGTACCATGTTTTCCATCCCTGTTGTACATGCAATGAAATTTCACATCTTTTCAATATGCTCTTGTATAGGTTTTTTATGTAAATTTTTGTTATTGTTTTGCTTAGTTTTGATTGTAATTTAAGTTACAATGATTATAGATTTTAGTTTAAAATATGGTTTAAAATTTAATTTGGAAAAAATTTACTTTAAATTAACCTTTTAACGCTCTTTATATATATATATATATATACTCTTCATTTTATTTGCCGGTAATAAGTACGATCTGGATCATATTTCATATATATAATGATGGCGATATTGGGTCTAACTACCCTTTAAGCCCACTTCAGATATAACATTTCTTCAAAGAAAAAATATTTTAGAATCAACAAGAAATTTAATGTTAATTAGAAAAAGCTTTGAAGTATTTTTCTTTTTAATATTAATATGTTTCTTCTTATTTTTAAAACCCGAAAACAAAATCAAAAATGTTGACATATTAATTTAAATACAAAAAAATTTATTTTAACTAAAATCATATTTACTTTAATAAGATTTATACTAAATTCAAAAATGTTCGTAAAAAATAACATTGTAGTAAATTATTATTTCTCCCTGTGTATAAGAGGATCGATTCTAATTAGTTTCATTAGGGTTCGGGCAAGAGAAGCTCAGGTTTGGGCAAGAGAGTTAATGTGTGTAGTTTGATCACATGGTTTACATGGACATACGGACGGGCAGACATTTAAAGTTCAGTATTTTTGATACACCCAGAAAAAAAACCTGGTTGCACTATGATCACTGGTACTAAATTATGCTCGCTGCATTCGGATATAGTTGTCGTAATCAAGATATTGTTTTTTAATTAAGGGAAGCATCTCATCCTGTTTTCGATTCCCCCCATTCCGAGAATCGCGGGAATTTTTTAAATTAAAACAAGTAAAAAAGACTTGAATTCGGCTGCGCCGAATCCTAAAAAATATGTTCTCGCTGTTTTTGATACAAATAATGTAAAAAACTTTAGAAGTGAAATTATGGAGGTGAAAACAAATTTTTGAAGTGAAAAACATTTTTGGAAGTGAGAACAAATGTTTGTGATTGGAAAAAATTTTTGGAGGTGAAAAAAATTTTTTTAAGGTGAATATAAGATATTATACAATTCTAAGGGACAGGTTAAAAACAGAGAAAATATTTTACTTGCCAGTCGCTAATATGAAAAAACACCTTGATTTTCACATTCTGCCTAGACCGCGGCTACAAATATGTTGCCATAATTGAAATTTGACCTAAATTCTTTCAATTACAGAATACATAAGGCCTTACTACGAAACAAAATTTAAAATCTAAAGTAGAAATTATTTTTAAACATACGGTTTTGTGAATTTTTTGTGAAAAAAAATTTTTGTGGCCAAACAAATTTTTTGTGGTAAAAAATTTTTTTTAAGGTGAATATAAGATATTATTCAATTCTAAGGGACAGGTTAAAAACAGAGAAAATATTTTACTTGCCAGTCGCTAATATGAAAAAACACCTTCATTTTCACATTCTGCCTAGACCGCGGCTACAAATATGTTGCCATAACTGAAATTTGACCAAAATTCTTTCAATTACAAAATACATAAGGCCTTACTACGAAACAAAATTTAAAATTTAAAGTATAAATTATTTTTAAACATACGGTTTTGTGAATTTTTTGTATATTTTTATTGCCTGAAAACTACAAACTAAAATTTTAAATTTTAAATTTAAAATTAAGATCTGTTTTAAGATTTTATATAGTAAGGATGATATTGTATACATAAACACCGTTTTCGGCCCCAACGGATTCTTCGAATTTTTTTTATTTTATATTTTTTTTTTAATTTAAACACTTCCCTTTAATGATTTTTTTTTAATTAAACTGAGTGTCCCGTTAAAATTTGACAACCAGTTAAATTCAAATTTTATATGGGAAACAGCAATTATGTTAGGTAGAGTCCCAGTTAGTAGCTAACAGGAAATTGTAAAAACCTAAGGTCACCGGTCAATTTTTAGGCCGAAAATTTTGTTTAATTAATCTTATTTTTTAACCAAATTCTCAGATTTAAAGAAATTGCTGTTTCTGTCAGAAATAATAAATAAACTAGAAATAAAAAATGTAACCAATCGGAACACCGTAATCAATTTGACCGCAACCAAAATAAAGACCAAAATTATACCTGCACAAAAACCATAACCTATATTCGTTTCCCATTCTTGTCTTGTTTTTATGAAAAATCTCAGGTAGTAGGAATTTTCTATATAAAGAAATTATGATTATATGAAACATTTTATAATTATTTTTTGAACAGAATTCCCCGCTTTCCTGGGAAAAGAAAATGTGTGGAATTTTGTATTTCCTAGTTCCAGCCAACAACATGGTAGATACCATAATTTTTATAACTAATATTTCTACTTTATAACACATGTAATTGAAAAAATATGATAAATATGCAAGCATAAAATGATTGCAACAATCAATGAATAATTGAAATTCATGAATGCATTTGACATTCAAAAACTTATTATTGTCTTATTTTTGTAAACAAGTAATACTTTATCAGTTTTAGTCAAAAATTTATTTTATTATATAGTTTGATAAATACTAGACAGCTGTAAAAATGTTAATCATTTCACTAATTCGCAGAGAAAAAATATAATTGAACATGATTGGGAAGTTCGAAATTATCATAATATGATCCTAATGAATATAAATACAATTTTTACTGATTACATCACTTAGCATGATTTTATTATAACTCAAAATCATATTATGATCATAATATGATCCTTACGAATTTCAATCATAGCATGCTGCTCTGTTATGTTATTATAATATTATGGTAACTTCATTATCATAATATGATAACTATATTATTTATACTACTATAATTGCCACAATCATAAACCTAAAAATTTATGATGCTCTTTAAATATAATTGTCCTAATTATAGTTTTTCTTTGCTTGTACTTCCAAACATCGGCACAAACTTAATATACCCAGCACCACATAGCGGTGTAGGGTATAAAAATTGATGTTAGTATGGAAAAGTTAACAGTATTAGTTGTATGTTGGATTTTAAGTTTTATCAAAATGATGTATAAATCTTATGTTTCTTTGTTGCAGCTAAATTGATATTACGCACCTAAAGAGGTTTAGTGAATTTATTTTAAATTATCAATTGTTACTTTAAGTTTTAAGTTTCACACTTAATGTTTATTTTCGAAAAAAAGCTATAGAGAATAAATTTAATGCTAATGACATTTCAAAAAAGGTCAATCGTTCAGTCTTAGGAAGTTTCTGATGATCATTCAAAATTTAAATTCAATTTCACATAAAAGATACTACAAGTTTCGAGACAATATAAACGCTGTACATATTTACCATTTTGTGACGTCAATTGCATATACAATACACTTTAAATAAAATAACCGAGAAGGGAAAACATGTATAAATATAAATAGTTTTTCCTTCGATAGTTTCCTTCGAAACTCATAAATTCTTTTAACATCTATGTGTTAAATGGTGAAAATTGCATTTATTTTACAAACTTTTGGTCATTTGCAATTTATTTACGAGTTTCTTGTATTTTACAAATAACAAGTGTATTTCAAGGCTATAATAGATACGAGTCTTTTAATCTTTAAATAAAATATATTTTATTATTTAATACAAAATAATAATCCTTCAACCGGCCTAAGCCTTTTTTGCTATAAAATTTATAATACGTGTGTCACAGATAAAATGTTTTAAAAACAAATATTGCCAACGTTTTGTAAATAAAACACGTTTGACGGATGTTTATTTTTGAAATACAAATTAATGAAATATATTTTAATAATCTCGTTTCTTTTTATTTAAAAATGGTTCTTCTCATCAAATTCACGTGTTAGTCAGGACGCTTGTTATACCAAAAACTATTTTAATGATGATCTATTACAAAAGTAAAATAATACAACAGAGTTGCATTTCCAGTCAGTCTCTAGTTTACACTTGACAGTTCGGCCAATCCTGAACAGAAGTCGACCTCGGCTTCATCGTCTTCCTGGAGACCTAGTTCCGGAGAACCATCACACCATGCTTTCATCTTGTCAGAGCTATATACGGAGCAGAATTTGCGAGAAGAGACTTGCATACCGGGAATATCCTCCACGAGATAACGGTCATTACCAAGAACGCGGGAGATCATATATGGACCGCGGTATTTTGGTTCCAGTTTACGTGATTCTCCTGTAGCTTGTGGTTCATTTTCGAGCACTATCAAATCATTTTCATGATATTCGGTTGGATGTCGGTGTTTATTATCGAACCTTCTCTTCCATTTTTCGCGTTCATTTTCAATATTGACGGCAGCAAGTTTACGTTTTTCCTCAATTGAAATTTCATCGTTGTTGGTTACGAAGTCATCTTGAATAGCAGCAAGAATACGATTTTGAGCTAAGTCTATCGGCTTATAATCAAAAATAAGTTCATTTGGGCTATATCCCGACGTTGCATTCTTTTGGGAGTTTACCGACCATTGCAGTTTGTGCAAAGACAAATCCCAATCCTTCGGTTCACTTGTTGTAGTACGTAAATAGGATAGAATAATCTGGTTCGCCCGTTCCACTTGGCCGTTTGCTCTCGGTGTCCGCACGGCAGTCTTAATGTGTTGAATATTATTCCGATCGCAATAATCCTCAAAGAGTTTTGAAGTGAAAGCAGTTCCGCGATCGGATATTATACGTTTAGGCATCCCAAAATAACCGGTTAATTCGTTAAGAACGTTTAGTACAGGTAGTGTTTTCGTATTCCTTACAGCTTTTACTACAACAAACTTAGTAAAAGCGTCTGAAACGGCCAAAATATGCGTGTTGCCTCTTTTGCTACGTATGAAAGGACCCAGGTGATCAATATGGATTTGACGGAAAGGAAGGGGCTCTAAATCACCATAATGAAGAGATCCCTCTGGCTTACCTCCCTTGGATTTGTTGTAACAGCATTCGGTACATGCAGCAATATACTCCTTCACATATTTTCGCATTCGGTTAAACCAGAAAGTTTGTTTGATTCTATCTAACGTTTTATCAAGACCGTAGTGTCCAACGTCATCATGGCAGAGTTTAGCGATTCTCCATCGTATGGTATTAGGGACCACAAATTTGAGTCCGTCATCGGTCTTTCTATAAAGACGGTGGTTTTGTAGACAATAATCGGTTTTTATTTGTTTATATTGTTCGGCTTTAAGAGTGCCATCTAACACGCCAATAATAAAACGTAACTTTTCATCCTGTAGTTGCATCGTTAAAAGCCAATTTGAGCTGTTGACTTCAATTTTCATAACAAAACCAGCCGGTTCAGTTTCCTGGGGTGGTTGGTCGGGAGATCGGCTGAGTGCATCTACGTGGGCCATGCGTGACCCTTCTCGGTGAACGAATTCACAATCATATTCCAATATTTTCATAAACCAGCGGGCTATTTTAGGAATTAATTCCTTATTCGTCTTTGCCCTGGTTATAGCAGCACAGTCTGTGAGGACACGAAAAGGCTTTCCAAGTAAATAAATTCGGAACCGCTCTAAGGTTTCGACGACAGCCAGCACCTCCAGTTCGTAACTGTGGTACCTTCCTTCGGTTTCCGTACAATGACGACTGAAATAAAATACGGGATGCCATTTATCATCACCATCAGATTGTAAAAGTACCCCAGCTAGGCCAACACTGCTCGCATCCGTATGGACTTCATGTCTGGCATTAAAATCATAAATCGCTAAAACGGGCTGACTACAAAGTATATCGATAAGTTTCTCGAACGATTCCTGTTGCGGTTTGTCCCACTGAAAACTTGTTTCCTCTTTCTTTCGTAACAAAATTGTGAGGGGTCGTGAGATGACGGAATAATTTTCAACGAATTTTCTAAAAAATCCGGTAAGACCCAAAAATCGGCGGACCTCTGTTACGGTGGTAGGTACTTTAAAATTCTTAATGGCACTTACCTTATCATCACCGGGAGTAATGCCATTTTTACCAACTTTGTGACCAAGATATACAATTTCATCACACAGAAAATTACATTTATCCATGCGTAATGTAAGACCACTATTCTCTACAATGGTCAAGAAACGGTCCAATCGATCGATACCCTCTTCTATTGATTTGCTTGGAATAATTACGTCATCGAGATAAATTAAAACTTCACCCGGCTCCATTAGTCCTGCGACACGATTCATGACTGCCTGAAATACAGCCGGGGCATTCACGAGGCCAAAGGGCATTCTGTTAAACTCATAGTGTCCTTCAGTGGTCACGAAAGCGGTGTACTTTTTCGATTCTTCATCGACTTCGATCTGATGGTAACCCATACGCAGGTCAAGGGTAGTAAAGTAACGATTACCAGCTAGTTGAGCAAACTGTTCCTCCATGATAGGCATTGGATACGGTATTTTCATTGTAATACGATTTAATTGACGATAATCTACACACAGACGATGTTCTCCGTTTTTCTTTTCTACCAAGACAACTCCGGATGCGTATGGAGAGTCAGATTGTCGAATTATATTGTTATCAAGTAGATCGTTTACAATATTGTTGACGATTGAACGCTTAGCGAATGCAATACGATACGGTCTTGTATATACAGGCACCTCAGTAGTTAATTTAATATTCATCTTTACCAAATTACACTTACCCAGCTCTGAAATATTTTCAGCGAAACTGGCACGATGATTTTCGAGTACAATTTGAAGTTGATTATCATTCGATGTTATGTTGTCGTTATTTACATCCTCAATCCAGCATTCCTCAGCCTCAATTATTGTTCGGTAACCTTTACGGCATACTACATCGCGACCAATATAAATATTTTCAGTAAGGAACTCATCCCTTACAAGAAACATTACGACTTCAAAAACGTTAGAATCCATTTCCAAAGAAACATTTATTTTCTTTGTACAGGTATATTCGCCACCAGCAAAACCATCTAATATGAAAACACAATCAATATTTTTACCCATATTCGCGGCAAACGATTCTCTAATTAAACAATGATTACTGCCGGAATCAATATAAGCGGCGGTTTCAACACCGTTCACTTGGACGTTTTTAATTAAATCTGGAGTCGGCTCTGGAGTTTTGGCTATTATTTTGTTTACATTTGATGATTGTTTCTGTTTATCATCTTTCTTTGAGTTACAATCAACAGTACGGTGGGTGGTACGGTGACAAATTGTACATCGTTCTTTTCTTTGAGGTTCGGGGCATTTCATCGAATAGTGACCATAAGCAAAACAATTATAACACTTTACCTTACCTAACGTAGTGTTATTATTGTTATCTTTCTTCATGCCGCCGATGTTGTTAACAAATTTCTCTGTTGACGCTGTTCCTTTTATCCTGTTCGGAGCAGTTACAACAGCGGTTGAGACGTTATTATAATTACAATAACAAGAAATGTCACGAAACAACTGGTTACAATTCGTGTATTCATTTGAAATCTTACGTTTTAAATCGAAATCGTTGATACCGTTTACGATGTGTCTGGCTATTGCAGATTCCGGTAAATTACCCTTAGTACCTAAGGCGAACATTTTGAAGTAATATTCCTGTGGTGTTTCGTTCAGACGACGCTTCATCTGAGACATTTTAATATGTATATCGGCTGCATTATCTACGTGTGGAAAATCCAACAAAAACTTTTCGGCAAATTGTTGCCACGTTAAAAAGACACTCTGCAAGGAATCTACCCAATATTTCGCAGGTCCTTGCATCTTTTGTTGTACGGCGAATATTAGTGGTTGATCATCCCAGCCGTAAGCTGTTCTAAGTGTTTCCACACGTTTAATAAACTGGGATGAGTTTACAGACTCATCCAGGGACGGATTAAAATCGGGTAAAATTGTTATCATTTCCTTCACGTTGGTAAAAGGATTTATCATTCCCGTGCCAAAAGGCAACACGTTTTGTTGATTCGGTGGCGATAGAAACGGTTGGGGTTGTTGTACGTATACGTTTGGTGTAGACGAATATGGTCTTTGGCCATTTTGATGTGTCGGTGCGTAATTTGAAGACAACATTTGCGGATGGGTATTAGTGACGTAGCACGGAGCTGTTGATGTATAATGTTGGCTGGCGTTGGAAACGAAAAATTGTTGATCACCAGAAATGCGTGGTGCGGGTTGATAACCACAATTAGTTACCGGATAGTGTTGAGAAAACGGTTGTAACGGAGCATATACTGTGGTGGTTGGCGTATGGTTACCTGAAAACGATACTGATGAAACGGTTTGTGGTATTGACGGCTGTACCAATACGGGTTGATACGAAGGCTTAATGTCGTTGGCTGTTGTACGGATGCCGGTAGACGATATGACGGTTGTAACGGTTGGAATGTTTCCGTGTGAAACATCGGTTGTACGTTCTGGGGAATTTTCGTGTGACACTGTTGAAGAGTAAAGAGATGGTTGAAACCGAACAGACATCGCACGCAAATCTGCAATCGTTTTTTCCATCTGCGCAATACGTTCATTCATATCGGGTGCACATATTTCATCCTTTCGTTCGAGGCGTTCGACAAGTTGATTTTTATTTCCCGTACATGGCAATCCAGCTTCACGACACTTTGATTGCAATGATTTTACGGTTAAACTTCTTAAATTTTCCATGGCGTCTTCGTTTTCGTGCGTACTTTTATCCCACTTCTGAGAAAATGTCACAGATAAAATGTTTTAAAAACAAATATTGCCAACGTTTTGTAAATAAAACACGTTTGACGGATGTTTATTTTTGAAATACAAATTAATGAAATATATTTTAATAATCTCGTTTCTTTTTATTTAAAAATGGTTCTTCTCATCAAATTCACGTGTTAGTCAGGACGCTTGTTATACCAAAAACTATTTTAATGATGATCTATTACAAAAGTAAAATAATACAACAGAGTTGCATTTCCAGTCAGTCTCTAGTTTACACTTGACACGTGTTTGGCATGAAAACTAAACAATAAGTTCTTCTACAATATTTTATTTCGTTGCCTACTTAAGACGATATGGGTCAAAATATTGGGTGTATATCTTCAAATTGTGGAATAAACAACAGATGGCGTATCTTTTACACATGGATTGTGTCTTTTATAACTTATATGGCATTTTGGAATGGAAACATCTATAATTTATTCTCACTTAGACATTGAATGAAATAGTGTAAATAACAAAGTTTTTTTTGCTTCGAAAATGTCGAATTTTGTGCCAACAAAGCATCATTTGCGGGAAGTTTTAATTTAATTCTTCAAGTTGAAAAAAAGTGTAGCTAAAGCACATCGATTGTTCAACAAAGCTTATCTTAAATATGATTTCAACGTGCTAGAGATAATTTGTGCGGCTCAGAAGTGGTAATTTTTGCACGGAAGAAAAAACCGTTCAAAGATGATTGGAGACAAGAAGAACGTGCAAAATTTTTGGGGGCCACACAATGAGCAATTTCAAAACTTTTTTAAGCAGCAGGATATGTTAAAAGCCTAGATATGTTAAAAGACAATTTCGAATGTCCGAAATGCTGCTTGAACGCCATAAAAAGAAATCATTTTTGCATCGAATCATTGGCGATGAAAATGGATCCAATACGACAACCCCAAATGCAAGAAATTGTAACCAAAAAATCAACAAAGCCGAATATCCATGGCGCCAAGGTAATGCTCTATATTTGGTGGAACCAGAAGGGTTTACCCTATTATGAGCTGCTAAAATTGAGCCAGACGATCACAGGGGACTTGTACCGAACTCCATTAATTCGTTTGAAGCCGTAATATTCCATCATGACAACGCTCGGCCACATGTTGCAAGGCCGGTTAGAAACTACCCTGCGGGAAAAGGACGTTTCCCAGGACACGTCACGTGACTGGCTCATTGTGATAGGGACTGGTCACGAAACCGGTTTTTTTTATGAAAAGGAACGGTCACTTTAACATGGTCATGTCCTAGAAGAGGTTCAATTGCCCTCTGCCACATGTCACTGGACTGGTCTAAAAGAACATGTAACACAACTAACCGCAAAGAGCATATGACAGGACTCGTACTTTCAAACTCATGACGTGATTGAATTTTTTAAGCCGAGCATGTGGTGTTTTTTTTTTAAATCGATACTAACACGGGACTAGTACTTTCAGACCTATCAGGTGATATATAATTTTTAACCCTTCAAGTAGTAGGCACTTTAGGAAGCGGCCCTCTTTTCACCTATCTCGTGATATGTATTTTTAGAACCGGTACTGTTTTCACCTATCACGGGACAGGTCCCAATTCCCAACTGAACACTTTTTTCGCGCCAGAAAGATGGGAAAAGGTCATAGCTACCGATGACCAATACTTTGAATAAATTTATATTGTACTAATGCTTTACAAAAAACGCCCAAAATTTGCCAAAAATCCAGCATTTTTCAGTTATACACATAATAAGAGTAAATCTCGAATTCTAGAGCTTCGAAGGAATTATTTTCCTAATTAGTTTTTTGTGAATTGAATTTATATTTTTGTAATGAATAAATTTTGTGAAAAAATTTAAGGAATTCGGTGGTGTTCTGGAAAACGAATCCGCATAAAATCATGAGGTTTTGTACAACAACAACATCGGGGGTTTACCAGAAACCCCCAATAGAATTACTTTTAATTATTTAAAGTTATCAATTTTTTTCTGATTCCTTCCTATCTCTCATAGTTTTTTAGATATCTGCTATTTTGTAAAATAGCCCGTATCTCGTAACTATAGAGAGTAAGGGAAAAACTCTCAGAGTATTAATATACTCCAATAATACAAATAGGCCGGAAGACATCTCGATTAATCAATTTTTATGAAATAAATAGTCACTCTGCAAGTGCTTTATAAACAATTCCTCAGAATCTCTAACGGACCTACCTTATCTGTATTATCGAGGTGTAAACATATCTGTGCTTGCAAAAATTTTGTTCGTTTTGCGCTATAAAAATTGCCAGTATCTCGAAAACTAAGCGAGATAGGGGAAAACGGTTAAAATTTTTGCTCCTTCCAATAATGTAAATACATTTTTATAAAACAGACAAAGGGTGTCTTATTTTTTTATGAATGGAGTTGAACGGGCCTACTTAATCTATACTAGCGAAGTGTAGGAGAGACCCCGAAGGATCCATTTTGTTTTTAAACCATCCTATGTAAAGCAATTTAAACATCCCCTTTTTTGAATAAAAATGCTTTTTTGATAAGTTGTAATTAGTTTTTGAGGCATTTCGTTGCCATTAAATTGTAAATTCATGGCCCTGTTATATTATTTTACTTCCAAGAGGTTAAGTGCTATAGAAACACCAAAAAATGGTGTTAAGATATGTGTGAGGGAAAGAAAAGTCATACATATTCTTTTTTAAATTGATGTTACCCTAGCTGGGGATCGTACACGCAACCTCTAATGCGCCAACCATTACACCACAACGAGCACAAAAATTTTAAAACTGCGGTTCCAAAATAAAGACAATATGAGTATAAAAATTCAAAGCTGAGCAAAAGTAATTTATAATTTCCAAAAATTAAATGTTAACAAAACATTGAATTGATCTAGAAAAACTGGAAGACAAGGGTATTTTCTTTTTGACCCTTCCTTCAGAATACGAGTATATAGAATGTAATTAACAATTGAAATTGGCCGTAAGGTGTTATAAACGGGTTTTTTATATTTTTAAGATTTCTAAAAATTGTGTTCGTTTCATAATATTTATTTTTTAAATAATTTTTAATTATTATTAATATTTAATTATATTAAATTTAATTATTTATTAATTCAATATATTTAATAATTCTTATTGCTTTCAAACCGAGCACTTCTCACCAAAATTTCTTTACAAACAAACTTGTAAATTTTGTTTCTAATTCTAAAATTGTCATTTGACGCATTTGTGGGCAGTGTTATTATTAAACCCCACCTAGAGGCAGACTTGTCGATAAAAGGACTAATTGGCATTACAGCTTAGTATTGACCCATATGCCAAAAAAGTCGTTATCGAGATCATTAACATTTTTTAATGTTTGTATACAAAATTGGCAGCCAGCTCAAATTTGACACTGGATATCTTAGATATGATACTATATATTAAGAAACGGGTTTTGGAATCAGAGAGAGAGGATATTTATATTATAAATAATCCACTCCTAACTCGATTTTTTTCAAAAATGGTCAGTGGGTCAAACCAATAATAAGCTGACGATTTGTGGCCTTTAGGATTTTTAAAATTTTTACTTGCCTTTATTTTTTATTAAATTTATCTTCATTTATCTTGAATTTTAAGCTTTATTTTGAATTTAGTTTTTTTGAAATTGTTCTGGAATTCATCAAGTAAATTTGCGAATTTACTTCCAAATACCCAACAAATAATAGGGAGTACTCACAAATTTGCATACACCTGCACTAAGCTGTGAATATTTTTTAAAGTTTAAATTAAAAATTGCAATAAACTTTGAATTCCTGTTGTTTTTCTTTTTTAATTTAGATTTATTGATAACAAATGAAATTGAACGTACCTGCAACAATGAGAAATCAACTTTGATTAGACGTTGTTTTGAACGTGGCGTTGTGTGTGGCTCCATGTTCTCCTGTAACTTTAATGAATCACGCAGTTTATTATGATGAGGTTGATGGTGATGCTGATGATGCTGTTGTTGATACTGATGCTGAGCAACAGTTGCTGCTGTTGATGATGTTGTTGTTGTAGTCGTTGGAGGAAGCACTGTAATGACAACAAAAGATAAAAGGTAAATTAAGAAAATGTTGGTTAATAAGTTACAATCTGATGTGAATGTGAAAGAAATCACATATATTTTAATGATTATTATTAATGTTATATCATCTGCAGCAGCTGACAATATATTTTGAAATTTTCTATATTTTATGCAATTACTCAAATTACTTGACGATTACTTTGTTAACTGGAATATGTAACTTTTTTAGTACATGTAATAATTATCATATTATGAGTATGAAAAGAGTCTTAAAAGAATGAATTCATTTATAAATAAAACGGTCAAAAAATTTAACAGTTACTACATGACAAGTGCTTGTGTAGTAATCAATAGTTGTTGTTTTTAACTGTAATTACAATTATTTTTCTATGGAAAAATACAAAACAACTATTATTACAGTTATTTAAAAAAAATCAACTAGTGAATAGTATTTTTTTCGCAACAGTTGTTCCCTAAATTTTTTAACATTATAAACAACTGTTAGAACAGTATTTCTCGAGTAAGAAGTTAATTTTTTTTATTGTTATTTAAAAATAAAATTACGTCGAGTTTTTAAAAATTTTTGTTAAGATTATGTTTGTTGTTGTTGATATATTCTTACAGATTAATAACGGCTAATACATCGTATTCAACGAGCTTTTAACAAAAATGTAAATAACTGCAAAAATAGTAATTCTTACCAATTTTTGTCAATTGTTTAAATTTTTTTTTGTAATACAAATTTGTCAATTAGTTTTACGACATTTTTAGTTATTATACTTGTTAAAAATAAATTTTTGTTTGTGTTATTTTAATGATAAGTACCCCTGCGGGAAAAGAGCCTATCCTAGGACGCGTCACGTTACCGCTTCATTGTGATAGGGACCGGTCACTTTCACATGAGCTTGTCCTAGAAGGGAGTCAATTGAACTTTACGATATGTCACAGGACTGGTCTAAAAGAACATATCATGACTTTTAGACCGGTCACGTGGTAGGTACTTTAGGAACCGATCGATCCTCTTTTCGCCTATCTCGGAATACGTATTTTCAATACCGGCCCAGTTGTCACCTATCACTGGAAAGATCGTATTCTCAACTGACCCCTTTTTTCCCGCAGGGTACCTTTGTCATCTTTTTGACCGGATGGGTACACTTAAAAAAGTTTGTAAGTTAAAATAACTGAAAATATCATTTAAAAGAAATGATATTTCATTTAAAAACCGGTCTACTTAATTTTCATTTAAATTGAATGCCATTTGTTATTTATTTTCAAATGTTGATTAATCAACTGACATATCCGTAAGAAACAATTGATATAATCAGTTAAAATAAATGTCAAAATTTAACCTACCAGTCCTTAAAAAATAAATGTTTTTTTCATTTATTTGAAATTATTTCCGTTTTTGTATTTTTTGTTTTTTTTTTTTTTAGTATACTCTTACATTACAAAATGTATGTAGGGATATGAAGCTATAAACACTTTTTGTGTGAATGTATTTGTGTATGTATGTGTGTTTGTGAATTTCTTGTAATTTGTATTGAACAATTTTGTATATATACAACCAATTTAAATAAAAAAACAAATTGAAATTTTTTGAATATTTTTTTTTGAAACAAACAGCAAACAAAATTTAAATTTGTAATAACTGTTACGGACACAAATAAACCACAAGTTACCGTTTTGTGGGTAAATTTTAATTAAATTTCAAACAAATAAAAAAAATAAATGAAACTGAAAAAAAGGTAAATGATTAAATTATTTCGAATAAATGTATAAAAAAGTTAATATAGATATTTCTTTGAAAAATAAATGTATATTCCTTTATTTTTAAATGGAACGGAAAACTTTTTTATTAAACTACAAACAGTTAACTACATAATATTTTGAGTGTACCTTTGCTTTAACTGTTATTTTCAGTAGATTTAATTGACAAACTTTTTTGAGTGTGAAAATTTATCTGCACAGAATATGTTTTTTCTCGGTAAATTTTTCGAACGTGTTTTTTTTGTGCAAAAAAAAAAATTTAAACAAAAAATTTTCGTATTTTTAGATTTTGATTACACAAGATGGGGCATATAAATATCAAGTGCTGCCATTTTTGCAAATGGCATCGTATGTCATCGTATGTGGTTTTAACATTCGTAAAGTAGGCATGTGGGAAATTTATAGCGAATAACAATGAATCGCTGTACGCTTTAAGAACGCTCGATAATTGTGACATCGTTTGCGCGCAATAATACTTTACTTTAACGCTCATGAGCTACTGAGAATCTTAACTGGAGAGGGACCTTATTTATTGAAAGACGCTATTACACTAAACGGAAACTGCTAAAGAACCATGCTGACTGATTTTTTTTTTGACTGAAGTTGACGATTTGGATTAGAAGGACATTTGGTGCCAACAGGATGGGCCACTTGTAATACTGCACGCGATGCCCAAATTTGCATAAACGCCGACGGCTACCATTTTTTGAACATAATTTGCCACAATTAATTCAAACAAAATTTATAAGTGCGAATAAACATAATCAGTTAAAAACCAAAACAAAAGATGTTAATTTTTGCTCCACTCTAGAAATAATTTTTGATAAAAATACAAATTTTGCTTTGGCTAAAATTTTGTGATAAATATTACACAATATCGACGTTATCGCTAGTTTTAAAACTCTTGCACTATTGTAAAAGCGTCTGTAAAGATGAATGTTTGTCCGCCATTTTGAATTTTTCAATTATTTAAAGAGGACTAAAATTAAAAATTTTCTCCGCCATATTTAAGTTTTTTAAGTTCTTTTTAAAAATAAACGACTCTTAAAACTCTCTTAGGTAGGTACAGTTCGAGGCTGTTCTAACTACAGTAAATGCTTGGTCATTTTGATTTAATTTTTTTTATTTTTTGCAGTTTTACAAATTTATAACTAGATTGGTCTTCTATGCAAATTTGTTTGCCGCTAAATTCAATCTGTCATTTGAGTTTTGCAATTTTAATTAACATTTTTGAAACTATCGTATTGAAAACGACCCAATTTTTACACTTTCCGGCTTTCGATGCCATGAAATTGTTTTGACGAGCTTGAGTAGCTTAATTTTGTCCACCATTTTGAATTTTTAAATTAGAATCCGTGGCCGTTAGACCACAGTAAAACAAAATTTTACTTTTATGGGACTAAAATTAATTTTTTGCCGTCATATTGGATCCGCCATTTTTTAATTTTACTCTTTTTTTTGAAAACTATTAACCCTGAAAACGCGCAGCCAATTTTGAAAACATTTAAGGTCTTTCAATCGGATGAAGTTGTTTTAACTAACTATGGTGGTTTTTTTTGTCCGCCATTTTACATTTTCAAAATACAATTTCGAAATTGCAATTAGTGACCCCAAACCCATACTAACACAAAATTTCTATCTAATCGGGCTGAATTTTTTTCACCAGAAATACTTTTTAATTTTTGGACCGATATAACTTATTTTAAATACCAAATTTATGTATATAATAAAAAAAATTCTTTCGGAGAAATTAAAAATAACACTTTAGTCTTATTTAGTGCATGCTTAACTAAAAAATTTATTTCAATTTAGTTAACCAAATCACTTCAATAGACAACGAATTCTTTTAAGTCTCTGCTGTACAGTGTGGCATAATATATCTTGTTTTTTTTATGTCATTCTGAGTATTGTGTTTAAGTTTTAGTCCCACCAGTTATTAAATTGTATTCATTAAAAACTTACGCCCATAAAAACGTATGTGGTGCTTTATGTTACAAAAAAAAACTAGTTTACTTACTATGGGAAAATCTTACTTTCTTATAGACAAAGACATTTATTTAGGCCATACAATAAATATATTTCATAATTTAACAAGGAATGCCGAAAATTTAATAACGAAATAAACTTTGCCCTGTGTCCCAATATATGTATGCATACGTAAAAACCATATCGCTCATTTGCAAGAAGACCGGCATAACTCAAAAAACACAATTTTTTAAGTTAGTTATGCAGAAATGAGGGTCACACCATAATATAAAACATGTCAAAAAATGGTATTGATCCCTCAATAAATGGCGACCAAAAGTATTTTGTATTTTACTTAGCAGTTAGGCTAAATTTCAAACTTTAAATGCAATTATCTCGAAATCGCAAATGAGCGATATGTCAATCTGGCAACAATTAGAGTGTATGTGTTGGTCAATTGTTAAGAATAGCAGAAAGCTAATTTTTAAAGAAAAACCCTTTACTCTTCTGTTCGACTACATCCTTATCAATTTTTATAACTGTTGAAAAGTAATAAATATTGAATTTGAATTCATATTTTTATATAAAAATATAAAAAAATGGTCCTTCACCTAAAGGTCCTTCGAACTAAAGTTAAATAAGCGACCTTTGGGATTAGCGTAGTTTTCCTTATTCTTTTATTTAAGAACTGAAAGTAACTACTGCTATGGTTTCTTATTTATTTCTATACTCGTAAGACTCCCTGAGGTAACTCTTAATTGCTGTTTAATTACTAAAGTTACAACATGTCACAAGTATAAGAAGCTTAACGAATTTAACATGTTTATGTTGATGCGTCTATTTTAAATTTTTTTTATGACCATAACAATTATAGTTGGTTGTGATTGTAATTGTAATACCCTACATTTAATTAGGAGAGAGGTTGGATCGGAAGTGTTTGTTTAAATTTTTTTTTTTTTAAGTTAAAACAATTTGAAAATTTTTTTTTATACTAGGACAACTTCGCTACAGAAAGCACGCAAAGAAAAAACATGGTTGGGGCAATCACTTTCGAAGAGTAACAATTTTTTTATTAGGGTCCTAAATAAATGTTATGATATTGAATTTATTATTATATGATCGCACGTAACATAGTATGCTAAAAATGTTATCATATTATGGTCCCTCATAACTATATTATGATTCCTTGATTATCATTATATGATCTCTAATCTAAGAAAATTTCTTTAAGGATAAGTTCTAAGAAACTATGAAAAAGCTCTTTAAATTTAAGAATATTTCCTTTAGAAATGCTTTTTTCTAAAAAAAAAATTGATATTAAGGACTTTTTGAAGAAAAATCATAGATTCTTAAAAACTTTTCTGTCAAGAAAACTTTGATTCTGTGGACTTTTATTAAGAAAAATAGTTATTTTTTTTTTTAAATTCTAATGACTTTTTTTAATAAAAAAAATCTTAGACTCTAACGATATTTTTAAGATTTTTTTGAGAGTTTTTAGACATTTTTCTTTAAGAAAAAGTCTTTAGAATCTAAGAAAAATTCTACTATAAAAAGTCCTTAGAATCTATGAAATTTGCTTTCAAAGAAAGGCCTTAGAACCTAAGTTTTTTTTGGAATATATGAACTTTTATCTAAGAAACAGTTTGGAGAATCTGAGAATTTTAGTTTAAAGAAAAGGCCATAGAATCTAGAAATTGTTTTATCAGATAAATTTATAAATATCGTATTATTTTGTTTAAGAAACCTTTTCGTACAAAAAAAAAATCATGGGTTCTACAGCCTTTTTCTTATAAAAATTTTTTTATTAATATTTTCAGAATTTTTTACTTTAAAATAAAATCTAATTGTTTTTATTGAAAAGAATTAAAAAAAATATAAAATCTTTCAATAGAATCTTTTTAACAATGAATTGATTAGTGTAAATAAGTATAAGGAATTTTCGAAACCCCCATTTAAAAAAATTTTCTAAAGCTAATAAAAATTAACTGGATCTTAATAGGTCAATTGATGAAATATTTTAATGCCATGTGAAAGGTATTTTCTACCCATCTGATATTTGTCCAGTTTTAGTAAGCAATATATGATTGTTTTTTAAGGCTGAACTAATAAAATTTTGGTTTTTATGAAAACAAGACAATATTTTGACTGTAAATATCAAAGTCATATTTTTGATTTGATGTATAATTATTTTTTGATTGTTTCCAGCATTTTATCGTTGCATAATTAACATATTTTTTCATAGTCAGAATTTTTGTTACCACAGTATGGTTACAGCCAATCATGTTATAACATAGAAGGTGCCGATCATAATATAGTAAAATATTTACTAAATATTGACGGTTGTGACAACCATATCCGATGGCAGAAAGCACAATATAGTAGCAGTGATCATATTGCAAACAAGTTTTTTCTCTGCGTGATAATAATTTACTACCAAATAAAAAATGTATGAATATGGTTTCTTTCTAGTTCCTGACCCTTTCCTCAAAAGCCTGCATCTAAGTTGTTGTTACTATGAGTTGCCGGATCGAAATGAAATTTGGCATGTGTTTATATGACAGATGGAGATTTCCAACACACTTCACTTTTTGCTGTTTATACTGACATTTCTGTGTCAGGCAACAAAATGTCTTCAAATATTCTTAAGTGGTGTTAATGCTCAGTTAAGTCTCTCAGCGGCCACGTGAATAAGCGAAATTCTCGGTTCAGGGGGACGGAAAATCTACGCATAACTCATGAAAGTCGTAATTCATTAAGCCTCAAAGTCACTATGTGGTGTGCAGTTACATTGGAAAGGGTGATTACACCACATTTTACGAAGGAAACGCTATTACGGTGACTAAAATTGTTTTACCTGAAGTTGACGATCTGGATTTAATAAGTATTTGGACGGAGTCACTTGTCATACTGCACGCGGCATAATTGGTATTTTGAAGGATGCCTTCCCAGCACGTGTAATCTCGCGTTTTAGTGATTTGGCGTGGCTAACCATATCTCCCAGTTTGACTATCCCGGACTTCTCCCTCTGAGAATATTTGAAGTCGTTGGTGTACGAGAACGAGCCCCCACATCTTGGAGGAGTTAAAGAAAATTTTGAATGCGCGATAATTGTAACGTTTGCGCGCATTGGTGTCAAAGCTCAGTTAAGACTCATTTTTATCCCAGCGGACATGTCAATGAGCAAAATTCTCGGTTCTAGGGTAAAGGAAATCTACGCATAATTCATGAAGCACCATTACATCCTCTCAAAGTCACCGTTTATTGTGCAGTTAGGTCAGAAATAGCATTTGGACGTTATATTTTTGAAGGAGCCGACTGTAAAGCTACCTGCGGGAAAAGGACTCGTCACGTAACCGGTTCATTGTGATAGGGACTGTTCACGGGACGGGTTTTTTTATATGAAAAGGACCGGTCACTTAAACATGGGATTATCCTAGGAGGGGGTCAATTTCCCTCAGAGATACGTCACAGGACTGGTCTAAAAGAACATGTCCCACAACTAACCCCAAAGAACATATCACAGAGCCACGTGGTAGTTACTTCACTTAAAAAAGTTTGTAAGTTAAAATAACTTAAGATATCATTTAAAAGAAATGATATTTCATTTAAAAACCGGTCTACTTAATTTTCATTTAAATTAAATGCCTTTTGTTATTTATTTTTAAATGTTGATTAAACAACTGACACATCCGTAAGAAACAAATGATATAATCAGTTAAAATAAATGTCAAAATTTTACCTACCAATCCTTAAAAAATAAATGTTTTTATTCATTTATTTGAAATTGTTTCCGTTTTTGAATTTTTTGTATTGTACGAGTAGTACAATACAAAATGTAGCTATGGACACGTTTTGGAATGTGTTTGTATATGTATGTGTGTTTATGAAGTTCTTGTAATTTGTATTAAAAAATTTTGTATATATACAACCAATTTTAATAAAAAAAAAATTTTAATTTTTTAAATTTTTTTTTTAAATTTGTAATAACTGTTACGGACACAAATAAACCACAAGTTTCCGTTTTGTGGGTAAATTTTTATTAAATTTTAAACAAATGAAAAAAATAAATGAAACTGAAAAAAATCGGTAAATGATAGTAAATCATTTCGAATAAATGTATAAAAAAGTTAATATAGATATTTCTTTGAAAAAATAAATGTATGTTCCTTTATTTTTAATTGGAACGGAAAACTTTTTTATTAAACTACAAACGTTTAACAACATAATATTCTGAATAACTGGTTCTCTTTTCACCTATCTCATGATATGAAATTTGGGAACCGGTCCAGTTTTCACCTATCCAATTCCCAACTGACCCCCTTTTTTCCCGTAGGGCTATTACAGTAAAAGGCGCCCAATATGATGCCCAATATGCTGACTGAGTTTTTCTTACCGGAATATGACGATCTGGATTCGGAGGCCATATAGTTCCAAGAGGAAGTGGCCATTTGTCATACTTCACGCGACACAATGCGTATTTTGAAGAATGCCTTCCCAGCACTTATAATCTCCCGACTTGATTGTAGCCGACTTCTTTCTCTGGGCCAACAAGCCCTGCACTTTGGTGGAGTTAAAGAATAATTTTCCAGCCGAAATTAACAACACCACAAATGCTTCGCACAGTTATGTAGAATATAATCAAAAGAGCCCAAATTTGCATCAATAACGACGGCGAACATAATTTTGTTTCTATTAAACACAATTTATAAGTTCGAATAAACATAATCAGTTAAAAACCAAATAAGTTTTCTCTTTAAACAAAAGTTATAGCAAAAGAAAATCTGATGATGGATTTTGCCCCACCCTATATAATAACCAACATGCTTTCGGTGACGCAAATTTATGATTTGAATTTTTTCTAATTTGACTTAATTTTTGTGTGTTTATTTAGAACTTAGAATTTGATGAAAATCAATAAAATATAAGAAAACCCTTTACGAATATTCATTGACCAATGCTATTTAAAAGGGTTTACGTAAATCTAGAGTGGGAATTTTAATTTCTGCTAAATGATAATTTTTAACAGTTACATATGAAAACTTTCAACCAGTATTCATAAAGTTTTATGTAGGGTATAAAGAAAGAAAACCTGATATTTATAACAAGTAACGGTTTGCCCGTGTCATACATTATTTAACACATTAACACCTTAGAATAAAAACCTCAAGCGAAAAAATATTGCAAAACCACCCCAAATTTCTTAAGAAAATAGAACATTTAGTGTAGAGAACATTAAATATAATATATGTATAATAATTCAAAAAGAAACTGACCATTAATTATATATGTACACTCAAAAATATGTGTTAGTTATTATACGAGTATGACAGTTATTTTTTTAAATATATTTTTTTATAATAACGAAAAAAATTAACTGTAAAAACTAGTAGTTTTTTTTATCAAGTACCAACTCACGAAAATTTTTGTAGTAAAAATTTGTGGTCTATTTTTTACGACATTGTTAGATATTATTATTGTATTTGTTAGTAGTTTCTTTTTAATAGTTACAATAACTATTTTTTTTAAGTTATTTTAAAGTTAAATACAGGTTGGTTGAAAGATTACTGTTTTTGTTACGAAATATATTTTTTATTCAATATAATCTCCTAGAAGCTCAATACACTTGTTCCAATGATCTTCCAATAATTTTATCCCATCCTTATAATGGTTTTCCGAAAGCTCTGCAAAATAACCGTCTACGGCTGCTATGGCCTCTTCATTCGACGAAAAATGCTTTCCACGAAGGAATTGTTTGAGATTTCTGAAGAGATAATAGTCACTGGGAGCCAATTTTGGTGAATACGGTGGATATTCAAGCAATTCGTACTTTAATTCTTTGAATTTAGCCATCGTCAAAACACTTTTGTGAGCAGGTGCATTGTCTTGATGAAAAATGATGTTTTTCTTCTTTAAACCAGATCCAAAAGGCTGCAATAATATTCAGAGTTGATTGTTTTACCTTTCTGAAGATAATCAATCAACAAAATTCCTTTTGCATCCCAAAAACCTGATGCCATAACCTTCTTTGCTGATCGTTGGGACTTCACCTGCTTTGGAGCTGAACAACCAGCTTCAGTCAACTGTAAACGTTCTTGTTTCAATTTAGGATCATGGTGGTAGATCCAAGTCTCATCCATAGTTATAAAACGACGCAAGAAGTCGGTTTTATTCGGCTTAAAACGCTCCAAATTACGCTGAGAAATTTGTTTTCCAGTTTTTGTTGAATTGTTAACGTGTGCGGCACTAACTTTCCAAAAAGTTTTTTCATACGTAATTCTTCATGTAAAATATGGAGTACTCGTTCGCCTGAGATGCCTATGGCATTAGCAATTTCACGCTCAGTCAAACTTGGATCTTCACTAACCATATTATGTACCTGCTCAATGATTTCTGCTGTGGTTGCAGTTTTTGGTCGTTCTTCGCGTCGATCGTCTTCAAGGCTGGTACGAACACGTTTAAATTCACCAGCCCAAAATTCAATGGTGCGTTTTGAAGGTGAGGACTCCTTATACACTTCTAACAATTGTTCATAAATTTTCTTTGCTTTTAAACCCTTCAAAACAAAGAAACTAATGACTGCACGATATTAAATTTTTTCCATATTAAAAAAAATCAATGACACGTCAACTTCAAAGGGCTTGTAAACAAAGAAAGAATTGACAGAATGACTTGCAATTTTGCATGTGTTCTCAGGACAGTTATACCAACTTGAGAAAAAAAAAGTTTGGAGCTAGCAGTGCCATCTCATGGTGAGCGCAGGAACTTTTCAACCAACCTGTACCTTTGTTGCGTGTTCTAGTGCATCGAACCTTTGCTTTAGCAAGCACTTTTAATAGATTCCACTGACAAATTGTTTTGAGTGTAGCATATATAATAAAAATTGAAAAATATCATATGCATGACTGGAGACAAGAGAAACAACATTTTATCAAACGGAAAACAAATTGTAAAGGAAACAAATAGTGCGTGTGAATACACCATGAAATACGGTTTTTGTTTTCACTCCACAACATCGTTTCCCAAGAAAATTGAAAACTTAATAAGTTAATGCTAAAACTACATAATCTAATAAAAAAAAAATAATACAAATGCATTTCTTTTAATTTTAAATAAAACTGCAAATATTTGAGCTTAAAATGGAAAATTTTTAAATTAAATAAAATTTTATTTAACAAAATTTTGGCAAATGGTGTAGAATTATAACAGGTTACCTCCTGAAAGATATATGTACATAAATAATGAACGGTATCTTAAAATTACATTACAAATGTGTTATTAAATGATAAATTGTATGCATATGTATCATATTTACATACAACCATATTGTTTGTTCTTAAGGTACTTGGAAAGTACTTTTTACCTGAACGGGGTTTTGGTGTAGGTGCTGAGGAAGATGATGTTTTCATTGAAGGTGGTGGTTGATTATTAGTACGTGGCCTGGGTGCTGCTCTTGGTGTAGGGAGTGGGTCTTGTACACTTCCACTTCCACCACCACCGCCACCACCACCACCACAATATAATGAGGCATCACTGGCCTCATCAACACAATCGGAAGCACGTGTTGGGGTTGATTTCGTTTTGTTAGAAGAAACTTTATAACCGGTGGTTGTAGTCATTTTTAAGGAATTTTTATATTTTCTTTGTTGTGCATTTGACACTTGGGGATTCATGGAATTAATTTATGTACTTTTTTTTTTGCTTGGCTTAAAAATTTATTTTAAACTAATTTTATTTATTTATTTATTTATTTATTTATTTATTTATTTATTTATTTATTTTACAATTCTATTTGTTATTAGAAAATGCATTAGTCATTCATTTATATTTGTAGGGTAAATATTTTTATGATTTTATCCTTATTTTTTCATTGCCATTTTATTTACATATTTTGTAGATTGAATGAGCACTTTGGAAATGAAACGCGATTAAATACGATATATAAAGGTTGTACACGAAATAGTTTGGTAAACGTTTTTTTTATTTATTTATTTTATAAAGCAGGTCAGAACCCCCATGAATTTTATCCTCACTTTTATATTGAGGATTTTGACCGAAATTTTTCGGATATATGTTACGAGTAATCCTCCAACAGATAGTAGCTATATAACCGATTATAAAACGGAGATACACACAGTAAAAGAAAAATTAAAATAAAGCAGCAAGAAGATTTTTATTAGTAAGGAGAAACAAAACTTCAAAAAATTCTTTCTACTAATTAATGTGTTACTTTCTTTTGAAAGGGGATAAAGGAGAGATGAAAAGTGGTGAAAGATGAAGGGCTTCAAATAGGGCAACACTTTAATTGCGCGAGATGATAAAGGGTGGTTAAATTTTAAGGGCCGATGTTGAATGTGAACCACACCTAAACGTCAAGTTTTTTCTGCATTTCATTTGACATTTCTCAATTTCAGACCAACTCAATCTGAACCATGGAAAGATACACAATCAAACAACGCGCTAAAGTTATTCAGGCTTATTATGAAAATGGGCGTTCAAATCAAAATGCATATCGTGCACTTCGTGATTTTTTCGGTCAATTTAATCGTCCAAATGTGCGTACAATCGGAAAAATCGTGCAAAAATTTTAGCAAACCGGGTCTGTAGGAGATGTGAAAGCACCAGTGCTTGCTCGTACAGCTCGTACTGCAGAAAATATTGCTGCTGTTTGCCATAGTGTGACTGAAGAACCGTCCACCTCAACTCGTCGTCGTGCCCAACAATTGCACCTCTCACGCTCGTCGTTGATGAACATTATGCATAAAGACTTGCATTTACACGCTTACAAGGTGCAATTGACTCAAGAACTAAAGCCATTCCAAACGTCGTCAATGTTCAGAATGGTGTCAAGAAATGGCAACAGTGGATGATCAATTTTCGAAGAAAATCATCTTCAGTGATGAGGCACATTTTCACCTCAGTGGATTCGTCAATAAGCAGAATTGCAGCATTTGGGCGAATGATAATCCAAGAGTGACTGTCGAAAAACCTATGCATTGAAAGATATGGATGTGCACGATATGTGGTTTCAACAGTAGGGTGCCATTTGCCACACAGCTAACGAAACAATGGCTCTTTTGTGCGAAAGAAAAGGTGTACGTCGATAAGTCAGCAACAATTCAAGAGCTAAAGAATGAGATAATTCGGCACATTAACAGCATAGAACCTCAATTATGCCTCAGCGTCATCGAAAATTTGAACTATCGGATGGAGGTGTGCCGTGTGTTTTATTAAAAATCAACATCGGCCCTTAAAATTTAACTACCCTTTACATCTCAGAAGAGTTGTTGCCAGCCCTATGATGAAGAGTTGGCGAAATTGTTTAAGCTTTTTTAGCCCTTTTTTGTTATTTTACTTCGGTGGGGTTAAGTGCTATGGGATCAGTTCAGCTCCTGTCTGTGACCTAGTTCGCTCTTCTAGCACAATCCCTCTTTCAGCTAAATCGCTCTTCTAGTTCAATAGCTCCTCTAGTTCAATAGCTCTTATTGTTCAATAGCTCCTCTAGGTCAATAGCTCTTATAGTTCAATATCCCTCCTAGTTCAATTATTATTTTAATTAAATTGAATTGTTCAACAAGAACTGTACGATGTAAAATCAACTTTATGCAAACAAAAAAAAAAAATATATCTTTCTTAAAAGCATTTTATTATACCCTTCACCATAGGTGGAAGGGTATATATAAGTTTGTCATTCCGTTTGTAATTTCTACAATATTGATCTTAGACCCTATAAAGTATATATATTCTGGGTCCATATGAAGAGCGAAGTTGATTTAACGATGTCCGTCTGTCCGTCTGTGTGTTGAAATGGGTTTTCCGAAGAACCCAGACATGATGAGGACTTGATTCTTTTTTATTTCTGTTACATGTGATCCATTTCTGTTTGCTATTAAAAATCAGACAGATCGGTTAATAAATGGCTGAGATATTAGCAAAAAACCAGGACTACCTCTAATTTTTCCAGTAAAATCCCTTTGTTTAATAAGAGTGTGAAGATAAATACGTAGGTTAAATACGTTTCACAACTATTGTGAATGATATAAATAAAAAATAAATAGTAGTGTCGCCAACTTTTTTTTGCCTAGAAAATGCCAAATTTGACAAGAAAAGCGCTGAAACATATGGAAAAATATAAATTTGAGATTTTACATGACATATTATTTTGGATTAAAATTTTTGGACATTTAAGAAAAAATAAATGGGGATACCGCTTGTTTGTGGAGAGCTATGAGGTAGTAGATTCCAACGATGTATTCATCTCCTTCAGAATACCATGGTGAAGGGTATATAAGATTCGGCATAGCCGAATTTAGCCGCTCTTACTTGTCTTTTTTATTTAGCCCTATGGTAACTGTCACAGACTACCAACCCAGACAGGAAACAGCTGATTGAATCAAAATGGCGGCTAGAAAATGAGTAAAAGGAAATGTCAAAATTGCAGTGATACACATAAAGGGATATTTTGCTTATTCAGTAGGACCAACTGTTAGAAAAACTTTGTCAAAATTCCATGACATTTCATTAATTAGAAAAAAAGTTACTGTTATAATAATGATGCTGCTTTTAAAGTTTGGGAAAAACACATTATTTTTTTGGTAGGAAAAAATACTGTCCAAGCAAAAGAATGGATTGATAAACTTTAATCATCGCCTTCATATTCAATGGTTAAAAGGTGGTATTTTCGAATTTGAAGTTGGTCGTACGAACACAAATGATGCAGATCGTCCTTGTCATCCAAATGAGCAGTTACCGAATAAAACGCAGGAAAAGTGCATTAGATTGTATTGGATGAATCGAAAGATTAAAGTGATTAAAATTGCTCGAATTATAAAGATATCATTTAAATATGAAAAAGCTTTCTGCTCGATGGATGCGGCTATTTTTAACAGCTGAACAAAATGAGAAACGTGTACATGATTCAAAATATGCTTTCTACTGAATTTTTACATTAATTCATAAAAATGGATGAGACGTGGATTTATTATTATAGACCGCAGTCCAATGGACAGTCTGCGGAGTGGCTACAAGCGTGCAAAAGCCAACCAAAGTGGCCAAAGACTTAAAAATCGGCTGGAAATGTAATGGACAGTGGTTTTTGGGATACTTGTGGTATATTGATTACTTGAAGAAAGGAAAAACAATAACTGTCAAAAACTATGTTGAGTTATTGGATAGAAATTAAGAAAAAATGATCCCACATAAATAAGAAAAAATCTTGTACCATCATTACAATGCAACGGCGCATTCATCTGCTTTGGCTTCGAAAAAATTGAAGTCTTTACATTACGAATAAACTGTTTTTTTTATTGTTAGGCCACAGAATTTCACTCCATGTGGAATATAGAGTGTAACAGTGTTTTTACGTGAAATATTATTTACAATCTAATTGTGTTTTAAATAGGAAAACTTATTTTTCTTAAGACAAAATTTCGAAGAATTGTATGATTATTCTTTGAAAAAACTCCTTGGATTTTCAATAAAAAAATATTCTTAAATATATACATATAAAAAAGGCAAATGAATTTATATATTTAAAAAACTCCTTAAATCGGATAAATTTTCTGCAGAAAAAGGTTATCAAAATCATGAGGATTTTTCAATAAAGATTTTTTTTTTATAAAAATCGTTAAATTTTGTTATTAAAAGTTTTCAATTTAAAATATATGCATTTTCAGAACATTTTATGAAATATTTCATTGTATTTATTAAAATTTCCATAAATTTAATAGCTTTATAAAAAGTAAAGTTTCAAGAAATTTATTTGTTAGATGGCGCTATATGTACACTTAAAATAGTTTGTAAGTTAAAATAACTGAAAATATCATTTAAAAGAAATGATATTTCATTTAAAAACCGGTCTACTTAATTTTTATTTAAATTAAATGTCATTTGTTATTTATTTTTAAATGTTGTTTAATTAAACTGACACATCCGTAAGAAACAAATATAATCAGTTAAAATAAATGTCAAAATTCTACCTACCAATCCGTAAAAAATAAATGTATTTTTCATTTATTTGAAATTATTTCCGTTTTTGTATTTTTTGTTTTTTTTTTTGATATACTCGTACATTACAAAACGTATGTATGCATATGAAGCTACCCAATATACCATATAGCAATCAAACTGCAATACAACTTGAGAATAAGCTTATATTAATAGTGTTTTTTATTAAGCTTTTCTTAATTTCGCTTATTATAATATTTATAAAATGTGAATTCACAAGCAGTATTTAACAATGCTAGAGAAAAGATTATTATACATAACTTTTTCTCAAGTATGCTTATGAACAACATACAACAACAACGCAATATGACGATTGAAATAGAAATATTTTTCAATACATTCTAGTTTTGTTGTCTTTGTTCTACGCTTATAATGCATACAACAAGTCCCATTACTTTTTCTTTAAATTTGTCAAACCTGTTTTGCTTTATTTATTTTTTATTTATTTTTAAAATTAAAATAAAAAATAAATTAAATTAAAGAAAATAATTATGATTTCTCTTTTTCAACTATTAATAATATATTATTTTTGTAAGCTTATTCTACAATTGCAAGAATAAGCTTATAGTAATCATACACACATAATATTTTCACGAGGGTTCCGTTTTGATTTTTCTACAATTGTTACGATAGCCTTTTTCAATATACATATATTCTCAAGTCTTTTTCAAGCTTAAGAGGCTTGAGTTTGTAAGCTTATATATTTTCCTCAAGTCATTTGGTATGTTGGGTATAAACACTTTTTGTTTGAATGTATTTGTGTATGTATGTGTGTTTATGAAGTTCTTGTAATTTGTATTGAAAATTTTTGTATATATACAACCAATTTAAATAAAAAAACAAATTGAAATTTTTTGAATATTTTTTTTTGAACAGACAGCAAACAAAATTTAAATTTGTAATATATGCAAAAATGATCGGCGATTTAAAATTCCAGATTTATGGTGCCAAAAGGCCATTTTAAAAAAGGCCAGTATTAACTAGTGAACCCGTTGTCCTTAGATTTGATTACATAAATATATTAAGATTAAAAATATAACTGTATTTTGATTAATTTTTTATTTGCATTTAACGGATTTTTTACTAATGCTTAAGCGTTTTTTCATTTAAATAATATTATTTAAAACCATAAAAGGGGAATATTTTGTAAAATTAACTGATTTGTAAATTTTTATAGATTGAATTTTAATGAAAGGATTCAAGTGTTTGCATAAACAAAAAAATTCTTATAATTTGCACACACAAAAAAAAATCGTTGCCAGGATATTAGCTGCATTTCCCCTTACACTCACAAAAAAAAAAAATCTGCAGTGGAAACTGAAAATTCTGTTGTCATTACGGGAAATTTTGCTAGTTTGAGCCCAGCGGTAATTAGTAAACTTATTCACTATTTTAGTTAACTTTTTGTAAAGTGAAATTTAAAATCGGTACAACCAAATTAGTTAGCGCTACTAAATTTTAGTAAATTCCTGTAAACACAATGAATTGTAAATAATAGCAAAATTTTAATTTATAAACAAAAATTATTAAAATGCACAAATTAACCCCATTATTTTTTTTTTACTTTAAAGCTGCTAATTTCTTTTCAAATTGCCTTACGAATACAAATATACAAATATATATTTTTGATTTATCGAGCAACATTTTTTTATTTTATTTATTTTTTTCAAAAACTATTTTAGACAAAATTAAAAAAAAAAAAAAATTCAAAGGCTTAAATAGTAAAAACAAACGAATTTATCATTTTGTTTTAAATTGCTAATTTTTGATTTGAAAAATAATTTTAGTAATTTTTTTGGATTTCAAGGTGAAATTTTATTTATTTTTAGATTTTTAAAACTAAAAAAGTTTTGGTGGATGTCCTATTTTTAGACATGAGTAAGTTTTGAAAAATATTTTCTTTTTCTACGCTCACCAAAAAAAATCTGTAATGTCAACTGAAAATTTTGCTGTTATTACGGAAAATTTTGCTAATTTGAGCCCAGCGGTATTTTTTGCTAAGTCTGCTGACGTGTAGTACAATGAAATTAGTAGAAAAATTAGTAGCCGCTACTAAATTTTAGTATACTTTTTTTAAATCGGAATTTAAAATCTGTTTGCTAAATTCAGCAAAAAAAATTACTAAATATTATTAATATTAGTACAAAATTTAAAATTTATTTTTTTTTATCGAGCATTAAAATTTTTTTATTTTATTTGTTTTTTTCAAAAATTTTTTTAGACAAAATTAAAAAAAATCAAAGGCTTAAAAATTTTAAAAACGTACAAGAATTTATCATTTTGTTTTAATTATTGTGATTTCTCTTTTGAAAAATATTTAAGTAAATTTTTTTAAATTTAGCAAAAAGATTTGCTAAATAACATTTTTTTTACTAAACAAAAATTGTAAAGTGGGATTGAAAACCGTTTACAAATTTTTTTTGCTAACTTTTTTTTTTTTGAGTGTAGGATAAGTATGTCTAAAAATTTCCTTCAATATCCACTTTTTTAAAATTAGTAATTTTTTTTATACTAATTTTAGCAAATCGGTTTTCAAAAATTTGTAAAATGATTCCTGAAATTAGCAACAAAAATTTGTAAATATTCTGTAAAAATTCTGTAAATTGTTAAATGTAAATAGCAAAAAGTTAATAAAACAATATTTTTTTTTACTAAAAATCATTATAAAAATAGTAAAGTAGGATTGAAAACTGTTTACAAATTTTTCTACTAACTTTTTTTCTGAGTGTACAAAGATTTGTTTTGCAAACTTTATATGAAAACTAGTAACACTTTGCCAAGTTTTTAGTTTTTTAATTTCATTTTTGAGTAATTTATGTGAGAAAAAACTTCATATTAGTTAAAACGCTTCTAGTTGCTTGGCAACATTTTTAATATTCAGTTTTTTTCTATATAAATATATTGAATTTGTAGAATCTGTTTCATTTTCTATAATTTAATAGATAAGATGATTATTAATATCATTACTTTCATATAAAAATTTTTTAAATTAGAAAACATTATTGTTGTTGTCTAAAATCGAAGAATTTAAAAATCATTACATCCGCTCTTTTTAAAATTTTCAAAAAATCTATTTCGTGTACAGCCTTAATATTTCAATTTCATAGCATTCCATTTGGTTTCTTTGACACACAAGACATTTCTTTTACAATTTTTCATTATTCTTTTTTTTTGTTCACTCACTATCGATCCGTACGAAAAAAAAATTAAATATTGAATGCAATTTAAGAAGGACATTTAAATTAAACAAATAATTTAAACATATTTTTTTATATTAAAATGTCAACATAAACACTGTAACCGCAAAACTTTATTATTAAAAAAACTACAAACTTTTTAACTCAATAAAATATTTTCTATTATACTTTAAACTCTTTTTCACAAATTTTTTGTTTATTTTCTTTTGTAATACTTTAATTGTATTGTATTTTTTGTTTAATACATTTCGTCTTAAATATGTCAACTTTTTACCTCATTCAAAATTCAACTGAGTATTTGTAACTAACTGTTTGTTATTTTAACCAACACAAAACAATGTTTCATTGTTCGTTATGTTTCATTTATTGTTTGTTTAACGGTTATGCACATGTGCAGTATGAATGGGAGAGTAAAAGCTTTGATTGTTGAAAGCTTAAAGTTTTACCTAAATGTAGCACAGTAAGAGTTTATTTGGAGCACTCACACGAAAAAAAAGATTATTTTAAATGTTAACAGTCATTAATGTAATTATAATTTCTAACTGCATTTACATCCTTGTTAATATCCTTTTGTTCTTTTTTTTATCTCAAATGTTTATCATTATGCAATTGTTGTGGAATTGAATAGAAATAGATTTACATAAGTGTTTATTATACCAATCAGGATTGACATTTGAATGCTTGATACGTATCTAACATTTAATTTAATATTGAATAGAGGTCATTGTGTTTTCTTTTTTAGACATTCAATATATAACTACTACTAACTACTATAATTAGGTTGACCTATATATTTTACAAAATATTTTGAAAAGCTTTTTTACAAACACGCAAGGGAGGATAAGGGAAAATTTATAGGAATTCACTTTTGGCGGGATTTTATTTACAAAACTTAGTATTAACTGCTTGAGTGTTGGAAAAAAAATTATAAAAATCTTCACAATGTAAAAAAAATATCGTTAATATCGAGAAAATATGTACAGTCAGAAAAAAAGTTAGTAGAAAAATTTGTAAACGGTTTTCAATCCTACTTTACTATTTTTGTACTAATTTTTAGTACAAAAATTATTATTTACCAACTCTTTTTGCTTTTTACATTTATAAAAATTTATAAAAATCTTCACAATGGAAAAAAAAATCGTTAATATCGAGAAAATATGTACACTCAGAAAAAAAAGTTAGTAGAAAAAGTTGTAAACGGTTTTCAACCCCGCTTTACTATTTTTGTACTAATTTTTATTAAAAAAATTATTATTTAGCAAATCTTTTTGCTATTTACATTTTACAAAATTTTTAAAATTTTTGTTGCTAATTTCAGAAATCATGTCTAAAAATAGCACATCCACCTAAAAAAGCACTTTAGAACTAAAGTTTTTTTTAGTTCTAAAAATCAGCCCTAAAAACCATTAAAATTTGAACATAAAAGTAAAAAAAAAATTGACTAAAATATTTTTCAAAACAGAAATTACCAAAACAAAATGATAATTTTGTTTGTTTTTATAATTTGCCTTTGATTTTTTTTTTTAATTTTGTCTAAAATATTTTTGAAAAAAAAATTAAATAAAATAAAAAAAATTTGATGCTTGATAAAAAAAAAATAAATTTAATATTTTGTACTTATATTAATAATATTCAGAAGACTTTTTTGCTGATATAAACCGATTTTAAATTTCACTTTACAAACGGTTTTCTAAAATTTAGTAGCGACTACTAATTTTTTTATTTTATTATTTTTTTTTTTCATTTTACTACACGTCAGCTGACATGTGTTGTTAAGAATAGCCAAAAATACCACTGGGATCAAATTACCAAAATTTCCCATAATAACGGCAAAATTTTCCCTTGCCATAACAGACTTATTATTAATATTAGTACAAAATTTTTATTTTTAGAACTAAAAACATTTTTTAAAGATATTTTAAGTGGATATCCTATTTTCAGACATCTTCACTCAGGTATCATCAGCAAATAGAATAGAATTCCAACTGGAGTTTATAGAATTGCAACTGGAATTGAATAGAATTCCAACTGAAATTTAATAGAATTCAAACTAAAATTGAATTCAATTTCAACTGGAATTCAATTCAGTTGAAATTGAATCAAATTCAATTCTGTTGAAATGGAATAGAATTCAATTCTGTTGAAATTGAATAGAATTCAATTCTGTTGAAATTGAATAGAATTCCAGTTGGATTCAATTCCAATTTAAATCCATCCAATTGTATTAAATTGAATCCATTTTGAATAAATTGAATCCAATTGGAATTGAATTTGGATTGAGTTGGAATTGAACTGCAATGGGAATTCAATTCCAAATGATTCAATTGGCAACGGAAAATGTTGCTTTTATTACGGGAAATTTTGCAAATTTGAGCGCAGCGGTATTTTTTTTTTTTGCTAATTTTAGCAACACATGTCTGCTGACGTATAGTACAATGTAATTTGTAGACAAAATTAGCTGCCGCTAATAAATTTTAGTAAACAATTGGAATTGAATTTGGATTGAGTTGGAATTGAACTGCAATGGGAATTCAATTCCAAATGATTCAATTGGCAACGGAAAATGTTGCTTTTATTACGGGAAATTTTGCAAATTTGAGCGCAGCGGTATTTTTTTTTTTTGCTAATTTTAGCAACACATGTCTGCTGACGTATAGTACAATGAAATTTGTAGACAAAATTAGCTGCCGCTAATAAATTTTAGTAAACCATTTGTAGAATGAAATTTAGAATCGGTTTATATCAGGAAAAAATATTTCTAAATTTTATTAATATTAGTATAAAAAATTAGTAAGTGCTACGAAATTTAAGTAAATTGCTGTAAACTCAAAAAATTGTAAAATATAAATTTTTTTTTATTTTATATATTTTTTAAAAAAATATTTTAGACAAAATTAAAAAAAAAAATCAAAGGTTAAAAAATAGTTAAAACAAACGAATTTATGATTTTGTTTACATTTGTTAATTTTTGTTTAGAAAAATATTTTTAGTTAATTTTTGTTTCAAGGGCTGATTTTTGGATCTAAAAAAAGTTTTTAGTGCTATTTAAAGTGAATAACCTATTTTTGGACATGAAGGGGTTTGACATGAATGGGTTGTGTATCTTCACTTTAGATCCATTTTTTCAACCTATGTACTATTTTAAAGCAATTTATGTTTGTATGTATAAGTTTCAATTATTAGAAAAAACATTTTCTTCAATGTCCACTTTTTATAAATTAGTAATTTTTTTTTGCTAATTTTAGCAAATCGATTTTCAAAAATTTGTAAATATTCTTTAAAAATTCTGCAATTTGTATTATCTAAATAGCAAATAAATTTAGTAAATAATATTTTTTTTTACTAAAAATTAGTACAAAAATAGTAAAGTGGGATTGAAAATCATTTACAAATTTTTTTTACTAATTTTTTTTCTGATTGTAGTTATAGATATAAAATCGAACAAAACAAAGCTATTGTTGAAGTATGAAAATCTAATGGAACCCTGTTTTGTTCATTATAATTTTATTTATTTGTGTGTAACATTTTTTCGTTAAATTTTAACTTGCGACATGACGAGGAGGGCATAAGCTAAAACTAAAAATCATTTATTCCACATATTCAACACACATAGCATGCCTGTTAAACATATTTTACCACCAAATTATTAAGTGCAACCACAGAAAAACATCGAAATGTGCTTTTTGGGGTTGTTGTCTAAGATAAATTTAATGTGGTGGTGAGTAATTTAAAGCAGTTTAGAGATGCCACATTTAAATGTGTTTCACAACTGAATTCGGGGATATTTTTATTTTTTGGGTTTTTGAACTTGCGGAATGAGGGCATGCCCTAAAACTTTTCTGGCAACATTGCTAAAATAAAAACCATTTATTCAACATACTCAAAACACATACTTTACATTTTCACCAAACCAACAAAAACATTGAAATGTGTTCATTGGGTTGTTGTCGAAGAAAAAAATCAATGTTCTGGTAAGTTTATTTATGCAGTGGTAGATTACTTAAACCACCATACACTTTAGAGATGCCAGAGTAAATAATTTAACAAATAAAAAAATAAATATAAATAACAGTAATAGGAATTAAAATGATCTAATATTTGATTATTTTCTTCAAAAAATAATAGAACTATAATGTATGATATATTTATGGTAATTTATTATTTGTAAACGTACTACCAAAATCAATAAGTGCATCAGCTTTAGGCGTGTGTAAAATTGAGCAAAAATAACATGCGAGTGAACCAACAAAAATTGTTTACATTGATGTACGACTTTCATTGATTTTGAGAGGGGAGTAGGTAATATCTATCTTATAAAAAGAGTTTGTATTTTGGGATAGAAATTATGTTCCCCACGGTGCTTTCGATACATTTACGAGCTATACAAGAAAAGAACCTAAGGGGAGCACAGAGGATAGAGTCTGCTTATATCAACGACCTACATACTAAATAGAATTAAATTCTTCCAACCCCTGACAGACAGTTTGTCAAATGAGATTAGGAAAAACTGTAATAGTGCTTTTATAATGTTTATTTTTCAATATAATTAATTTTTTTTTTATCAAATTATGAATAGTAAATAATGCAGAAATTATGACAAACAACACAAAGGAAATGGAAAAATTAATTGAAATAGCTTAGAAACATGAAGAATAATTGATTTAAATTTCTTTTTTTTTTACCATTTTATACGAAAATTTTTAAAATACACTCAAAAAATAAGTTAGTAAAAAAATTAATAATATTTTTTCAGCAATGAACTACACCCAAAAAAAAAGGAATTAGAATTTAGAAAAATTAACTTATTTGGAGGAAAAATTGAAATGAAAACGAAGCCAAAAACACTTTGTAGCAATATTTAATGAAATTTTCCTTGAAATTAAAAAACAAATTTGACTTAAAATTTGGTTAAAAATTTTTAGACTCAGAAAAAAAATGAGTAGAAAAATTTGTAAACGGTTCTCAATTTCACTTTACCATTTTTGTACTAATTTTTTAGTAAATAAATTATTATTTAGCAAATCTTTTTGCTATTTTCATATTACAAATAACAGTTATTTTACAGAATATTTACAAATTTTTGTTCCTAATTTCAGAAATCATTTTACAAATTTTTGAAAACCGATTTACTAAAATTAACAAAAAAAAAAAAAAATAATAATTAAAAAAAAAGTGAATATTGAAGGAAATGTTATTTCTAATTAAAACTTACACCTTACAAACTTAAATTGCCTTAAAATGTTACATAGATTAAGAAGATACCGACTCATGTCTAAAAATAGGACATCCATTTAAAATAGCACTAAAAAGTTTCTTAAGTTCCAAAAATCAGCCATAAAAACAATTAAAATTTTACCTTAAAAGTAAAAAAAAATTACTAAAATATTTTTCAAAACAGAAATTACCAAATTAAAACAAAATGATAAATTCGTTTGTTTTTTCCACTTTTTAAACCTTTGATTTTGTTTTTAATTTTTTATAAAATATTTTTTGAAAAAAATAAATAAAATAAAAAAAATTTGATGCTCGATAAAAAAAAATAAATTTAAAATTTTGTACTAATATTAATAATATTTAGTAATTTTTTTTTGCTGATTTTAGCAAACAGATTTTAAATTACACTTTACAAAAAGTCTACTAAAATTTAGTAGCGGCTACTAATTTTTTTTTACTGATTTCATTGTACTACACGTCAACATTAGCAAAAAATACCGCAGGGCTCAAATTAACAAAATTATTACATAAAAGCGCAAATTCGAAATTTTGTTATCATTTCCTAACAAAATTTTAAAATATATTATAAGCTACTTTAAGTTTAATATTTCAGACTGTTGAGATTAAAGATCGGCACGTGAACGTTTTTTCACTCACGCACGATCACGAACCAAAAAATAACACTCATGCACGATCATTTTTTTTAATGGTTACTTTGATTTATTTGCTTTAATAATATTTTTTTTCTTAAAATTAGGAAAATTAACTGGTTTGTCTTTAATTTATTAATTTTTTTAGAAAAAAATATTAAAAATAATTCAAACGTTTTCCAACAAAAAAAAAATCCTATACCAAATTTTATTATTTTTTAAAAATTAGAAAACTTTTACTTGAAAAAAAGAATATTTTATAAAAATTTTTAAAATTTATCTGAACTAAGTTGCATGAAAATTTTCCCTAGAAATAGTTCATCAGTTTTTAAAATCAAATAAATTTTTATTATTACATAAGAAAAAATGTATTAATTTTTGTTTTTAATTACCACAACTAATTTTTAGAAAACAATTTTTAAAAATTAGAAAATGGTAGACTTAAAAACTGAATTTAGAAATAATGGCTTTCTAAAATTTAGTTAATTTTACTACTCGCGAAGGAAAAAATTAACACACATTAAGTTCAAGTACTTTCTCGATTAAAGTTAAACACATTTTTTTGAACTAAATGGGAGTAAATTATGTCCTAATTTTTTTTTTTAACTAAACTTAAATTTTTTTATAATTGAATATACAAATTTCCGAAAACTAAGATAGTTTTTCTTAAAATTAATAAATTTTTATTTGACTTGTTTTTTTCCTAAAATCAAGAAATATTACTTAGGAAAAATATGAACTTTTTCTGAGTATATAAACTATTTCGTTTTTCCTCAAACTTAGGAATTTTTTTTCTTTTTAAGAAAATTTTTCTAAGTTTAAATAAAATTTTACTTAAATTGAGGACAATTTATAAACTATTTTGAAGGAAATTTTTGATTACATTTTAGTTCATGTCTTTTTTTTTTTAGTATACAAATTTCATTGTACTACACGTCAGCAGACATGTGTTGCTAAGAATAGCAGAATATACCGCTGGGCTTAAATTAGCAAAATTTCCCGTAATAACAGCAAAATTTTCAGTAGCCATTACAGTCTATTTTTGGTGAGTGTATTTCGTTTTTACCAAAACATAGGAATTTTTATTTATTTTAAGAAAATTTTTCTAAGCTTTAATAAAATTTGACTTAAATTGAGGAAAATTTTGAAACTAAAGGGTGGTTAAATTTTAAGGGCCGATGTTGAATGTGAACCACACCTTAACGTCAAGTTTTTTTCTGCATTTCATTTGACATTTCTCAATTTCAGACCAACTCAATCTGAACCATGGAAAGATACACAATCGAGCAACGCGTTAAAGTTATTCAGGCTCATTATGAAAATGGGCGTTCAAATCAAAATGCATTTCGTGCACTTCGTGATTTTTTTGGTCAGCATAATCGACCAAATGTGTCCACAATCGGGATAATTGTGCACACATTTCAGCAAATCGGGTCTGTAGGAAATGAGAAAACAATTGTGCATGCACGCAAACTTCGTTCTGCGGAAAACATTGCTGTTGTTCGCGATAGTGTGGCAGAATAGCCGTCAACCTCGACTCGCCGTCGATGTTCGCTATCGCGAGATCATAACGGAATTCGTGAAGCTAGAAATTGAGGATATGGAAGTGCACGATATGTGGTTTCAACAGGTCGGTGCCACTTGCCACACATCTAACGAAACAATGGCTCTTTTGCGTGAAAAATTCAATGGCCGTGTTATCTCACGTGGTGGCGATGTCAATTGGCCACCAAGATCATGTGTTTTGACACCGTTGGACTTCTTTCTTTTGGGTTATTTGAAAGAAAAGGTGTACGTCGATAAGCCAGCAACAATTCAAGAGCTAAAGGATGAGATAATTCGGCACATTAACGGCATAGAACCTCAATTCTGCCTCAGCGTCATCGAAAATTTGGATTATCGGATGGAGGTGTGCCGCCGAGGTCGCGGCGGCCATTTGGCCGATATTTTGTTTCATAAATAATTGAACCAAACCATATTATCATAATAAAAAGAAATGACAATAATTTCCTAAATAATTTGTGTTTTATTCAAAATCAACATCGGCTCTTAAAATTAAACCACCCTTTATTTAAAAGGAAATTTTGGATTCATTTTTAGTTCATGTCCTTTTTTAAAGTGTAAGTGTTAGCACATTTTTTTTGCTGAATTTTAAAATTTTTTGCTAAAAATCAGCTCGCTGATTTTCACCAACAGGATTTTGATGACATTATAAATTTTTCTGACTAAAATTTTGCTGTATCAGCAACATTTATCAACTTTTATTGAAAAATATAAATAATTTGATTACACATTGAAATTAATCGATTTTTAAAAATCTTTCAAGAAAACGGAATTTTCATGACATGTTTTAAATAAAACTTACTTAAATAGATTTATTTTTTTTTTATTTAAATATATTTATTTTTTTTGCAACTGACAAAATATTCATATGTTTAACATTTAGTTACTACACATGACATCATTTTCTATACATAATTTTTTTCCCCCATTTCACGGAAGCCATTTAATAAAAGTTGAACTTTGTTTTCGTAATTTTTCAAGGTGCATTGTTTTACTCAGAAAATGGAAAACAAACAAAATTTTAACGTCAACTCTATTTTTCGTTTTTGTTGTTGTTGTTGTAGTATTTTTGTAAAGGCAACTGATGTCAATTGCCGATAAGAGTTATTTTTCCTAAAGATGCAAGTTATTTTCACACCTTGAATCAAATGCAATACTGTTGCTTATAAGTATTTGTTGTTGGTATTTCTATTTTACGGTTGGTGGGAGTGAAATTATATGAAAATTTCCCTCCTTAAGCATATTGTTTTTGTATTGTTTGGTATTTTGGAAGGTTGTGCTTACAATGTATTTAAAATAAAAAAAATTACAAAAAAAAAACTCACAAAATAATACAATTGGAAAATTAGCTTTAATGTTGTAATTGTTGACTGACTGCCTAAGAGTACCCAGTCTCAAAGTATTTTAAAAGCACTTGAACTTTTAAGTAAAACATCTAAAATTATTATTAGTTGTTTTTTTTTTTGTGTGGAAAAATATAAGGTATATACATTTAAATGTTAATAAAGTTTCACCTACGCATGTCATCATATTTTATGGGCAGGTGTTTGAATGTTTGTGTTAACCGTTTTTTTTTTAATTTATAATATTTTTAAATAATTTTTCTTTAACTACAATTTTCTTATGTTTTTAAATACTAATCTTAAAAATGACATAAAGATTGACTTGTTGACACAATTGTTGGTGGTTGTCAGAGTAGCAGCAGGTGGATTTATTTTGTATTCGTATAATGGCTAAAACCACAAAATTCTAATTTTGTTTAATGTTAATGGAAATTATAGTTTAAGACAAATGAAGGTAATAAACCATTTTGGTTTACAATGGAAAATTCAACTTTAAACAAGAAACACTTTTGGTAAAATAAGACAAATTTGTGCACTTACTACACTCAGAAAAAAAAGTTAGTAAAAAAATTTGTAAACGGGTTTCAATTAGAGTATTCAAAAAACCGGGCTTTTGGAAAAACCGGTTTCGGTTTTCTTCGAAAAATCGAATTTTAAAAAAACCGGTTTCGGTTTCGGTTTTTGCATAAAAAACCGGTCAACCGGTTTTTTCGGTTTTTTTTTAATTTGAATAAAAAGCTTATATAATTCGTTAATTGTTTTAATTACAAACAAAAAAAAGAAATTTAATAAATAAAGTAATAAAAATAAAAAAATACATTCTTTGAAAAAAAAAAATATTTTATAATATTTTTTTATTGTATTTCATTTCAACATTTTATTTATTGGTTTTAATATATTTTAATATAATATTTCAAAAATTAATATTATAAAACTATATTCATATCAAATGAATAGAAATCATTAAGTTTGTAAATTGGGTAAAACTAGGTACGTTAGTAATTGAACGTTTGGCATTAAAAATTACATTTTAAATATGTAAAAAGAAAACCTATTTTTGACTTCTAAAATAATATTTTAGAAATAATATGCAATTTTAGTGTTTCGTTTTAATACGATTTTTTGTTTGCTTTTGATAAAGCTAGAAGTGGAAAATACTCTTTAGATGTTGAACAAATAGTCAAAAGACAATTAAATAACTTGCCAACTTTTTAGTTCTTTCGTCGCATTTATCAAGATATATGAAATCATCATATGTGACCTTCTCCGAGAAAGGGACCTATGTGTCAAAAAACGGGTTTGGACTTAAGAGTGGATCCTGGTACCTAATAGGGTGTAGAATAAGATGAAATGAATTAGATTTCTGATAAAAATTGATTTACCCCATAAAAAAAGTACCAAACGAACTTGGGAAAATCGATAAAAATGAGAAAAACATTAAAATTTACATTTTTTAATTTTTTGGTTTTAAATTGTTTTTAAATTGTCACTCTAAAAGCGAAAAAAATACGTCATCACATAGGCATGACGTCACCAAAGTCGGCACCCAATCATAACTAACCATACCAAATCGCATCTCCCAACTGAAGGTGTGTTCACAGTGATAATGCGTTATGAAACTTAAAATGCGTTTTTCTCAAAATTTCATTTTCACACACTAGGTTCCTTTTCTCGGAGAAGGTCACATATAATGATGAATGATTTTATACAGTCTCTTTTTTAGGGTTTTGAATACTGCTTATTGTGTTATTTAGATCAGAAATTAAACTATTTGAATTCATTGGAATCTGTCAGGCTTACATCTAAATCTTCATAACCAAACAAACGATTATAAAAGTGTTCGGAAAAAATAAAAGAGACCAAGTAACCCAGTTGGTGATGTAATTAAAAAAACCGGTTAACCGAACAAAAAAGACCGGTTTTCGGTTTTCTTCAAATTTACAAAATATTCGAAACCGATCGGTATTTAAAAAAAAAAGAAACCGGTTGGCCGGTTTTCGGTTTCGGTTTTTGAATACTCTAGTTTCAATCCCACTTTACTATTTTTGTACTGAATTTTAGTAAAAAAAATATTATTTAGCAAATCTTTTTGCTATTTACATTTTACAAATTACAGAATTTTTACAGTATATTTACAAATTTTTGATGGTAATTTCAGAAATCATTTTAAAAATTTTTAAACGAAAGCAAAAAAAATTACTAATTTTAAAAAAGTGGATATTGAACGAAATATTATTTCTAATTAAAACTTACGCCTACAAACTTAAATTGCCTTAAAATGTTGCATAGATTAAAAAAGGGGTATCGGAAGTGAATATACCGACTCATGTCTGAAAATAGGACATCCACTTAAAATAGCACTAAAAAGGATTTTATAGTTCTAAAAATCAGCCCTAAAAACAATTAAAATTTAACCTTAAAAGAAAAAAAAATGACTTAAATATTTTTCAAAACAAAAATTACTAAATTAAAACAAAATGCTTAATTCGTTTATGTTTTAACAATTTTTAATATTTTTAAGCCTTTGATTTTTTTTTTAAATTTTGTATAAAATATTTTTTGAAAAAAATAAATAAAATAAAAAAATTTTGATGCTAAATTTTGTACTAATATTAATAATATTTAGAAATTTTTTTTTGCTGATTTTAGCAAACACATTTTAAATTCCACTTTACAAAAACTTTACTAAAATTTAGTAGCGGCTACAAATTTTTCCACTAATTTCATTGTACTATACGTCAGCAGATATGATGTGTTGCTAGGAATAGCAAAAAATACCGCTGGGCTCAAATTAGCAAAATTTCCCTTAATAACAGCAAAATTTTCAGTTGCCATTACAGACTTTTTTGGTGAGTGTATATGGAAGATTTTGACCCCGAAAAAAATCTCGAAAACTGCCTGTTTTTTGAATTGACAATTACCATAGTAAAAAAAAAATTTGCCAAAAAATTTTCAATTAAATATTTTTTGATTTTTTTATTTGTTAATTTTCAATTAAAAGTTTAATCATATCAATTAAATTTTTAATTTAAAATGAACTTGGTGTAACAAATATTCCAGTTTACAACAAACACTATTTACAACATATAAAAGTCATATTATTTTGATTTATTTGTATCTTAACTTGTATTACAGTTATATAAATTGCAAAATTGCATCTCAAGTCCCTAAGCAAAAAAACAAAACAAACACAAAAAATATTTATTAAAAATATTTTTCATATTACGAGTATTAATAAAAGTGTCATAACTTAATTTTTTAAAGAAAGAGATAAAAATAAATTTGTATAGATTAATAATCGAAAGCTATTTCTGCTAAATTAATGACGTATTGGTTTTAATGCAGAGCTTCCCTGCGGGAAAAAAGGGGTCAGTTGGGATTTGGGACCTGTCCCGGGATAGGTGAAAACTGAACCGGTTCCGAAAAAACATATGACGAGGTAGGTGAAAAGAGCACCGGTTCCTAAAGTAGCTATCACGTGACCGGTTTAAAAGTCACGACTTGTCCTTTTAGACCAGTCCTGTGACATGTCACAGAGGGCAATTGACCCCCTCCTAGGACAAGCCCATGTTAAAGTGATCGGTCCCGTGACCGGTCCCTCTCACAATGAACCGGTAATGTGACGTGTCCTGAGATAGGTCCTTTTCCCGCAGGGTTGATAATTCATTTTGTTTTATATTATTTATTTTATGAATATAAGAATAACTTATAATCACTTCATATCAATAATTCAATTTTGGCTCGATTGAATAATTTGTTTTGTAATTCTGATCGCGAACATTTTTTGGTTATTTGATTTGTTAAAATTAAATAAATTTGATTGATTCCATGAAAATAATCAACTAAAATCAAATTTATTCTCTGAATTTGATATTAATTGAATAAAGTAAAAAAATATTCAAATTAGATTTAAAAATTAAATCAAGGCATCATGTTTTTAAAGGTCTATTTTAAAATTTAATAACATTGTTAAAATTTGAATTTGTTAAAATTTAAATTCTTTTATGGAGCCACCCTTTTTTATAGAATATTTATTTTTAATTTTAAGCAAACAAAATCTGCGAAAAATCATTTAAGTAAAAAGGAAAAATTGATTAATTAACAATTTGTTAAGGATTTTTGGGTATTTCAACTTTGAAAATGGGAACATGAGAACAAACATATGTATGTATATTTGATAAAAAAATTTTGATTAAAATTTTAATTGATTTCATTAAAATTTTAATTGATTTGAAAATTTTAATTGATTTGAATTTCAATCAGAAATTTTATTAAAATTTTAATTGATTTGATGCTGGAATTTCACTTAAAAATTTTATTTAAATTTTAATTGATTTTTGGTTAGAACTTTAATTAAAGTTGTAATTGATATAATTAAAACTTTAATTGAAAATCTGGAAGATTTTTGATTAAAAATTTAATTGACATGATTAAAAAATAATAAAACATTTTCAATTAATTTTAACAAACAAAAATAAATAATTGATATAACAAATTATTTTGCTGGTCCAAATTCGAATAAATTTTTAATTGAAACTCGATTTTTTTTGCTAAAATTGTATTTTTAGCAAAAACTTTAGTTATATATTTTCAGCACTAAACAAACTTTAAACTAATGTTTTACTAATTTATTTTGCTAACAAAATTGTGCTGAGCAACACATTTATAGTGAGGGCAACAATCAAATGTACAGGAGGTAGATGCCTCAGCTTGTCTAAATGTTGTATAGCAATAAAAATACAACTCTTCCAAAAAAAATACAACCGTGACAGATTTTTGTATCTATCTTTCATACATATTTTACAGATTTGTAAATTGTTTTTAGAATTACAACAAAAAGACATTTCTAGCGAATTAATTAACTAAAATATAATTTTTTTTATAATTTTTTTTGAGTTTTTCATTCAGCAAAAAGTTTTATAGGTTTTAGCGAGGATTTTTTTCATTTGCCATCGACTAAGTGCTAGCATAACTTTTGCTAAATTTACCAATTTTTGTTTGATAAAAATCAATTTTGCAAACTTTGTTCAGTAGTTTCAAAAATGTTTTAAAAAATAGTAAAAATCGCAAAAAAGTAAAACATTTTTTCTTTACATTTCGGAAGATTGATTCGATAGAACATTTTTGTTTTCAGAATCGTAGTAGAAAAATATTTTTTTATAAGTCTGCAATAAACTTGTACAAAGAGGGTCAATAATAATCACCCTATTGGAAAGTGATACTGCACATAATGCGTTTTTTGAAGAATGCGTTTTTTGAAAGATGCCTTCCCAGCTAGTGTAATCTCGGGTTTCAGTGACTTGGCTTCGCCAGCCAAATCTCCCTAAGTAACTGTGCCGAACTTCTTCCTACGGGGATATTTGAAGTCGTTGTGAAATGCGAACCTTGAAGGATTTTAAAAACACCATAAATTCTGCACAAAGTTATACAAAATGTATAAAAAGAGCTTAAATTTGGATCTAAGCTGATGGCGGCAATTTTCCACAATTAATTGAAACAAAATATCTAAGTGCGTATAAACATAATCAGTTTTTTATTGGTTTTTACCAAATGAGTTTTCACTTTTAACAAAAGTTATAGCGAAAAAAAATAAGATGATAATTTTTGCCCCACACAGTACTATACATGTATGATTAAAAAAATTAGTGTAAAGTAAACAAAAATCTTCTTTAATTTTGCACAGGCTTCTATAATTTTTTTTCGTTTTTAATTCATTTATTTTATTTATTTATTTTATTTATTAATCATATAATTACAAATTATATGTTACAAATCTGAAGTTAAAAATGCTCAGTCGAATCGATTTACGGACATACATAGGTTTTTTTTATTACAAAATATGTATGTAAAGGGTGGTTAAATTTTAAGGGCCGATGTTGAATGTGAACCACACCTAAACGTCAAGTTTTTTCTGAATTTTATTTGACATTTTTTAATTTCAGACTAACTCAATTTGAACCATGAAAAGATACACAATCGAGCAACGCGTTGAAGTTATTCAGGCTTATTACGAAAATGGGCGTTAAAATCAAAATGCATATCGTGCACTTCGTGATTTTTTCGGTCAATTTAATCGTCCAAATGTGCGTACAATCGAAAAAATCGTGCAAAAATTTGAGCAAACCGGGTATATAGGAGATGTGTGTATGTGTGTGTGTGCATGCTCGTACAGCTCGTACTGCAGAAAATATTAATACTGTTCGCGATAGTGTGGCTGAAGAGCACAATTGCACCTCTCACGATCGTCGTTGATGAACATTATGCATAAAGACTTGCATTTACACGCTTACAAGGTGCAATTGACTCAAGAACTAAAGCCATTCCAAACGTCGTCAATGGTCAGAATGGTGGCAAGAAATGGCAACAGTGGATGATCAATTTTCGAAGAAAATCATCTTCAGTGATGAGGCACATTTTCACCTCAGTGGAGTTATCAATAGACAGAATTGCCGCATTTGGGCGAATGATAATCCAAGAGTGATTGTCGAAAAACCAATGCACCCACAAAGAGTGACTGTTTGATGCGGTTTATGGGCTGGCGGCATCATCGGGAGTATTTTTTCCAAAATGAGGCCGGTCAGGCAGTTCGCTATCATGAGATGATAGCGTTATCATGAGATGATAACGAACTTTTTATGGCTCGAATTGGTAGATATGGATGTGCACGAAATGTGGTTTCAACAGGACGGTGCCACTTGCCAAACAGATAATAAAACAATGGCTCTTTTGCGCGACAAATTTAATGGCCGTGTTATCTCACGTGTAGGCGATGTCAATTGGCCGCCAAGATCATGTGATTTGACACCGTTGCACTTCTTTCTTTGGGGTTATTTGAAAGAAAAGGTGTACGTCGATAAGTCAGCAACAGTCAAGAGCTAAAGAATGAGACATTAACGGCATAGAAACTTAACTATGCCTCAGCGTCATCGAAAATATGGACCATCGGATGGAGGTGTGCCGCCGAGGTCGCCGCGGCCATTTGGCCTATATTTTGTTTCATACATAATTGAACCATACCATGTTATCATAATAAAAAGAAATGACAATAATTTCCTAAATAATTTGTGTTTTATTCGAAATCAACATCGGCCCTTAAAATTTAACCACCCTTTATTTCATAATTTGTTATATTTTGCAAACCAAACAACAATTTCATAATTGGTGTCGGTTACCAATTTTTCGTATTTTAACAAAATAAGGTATTTTCGATCAGTTTCGGTATATTTAAATAATTCGGTATACTCAAAAATTTAATGGGAAGAAAACAATTTCCAAGGTTTAATGAAAACACAAATTTGTGGGCAGTTTAGGTTAATTAAGTTTTGAGTAAATTTATAAATTGCGGACATTTTCAATGAATTTCTTTTTCGCATATTGATTTGAATTCCTGTTTAATTAAGTTTTTATTAAATTAAAATAAAGCAATTTTAAAATGGTGGGTAGTAGAAAAATTTCGGAATATTTGAATATTTTGTATTTCAACGGTTTTGATAAAAAGTGTTGCAAATAAACTTTAAATAATATGTTTACAGATCATTTTATATTCGGACACTTTTGAATTATTATATTTAAGAGGAAAAAAAAGTATTGTAACGATTAAAAATTTTAGAACACCGAATAATGTGTATTTTACCAAGTTAGTTTTACTCACAAGAAATATCAATAAATTTAGAATTTTTGGTCACATATCTATTAGATGTATAAATCTGAAGACTGTTCAGAAAATTTATATTGACTACAATGATCTGGCAAAATTTTCTTAAGTCAACTTAAGTACTTTTGTCAAGTGTCCACAGAAATATTTTTTAGTAATCAATTGATTTTTTAAAACTTAATATTTTGTTATCAAATTTTCGGACAGTTTGGTAAAAAGTATAAATAATAAAAATAGCGCTTCTATTGCTATTTTTCAATTGTACCCGAATTTGAAAATTTTTCATAAGTTACAAATCGTAGATCTTTCAAACTCTTTTTAATTCTTAACATAAAATTAATGATTTTTTTTACTTACGTCGATCTTTTAGGCGGGGAAGTGTTGGCGATGGTATATGTTTTAACGTACGTCCCTGGCGTATTGAATCCATTAATTGTTCTCTAGGTGATGGAGTACGTTTAATTGGCGGGGGAAGTTTGCGTTCAGATGCCTTTGAAAATTGAAAATATAAAAAAATTAAACATAAATTTGATAAATTTTTTTTACCATTAAAATATCCATACATTAAACTTATAATTACTCTTAAATTGAAAATAATTACAAACAGTTAATAAAAACCTAACAAAATTTTACAAAGAAAAAAAAAAACAACTAACCTTCTTTAGAGGTGGCCGTGACCTAATGAACTCTAATATTAAAGCATGAGCATCTTTTTTTACGCGCGGTGGAATATCACCATTAACCATAACTTTACGTAATTGATATTTTCTATAATAAAAAAAAAAAAATGAAGAGATTGTAAAATTAATTAGCTTTTTGTTGCAAAGCCAATTTAAAATATACTTTACCTTGATCTTATATCCTCCATGAGAATTTCATAAGGTGTTAATTCATATTCTGTGGGCGCTCTTTCATAGTTGGCTTTCTTTAAACGTACACCTCTACGTAACTCATCAATAACTTGGACCCAAAAACGTGCCTGGAATTAGGAAATGATGTAAACAAATAAAAGTGATTGTAACTAAAATTGCAAATTATAAAGATGAATTCAAACATTTTTTCTATATCTAAAGAAGCATGCAAAAATTTTAGGATTGGCTATTAACCTACTTGCACTGTCCTCCATATTTCCAGTTCATCCTAAAATTTGTTAGTTTTTAAGGAAATATAAAATAAACAGGACATTTTTGTAGTAATTTTTTAAAATATGAGAAAACAATGTTTTAAAAAACTTAGTGTGGGCTTAAAGCTTTAAGCTTTATCAAGATGTAAGCTTAATCAAGTTTTAAGCTTTTTCGAGCTAAAATTTTTATAAAGCTTTTAGCTTTATCCAGATGTTATCTTGATAGAATTTTAAGCTTTATCATGCTTTAAGGTGTATCAAGCATTAAGCTCTATTAAGCTTTAACTTTTATAAAGCTTTAAGCTTTATTAAACTTTAAGCTCAAGCTTTAAGCTTTAAAGATTTATTAAACTTTAAGCTTTATCAAGCTTTAAGCCTTAACAAGCTTTAAGCTTTATCCAGCTTTATCAAGCTTTGACAGGCTCTAAGCTTTATCAAGCTTTAAGCTTTATCAAACTTTAAGATTTCTGAAACTTAAACATTTCTCAAACTTAAAGCTTTATCAAACTTTAAGCTTTATCAAGCTTTAAGCTTTATCAAACTTAAAGCTTTATCAAACTTAAAGCTTTATCAAACTTTAAGCTTTATCAAGATATAAACTTTATCCAGCTAAACAATTTCCTCAAATTTTAAGCTTTATCAAGTTTCAGGCTTTAAAGTGCTTTAAGCTTGAGCTTTAAAGTGCTTTAAGCTTGAGCGAGCTTTAAGATTTTTTTAAAAACCTTTGAGATGCAGAACAGGCTGTCACTTAATTAGATTATGCACATTCTAAGGAGCATCATTCTTTGCCTTAAAAGTCCTTATTTGTTAAGGAGGCAAAACTACAAAAGTGCACAATAAAAAACCTGTTGCCATTGTTTTAGTTATTCTGTCACTTTTCTATCTATTGCAATTTTATAAGCGGATACACACAATAATCATCATCAACAAGATGATGATCATTATTATCATACAGAAGCAAAAAAAAAACTAAACAAAACAAAACAGTGGTCGTAACAAACAGCTTATTGCAAATCAGTTCTGGTTTGTTGAACGTCTTTTTTCTTGTTGTAATTCGTATTAAACTGCTGCTGAAAAGTTGAACTTAAGGCGTTGCCATGTAACAACAATCAAATTGTACCATGGCAGCAACAAACAACAACACTAATAACAAAACTAGCAACACCAACAGGAGAGCGGCGGCAGCAAGCAAAGCGTGTTTGTTGATGCGTTTAACGCTTTTGTTGCAAAATATTTAACGGCAATTGTTTGTAGTTTTTTTTTTCTCGCTATTTGCTGCCGTTTTTATTATTGTATTGCATCTATCTATAGTAAAGTACGAGTTTATTGTGTTTAATGTAGTGTGTTTTTAACCAATTTTTATTATTTATGTCATGTGTACTAAGCAGAGCTTTAAAAGGAATGTCTGCAAAATATCTGTATACAAATTCGAACAGAATATTTTTTTTTATTTTGAATTAGAATCAATTTTTTATAATAATTCATGAATTCCTTAGAAATTAAATCTATTTTTTATTAAAAACTGTGGTGGTGGTTTCTTGATAATATAAGTGACATAATGAAAAGCGCTCTTAATACTCTCAGCAACTGAACCACTGGCTGTGGTCTGAAAATGAATCAGAATAAAACAAAAGAACCAAATCGAGCTTCAGGCTTGCGAACTCACCCTCCCCGAACATTCCAAATATTTTGGCATTATTTTGGACTCGAAACTATCGTAGAATCTTAACAACGAGCACAGCGTTAGGAAGGTAACTTGCTTTCTATTTCTGCAGGAAGATGTTTGGGTCAAGATGTGCTTTAAGTCCAAAAATGGTGTTGTGGATGTATACGGACATCATACGCTCAATACTGATTTATGAAACTATTGCGTGCTTGACGGCAACTATCAAGCAGTTTGTTACGAAACAACTAGCACTGTGGCAAGACTTGCTGCTACGGGTTCTTGAAAGGTCAAAACCTACGGGGGACATGTTAGACTACTCAACCAGCTGCCTACGCAGCTCAGACTACTCTACTTCTAGGTTTCACTTCGATAGACCTGCAGTCCTCATTGAATGAGACAACTTGTCTCAACAATGTCTTGGTGACGCTGAGGCACCATCTATCTTGTAAAATATAAATTTTTGTGAACTAATAAATAAAAAAAAAAAATTAACATCAAGATATACACCGACGGTTCAAGGATAAGTTGTGGGGTAGGCTCTAGGGCCTGCTCTGGTGATTGCGATAAACAAGGCTCTTTATGATAGCATTTTTTTAAGGCGGAGATTCTAGCTATCAGGGAAGTTTTCAACTCTTCTGTGGGGTAGCTGTTCGAGGGACCGTAGGTATTTTCGGCGATAGTTAGGAGGCGTATATTATGTCCTTACCTCGTCGGCCAGTGTAAAGAAAAACTGTCCAGGGCAAATTGCCAGTCCTTGATTACGCTGGTATGCGTCCCCGGGATTTTTACGATCAGACGAGTTAGCAAAGGCAGGGTATGCCTTAAATGTCTCCATAGCGATATCAGTAGCTTCACCCTTGGGAGCCATTAAGGGTGGGATTAGACACTTGTTGAACAGCGAGGCTCACGTGGCTCGTGCTACATACGTGATCACTTGCTGATAGGCAGACACGGGGTATGCTGTGGCATACCAGGTGAGAAGGAGTACTGTGATTTCTCGGCACCACTGAACGACCTCTCGATGATATCGGACATAGGATTGGGTGATCTTATAAGTTCATACGGGTGGTGAGGTCTTTCAAATGGATTCGCTTTTTTGACTCCTACTAAGAGAGCGTGAGATACGACTTGAACAAACCAAGCTTAAATTCACCAAAATTTTGACTATGTCAACAAAAAAGCTATACCGCTTGCTTCACTCCGATTTTAATATATGTTATAGCGGAGACACAGTACAAAATTCTGTTTAGTGAGTAAAATGAACGCAAGGACGGCCGGACATCGTTAAATCAAATCAGGAAGCGATTTTGAGTGTAAAAGATATACTAAAAGGTCTCAGACAAAAATGTTGGTGGTTACAAACATCAGCACAAACTTATTATACACTCACCAAAAAAAGTCTGTAATGGCAACTGACAATTTTGCTGTAATTACGGGAAATTTTGCTAATTTGAGCCCAGCGGTATTTTTTGCTAATCTTAGCAACACATGTCTGCTGACGTGTAGTACAATGAAATTAGTAGAAAAATTAGTAGCCGCTACTAAATTTTAGTAGACTTTTTGTAAAGTGGAATTTAAAATCTGTTTGCTAAAATCAGCAAAAAAATTAGTAAAAATATTAGTACAAAGTTTTAGATTTATTTTTTTTATCGAGCATCAAAAATTTTGATATTTTTTAAAAGATGTTTTATACAAAATGAAAAAAAATCAAAGGCTTAAAAATGTTCAAAATTGTTAAAACATAAACGAATTTATCATTTTGTTTTAATATGGTAATTTCTGTTTTGAAAAATATTTTAGTAATTTTTTTTTTACTTTTAAGGTTAAATTTAATTGTTTTTAGGGCTGATTTTTAGAACTAAAAACCCTTTTTAGTGCTATTTTAAGTGGATGTCCTCTTTTTAGACATGAGTCAGTATCTTCACTTCCGATCCCTTTTTTAATCCTATGTAACATTTTAGGGCAATATAAGTTTGTATGTATAAGTTTAAATTATAAGAAATAACATTTCCTTCAATATCGACTTTTTTAAAATTAGTAATTTTTTTTTGCTAATTTTAGCAAATCGGTTTTCAAAAATTTGTTAAATGATTTCTAAAATTAGCAACGAAAGTTTGTAGATATTCTGTAAAAATTCTGTAATTTGTAAAATGTAAATAGCAAAGAGATTTGCTAAATAATAATTTTTTTACTAAAAATCAGTACAAAAATAGTAAAGTGGGATTGAAAACCGTTTACAAATTTTTCTACTAACTTTTTTTTCTGAGTGTACCCTGGTCGTAGGATATAAAAACCAGATTTTTTACTTAATTTTATGGTTATATTTCCTACAGCAACTATTTGCTTCTTCGGACAGCCAGGCTGTAATAAAGGCCCTGAAAACCCCCATCTATCACTAAAAATCAGTGCTAGAATGCCATAAAGCCCTCAACCAACTGGCAACCAATTATTTGGGTACCCGGTCACAGTGGGCATGAGGGCAACGAAAAAGGTGATGAACAAGCGAGACTAGGTGCGGAACTGCCATTTATAGGCCCGTGTCCTCAATTTGGTTTCACGAATAAAGACATTACAAATATGATATCGGATCTGATCAAGACGAAATCCATTGAATATTGGAACAAACAGAAATCACTGAAACATTCAACGAGGTTCTTATCATACAATGAAAAGAGGAGCAGAGAAGCCCTTCAGATGAACAGACCAAATCTAAGACTCCTTTGTGGAGCACTCACAGGACACTATCCATGTAATTACATCCTGAACAAAATGGGACATGATCGAGATACGAGATGCAGATATTGTATGGAGGATGACCATGTAATGGCTAAATGTCCTGCCTTTGCATACCTACGATTTATCACATTTGGCAGACCTGATATTATGGAGGAACAATACAAGAAACTGGAAGTGAAGAATATTGTACTGCTACTCAAGGCTGCACTCGAGAACAACTGAGGAAAACACTAGATCTACTTGGTCGCGGTGCTGCACATACAGAATACTCAACCCAACTACATCGTAAATCGTACTCACGTGGACGTGCGTGAGTAGGTTTTTACCTGCTTGTTTATTCCTCATGCGCTCATGTTTGGTTTTTATAGTATATTTTTAAAAAATATAATTATACTTTTTTTTTTAATCACTTGAAAACCATGAATTAATTCCTTTAATTCCCTATTACATCACATACATGTGTAAATACGGGAATTGTTCGTTGCCTGTTTTGGAACACAAAAAAACAAAAAAAGGAAAAAAGATTTTCTAGCCTTTATTTCTTTCAACAGTCGCTTACACTTGAAACTTTTCGTTATAGTACTTCTGTATGTTTTATATGCGCTGTGATTTGGCCTATTATGCGGAAGCTGTGTATGGGGAATTGGTGCTGCTGCCAGTTTTTATTGCAAATAAATTGGACATTATTGGAAAGTATTATTTTGTTGTTGCTGCAGTTTTGTATTTATAAAATTATAATATATTTAACATGATATGATGCACATGCATTAATATTTGCATTTATATGCAATTTTTATTTTTTATATTTGCTCTTTATGCTACATTTAGTTTATTTATTTTTATTGTACAAATACGTTTAATATTTCAGTTTAGGAATATTTCAATAACTTTAAGCAACATTTACAAAGTAAAAAAAAAAAAACAACCTCATCATGATTAACACAATGGAACATTTGATGATTACATCATATCCTGCCTTTTTGAATGTTTCACCAAAAACAACAAATTTTCAACGTATTTGATCTTAACACACATATGAGCAGATATGTTACTTATTTGTTGAAGTGTGTGCAAATTTGCCAGCAACATTTTGCATAATTTGCATTTTAACAATTGTTAGGAATCTGTTTAGTATTAGCTTCCTGATTATTGCTTGGTTGGTTGCTGTTCACTTCATCATTTGCCCTTTTTTTTGCGTGCTTAAAACATTAACAAAAACCTCAAATGTCTTAATACACACACAAAAAAAACCCACTTGTTTTTGGAAATTTTTTGTTTGCCTGAAATCACGTAAAGTTTCATTATTAAAAGATTAAGTCATACATGGCTACTTGCATGAAAAATTATTACAAAATCATAAGGATCATGAAATGTAGAAACAATTTAAATTAATTTATTAAAAAACAATTATACAAAATTGAAAATTTGTTTGTAATTTAAAAAAAAAGTTTAATTGTTATAATTTTCATATACAAATCAGTTCGGTCATTACAGGTTGGTTGAAAAGTTCCTGCGCTAGAAATGAAAGATTACTGTTTTTGTTACGAAATATATTTTTTTATTCAATATAATCTTCTAGAAGCTCAATACACTTGTTCCAATGATCTTTCAATAATTTTATCCCATCCTTATAATGGTTTTTCGGAAGCTCTGCAAAATAACCGTCTACGGCTGCTATGGCCTCTTCATTCGACGAAAAATGCTTTCCACGAAGGAATTGCTTGAGATTTATTAAGAGATAGTAGTCACTGGGAGCCAAATCTGGTGAATACGGTGGATGTTCAAGCAATTCGTACTTTAATTCTTTGAATTTAGCCATCGTCAAAACACTTTTGTGAGCAGGTGCATTGTCTCGATGAAAAATGATTTTTTTCTTCTTTAAACCAGGACTTTTCTCACGAATTTTTTTATCCAGCTGATCCAAAAGGCTGCCAAAATATTCAGAGTTGATTGTTTTACCTTTCTGAAGATAATCAATCAACAAAATTCCTTTTGCATCCCAAAAAACTGATGCCATAACCTTCTTTGCTGATCGTTGTGACTTCACCTGCTTTGGAGCTGAACAACCAGCTTCAGTCCACTGTAAACGTTCTTGTTTCAATTTAGGATCATGGTGGTAGATCCAAGTCTCATCCATAGTTGTAAAACGACGCAAGAAATCGGTTTTATTCGGATTAAAACGCTACAAATTACGCTGAGAAATTTGTTTTCGATCCAGTTTTTGTTGAATTGTTAATGTGTGCGGCACTAACTTTCCAAACAGTTATTTCATACGTAATTCTTCATGTAAAATATGGAGTACTCGTTCGTCTGAGATGCCTATGGCATTAGCAATTTCACGCTTAGTCAAACTCGGATCTTCACTAACCATATTATTTACCTGCTCAATGATTTCTGCTGTGGTTGCAGGTTTTGGTCGTCCTTCGCGTGGATCGTCTTTAAGGCTGGTACGAACACGTTTAAATTCACCAGCCCAAAATTTAACGGTGCGTTTTAAAGGTGAGGACTCCTTATACACTTCTAACAATTGTTCATAAATTTCCTTTGCTTTTAAACCCTTCAACACAAAGAATCTAATGACTGCACGATATTAAAATTTTTCCATATTAAAAAAATCAATGACACGTCAACTTCAAATGGCTTGTAAACAAAGAAAGAATTGACAGAATGACTTGCAACTTTGCATGTGTTCTCAGGACAGTTATACCAACTTGAGAAAAAAAAGTTTGGAGCTAGCAGTGCCATCTCTTGGTGAGCGCAGGAACTTTTCAACCAACCTGTAGGTACACAAAAAATAATATTGAAATTATACTGAAGATTACTTAATATTGAAATGTCACAATAACTTTAGCTCTTAATAAATTAAAATTTTCTGTTTTTCAGGTTTACAAAAAAAAAAAATAGTTTGGTGTGTAACCCACTTTGGCGCCCAACTTGGAGGGGGTAGGATTAACATTCAATTAAAGAATTGAACTACAAACCTTTAACAAATATTTATTTCAAATTCGGATTAATCTTATCACAAGTTTCAAATTTTACAAAAGAAAACCCATATCAAAACTTAACCCTTATGCAACACTTTAATTCATTCAATATCTTTTACTCGCCAAATCAAATTTTAATCTTTTTAAAACTCCATGCATAACATTCAAATCTTATGAATTGCGTAAAATAAAAAAAAAACTGCATAAATACAGAATTATAATATTTGTCATTTTGTGTCAAATGGAATTGAAATTGTAAGTGATTTTTTTTAAAATCACTCATTTTTGTTTTTTATTCTTTTCATGCATTTAGATTTTGAAAATCTGTCTGTATAAATTGTCTGAATAAATTGTCTTTATGTACAACGTATGGGTGAAAAACAAAAAAAAAAATATTGAAAAGATTTGTCTGACTAAATTTAAAATACAATTTGACAAAGGTTTGTGACAGGTTTTAATTTGTTTCGACTGATTTTTTTTTGGTTGATCTGTGCGAGTTGCATTCATACATATGTTGAAAATGTTGGCGGTGCTGGTTGATGAATGTATGAATGGAATGGTTGGTTTGTTGGTTTTGTTATGCTCACTGCATTTTTATATAATTTGCATAAATTATTTGGATATTTTTTGTTTTTGTTTTAAAACTTAAAACAAATACAAAAATTTGTTAAATAAAAAATTGTTCCAACAAAAATTGTTTTAAAAAATTGTTGCACAACTTAGGTAAAACTGGTTGAGGGAATTAAATTGAATGAGAATTATTACGATTACGGTTATGCATATGACATATAAATTACAACACAATTTCAGTCCATGATTTATTAGATATTACAATAATAACACAGTTCAACAAAAAAAAATTACGGAGTTCCGATTTACGTGTGTCGGCGTTTGTTACTTTGTTTAAATAAAGCCAAAAAATCCCGTTATGAAGGGGAGTTAGAGGGTTTATATGTTCTACAAAAATATTTACCATACCATTATCTACAAAGTTGCTGAACATACCCTTCACTTCAGATGAAAAGAAAACATAGTTTTATATACCGATATGCTGCAAGAACAGGTCAGAGCTGGGAAACTTTAACCGCATCTAAATGAAATTCCGATGTAAACTATCAAAACGCCGACACACGTATATTCTTTTTTGGTCTCCTTAACAAGAATCGATCGTCGGAACGCCGTAATTTTAGAAAAAGTTTGAAATTGTTGTACAGTGTAATTGATGACATAATATTTTATAACGTAACTTTTAAAGTGTTGATTTATGTATATAAGATTCTTTAGTTCGAAGGACCATAAACTTTTTCCTATGAAGATTTAATCGATAAGTTTCAAATATTTTTTCTTATAGAAGAGACTTTAGGATTTTATACTATAGAACACGATTACGGTTCAAAGGACCTTAGAAAATTTTTCTAATTTTAAAGTTATTGATACGATAAATTATTCATATGCTTAGTTTTCAACTCGTAGGACTATTAATTTGTTTCAAAAGATTTATAAACAAAACTAATTCATAGATTTTAAATGCCCTTGTTTAAAGGACGATGATTCAGTTCCAAAAGATTAAAAGACATATTTAACCATTTGTTTAAATTGTGTATATTTCTTTTACTATTCTATATGAAGAAGTTACGTTTCGAAGGACCATTTACAATTTCGTAAACACAACTCGGTTTCACATTTGCACCTGTATTTAAGTTTCTTTGAATGGAACAGCAGAGGAAAACAAAAACTAGTACGAATATGATACCCTACACCAAGCGGTAGCGGAAAGCGGTTAAAGTTCGGGAAAGGGGATTGGTTCTTATTTTATGGTCAGGTCACAAAATATAGAAAAATAAAATGACATAAAAAGCGCATTCAAGCAAATTTTGTTTTATATCGGGACTGTCTTCATTTAGAGGCATGATTGTGATGATTATGTGCATGATTTATGTGTCTAAATACCATTTAAGCCCTACTCACGAAGGACCGTTATATGGGACGTAGGTCTGAATATGGACCAATTCTAAACAATTTTCAACAGGGTTCCTCTCTCGTTCAGCTGATAGCTGATTGGGTGGATGTAATAATGGAGATTACATAGCTCGAAATCAGCAGAGAAAATCTGTCAGATGTGTTTCAAATTGGTTTGACTAATATTTAACAAATTTTTTTGTTCAAATACTAATGTAAACAAGGATTTTAGTTACCTTCATTTAACAAAATATTAAAAGTCTTAAGTGCTTTAACTACTTTGTGGAAAAAAAGGAGTCGGTTGAAGTTCGAGCACCTGTTCCATGACCGATACAAACAGAACCGGTCTCAAAGGACCTAACCTGTAACCTGTCCTGTGAGCGGTGAAAACAGGATAGTTTCAGTACATATCAGTTTTTATAAATTTTTCTATTTTGTCCACAAAATCATATTTAAATTTAAATTTTAATTTAAATTTCTTATTTTTTTTTTAAATTTTAAAATTTTATGTTATCTGATTTTTTTTTTTATATTTTTAATTTTATCAGGCTCGAGATCATAATTTAATGTTACTAACGAATAGTGAGCACAAATGTTTTATTAAATGGAAAAAATTGTTAAGATCAGCGCTAGAGGGAGTGCACACTTTCGACCCGAGATACCGGGTCATCTACAGCCTCCTTATGAACCACCCAACCCACAAAGAACTTATGGTTTTGAACAGGCTTTTATATCACATACTCTAAGGAAAATTACTATGCGAAATTACATTTTTCAGTTAGTGAATAATTACCCGTACAAATGACCTTTTTTCATTTTTTTTATAGAAATACCCTTTGGCAACCATCTTCGATTTTCGAAGCCCAAATTTTTTTATATAAATTTTAATTGTGATTTCTAAATTTTAAAAATATTTTCTTAGTTTAAAAACATTTTTTTTTTTCAATTTACATTTTGTTTCTTTTTACTACTTTACGAATTGAGCTGAAAATATATATAGACTCATCCCCAGGAGTGATTTTTGCGTCAGTTCTATGACTGGTTTTGTTAAGTTACTCTTGTGACAGGTTCATTTCCCTTAATCATCTGACAGGTTATACTACGTTAGTCCCATAGGTCCCCAGGAACATTTTTTAGAACAGATTACTTTGGAATATATCCTAGAATAGATTCTTTTACCACCGGTTTCATGGATCTGGTTTTAAGACTGATTCCCGGGAGCCAAATTGTTAGGTTTTACTATCCAATAACCAGTTCATTAATTGGTTCTAGTACCGATTCTAAAGCAAGCTGATCTAGTTTGAATAAAACGAACCTATTGCTAATGGGTCAAACTCCATACAAAAAGAACCGGTTTCAGAATATAAATTAGAACCTATGCTTAAGCTATATAAGTTGTTCTGGAACCTGTTCTTTGGATTTTTACTTTGTACTTGGTAAATTCATCCCTCTTATGACAAACCCATGTTTAAGAGACCGGATCCTTTTGGGAAGGGGGGCCAAGTTCCAAAAGGCTTCTGATCTTTTTTTAATAAAGAGGCGGAAAATATATAACTGTATCTGAACAAAACTGCCGAAAAAGTTACTTTAAGCAAATACCTGGGTCTATGTCCAAATATGGTTCGATTTTTATTTTTAAATTTGGAGCCATGATTTATGGTCACAATCCAAATTTCACCTATCTATGAAGGGAAGGTCTGAATATGAACCGATTTTAACCAAGTTTAAAAGGATTTATTAATGGGACAATAGAAGCATGAGGCGACCTGTGGCTTAATTAAAATTAATTTAAGCAAATATTGGAACTGGGACTGAAATTGGGAACTAACTGCATATAAAAGAACAGGTCACTGCCCCAATGGATCAGTTACGTGACGTGTCCTGTGACAGATTCGTTTCCCATAAGGTATTTTTAAGCGATAATTTTTAAAATTATTTAAAACAAATTTTACACAATCTATTGTTAAAAAATAATATTTTCATGTCTCGGCTATTTGTTTATCCAATCCCAGCAAAAAAAGAGAAAAAGAAACAGTGATTTTGATTCCTTTGTTGTGAAAATTTGGATAGGAACCAATGATTTTTATATAGGGGTGTCATAGGGTGGAAGATTTCTTTCATGATCCATTTTCATTGCATCTAAAGCCCTTCTTATGGTTTAGTAAAAAATTAGATCTTTTGATAATACTAAATATTAGTAATCAGTAATCGGGCCTTAGCCTCATTTTCACAATCTCCCGTTAGCTTCTACATGGGAATTTGAATAACACATTTGTTGTTGTTTCCCATATAAAGTTTGAGTTTTATTGTTGGTTAAATTGTAACAGAACATTCAGTAATCGGGCCTTATTTTTTAAATTACTTTATTCGAAATTCTTGCAATTTTAACTACAATTTATTTTTTTACTTTTTGTAGCAATAATAACTACGATTTAAAGAATTTAAAATCTGGCAAATTGTTAGTTAAATATTGAAACAAATCACTTAAACCATATTTATAAATGTCAAATTTATATAGAAATATCTATGATGAATGTTTAACTTTAGTGGTTTTTAAAAAAAGTTACGCGTCATAGATTTGAAAAGTGTTAAATTTCATTAAAAATCACATTTTTTGAAGTTGTGAAGTAAAACTGCCTTAGAAGAGGAATATCAGAAATATACTTTGGTCTCAATGAAAACTTAATTCCTTAAGAATCACTTCCATTTATTTTTGCTGGGATGCTACTTTCCTATTTTTAAAAATGACCCATATCTGGAAAACTTAGAGAGACGGTTAAAAAAGGACGAACATTTTTACTAGCCCTAGTTTGAACATACCCTGGCGAAAAGTTAATTTCTATCCAAAAGTAGACTTTGGTAGGGTTTTGGACCCTCGGGAATTTTTGTAAAAAGAAGGTAAATTTTATAAAAGGATCCATATTTGGAACCACTAAACTATAAAAAGAGAGACATACGAATATAATGGAAAAATATCTATGATCTTAAACTGAATGCAGAATATCTCAGATAAGATTATAGAAAACAATTTAAAATATAAAAAACATCTTCCATAGAAAAGTGTTTAAATTTAACAGCCCGAAGGACCATACATTTCTGAGAGTTTCTTTGTTTTTTTTTCAGTGAAAGACATAGAATATTTTAAAAAATATTTTTTTTTAGGAAAATTCAGATATTAAGTTTGAAATCTTATCTATTTATTGTTTTTGTAAATTCTGAAGATTTTTTCTAAAGGAAACAACTACTGAGCAATAAAATATTTGAATTTTTCAACTGAAATCTTATTAAATTTGATTGCAATTGATTTAAAATAACAACACATAATTTTAATTTAATTGAAGTGTATGGAAGTAAAAGTAAAATTTTTAATGATTGAAAATAATTTTCAAATACATTTAATGAATGAAAGTACAATTTATTTACTATGTGGTTGAAGACAATAAAAATTATATTAAAAAAATAAAGTGTAAATGCAATGAAAGCAATAGAAACTATCATATTATTTTATAAAACTGTTTAATTTATATTGAGGAAATCTATTTGAAAAAGAATATTTTAAGATGTAAAAATATTTTTAGAAATTTCAATGAGTGCACTGATAATAATTCAAGCATAAAAATACGAAAAAAAATTTTAAAATAATAAAGATTTTCGTAATATAAACGAAAATTGCTTTAGTTTACGAAAATTCGTATTGCTTTTACCTTCATTTCGTATTTTTAATCAACGATTATTATCTGTGTGCCATAGAAAATCGTATCAAGTTTTAGTTATTGAATTTTCCATCAAAATGATTGACAAATAAAAAATTTATGGAATTAACAGTTATCAGTAATACAAAAACATTTTCTGTCAACAATTCTACTAGTTTGTTACTTATAGCCTGTTCCTCGATCTCGAACGAAAAACTAGTCGAACGAAAGCAAGTCACTCGAATTCTAATCAATTTGGCTTTCTCTATTTCGAAAGCCTTCGATCGACTTGACTTACGTGTGTCAATTTTTTTTTCTTACGCATTTACAAATCACAGAGATGCCAGATCATATATTTTGAGCATTTGTTACAATTTTCTTTAAAAGTATCAAAAATACTACTAAACTGCTTAAAGACAAAAGCAACCCTGTTTAAAAGATAACAATAAACAAATTAATTTTTATTTGAGAATGTGTTTATTTGTGAAAATTTTTGTTATCGATTGGTTGTAGGTGAAATTGTTGTTTGGAGAGCTTTTCTGTTGCCTGAGGGTCAATTCTAGTTCTGTGATAATGTGAAGTGAAAAAAACTTTTCATTTTCGTTTTCATAAGCACTTTTCACTCGAACTTTTCACAAATACATGAATTGCGATTCTCGTATGTATTATGAAAAAAATGTTTCATTCGCACTGTACCCATGAAAATTTTGTAACTGTGTTATCCAAAATTTAAAGCAAATGTCAAAACAGAGAAAAACGTAAATAAAAGTGAATTAAGTTCGTAAAATTTATTTTAAATAATTATATAAAAATATCTGGATTAATTGTATTATTGGATATTACTCAAAGAATTCCGGATGAACAAAGGTAAGACAATGATGTTACAAGCATTTCATTGCAGTAAATAATTTAATAATTTATAGAAATTTTTTGAGAGTGCTGAGACGCATACTTCGTGCTGACCACAATCCATACGAGATGACAACCGACAAGCACTTCATGGATTTATATCGGCTTTAAGTGAACTATATTTGGTGCGCGTATGAAGTCTAATATTACTTAAAGAAAAAAAATTTCATAAAGAATACAAATAAACTTTTCGTCTCTAAATTTGGCACCATCTGCAGTTACAAATCTGTAAATATGGGAATAATAAAAGCGTGATTATGGTTATTAAGCTACTTACTTATGGTTTGCAATGTCCACATGCTTTTCTTAATAATTAATTAAATCCTCCTTTTGGTTTTCGCTTGCACGCTTTCCTCTTACAATCTTCTCTTTTTTTTCACTTATAAATAGTCTGTGTAAACAATTTTTTCATATGAAAATATTTTGACAGTTGTTTGCACTGTTACACAAAACAAGAATCGCCAGTGCTGTGCAATCGTGAAAAAATCTTGTTTCGTTCCACTTTTTTTCATATGAAAACGTTTTGATATTTCTTTACATTTTTTCACAGAACGCGAATCAAAAGTACTATGAAAACGTGAAAAAACTTTTCATTTCACCGTTTCACAGAACGAGAATTGACCCTCTGTTGTCTGTTCGGTGCTGTCACTGCTACAGTCCTTGTAAAATAAAAGATGTAAAGTAAAAAATGTAAATATGAGCTTCTTGGGCAAACGTAAGCCACAAACAACACACACATACCTTTTACCACTCACCAACAGCGTAATAGGGGGTGAAACGGAGTTTAGTTTTCTGGTCAAATTTTGCTCCTCTGCGGAAAATTTGTTTGCTCCGAACACCAGAGTCCTTCTGGCAAAATCAGGCCTTTCTTCCATAAAAAATACAAGCGTCTTCGGATGGTCCATTGCTGATTTTTTTAAAATAAAATTTAAAATTCTTAATAAACTATAAATATTTGTATTATTTTGTACTTACTTTTTGTTATCCATTGCTTTTTTTACTTCATTTTTAAAAATATCAAATATATAATAAACTCGACAAAAAAAATAGCAAGTGACTGATTTTGACATTTGCGTTCGAGCTGTTCGAAATAGAGAAACCAAATTTTGTATGAAAACAGTTACGTTTTTATTCGACTTGTCGTTCGAGTCATCGTTCGCATAGAAATAGAGTTAGTGAAACCCAAATCAGTTTTCTTTCGCATAAAAAGCGAACGAACGTGTTCTTTCGAAATAGAGGAACAGGCTATTAATATTATATTGAAAATTTTACATTGCCATTGTCAAGGTCGTTTAAAGTTTTTATCAACTATTGACAAACGTTATATAAAAAAAAATAAATAAAAAAAAATTATTTACTTTCAAAAAGTACAAAAACAAATATGATAAGAAACAATTTGATTAAGAGTTTTGTAAAGAGAAGTAATTGTAATTATAAAACCACATAAGAAACTTGTAATATATTAGAAAATTTACAAATTCTGACTAATAGTTTTTGTTAAGGTTTAAGCATTTTCACAATGATTATTTAATTGGCAGCAATTATTTTTGACCAATATAGATAGGGCAATTACAATTTAAAACAAAACAAGGGAATACATAAACTTGAAGCAAATTTTGTTATGAGAATTTAAAATCTTCAAATTATTACAAAAGCTCTTTAAAAAAGATACTGTTTGTTATTGATAAATAAAGAGTTATAAAAAAAAGTAAATACTGTGAAAATAGTTTAAAATAGAAAAACTGTTAATAGAAAGACTAGAAAAAATATTTAGATTAAAGAAGTATATTCTTTTTATTATTTTTTTTTACAAAATACATTAAATTTTATAAATTACTAGCGGATCCAGGCGTGCTTCGCTACGCATGAATACGTATTTGATGTTGTTTTTTTATATGGACAAAATCACATGACTTTAGATAAACGACCATACGGACAAACCCTAAAAATTTAATCGAATTCGGTTTGACCGTTCGTGAGTTATAAAGTCACAACACACTTGCAACAATTTTTTATATATATAGAAGATAAAATACTTATAAGGTTCTTCAGTTCGAAAGACTAGAGAAAAGGGACCTAGTGTGTGAAAATGAAATTTTGAGAAAAACGCATTTAAAGATGCGATTTGGTATGGTTAGTTATGATTGGGTGCCGACTTTGGTGACGTCATGAATATGTGGTGTCGTATTTTTTTCGCTTTTAGTGTGACAATACCTTTGCAATTGTTGCTGCTCTGTTCGCTCTCAGCAAAGGGTTGATGTGTTTTGTACGTTTTTATGGGGTAAATAAATTTTTATCAGAAATCTAACTCATTTCATCTTATTCTACACCCTTTTAGGTACCAGAATTCACTCTTAAGTCCAAACTCGTTTTTTGACACACTAGGTACCATGTATTTTAAAAAACTTTTTCTATAGAATGTACCATAGAATTTGAGGAACTATTTTCTATAATAATTAAAAAAAAAATCCATCAAATCAGAAATTTTGTTCAAGATTAATTTGATTGTGTTAGGCGCTTCCCTCGGAGACTGGAAGAACACGACATAGAAGAGAAGCCAGAAGACCCCGTAGTGCTCGCTCCGGCAAGAATACCGCCGCTGTAGCTGCAGATGTTTTGGATGAGCCGTCAACGTCGACCCAACGAGGTTTTACGCAATTAACCTTTCCACGTTTGTCTCTGCAACGCATTTTGCTAAAAGATTTGAAAATGTTTCCAGGCAAAGTGCAAGCTTTCCATCAGCTATTGCCTGCAGACCTATAATCACGTCTTAACTACGCTCTTGCTATGGATGAATATCTGTCCAAATTTATCATTAGCGACGAGGCCCATTTTCATCTGAACAGATATATTCAAATAGTACTACGCACCGCGATTAGCATAGGGGTTTTGTGCTGCCTAGAGCTCCCCTAAAGGTTCTAGCTATCGATAAGGCTAAGAATCCTCCAGACGGCGGCTCCAGACGACCAGCTAGAAACCTGAATCAATTAGCACAAAGCCTGGGACATTCCAGAGACCCTCTAAGTCCTTCCTGCCAAGTGCCAGTTGTCGCCCCGATCTCCCACTGGGCAGATAAATAAATCTCTTTGCATGGCATTGGACACTAGAATATTTCCAACAGTTAGAACATTTCAAATCTCTCCACAACCTGAGCTTCTACCTTATATAACACATGGACACCCCACAAAAAGGTTCAGGGCCAGACAGCCCAACCTTTCATTGCCACCATGCCCATTATGGCTAGGAATTCTCCCCAGGGTGGAGGAGTTGTTCTTACCAAGTCGATTAAAAGCATAAATGCACTCCATTATTAGTCCAGAAGGCACCTCGTTGGCCATAAGAGGCTAGAATGCCGATTGACTGTCAGGGAGAATGTAGTTGCGAGATATAACTGTATGCCTTCGCTGGCACTCCGCCGCATATACACATATGGCGTAGATTTCGGCCCATAGGAAGAGCACGCTGGAACTCGGGTCCAAAAACGCCGGCAACTGTGTCCATATTCCTGTACCATACCTGGGCTCCCAGTTCAGGCTCCCAAGGCCGGTTGTACAACATACTCCTATCCAACAACATCATGTTAAAACTCCTAACGACCCTTGAGATCCTCATGAGATACCTTACGATTACGATTTACGATGTAGTTGGGTTGAGTAGTCTGTATCTCCAGCACCACGACCAAGTATATCTATTGTGCACCCTCTAGTGTTTTCCTCAGTTGTTCTCCAGTGCAGCCTTGAGTAGCAGTACAATATTCTTCACTTCCAGTGTCTTGTATTGTTCCTCCATAATATCAGGTCTGCCAAATGTGATAAATCGTAGGTATGCAAAGGCAGGACCCCGCCATATTTCATGCTACCGAATTGTCTAAGTCAATTCGAGCTCATAATGGCCACCTCCATAACGGATGTATGCAACGGTGGGATAAACAGCATAGCCCCGATGGCGTCCATAGGACACGTCCCGCCTTCAACTGTAAAACCAATACAATCGAGGCGATAGAACCTCTTGGGAATATCCCTCGCCTTTAATTATTCCACTTTTTGCCACCATAGATGATCATAGGTCGAACAAGAGTGTTGAAATCTCTGAACGAATACGTAAACAAACAATTTTTTTGGGGCACTAAGACTCCACGTATCATTTACGAAGAGCCATTTACGTCGGAGGTGTCATCAGGCCTTATTTTTTTCGAGGACGCAGTGGATAACACGGTTACTGTGATCAATGAGCGATACAGAATCATGCTCAACGAGTTTTTATTGTTACAAATTGATGAATTGGAAGTGGAGGTTTTGTTTTTTAACAGCACCGAACAACTGAACGCACAGCACGCCATCATTTTGAAGGACACGTTTCCGGGTCGCTTCATGTCTTGTTTTGGAGATTTGAAATGGCCAACCATGCCTGATTTAAATGCTCTATAATTTTTCCTCTCGCATTTTTTGAAGTAACGGGTAAATGTGAACAAGCCACAAAATCTGAAAGCTCTCATAGACAATATCCAACAAGTTTGCAAAAACTACACGCCCGAAGTTCTCTCCAAAAACAATAAATAATAAGTAAAAATAATGATCAAATGATCTTCTGCAATGGCGGGGCAAACTTGACAGATATAATATTTAAAAATTAATTTGAAAAACTTAAAAGTCCAAATAGACATAAAAAAAATTTATTACATATATCGTTTCATTTTCAAACCTTAGCAAAACAACATCGGTTAAATGTTTTTGTGCCACTCTGTACTTCCGACTTGAGAATATATGTGCTTTTTATTTAAAAATTATAATGTTTTTACCTTTAAAAAAAGGTATTTAGTTTTTAATGACTTTTCTAGTTTGAAGAAACTGTAATTTTACAAAGATCTTCTTCGGTTCGAGGGACCATAAACTCATTCCTAAAAGGATACAGGATTTATTTATTGTATAAAAAAATCTTAGTTTTTTTATTTGTCTTCCTCATTTTTAGAATAAAATATTTACATATTATATATTTTTTTTATTTTTAACCAAAGTTAAATGTTACCACAGATATTTCACATTCCTTATTACGATATAAGTATTAACCTTTGGTTATTTTAAAACAAGTTAGCAGGTCTTAAAGTTTCTCATTATTCTTTCAAATTTGGTTGTAATTGGTAAGAAACCCTTGTGATGTATTTAATGTAAATGTTTATAATAATAATAAATCATATAATTTAATAAATCATTTTCCAATTTTTTAAAGCATGAGATTGTCTACACGTGTGTGGTCCCCGAAATAAACAGCACCTTAATTTTTACTCTAGTAAAACCAAAAAACTATAACAAACACGCAATCTAAGGGCTATTATTAATGCATAATAATTTTGGTTGGTAAATTCAAATACACAACCTAAAATATAATAATTTAAATTCATAATGAATTTGTTCACAAAAAAATAAAATTTAAATATATGCCACAAGGAGTGGTTAAAACAAATACCTTTGAATTGTAAGAGAAAAAGATGGATTGAAAAAAAAAACCACACAAAAAGTGTAGTCAATAATGACCAAATAATGGTGGTTATGATTCCTTTACAAAAAAAAAAAAAAAAATAATGCTAATGATTCCATTACAAATTTTGATATATTGAAATAATTAATTAACTCGCGCATGTATTTATATGTAAAAACACTAAATTTTGAAATATTACACACTTACCCAATCATTAAAGCCCAATTTGGCCAATTCCAGCTGTGATGTTTGTGTATCGGCTTTTAAATGTAAGTTATCAGCACCTGCATGAAAACACAGAATTAACGAAAGTATAAAAACCATTGATTTAATCAAACTAATAATAATTAAATGTTTAATTCGTTGTGATTTGCAAATAATTAAAAAAAAAAAAACAAATATACCTTGCGTTAAAACTTGCTGTAGAAATATTCGCAACTCGAGAGTTTCTGTTACTAAAGCTCTACATACAGCTTTATAGTGCTCTTCAGGTACAGTGGGTTTTATATGATTTTTGCAGACCTAAAAAGGAAAGAGTAAAATAGACAAAATCAATTAAAAATATTAAAGGAGAAAAAAACGACTCATAGAAACCACAGATTCTAAAAATTGTATAAAAAATTAGAGCGAAGGACCATAAATAAATGTATAATTAGTTTAAGAAATGCATTTAGTTTTATTTTGTATAGAACGTATATTTTTTGGATTTTAAGATAGGAAATATATGTCAGATTTTAAGATTCAGAGAAGCGTAAATGAATTTTTAAAATTTCTTAAAATCTCAACTATGAAGGACTACGAGAAAATTTCCAAAGGGAGAATTAAATTTTAGGAATTCATTTATTTTGTTTTAAAAAACTCTAAACTATTTTATATTTTGCGATTCGAAAAATCTTGAAATAAATTTTTTTCTAAGTACAGGGTGGCCAAAAAAAAATTCATCCAATGTTGTTTTGCTACGACATAATTTAATTTGGACCTTTAAGTTTTTATCCATTAATCTTTGAAGATTTATATCGCTCAATAGAAAGCCATCATTGTTCATCATCATTTGGGATCTTTCGACTGCATTTCCCATCGTTCTGGAGATAACTTTGGGTGATAATTTTTCGCATTCTTGTCGGATATTCTTTTTGAGAGCTTCCAGATTTTGTGTCTTGTTCACATAGATTCAAAAAAAAAAAAATTCTGGAGTGGTTAAATCGGACGATCTTGCTGGCTTCTCCCACTATGTCCATTGTTGTGCTAGTTGTGTGTGCATTTACGCCGTCCTGTTGGAACTACATGTCCTCCAGTGATTTTTGTAAATATAAGGAGGTTGAAAGCTCGCTATAAACTACAAATAATAAACGAAAAACCTCGAAGTATATGAAAACTACAAAACAAAAACTAATAATTATTACTTGAGCCCGAGTATAACCAAAAAAAAATAAATTATTCAGTTCAAAAAAAATATATTTTTATTTTTTTCTTTATAAATAAAACATTTTTGGTCTTTTTTAATTTTAGTATCAACATTATGCCGGTTAGGAAAACAACTTAACCATATGTGTGATTGCTAAGAAGACAGAAATCTAGCAAAATATTTGTTTTTAATAGGTTTTTTGTTCAGGCTCTGCTTTCTTTTAGAGGCTCTAGCTTGTCTAAAACTTTGGGTTCTAAAGAGATCTTTCGCCGGATCGAAATACATGTATCAACCTAGCTAAAAATCATAAATTTGCTTTATTTTTGTAAATATACGGAGATTCGCTATAAATTACAAAAGATCACAGTAAAAATGTCACAGTAAACTTGTTAACCAAGGCTCCCTCGAAAAAATAAAGTTCGACGGCGATTAGCGAATTTGAGTGGATGTTACGGCTTTTGGGAATGATACGTAGATTCGAAGTGACACAGAAGCGCAAATTTTTTTGTTTGCGTCTCCGTTCAGATGAAAAGGTGCCTGACGAATCACTGACGAATTATTCCGTAAAAAATAGTCGCGAGTATATTCCTGTGTATAGCGTTCAATGATTTGTCGACATGTAATCCGTATCTGGGCCACCTTGTACAAGCTGGGGGCAATAAGTATCACCCTATTGGAAAATGCTGCAATTTTTTGCAAATGGCATCGTATGTCAGTTTGATTTTGATATTTGTAAGGTAGACTTGTGCGAAGGTTATAGCGAATATCACTATACGCCTTATAAACGTACAAATATGTATTTCAGCGGCCCCGTCAATAAACAAAATTCTCGGTTCTAGAGGATGGAAAACTTACGCATAACTTATGAAGCACCATTACACCCTCTCAAAGTCACCGTGTTGGACCTTAGTTTTCGAAGAAAACGACGGTAACGTTGTTGTGGTAAACGCCAAACGCTATGGAGCCATTTCGACTAAATTTCTCATACCGTAAGTTGACTATCTGGATTTGGAGATATGTATGTGATTCGGAGAGATATGTCATTCTGCATGCGACACAATGCGTATTTTGAAGGATGCCTTTCCAGCACGTGTAATTTCGCGTTTCGTTGATTTGCCTTGGCCAACCAGATCTCCCGATTTGACTGTCCCAGACTTCATTCTCTGGAGATATTTTAAATAGAATATGTATGCGAACAAGCCCCACATATTGAGGGAGTTAAAGAAGAATGAAATTGACAACGTGATATCACAAATGCTACCCACAGTTATGAAAAATGTAATCAAAAGAGTCAAAATTTGCATCAACATAATTTTATCAATTAATTGAAATAAAATTTATAGGTTAGGTTAGGTCGAAAAGGGGAAGGGTCATTAGCCCTTCATAATCACCCGAAATTGGGTGACATACGCCAGAGAATCGTCATGTTGTGTGCTCTCCAAAAACCGCGTGAAAAAACATTTCAGTCTACCTGTAGAATTCCGTATCCCTTCAGTTTTCCCATATCAACCCCCTGCAAGCACTCCAAGGACGGTATAACGTCCCCATACCAGTGCCTTACCCTAATCCTCGCGAAAGCCAGCCAAAAACTAAGAAAGTGCTCCAGAGTCTCATCGTCCTCCCCAGAGGCCGTACACATCACAGAGTCACTTCATCCCAATTTCAAAAGGTGTGATCGTAGTGAAGTGGCCTGTGATAATTTCCATCATGTTGGCCAGTTCCCGTTTCTCCAGCCTTAAAGTAACCCTTGTCCTCTTCACGTCCAGGTCACCCCTCAGGGCTTTTGTGATCACACCAACATTATATCCATTCCACATATCCTTGGCATGTTGGTGGCCCATTATCTAAGCTCCGTTTTCATCATGCGAAAATATCTAGGATTTTGAAGGTTAACAGAGGCCAGGTTTGATCCATCCCTGGCCAGGTCGTCAGCATTCCCCTCCACACCACAGTGTCCGGGTACCCATATCAACCTCAGACGACCCCTGTTAGAGCAAGCGTTTATCATTCTCTTGCAGTCCAAAACCATTTTCGATTTAATAGACTTCTCTGGCAGAGCCCTAACGGCAGTGAAGATGACTGCATCCCCAGAAAAATTATAAATGCGAGAAAACATAACAAGTTAAAAACCAAATGAGCTAACACTATAAACAAAAGTTATAGCGGTAGAAAATCCGATGATGGTTTTTGTCCCATCCTGTATAATCAAAGATAGATCAGCAACAGCTTTTGGACCGCCTCAGGGTTTTAAGAGATAAAATCAGTACCCAAAGATTATTTTTATATTGATTGGAAAAGGATTTTAAGAGTTAATAACTGGTACCTATTTAAGGTACTTTTTTTTGGATAAAATATTGTTGTTAAAAATATGTATCTAGATTTTTGTATACTTTATATAGAAATGTGTAACCATACCATGTCGATGTCGCTCTCGTAGTAAAAAACGTTCTCTTTTTTTTTTAAATGGGCAAATTACAAAGGTTCGGCATCTTTTCAAATTGGTTTTTTTTTGCAATTCCAAATTGATTTTCTTTGCAAATCCAATTAGTTTTTAGCATATTTCCCAATTGGATTTGAAAAAAGGTTTAAAAACAGGGAAATTTACTAAAATTTTTGCAGAAATAAGGGAAATTTGCTCAATTTTCCCTTGTTTGCTCTCAGTTTCCGAACCTTTGTATTCTGTATAAAATTTTATTTGGCCGCTGCCGGCGTTGCATCCTCTATACTATTCTTCCTCTATGGTGTAACTCTGCTTTGTAATAATATTATTTAGATAATTGTTAATGAACCTTTGAACCGAAAATAATATTTTGTAAACAAATTATTTCATACAGATTATTTAAACTTGAACCTGCCATTGAATTGTATAATTTTTTAAACACTCAATTATTTCTGAATCATAAAATGATTGAATTATATTTGACTTTACGGAAAAAGTCGCTAGCTATTGGTACTCGTAGTACATGATGATGTATCGTTTCTGTTAGGTGTTAATTTAAATGACACGAGTGACTACACTTCAGCAATTGTATGTAATTTTTTTTGAAGTATTTTTTTAGCTTTTCATTTAAATTTTCACTGGTAATTTTTAATGTCTTTATTTAAACTAAAACAAAATAAAAAAAAAACCGAAAACAAGTGAAATAAATTTGCATATACCCTACAATAGGCAGAGGGTCACACATCAACATGAATTAATTTGAGTAATGTTAAAAAATAAAATATTTTATTAAAATTTGACTAATGAAATGTTCTGTAAATTAATGAAATCTTTCATCACAAAATGAATGAAGCTTTATAATTTTTATGAAACCTGTTTTTTAATATATATTTTTTTCCTTTAGAGGCATAATAATGATTTTTATAGACAAATGGACATCGAGTGTAGTTTCCTTAGACTTCAACCTTAACTACCTTTCTAAATTCATAGTAACATGACAAAGATGAAAACCAAAAACAAACATTGTATTGAAAACATACTCGTCCATCATTTGTAACATGTGTGCCTGTCCAGTAAATAAACACAATCCACTCATATGTTCATCAGCGACTGCGGCTTGTTTATGTATTTAATAATATTTATTTAAAAAAAAATTGAAAAATTACACTTGTGATTAAATAATTGTAACCAAAACCATACAAATGACAAGAAAAACCAAATGAAAACGCAAGAAGAGGAGGCAATAAATGAATTGTGCATGTAACTGTAATGTGAAATAACATTGTTACAGTTTATTATAAATTAATATATAGTAAATATATAGGGCAGAGTGGAGGGCACTCGTCACTGGGGCTCATTTGCGCTAGCACCGGAAAATTTTCCGATAAAAGGCTAATTTAAAATTGTGCAGAGGGCATAGGATACTTCCTATGCCAGATGTATGAATTTATGTATGTGCGGCGCTGGGTGAGTACACTCAAATTATATGGACGTGTGGAGTTTAAATTTTTATTGTATCAATCTAGCTTAAAATCGTTAATTTGCTTGGTTTTTGTAAATAAACGGAGGTTGAAAGCCTGCTCTAAACTAGAAATGCAAAATTTTCTTTTCTTTTTATTATATGAAGATTTTTTTCCCTAAAACATTTGAACTGAAATTTCTCCATTTTTATTTACGATTTTATTCCACTTTTCTGGAAATGCAGAAAATCTCTAAGACGGGGTTTAAAAACGTTAAAATGTTTAGCTGCGAATTTTAAAGGCGAAAAATTTATTGGGTAAATGTAAAATCTTGAAAAAACTGAATTGTAATTTGTTGTTTTATCGGCTGAAGTAAAATTTTATGAAGAATTTTTTCGCTGAATATTTTAACCTTTTATCTCCTATTTTAGGGGCTATATTCAACTTAGAGATCTACATTTGCCATTTTTTTTTTTCATCGTAAAATTTTACTTTTGGCGTTAAAACAACAATTTTTTTTTTAGAAGTATAGATGAAAAATTAATCCGGTGGTCCGTGTAATAGAGATTAGATCTGCTAAAATCCTATTAGATGGGATTGAATCTAATCAGATCTATTGACAGATATGTTCATAAAATACTTCTTACTGTCAGATCTGATCTAGTGCCAAATCGGTTCATATCTAAAGGGACCTGAAAAATTTGGTGATTTTTGTAGCCAGATATGAGCAGATATGGCCACAGGATCATATCTGCTACCGGATCTGTTCATAGCTGATACTTGATCCGGTACCAGATTTTAGATTAGATATTATCTGTCCACAGCAAAAAGGATCTGTGTATATATAGGGTGACCTAGATCTGCCTAGATTTCATCAAATCTAATGGTATCTGTTTAGATCTGATATTTTTTACACGTAATTAATTACGTGTAGCTTAATCAAAAAAAAAAAAACAATTTGAATGTACAGCTGAGATTTTTTGTTTTAACACTAACTGTTAAATTTTTCGTGGATTTATTCCATTGAATACTTTAACCCTTTGCCTCATATTTTTATGTGTAATTTTAGCCTAATTTAAAAAAATGGCAAAAAATAGTCGCTAAGATAAAATATAGGCCAAAAATGGGAGATAAAGTTTTTCAGAAGTACAACTAAAAGAGGATTTTTTGACCGTTCGGTTTTTAAAAATTAAAAAAAAACTAAAAATTTGTCAAAAATGAATGAAATATTTATTTGAGGCGATAAATGAATGCCTGTCATTTACTTTTATTTCATGTAAATTATGCCCGCGGCTACGCCATAGGTGGTGCATCCGTGAGCTCCAATTTTGACATACTTTTTCCAGCATTTCGGCCGGTATCTCACCAATGGGACCTGTAATGTTGTCTTCCAGGGCTGGGATTGTGTTTGGCTTGTCCCTGTACACGAGAGACTTTACGTAACCACCAAAAAAAATCTAGTGGCGTCAAATCGCATTATATTGGCGGCCAATGGACTGCTACGTAAGACTAAACGTAAGATTAATTGCTGACCAAACTCGCCTCTCAATAGGTTCATGGTATCGCGTGCCGTGTGACACGTGGCACCGTCCAAGTCCAAAAAAAAGTCTGTAATCAGCGCACGGTACATTTCACTATTGACTGTTACGTTTCGATTTTCATCGTTCTTGAAGAAGTACCGTCCAGTTGACGTTACAAATAACCTACTTATTGATATAGCTAATACAGTTACTGATGCCCATAACCAACATTCTATTCTAGTAATTCTCATTCAGTTGGCAAAATTTATTACATATAGTGTCAAAGTTAAGAGGCCAAAGGAGTTTTAGTTATACTTTGGCTAGCAGCCGAAGTAAAACTTGTAAGCCAACCAGATACTCGTTTCCCGATTTTACCCGACTCACCTGCCGATTATTCTCGTGAGTCACGTAAACATAGTAAACGTAGTCAAACCCGATTTAACCCAACTCACCTGTCGATTATTCTCGTGAGTCACTTAGTGGTATTAACTAATCATAGTCAGGACATTTTGCCGATGTCCCGATCTAACCCGACTCTCCTGCCGAATATTCTAGTGTGTTATTTAGAAGTGTTTCCTAACCGTAGTCAAAACCCTTTTCCTGTTAGTTAGGAATGTTTGCCAAACCTCTTCGTTCGTATTTCACGAATTAACCCGACTCACTTTCGGGTTACTTCAGACCCCCTGCCGTACTCCATCTTAGGGAATAGTGTTGCTATAACTCTAAAAGAAACTTGTCTATGCCATAAATCGTTCTTATCACTTACGGAAACGATTATACTGATCATTAAAGGAAGCAGACCTTTAATAGACCCAACCACCCCTGAGTTTTCACTGGAGGTGATGCAGCCGGCCCATAAACCACACCAAACAGTTCATCTTTTATGGTGCCATGGCAGCTCTTGAAGTGTCTCTGGCTGCCCTTCACACCAAATTTGGCAATTCTGTTTGTTGACGTATCCACTGAGCCAAAAATGAGCTTCGTCACTGAAGACGATTTTTTGATAGAACAAATGGATCTTCATCCAACTTTCCTAAGGCCATCCAAACAAACGACGTTACGATACGTCAGCTGGCTTCAGTTATTTCAGCAGCTGTAACATTTTTCTGGTGGTCGAATAACACAAGCCCAACTATTGACAACGGCGACGAAATGACATATCGCGATTTTTATTGACACTGGCCGATACAGCAGCAATATTATTCTGGGTTCGCACTTACCGCATACGGCTTGTTGGATTAATGTCCAATAAAGTGAAACTGGTGGTAAATTTGGTCAAAACAGCTTGTACAGCCTGTTCGGTGGGTCGATTTACGATGTTATTTACGAAACACATTTCTCGCACAGCACGAATTTTGATAATAAAATTCAAAGATTTGCAAGCGTTATTCGTTTGTAAGTCTATTCGTATGAAATGGCCAATCTTACTGAAGATTTTTGGCATTGCCACATGTCATGAATCTTTTTTAAAACTGAAGAAAAACCAAATAGCAAAAAAAATCACCTTTTATTTTAATTTTAGAACTCTACATACAACTTATAAATTACAATTTGGTTTTCTTTCTTTTCTTTCTTTGATGTATTTTTTGAAAACAGGATTTAAATGATCCATGATTTTCATGGACTACTAAAAATACTTATAGAATTTCATTGTGGATGTCAGATGATTGAATTTAGCTTAAATGAATTTTTGCGCTGGTTTTTGAATCTTATTTCATACAGTATTGACCAAAAAATTTGAATTTTAGACGGCCATAAAATTTGACTGTACCCACACAGCGCCATTGTAAGAATCGTTCATGTTCGAGACCATGAACCTCATTTTGATGCGTAGTTTTGTTTGTGCTATTACCGATAAGGTTTAATATCTTACACAGGCAGGTTTACCAGACTGCTTCTAGGTTTCCTTTAGGTACACTTTATTTTTGGCCGTGTTTGTTTTTATTAAAAAGTTTTCCTATGTTGTTTTTTCTTAAATCAAGATTGCTAATATATCGAGGAGCAAAATATCCCACTAAAATACGTACTTCCAGGTTTTACTGCGATTCCATAAAATTACATTGAAATTATTAAAAATCTTTTAATGGACCCCATACAGACCTCTAAATTTAGTATACATCCTTATCCATAAAATATGACATTAATATGTGATGAATGCCCCCCAGCCTACTCTATTAGGTAACTAGGAAAATAAATAAAATATTTTTTTTTTCACACTTTAGTGATATTTCTACTATATTACTGACATTTTTATATATTATTTGTGGTTTTTCATACATGTATTTAGTTTAGTAGATGTGGTCCACAAAATCCCCCTTTTCCTACAAAACCATCATAATGCAACCCAACATACCATTTAATCTAACACTACTTTGAAATTGAAATTGATATGTATTTATGTATACATATATACGAGTATAAACACTTTGAAGTGATATTATAATAATAATAAAATAAATATTATTATACAGTATAATGGAAGGAATTTGTACTTTGTTTTTTTTTCGCTACTTCTACGTTTTATAAAACAAAATTACTTAATAAGTGTAAAATTACCATATTTTTTTCAAACAATTGTTCTGTGGCAGCTTGTTTGTTTTTAATACACCTGATATACAATTTTAAAGACGTAATTTTAATGCAAGAATGATTATAACAGTAAAAATTGTTTTCTTTTTTTTATTGTCTTTCAGTTATTATGATGGTTTAAATTGTATATATTTAATAAATAGAAAATAGTAGAGAATTAAAAAATATATTTAGAAATAATAAATTTTTCCCGAACGTAGTTTAAAAATTCTCATATTATTTGGTGCGAGAGAACATTTGATGACCATTTACATAAAATAGATTGAAGTACATTGGGCTTGGATCATAACACAAGAATACTGATTGAAAATCGGTGAAATGGTTTAAAAAAAAAAAAAACTTTTCAAGTTCTAAGAAATGTTCTTATCAATATATCCCACATTCTTTGGATCAATAATAGTAAAAATAAATTTAACAAAAATTATCAAAAAGTCAACGAAATTTATTTTTTATAAATTAAATTAAAGTTAACTGCTTTCTGCAAAAATACAGTTTTTGTAGTTGGTTTTAATCTATTTTCCGTTACCGACTGTAGTTTATTTAAAAAGTTCTATATAAAGTTTGTTTCTAAATGAAGAATCAATTAAAATTCATAGAAATATATATTTTTTAACTATTAAACTATCCCATGAAACATTTTTACGGACTCTCCGACACGTACGGATTCATGAATCCGGTTCCACTGCACGTTTACAGACAGTAAATACGTATCCATCAAAGCATGTACGTAAACGGAACATTAACGGACCGTATAATTAAATTTTCAAAAACAGTACGTTTTGACTCCGTTTTGGTGCATACGTTTCTGTATCGTCAAATACGGACTTCTTCAAATTTCATTAGTTTTTCTTCCATTACTTTTGAATTCGTTTTGGTGTAAAAAACGACTAATTGAAACATGTCTGTGATCATTATACGGGGCGCGCGCTAAAGTTTTGAAAAACAGATACACCGAATATAAATTTAATTTGGGGTAAATATTTATGAAATTTAAAACAAGTTTTACGGTGATGTGCGCAAATTTATGCAATTTTGCAAATAAAAATATTGTCTACCAATTCATAACAGATTTTGTTACAAAATGTGCAAATTTGCGTTGTATGCTACATCATTTCGAAAACGCCACTAATTAAACCAAAATTAAAATTTTGTTTTATTTTTTTATGATATTCAATGTGCCATAACCGCAGTGATGGATAGAGATGCTAGTTATGCTGGAGGTGAATATTTCATTATTTATATTTGGTAAAGTTTTATTTTATTTTGTTATTTTATTTTATTACATATCAATATAAATAAATTTGAAGAAAAAAAATTTAGGCATTTACATAAATCCGTTTTCGTTGAAAAACGGTAGGAATAAGGATCCGTAAACGGTCCGCCATTGACGGACTTTCAATGGACAACTCCGTTTTTCATCCGATATATCCGGTCCATAAACGGTCCGTCATTGACGGACTTTTAACGGACAACTCCGTTTTTCATCCGATATATCCGGTCCGTAAACGGTCCGTCATTGACGGTTTTTAAACGGATTCGAATCAGTTTCGATGTTCCTTAAAATCCGTTTTCTGGTCCGTATACGGATCCAGAAAACGGTACGTAAACGGAGTTGGATTCAGTTTATGACGGACCGAAAACGGTACGTAAACGGAACTATTGTTTGTTGGGATGAAAAAATACAGCCTTTCAGTTAAATGTAAAATTTTATGTTTTCTGTTGCTTAAAATAGAAATTCAAAGAATTCCTTTAGTTTTTTTCTTATTAAAATAGTTTGTTTAAATACAAAATTATTTCAATAAAAATTACAGGAAATTATTCAAATATACATACACACATAGAAAATAAAAATATGTACAGATAAAAAACTTTCAATTTGAAAAACAAACCACAAAAAACGTTTTTTTCTAACGTTTTGTCAGTTAAAAATTAATGGCTATTTTAAAGGACTTTCGATTGCTTTTACTAAAAAAATTACTCAAGTTATGAAATTTCTCTTATAAACAAATTTCATAATCTCTGCTTTGAAGGACCCCAAACAATTTGTAATCAAAATGTTTAAATTCATAATTTAAAACCTATTATTGAAAAAAAAATGTCTGGAACGCTAAAATTTTTTGCAAATGGCATCGTATATCAGTTTGGTTTTGACATACGTGAAGTAGGCATGTGTGAAATTCATATTGAATAACAATGAATCACTATACGCCCAAGCCGTAAAATTTTGGTACTCAACCACGAAGTGGACGATATCCCATTAAAATTGTTAATGAGCGATGAGGTTCATTTTTATCTCACCGGCCACGTCAATAACCAAAATTCTCGGTTGTGGTCGACGGAAAATTTATAAATAACTTATGAAGCACCATTACATCCTCCAAAGTAGCCGAGTAGTATGCAGTTAGGTCTGAAACGTTAGTTGGACCTTATTTTTTTGAAGGAGCCGACGGTAGCGTTATTACGGTGAACGGCAATTACTTAAGAGCCATTCTGACTGAATTTTTCTCGCTTGGCCAGCCACATCTGCTTATTTCGCATCTTGGAGGAGTTAAAGAATATTTAAGCCGAAATTGACAAGGCGGCAGCACAAATGCTGGGCACAATTATGCAAAATGAAATAAGCAGAGCCCAAATTTGCATCAACAAATAAAATTTAATCAGCGAAAGAAACTCAAATGATGTATTTTGCCCCACCCTGTAAAAAATTGTTTAAACGTAATTCACACTTTTTACAGAGATTTACGTGTCTACTTGTGACAAGTTTTGACTGCATAAGACAATTTTTAAAAATGAAAGTCATAACTTTCCAAATTTTATTTTTCAATAATCTAAATGAGGTAAAAATCAGGTCTTAACATTTTCGAAATTTAAAAAAAAAAATTTTTTGTTTTTGTAAAAATTTTACAATAAAGTTTAAAAAATTATAAATTTTGACGTTGCAAATCTTTGGGGCCTAAAGAGATTTTCTTAAGAATTTCTCTTTTTTTTTCTCTATTACTTATGTATCTAAAAATTGAACTTACCTCTAATACATAATCAAATTCTTTGGTTTCATCATTTTCATCGTCCCAACGCTTGTAGCCTTCGTCAATGCCTTCATCGATACAATCATCATCAGCTTCTAAAAGTAAAAAAAATAGTATTAAAAAAAACTATAAACTTATTTATTTATTGAATAACTATATAATAATAAATTATTACATAATTTGACAGGGTAGAGCACTAGCTTCTATGGCCATCAGCTCTCAAAACTATAAATTTGGGAATGCCGACTATATATGTTAATACATGTCAACTATATAATATATATTATGTAGCATACAAACAAGCACAAGATCCATCTGTTGGGGAACCCTCATGGTTGAAGCCACGGATATATTTGTTTGTGGCGACCAAAATTTTGGTTAATACAAAAGAATTTCGGCTGAAACCATATATTTCAATTGTACCAGGTATACATTTGGTTACAACTTAATAATTCGGTTGCTGCAACCAAAATATTTGGTTAGCAAGATATCGGTTGTTACGATGAATCGGTTTTCTTTGTGCTCATTTGAGCAATAGGTCTAAACATTGAACAATTATAATACAAATCAATATTAAGGGTCTCCCTTAGACCTACAATTTGCGCCCGGAATCGGGGAATCGGTCTACAAATACACCCATGGGACCGTTTAAGGCACTAAAATAGAGGAAAATTAAACATACAAAATTTGGGGTCCTCTATGGAAGCTACTTCCTTGTGTCCAAGGAACGATAGAAGGGTCTTTCCTAGACCTACAATTTGCGCCCGGAAATTCGGGAATCGGTGCCATGGGACCGTTTTAGGCACTAAAAAATAGGGGAAAAATTATATGTCAGTGCACCATTGACAATCAGACAGACTACGACCGAACGGAGGAACATTCATAAATTGACTCTAAAAGTGATTCTGAGTCGATGAATTTAGGTAAAATGTGGCGCATGAGCTTGGCTCATGAATGGCCTCTATTAAAATTGGTAAAAATATTCGAAACTAGAAATGTCCTATTTGAATTGGGGTTAAATGGTATTTAAACACCCCAGCAAAACTTTGGTAATGAGTGCGATATTCTCATGCGTTACCTTGTAATGATAGCTCGTTACCTTTTTCATTATTTGCAAGCATAAAGTAATAAGTTACTGATTATTGATTCAGTAATATATGATTTATAAATGTAAAGTAATAATTGAAATATTTTTGAAAATCTATTTTTAGATACATTACTTTGTGTTTTTTAGTAAGCGAAAAAACGAAGCGCAACAATTCATTTAAGTTTAAAGCAATCAAATACTTTATGCTCGATAGCTCAGTGGGTAGAGTTCTTGGCTGGCAACCAGATTTCCCTGGTTCGATCCCACCACATTATTTTTAATTACAAATATTTTAAATAAAATATTTGTAATAATTTTTTTTAATAAAAATTCCTCTTTTTTAAAAATCTATTTTTAGACACATTAGTTTTTCCATTCTCGTAACCATATAAGTAACCCCTTACATTATCACCTCTAAAGTGATGGGTATATACATTACTTTGAGGCTTATCGCCTATAAAATTCATCAACGAAGTAAGGTGTAAAGTAATCCATCGGATATTACTTTACACATTTTTTGGTAATGTGTGGTTTTGCTGGGACAGAAAGCCGTAGATATCTGGTTCTTATTTAAGTTGGTTATGTTATAACATATAAGTCATGACTCGAAATTTAAAAAACGCGACTTCCCGTTAATTGCTTAAAAGTTATTTGGATTAGATCCTTTTAATATGGATCAGATCCTTTTTCGGAATACAACCTTAATCGTACTTTGGTGTAGGATGGGGTTTGTGTGACAATTTTTTTTACATGAAAGCGCTGGCAAGTCATTTTAACAGGTCGTTCAACTGTTGGCAACTAATAAGTTCGGGTTTCGGGGAAACATAATTTCCACTATTGACAAAACGATCGGAAAACCAGAACTCTTAACTCTTAAAAAAGATTTTACAAAATAAAATTAATTGTAATTTTATTGGGTCATGCCGGGATCTACCCACTGAACTAACGAGGCATATAATACTAAAAAGCTTAAAACTTAAATGAACGCTGACTGCTGGCTAAACATTGGTTGCGCTGAGATGATGGCACTTGAAAAGATTTTCCACAAAGAGAAAAATCTTTTTTTAACAAAAATATTAGTAAAAATTATTAAGAATTTTAAAATACTAAAAATATTCATATAGCCGGATTAAATATCGAAATTTTCTGACTAATATTTTTTCTTAATAAACTATTGATTTTTTTGTAAAAAAATACTCGCAAAAGCCTTTGGAAAACGCAGTATAGCGCCCCAAAATATCTTCTTCCAGTAAATATATTTTTTTAATTCCACGGCTACCCAGTAATTTGCCAGTACTTGATAGCTAATTGAATTGGTTTTAATTCTGAAATTATATTTTACTGGTTTTGCTTTGTGTATGATTCATATACTCAGAAATTCTACAAAATATTTGGTAAAAGATTCAAAACACTTGAACTAATATTTAACAAAATGCATAAAAGCAAAACAACTCTTTAATATGCGTTTTGTCTTTCCCATACGACAGACTAAAGTTATATAAAATATTTCTGTTTAAGCTCTTGAATATTTAATTGTACATGTACCATCTTCCGTCATGTGGGTAATAAGTTCTTCTAATTCTTGAGACATTTGACATTGTTCATCTTCGTGCAAATTGTAATCCAAGGCATTATAAACAATAACAGCAACATTACGGAGAATCTGTAAAGAAACAAAGATACAAAATGTTAATAATTAAGGAGAAAAAAAGTAAAAATTCTAAAAGTTGAAATATTAAGGAAATTCACTCAGAATGGATTTGGACACTTCTTATTATTAAAAAAATTTAATGAAAGTAGTAAAAAATTATGCAAACAGAAACACAAGAAATATTTTTCCTATAAAAGTGAATGCCCTTAATGTTTTCATTTTATTTAAATGTTTAAATTAAATCTATTATGATCATACATAGATGGCGGTGATGAAAGACTTAAAGATATTGCATTTTTTCACATGGCATCACTGTAATTACGCACAATCGAGAATTTATGGAATAAAGCATAATTCTTCTAATAGTTTTCCATAAACATTAGTTAAATTCTAGGAAAACATTTAAATTTCATTGCATACAAATTATGGTTTATGTGGGAATATTTATAGAATTTTATTTATAATTTCTCATACACTCCAGTCGATGCGAATAGAATGAAATTGAAAATTGCATGTTTTTAATCCATTATTTTATAACAAGCAATCCCTTTATCTATCGTAGCAGGAGAAACTATGAAGAATATTGTAGACAATATCTACTAAATACATGTTTTCAATAAAGAATTTCCGCTAAGAAAATAATGAAGAAAGAGTTGTATATAATTTATGGATTAATATTATGTATTAGGGCTGCAATACATTATTACTGCTACTAGTTAGTGAAAATTTCAAGTTTTGTGGGAAATCATTAGAAGTTTATAGAAAATAGGGAACTTTTCTCTTAGCAAGATACATAAAAAAATATATATATTAATCTGGCAGCACTATTATTAAATATTTAAAATGGATAGCAAAATTTTATATATCATTACCCTGCGGGAAAAGGAACAATCAAGCCTCGATTGAAACTGGAAATGGATGATTTTAAAAACCTCAATTAAATTTAGGATTTAAGGATCAATAAGTCTAAATCTATAATATAAAGATAATTAAAGGAACCAAGCGAGTTTTTAAGTCGCAATTTAAGTGTCGGCCCAGAATAAGAACGTGACGTATAACGATTGTCGTTGTAAAAGAAACCATGCTCAAAAAAAAAACGACATACAACAAAAAAAAAAGCATTGGTCCTTTACTCCGCAGTATCCTTTTCACTTAATAGACATAATGTCCCGTAATCATAGTCCTGCACTAAAGTCGGCTTTTTTTAAAAACAACTTTAAATTAAAAACTTGTTATTATCTATTTTGCTATTATAGTCAGAATTAAAGCCAGTTTTAAGTTGAACCGGCTCTAAATGGGTATCACATCAAATGTACCAAATCCCCGCATATATTTTGCACCAAAAAAGAAGCAGGTGGCAACATTGATCAGCTGATTTTATATTTGCCGAAAAAAATGAAAAGTGTGTAAATAAAAGATTTGCAATTGCAAAATGTAAAAAGGAAAAAACTTTATAAAAAAGGATTGAAAAGTGTATTTTTATTAATAAAAATTTATTAACTTAATAAATGTTATGCAAAATATCGTATTTATTGATATAATTTTCCTTTCAATAATATGCAATTCAAACATTTTTTTTTCACAAAAATTTTCTTGGCAGAAAACAGCTGTTGTGTGTTGTTAAATTGGAAAGAGTCGACTTCAGCTAGTTTTAATTTTAAAGCAGACTTTAGCGATTAAAGTATACTTTTACTTGTCTATAGTATGCCTAAAGTATACTTTTAAGAAAAGTCGACTTTAAAACTATTAAAGTATACTTTATTTTAACTATGATTATGCGCCAATTTTTTTAAGTTTTCACAATAAAAAAAAAAACAAAAAAAATTTTAATATTTAAAAAAAAAATTAGGAACCAAACATAATAAGTTGGTTTATATTACGTTGTACATTCGCTGGTACACTAGGAGCACATGACAGCCACAGAATATATTTATAATCTTTACTCGTCATATGCTTTTTATTTATAAAAATTTTTAAAAGGAGTCAACTCTGCTTAGAGAATGAGAAACATAAAATGAGAGGTTAAGAAAAAACGTTGTGAAATAAAACAGATTCTATCTCACAACGCTCGACCTGCGTATGGGAAAATATGGCACGTTGTTGTTCTGTTTCTAAGAATTTAAAATTCTATAAAGCGTAGATTGAAACTGAGATTCCAATATCCATAAAGGCACGACCAGAGATGCAAGCCGATAAAAAATAATGGCGGCGAAGGCTAAAGCCAAACCCTTGCGGAGGCGGCGGTTTGATTTGACAAGTTTTTCCAGAACCGCGGTTCTTGTATTAACAATTTTTTTTTAAGATTTAAGAAATAAATTAGGGAAATAGTTTCTTTAAAAAATCTGATTTTTTTGTCTGTTTTTATATGTCAAAGGGTTTAGCCGGTTACAGCTGATAGCATCGGCGTCGGCTGCAGCTAAAAGAGGACCTCGGCAGCGGCTGTTATTAACTAGCGGCTTGAATTTCTTACCACGACTGCTGTCATTGATTTTGACTTATTTTCTACAATAAATCTTTAAAATCATGATTGAGGTTGAAAATTTCGAAATTATAGACTTTCGGCTTAAATATTTATAAAGAACATGCTAATGTCCTGAAAACCAACTCCATCGATTTATGACTTAAAGATATTTAAATCTATAATTGATGTGGCAATTTCTGATTTATTAACTCAGGGAACGCTAGCTACTCAGACAGTATATAACTTTGGTGAAAAGAAGTTAGGTTAAATGGGAGCCCGTCAAGGAAAAAAATAGGCTAGACAGCCTATTGTAATCCATCCCAATATATAAACCTCGATCTAAACACATCCGCATTAGCTTAAAAAGTTTGTTAAGCTGGAATAGGCTACATCACGAAGAAGAATCCGCTTCCCATATATCTCAGTTGCCGATTATTTAGTCCTGGGCACTTATCTCGATTCCTCCGTCTCCAAAGCTCCCTCTCTTTTTCTCATTTTATTAATGATCTCCATGATCAAACATCTAACCCTATATTCCCTTTCGCTAATGGTCACCCATTTTTCTTCGAGTGTTTTTTGGAAGTTTGGGTTAAAAGGCAAGCTATGAATGACATGCGTAAGACCTAATTATGTAAATATGGGTTGGATCAATCGTCAACGTTATCAGTAATAATGAGTGGTATCAATATTAAGGTATCATATACTCTTGATGCGCTGGATCTGAGAATTCTGTGTGAAGGCGGTTGGAATAAGCAATTATTTAAAGTCTCGAGAGAACCATTCAAGTGTCTTGGTTTTCTAAAAATATTTCATCCTATACGATCTCCTTGCTATTTACACCAGCTATGTATATCCGATCGAAAATGGAATGATACTCCCATATATATGCAATAGTTTCAAATTATATTATGGAGCTTCTGAATCATGCTAAAAGGAGGGCGTTGGCGTTCATTATTGACATTGGGGTATGTAGCTCTATTGACTTATTAGAGTATCCTTGGGATGTGGGTTGTGTGTCACTGATCTCGATATTACCATGAAAAGTGTTCTACCAAGATAAGTGAAGTGATTCCCAGAGCACAGGTTTATGCTTTGAAAACTCGCTTATCTAATAGAACTTATCCATTTGTACACTGAGATCTTTCCTGTTACTTAAAACATAGACAAATTCAAGTCAAATATCCACAAACACTACTCCCTCTTTTCTCACTTCCCATATCATAATTCCAACACAATGGTCTACATAAGTAGGGGGCATTCCCTGAGTATTGGTCTATCATAGGAAAAAAGAGGTCTTCAGAATATTTGTATCGTATGCCTGGACTATGAGTTCATCCTCGCACATTTATCAGTTAACTATGTAGTTCTCCATGACCCAATGTCACGGTACCCGTGTTAGTCTGACCGTGTGCCGATGGATTTGGCAAAGAGATGCAATAGAGTCCCTTAATAACTTCGATCTAATCGTATCGAATTTCATGGCCCTCAATGTGGCAAGACTGTTTACGAAGAAGCGAATGGATAATAGATGTCTTCGATGCATATTCCGTCGATACACTCACTCTGAAGGCGTATGGAGTCGAATTTCCAATTACCTTAATTATAATCCACACCCTGTCCCCATCTCCATTCCCTATCCGCCTGTGAAAATCGTGACATTATTCCTCCGTATAACAGAGTTTTCACGTCAAGGAGTCGGGTGCCATCACCCGATATGGCTGTGTGCCCTACATGAGCGTTGTTTCAGTGATTTCATTACTCTTATGTGTGGTTTTCATTATCAACAAAAACTGACTCACATGAATTCTCGTCATTTTGTGTCAAATGCGTTTTCATTACATCTTAAAAACTGACAATAAATCGATAAAGCAGAGCTTGTCAAAGACTTACGTCAAATTTTGGTGTTTGATGCGTAAATTTTTGGCGAGCGAACAGCTGATTAGAAAATATTAATTTGTTTTAAATAAAAAGTGGAAAAATTATATAAAAAAGAAACAAATGGCTATAGCTAGTGCGGTGCTTTATTACAACACTAAGGGCTTGGAAAAATAAAAGGAAGCAGTTAAAAAAAATACTATTTTGGATTAGCCCATTTCGTTGCCACTTCGGATTGCGGCATTTTTATTATATCCAAGTACCTTCCCTCGCTTCAACCTCTTGAATAAGCCTCTCCGTTCTCTCACTCGTCCACTCCGTTGCTCACTCGTCCACTTTTCGTTTATTTAAAAAATTAGCATTTCTTTCTTTATTTAAAAAATTACCTTAGTAATTTATTTTTCCAGCAAAAAAAAAAAAATAATAACAACAGCGATCGCCAAACAAAAAAAATTTACAACTTGTCGTCAATTTTATTTTAGATAAAAATGCTGCCATATCTGTTGACAAACTGAAATTTGACGTTTTCTCTTGTCTGTCATTTTAGACGGCAGTTCATGTGCATAACTGACTGCAAACTCAGATGACACCATATGACAACCCGTTTTCATACAATTGCCAAAAATTTGAACAAATTTACATTGAAATAGTGAAAACCATGCATTTGTGTAAGAGTTGCCCTGCCCGCTACATGCTTGACGTATCGGCAGAATATCAAGCACTACTTCTTAAGACCGCTGAATTGGCAGGCTTGTAATACTTAGGCAAATCAGTCGCTGTGAGAAGTTTTGTAAAAGGATTTAGAAAAGAAGAAGCATAGTCGAATTGAGTGGCCAGAAAATAATTCTGAGAAGAGTTTACTTCACTATACACTCTTTGCATAGAAATTCAAACGATTTTATCCAACCGAATTGGACCGGTTGCGCAAACTCTAAAATCTGGTTGTCAAATCCGAATTCGGTTGGTGCAACTGAACAACTGAATTCGGATAGTCGGATTTTTCGAGTTTGTGGCAGCCCGCCCAATTCGGTTGGATAAAATCGTTCGAATGCAAAGAGAATTGACCAAGGATGGAATAAATACGGTTGTCACAAGAGAGTGTCGAAGGTATTCTCTTTGCAAAGCCTCATGCGACCCACAGCATAAGTATTTGGGTAATTCCGTATTTGGGTAATTCCTGTAATATCATCATTGTTTTGAAAAATGCTCTAAAAAATCTATAGATTAAATGATCCTACTGCAATTGTTTAGAAAAAATTAACCTTCCCTATACACATCTTAGAATTTCAAAAATAAACCTTGAGGCTCCAGATCAAAATGTGAAAGTTGCATTCTATTTTTAGTCGTATTTGGGTAATTCTTGAGAGAAAAAAAAATCATCTGCTTTCAACTTGTAAGATTGATATCCAAAATGACATTGACTTAAACCAATTCAAAGAAACGAAGCCAGATGCCACACTACATATTTATCCATATAAACTCCAGACAATATCCACTTTGATTGACTTTAATTTCTTTAACCAAAGTCTGGTTTTTCTTATATTGTATTTCAATTGTAACACAAAACAAATATTCATTAAAAAAAACTTTATCATCTTTATGACCTTTATAAATTCCATTAACATGTATAAAATAATAAATCTTGTTTGTTTCTGTTTTTTTTTTCTAAATGTTTTTTTTATAAAAATACAAATAATGCAAAACAATGGCCTACAAAAAAAAATGTAATATAAAATTATGATTATCTCATAAATGAAATACAAAGATGAAAAAAACAAACTACATTCCACACTATTATTCACTCAACATTATTATGAGAGAATTCTTGATGATTGTTGCATGATGGTCATAATAACTGAAAATAAAAACTTGTAAAAAACTACTGGCCGGTGATTTAAACGAGATGCAAGAAAGCAAAAAAAAAGCACCACCAACTACTTATAAGATGTAATAACAACAATAAGAAGCTAATAGAAAAAACTCCCCTTGTTAACTAATGCATTTTGATTACATCATGCTTCCAGTAAATGTGGAACAGGAAAAACCAAAAAAGTACCATGTAAGAATTGTAGATAAAATTTACACTTAGAAAAATGTTACTTGAATTGAAGGTTGAGAGCAAAAGTAGATTATGAATGACACACTCAATCGGAACCTCTCTACAATCATTGAGGTCTTGGGTCTTGCGAATGGGGTCGATTTTAACGCACGTAACAGGTCAATTGAAAAGTCCCCGGCCTACCATAGTAAAACACATTTTTTTTTTGGAAAAATTCGTTTTTTTTATTCAACATAGTTCAATTCAAGGGTGATACACTGATTATAGCGACCCTCCAACTTTTCGATACAATTTTTGTAGTACGATTTGTCCTTTGCATCAAAATAGGCCTCAGTTTCGGCGGTCACCTCTTCATTCGACTAAAATTTCTTCCCAGCGAGTATTCTTTTGAGATCTGAGAACAGGAAATAGTCGCTGGGGGCCAGATCTGCAAAATACGGTGGATGCGGAAGCAATTCGAAGCCCACTTCATGCATTTTCGCCATCGTTTTCACTGACTTGTAACACGGTGCATTGTCTTGCTAAAACAGCATCTTTCTTTTTCTTCAAATGGGGCCGTTTTCCGGCGATTTCGTCCTTCAGACGGTCCAATAACGTTATGTAATAGCCGCTGTTGACGGTGCTTCCTTTTTCAAGGTAGTCAATGAAAATTATTCCGTGCGCATCCCAAAATACAGACGCCATAACCTTGCCAGCCGACTGTTGCGTCTTTCCACGCTTTGCAGTTGGTTCATCACGTGCAGTCAACTGGGGATGACTGTCGATTGGACTTCGGAGTGAAATGATAGAGCCATGTTTCATCCATTGTCACATATCGACGCAAAAACTCGGGTTTATTACACTTGAACATCTTCAAACACTGCACCGAATCATCAATTCGTCGTTGTTTTTGGTCAAAAGTGAGCTTGCGCGGCACCCACTTTGCACAGAGCTTTCTCATACCCAAATATTCGTGAATGATATGATGTACACGTCCAGTTGATATCTTTAGAGTACCTGCTATTTCATTCAATTTCAATTTACAGTCATTCGAAATCATTTTGTGGATTTTTTTGATGTTTTCGTCCGTAACAACCTCTTTTGGGCGCTCACTGCGTTCACAGTCTTTGGTGCTCATTTCACCACGTATAAACTTAGCATACCAATCCTTGATGGTTGATTTTCCTGGGGCAGTGTCCGGAAACTCGTCATCAAGCAAAGTTTTTGCTTCAACTGTATTTTTTCCCTTCAAAAAGCAATATTTTATCAACACGCGAAATTCCTTTTTATCCATTTTTTCACAATAACAAAAGTGGTTTCACTCAAAATGATATAATTCACAAACTACTCGTGTCTTTTGAAGGTTAGGGCTAACTAAAAATCATATCGATTTAAATCTAGTAGCGCCATCTATGTGTCAGGCCGGGGACTTATCAATTGACCTGTTATGTCATAAGCATCTCAAATGATCGACTTTATTTTATTTTGCATCAACAATTACAGATGCAAAAGTTTTTCACAAGATGGCTGCCGCATTTGATAACAATTAATAAAAAATACATTCGAATGAAAATTTCTCAAGCTTGATTGGATCGATTAAAGCGAAATAAAATGGGTTCTATGCATCAGAGACAAAATAACAATCAAAACAATGAACTGAAGCTGGTGGAAGTGTACCAAGGAAGACATAAATAATTCAATCATCTGGTAAGGTTATGACAATGATTTTCTGGGATGACAAAGGTATTTTATTGATCAGCTATCTTTAAAAGAGGTGAAACAATAAATGCAGAATTTTATTTTAATATCTTTTGGCTTAATTTAATGTAAAAATTCGACAAAAACCATCTGGTTTACAACACAAATAAAAAAATTTTTCATGAAGACAAAGCACCAAAATACAAAATTCAACGAATTGAAGTACAAATTGCTTGATCACCTTATTTTCCTGATTTAGCTCCTTTGCGACTTCTACCTGTTTCCAAATCTAAAAAAAGTCCTTCCTGGTATGGTAAGTGTTTTACTTCGAATGAATGCAATTGCAGCTGTAACCAATTATTTTGCAGACCATCATTTTTTAAATCAAGGGATAGAATTGCTAGAAAGGCGTTGGACTAAGTGTATTGAAGTTTCAGAAGATTATATTTAAAAATAAACATTATTTTAAAAATGTAAGTCTTGTTTTTTATGGTTAGGCTAAGAAAATTTCGAAAGGGCTCCCGTAGATAAGAATCAGAAGCCTTTTTGGCAGTTTATTGGGCGGATTTAACGTTTCCAATTTGTTCGTAATCTGATGTAATAATTCTATACTCTGCATTTTTATATTTTTTGTTTTTGCCATAGCCCCATATTTGATGCAAAGAAAATAAAAATACAGAAGGAGTTACAACAAATGACCGGATGGTTTTAACTCTCATGAATCCGGAATCGAAGCTGGGTATCAGTATGTCATGGTTAGTACATTGTATTGGTTCATATATGAAATCTGCTTTCATTGAAAGATGGTCAGACGGTACTCAATGCGGTGGTATGAAGTGTTTTGTAAATAAAACAGATGGAACTGTGGCACGTTATTTTTTGGCTGTTCGTAAGCGACAGGGTAATGACCACCCATTACTTTGTATTTTTTTTTTGTAAGTGAGAAGATAATAACCACTCATTACTTTTGGGAGATCGCAAACAAAAGTAATTAAGCGAGTAAATAGGCTGGTAGGACACTTCGGATTAAACTACCATTTGTGGAAGATAAATCTGTTAGAATCGCCTCTGTGTTGACTATGTTTTGAGGGAGACGAAACAACCATCTACATTTTGTGTGAGTGCGTTGTATTGCATAGGAACAGAAGGAAAGTTTTCAATAGAAAATTTGTAGGTCCACAGGATATAGGAACTCTTCTCTATCTTCTGTATTAAAGTTCATAGGGAATATAATACAGAATTTGGCTTAGTTTTAGGATCCTTGGTACAAGAGATCCACATGGGCCAGATCTTGACTTAATAATAATAAAAATAGGCTGGTAAGTAGGTGAAATCATGTTTTTGCTGGTTACCTACTTAGTTTAAGTAGAGCTGACTACAGCAAACTTACTGGTCTCATTACGGGACACAACGCCTGTACTCGTCATATGGCGAGGATGGGCATTGTCAATTGGACACGACAGAAAATTTTGTCTTTCTCCAGAACCGCACGGAACATTTTTTGTAGTGACGTCTTGTTTATGGATTCTGTAAGTAGCGGTACCTGATTTTTTTTAGGCTTATAAGGAAGACTTTGAAATGCCAGGCTGGGACTCCCATCTTCTTCTCTACTCTAAAATTTATATAAGGTAATTGTATGAAATGCAACACTGCTCTCATTAAGTACCACATGTTGATAGACTACTGTCAAATTTTGAGCAAGTTCGGTCATTTACAGCTGTTCAAAACATACAACCTCGTGGATTTGGAAAAAAGTGAATTTCGAGTGCTCATTAAACATTATTTTTTACGAAAAAAACCGTCAATCAAACCAAGGAAAAGCTTGATAAATACTATGTGGACTCTGAACCATCAATTTCAATGGTAAAAAAGTGGTTAACTGACTTTCGTTGTGGTCGCACAAGTACAAATGGCGCTGAACGTTCTGGACGGCCAATTGAACATGTCGAAAAAATCCACTATATGGTGTTGGCCGATCGGAGAGTAAAAGTGCGTGAGATTGTTGATGCCATATGGCAGTGTGGTTTTGATTTTAAGAGAACTGTCTGCAAGACGGGTGCCGCGTTTGCTCTCGATGGCAAAATTCCATGAATTGGGCTACGAATTGGTACCTTATCCACCATATTCTCCGGATCTAGCCCCCCAGTGACTATTTCCAATTTCCAAACCTAAAGAAATGGCTCGGTGGAAAGAGATTCAGCTCCAACGCTGAAATTATTTATCAAACAAATGCTTATTTTATGGACCTCGAAAAATCCTATTTTTTGGAAGGGATACAAAAGTTGGAGAAACCTTGGACTAAGTGTGTTTAGTAAAAAGGAGATTATGTTGAAAAATAATTTTAAAAAAAAAAAACTGTGTTTCATTCAAAAAGTCACGGACTTATTGATCCGCCCTCGTACAATGGACAAATTTTGTTTAGACTGAACGCCATGTACTTGCCTCAGTGCTTGTCTAACCCACCCCAACTCAACAATATGTTTACATTACATTTTAACATTTTAAGTTTAGAGTGTAGTTTTGTTACAAATTTTTTATTTACAAGTTTTTATTGTTACTTTTTTTCCAAGTGTAGCTTTCATGTAATAGAACACGTAATTGTTATTTAAAATATTTACAGGCCACTTGATAAATGCTTTAATCTTATTATATATTTTGTGTAAAACACTTCAATGCTAGAATTTATTTAGATTTATTTTTTTTTTAACGGTGGAACCCGTTACAAATAATTACTAGTATTTTTCTAGATTTTATTAGATTTTCTTAATGATATTTAAGTTTGAATCATGTTTAATTTGGTTTTGTTTGCAGTTGAATTTTTAATTTAAATAAACTTTAGTGGTAGTTGTATTTTAAGTATACTTAACCTTTTGTCTGACCTCCACGCTTTGTGAGGAAATATTGATACAAAGTTGACAAACGGTTTAATATTGTTTAGTTTTGAAATTTAAACAATAAAATGAATAAGAAAAAGTACAACAAAAACTAATACTAGTCGTTTTTCAAAAGACACGGACAAAAATTATATCAGCTTTGTACCACTAAATTAGTATGTAGTATTATTAAAACTCTTTGATATTGTTGAAAACATTTTATTCGCATTGCCAACTATTAAATTACAGTATGTTAAAAATATATTGACAACTTCAGGTGAATTTTTAAACTTCTGTCCATTAACCTACATGCCAATGACCCGGTTCGAAGGACCTATATATATCACAAAATACAAATTACAATTTAAGTACAACCATTTTATCTATTGATTCAACTAATTTCATAAAAAAAACAATTGTAAATATTTGCATAAAAACAAACACTTTGCAAATATCTTAACTTGAATATTGTTTAAATAAATGAAAAATATTACAATACCTAAATATTTTTTATTTTTGCAAGTACAAAAATTGTTTAAGTTTTGACGATATTTTCTTACACCGATCGAATTAACCTCATTCCCATGCTATTGTTTAAAATGTAAATAGTACTACCATCAATATAACAAAATATAAATAAAAAAAAAAAAAAAATAAAAAACAAAATAATAACAAAAAGTTTCTACATAAATATTTTTTTTTAAAAAAGCAACAGTAAAAAACATGAACAAAATGTCATAGAAATGTTATAAAACCAACACTTAACAAGGTAGACAAACAAACACATAATACTCCAAAACAAAAAAATAAATAAAACAACTGTACTCTCGGAGCCATTCCAACAAACCCACCTCTTCCAACAAGGTATGAGCCACCATAGTTCATGATATATATTTTGCAGTACACAAAATCGGCATTAAAACAACAATATGCAAAATGTCAAAAGATATATAAATGTTTATTTTAAAGTAGAGCTCTCCTCCATCCACTACACCATAGAATATAAAATACCACCATAATTCGCTTAAATTTTATGTGAAACATGAAAAGTCCATATGTTAACCTCTAAACTGGAACAGGTTCATTTTTGTGAGGAGCACTAAAATATTTAAGGAATTACACACGATGTTTGGTTTAGGTACGCGCATTGCCAACTACTTGCAAAATATGAATGCTTACCAATCGTTACCAATTATGTCGTTCCAAAATCCAATTATAGTGTTGACAAATTCACTTTATCTTTGAATTGGATTTAAATAAATACAAAGGAAGGTATTTAAAGAGCAGTTATCAAAGTTTGGAGTTACCAGCGAGTGGATTTTATACTAAATATCCCTAAGGCTAAGCAAAGGTCTTTGAAGAGTACGTAAAGACTTCGTAAGAGTTTTCGCTTAAATGGTATCAAACTAAGTATGAAAACAAGTCTAATGAGACACTCGCATTGCCAAACACTTAGGAGGGGGAATAAAAAGAATATCTCGCATATATCTTCCTTGAGATGGACAGCAGTCTATCTATGGACTTTTGTAGAAGCAATTCTCCTATGCTGGACTGTTTGGTCAACGACAGCCAGGCCAAGAAATTGATTACTCCGTCCTGTGAAAGATCGAGATGATTTTTTGTGTTAAATCTATACTCAGAGGATACCCCCTTCTAGGCAGTGTTGATATCAGGAAAAAAAGGCTATATGAAGGAGGAACGAGAGACTAGTGTTTATGGACGCTTGATTTGCATTTTTTTATTAATATAGACAACTGGAAGACTTTGTGGCGAGTTTAATCCCCTTACGGCTTGTTCGGCTAATGAACGAATTCTTGCTGTACAGTCAGGAAAAAAAGCATCATCATATTCAGCAACAAATTTATAAATATGATGATGAAAAACTTCCCAGATTTTCGTACAGTGTAACATTTCATAAACATGATGAAGAAATTTCATAAAAATTCAAATTTGTGACATGTTTTTCATATTTATCAAGCCATTCCTACACTCAGAAAAAAAATTTAGTAGAAAAATTTGTAAACGGTTTTCAATCCCACTCTACTATTTTTGTACTGATTTTTAGTAAAAAATTATTGACCCTTATTCTAGTTGTCGTTATCAATGTCGTCGTCGTTTTTGAGTCAACATCACTTTGCTTCGACGTCGACATCACTTCGACACCAAATTGGTATTCTAAAGCAGTGTTGTAACGACGTCGACGGTTTATCGATTTAAACAAAAACACATTTCTAAAAATTGAGTCAGCAGATATATTTTGTTTATTATTTTAAATTCTGATACCAGTGATGAAGAAAATAAAGAAAATCTAGTATTGGAAAGAAGACTTCTCATACAGAAATCCAATATCTTTAATCTGCCGGATAACAAGTGAGTAGCAAAATCAAAGTCTGTTACTTTAAAAAATCTAAATCTTCTAATTTGTTTAAAAGGTTTGAAAGTTACTTTCGGCTGAATAAAACAGCCTTCAAAGATGTGCTGGAAACAATAGCACCTAATTTGAAAACCGGAATCAAGTCCACATTTATTTCCAAAACAATAAAGTTGGCAGCTACATTAAGATTTTTAGCCCAGGGGTCGTACCAGCTCAGTGTTGGAAACGACTTTAACTTAGAGTTCAGCTGTTTCTGAAACTGTAGAAGATTTGCCACAGCTTCCTCCAGCGGGCTCAATATAAATTGCTTTAATCTTCCGCCACCTGTAGCATTACACTCGGCTTTGTTGGCTACCATTTTCTTTTTTACTTTAAATTTTAAGTCTCGCCAAACCTATAAATAAATTTTGTTATATTTTTATAATCCACTTTATATGATCATGCTTTCTTTACCTTCTGCCATCCATCTCACATTATTCTCGGTGGGCCAAGTGCATTTAATAAATTTGATATTTTTTCCGTTTTTTTTTTCAGTCATTACTTTTACTCAAGTCGTTACTAAAAATTGTGTCGACAAAATCAGAGTCGTTTCAAGACAATATCGTCGTCACATTTTCTTACAGAATACCAAATACTTGTCGACAGTTATCAATTATTTTCGATAACGACAACGGGAATACCAATTTCAAAAAAAAAAATCCCAAGACGACATTGTCTTGTGTCGATGACGACACAAGACAAATTACAGAATTTTTACAGAATATTTACAAATTTTTGTTGCTAATTTCAGAAATCATTTTACAAATTTTTGAAAACCGATTTGCTAAAATTAGCAAAAAATATTACTAATTTTAAAAAAGTGGTTATTGAAGAAAATGTTATTTCTAATTAAAACTTACACCTACAAACTTAAATTTCCTTAAAATGTTACATATATTAAAAAAGGGATTGGAAGTGAAGATACCGACTGATGTCTAAAAAGAGGACATCCACTTAAAATAGCACTAAAAAGGTTTTTTAGTTCTAAAAATCCGCCCTAAAAACAATTAATATTTAACCTAAAAAGTAAAAAAAAATTGACAAAAATATTTTTCAAAACAGAAATTACCAAATTAAAACAAAATGAATAATTCGTTTTAAAAAAATATAATCAAAATTTTTGATGCTCGATAAGAAAAATAAATTCAAAGCTTTTTACAAATATTAATAAAATTTAGTAATTTTTTTGCTGATTTTAGCAAACAGATTTTAAATTCCACTTTACAAAAAGTCTACTAAAATTTAGTAGCGGCTACTAATTTTTCTACTAATTTCATTGTATTACACGTCAGCAGACATGTGTTGCTAAGATTGGCAAAAAATACCGCTGGGCTCAAATTAGCAGAATTTCCCGTAATAACAGCAAAATTTTCAGTTGCCATTACAGACTTTTTTTGGTGAGTGTACACCATAGAATACAAAATACCACCATAATTCGCTTAAATTTTATGTGAAACATGAAAAGTCCATATGTTAACCTCTAAACTGGAACAGGTTCATTTTTGTGAGGAGCACTAAAATATTTAAGGAATTACACACGATGTTTGGTTTAGGTACGCGCATTGCCAACTACTTGCAAAATATGAATGCTTACCAATTATGTCGTTCCAAAATCAAATTATAGTGTTGACAAATTCACTTTTACTTTTATTTGGATTTAAATAAATACAAAGGAAGGTATTTAAAGAGCAGTTATCAAAGTTTGGAGTTGCCAGCGAGTGAATTTTATACTAAATATCCCTAAGGCTAAGCAAAGGTCTTTGAAGAGTACGTAAAGACTTCGTAAGAGTTTTCGCTTAGATGGTATCAAAGTAAGTATGAAAACAAGTCTTATGAGGCACTTGCATTGCCAAACACTTAGGAGGGGGAATAAAAGAATATCTCGCATTCGCATATATCTTCCTTGAGATAGTCAGCATATCTTCCTTGAGATGGACAGCAGTCTACCTATGGACTTTTGTAGAAGCAATTCTCTTATCTTATATAACTCCGTCCTGTGAAAGATCGAGATGATTTTTTGTGTTAAACCTATACTCAGAGGATACCCCCTTCTAGGCAGTGTTGATATCAGGAAAATAGGCTATATGAAGGAGGAACGAGAGACTAGTGTTTATGGACGCTTGATTTGAATTTTTTAAAAATATAGATAACTGGAAGTCTTTGCGGGGAGTTTAATCCCCATACGACTTTTCGGTTAATGAACGAATTCTTGCTGTACAGTCAGGAAAAAAAGCATCATCATATTCACAAAAAAATTTATAAGTATGATGATGAAAGACTTCACAGATTTTCGTACAGTGTAACATTTCATAAACATGATGAAGCAATTTCATAAAAATTCAAATTTGTGACATGTTTCTTGATATTTATGAAGCCTTTCCTAAATATGATGAAGAATTTAAAAAAAAAATATTTAAATTTATAAAATACTTGTTTATATTTATGAAGAAGTTTGTTCATATTTACGAAGAAGTTTGTTCATATTTATGAAAAAGTTTCTTCATATTTTGTTTATACAGAAGTTTCATCAATATTTTTGAAGAAATTTTTTTAAATATGATGATTTTTTTTAATTTTATTTATTTTTTTTTTTTGATAAGTCTAAATAGGATATAAGTGGTATAAATAGTAGAGAGAAGACACTTGAAAGCTTATTTCGACACTTAAAAACTTGGCTAGTCCAGGGGACATCACATTGATCCACAGTCCTCTCTGAATTTCTTAAATAATATCTGATTCTCTTAACTGATATACATCAGATTTATTATTAAAAATTCTATATGGCCAACTAGATAAAGCAGATGATTTAACAAATCCGTTATCGAATTACAATTTCGCTAGATGTAAAAAAATATATATTCCAAAAGTCAAATCCAACAAACCAATCTGACTACTCTACTTATAGGATTGCCTTCGATAGACCTTTTTCGGTCAGTTTTCCTTCGAAAGAGGAATGAGACAGTAGGGATCCAACAGCTGGATTAAACGTCAGGGTAAACACTGACGGTTTTAAGACGAACTGTGGCTTTGGAATCATCTTTGGCGATTGCGTCAGGCAAGGCTCCTTTAGGTTACCTGTTTTTGCTAGTGTCTTTCAGGCAGAGATTCTGGCTATCAAAAAGCTGACAGATTCTTGCTGTTGTAACTCCGGGAAACGTGAGTATCTTCGTCGACAGTCAGCCGGCGCTTATGTCCCCTAACTCGTCTTTTACATCTTCTTCGTCGGTTAGTGTAAGGAAAAATTGTATAGGCCAAGTTTCTAGTCCCTGATTACTTTGGTATGGGTCCCCGGTCAGTAGGACTTTTACGGTAATTAGCGGGAAAGAGTTAGCAAGGAGATGACCTGCCTTAAATATCTCCACAGCGAAGTTAGTCGCTATACTGTTGGAAGCCATTAAGGGTAGGATCTTCGAGCACTACCTCCAGGAGGCGTGGTTTGGACACTTGTAGGACCGAAAGGCTCACCTGGCTTAACTACGATCTGGGGTGAACAAAATGTCACCTCACTAGCAGTAGGGGATATGTTGAAAATAGATGGCCGTGTTGATTTGTCACTGGCTTAAAGGCAAAAGCCTCGAGCGGGTACGCGATGTACAATGCAGAAGCTGTGGCATACCGGGTGATTGCACGGCACTTCATGGCATCCGGCATATAACTTTGGGTGATCATACAATTGACGACCTGTCGGTGATTACGGACTTGGGATTAGTTGATCTTTTTCGTTCTTAATATTTCGGGTCTAGTACCCCGAATATCAGCTCCCTACGGGTTGTGTGGTCTTTCAAAACACAGTCGCTTTTTAAACAAAGCCCTTAATAATAATTGACTATGTACATTTAAACGTTAATGTTATGCACTGATAAAAATGCATGCATTCCAAAAAAAAAAAAAAACTGCATTAAATTGTCACATATTTTTAAACATAATTCAACACTCTAAACAAATGAAATATATATCAAATTATAATTACACACAAAATTATGATGAGCAGTAACAGTAACATATTTTATGTTGATAGTAATTTAAAAAATTACTACACTTTCGCCGTCGTGAATAAAACTTGTGTGGGCGAGCTCAACAAGTTGTTGACAAAACATCAAATGCTTAAGCTGCTGTTGTTGCTCCACACACACACACAGGTAAACTATGAATCGGTATGTTGTCGTCTATGACATCGTCATCATCTTAATAATACAGAAAATGCTAAATGAAAAATGCTTGTCATGAATGTATGAGCAGCGGCAGCAGCAGCAGCAACATTAATACTCAATATTTGACGATCATGATGTGTTCATTCAGTGTGAAAAATGTAATATAAAAAAAAACTATAATAATGCAGTTGCAATTATTTTATGCATGAATGTTGTTTGGAGTGGTTTGTGATTGTTGTGCATTTCATTGTTGTTGTTGTATTTATATATACATTAACACCGCTATTACAACAACTTTAAAGAAATAATAAAAGATACAACATTATAATATGTTGACAACAACACTGGAAAAGATAAGAAATGCAGCAAGAAAAAAATTCCATAAACACAGAAGACAGTTAAGCATCATCATTATTATAATAATGTAGACGATGACGATGAAGCAAAATATTTATATTTGGGTCATACATAATTTTGAATTATAAAAGAAGCACGCATGCAAGATTTAGATATTCCAGTTAATAAATAGTCACGAACATTTAGGGGGAAAAAACGCTTAAATGAAGACGTTTTTCCTGGTTCGCAGGACCATTGTAATAAATACTTATTAAATTATAACAGGGAGAAGCAAATGGGGAAAGAGTTTGCCACTTCACTTCTGTTAAAAATCTAAACTTCTGCTAAAAATCTGATATTTAGAATATGTTTTCCCGGAGCTATGGGTTAATTAAATATTGTAAAGATCAAAAAAGGGTATATGATTTTACTTTCCATTTAAGGTAAATCTAATATGGATGTGGATAAAAAATATCACATTATGTAATCAGGTTTGAAGGACTAATATTTAAATTTTTATAAGAATTATTAGATAAGATTATGTTGAAAAGAGGATGGACCATTCGTCATTCATGATCACCCAAAAATGGGTGACATACACTTATGCCTGAGAATCGGCATATTGTGCGATCTTCAAAACTACATAAATAAACATTCCAGTCCACCTGAAGAATTTAGTACACCTCAGGTATTCCTTCAGTTTTCCCAAATCAACCCGCAGCCACCCCAACGACGGTATAACATCCTCGTGCCAATGCCTTACCCTGCTCAGGCAAAAACAAAGGAAGTGATCCAGAGTGTCATCGTCTTTCCCACAGGCCCTACACACCACAGAGTCACTCCTTCATAATTTCGAATGGTGTGATCGTAGTATAGAGTAGCCTGTGAGAATTTCCATCATGTTGGCCAATTCCCGTTTTCGCAGCCTTAAGATTTCCCTTCGGGTCAGACCACAGGTCCCTTGTGATCGCACAAACATTATCTCAATTCCAGATCTCCTTGTACATGTTGGTGGCCCATTGTCCAAGCTTCGTTCTCGTCGTTCTAAAAGGTAATCGGATTTTGAATGTTAACAGATACCAGATTTGATCCATCCCTGGCCAGCTCATCAGCCCTCTCATTCCCCTCCACACCATAGTGTCCGGGTACCTATATCAACCTGAGATGACCCCTGCCAGAATAAGTGTTTATCGCCCGCTTGCAGTTCAAAACCATCTTCAATTTTACAGACTCCACAGCCTATCAGTAAGGATGATTGCATCCCCAGTATAATAAGTTGTAGTTAAAAGCTCCCTGCCAGAATAAGCGTTTATCGCCTTCTTGCAGTTCAAAACAGTCTTCGATTTTTAAGACTCCACTTGCAGAGCCCTAACCACAGCTCCCGTATTATCAGTTGCAGTTAAAAGCCAAAAGCACTCCGTAATAAAATAATGATGATAAAAATGATTACAATAAATTAATCTGCAGCTTTTCTTTTTATAAACTCTTACATTCAATCATCTTCAATATCTGTTGTGTTTCTTTAGTTTGAAACTATGACATATATTTTAAAATGTGTTAAAAAGTTTTCTAGAGCTAAACGGTGGATATATTATAATAATCGTATAATTCTGTGTAAATAGTAAATAAAAAAAACATGAATGAACATGAAATGTATATTTTTATTTATGTACAGAAATATACATTTTCTCAGAATATTTTATGAGAAATCTAATCTAATCTAGCATATATGATAGCATAAAAATAGATCGGATTGATAAAACTGATTAGGGTGGTCTGGGGCACATTTATCTCAAGTTACAAATCCAATAATATTTTTTAAAAAGTACTTTATGATTTAAAAGAAAGTACCTACATATTTTATTTTACCAATTCTCCATACGCTATCTGATGGAGAGTTGGCATCAATTGTTCTAAGATTAATCATCTTGCAAAATTAAAGTGTTACCATATTTGAAGCACTTCAACTTTCACAACTCTCTTGAATCCCCTTTTTAAAGACAGAAACTTATCAAATTTTATCCAAATAGATGGCTGAGTGAGGGTTTATGTTATTCCGAAATTTCGATTTGTTAATCCCTTGCCATATTTTAAAAACTCGCAAATTACAAATTTGTGTAAAGTGAAACAAGAAAAATGTATCCTAGCGGCAAAGGTGCCCAAGTCCACCACATACCCCATGAATTTGAAACAGTGAGTGCTGATGCCTACATAAGGGTTATTAGAATCAAGACATTTTAGAAACCTGCCTACAATATCCTGATTCGAATAACCCTTATGTAGGCATCAGCACTCTCTGTTTCGAAATCATAGAGAATCATTAGAGAGATTGTGGATAGATGTAAAAAAAAAATGTTAAAAAGTTTCAGCCAAAATCTGAATTGATCTTAAACAAAGTGAATCTTTTTTCGAAAATTTTTTTAACGAATAATTGTGTAATGGTTAGCGCGTTGAACTATTACACAGAAGCTTGCGGGTTTGATCTCCAGCGACGAGGATGATTTTAGAAAAAGCTGTGTATGAATTTTCATACATATCGCAACGTCCTCCTAAGGTGTTCCCATAGCACTTAACCCCACCGAAGTCAAATAACAAAACATGGCTATGAATTAAAAAAAAGCTTCAACAAGATCACCAACTCTCAATCAGATGGCGGGCAATAACTGTTCTAAGATCACCTGGTGCCATATTTGAAGCCCTTTAATCTTTCGCCACCTTTTATCTCTTTTCTAACTCCTTTCCAAAAAAAAGCAACACATAAATTAGTAGGAAGAATTTCTTGAGACCAAAAAATGTTTCTTATTTCTCTCGTATTAACGAGAAAAAAAATTTCGATGGTATTGAAATTGCGGTATCCAGAGAACATTTAAGGTTCGAAAAAAAAAAAATTGAAAATTTCCAACAAAAATTTAAAGTTTTTCCAACAACTTGCGGTTACCACAACAAAGTCGATTTGAAAAAAAAAATGTTTTACTTTGTTTGAAAATTCCAGTCGAAGATCTATTCCGATTTGGACTGAAACTTTTCAAAAATCTTTTTTACATCTTTCTGCAACCCGACAATACCTGCTCTAAGCGAATTTCCCGCAAAGTTCTAATTCCATCCACCCTAGCGGTATCTACAGATAATCAGACCCTTAGTAACCCAAGAAGCCTGGTAAAAAGTCTGTTCAAGTTGTCTCTCTATGAAAAAAACTGTACTGGGCAAGTTCGTACATGTTGGGAAAATTTTTGATTACATTATCCATAATTGAGGCGGCTTATTGGCTTTTCTAAAAGCCCGTCAAGAAGTGCACGAGCATATGTTAAAGCTGGTACCACTTCGCCAGACCCCTTTTGAAGCTAAGTAATCATTGACATAGATATTAAAATTGCTAGTACCATACAAGTAAATAGCAATATTTACTTTATCCACAGTACTTCGTAGAAGGTGGTAGCTCTTTCGTATAAAGAATTGGTTTTGGTCGATTTATAGCAAATGTTGATGTTCTCGCAAAGATTTTCGAGTTAAGAATGGGTCAGATTGTTTAAATCGAGATCACCTACAATGATATGGTACAGGAGCGGTACCTTTATATGAAAGTGTCCTGTCACTTTTACATGGGTCTGTTTTAAAGGAGGGGGGTTGTGGTAGACCCCTTACCACATAACTAGCCTACTTTTTAAGAGAGTTCGGCGACAGATTCAAAGTTCTGTTACACGTTATTGTACATATCACCGAACTGTATTTTTTAGGAAAGTTTGGCGACCTGTCAACGACAAGGTTCCTTTCATTTAAAGTAAGGAATTCTCTGGTAATTCGTCTTAATTTTCTACAGGATACGACGAATTCAGCTGTCACGACGAATCACTTTAGTATGTGTAGAGTAGAATGGGGTAGTTTGAAATCGAGCTAGATCGTTGCATTCTGTTAACGCAGAAGGTTTGACCACAAACCACTTTAAGAAATAGATACTTGAAATGATCACGTCAGATCAGTTTTCCACTTTATCACACATAACTGTATTATGAAGACGAGTATTAATGACGTTTTAAATATCACTGCAGAAGACAAAGTATCCAAAGTTGGAGTGTTCGTGGGATATTGTTTTGAACAGGTGGACACCTCCAATGTCATATTACTTTGACTGATCGAGATTACCAATAGTAAGATTTCTTTGACTTTCGGGTTATTACTTAAGGAGTAATAATATTCTGTTGAACTTTTAAACCTTTACTGACATATGTGATAGCTTACATGGTGAACTGTGGTAGCCAAGCGTGGCATTTTCCAATCAGTGTCTACCTAAAGGCAGAAATAAAATGATCTTAAGTGACTTAAGCTAAGTATTGAAAATTCAAGATTTTTTAAAGATACTTTGTACTTATTTAATTTGGTATAACACTTCAAGTTGTCTTTCAAATAATATTTTTTTTTTTTGCTAAGCAGACATCATGACTATTAATTGAAATTGTCGTAAGAAAATTATTCATTTCAACTTGGCATACTTCTTATAGACAATAATTTTCTACTAACTCTTCTCTTTTAGCACATTCTCCTGCAGGCAAGCAATAACATTAGTTCCATCTCTAATACAAGTTAGACTTGCAACATGTTTTTTGTTGTTGTTGTTGTTGTATTGCTGTTGTTCTCCAGAATTGCAGCATTAGTTCAACATATAGTAAATGGTTATAAACAAACATGTGGCCAAAATCGTGTCTTGCTTCTAGAACTTGTATTCCATTATTATTATTTTTTTTTTGTTATTATTGGGTACGAGTTGCATGAAGAAAAATATTGAATGAATACCTAAAGTCTTCCTTGTGGAAAAAAAATAACGAAGAATAATAAAACAACATTGGAGAAGAATGATACACGTTTTTATGATGATGATACATAGCAAGTTTTTATATACGTATGTATATATTTTTTTAAATTCATTTCATAATGTCTAGGTGGTGTTCTAACTATTGTAAATACATGTGTAGGCAGAGATTTAACGGAATCAAGACTTTTGAATTTCTCGGACGATTTGGTTAAAACGAATGGTCTCTATAGGAGGAACTCTAGCCCTTATCGGAGTACTTGATAATATGTACAGAACTGAGTTACACAACCCACATTCCCACGATGCTCCAACGAGTTAATATAATTATATATTTCTACAATGCTGTTTTTTATAGGCGTGAACACCCTCCTTCCCAAAATAGTATTTGCAGCACCTGCCCATATATGGAAATTGCATTCCATTATCGGTCGGATTTAGGTATGTAGTAAATATATATTGCAGAGATCAGAAGGAGTAAGGTATTTCCTGCACTGTTTAATAAAACCAAGACACTTGAATACTTCTTTGACAATTGAATTATGTGACTTATTCAACGGACATCACTTTGAATTCTCTTGCCAAGAATATCAAGAGTATTCAAATCCTCAATAACGATACCACTCATATATACAGAAGACATTGTTGCCTCCGCGGCCTTATGGGTAAACATATTGTACGACATTAGATCTTTCTCCTTTCAGAGATTGTCAAAAGGTCACAATTGAATGTGTCATTCATAATATGCTTTATGCACGTTATCTCTACAAGGCTTAGTCTACGATCGAGAAAAAATGAATGGCCAATATTACTGTCATCTGCAATAGAGTTAATAGGATTAAAAGTTTGACCAACAAGATCATTAAGAAAGATGATGAAAATAGTTGTGGAAAGAACGGAACCTTGTGATAATAAAACTCGTTAAATGAAATCCCATTTGTAACAACACGGATTGTACAACCTCAGAGAAAGCGAAATAAATCGTTAGCGACACCAAAAACAATAAGCTTTAATACAGATACTAGTGTGCCGAGCCACACACAACCGGCCGCCTGGGAATTATCTTGGCCAACCACTTTACTTTTTTTAAACCTATGAATGGACCGACTCCAACGTTCCGAAAGGAACGCCAACAGGTCTTCACGCAAGTCATACTGTTAATGCTCAGATAGTTCTCAAAATGGTAATAAATTATGCTGTCCATCACTTTTGAGAGCGCAGAGCATGTGAGTGGTAATAGGGAGGTTTATTAGCCGCACACTTTTAGGGATTGGTCGAATATTGCCAAATTTCCAGCTTGACAGGAAGACATGGTACGAAGAGGCAAAAAGTTTTTTTTTATATAGAAGAAACTCTCAGAATAAACTTCTACTATAATTTAGCGAGATGATAAATCTTACAAAAGTTGAAGCTATTTAGTTCATAGCCCTGTTTTGTTATTTTACTTCGCTGGGGTTAAGTGATATAAGATCACTTAAGGAGGACGTTACGATAGGTATAAGGGAGAAAAAACTCACAAATATTACATTCCTAAATTAATGTTGTCGTATCCAGGGTATTTTATAGGTCTACAATCATTTAAATAATTCAAATAAGTCAATGTTATAAGGTTAGGTGGCAAAAAAAAAAAAAAAGGAATCGGAAGTGAAGAAACTCTTCACAACCGACCCATGACCAAAAATTGGATATAGCTACACTTAAGCCCGAGAGTCGGTAAGGTGACCCATATAGGATCCCGAAGGATCCTATTTAAAATAAATTATATTTTTATAATTTTAATGTTTTTTGTAGAATAAATGAATTTCATTTCAAAAACAAAAAAATTAAATTAATTCTAGGTATTTAGGTTTTTAAATTAAATATAGAGTATGTAGGGATCAAGTCCCTACAGCCCACTCACGACCCATGTCGACAATCCGTGGAACGCTATACTTTTCAAGATCGCGGAATACTCGTTTTGTAATGGACTATTTTGCGTCCAAATTTATAATGAGCGAAGATGCCAATCTGAACGGACAGGTAAACAAACAAAATTTGCATTTCTATGGCACTAAGAATCCATGTGTCATTCACGAAGAGTCATAAAATCTACTTAAGTTCTCTGCATGGTGCGCAATTTACGACAGAGGTGTCATTGGGACTTATATTATTTCTAGAACGTCGTGGGTAGCACGGTTTGTGCGACTAGTTAGCTATGCCTAACCATGATCAACGAGTTTTTATTGCCGCAAATTCATGAATTGGGACTGGAGGATCAGCTGCACATACAGCTCATAAGACTATCGACATATTGATGGGTGCGTTTCCGATCCGCCCAATTTAACCGCTCCAGTCTGGATTTCTTTGGGGTTTTTAAAGTCACTGGGGTATGTGAACAAGACGCAGCCTTGGAAGCTCTCAAAGAAAAATATCCGACAGAATTGTGGGAACTTATCTTTTTCGAAAATTATGGAAAAAACTTAAAGGTCCAAATAAACATTTTTTTAAAGATATAGCAAAACAACAGCCGGGCAACCCTGTGGTTTTGTCACATTTTGGTTCATAACTTTTAAATACTTCGAACAATTTTGTTCATTTTGAATTTTAAACTTTTTGAGGTAATGATAAATATTGTTACGGAAATTCAATTCATCAATTTCGATTCACTCGTAGAAACATAGCTATAAAAGTTCTTCAACGGTTTTTATTATTTGCAATAAGAAAAGAACTAGATTTATTTAAAGAAAATAAAACAACGATATTTACACAGAATTTATTCTCAATGGTAAATTTCTATTGGAGTTAGGAATATAGGAAGAACTTTAAAATTTTCTAACAAATTTATTTGATATTTTAAAAATATTATGCTACATTTAAGGTTATAACTTTTAAATCTGTCGATAAATTTTGTTTATTTTAAACATTAAACTTCCTGAGATAACAATAAATATATGTTCCAAATATTATTCTTATTGTATAATCGCTGTTGAAGTTATCGTGCTTTTAATATATTGTAAATTTTCTTTACATCAGTATCAGTAAATAGTTTATTCTTTTAAGTTCTGTTTTGTGTTTAAGTGTTTGTTAGTATCTATGTTTATCATCTATACTTTATGTTTACGGTACTTGGGCCAATTACCTATTTTTTTTTTTTTTTTTTTTTTTGCTTTACTACAATATTTTTTTTTTTTTGTAATATTTTCTGCAATATCATTAATTGTACTTGTTGTAGAATACACCAACTCCAAGAACTTAAAAAGTTTTTAGTTTTTTTTTTTTTTTTTGCTGTATTTTGATTAGACAGACATACAGACATTATTTAACTTTGATTATTTGGGTTGATGTTTTATAGATTTTTTTTTTCATTATAACTTGCAAACGTTACCTTTAGTGCCATATCATCTTCAAGAATAGCTTTTCTTCAAAGTTTGTCTTCTTTAAGCCGTGGCATCATTACAAGTGTACTTAATGTTTTGTAGTTTGATCAAGTGTTTTGGGAATTGAACCTACCAACAAATCATTGTATTGTTTGTATATTATGTGTAGCTTAACAATGACTACAATATGATCAAGATTTGTTTTTTTTTTTTATTTGTTCTCTCTGTAATATTTTGGTTAACTTTCTTCTTAGGAGGTGGTAAGATTGTTTTGTTCAAATTTTTCTTAGAAGTTTCTATATTTTTCTTTTTGTTATAACTAATCTTATATTTGATCTCATGACCACGTTTTAAATATTTTCACGAAAATATCATTATGAACAAATATGAATTCTTTTGATTCCAATTTTTAATATACAAAACAATTGATTATCTATGGAATTTTATTGAATACAATGTATGGGTTAAATTGCATCGTATGAACAAGGAAAAGTTTTTGTTAATGTTAAGCAATTTTAAATCAAGTAGAAATTCTGCATATAAAGTAGCAAATTTTAAGAAAATATTGTAAAAATATTGTTTTCTTCAGCGGAATACACAGTCCGATGTCAGAATACAAAATTATAATAGAGTTCTTCGAAGTATTTGCATGTGACACATCGCTTTTATTAGTTTCAAAATATATTTCTAAATTTTTTATTAAAATATTTAATTTTTTTTAAATGTGCAGCTGAAGCACATCGATTGCTCACCGAAGCTTATCCTGAAAATTTTCTATCGATTTCAACTTGCCAGAGATGGTTTGTGGGGTTCAGAAGTGGTGATTTAGACACGGAAGACAAAGACTACCCAGGTCAGCCAAAAAAGTTTGAAAATAATGAATTTCAGGCATTCTTCGATTAAGAACTTCCAAAATCATTAGGAGTCACTCAATCAATTCAAAACGTTTTTAAGAAGCAGAGTTCATCCAAAAGCAAAGAATTGAGGTACCACACAAGTTGAAGCCGAGAGACGTTGAAATACGATTTTGCAGGTCCGAAATGCAGCCTAAATGCCATAAGAAGTAATTTTTACATCAAACGTCAACCCAAAGCACAAGAAATCGTATGTGAAGCCCGGCCAAATCAACGCCAAAGCCGAATATCTATAGCGTCATTAATGTCCTGTATCTATCTAGCTCGGAAAATGCGGTCAGACATGAAGCCGTAATATTCCATCATGACAACGCTCGGCCACATTTTGCAAAACCGCTTAAAAACCATTTAGAAAAAAGTGTTTGTGAAGTTTTACCACACCCGCCTTATAGTCTAGAGTTTTAGATGCAGAACTCTCTTACTGGAATAAGCTTTACTTCAGAACAGTGTTTTCGAAATTGGATTGATTTGTTCGTTTCTTCAAAAAGTTAGCAGTTATTTTGTTGTCAGAAAGTTAGGAAAAGGAGATAGCTAACGGTGGCTAATACTTTGAATTAATTTTTATTGTAACAATGTTTCACAATAAACGACCAAAATTAGCCAAAAATCCCGCATTCTTAATTTATACACCAAATATTTGGTTTATAACCAATAACCATAATGCTGTTTTAGCGCGGAACAACTAGATCAGATATAAAAAGAAAAGTTCGATTTATTTTATGGCTTCGAAAACTTTATACCCAACGGCACCTAAATTTTGAACCCAAACTACGTAAAGTTGCAACTAAATAGGGTGAAGTATCGGACTCGCGAGCTATTTTCACCACTATTATAATTATCTTACTTGTTGTCTATAGAAAAATTCCATGGATGGATGTTTTGGATTATAGTTTTAGGTGAAAGTGAAAATTTCATAATTGTTTTTTTTTTCTTCAATTTCTTATAGTTTCGTTAAAACTTTAAGTGAATTCAGATTGGGCAGTGGTCATTCAATGCAGTAAAGTTGGAATCGAATTAAATAAAAACTTAGAATACAGTGAAATAGGTGTCATAAATTTCAATATCACGCGGATTTGAATTCGCACTAATTCCAGAACAAACAAGTTAATTTTTCGTCAGTCAAGACTGAATTTATATATTCAAAATTAGTAAAAATATTAGTACAAAGTTATAGATTTATTTTTTTTATCGAGCATCAAAAATTTTGATATTTTTTAAAAGAGGTTTTATACAAAATGAAAAAAAATCAAAGGCTTAAAAATGTTAAAAATTGTTAAAACATAAACGAATTTATCATTTTGTTTTAATATGGTAATTTCTGTTTTGAAAAATATTTTAGTCAATTTTTTTTACTTTTAAGGTTAAATTTAATTGTTTTTAGGGCTGATTTTTAGAACTAAAAAAACCTTTTTAGTGCTATTTTAAGTGGATGTCCTCTTTTTAGACATGAGTCGGTTTCTTCACTTTCGATCCCTTTTTTAATCCTATGTAACATTTTAGGGTAATTTAAGTTTGTATGTATAAGTTTAAATAATAAGAAATAACATTTCCTTCAATATCGACTTTTTTAAAATTAGTAATTTTTTTTGCTAATTTTAGCAAATCGGTTTTCAAAAATTTATAAAATGATTTCTAAAATTAGCAACGAAAGTTTGTAGATATTCTGTAAAAATTCTGTAATTTGTAAAATGTAAATAGCAAAAAGATTTGCTAAATAATAATTTTTTTTACTAAAAATCAGTACAAAAATAGTAAAGTGGGATTGAAAACCGTTTACAAATTTTTCTACTAACTTTTTTTTCTGAGTGTATTATTTGTAGAAAAAAGCATGAAATTCAATTTCGGGGAGACATTTGTAGAGGAACTAGTTCGGGTTTAAGACCGATTTGAATTGGGGATTATGACCAACATTTTGTTGATAATTATCCAGACGGATTTCGACATTTCACATTGATGAAAACCCCTAATTTAGAAAAATTAGGGACAAAGCCGCGAAAAATCTTAAGCTCGGACAATGGCCTCCTACGCCCTTAAACTTTACTAATGGAAGATATTTATATTGTTACAAAAATCCCATTTACTTGTAGAAACACAAATCCCCATATGTTAGCCCTGGAATGTAAAACAATTAAATGGCAACCCTTCACCACAACTAATGTTTATGTCAAATTGTAAAAGAACATTCTCAAAGTTGCCAGTATGCAGCTTCCAGACGGTGCTGCCATATTCTAGTTATTTTAACCTGCATATATAAAAACGCCAGCAAGGTGGCAAAGCAAGTTCAGTTTATAAACAAAACGCTAGTGTGAAGAAGTAAAGTGTGGCTAACGTTTAGTCTATCTACACCGTGTAAATAAAGTGTGCTATTAAAGTGTTTTTCTGTAATTTTAAGTGACTGCTATAAATAAATAAATAGAGCTATAAATAATTTCGAACTGTCTTTATTATTTGCAATATAGAAAGAAGTCGATTTATTTAAAAGGTAAATAAATCAACGATTTTATAAGGGGTAAAAATCGTAACAATATATTCTACAAGAATAATGTCCAAATTTTACTAAAAAATTGTAAAACTACGTAACCTAGATAATGTTTCCCATGTTTTTCAGTGTGTATTTTCATCGATATTCCATCACGTTGAAAACTTTTTTCTACAAGTGTACCAAACTAGTTCCGATATTAGGAATTTTTTGCACTACTGACTGACAAACACTTTATCTAAGTATTTAAGCACCTTTAACAGGCGATTATTTTGAAATATTATTTTGTCCATTAGTGTAAGTAAGTAACTATGTGATTTTATATGCATGTGTTTTATTATTACAGCCATTGCTGCAGTTTATATATCGTATATTATATTAGACTAGTGCAAGTTTATTTGGTTTAACTGGTTTTAATCGATTTAGTTTTTCATTTCAAGTGTGGTGCAAGTTTTACAAAGCAACATCGAAAGAAGAAAAAAAAAATACAAATTCCATCTAAACCATTCTAGTTTATGCACATAAATAGTGGTTTTAACATTAACCCATCTTTTTTTGTTAAACCAAAAACGAAATGCAGCAAAAATAAAAATGTTTATAGTACCGTTGTCTCAGCACATGCTGTGCTGAGCAGCTAAATCATAAGCAAAATAATGCAATGAAGGCTTGCAGTTATGGGATTTATGTATTGGCGTAGAAAATTTTAATTTATATTAAATGTTTAAATTTAAAATTTAATAAATAGTTGAATCATAAACAATTAATAGAGTTCTCTCAATTATTCTAGCATAGTTTTTGATATATATAGTTCGGGTGCCAAGCAAAAACTATTTTGTAAAAAGGAATGCCATTTATACTTTTTGAGTTGTAAGACATCTTCCAAAAAGGGAGAGGACAATATATCAGATACACAAAAGATGCCATCTATTGGTAAATATTAGTAATACAAAAATATAGAACTTCCAAATAGCACTAGTCTACAATGTTTTTCAACAGATTTCTATTGTAATATTTTTAAATAACTAACAAAATTTGACTACATATTTACTTTATAAATACACTTAAAATATTTTTAGAGTAACTGATTGCAGTTTATTTAAAAATGTATTCGTTTATTTCCTTTTTAATGATAAAATAGTTAAAATACAAAGAAATATAATACGAGTATTTAACTTTTTTGGCATTTATTTAAAAAATAAATTAAATATATTTTAAATACGGATTTTCAGTTACAGTTAATATTTTCATTTAGTTTTGTTAAAAATAAATTTTTTTTATCAAATTGGCTGATAGTTAAAACAATGCAAATAAACGAAGTCGTTTATTTTTGCGGAGCTTGTAGTTAATTTTTATGAAAATAAATTAAGGTAAGTTTGTTAACAGTTAAAATAATTGAAAAATCATTTGCTTTTACGGATATTGTTTTACGGATATTGTAATTTATTAACATTTAAAAATATATGAAAAGATCTTTTGATTTAAATGAAAAGTAAGTAAACCGGGTTTTAAATGATTTTTCATTTATTTTAAATTACATTTTCAATTAACTTTAACAACAAACTATTTTGAGTGTGCTACCGAAACAGTACATATTATTATTACATATATTATGCTGCAAACAATTGTTACGAAATACAGTTAGTTAGTTGTTTTTAAAATAACTATGATAATAGTTGTTTTTGTATTTTTCTATAGAAAAACATCTGTAATTTTAGTTAACAGCAACAAACAACTGTTATTTAGTAATAAGGTTTCCAAAAAAATTATGTGGAAATATTCTATAGATCCAAAGTAGAATCCGTTCCACTAAAACCAGTTCTGGAAAAAGTAATGAAACTAGTTCTCCATCGGTTATACATTACATTCGTAGAACGGGTTCATGAACTAGTCCTATGTAATGGGATCTAGTGGTACCAGAAGACTTGGTGTAATTGAGAGCCGATTGTAAAACATTTTACTGTGCAACTAAATGTTGCTTTAGATTAGGCAATATCACAAAAGGCTAACATTTGGCCCCCCGAACTTTTTTTATTCCTAAGATTTTAGAGGGCCAAAGGTTAAATTTTTATGTACAACTTCCATGTAATTAAATTTTCAAATTAAACCAATTTATACATTAGAAAATATTACAAAAGGTAAACCTTTGGCCCCCCATAATTAATAATTCTTAAGGGCCAAAATGTTGCATTTTTTTCCATACCTACATAAAGTTTAATTCACTAATTCGACAGTATTATATGTTAGATATCGAAAGGAACCAAACTTTGTCCCCCTGTAATTTTTTATTTTAGATTTAGAGGCGCCAGTTTAAATTTTTGCATTTAGTTTAATGGACTTATTACATACTATTATAGAAAGAAAAACATTAGAAAATGACAACCTTTGGCCCTCAGAATTTTTTATTCTCAAGATCAAGCGAGCCGAATTTTTATATTTTTGTGTACGAGTATAACATGTATTTAGATCAATTAGCTAATAAAACAATATTATGGATTGAAAAAGGCAAACATTTGGCCCTCACATTTTTTTATAAGTATTCATATTTAGGGTCTTAACATATTTAACGTTTTGTGTACAACTTATTAATTGAGAAAATAAAAAAAAAAAGATCATTTAAGAAAACTCAAATTTTTGGCTCCAGTGCGATCCAAAATTCTTATTTTTTAAGTTTTTTTTTTCAAAGTTCTAAATTTGCATTTAATTCAATTCACTATTTAAATACAATAATATTACAGATTTTAAAATATCAGAAATCTCCAACCATTGGCCCTTATTAAATGATTGGTTCCAATATTCATGCGGGCCATAGGTTGAACTTTTCTTATGCTTTTCTGTATATAACAAAAGAGTAAGCGGGTTTGCCGCCATTATTTTTTAAAGAAATCTCTGCCTCGGAATTTTAAATTTATGTGATGAACAATTGATTCTCCTAGAAAAACTATCAGAATCCGAAGTCATTCAAATTTTTGCTTAAGTATTAAAACTTTACAACTTTTCAAACGCGAAATCTTAATTAAAATTTTTGTAATTACAGAAATTTTAATAAACCCTGTAGGAAGCCTGGGGTCAAGTGCTTACAAGTCACCACTTTTGTCGACTATTTTAGTGACGTGTCAACAAAGCGTCTATACTTTTTACATTCCTTTTTGCAGCTGTGCTTGTTCTTGATTTTTTATTGTTTTATTTTGTTGAAGATACATGTGCATAGCTGCATCCAAAATTAAAGTTTTTTAAAAAATTCTGAATGATTTTTAAAATTCATATTTGAACAAAATATATAATGAGCAAAATAAATTAAAAAAGACTTATGAAAAAACAATCAATTTTGTATAAAAATAAAAATAACGAGAAAGAGGCAACAAATTTTAGTGAAAGTTGCAACTCTAGAAATTTTGTGAAGCCTGATGAAGATTTTACGGAGCCTGTGGATGATTTTGTGCAGTCTTTTGAAGATTTGTCTACTCCAAAATTAAATTTGCACGAACATTTTTTTTTAATTTAATGAAATTTATTATAAAAAATTACATATTAATAAAATATCTAATTTAACAAAATAAATGCACCTGTTTAAACTTATTTCCTTCCTAGTGTGCAAATATAGTAAAAAGTTCCAGAAGTGTAGAATAGAATAATTAAAATGTTTTAGTGAATCTCTAGTTCCAATGTCTATACCTAGCCAATAGTTGGGTAGATTCGCAATGACAATCATATGTTAAATGTCTACAGCAGAAAGCGTTGGCTGGGTCATAATTAGTCAGTAGTAATGATGACAAAGTCAATAGTGAATCAGTACAGTTTCACTATCGACATTTCCTACAGGGAAACTATTACTGCTAAAATTTATATAATTTAAAAGTCCCATGCCTGACAAATAGCACACTAACAAATAATACTACTATGTAGACATAAAATATACAATGTAATATAAAAACATTTTCAAAATATTATTGATACAATTTTATTAGAAAACTTAAAAATACTTTTGTTTAAATTAATTTTAATTTATTTTTCCATTTATTTAGCACTTTAGTGAATATTATTATTATTTTTGACACCATAAATTAAATACACTGTATTTGTCAATATGTATTTTTAATGAAATTTACCAATCAACAATATTTAATACACTCAACATATTTTTACAGTAACTGAGTGAAGTTTATTTAAAAAGTTATCCATACATTTGTTTTTAAAATATTAAAAATAGTTAAAATACAAAAAAGTATATATTTTCATGCCTTTTTTATATTTATTTAGAGTATAAAGTTTATATCAATACGAAGTTTATGCTGCAGTTAATATTTTGATTTAAAAAGATTTGTTAAAAAAAGTGTTTTTATTTTTTTTTTTTATTAAATTGGCTGATAGTTAAAAAAAAAAAAAACAAATAACCGAAAAATCGTGTATTTTAATAGACTTTGTATTTAATTTTTATGACATTTAAAAGAGCGAAATAAATGAAATATCATTTATTTTTACAGAGTTTTTATTTATTTAGTTGACAGTTAAAACAAATAAATAAAGGAAAAATCATTTGTTTTGACAGATTTGTGGTTAATTTGTTAAAAATTAAAATAAATGAAAAATTATTTGTTATTTACGGATTTTATAAGTTAATTTATTAACTTTTATGGATAAATAAAAAGTTTTTTTTTCATTTAAATGAAAAGTTAAAGGACCAAGTTTTAAGTTATTTTTAATTTATTTTAACTTAATATTTTCAGTTAATTTAAACTACAAACTATTTTGAGTGTATATATAATAAACAGTAAAATTGAAGCTGAAAATCTGTTGTTTATTTTCTAAATGGATTTTTTTTTTGGTTTTACTAAAATAATATTTTTTTTTTTACAAACAAATCAATGATTGATATTTTATATTGATATAGTAAATAAATATTGAAAAGTGAACAAAAAAATATTAACATACATGTAGCTAAATTAAAAGATCAAAAGTTTCTAAATATTTGTTTACTATAAATATGTTTTAAAAGGGCTCCCCCTCCCCCCTAAAAAAAAACAGGAAACTGAAAGAAAACAACAACAACCAATCATTCAAACCATATGCTAGGAAATAAATAATTAATTTTCAAAGTCTTTTCATCAAATCATGTTTGAAGTGTCATTAGAGCGATAATGTCAATTTAAAGTTTCCATTCAAAGAATATTTGTCAATCATTAATTGAGTTTTATAACAATAAACTAAAGTTAAACTTCCCATTAACAATTTTCCACTTTTGGCATTCAATACAATTTTACATTATTTTCCATATATGCTGAAAATTTTAGCTTGAATTCGATTTTAAGTTCTTTGACCTTTTCATTTAGTAGTATCTTTTTTTTTTTGTTTGTTTGTAAAGTATTGGGAGACACGACTTAATCATTCGTGCATTACATACCATATTATAATGGCCATAAAAATCGAAAACAAAAACATAGGGAATAATATAAAGAACCCTAAATGGTTTATTGTTAAAGGCACTCCCGTTTTACAATACACCAAAGACAGACAGATAGACCGACAGACAGACAGACTCTATTAACCAAATGGAAATGGCATCGAATTATTTGTTGACTAAATCATATAAAACTAGTCATTTTATACTTCCTCTTAAACATGTTTTACACAAAAAAAAAACAACATAAAATTAAAGGGCAGACAAAATTAATGCTAAAAAATATTTCGTAAGATTCTATTAAATTTTTGAGTTATAGAAAATTAGATTTTAATTTACTTAAAAGCTATTAGAGTTTACTGCCTTTAAACTACTTAAATAATTCAAAATATATAATTTCAACAATAATGTTTCTTTATACCCAATTTACCCAGAAAAGTTAATCTAGCAAAGGTCGGATTAACTGCTGATTAAGCAGCAGTTTGTCTAAACAAGTCATTTAAATACCATATTTAAATCAGTTTGATTAACAGTTAATCCAACTTTTAATCTGCTTAATATTCCTAAGCTACTCTATATTCATACACTTAAAAGGGTTTATAATTTAAATTAATTGAAAATATAATTTAAAATAAATGAAAAACACTTAAATTCCGGTTTACTAACTTTTCTTTTCAAACAAAAGATTTTTTATTTATTTTTTAATGTTAATAAAATAACCTACAATATCTACTACAATATATTTTAATTGTTAAAAAATAAGCACAAATCCGTAAAAACAGATGATATTTCGTTAATTTGTTTTCCTTTAACTATCGCATAATTAATTGCAAATTCCGTAAAAAGTAATGATTTTTCCTTTATATATTTTTTTTTTTAACTGTCAACAAATTAAATCCGTAAATATAATTGATAATTAGTTTATTTCGTTGTTTTAAGTGTTATAAAAATCAACTACAAAGTCTGTAAAAATAAACAACTTTTCATTTATTTTTTTTTTTTTTGTAATTTAAATTTAATGTAATTTAAAATAAATAAAAAACATTTAAAACCCAGTCTACTAATTTATCCTAAAAAAAAAATATTTTTTTAATGTTAATAAAATAACTTACAAAATAATAAATGATTTTTTAATATATTTTAATTGTTGAAAAATAAGCACAAATCCATAAAAACAAATGACATTTCCTTCATTTTTTTTCCTTTAACTATGGCATAATTAATTGCAAATTCCGTAAAAAGTAATGATTCTTCCTTTATTTGTTTTTTTTTAACTGTTTGTAAAAACAGATAATATTTCCTTTATTTTTTTCATCTAAATTCATTGCAAATTCCGTTAAAAGTAATGATTTTTTCTTTATTTCTTTTTTTTTTAACTGTCAACAAATTAATTACAAAATCTGTAAAAATAATTGATAATTAGTTAATTTCGTTGTTTTAAGTGTTATAAATATTAACTACAAAATCTGTAAAAATAAACAACTTTTCATTTATATGTTGGTTGAAAAGTTCCTGCGCTCACCAAGAGATGGCACTGCTAGCTCCAAACTTTTTTTTCTCAAGTTGGTATAACTGTCCTCAGAACACATGCAAAGCTGCAAGTCATTCTGTCAATTCTTTCTTTGTTTACAAACCATTTGAAGTTGACGTGTCATTGATTTTTTTTAATATGGAAAAAATTGAATATCGTGCAGTCATTAGATTCTGTGTTTTGAAGGGTTTAAAAGCAAACGAAATTTATGAACAATTGTTAGAAGTGTATAAGGAGTCATCACCTTCAAAACGCACCGTTGAATTTTGGGCTGGTGAATTTAAACGTGGTCGTACCAGCCTTAAAGACGATCCACGCGAAGGACGACCAAAAACTGCAACCACAGCAGAAATCATTGAGCAGGTAAATAATATGGTTAGTGAAGATCCAAGTTTGACTAAGCGTGAAATTGCTAATGCCATAGGCATCTCAGACGAACGAGTACTCCATATTTTACATGAAGAATTACGTATGAAAAAACTGTTTGGAAAGTTAGTGCCGCACACGTTAACAATTCAACAAAAACTGGATCGAAAACAAATTTCTCAGCGTAATTTGGAGCGTTTAAAGCGCCGAATAAAAGTGTTTTGGCGATGGCTTAATTCAAAGAATTAAAGTACGAATTGCTTGAACATCCACCGTATTTACCAGATTTGGCTGTGTAGATTCAAATGACACTACGCATCGCTACCAGCATAGAGCTCCCCTAAAAATTCAAGCTTCCGATAAAGCTAAAAATCCTGCCAGGTAAAATATTCGAAATATCGGAAGGCGACACGAAACGGCCACCTAGAAACCTGAGTCTTCTAACTCAAAGCCTAGGACATTCGCAGAGAACATGCGCATTCGTCTCCGATTCTAACTCATAAAATCTGATTCCTGAGATCACAGTGCCCAGTAAAGTACCCCGTCAAGGTTTCTAAATCCTTCCTTCCGAGGGCCAATACTCGCCCTGACCCCGAGAAATAAAGCTCTTGGCCTGGCGTTGGAGACGAGAATGTTTTAAAAAATTAGAAACTTTCGGCTCTCCCCATAACATGAGCTTCTCCCTTATATAACCCATGGACATCCCGCAAAAAGCTTCAGGACCGATTTAGGATCGTCAGGCCCATCAGTTGGCCAGACAGTCTGCCATTTCGTTGTCCTCATGCCTCTTATGGTCGGGTATGCATCCCAGTGTGAGGGAGTTGTTCCTACTACGTCGATGGAGAGCCTAAAAGTACTCCATTACCAGTGTAGATGTCACCTCGTAGGCCATAAGAGCCCTGAGTGCCGCTTGACTGTCAGAGAAAATGAAATAAGCATGACAACCAAATTTCTTGCCAACTGAATATTTTGGTTGCAGCAACCGAATTATTTAATTGTCCCAACCAAATGTTTTCTGTTGAATTAACCGAATTACGGTTGCAACAAACAAATATATCGGTGGCTTCAGCCAAACCATTCGGTTTGCAAGAAATTCGTCTGTTACAATGAATCTGTATTCTTTGTGCGAGATCTAACTGTACGCTTTCTCCACACAAACACATGGAGTAATATTTGCCCATAAGAAGAGCACGCTGAAACCGCAAAAATATTGTGAGGTTGTCGATAAATTTTTTACTAACGCCGTCATTTTCAATGTTCAACTTTTGTTGTATCGCTATCGGCGCCACCTAAATATTACTGGCTATTAAACTGACAAAGTTAGTCAATTAACTGTCAAGTTAAACTTTGAACTGTCAAAATGCATATCGCTCATTTGCAAGAAGACTGGCATAACTCAAAAAACACGATATTTGAGTTAATGACGCACTGATGTGGGTCTCACCATAATCTTAAACATATCAAATAATGGTATTGATACCTCTCTCCCTCATTAATTGAAAACTTTAAATGCACTTATCTCGAAATCGCTTTTTTGAGTTATGCCTGTCTTCTCGCAAATGAGCGATATGTAAACGATAAAGATTAAAAATGAGGATTAACTTTAAAAAAATAGATTAATTTTACTGTCCAAACGTATAAGAAGGCTTTAATTTTACTCGGTGTTTATAATAAATGTTTTTTAATTACGGTTTGATGTTATTGTTTAAAATTCTTTGTCGTTTCAAAATAATAATTTGGTTAAATTTTACGAAATTTCGACATTGAAACTTTTTTTCTTCTAAAGATTACAAATAGTTTAAATATGACTCAAATTAACTTAAATTAAAAATTCCTACTCAGGTTGATTAAATATTTCATGTTTATGAGAAAATAATTGATTTTAATAGCAATTTTTTTAAACCACACGCATATACGGAACTTAAAAGTATAAATATTTATTTGTCTATCTAGATAATAGTGATAATGATGATGATCATCATCATTATGTGGGCAAAAATATCAAATAACATTTTGGTATGATTATATAAAAAATAACGATATTTACATAAATCAGATGTAACAGACAGCGTGTACAGAGAAATGTGTAAGTAGCGTGTGGAATAAAGTTGATGAAATCCTAATATATGTCGAATAGAAAAGTATAGAGATAGAAAAAATTACCACAGACGACATTATTATTTTTATTAAAAAACAAAGTACTGTAATGGATGAAAATCTTAAGAGACTAGCTTGCTTGGTGTCCAGGTAATAAATAAATATGCCCAAAGATAGCTTGTAGAAATGGGTTGGGGGCAACATATAACATACGTTACAGTAAGTTTTTATGTGGTCTATCTAATCCCTTGCGTCTAGACTACACGTCTAATCAAGTGATTCTGATTTATATGCTATAAGGTGAGTCCAAGACCAATATTTTTGGAAATTACAAATATCAGCACAAATTCATTTTATCATGTGTGGAGTTAACCTTTGATTTGGATTGTTTTATAGAAATCGGTAAGTGGTGAGAGGTTCCCTTGTAAGTCCTGACTGTAAGACTCACTAATGCCAAATTGGAGATTTTCTCATCAGATCTAGCGATTTTAATTTGCTTCTAGTGGGAAAAATGTCGATTAGCTGGAAAAAATACTTTGTATCAATTTCTTAATTTACAATTTTTTTTTTTGCAAATACGACCATAAAATCACTATTTTAATGATTTTCTAGGGATTTTGCATTTAATTTAGTATTTTTTTGAAATAAAGTTGACATTAGTTATAATAATGCAAATACACGCAAAGAAAAAACATTGTTGGGGCAATCATATTCGAAGAGCATCATATATTTTTGGGTTTATGATTGTGCCAAACATAGTCGTACTATATTATGGTTATCATATTATGATAATAAAATATCCATAATTTTACCATAATATGGTTCCTACAGTTATATTATGATTCAAAAATTACCATATTATGTCCTAAATAAACTTGTTATATTGAATTTATCATAATATGATCGCACGTAATCATATTATTTTAAAAAATATTATCATATTATGGTACCTCATAACTATATCATGATTCCTGGATTATCATTATATGATCCATAATCTAAGAAAATTTCTTAAAGAAAAATTTCTTAGAAACTATAAAAAAAACTCTTTAAATTTTAAGAATATTTCCTTCAGAAATGTTTTTTCTAAAGAAAATTGATACTAACGACTTTTTGAATTAAAATTGTTAAGAAAAATACTTAAAGAAAAATACTAAAAACTTTTTTTAAATTCTAATGACTTTTTTTAATAAAAAAATCTTAGATATTTTTAAGATTTTTTTAGAAAGTTTTAAAAAATTTTTCTTTAGAATCTAATAATATTTCTACTACAAAAAGTCTTTAGAATCTAAGTATTTTCTTCAGAATCTATGAATTTTTCTTTCAAAGAAAGGCCATGAATATTATTATATGTATAAGGAGTTTTCGAAAAAAAACCCCTTTAAAAAAATCTTCTTAATGGGTCAATTGATGAAATGTTTTAATGACATGTGAAGGGTATTTTCTACCCAGCTAATATTTGTCCAGTGTTAGTAAACAATAATATTTCTAAGACATTTTGTAGTAAAAACAAACTGACTGTACTGAAAAAATTTTGGTTTTTATGAAAACAAGACAAAATTCTGACTGTAAATGTTAAAGTCATGTTTTATTTGATGCATAATTATTTATTGTTGTCAGCATTTTATCTTTGCATAATTATCATATTTTTTTCATAGTCACAATTTCTGCTACCACAGTATGGTTACAGCCAATCATGATATAAAATGGAAGGTGATAATCATAAAATAGTAAAATATTTACTAAATAATGATGGTAGCGACCATGTTGATGGTTAGAAAAACAATAACTTGGTTGTGACAACCATACCCGATTGCAGCAAGCAGAATATAGTAGCAGTGATCATATTGCAATCATATTTTTTCTCTGCGTGTAAATGTTTTCTTGTTACATTTAAATTTCAACTAACTTGTCACTTGTCGATACTCCCTATCGAATTCGGCCTTTGTGGATACATCTGAAATCAGAATTATTCTGACTTGAGCTATTTCTACAAATTTGAAATTTTCGAACAGAGCGACCTTTTTTTGTGGAAATCGAAATATTTCACTGCAGGAATAGAAATTTCTATCAGACAAAATTTTCAGTTGTTACAGCGAATTGAAAAAGGGTAATTTTTTTTCTGAGGCATGTAAAACAGCAATCTTGTGATAGGTGGTATCATCAAGCAAGGAAAGGATACGAAATCAAAACTGAACGCAGTTATAAGCTGTGGTGAAAAATCCTCGGTTCTGTCAATGCTATAACCAAAAGGCTCACTGGAAAAGCCTTCTCAACCACAAAGCCGAAAGGCATATTATCAATATCGAGAAATGAACAACTAACAAAATGGAGTCGGCATAATTCTAACATGTTTTCTAATCCTACAGTAAAGCAAGATATACACATTCCTGACTATACAGAAGACTTAAGCGCGGTCGTGTCCATGAAGGCAAACAAGGCCCCAAAAGTCGATAATATAGTCCCTGAAATGCTTAAAGGTGATCACCTGACAGTAGCAAATCTACCACTTCCTCCAATTGAGCAGTTCTGGGACCCATAAACTAGATTGCTAGATAATAAAGGAATATGTATGTATATTATATCCCTCATACATCGCAGCGTCTTCTTTCGGTGTTCCCATATCACTTAAAATTTGGAATAATACAGATCATAGAATAAATACGGTCCAGCGGTTTCAGCGCTTTCTGCGAAGGATTTTAAGGATTTTCATATAACATCGCACAAGCCAGTGGTCAATCGACATTGAAACCCTTAACCGTAAATGGCGCTTGATTGGTCATGCGTTACGCAGGTCCCAGGCGAAACAGCCAGAAATGCTATAGACTTAAATCCTCATGGAGAACATGGAGCCAACTTAACACCGAGAAGCGACCTAAGCGGGGAAAAATAAATCATCAATCATCAAGTAGGATCGAATGCAATAGATTTGTTGTTGCCCTTTGTTCCTATAAGGAACTAACACTTCGGCTGAAAATTCCGTACGATAACCAATAAAACAATTCTTTGTTTTGCAAAATTCGACACCTTTTTGATACTTTTTTTTTGTCCTCAAAGTAAGCCTCTGTTTCGGAAATCAACTCTTCATTTGAACCAAATCTCTTTTAATTTTTTGGCGGTTGAAAACAGGTTAAAATAGCTGGGAGCAAAAGCTTTCGCACCCACCGTATTCGCCACAGTCCGAATAACACTTGTCAAGCCAAGCTTTAGCTTGAACGGTGTTTTTCCCCATTAAAAAGGATAAATCAACACACGAAATTGCTTTGAATCCATTGTTTTCAAAATCTCAAAAGTAACGTTACTAAAGCTGCTGTAACTTGTTCACTAATGAACGAGTTGTCATTAAATTTTGACAGTTATCATCTGAAGGTTGGTAGTTCCAAAAAATCAAAAGGATTTTTCATAAGTTGCGCCACCTATGTGTCATCCTACGGATTTTTCAGTTATAGGACATATTGAAATATATTTCTTTTAGCGAATTTAAGGATCAAAATCAATCAAAGTGGTAAAAATTGATTTTTTCCGAACAATGCGCTTTGAGACTACAAATTTTGTGCGATCCAAATTTTCCCTCTTTTTCCAAAAAATAAATTTTTACTTTGTTTGAAAATTTCTGAGTTACACATCAATTCCGGTTTGGCTAAAAATATTTATTACATCTATCCACAAGTCTATCTCTTTGCTAAGCGAAATTCCTCCTATGATTGGAATTCGATTCACACTAAGAGTCAAACAAGGGCCAGTAAAGTAATAGCTTCGCTCAAAATTGAAGATTTTTATTTCCGAAAAGTCTTTTTGAGAAATTTTCTGTCGATTTTTAAATTGTCCCAATATTTTTGTCCTTTCCCGTACATGTGACTAAGACAAACATTATTTATTTTTCTACTGCATATAAAAGAAAATAGTTTTTACAACATTTTAGCCTTTTTATATCAATTTCTTTCTTAACCAAGTTTTATTGTGTCTCGTCTACTGGTATAAATATAAATCACTTGATTCAAGGAAATCAAAATTTACTTAACTAGTAGATAGGTAAGTAGGAAAAGTAGTAGAAATAAATATGATAAAATGTAAACAAAATAAATAAAGTTTGAAACCATTTGTAGGGCAGGTAAACCTCAATTTATAGGGAAATTTTATAATTTTACAATTCGAGGGAAAAATAGAAAAATAATAATAATAGCTAAGGTTAAATATAAAAAAAAGGAATTGGAAGTGAATATAACATACTTCTTACTAACGACTCATGGACATATACTTCAGCCCGAAAGTCGTCTTGTTGTGCGCTGCCACGCAAGCAAAATAGCTTAACTACGATTTATACCCAGCAAAAAAAGTGGTAGTCATTCTGTGACTATAACTTCTTTCATTGCTTCCTAAACTTCAGTTGACATTCTTTTATGATTTTTCGGTGTTATTCTAAGGCACTTCCAAAAGAATTCATGTGTTCATATTTCAAATGCAGTGATCTGGATATAAACCCGAAGCATATCTTAAAAAATCACTCTTCATTACTTCTAAAGCATAAGTTATGGTATATGGTATATTTTTTGAATCTAAAGCATTTATTCAAATTGAAAAAATAGTTCTGATGAACTTTTTTAATTTTATTTATTAAATCATTTTTCATATTTTAGTTTAAAATTTCATGAGGATTACAATTTATGCAGGTTTGCAATTTTTATAAAAGTTTTTAAAAATCAAGAAAACCTGATTTTTTTTGACCTTTAATTGAAACTAGCTGGTCTGTCATTTGCATTTTTTCAGCTTTAAATATTTATGACGACACAATCTGTGCATTTTTGCATTATTATTATTTAACACTACACCATTTCCAGTTTTAGTTCAGAATTAATCAAAATAATTTTAAAATTGTGTAAAAATTATTTCAAATTGCCCAAAAATGTTTTTAAATTGTACAAAAATTATTTAAAGATGTTTCCAAATTGTACAACCAGTTTTTAAATTATCCAAAAATATTTTAATATTTGTCTAAAAATTCATTAAAATATTTGAAAAATGTTTCAAAAATGCTTTTTCACTAATGCAGAATTATTTATTTGGTTTAATAAAGAGAATTTGTATATCAATGCATTAATTTCGCTTCTTTAAACTTATTTTTCTGCATTCTTATGAATTAAATTTTCATCAAAGCTTAAATACTACAAAGTATATGAACATTTTCCACTCGTGCATCAGAATATCTAATCATTGCATCGTCATTGCTTCCTTAGAGTAAAGTATGAGTAATGCTAGTAGATCTATTTAAATACTTCCATCCTATGACACGATAATGTTTAAATCATCGATGAAAGCATCACAAAAGAAGTGATGCCTTTGCCATAGTAGTGATGCTTTTATTGCTTCTTTGGCAGCTTCATTTTTGCTGGGTATGTTTTTGATTTATTTAAAGTTTTTGGTTTTTAATAAACGAGGGTTACCTGTTTTAAAGTTTGTGGTTATTTCAAGTATATAAACTACATCCATATGTTTTACATATTCCAATAAAGTTATATTTGTTTCAACTTTAGCAAGTAATTTGTTTACAATTTTTTTTCTTCCAAAGGTAAAATGTATTTCACTGTGTAACCAACATATACGAAATTATAATTAATTTTATTTATTTTTAAAAAATATAACCCTTTTCCGCATTTGTATATGAATCAGAGTTCTGTTTTAAAGTTTTTGCGTTTTTTTTTAGAATTTATTATGTTACGCTTCGTTGCCAAAAGGTGCAAACGAGTATTTTAAATTTGATGGACAACAAATGGGTTGTTTTTTTTTATTATTATTTTTTTTTCCATTTAACAGCGACAACACATCACAATAAATTACAGGAATTTATTCGTGCATAAAATGTATTTCAATATTAATGATTTTGATTGAAGGGAAGATATTTTAATATTTACGATTCTTACGTAATATAAGGAAATTTATTCCAAACTTACCTTTTTATGGGAGGCAATATGTAATGCATGATTATCATCAGCTGAAAATAAGAAACAAAAGAAATTTTAATTAATGATTTGTGAGAATAAATTTTATTTTATTATACAACAAATTATAAGTTATTGGTTTTAGGATTTTTCTCTTTTTTCTCGATAAATTTTTAACTTAACTGTTCCTCCAAATGTTAACATAAATGGCGCCCAACGTAGAGATTCATTGGCATAATTTGACAATTGAGGTTGATTCTAACGCATTGTTTCTCAACGTGGGGCGCTCGCCCTATTGGGGGGCAATTTCAACATTTTAGGGGGCAACGGGCTAATTTTTGTAAATTGTTTAACTTTTCATGATTTTTTTTTGATATATATAAAAATAAAATTCTGTAGAATAAAAAAAATCTGTATTTTTTATCTACTAACAAAGAAGTCATATACAAATTAAAACTTGTTAGCAATGGCAGCTCTTTTCTGTATTTTTATATATAACCCGTATTTTATTTATTTTTTGCTATGTGGCAGCCCTAACAGTCAGAATTTAAAAGTTGGCAACGCTATAACATATGTCAACTCGTTATGTGTGATTTCCCAATTACATATTTTTTTGTGTATTTTTGTTTTTCGTGTTATAATTAGGTTCATTCGTTTACTTTTCTCAGTCAAGTCCAGTAAGATTTACTGAGTAACAAACTTACAGAGAGTAAGACAAATTACTCTCAAAATGAAAATTTTCTAAAAAAAGTACGCGAACGGAAAATTTGCAAAAATTTACAAGTTTGTTAAACAGCTGATTGTAAAACTAAATGCAAAAATAAATATTACTGGTCGCTATGAAAAAAAAAGGATTCTTGTTGTAAAATCTTAAGCAAAAACATTTTAGAAGGTTTTCTTTAATTGATTTAACAATATTTGTTCCTTTGTATTTGCATAAAAGAACGTAGTTGTGAAAAATATTTTTGGTTTTACAAAAATTCAAATACATTTTTTTCAATCATATGTTTTTTTTCTGCTTGCAAATTCTTGCTGGCAATAATTTGTCCAGTAAAAATTTGCAGAAAGAAGAAGAACTCTCAACATCAAACTGTCACTTTATTCTCTCTTTTTTCTTTATGTTTACTGAGTATAAACGAACGACATCCAGTAAAAATTTGTACAAATTTGTACAAATTATTGGGTAAACAAACATACTTATTCAGAAGTGAGATAAAAAAAAAAGTTCGTCAATGTTCAAATGAATATTTGAAGTTTGGTTTTATACCGTCTCCATATTATGCTCGTTTGCCATTATGTCTGTTGTGCGGGAACTGTTTGACCAACGAGTCAATGAAAAAAGGATGCCTTGAGGCACATTTAAAGCAAAAACATAATACTTGTGTGATCTATGATTTTAATCGTTTTACATATATCAAAGACAAATTCGAAAAAAGGTCAACAATTAACACACTGTTTGATGGCCAAAATGCAACAAAAAATCGTAATCTGGAAGCTTGTTATGAAATTTTACTTCTAATAGCTAAATGCAGAATAGGGGAGGATCTAATTAAGCCAGCTATTTCAATTTTCTTCAAAAAAGTTCTTGAAAAGGGTTATTACGATGTGAAGAAAATGCCACTCAACAACGACACTGTTCATAGAAAAATAGATGAAATGTCTAAAGATGTTGAAACGCAACTAATTGAAAAGTTAAAAGTTAGAAAATTCTCAATACAAATGGATGAATCAACTTTAAGAGGGATCGCCCCGGTAGGCTAGTTGGTAGCGTGCTAGCTTATCAGTGCGGGGGTCGTGGGTTCAATTCCCACCAGAGGCTCTGGTCTGTTTTCGCTACAACGAGCCGAAGGCCTTTGTTGCTAGTGCTTGGTTAGGGTATTAACATATAATTTGGTATTATATGATTAATAAATAAATAAAAAAAAAAGAATAAAAAAAAAAACTTTAAGAGGTAGTGAGGCGATACTTATGGCTTATGTAAGATATATTGATAATGGTCAATTTAACGAAGAAATGTTATTCTGCGAATCATTAAGATATCATTCCAGATATTTACAATCAACTAAAAACATATTTAGATTCTTCTAAAATACCTTTTAAAAATATAACATCATGCGCTGCTGATGGTGCTCCTACTATGATGGGTAAGTAAGGCGGATGTTTAAAATAATGAAGGATGATAACCTACACATGTGCATTGCGTAGTGCACAGACAAAATTTAGTTTCCAAAAAATCTTCTTCTGACTTGAATGAAATTATTCGAGCTGTCATAAAATGTGTCAACTTTATCAAATCACATAGAAAATGTGAACGTCTATTTAAAAAATTTTGTGAGGATAATAATAGCGATTTCAACAAGCTACTGTACCATTTCGAAACAAGATAGCTGTCATATGGAAATTGCCTTAAGAGATTTATGGAGCTTTTTGATTCTCTAAGTGAGTTTTTGAACGATAACCCTGATCCTCCTAAAAACAGGAAATGGTAAAGCATTTGTAAGCTATTTGCCAGATATTTTTGAAAAATTAAATATCAAAATTTGTTTTGGTTAAATAAGTGCAAGGTAATAATTCTGCTGTTTTCGTCATTGTGGATCATTTGGATGAAATGGCTTGTGAATTCAATGAGAGATTTTCAGATTTAAAAGGGATGGATTTTCCTCCATGGATAACTCAACCTTTATTGATAGATGTTTTTAAAGTGGCTATGAAAAATCAAGAAGAGCTTTTAGAATTGCAGAATGATGAATCTTTTAAAACAAAAAAAAAAAAAAAGATGGCGTGGCTTTCTTTGGAAATGGAAAAAAAATATTCCAATATGACAAGCGTTGCACAGCAGATATTTTTACCATTTCCATCGTCATATTTAGTAGAAACTGGATTTAGTGTCGTCTGGAAATCACAAATCATGGAGACTTACAGTTAAAATTAACAAAACTAAAACCAGATTTAAAATCCCTTTGTAGTCTGCGCCAAGATCAAGGATTTCATTCATTTTTAGTTTATTTATTATTAATTCTATATTTTTAACAAAAATATATGTACTCAATGTATGCGTGTTTTTTATTTAAAGTAATCTCTATTATACAGAAAAAATGTCATGTCCCCCTGAAAAATTTTTTAACCCAAAAGTGGGGCACGACCCGAAAAAGGTTGAGAAACACTGTTCTAGCATGTAATCTTTAATTTTTTACCTTAAATTTTTAATTTTGTTACAGTTTAAAGAATTTTTGGAAAAAAATTTAAAGTATTTTCTTTCAAAAATTCTGTGGTTTCCTATCAAAACCATCTAGCATTCAATATTGATTTTTTTTAAATAAGAAGTTCTATGTTTTTTCAGAAATTTTAAAATTTTATAAAAAGGAGACATAAAAATTTCAAAAATATTTTAACTCCAATTTTACACTATTTTTAGAATGACATCATATCCTTCTTTGTCCATTCAAATAAAAATCTTCAATATAAATTAACAATTTTAATAAGCAAGAAAACATCACATTCCGGCAAAATGCCGCATGAATTTTAAAATATTTTGAAAAAAATAATAAATTAATTAAGAAAATGACCGTTAAATGTCAATTAATTTAAGCAGAAACAAATTAACAAATTCTTTTCACAATAAATGGCAACAAATTTAGATATATAAGGGGTGGTTAAATTTTAAGGGTCGATGTTGAACCACAGCTTAACGTCAAGTTTTTTTCTGCATTTCATTTGACATTTCTCAATTTCAGACTAACTCAATTTGAACCATAGAAAGATACACAATCGAGCAACGCGTTAAAGTTATTCAGGCTTATTATGAAAATGGGTGTTCAAATCAAAATGCATTTCGTGCACTTCGTGATTTTTATTTTGGTCAGCATAATCGACCAAATGTGTCCACAATCGGGAGAATTGTGTGCAAATTTCAGCAAACCGGGTCTGTGAAAACATCTGTGCATGCTCGCCCAGTTCTTTCTGCGGAAAACATTGCTGTTGTTCGCGATAGTGTGTCATGAGGTCGACCAAGCATGTACCGTGAATGGTTTTCGATATCGCGAGATGATAACGAACTTATTGTGGCCAAGAATTGAGGATATGACCCTGGACGATATGTAGTTTCAACAGGACGGTGCCACTTGCCACACAACTAACGAAACAATGGCTCTTTTGCGCGAAAAATTCAATGGCCTTGTTATCTCACGTGGTGGCGATGTCAATTGGCCGCCAAGATCATGTGATTTGACACCGTTGAACTTCTTTCTTTCGGGTTATTTGAAAGAGAAGGTGTACGTCGATAAGCCAGCAGCAATTCAAGAGCTAAAGGATGAGATAATTCAGCACATTAACGGCATAGAACCTCAATTAAGCCTCAGCGTCATCGAAAATTTGCACAATCGGATGAAGGTGTGCCGCCATAGGCTAGTTGGTAGCTTGCTAGCTTATCAATGCGGGAGTCGTGGGTTCGATTCCCACGAAAGGCTCCGGTCTGTTTTCGCTACAACGAGCCGATGGCCTTTGTTGCTAGTGCTGGGTTAGGGTTTTAATATATAATTTGTAATTATATGATTAATATTAATAAATAAATAAATTGTTCCATACATAATTGAACCATGCCATACCATATTATCATAATAAAAGGAAATGACAATAATTTCCTAAAGAATTTGTGTTTTATTCAAAATCAACATCGGCCCTTAAAATTTAACCACCCTTTATTTTGAACATTTTACAGCATGACATTTATTATTATTGTTTAATAAACCTAATAATAGCAATAATTTAATTATAAAGTCAACACATGTTTTTTTTTCATTTCAAGCTGCAAAATTGAGACCCTCTTCAAAGATATGAATAAAATTTTGCAATTGGGGAATTGTCAATTAAAATAAACATAAAAGCGAAATTAAAAAAAGATGATTTGTAGAAGAAAAAAGATTTTGTGGGATCTTTCAAAACTTAAGTAGAAGAAAAAGAGAAACACTTCAAGTTAACTATGGTTTCTAATGAATTCATATATACGTTAATAAGCTCATGTTTATTCAAATAAATTTGTAGTTTCTTTTTAAAATGTTGTTGTTGTTTTTTTTTTCATAAAAAAAAACATATTTTTTGGTGTTTGTTTTTGGGGAGATTTTTAACACTTTATAGTTTCTGTTATCAAAATAATAATTTTTGAAATTAAACTTTTACACAAAACTGTATAATTACTCTATATAATTCTTGTGTCTATATCAATTAAGATGTCCCTTAAATTATGAATTGTCGATTTTCAATGTTTTGATTATTAAATTTATAAATTTGAAAATTTTTTTTCTTTTTTGTTTGATAACGTGACGAATTGCCTTCAGAGTTCCTGATTTTCTAAAAATTACCAAAAATGTTTAATAAGAATATTTTTTTTTTAATTAAAACAATATTAAATTATATAAAACTGCTGGGTGTTAAGCTTTAAAAATCAACAATTTGTAATTTACAAGACAGTTTAATAATCACCAAATGAAATTTATGCTTAATTTTAAACTCTAATCTAAATATCAACCTCTCACACTTCCATTAGGTTACACATTTGAATTTGTTAATTGCAGTCATTATAATAAAACTTAGAAGCAACAACAATAAAAATAATAACAATAACAACAAAAGCGTTAAAAGTCAAAATTAGAAAATAGAAATGAAAGCAGTTAGCAGAGCTGAACTGTACTGAAAAGACAGACAATCAGACATTTCCATTTATGTAGACAAGATTAAATGGAAGAAGGTTTAAAAAAAAAATACTCCACATGTAGTAAAAAAAAAATGTCAGTTAAAGATCAACATTATATACGAATGTGTCTTATTAACAGTTATGGCAAAAATATTAAGAACCATAATGAGATAATTACAGACAAGTAATAAAGTTAAAGTCAAGCATGCCGACAGTACAATTTGAGCAAAGCGGAATAAATTTAATATTTTGTCTTAAAACTTTATACGTCAAACTTTTGACTTCCCCGCCAGGTCAGGTGGTCTGCTTTTGGATTCATTTAACAATTTTGTAGCAAAGAACGACATAGCATTTCAATTTTCATATTTCCCCAAACTGTCCGCCTTTTAAAACACAGAAAAAAGAACCGGGAAGAACTGAGCCAAAGTTAGACTCAGAGGTAACTCCATCTGCTTGAAGCAAGTTAGGAAAGGAACATCCTAAGGTGGAGTAATTTTACCCCTATTGTAGCTTATGGTTTTTAACTCGGTTCTCGTAAGGCTGGTAAATCCAAAAGTTAAAGTCGCTGCTTTTACGAACGATGTGGTGATACTAGTATTAGAAATGATTCTGGATGTGAACACATCATGACCAGCGCTTTGGATACTCTCAGCAACGGAGCTGCATCTAAGTAAAAGATAACTGGTGCTTTTCACCACTAGGGCTAAATCGATCTCCAGACTGCCTCTCCGAACATGCTAATTATCTTGGCAACGAGCACAGTGTTCGGAAGACGACGGTTGGTTTCTACTTCTGCAGGAAGATGTTTGTTTTAACATAGGATGTGAGTGTTCGTATGCCTAATACCCATTTATGGCTCTATTGTGTGGCGGACGGCAACTACCAGGCAGCTGATTACGAAGCAACTGTATGAGGTTCAGCGCTCGGCAAACTTGCCCCTCAAAAGCTCTCAATGAAATGCTTAATATTAGTCGCATTGTTTTATATGGGATGGCGGCTTCTGCGAGAAATGCGGCACGAGTTGCTGCTACAGGTTCTTGGAAGGTTCGAACATACGAACATGCTACCTCCGTAGCTCAGACTACAATCTCACTACTCTACTCCTAAAACTGACTTCGACAGATCTTTCGACTCAGCTTTCCTTCTAGAAACAAATGGATCAGTTGGATTTGACATCAGAGTATAGACTTGCGGTTTTTAGATGATTATGGGGTATGTTCTATAGTGTGTTTGCGACATACAAGACTTCTTCAGGTTTCCTGATCATGATAGTGTCTTTCAGGCGCAAATTCTGGCTATCAGGAAAGCTTGCAGGCTTTTGTGTACAGTTAGAGTTCGAGGTATTGTGGGTATCTTCGTCGGTAGCCAGGCAGCGCTTATTTCCCTGAACTTCTGAATTATATATTTTATCCTCGACGGTCAGTGTATAGAAGAACTATCTAGGCTAAGTTTCCCGTCCCTGATAACGTTGGTATGGGTTCCCAGTCACATAAACTTTTCTTTTTTAAGAGAAGCAACACTCAGGAAAGTCTTCCTACTATTAATGTGTCGTTATATTTTTGGAAAGGGGTTATAGGAAAGGGCTCCGAATATGGCAACACTATAATTGCGCGAGATAATAAATCTTAGAATATTTCTTGCCCGCCATCTCATGGAGAGTTGGTGAAATTGTTAAAGCTTTTTATTTCATAGCCCTGTTATGTTAGTTTTACTTCGGTGGGGGTTAAGTGATATGGGAACACAATAGGAGAACGTTGTGATATATATGACAGATGGGAAAAAAAACTTATTATTTTCGAAATTGATTTTCTCGTCACTAGGGATCGAACTTTCTGTATGACAGTCCAACGTGCTAGCCATTACTCTACAAAGCCCACAAACTTAATGATGGGATAGTCGAGTTAGCAAGGACAGGGTCTACCTTAAATCTCTTCACAGCGGTATCACACGCAACACTGCTGGGAACCATTAACTGTGGGATCTTAGAGCATTAACCCTGGAAGGCGTGGGGGAGAAGCAGTGGACTAGATACTTGTAGAACCGCGAGGCTCACGTGGCCCGACTAAGAACTGGGGCGAAGTAAATCTCTCCTCAGTAGGAGTAGGAGGCATGTTTCGAGATTGACGATCGTGCTGACTGCTCACTGGCTGGTAGGCAGACACGGCAACTGTCTAGGGCGGGTGCGCGATGTACAATGCCGTAGCAGTGGCATACCGTTTGAGAAGAAGTGGGTAAGCCATCTCCTCTGCTATTGCCCGGCACTGCTTGGCAAGCGATGTAGAATAACCATATATCGGAAGTAGGATCGTATCCGTTAGCTAATTTTTTTTTTTTTTTGGCTTTGGTTTCTCCAGATATCACCTTCCTACATGGCATACAGAATGAGGCGCAGATGTTAGGTCATCTCTTCTGTGATTGCCTGGTACTTCAGGGCATCCGACATACAACGATTATAAACTGAACGCTTGTCGGTGATAGCGGACGTAGGATTGGGTGATCTTAATTTTTATCTCCATCTTTCGCAATGGGTCTAGAGTTAAATAGTTAAATAGAGTTCATCCTTGGGGAAAGATAAAATTAAAAAGCTAATTTCATCCAAATTATTTTCATAATTGCGGAGAGTAGTTTGATTACAAGACTTATAGGGACAGTCGGACAAATGGATGGACATCACTTAAATGTCTCAACAGTGATTCTTAGATAATTGGTGTATTATTACCCTCATTATTGTCAGTGCACTTGTTAAATTTAGTGTCATTTTTTTCTGCAAGTGGCAGCTGCCATATATGTTTATCAAGATTATTAAAAATGGAGCGCTTTACGATAGAACAACCCGTTATAATTGTGAAAACTTATTAAAAATTATCTCAAGAAACTCTGATGTTAACTGGCCGCCAAGATCATGCGATATAAAGCCGTGCGATTTTTTTCTTTGGGATTTTGTGAAATCTCGGGTTAATGCGAATAAGCCAAAAACAATTCCTGAGCTTAAATCCGAGATCAAACGCGTAATCTGTAAAAAAAGTCATTGAAAACTTTAATGAAAAGAGTAAAGGCCTGTCATCAAAGCCGTGGGGGCCATTTGACGGATATTTTATTGCATACTTAATCGGAACATGTCTTCTTTACAAACCAATAAAAAAATCACAACTATCTCAAAAAATACATGTTTTTATTTTAAAATGAAAAAGTGCATTCTTACTGAGACGACCCTTTAAATGTGTTCTGGTTTTTAAATGAAATACTTAAAAAAAACTTAATCCATACATTTCCTGAGTTATAAAACTGGAGGAAGCAATATAATAAAAAAATTATTTTTTTTATAACATATCGAGGGTTTACTAACACAACATCTCAAAAACTATTACTTTTCAGGAGAGACAAAGAAAAACGTTTTATAATAAACTGGTACAATTTTTTAACAATTTTTTTTTTTAATTTAAAATTTTTACTTTTAAAAAAGAAAATGATTAAAAAATGTCACAAGTTTATTATAAAACGTTTTTTGTCTCTCCTGTAAAATAGTAGTTTTGGAGATACGAGGTGGCGTTAGTAAACCCTCGATATATCGTAAAATATTAAACAATGAAAACATTATACTTTTTTCAAATTCATTTACATGCCCGATTTTTTTTAACCTATGAAACCATATTAAAAGTAAAAAAAAAATACGGCTCGAAGGACCAATTAAAAATTTTAAAATTAAATTATTTAGACCTGCTTATTAATTAACAAAATAGTTAAAGCTTAACAATAGTTACAAATATAAAATTTCTATAAAAATAATTAAGGTTAGTATTAATTAAAGCTATTTTTCAGATTAGTTACACATTATTTTCAATAAATTTACAACTTTAAATTAATAAACATTGTCAGATTAAAAAAAGATAAATTTGTTTCGAAAAAACCGCTTAATTTATTGGAAAAAACTTAATTCACCACACTGCTTTGCTACATTGTGTGAAATCTTTAAATATTCATGAATTAATCAATATTAATTTGCTGTATAAAATGTTTTGGCCAGCCAACCAACCAAAGGCTATTAATTAAAGTTTTTTTTACAAGAAACCAGAAAAGAAAACTCCCAATACATATGCAGCTTCAATTTTATAATAGTTAGTGCGGGTAATATAACTGCAACGCCAAACAGTAATTAACATTGTAATAAAATAAACGTATTAAACATAGTTTTTATAATAACTGAAAATAACTTAAAAAACTTATAAAAAAACTAATAAAAACAATAACGGAAATGAAAATAAATAGAAAATAAAATACCGGCTGACAATGAGGTAAAAAGAGTGCTAACACACATGTTCAATATTATTGAACTTTTATTATATTCACTACATTAGATGCATACGATACGAGTAGTTAAACGGTTTGATTTTCAAGTTTTTTCTTCCCCCTAGCCGAAAGGTGGTAAAATACTTACAACTTGACAGTATGTGGAGTAAAGTGTGGATGGATCAGTCGACAGCAGTAATGGAGAGTTAAACATTTTGCACGTTTCTTTACAGAGTGTTAGTTATGAACGAGGGTCAATTGAGAAGTTAGTGCAAAATAAATTAAAATATTTGAAAATCTAAGAATTTCTGTACATAATGAGAATAAAACATAATTTATTGTATTCTAATTTCCTTAAGACATATTGAATTTTAAAAAGGCTACAAATAGATATTAGAAATTGGTTCGAAGGACCAATTTCTTGTAATTTTATCACTGTAAATGAACGAAATTCCATTGAGTTTTATGGTGGCGAAAAATTAATATTTAAATTTTGGATTTTTATTTTAAAATCAAATATGATTACAAATATTTTGGTTCGAAGGACCAAATATTAATAATTTAAATAATTCAATTACCAATGTCTGTAAAATGTTAATAATAATTCAAATATGTTAAGCTATATTAACTTTATTAAATTATTACTTTATCCACTTTTAAGATTGTAAACCGATCTATGTCTGTTATAATATTGCTATTTGCTGTTATTGTTGAATGTTGATGGTTTACAATCATTTTATATTTCTCTGTAATTATACACCAATAAATTGTACATTTTTCTTTTTGATTTTTTTTTTTATTACAATTACAAACTTAAAATGCTTTTTAAACTAACTTTATTCATTCATTTAACAACACTTTGGAACGCTGGTGGCTAAAACAATTAACCTAAACCATAAAGTTATTCATCCAATCAGTTTTTGTATTTGAGAAATAATATTTTTCTTTTTTTTAGATTTTTTATTAATGTTTGAACTTGTTTTCGTTCCGCATGCTTTAATCAAGCATGCAGCAAGTAAATTTTCAGTTATTAAACAATAGTTGATTGTAAAATAAGTAGGATTTTGTTTTTTATTGTTTGGTAATAAATATTATAGAAATCAATAGAATTTTAAGTTGGACTTCTAAAGTCATATCCGGTAAAGGTTATAAGTAGTTTATTTAAAAGTGATGCAAATTTTTTAGAAAATGTGCAGACATAATTTTTAAAGAAGGTACTTTAAGCTACTCGGATTTTGTTGAAACTTGGATATGCTTAAGAAATAAGAATTCTAGGATAGACATGTTTCGGTTTTTGGATAACTTAAGAAGTTTTAGTGATCAAAATCGTCCCTTTTTCGAATTTTTGCTTTTTATGGCAATTTATCCAAAGAAAATATATGCAAATGTGATATCATTCATAGGCGGGTTTCAAAAGTTATATCTTGGTACCTTTTTATGGTACTTTTAAAGCTTTTTGAAAGTTGCTGTAAAAATTTACAAAATTTTGAGTTCTTTATGCAAAGAAGTATACTCCCACGGCTTCTAAGTCCACTATACAGAGAGAATTTTCTAGGACGAGTTAAAATGTAATTTAATGAAACTTATTAACTTTTTTCACTTAGTAAATGAAAAGTTTCTTAAGTTCAATTAAAAAGCTTCATTATTTTAAGAAAACTTATTCATTAAGTATATGAAAGTTTGAATAAATAAAATTTTACATAAAACTCAACTAATTTAATGAAAATTTTCAATGGATGAGTTTCAGCGAATTAATATTAATATTTTGATATTACACTCAGAATATTATGTAGTTAACTGTTTGAAGTTTAATAAAAAAGTTTTCCGTTACATTTAAAAATAAAGGACCATACATTTATTTTCCTAAGAAATATCTATATTAACTTTTTTATACATTTATTCGAAATAATTTACTATCATTTACCATTTTTTTTCAGTTTCATTTATTTTTTTCATTTGTTTGAAATTTAATAAAAATTTACCCACAAAACGGAAACTTGTGGTTTATTTGTGTCCGTAACAGTTATTACAAATTTAAATTTTTTTTGCTGTCTGTTTCAAAAAAATATTAAAAATTTCAATTTGTTTTTTGTTTAAATTGGTTGTAAAGGGTGTCCCAAGAAGAACGCAACATTCGAAGTGTCATTGTTTGACATTTGAACAATTGTTATTGTTTGCTAGTAGAAGGTACGAGGTTAGTAAAAATGGAGCGCTACACGAATGAACAACGCATTCTCATTGTGAAATTGTTTTACCAAAATGGTGAAAGTTTTGCGGCTACAGTTCGCAAATTGCGATCAATTTGGGGTCACAATAATGCTCCAAAAGAGTCAACTGTAAATAGATTAATGGATAAATTTGCCGAAACTGGGCCTGTTAGTGATGTAAAGACAACAACGCGCCATCGACCAGGTCGATCGACCGAAAATGTCGGAGCTGTACGTGATGATGTCGCTCAAACTCCATCCACCTCAGCACCGAGCTCAGCAAATTGGTGTATCCAAATCCACTTTGCAGCGAATTTTGACGAAAGATTTGCATCTTCATGCATACAAAGTTCAATTGACTCAGGAACTGAAGCCAGCTGACCATGGACAGCGAAGGGAGTTCGTTAATTGGGTATTGGAGAGACAACATGAAAATGCTGATTTTGCCGATAAAATCATCTTCAGTGACGAGGCCCATTTTCATCTTGATGGCTTCGTCAATAGGCAGAATTGTATCATTTGGGGTGAGGAAAATCCTCGAGTGATTCACGAGAAGCAAATGCATCCTCAACGTGTCACTGTGTGGTGTGGTTTTTGGGCTGGAGGAATCATTGGACCTTTTTTTATGAAAATGAGGCAGGTCAAGCGCAAACAGTCAATGGTTTTCGGTATCGTGAAATGATAACCAGTTTTTTCTTGCCTAGAATTGAAGAAATGAATGTGGAGGGCATGTGGTTCCAACAAGACGGCGCCACATGTCATACAGCCGGAGAAACAATTCAATTGCTGCATCAGTCATTTCCCGGTCGTGTTATTTCGCGTTTTGGAGATCAGAATTGACCGCCTATATCGTGCGATTTAACATCATTAGATTTTATTCTTTGGGGTTTTTTAAAGCCGATGTTTTACGCGAATAAGCCGACGACGACTCAAGCCTTAAAAGAGGAAATTGGACGCTGCATTAATGAAATACCGCAGCATTCATGCAAAACGGTCATTGAAAATTTTATTAAAAGATCGCGTGCATGCCAGCAAAGCCGCGGCGGCCATCTGCACGATATATTGTTCCATACATAACCTCATTCTGTCTACTTTACGATATAATAAAGTTTCACGATTTTTTTTAAATATCTGTGTTTTATTTAAAAATTGCAATTTACAAGAACTTCATAAACACACATACATATACAAACACATTCATACAAAGTGTTTATAACTTCATATGCATACATACATTTTGTATTGTACGAGTATATTAAAAAAAAAACAAAAAATACAAAAACGGAAATAATTTCAAATAAATGAAAAAAACATTTATTTTTTAAGGACTGGTAGGTAAAATTTTGATATTTATTTTAACGGATTATATCATTTGTTTCTTACGGATGTGTCAGTTGATTAATCAACATTTAAAAATAAATAACAAATGCCATTTAATTTAAATGAAAATTAAGTAGACCGGTTTTTAAATGAAATATCATTTTTTTTTAAATGATATTTTCAGTTATTTTAACTTACAAATTTTTTTAAGTGTACGGATTTGAAAAAATTTTCCCCCATTTTTTTATTTTTTTTATTTTTGACAACCCTTTGCTAAAACATAGGCATTATTCCTGCAAACATTTGGAGGATAACTGTCAATTATTCTCACTTAGTCATGGAACAATGTAAGCAATATGTTTTTTTTTTGCTTCGAAAATGTCGAGTTTTGTACCAACAAATCATCATTTGCCAGAAGTTTTACTTTACTTCTTTAATTTTTTTTTTAAAAAAAGTGCAGCTAAAGCATATCGATAGCTTACCGAAGCATATCCTGAATGTGCTCCATCGATTGCAACTTACGAGAGATGGTTTGTGCGGTTCGAAAGTGGTGATTTTGACACGGAAGACAAAGATCGCCTAAGTCAACCAAAAATGTTCGAAGATGATGAATTTGAGTAACTACTCGAAGATTTTTGTCAAACTCAAGAAGAACTTGCAAAATCATAGAAAGTCACTCATGCAGCAATTTCAAAACCTTTGCAATCATCTGAATTCGTCCAAAAGCAAGGAAATTGGGTACGACACGAGTTGAAGCCGAGATAAAACCATAAATATTATCATGACAGCAGTCGGAAAATAGTAGTTTATGATGCAGACCTTGCCCCGTCCGACTACCACTTCTTTCGATCGATGCAGAACGATTTCACTGGAATACGCTTCACTTTAGAACCGGATAGCCGAAATTGGCTTGATTCGTTCTTGGCCTCAAAAAATGAGCAGTTCTTTTGACGCGGAATCCATATGTTGCCAGAAAGATGGGAAAAGGTCATAGCTAACAATGACCAATACTTTGAATACATTTATATTGTATCAAAAATCCCGTATTTTTAAGTAATACACTCAATATTTAGACACACATAACCGTGGATATCTGGTTGAAATTTCAGTTGTCACATCTTTAAATTTAAAGAAAACTTGGCAATCGCCACATAAACCAACCTTTCCTATAATTAAACTACAGGTTGCTAATATAGCCTGCGGGAAAAGCACCTATCCCAGGACACGTCACGTGACCGGTTCATTGTGAAAGGGACCGGTCACTTCCATATGGGCGTGTCCTAGGAGGGCGTCAATTGCCCTATGTGACATGTCACAGGACTGGCCTAAAAGAATATATCACACAACTAACCCCAAAGAACATATCATAGAACCAACAAAAAAGAACATGTCATGACTTTTAAATCGGTCACGTGGTAGATACTTTAGGAACCGCTCCTCTTTTCACTTATGTCGTATTTTGTATTTTCAGAACCAATAAAGTTTTCGCATATCACAGGACAGGTCCCAATTTCCACCTGACTCCTTTTTTCCCGCAGGGTAAAGATATTTAGATTTCAACATAGTTCTATTGGATCAGGGAAGAATCCTATTAAACTTGGTTAGAATCGGCTCATATTTAGACCTACCTCCCATATAAAGGTCCTTCTGAATTGGGCTTAAATGATATTTAGACACACAAAACCGTAGATATCTGGTAAATATTTGGGGTTTTGAATGTTATTTAGTACCGTAAATCATGCTTCCAAACTAAAAGAAAATCTAACCATATTTGTACCTAGCCTCCTAATAAAGCCACCTTTTCGGCATTTCCTTAAAGAATTTTTTTCGCAAATTTCGTTTAGATTTATCTGAATGTTTTTTTGCCCTGTTCATAAGAAAGTTCTAGGACTCTTCCCGGAATTTTAATCGCTTTCCGAAATTTGACCTAAATTATACTTGGTGCAGGGTATTACATAGCCGGTATGCAGGACATTAATTTTTATTCTAGTTTTTCGGTAAATTTTTTTTTGTTGCACAAACCAACCCTTTAGATGAATAAACTGAAAAAAAAAAATAATTTTGTTCGAAAACTTTTAAGAATTTTTTTTTTTAATTTTTCCGTAAAATAGGTTAGTTTAGGTTGAACAAGAGGAATCGGAAGTGAAGATAATCTTCTCAACCGATTCTTGTTCATAAATAGGGTATGTGGGTTCAAACTTTACTAGGAATGGTACCACTGTTTTTCATCAAACGCTCGAAATTTTTCCATAATTGCGACTGGCTGATTTCAGTTAAGACAAGATTTCATTAGAAAACCTTTGGTTAACATAAGACAGGTTTATTTAATGCAGTTTTTTTTTTGTAAAAATAAGACCAAAAACTCATTTTAAATTTTAGTATTCTGTTTAATGAAGATTAACTTTATTGAAGAAATTTTGTTTAAATCGGCAAATAAACAAAAATTTTGTTGTAAAAAATTTTGAGTGTAAAAAAACTTCTTTTAAAATTGTTAACTCTTTTTGAATGAGAAGTTAATATAAAATTTTTGTTGATTTTACCTATTTCTATGTGTCAAAAATTATGATAAACCTCTAACCTAATTCTTAATATTTATCTTAATTAAGAAATGTTTGGTTTTCAACACTTCTACAAGGTGAAAAATATCTCCACTGTGTAAAAATAAAAACAAAAAAGAGAAATTATAAAATACAAGTAGTAAAATATTAGAATTAGATAAGACAACCAAGTTTATTATACATATTTTGTCAAGACAACGGACTGAAAACAAAAAAAAAAATGTTTTGATAAAACTTTTTGTAATGATAACAACAAATTAAAAGATATTAAGTAATCGCAATTTTATGGTACAGAAAAAAAAGCAAACATGATTGTTAGACTTGTTAAGAAACATTAAAAAAAATAATTCAATTGGTGTACTAGCAATAGAAAATGTAATTCTAAAAGGAATTTCAAATATTCCAGCTTAAATTAAATAATTTTTTTTTAAACATTTCGATTTTTTGTAAATCAACAATAAATTTGGGTAATTATTTGCCTTTGGAGATGCCAATCTATTAATTTTTTTCACAATTTATTTTATTTTTCTTCATGGGAACAAAATTTTATAAACAATAAGACAAATCTTCACATAACTTAATTGATATTAAATTGATCATCTTTTGTATACTACAAATCAGACATGGATGTTTTAACTTACAGTTTGAAAATATTCGCTTGTGTAATTTTGTTCTATTATTAATTCTTTCAGAGCTACGCTCACATTTGTGGTCCTAAGCGTTTGTTCGGAAAATTTGTAATAGTTTAAAATGTAATAATGAAATAGTATTTAATAACAAAACAATAACATCTGCAATTTTATATAATTGTCTGTAATTAAATACATAATATAGTGATTATTTCCCATCTCTGGTATTAAATATATAAAAAAAATTCTGCACCTCACTAATTTTTAAGCTCACTAATGTGATCATAGTTCTGAAAATATTAGTTATATACAAAAATTACCCAAGTGAATTATTACAATATGTAATTGAAAATGCCCAGATCTGCTTCAAATCATATAAATTTATTTAACCACCCTTTTTTTTGGTAATTATTTTTTTTATCAATTAATTTAAACCGTTATTTTATTATGTCATTCTTCGGCATATTTTTGTAACACAAAAAATAAAATCAACTTAAAAAATTAAAGTGTATAAAGCAAAAATAATAAAAAAACTCAAATAATTAAAAAGCAATTAAATATTTGTTTATACAAACATTCGAAATATCATGATATAAATATCACCTACGTATTTGCTCAAGTGAGTTTATAATAACCAGGGCAGCGACTTTCATGCAAATCAAAAGCCCAAAAATGATTTTGATCAAATACTTTTTCGAATCAAAAAATTTGCAACAAAATACCATCAATTTGTAGTTGCATATTTTGTAAAAAAATGCATATTTTTGCTTAATTTACATTTTATTGCATACTCATGTAAAAATCGAAATATACACTCGAAAAAAAAGACATGAACTAAAATGTAATAAAAAATTTCCTTGAAAATAGTTTATAAATTGTCCTCAATTTAAGTAAAATTTTAAAGGGTGTCCCAAGAAGAACGCAATTTTTAAATTTTAAATAAAACACAGATATTTAAAAAAAAATCGTGAAACTTTATTATATCGTAAAGTAGACAGAATGAGGTTATGTATGGAACAATATATCGTGCAGATGGCCGCTGCGGCTTTGCTGGCATGCACGCGATCTTTTAATGAAATTTTCAATGACCGTTTTGCATGAATGCTGCGGTATTTCATTAATGCAGCGTCCAATTTCCTCTTTTAAGGCTTGAGTCGTCGTCGGCTTATTCGCGTAAACCATCGACTTCAAAAAACCCCAAAGAAAAAAATCTAATGGTGTTAAATCGCACGATCTAGGCGGCCAATTTTGATCCCCCAAACGCGTAATAACACGACCGGGAAATGACTGATGCAGCAATTGAATTGTTTCTCTGGCTGTATGACATGTGGCGCCGTCTTGTTGGAACCACATGCCCTCCACATTCATTTCTTCAATTCTAGGCAAGAAAAAACTGGTTCTCATTTCACGATACCGAACACCATTGACTGTTTGCGCTTGACCTGCCTCATTTTCATAAAAAAAAGGTCTAATGATTCCTCCAGCCCAAAAACCACACCACACAGTGACACGTTGAGGATGCATTTGCTTCTCGCGAATCACTCGAGGATTTTCCTCACCCCAAATGCGACAATTCTGCCTATTGACGAAGCCATCAAGATAAAAATGGTCCTCGTCACTGAAGATGATTTTATCGGCAAAATCAGCATTTTCATGTTGTCTCTCCAATACCCAATTAACGAACTCCCTTCGCTGTCCATGGTCAGCTGGCTTCAGTTCCTGAGTCAATTGAACTTTGTATGCATGAAGATGCAAATCTTTCGTCAAAATTCGCTGCAAAGTGGATTTGGAGACACCAATTTGCTGAGCTCGGTGTCGAATTGAGGTGGATGGAGTTTGAGCGACATCATCACGTACAGCTGCGACATTTTCGGTCGATCGACCTGGTCGATGGCGCGTTGTTGTCTTTACATCACTAACAGACCCAGTTTCGGCAAATTTATCCATTAATCTCTTTACAGTTGACTCTTTTGGAGCATTATTGTGACCCCAAATTGATCGCAATTTGCGAACTGTAGCCGCAAAACTTTCACCATTTTGGTAAAACAATTTCACAATGAGAATGCGTTGTTCATTCGTGTAGCGCTCCATTTTTACTAACCTCGTACCTTCTACTAGCAAACAATAACAATTATTCAAATGTCAAACAATGACACTTCAAATGTTGACAGATTTAAAAATTGCGTTCTTCATGGGACACCCTTTATTAAAACTTAAAAAAATAAAAATTCCTAAATTTGTGGAAAAACGAAATAGTTTATATACTCAGAAATAGTTCATATTTTTCCTAAGTAATATTTCTTGTTTTTAGGAAAAAAAACAAATCAATTAAATAAAAATTCACTAATTTTAAGAAAAAACATCTTAGTTTTAAGATATTTGTATACTCAAATGTAATAAAATTAAGTTTAGTTAAAAAAAAAAATAGGAAATAATATACTCCCATTTAGTTAAAAAAAAAAATTTAGGACATAATTTACTCCCATTTGGTTCAAAAAATGTGTCTAATTTTAATCGAGAAAGTACTTGAACTTAATGTGTGTTCATTTTTTGTTCGCGAGTAGTAAAATTAACTAAATTTTAGAAAGCCATTTCCAAATTTAGCTTTTAAGTATACCACTTTCTAATTTTGAAGAATTGTTTTCTAAAAATTAGTTCAAACAATTAAAAACAAAAAGTAATAAAAAATTTTTTCCTATGTAATAATAAAAATTCTCTTGATTTTAGAATCTGATGAACTATTTCTAAGGAAAATTTTCATGCAAATTAGTTCAGATGAATTTTAAAAATGTTAATAAAATATTCTTTTTTTCAGATAAAAATTTTCTAATTCTTAAAAAATAATAAAATTTGGTATAGGATTTTTTTTTGTTGGAAAACGTTTAAATTATTTTTAATATTCTATTCCAAAAAAAAAAAAAACAATCAATTAAAAACAAACCAGTTAGTTTTCCTAATTTTCAATAAAAAATATTATTAAACAAAAGAAATTAAAGTAACCATGTAAAAGAACTATCGTGTATGATTGTAATTTTTGGTCCTTGATCGTGAGTGAGCGTGAGTCAAAAATCTCTCACGTGCCCATCTCTAATCTTGACAGTCTTAAATATTGAACTTGAAGTAGCTTAAAATATATTTAAAAATTTTGTTAGCAAATGGAAAAAAAATTCGAATTTGAGCTTTTATGTAATAAATTTGTTTGTTGACTAGAATACAAAATATCGCAGGCACATTTTATACAATGGCTTTCCTATAATTGGCGTAGTGCTTATTAAACTTTATATTTATCGAACTATTTTTTCACTTAATAATCAAAAACTTTAAGTTTGTATATGTCAAATAAATTTTAGGCTGAAAATCCCATAAAATAAACTAATGACTTTTCCTTTTTCTAATAATAACAAGAAATGTAACTGTGATATTTTGTATTTTTGCACCAATTCCTTTAATTAGTTAACTTAAGAAGACAAAGGACCCCCAGTGTTCATTAGCCATAGATGCCGTGTGTCACTTAGGGCGTCCCTTTTTGTAGTTCTCTCAAGCAGAACCGTTAATTAATTACGAAAAGGATCTGACTTTGTCACAATTAATTACGTTTCAGGATATCCTGCAGTACATTTTTTAATTTTGTTTACCTTTTTGCTAATGATATTTAATTTATATATATTTAGTTTTAAGACAAAATTGTATAGCAAAAAGCTTGTTAAGAGCAGTGTCCTCACAAAGCGGAAGTCCTCCCAAAGTGGGAAATTAAATTAATTTAAATTATCGGATACATTTTGTAAGTGACCAATATTACTTGCTGTGTCGTAATTGGTGTTAGTATTAACCATTAATCTATCAGCGTTTATATTGATTGTTGCAGTATTCAGTGAATTGTTTGTCGTGTAGGTGTTTTTAATTATTTTTAGCAGCTGATTTTGTGTTCGTTGAAGTTTATTGCAATATGTTGAGCTACCGCAGGCTGTTATCCCATGACGAAGATGAGTTTCTACTAAGGAAAAATATGCTTGTCTGACTACCATCCTGTTTGAACTGTAACTTAAATGTCGCATCATGAAGGCAGCTTTCCTCAGTTTTTTACGAACTTCTTCAATGTGCACCATCCATTTAAAGTTGTGATCTACGTATACGCCCAGATATTTGTAGGTGTTGACAATTTCAATTGAAGTGGAACATAGGTCGTCATTATAGTTGAAATCTAATAGCTTTCTATTATGTAAACATTCAGTGGAGTGAAATTTTAAATTAATTTCTCTAAATAATATGTGTGGTGGTTTAATATGCATAAGTTTGGTTTTCGATGCATTAATTATTAAACCATGATCGTGGCACCACTTAACCGCAGTATCGAGCTGGTGTTGCATTATTGTTGCTGCGGTATCTACGTTTTTGTGAGCTACAACCATAGCTGTATCGTCCGCATATGCAAATGTTTTACAAGTTCTTAACACATTAATAAGCTCGTTCGAATAAATTATGTAAAGAACTGGTCCTAATTTTGAGCCCTGTGGTACACCAAAATCTGAATCTGATTCTTTACTTAAGTTGTTGTGAATTTTAACGAAGTATTTTCTCAGGGTAAGATAGTTTTTGAACCATTCTAAAGCATTTCCACGAATTCCTATGTTCTCTAACATTTGTAGTAGTTTGGTATGCGATCGAGTGTCAAACGCTTTACTAAAGTCAATGAACAATGTAAGGCAGTGATGGCTTTTACTTAATTGTTCATTTATATAGTTTGCAAAGTTACCAAGAAGTTGGTTTAAATTTTTCCCCTTTTGAAATCCATACTGATTTGTATTTATTATTTGGTATTTATTTATAAAGTCCGTCAATCTAACGCATACGACTTCTTCCATTATCTTTTCAACAACGGACAGGATTGAAATTGGACGATAATTGTTAAAATTCGATTTTGTGCCATTTTTATATATTGGTCGAACATGTGACACCTTCAATATATCAGGAATGATTGCTGTATTTATTATAAGATTTATAAGTTTTGTGATCATTGAAGTCATAGCCGCGGCATTGTTCTTAAGATCAATCGGCCTTATACCATCATGACCAGCACTTTTATTTACATTAAGCGAATTTAAAATATTGAAGATTTCTTCTTCGAATGTGTTTGCCAGATAAAAGGAGTTTTGAAGTACTTGTACTGGTTAATTTATTGTTTTAATTTCACAGTTATGCAAAATATCTTTTACATTTTGTTTAAAATTTATTGCAAAATTATTGCAAATATCAGATAAATTCCTAACTAACAGTACAATTTTAGATGATGTATGAACTAATTAGGAGGAAATTTTTCTGTTTTCTAATAAAAATTTACTTCTTAGTAGTAAAATTTTTCTATAATTTAGAAATTTTGACTAAATTTTAAGTAAAATTTGTTTCTTAATTTCAAGGAAAATTTTGTTAAATATAGGAAAAAAAGTGTCTTTGGCGCCGTTTTCATTTCAATTTTTCATTTTTTTTCGTGAACTTTTATAATTTTTTTATGAAAAATGAAAAATGTGAATAAACCGCGAATTTTTAAATTTTTAATGTTCAAAAAGCGGGATTGTCTATATGGCTCCATAGAATCTCTCTATGCAAAATATGAAAAAAATCGGAGGACATGAAGTCAAAAAATGCTAATTTTGTAATGCTCTTTCATGGAATGAACGATATATGATTTATAAAAGATTTATATTCAGTGCATATTATCCTATAAAGGCATATTTTAGTGCATATTTTGCAGTTTTTACTGCATATTTTTAATATTTTAATGCATAAAAGACGCTGCCCTGATAATGACGTCTTTTTGCAGCTTGCTAGTAAGCAGTGTGTTTAAGATTTGTGAAAAGAAATGTATTTCACTTTAATGTTTACACGAAAAATATAAACTAAATTATAAAAAAAATTGCCCCCAAAAATACGATGATAGTTAACATTTGTCGAGACAAAAGAACTCAAAGTGTAATAAAAAACTTAAAAAAAAGAAAAATGTATGGCAAAAATTTCACATCAATAGCAGAAAGGTGGCTACATTTCTTTACCACCAAAAAAATGTTGTTTGCCATCATTAATCATCAAAAGAAAACAAAAACACAAATAAAATGGTAATAAAGATATAAATTCATCATAAAATTAATACCGGTTTACATGGTTTTCAAAATAATTAAGTTTTAGGTTGCAAAAAAAAACTTTGTATTAACACTTTAAAGACAAGTGGCAAAAATTCCAAATAATAACATAAAGTTCCTTAATGAATCTATACTAATTGAATGTTAAAAACTAATTTTGTGATTTGGTTCGAAGGACCAAATACTATTTTATCCATGTAATCAGTACCATACGTAGGAAATTGTTTTGAGGGCTTGTTGAGATTTGATTCATGTTTGCTTGGATTAAATATTCTCTAAGCAATTTTTTTAAAAAGCAGTTATATTTATTTAATATTTTTTGATTACAAAATTGATTTCAACGAACAAATCTTCAAAACCCAAGAATTAATATATTTCGTTTGTTGTTAACCTTCTCTAGGCGAGTTCATAAAATGTACATTAAGCTTTTTCAATAAGAAAAACTTAATTTTCTAATAGCCCGTTTGGGAAGAGAAATTGATCCACAAAGTTAATCCACTTTTATAAATTTTAATCGTTTAAATATCGAGGGCTATCTGTTTAAATTAATGTTTTACTAAATTAATCTTCTAAAATATTTATTTTGGCGTTTTTATAGTAGATATCTCTAATTGCCTTCGGAAATATCCTACATAGGTGCCTAAAAGTAGAAAAAGCTAGACACCCAAACTTTACATCAACTTGCTAAAGTGGGACTTCCTTGTGAATTGGTTAAAGTAATAGCACTCAAACAATGGGTATTAATGAGTTGAATATGGGAAAAACAACCAAAATATTTTTGGAGGCATCTTTAGTTTCCTACCGTTCAAAGATATCGATAATATTTTATTTTTATAAAATTGGTTTAATGTAGAGTTGATAGAAAAAAAAACATCTAATGCTGCGTTTAGGCTTAACTTTAAAGCAACACTTAGCAGTAAATTACATTTTTTCCAGATAAACTCTGCAGTGTAAATTGACTATTACAAATTTAAATGGCAGGCCGCCAAAGGGGCGAATTTTTTAATCCTTGCAGAAATTTCAAAAAAATCAGAAGTTAGCACATACTCTAAAAAACAGGTACATATATCAAAGGCTTCTTGCCAAATGGGTTTTTTGCAAGCCGTCAAGGGAGGATTTCCTCTTTTTGTCCGTCTCCGTATGGACATCCAAAAATTCCGTCTTACCAATTGGATTATGAGAGAGAACGTGTATCAAATTTCAGGTTTCTAGCCAAAGGGTTTGCGGCAAGCCGTCAAGGGGCAGTTTTAAACTTTTGCTACTACATGTTGGAATTTTCAAAAATCCCATCTATACAGTTGTCTACGCAGAAAAAGGAACCTACATGTAAAATTTTCACTTCCGAGTTCTAGTAGTTTTCACCTTTCTGTCCCTCCCCACAGTATATTCAAAAAATTTCGCTTAAACTAATGTCTACTCCGGCGGAGAAACCTAATACAAAATTTCAACTTCCTAGTTATTAGCGGTTTGCGTTTTGGAGAGAATTTCCCTCCCCGTAGTATTTAAAAAATAAAAATCTATCTTAGCTGATGTCTACGACGGAGGAGGAAACTTCGTACCAAATTTTAACTTCCTATGTCTAGCAGTTTGGGTAGTCCGTTAAGAGTGAGACTTTTCATCCTTTTAATCCCCATTTTTACCTCGTCCCTAGCAAAAATTCTGGCACAAATGCACTTTGCCGGGCGTTGCTCAAAAAAAAAAAAAAAAATATGACCCTCTCTGGAAAAAAAAAAATTTTTTTATCTTCCATTTTTGGGGCCAGAGCCCAAAAACTGGTACGCGTGGTAACATATGTGTGGGTAAAAAAAGTTTTCTTTTTTTATTCCAGAGGGGGTCATATATTTTATTTTTTTTTTTAATAAAGTAAACTTTTTTTGGGACCCACAAACCATGGATCGTGAAACTGCAATGAGATCCTGAGGAAATTTCCTTTCATTTGAGTACCCACACTTATGTTACTACGCGTACCAGCTTTTGTGCCCTGGGAGGCCCCACAAGTTCCGGCCCTAAAAATGGAAGATAGAAAAAAATTTATTTTTGATTCGAGAGGGGGTCATATATTTTTTTTTGTTTGAGCTACGCCCGACAAAGTGCATTTCAGCCAAAATTCAAAAATGTACCTTATCAATTAGTTGGCTCAGGGAACACATATTTGAAATTTCAGGTTTTTAGCTAAATAGGTTTGGGCAAGCCCCACCCCATAGGAATTTTTAAAAATTCCATCTAGTGGATGTCTACGTCGGATTATGAACCAATGTAACAAATTTTATTTTCCTAGCGCCAGCAGTTTTGGAAAGCCGTCAAGATGGAGCATTTTCCCTTCTTGCCCCTACGAGTATACTGACCAAAAATCTCGTTTTAGCTGATGTCTACAGCAGAGAAAAAACTTTCTAGTTCCATCGGTTTGGGCAGGCCGTTAAGGCGAAGCCTTATCACCTTTCAAATTCCCATTTTTTTTTTATAAAGTTCATGCCAATAAATATAAAAATATGCCTTGTCAGTGATTTAACCCATACTCCAAAAAAGCATATTTTAAATTTAAGGATTCTGGCCAAATTGTTTTGGGTAGGCAATCTAAGAGGAATTTTTAGCCCTCGCCGAAGGAATTTCCAAAAATCCCGATGTCTACACCAGTGAAAAAACCTACATAAAAAATCAGCTTCCTATCCCTAGCGGTTTGGGCTCGGCAATGTTGAATGAGTCAGTAACGTTATTCCTTCATTTAAATTTCTATTTAACTACATCTTACTTCAATATGATCCAATATGATCCAATTGTATCAAATAATGATCTTACTGTATCATATTAGATACAATTATATTTATATAATATGAAGTCACAAAATACACATGTACATAGGTGGGCATGTAAAAATTGAAATACACATGTACGAACTTTTAAAACCGATATCTTGGGATCGGTATGAAACTTCCACCATGTTGAGTTCTATTGAGTAGTAGTTATGTTGCAAAATTTCAGCGGGATCGGGCAAGGACTCTCAAAGTTGGAGGGTGTTGAGTTCTGACAATTACCTATTGTAGTTAGAAAATGTTTTCGATGGCTTTTTCTTCAATCTTTTTAAAAAGAATATAAAGAAATAATTTAAACAATTTTTTACTTTTTTTCCATCAAAAATAATTTTGAATTTTAAAAAATTGGTCCTTTTTTATATTTTCCTTTAAAAGCCTTGTGGTTGTTTAGTGCGATGCTACTTGTATATCTATAAAAATAAACGTTTAGTAACTCAAAACAACGTTATTTTTAAATTTTTGATATAAGCGCCATTTTTCCTGAAGTGCACTTTATCGAGCGATGCTCAAAAAAAAATGTGGCAGCTCTGGGGCCCCAGGCTCGAAAAACTGTTACGCGTAGAAACATATAAGAGTGGTTACACTCAGAAGAAAAGTTAGTAGAAAAATCTGTAAATGGTTTTCAATTCCACTTTACTTTTTTTGTACTGTTTTTTAGTAAAAATATTATTATTTAGCAAATTTTTTTGCTATTTTCATTTTACAAATTACACAACTTTTACAGAATATTTACAAATTAGCAAAAAATTTACTAATTTTAAAAAAGTGGATATTGAAGGAAATGTTATTTCTAATTAAAACTTACACCTACAAACTTAAATTGCCTTTAAATGTTACATAGATTAAAACAGGGATCGGAAGCGAATGTACCGACTTATGACTTAAAATAGCACTAAAAAGTTTTTTTAGTTCTAAAAATCAGCCTAAAAAACAATTAAAATTTCACCTTAAAAGTAAAAAAAAAAATTACTAAAATATTTTTCAAAACAAAAACTACCAAATTTAAACAAAATGATAAACTTGTTTATATTTTTACAATTTTTAAGCTTTTGATTTTTTTTAATTTTGTCTAAAATATTTTTTGAAAAAAATTAATAAAATAAAAAAAATTTTGAAGCTCGATAAAAAAATATAAATTTTAAAATTTTGTATTAATATTAATAATATTTAGTAAATTTTTTGCTGATTTTAGGAAACATATTTAAAATTCCACTTTACAAAAAGTTTACTAAAATTTAGTAGCGGCAGCTAATTTTTTCTACAAATTTAATTGTACTACACGTCAGCTGACATGTGTTGCTAAGATTAGCAAAAAAAAAGCGCTGGGCACAAATTAGCAAAATTTCTGGTAATAACAGCAAAATTTTCAGTTGCCATTACATACTTTTTTTGGTGAATGCACTCAAATGAAAGGAAACTTCCTCAGTGTCCCAAAAATGCATTTTGTTGCATGATGCATGAAATGCGGCTACCTCTTGATTTAGAGTTTAAAAGAAAATTCGACGTTACTTAAATTTTCTTTCAATATATATATATTTTTTTTTCGAATTTATCTTTGTTAAAATAAAATGTTTGGTTAAAAAACAAAGCCATAGTCAACTAAATATGTAATTGATTCAATAAAAAAATATGATTAATATTAAATTTTGTACACGTTATAATCATAGATAATTTTTTTATTTTATTTTTATTGAAGCAATTACAGAATTAATTGACAACGACTTTAGTATTCCACAAAAATTTTATACGGAAGAATTTAAAAGATATTTTTTTTTTAAACCTCTTTAATTTTTAAATTAGTTTATCAAAACATTTGTTGGATTTTCTTGACGGCATTTAATTTGCTGCATGTTTTGTTGTAATTTATGGTCATTAGTGTTTATTATTTATTTTGTGTACAAATAATTATCAACGTATTATTAACAATTGTGGACTTTCAGACGTAATAATAAGTTGTAAAAATGGTAACAGTTTAAAAAAAATTTACTACAAATATGATTTAATTTGTAGTGATATATTATTTTATTTTTTTGTTCAAAACTAGTTTGAAATAATAATACTTAAGTACACTTACAATTTGTATACTTTATACAAATAAAATCAGCTATTATTCAGACAAAATAAAAATAATAAATTACCACCATGCAAAATGCACGATTTTATTCCAATTATAAGTATTTTCAGCTTTTATAATGTATTTACAAAAAAAAAAAAAAAAACAACACCTAAGTGTTTTCAATAGACGACCTTGATTTTAGGTTATGGTCAATTTTAATTAAATTAAACATAAACAAAAACTATTTATCACTTTATATTAATCATGAGTTTAAAAAAAAAAAAAACAATTGTATGCTAAATTTTTTAATTCTCTCAGGCGTAACTTAAAAAAAGACAATTAAATTTGCACTATTTTGTGCGGAAAGTTTATCTAATTTTGATGAGATTTATTTATTAACAAATATTTTTGTTTTCTAAAGTCAATTTTACGTTTTATGTTAATTTTAAATATCAATCCTCATGACCTATCTTCATTAAAAAAAAATATTTTTAATATTTTTCAAAACTCTGTTCAGAAACCAGTTTAAAAAATGATAATTAAGAACCCACCTTACAATCTCAAAGAAACCGAAAGCTTTACAAAAACAGAAAAAAAATCAATTTTTAAATTGTTTTTTTTTTTTTCTGAAAAATTTCTTTTAAACTTAAATTATGCTTAAGAAGAAAGAAGTGAAAAAATGCGTGGTTACTTTTACTTTTTATAAGAAGGCAGCGAGCGAGCGACAACAACGACAACGATGATTTAAAAAAAAAACCAACCATAAAACCACCACCAAGTGGAGTAAGTTAAGTCTAGAGTTTGGGATACTAACTGAGTTTTGGTTTTTGCCATTTTTGCTTTGGTCATAAAAACAAAAGTTATAAAAAATATACTTGATATTGGGTCGTCACTTAACTGCCCATTCGTTGTAGTGATATTTTCTGTTTTAGCTTCTTGTTCATGTTGTTGATGCTGCTGCACCAGCAGCCGCACCGGTACTTTTCTTAAAAAAAAAAAAATAATATAAAAAAAAGTTATCACGTGCATCAAGTGCAACTATGAACGGGCGACAATAAACCAGCAACGACCCAGTTAAATTCCATACAATTTTCTTATATGTTTTTAAAAACATTTTGTACATTATAACTGGTCTTAAGGTGTACGCGCAAGCGCGATCGTATACTTCAAGCAGAAGATTATAGTGAAGCTGTTTATTTAAGTGGATGTGTGTGTATTGAAGATATCCCAACATACCAAATGACTTGAGACAAATATTATTATAAGCTTACAAACACAAGCATTAAGCTTAAAAAAGACTTGAGAATATATTGAAAATGGCTATCGTAACAATTGTAGAAAAATCAAAACGGAACCCTCGTGAAAATATTATGTGTGTATGATTACTATAAGCTTATTCTTGTAATTGTAGAATAAGCTTACAAAAATAATATTGTATAGAAAAGCTTATTTGACTCAATATATTTATAAGCTTTTATTCATAACTGTAGAATAAGCTTCACATATAATATATTATTAAGTGTTGAAAAAGAGAAATCATAATTATTTTCTTTAATTTCATATATTTTGTGTTTTAATTTTAAATATAAATAATAATAACTAATTTTAACCATAAATAAAAATTATTATAAAAATAATTAAATTTAATATGCAATTGCACGTTCACTTTATAAAATTTACAACTAAATCTACACGCAAAACACGTTTGACAAATTAAAAAAAAGTAATCGCACTTGCATACATTATAAGCGTAAAACAAAGACAACAAGACTAAATTGTATTGAAAAATATTTCTATTTCAATCGTCATATTGCGTTGTTCAATTTGTGCATGTTGTTTATAAGCATACTTTAGAAAAAGTTATGTATAATAATCTTTTCTCAAGCATTGTTAAATACTGCTTGTGAATTCACATTTTATAAACATTATAATAAGCGAAATTAAGAAAAGCTTAAAACACACTATTTATATAAGCTTATTCTCAAGCTTTATTGCAGTTTGATTGCTGTATGGTATATTGGGATGTTTGAGGCTTCGAATTCAATAGCATCATCATTATTCGCACTTTCTTCTGATTTTTAAATATCTATATACATATATATTTCCAGTACACCATTTATAAAAGTTATTTATAAATTTATTTTTTTTTTTTGTTTAAATTGTTGCTTACGTATGAGGTATATTTAACTAAAACAAATAATTATTAGTTATACGCAAACTTAATATTATATTACCGAATGTTACGCATGAGTAACGTAAAAAGCGAAAATTTAGAACAAAAAGCAAAATATTTAAAAAAAAAGCGTATGAGTTTTTGGGTATATTAATTTTTGACAAAACAGCGAAGTGTTAAAGTCAAAATATCTATTTTTTATACTCGTAAAGAAACAGCTCTAAGTCAAAAAGTATTTGACCTATCAAAAACTCCTACGCGCATCCAAAGATAATTTAGTTTTCCATATGCATTATAAATTTCAGAGAAATCCACCAAAAATTTATTAAGTAATGCTGCGTGCCATGGACCTCTATACTAAATATACTATCATTTTGTAAAACTTTGTGTAAAACAAATATTTTTTTGTACTCCTTCATAAATCTTGTGAAAACCAATCTTTGTTAACACATCTCTGTAAATAAAGAAAATAAAAAAAGGAAGTTTTTATATATAGGCTTTTTACGTAGGTTTTACCCCTTAAGTGGTATAAAAATGTGCTTGAGGTCAATGATTTTTGATGTAAAAAATTGGTATCATTGCGACAAAAACATTGATATATAACCCTTTAAGATCCGACTGTAAATACAGAAGATATGACAAAAAAATTAAAAATGCCCTACATTCGGCAACAAAAAAAATTAAAAAAAAATAAAATAATAGTTCCGCTGGAATTATTGGAATACTTTCCTAGCAAAAGTTTATTGCTTTTTTGCGAGCTTTCATTTTAAAATATTAGGGTGGTTCATTAAGGTGGTAGCAACTGAGATCTGGTGGGTTAATACTAGAACGGGTTACTTGAGGTCAATGGCATATTTGACATCGGTCTCCGCGAGACAAAAAACATTGGTATACAACACTTTAAGATCCGACGGTAAATGGAGAAGATATAAAGAAAAATATAAAATGGCGACCCCTACGTTCGGCCAAAAAAAAAAAAAAAAACATTTTCGAAATTATCTTGTTAAAATACTTTATATTTGAGGGTGTACGGTGAACTTTTTTTTTTGAGGTACGGTCTAATGGTCATATATTGAACCATGCAAGGACGTATATGACCATACAAGCCCATGTACGATCATGTTTATTCATATATATTTTTACATCAGAAGCTAAGATTTTCAAATAAATCGATTTTTTATATATTTTTTTTTTTCGTAATATACACATTTCAAATACACGCAGAGAAATTTTCGTGTCAATCCGGCGAATATTCTCAAAGTTACACGCGCATTTGTAAAGTCGTGGCAGAGTAAAATAAATTGCTTTTGAAAATTTAAACGCTTTTAAAAAAAAAAAACTGTGTTTAAGTCAGTGAGGAGCAAGATTTCTCGGAAACGACTGAATCGATCGGTCACAAATTTTAACATAGGTTTTTTAAGAAAAAAATAGTAGAAAAATTTGTAAAAGGTTTTCAATCCCACTTTACAATTTTTGTACTGATTGTTAGCAAATCTTTTTGCTATTTACATTTTACAATATACAGATTTTTTACAGAATATTAATAAATTTTTGTTGCTAATTTTAGAAATCATTTTACAAATTTTTTAAAACCGATTTGCTGAAATTAGCAAAACAAAAAAATTAACTAATTTTAAAAAAGTGGATATTAATTATTGATATGTATTCAAAAAGACATTCCATTTAAAATGGAGTTTTTATTTGAAAGAGCGCTTTTCTATCGAAGCGATCATATTCTGATGATTTTATTTCTATTACAAATTTCTAAAATTCTTAAATTTAATTATTTTTTTAATGTTTTTAGAAAATCTAAAATATGAAAAAAGCGTGATTTTCCTTTAAAAAGCGAGAAAAAAATTTTAAGCGGAATCAGAGTTTAAAAAGCGAAATAATCCCATCAAAACCGGGCAAAAATATGAATACACCAGGAAAACTTTCGTAATGGGTGCGATATACTCATTCATTACTTTGTAATGATAGTTCATTACCTTTTGCAATATTTGCAAGTATAAAGAAATGAGTTACCGATCATTAATTACGTACTACCTGATTTCTAAATGTAAGGTAATAATATAATTATTTTTGAAAAACAATTTTTAGATTTATTACTTTGTGTTTTTTTTTTTTTTTTTGTAATCAAAAGGGTAATGTATGTTCCTTTCGACATCACGAAAGAAAACACGAAGTGCAACTGTACATTTATGTTTAAAATAATTACATATTACATGCGTCGGCTGGTAACCAAAGTTCTCAGGTTCGATTCCTGTCATGACCATTTTATACGAGTATTTATTGTAATAACGTTTGAAATATTTGTAATAATTTTTTTTAATTAATAATTGTTGTATGAAAATCTATTTTTAGACACATTACTTTTCCCGTCCTCGTAACCGTATAAGTAACCGCTTACTTTATCACCTCTAAAATAATAGGTCTATTCATCACCTTGAGGTTCATCGCCTGCAAAATTCATCAATGAAAAATTACTTATAAGGTACTTTTTGAAGGAACGTGGTAAAATTTAGGTTTTAAAGGGAAAAATTCCTTCCTTAACGGTCTGTTCAAACGGAAGAATTCTCACCTTTAAAGCCCTGACAAAACCGCTTCGGTTAGAAATCTAAAGTCTTTAATATATGTTCCTTAGAGTATGGGATAATTCAATTTAAAGAATGAAAAATGTCATTCTTAATCATCCAGGTCAACCCAGCACGTGGGTTCATAAAAAGGCAAACAGTGAGCCGAATTTATCATTTTGTTTTAATTAGCTAATTTTTGTTTTGAAAAATATTTTTAGTAAATTTTTTGGATTTTAAGGTTAAATTTTAATTGTTTTAAGGGCTGATTTTTAGAACCAAAAATGTGTTTAGTGCTACTTTAATTGGATATCCTATTTATTTAAGGCAATTTAAGTTTGTAAGTATAAGTTTTAATTATTAGAAATAACATTTCCTTCAATATTTAGTTTTTGTAAAATCAGTAAATTTTTTTTGCTAATTTTTACTAACGGTTTTCAAAAATTTGTAAAATGATTTCTGAAGTTAGCAAAAAAAATTTGTAAATATTCTGTAAAAGTTATTTCATTTGTAAAATGTAAATAGCAAAAAAATTTACTAAATAATAATTTTGTTACTAAAAATCAGTACAAAAATGGTAAAGTGGGATTTGCAAATTCTTCTACTAACTTTTTTTCCTGAGTGTACAAATCTGAAACTTTAAATTACAACATCCACTATAAATTTATGTAATGAAGAAAATCTTTAGAAAAAAATTTCAATTCTCCACTTAATAAAGTCCGATATTTTAAGCTACCGGTAAAGAAACATTTACACGCAAGAGAACATTCCGAGATTCCCAGGTGGCCCAAAAGCCGAGACAGGTCGATTTAAGATTTATTATTTCCTTTTAGATATTTATCAATATTTTAGCAAAATTGGAGTGATAATCTTGGGGAATTTTTCTTGTAGGAAAAAGTTTTCAGAATTTAAAAATCGGCTCTATCTCAGAGTTTCAATGTTATTCAAAAGTGTTTTAAGAATTAACAGGCTTTCTGTTTGAGAATTTATCAAAATTTTATTTCTTTTCTAAAGGAGAAAGTTATAGAATTTGGGAGGGTTCCATGCATAAATCCCTGTAATAATAATTTTCTGTAGAAAAACATACTCTTAATTTAAGATTTTTCCATACATAAAATCTTAAAAACTTTACAACAGAAAAATTCCATAGCATTTAAATGATTTTATCAGATTTTTTACAATCTTGGGGAAATGTTGTTTATAAAAACACCTTGAAATGGTGTAGTGTGTTTACAACTGTCTTTCTCCTGCATAGTTAGCAGTACAAGTTACTAAAAACATGTAGTCTTATCAGTAATTTTTTAGATTTCTTTTATGTGTAGTATTATATTTTTTTTATTTTTTAAAAGATAAATAGGTAAAATACAAAAACCAACATTTAAAAGTTGCATGTTTGACCAATTTATTGTATATTGTTTGCCACCATCACCTGCTTGTTACTTTAAATCAGAAGCTTCAAATTTGAAAAAAAAACATGACCTTTCTTACTAAATTTAAAACATTATAACACACACTGTAACAAAAGTACAGACTGACCACAAAGAAATGACACAAAATTTAAATAAATTGAAAGGAAAAGTGTTTTTTTTTTTTTTCAATAGATATTGTTGTTGTGATGGGAAATAACAAACATTTTTTACATTAAACATAAAGCTTACGCATATTTTTCTGCTTAATTTAAATTTTTATAATGTTATAAGACCAGTTCATCTATTGTTAGTTAAATATTTGTTTGTTGACAGAAAAGAAAAACAAGTTTAAAATTTTTATAACTTACAAGTTTATAAAATAGATTAAAAAGAAGAAAAGAAAATGATAAAAGCTTATTTTTCATCTGGTAAGCCGAATTTTGTATATATATTAACATTTTTCAATAAAATTTTATAAAAATGTCAACACTTTATGTTTATAAATAAAATATGACAATTTTTAAATGATTATTATAATTAAATTTAAATATAATAATATAATTCATATTTTATATATGTAAGTTTATATTTTATTGAAATTCGGCTATTAAAAAAATAAATACTGGATGATAGTTAGTAAATGGCTCCCAACGTGGGTCACTTATGATAAAAAAAAGATCTGAATATAGATAATTATGAAATACATTTAATGTGATAATCTTTTCCACTTATAATTGGCATACCATGGAATTCATATCCCCCTATTGGTCTTACGTTTGTCTACGGCCCTAATTGCATTTTTCGAGCATATTGTCATGTCCATTACAATGATTTACTAAAATTGTTGTTTTTCATAACTTATGACCCAAAAGCTTTTTCTAAATTTTTCAAACTTCTTGGAGTTTGGTACGGGGTCCTAAAAATCTATATTATACAAAAAAAAAAAAAAACAAGTATAAAAAATTCAAGTTAGTCATGCCGACTATAGAATACGCTTCACCAGTCCGATTAAAAATCAACTAGTATATGGGTCCAAATGTTTGTCTACAAATTGTTGAACAATTCAAAAAAACCAGTTAGAAATTATGATTTTGGGCGATGGTAGACATATTTACAGGAAAATCGTAAACATAGTTCATATGGGCAATAGGTCCTAAGATGGACAAATACTATTCTCTTGCTATTTAATTATTTCCCAGCAAAACCACACATTACCAAATAATGGGTAAAGTAATGTTAGCCATAGGGGCCGATGTATTATTTTACGCGATGAGCCTCTAAGTAATGTATTTACCCATTACTTTAGAGGTGATAATGTAATTGGTTACTTATATGGTTACAAGAATGGAAAAAGCAATGTGTCTAAAAATAGATTTAAAAAAAAGGAATTTTTATTAAAAAAAATTATTACAAATATTTTATTTAAATTATTTTTAATTAAAAATAATGTGGTCAAGATGGAAATCTGGTTGCCAGCCAAGAACTCTACCCACTGAGCTATTGACGAATATAGTATTTGATTGCTTTAAACTTAAATGAATTATTGCGCTTCGTTTTTTCGCTAGTGTTATAAAAACAAACATACATTACCCTTTTGCTTACAAAAAACACAAAGTAATGTATCTAAAAATAGATTTTCAAAAATATTTCTATTATTACTTTACATTTATAAATCATATATTACATAATCAATAATGAGTAACCTATTACTTTATGCTTGCAAATAATGAAAAAGGTAACGAGCTATCATTACAAGGTAACGCATGAGAATATCGCACCCATTACCAAAGTTTTGCTGGGTTCTTTAGGTAAAAGATTTGTCCAATTCGCATAAGAGATTCTACATGAGAGTGCACAGAAAGCCGACTTTCGGGCTTTAGTGTTTTTCCTATTTTTGGACATGAGAGGGTTGTGAAGAGATTCCTCATTTCTAATTCCGCTTTTTCAACCTAATAGTTTTGATGACCTAAATGTAGACATTACTTATTTCCTATGTACAAATCTCAATAACTCGATAAATAGGCAAAGTATGGGGGTGAAACCCTTGAATAGAATTTCGAAATAGCTCTAATATAGTCGCGAATACTCACAGATAAACAATTTTGAAAAAATCGACCAATTGAAAAAACAAAATCAATCGCTGAAAATCGAAAAACTTCCCACGTTCATAATTTCAGATGCGATCTCTTTTTAATAAGCCATTCGAGGTATTGCATTCACCATTTTAGTTTCATAGCAATCCCCAGAATATTATGACAAAGTATTTTCAACGATATTGATGACTTTTCAGGGAAATTTTATTTTTGAAAACCTGATCAGAGAGGCCCTCAGAAATTGTCAGTAAAAATATTTGTCCGATCACTTTTTACAAATTTCATTCATAATATTAAATCCGCACTTTTTTAATTTTCGTACTCAGCGATCCAAAAACTATAAAATTTAAATTTTACAGCAAAAGTCGAAACTTTTGAAATCCATTCGCTATTTTGAAACTGCTATTGCAAATTAAAAAAAATCTTATTTAATATATATATATTTAGAGGCCCTCAAAACTTTGCCAAAAAAAAAATATTTAACCGTTTACATTTATAAAATTTATCCGCCATATTAAATATGTATTTTTAATTTTAAAAATCTAATATCAGATTCGTATTCAGCGATCTCGAAAACTATTAAGTTAAAATTATAAAGGAAATTCCGAAACTTTCAAAATTAATCATCCGCCAGTTTGGTAATGGAGCCCCTTAAATCTTTCCAAAAAAATATTTGTTACGATTCCGATCACTTTGTATAACATATATTCGCCATATTGGATCCGCATTTTATATTTTGAACATCTAATATTAGATCTGTATTTAGCGGTCTTAAAACTACAATAAAAAGTTTAATTTTGAAAGCAAATTGCGAAACTATTCCAAATCATCCGCCATTTTGAAAATGCCATTTTATATTTTAATGACCAGGTAGGAATCCAGCGACCCACTTATTTTCTATAATGATTCAATTTGCTCAGAAACACTTTTTTCTATTTTTTATTATTACATTTTTATTAAAAACTTTTTTCTTATTTTACGGAAAACAAAAAAAATTGTTTTTATTCAGTTTTACGTGCGAATGACTTTCCTTCATTTAAAAGGTGTTTTATGCAAAAAATTATTAATTTTTTTTTTTGTAAAAACAAAAAATTTGTTAAAAAAAAATTAATGAAACAAATTTTTGACTGAAAATTTTTTTTTTGCGGGGAAATTTAATTTTGATAAAAACTAGGGTTTGCAAGTAAAACAGTAAAATTTAATTTCTTCAAACGGAAAAATCTTTAAAATAACAATTTTTTTAAAAAAAAAAATTGGGAAAAATTAATTTTAATGAAATATTTTTAAGTGAAAAATTTGTTTTGCTTGATAATTTAATTATGTAAAAGGTTTTGCAAGTAAAGTAATTTTTAAGCAAAATTTTTATTTATTGCACGCTAAATTTTTTTTCGATGAGATATATATTGCGTATAAATAATCCTCCTCAGTAGCCGCAAATCCATTAGCGTAAAGCGAGTTGCTGGCTCTTTTTTTGCCTAGAGCCTAAAACGGTTGGGGTGCAAATCGTGGTTTGAATGTTTAATAATATTTTTGTCTTACTTTCATTTAAAAGGTGTTTTATGCAAAAAATTTCTTTTTTTTTTGTAGAAACAAAAAATTTGTGAAAAAAATTTTTAACTGAAAATATTTTTTTTCGTGTGGAAATTTAATTCTGATAAAATCAAGGGTTTGCAAGTAAAATAGCAAAATTAAATTTCTTCAAAGGGAAAATCATTAAAATAAAAATTTTTTGAAAGAAAATTTTGGGAAAAATAAACTTAAATGAAATTTTTTTAGTGAAAAATTCTTAATTTTTGAGCGAAATTTTTATTTATTGCACGCGAAAACATTTTTTTTCGATGAGATAAATATTGCGTATAAATAATCTCCTCGGGAGCCTAAATCCATTAGCTTACAATATTGTTTCTTACTTTTTAAAAGGGGGCGTAAAGCGATTTGCTGGCTCTTTTTTTGTCAAGAGCCTAAAATGCTTGGGATGCAGATCGAGGTTTGAGTGTTTAATAATGTTTGCTAAGAAGACAAAAATGTAGCAAATTATTTTAATAGGTTTTTTTTGTACAGGCCTTGCCTTCTACCTTGTCTAAAAATTTTGGGCAGTGGTTTAAGTTTTAAAAATGGTGGATTCAATATGGCGACACATTTTTTAATTTTTAAATATGATAGAATGAAATTATTTTAACTGATTATATTTTTCAAAATATGAATTTTGTTAAGTTTTTGAGAACTTCATAAAATATAAAACGAAGCTGAAATATTTTTTATTTCCAGAATTAAAATATTGGTCGCCATAATTGATTCGACATTTTGAATCTGTTAAACCAGGAGAGATGGGGCACAATGGAGTACTTGCAATTTTTTATAATACTAATATTGCCAAAATTGGGTGGGATCCTGAACCCGTGAAACAATTTCATAAATATTTATAAAATTATTTTTTTTGGAAGAACAACTTTAAGGTTATGACCATATTTATGAATCATTTTTTTTCAGTGTAGCTGCTTAAATTTATTAAGAAAATATTTAAGTTTTTTTGTATTTTATAACTAAAAAAATATTTCTACAAAATGCGTACAATTGTTATGGCACTTTTTTTGTAATATATAATATTTATTTGTTGCACAACATTTAACCATAAATAAAAAAAAAACAAAAATTACTTTAAACTCATATAACAAACTTAACTGGCTGTTACTTGTCGGCGTCATGTAAAGGGTGTCCCAAGAAGAACGCAATTTTTAAATCTGGCAACAGTCGAAGTGTCATTGTTTGACATTTGAACAATTGTTATTGTTTGCTAGTAGAAGGTACGAGGTTAGTAAAAATGGAGCGCTACACGAATGAACAACGCATTCTCATTGTGAAATTGTTTTACCAAAATGATGAAAGTTTTGCGGCTACAGTTCGCAAATTGCGATCAATTTGGGGTCACAATAATGCTCCAAAAGAGTCAACTGTAAAAAGATTAATGAAAAAATTTGCCGAAACTGGGTCTGTTAGTGATGTAAAGACAACAACGCGCCATCGACCAGGTCGATCGACCGAAAATGTCGCAGCTGTACGTGATGATGTCGCTCAAACTCCATCCACCTCAATTCGACACCGAGCTCAGCAAATTATTGTCTCCAAATCCACTTTGCAGCGAATTTTGACGAAAGATTTGCATCTTCATGCATACAAAGTTCAATTGACTCAGGAACTGAAGCCAGCTGACCATGGACAGCGAAGGGAGTTCGTTAATTGGGTATTGGAGAGACAACATGAAAATGCTGATTTTGCCGATAAAATCATCTTCAGTGACGAGGCCCATTTTCATCTTGATAGCTTCGTCAATAGGCAGAATTGTCGCATTTGGGGTGAGGAAAATCCTCGAGTGATTCACGAGAACCAAATGCATCCTCAACGTGTCACTGTGTGGTGTGGTTTTTGGGCTGGAGGAATCATTGAACCTTTTTTTATGAAAATGAGGCAGGTCAAGCGCAAACAGTCAATGGTGTCCGGTATCGTGAAATGATAACCAGTTTTTTCTTGCCTAGAATTGAAGAAATGAATGTGGAGGGCATGTGGTTCCAACAAGACGGCGCCACATGTCATACAGCCAGAGAAACAATTCAATTGCTGCATCAGACATTTCCCGGTCGTTATTTCGCGTTTTGGAGATCAGAATTGGCCGCCTAGATCGTGCGATTTAACACCATTAGATTTTTTACTTTGGGATTTTTTGAAGTCGATGGCTTACGCGAATAAGCCGACGACGACTCAAGCCTTAAAAGAGGAAATTGGACGCTGCATTAATGAAATCCCGCAGCATTCATGCAAAACGGTCATTAAAAATGTCATTAAAAGATCCATCTGCACGATATATTGTTCCATACATAACCTCATTCTGTCTACTTTACGATATAATAAAGTTTCACGATTTTTTTTTAAATATCTGTGTTTTATTTAAAATTTAAAAATTGCGTTCTTCTTGGGACACCCTTTACATACGTTCGTACTACTATTTATTAACATGCAGGTTGCAGTTATTTTAACTACAACATTTTTTTGCATTATCGTACGCATAACTTAATGTTGCTGTTGCTGTATTTAACTTGCATGATTTTTTTACCACCATTTACCAGCAAACCGTTACAATAGTTGGCAATTTTTCAAATAAAGAATTCAAAACTATTATATAATGTATTTTTTATATTATTTAATTCATCATTAATTTTGTTCGTTTGTTGGATTTAAAAAAATAAAATTTATTGACTGATTCATTTTTGCCTATTAAAACAAAGTCTGATAAGATAAGAAATTGTATTTGATTTTTTTGTTTATAAAAACAATACGTCGTCTTTAGCTTCAATTGAACTTTTATTATAAATTTTTGTTCTATTGTTGGGCTGGCATTAATGTTAAAAACTTTTATATTATCAGTATGAAACACAAATTTGCAATTAATCTAGTTTTTGTTGTGTTTTTATAATTGAAAAATTATTTTAAAAATAAATTTCATCTGGCAATGGTTGTATCTCTGTACATTGAAATTACTATCACGTTCCAAATAGATGAAAGGGTTTGTTTATATTTAGCCAAAAAGTTTGTGATTACATTTCAAATATAAGTTTTTTTTTTTTTTTAATTTTAGTAGGCGTTGTGGTGCATAAACTAGCACTTTTGCCCAGAAGATTATGGGTTCGATCCTCAGCGACAGCCACATTAATTTAGAAAAATAATATGTATGAATTTTCCATCCCTCATACATATCGCAATGTTCCACCCACGTTGCCTACCGAAGAAAAATAACATAACAGGGCTAGGAACTCAAAAGCTTTAACAATTTTGCTAACTTTCCATCAGATTGAGGGCAACAGCTGTTTTAAGATTTACAGTGTTGCCATATTTGAAGCCCTTCATATTTCACCACCTTTTATCTCTCCTCTATCCCCTCTATCCCCTCTTTTTTTTTTAAAGCACAAATCGGTAGAGCCATATAAAAGTTATAATCATGGCAGCGACTTTCACGCACTAAAAAATCGAATATATGCGCATAAAATATGCAATAAAAAAATCCAAAATATGCTTAAAAAAAATATGCACTTCAAAGGAAATACTTACTAGTAACCAAAAAATATGCACTGATAATCAAAAAAAGTTATGCACTTATTGGTGTATAACTTAAAAATGCGGGATTTACAACAGTGGCGTATCCTTTACACATAGTTTGTATCTTTAATAATTTATATGATATTTTAGAGGGTAAGCATCTGCCATTTATTCTCACTTAGTTATTGAACAAAAAAGTGTAAACAATAAAGTTTTTTTTTTTGCTTCGAAGTTGTAGAATTTTGTGCCAAGAAAGCATCATTTGCGGGAAGTTTTTATTTACTTTTTTAATTTGAAAAGAAAGTGCAGCTTATACATCGATTGCTCACCGAAGCTTATACTAAATATGTTCGAAGAGGTGATTTTGACACGGAAGTCAAAGACCGCCCAGGTCAGCCAAAAAAGTTGGAAGATGATAAATCGGAGACATTACTCGATGAAGATTGTCGCCAAAACTCAAGAAAAACTTGCAGAATCGTTTAGAATCACTTAAGCAGCAATTTCAAAACGTTTGCAAGCAACAGGATTCATCCAAAATCAAGAAAATTGGGTACCACACGATTTGAAGCCGAGAGACATTGAACACGCCATTAAAATAAGTAATTTCTGCTCCGAATCATTAGTGGCGATGAAAAAAGGATTCATTGCGACAACCCGAAGTGCAAGAAATTGTATTCGAAGCCTGGTCAACCAGCAAAATCAACGCCAAAACCAAATATCTATGGGGTCAAGGTAATGCTCCGTATTTGGTGGGACCACAAGGGTCCGATCTATTATGAGCTGCTAAAAAAGAGCCAGACAATCACAGGGGACCTTTACCGAAGACAATTGATTCGTTTGAAGCGAGCATTGGCCGAAAAACGCCCGGAATATGCAACCAAACATAAAACTATTTCAGTTGTGAATTGGGACCTGCCCGTGATAGGTAAAAACTGTACCGGTTCCGAAAATACATATCACGAAACAGGTGAAAATAGAACCGGTTTAAAAGTCATGACATGTTCTTTTAGACCATGCCTGTGACATGTTACAGAGGGCAGTTGACCCCCTCCTAGGACAAGCCCATGTTAAAGTGACCGGTCCCGTGACCACTTCCTATCACAGTAAACCGGTCACGTGACGTGTCCTGGGATAGGTCCTTTTTCCGCGGGGTAGAATCCATTATAAATGTGTAATTAGATAACAACAGGATGCTTCTAATTTCAGTTTGTTGTAAAGGGTGGTTAAATTTTAAGAAACGATGTTGAATGCGAGCCACACCTTAATGTCAAGTTTTTTTCTGCATTTTATTTGACATTTCTTAATTTCAGACTAACTGAATTTGAACCATGGAAAGATACACAATCAAACAACGTGTTCAAGTTATTCAGGCTTATTATGAAAATGGGCGTTTAAATCAAAATGCATTTCGTGCACTTCGTTGATTTTTTTGGTCAGCATAATCGACCAAATGTGTCCACATTTTGTGGGCAAAGTTTAGCAAACCGGGTCTGTGAAAACACCTGTGCATGCTCGCCTAGTTCGTTCTGCGGAAAACATTGCTGTTGTTTGCGATAGTGTGTCATGAGGTCGGCCAAGCATTTACCGTGAATGGTGTTCGCTATCGCGAGATTATAACGAACTTATTGTGACCAGGAATTGAGGATATAACCCTGGACGATATGTGGTTTCAATAAGACGGAGCCACTTACCACACAGCTAACGAAACAATCGCTCTTTTGCGCGACAATTTCAATGGCCGTGTTATCTCACGTGGTGGCGATGTACGTCGATAAGCCAGCAACAATTCAAGAGCTAAAGGACGAGATAATTCGGCACATTAACGGCATACAACCTCAATTATGCCTCAGCGTCATCAAAAATTTGGACCATCGGATGGAGGTTGACGCCGAGGTCGCGACGGCCATTTGGCCGATATTTTGTTCCATAATTTCCTAAATAATTTGTGTTTTATTCAAAATCAACATCGGCCCTTAAAATTTAACAACTCTTTATATCAAGGATTACAAATTCACATCGTTTAGTTTATTTTTAATTAAATGATAATTTAAATTTTTAAAAAATGTGCAACAACAAATCGAAACCGTTTTATTGCAAATTTACTGATTGGAAGAAGTTTTTTGTCAAAATTGTTTTCGAGATATTCGACTTCAAATATGCTTTTGCCATGTCCTGGTTATAACAGAGACGACTCAAAATCTAGATAGATTTTTGTAGTTTGCTCTTTAACTAATAAGATTTAGTTATACCAAATCAATTTTTTTTTACAATCGGTTGCACTGAGTCTGCAACTAATACCACTAAATACGAACAAGTTCTATAAAACTTAAATACAAGGTATAATTGCCTGAGAACCATTATTATAATGGAACCATTATTGAAACAGATTATTAATGAAAAAAAATTTTGTTCTACAATCGATTCTTTGGCACAGAAAATGTTGCTGGGTATTGTAGTAATTCAAGGCATTTCAGTTCTACAAGTTTTAATTTTAACATATTTAATGGATTTATTGAAAGGTGTCAATTGGAAACAATAATAAATTCTTACATTTTTAACAACTATTTTTTTTTTTTTTCTAACATAAAACATTTTTTAACTATCCAACCAATACCCAGTCAAGTTTTAAATTACTGCATTTTTTTTACAGCCTGGTTAAGTACTGAACATGTAAATAACGTTTTAGATCTTTTGCGCCTTTTTTAAAAATAATTTAGGTTAATATCAAATAGAGTGGCTGCATTCGAGTTTTTTTTTTTTTTTTTTGAAATCTCTATTCATATTTTTGTAAGTCTTTACATTAGAGTGGACTGAAATAAATTTTAGAATCTTTCAATCTAGTAATTTAGAATCTTTGGAACTTATTACATAACAATTGTTTGTATGGTAATCAGTAGTTATTTTTAACTGTAGTTCGAGTGTTTCAGAGGTCCTTGAAGCGTACACTTACAAGGAAAATACCCCAAGCTATACACTTCGATATTGATGAAATTTTTTATAGAAAAATATATTACGTCGGGGATCTAGAGAGTGCAATAGTGGAAAGAAATTCGGATATATTCGGGCACTTTTTTATTCGGCAGCATGTCTAAAGCATTCGCAAATATATATTTAAAAACTGCATTATAATAAAATATTCGTTAAATGAGGAAGTTTGATATACATAAAGATGCCAAGTTGTTCCAAAAAGAAGCAAAAAAGGGTTTTTCGAAAAATTTGATAAGATCCAAAACAAACAAATTACATCGGACATGTAATTTAATAAGGATTAAAAATAAAGTAACCAGAATTTTTTAAACGGCAAACTTCAAAAATCAAAAAAGCCCTCAAAAATTAATTTCCAATGATGCCACACCTGCACATGGTTTAAATACCTTAAAAAGCTTAAAAAAACAAAAAAATACCTTTTTACTCCAATTCTGAGGGACCCAAAAGCCGCGACAGATCGATATGATTTTTTTTTCCTTCTATCACATATCCAAATTTTATCAAAATTGAGGTCAGCGAAAAAGATTTCATCATATTTATGACAAAATTCATAGATTTTCGTCCAGTCTTACATGATCGGCACATGTAAGAATTTCATTCTTATGTCTACCAAAAATTCTTTTTTATCATCATCTTCTTCCAAAATGACCTTTAATATTTCAATGTACTGCATTAAAAGTCGGGTTTGATCTCCTACAAATTTATTTTTCATTTATAACAAAAAATATGCGTCATTTTCTTTTATTTTTTGACAGCTGAATAAATGGTAGATGAAAGATAAAAGATGTTACCAATGTAAACACTTGTTTCACATTTTCAACATCTTCCACAGGTTTCACAAAGATGTTCAGTGTAAAAAGCCTATTATTTTCTTATATTACAGATAGATTTTGACAATCAACAAAAAACTAATAATTGGTCGTAGCAGACCTTTTGTTTGGTCTTAATGAGGCCCAAGTTCATTACAACCAATTCGAAGCAATGCATGTAGTTCAGAACACTTAGGACCTGGGCCTTAATGAGTCTGACACTAATATTCCAACGGATTAAGAGGTGGAACATCGCAACATAAGCCAGATGAATTTATCGGACACCCTTTTTAGACAAAAAAGTGTGTCCGATAAGATAAAGCTTTCCACAGCGGTCTGGAAACATCTTAAGATGTATATAGATAAAGGCATCGACTTCAAAGTGGCTCGCCAACTAATGCGTAAAGCTCATAAGGAAGTGAGTGAGATTAAGCTTAGACATAAGAAGGTATGCTCAGATGATTCTATACCGCCAGACACCCAACAGCCCTCGAAGAAAACCGAGACGGATGTTGATGGCACACTGCACAGGATTTACATAAGTACTCTGTCGACAACGCCCCGACCTTAGCTATTCTACAACTGAAACCGAAAGTGACTACCTCATATAAAAGGAAGCCATGTGATCAACGAAGATTGGTGTTATTCCACCTGACTTCCCGAACACCAGATGGTCTGACAAACAACTTTATTTTATCCAGCGTGCTGTTAACAAAGTTTTAGATATTATAACAAATTTGTGGATCTTAGAAAGGCTACTACAAACCGCAGCTTCTGAAGCTGCATCTTCAAAACTGGATAGCTCAATTTCGACAAGGACAAAGACACTGTACGGTGGCTGGAGACAGCCATCAAGTAATGCCATTTTCAAAGTTGTTACTGAAGGGGACATTTGTTTCTGGAATGCTCCACCGAAAAGGAGAAAACGTCCAACGACATTGATTTGGAGTGATCAAGTATCAAAACTGTGATCTGGAAAGTGGTAAGGAGGACAATAAATGGTGGAGTCATTAAACTCACCCCTTTCCAGTGACCCTATTGATCGACGAATGTACTCAAGCTTTGCGATGTATGGTTAGCCCGTTTGACTGTTACACAGAAGGTTAACCCGGGACTACATTTAATCCCAACCTTTTAGTTGGCAAAAAATTTGGTTGCCACCATAAATCAGTTTTCTTTGTGTACAATTTGTTTTACTTAAATAGTCATAACTTTGAAATTTATCCCCAGATTCTCTTAAAATATATCTGGTTTTTTTTTTATAAAGTTAAAAAAATAAACTAAACATAAAGATATCAAGATTCAATATAACTACATATATATTTTTAAATTTCGATCCACTCCAATGTTCATTAATAACAGACATTTTGGACATTAAGTGATTGTGACTGTGTGAAAACACCTTGTATGTGATACCTCCTCAAAACACTCGTATGTTAATGGTTTTGATTCTTTAAGTGTGTACTCTTTTTGTTCATTCACACTGCAGACTGCAGCGTAATAAAACGCTTAATGGATTTTGATAGTATAGAATGTTAAAAAAAAGAGAATGCAATGAAAGATGAATAGAACGAACACCCAACTAATCCGTAAAACGGAAATGATGTTAAACGAAAAATGTGTGTGTAGCGGGAAGAATTGCATTTGAAATAACTTTAAAGCTGTTCTTTTGTGATCTTCTTATGGTGGACCCTTCTTTTTTGTTTGTTAAGATCTCTGTGGGAATTTTATACATTTTAAATTAAATGATCGTTTACAACTTGGGCAGCTTCTTTTAAGATAAATAATGGTTTTTAAGAATTGTAGGTTCCTTGTGAAATGATTTCCAAGTAAAATTAAAACATTAAAACATTAATTCTGTGTGGTAAGTAATAGTTTGTTTTTTTATTTTTAATATCTTTGCTAAGACTCATAGTTAAAGGTTTATTGTTGATGTGTTTACATGTTATGTGAGATGTTATGTGTTACTTCTTCGGTGCAAAATCATAAAAATTTTCTTTTTTAAATTAATATAGGGTCCACTAAATAACTTTTTTTTTTAAATGCTATAAAAAAAAAAACTACTGAATATTTTCTCAATTTTCTTTTTTTATTTGAAAGTACAATCCTTCCGGTTAATAATGGAAAATAATTTCATTCAAATGGCTGCCTCGGCTGTGTGCAGCTGTATTTCACCAATGGCTTCACGAATATTGTCCTTCAAAGCGTCAATTGTCTCTGGCTTGTCGGCGTAACACTTTTCTTTGACGGCACCCCACAAATAATAGTCCAACGGTGTGAAATCGCAGCGCCGAGGTGGCCAAACGACATCAGCTCTGAGGCTGATAATGCGATCTTCAAAAACAGGGCGCAAAACATCGAGTGTAGCTTCGGCTGTGTGGCACGTAGCGCCGTCCTGTTGAAACCAAATGTTGCCAATATCCTCCTCTTCAATTTTTGTGAACAAAAATTCGTTCAACATGGCCCGATAACAATCGCCATTGTAACGGCCAGCCGAGGCAGCCATTTGAATGAATTTATTTTTCATTATTAACCGGAAGGATTGTACTTTCAAATAAAAAAAGAAATTTGAGAAAATATTCAGTAGTTTTTTTATAGCATTTTCAAATAAAAAAAGGTATTTGGCGGACCCTATACAAAAATTATAGTTTTTTTATTAAGGAAAAGTACAGTGCCACCTCGCTTAACACAACTCTCTATAAACGCAACTCCTCGATTATTGCAATTGTTTGCATTTTTTACTCAGTTAACGCAATTTTCAAAAAAAACCTCAGTTATCGCAACTTTCCTCCCAAAAAAATTTGTTAGTGTTTTTCATTTATATGAAACTTTCAATACAAAGTGATATTCTTAATAAACTTGATTGAGGTATATCTGCAAAAGTGATTTGCGATGAATATAAAGTGCACAAATCAAACAAAGATTTAAAAAAATTAAGCTGCATTGAAAAAATTCGCTGCAAATCCTGAATCTGGACCAGGCAAGCGTGTAAATATCCAAGCTTGTAAATATCCAAGCTTGTAAATATCCAAAAATGGAAAAGGCTTTGTACAAGTGTTTTATAAAGCAAAGACGCAGAAACGTTCCAGTTTCTTCTGAAATTTTATAGTCAAAACCGTGCCAAGTCCATAGTCTAATTAACGACGAGCCATGATATTCTAATCCTAGCAACGCCTGGTTTGCTAATTTTAAGAAACGACACGATATATGGTTGCTAAAAATTTGTGTTGAAAAACTTTAAAATAAACCAGCATTAATAGATAGATGGATTAACACCGGATTAAATTTATAATGCAGATGAATCTGCTTTATTTCATAAAATAATAACAGATACAACACTTGTAAGCTTTCAAGAAACATCTGCTTCTGGTCGAAAAGTGAGCAAGGAGCGAATTACGAGGGCGAATCAATAAGTCCGTAATTTTTCGAACTTCCCTCGTAGTTATATGAAATGCAACACTGTCAAATTTTGAGCAAGTTCCGCCATTTACTTTGCGTTTAACAGCAGGATTTTTTGAGGTCCATAAAATAGGCATTTTATTACTGATCAAACAAGATCAGTAATTTCATCGCTGGAGCTAAATTTCTTTCCACTGAGCCATTTCTTTAGGTTTGGAAATAGGAAATAGTCACTGATGGGTTGTGAGCAAACGCAGCAGCCATCTTGCGGAAAGCTTTCTCATACCCAAGTGATCGTTCCAAATTGAAACCACTTAGCCATGTGAGATGCCTATATCTACCACAATCTATCGCACATTCAATCTCCGATATGCCAACACCATATCGTGAATTTTTTTCAATTATTTTGGGTGTAGAGTCCCCATCGTATTTATCAAGCTTTTCCTTGGTTTGATTGACGGGTTTTTTTCGCAAAAAATAATGTTTAATGAGCACTCGAAATTCACTTTTTTCCATTTAAAAAAAAATCCATTTTTGAACAGCTGTTAAACGCAAAGTAAATGACAGAACTTTCTCAAAATTTGACAGTAGGCTATTAAAAGGTGGTTCTTCATGGGAGCAGTGTTGCATTTCATATAACTACGAGAGAAGTTCGACAAGTCACGGACTTATTGACCCGCCCTTGTACATTTCTCGCTTGAACTAATGCAACCGGAACACACAAAGTAAACCATTTGTAATTGGTAAAGCACAAAATCCCAGAGTATTCTAAGGATTTGAAAATAAGTCAGTTGTTTACAAAGCCAATAAAAATGCATGGATGACGTTAATATTTTTTGAACAATGGTTTCACGAAACTTATATGAACATAATGCTAGTGTTAATATTACAGGTAAGATCATTCCTCTCCGCCAAGGAACTTCCACTAAAAGCTCTATTACTTTTAGAGAATGTACCGTGTCATCCCAATGATGGGGAATTACAAAGTGATGATTACAGTCATGTAGTTTTTAGCAAAATGCACTGCTGTTCTTCAACCAATGGACCAAAATGGCATAAACATAACAAAATTGCATTTCAAGAAAAGTCTTCTAGCTTATATGTATTATTGGAAGTAACGGTTCAGATATTGAGGAAAAAATAAAATCATTTAACTTACGGAATGCAGTTTGCCTTTTATCAAATGCTTGGGATAAACTACCATCGAACATGATTAAGAAATGCTGGAACATGTTAATGTTTCCTAATGACCAGTGGACCGATGAAGACGACTTGACACTGAACATAATAAGAGCTAAACTCCTTAATGTACAATCGACGTTTACTACTGTAGCTAATTATCTTCATGAAATCAATCCAGAAATTTCAAATGAAGAAATAAATGCTTTTATATGTGAAACCGACTACTCCAATTATCCAACTGAAGAAGAAATTTCTTTGGAAGAAATTGAAAGAGAAGACGAAATCGAAAATGTTGACATTACTCCAGCGTTTCCCAAAATTAAATGTCAGAATGCTATTGATTTTTTTTAACATTTGTCTACAATGGGCCGAGGAAAATAGAATCACATTATGTTTCTCCAAAATCTTTGTGAAATTGCAGTGCAGAAAAATATTTCATGCAATAAAACACAATAAAAAATTTCCGACTTTTTCAATTAATATTTTTACCATTAAGTTTACAAATTCAATTTGTATATCCGTTGTACATAAAAATCCCAGGAAAACTTTGATAATGGGTGCGTTACCTTGTAATGATAACTCGTTATCTTTTTCATTACTTGCAAGCATTAAGTAATAAATTACTCTTAAGTGATTACATAATATATGATTTATAAATGTAAAGTAATAATTGAAATATTTTTAAAAATCTAGTTTTAGATACATTACTTTGTGTTTTTTTGTAAGCAAAAGGGTAATGTATGTTTGTTTTGATAACACTAGCGAACAAACGAAGCGCAATAATTCATTTAAGTTCAAAGCAATCAAATACTATATTCGTCGATAGCTCAGTGGGTAGAGAGAGTTCTTGGCTGGCAACGAGATTTCCCTGGTTCGATTCCCATCTCGACCACATTATTTTTAATTACAAATATTTTAAATAAAATATTTCTAATAATTTTTTTTAATAAAAATTCCTCTTTTTTAAAAATCTATTTTTAGACACATTACTTTTTCCGTTCTCGTGACCATATAAGTAACCCCTTACATTATCACCCCTAATGTAATGGGTATATACATTACTTTGAGGCTCATCGCCTGCAAAATTCATCAATGAAGTAAGGTGTAAAGTAATCCATCGGCCTCTATGGCTATACATTACTTTACCCATTATTTGGTAATGTGTGGTTTTGCTGGGATGTTTATTTTACATTTATTATTTATGTTTTTTATGTTATTTTTAATAAATACAATAAGTTTATTTTAAAAATAAATGATTTTAATGTGTTATAAAATTTCTATTTTTAACTTAAACCGTAAAAAAAATATTTATCTAAATGTTTATCTTTTGGGATCTTTCATTTTAGGTTATTTAATTTTGTGTACAAATTAATTAGAATTTCGTTAATTTCGGACACGTTCCAAAATAAATAAATCTGAGTTTTTTTTTACCTCTCCTTTTTATCTCCTAGACATGACAATACGTGTTCATTAATATTCAATAGAGTGTATATTCAATAGGCGCTGCGGGAAAAAAGGGGTCAGTTGGGAATTGGGACAGGTCCCAGGTCCGGGATAGGTGAAAACTGAACCAGTTTCGAAAAAACATATCACGAGATAGGTGAAAAGAGCCAGGTTCCTAAAGTACCAATCACGTGACCGGTTTAAAAGTCACGACATGTCCTTTTAGACCAGTCTTGTGACATGTCACAGAGGGCAATTGACCCCCTCCGGTCCCTATCACAATGAACCGGTCACGTGACGTGTCCTGGGATAGGTCCTTTTCCCGCAGGGGGGTTTATAAAAATATTCGGTAGAGTTAAGAGAAAAAAATATTTTTTTTTGAATAAAAAATTTCGCGAAATAAAAAATAGAGAAAAATTTTATTTAACAGAGTTGAATTGATTTAAATTCAAAAATGATCTCAAAAGTATAAAAAATATCGTTTTAAAGTACATTAGTATTGAAATTTTAAATCGTGAATATCGCAAATACGAGCTCTCACTCAATGGCTCTCACCATTGAATTCAACGTACTCGAATTAGCTTTACCAGTAGGGTGCCCAGCTTGTTAAAAAAAGTGTAAAATTGGAGCACAGTGTATTTAGCAAAAAATCTGCTGAGTTCAGCATATTTTTCTGCAGGTACCTTTTTTTAAACACTTCTAGAGTTTTTTTTTTAATGTGTAACAAATTAAAATTTCCTCTTTTTAAGAAAACACTACTATAATGCAGTTTTTATTTAGAAATTCCGTGAATTGTTGACATTCTCCCTAAATTGACATTCTCCCTACCAAAAATTGTTGATTTTCTTCCTTTTGATTCATTACCTAACTCCCCTAGGTGAAAAAAATAAGAAAGGTTCTGCTAAGATTTCTTTTCTCGAACCTTCCTTGTACGTGAAAAATTTCTTTAACAAATTTTCCAATTATTTTTGAAGTGAATCATAAAAGTGATTCATATTCAAAAATTCTACAACTTTTTTCTGTATAAAATAGTTTAATGAATTTGTATGTCTGTCTGTGTCTGTTTAATTTGGGTCATTTATATTGTCTAATACATACTGACTACCACCGCCATTGCTGTTTATAACAGAAGTTCAGCATTTCCTGTATAAGGATATTTCCGTTTTTCATAAAACAGATGTTTTATATATCTTTTATTTTTTTGTTTCACTTAAATAGTAGACGGGTGTGTAAGTTTCAAATTTGAAGGTCATTTGACATGCGCAACAGACAAATGCTCAATTTCACCAAAATTTTCTCGGATGTTTGTCTCTTGGGAAAATTTGCACTATTGTCGTAGTAGGTTGGATGGTGTTGTTTGTAAATATGCAAGTGAACGAAAAGAAACTTTCATAGTTTAACATAACAATGTACAATTTGCATTGCAATAAATATGGTGTGTAAATATGCATATGTATGTATGTAATATACTATATGTATTTAATATGTAGTATTTACATGTATTATGTACAATAACTTTATAAGTTCAAGTTCATCTTTGATACGCGTGTACATAAATAGATTTCATTTTTGAAATATAATCCAATAAATCCTTCAAACGTCTGAGGTCATTTCAAATATATTTATGTTGTTGTAAATCAGATTAAAAATTTTGATAGGCATGATTATAAACACCATAAAAGCTTTAACAATTTTACAAAATAACGCGTTTAGACTGTCGGACCAATGTAATCTCTACCAAAATACAACAAATTTATTATAGTCTACAGAACCTTATACACAGAGAAAATCATAGTTAAATCAATTATTATTTCATATTTGAATTAATCAATTAATCGCCTCTATTTCGCTTAATGTCGAAACAAATAATTTAAACACTCAAAAAAAAGGACATGAACTAAAAATTAATCCAAAATTTCCTTTGAAATAGTTTAAAAATTTTCCTCAATTTAAGTAAAATTTTATTAAAACTTAAAAAATTTTTCTTAAAATGAATAAACATTCCTATGTTTTGGTAAAAACGAAATAGTTTATATACTCAGATATAGCTCATACATTTCTTAAATAATTTTTCTTGATTTTAGAAAAAAATAAACAAATATATTAAATAACAATTTATCAACTTTTAAGAAAAACATTTCTGTTTTAAGAAATTTGCATACTTAAATGTAATAAAACTAAGCTTAGTTAAAAAAAATAGAATATAATTTACTCCCATTAAGTTCAAAAAATGTTAATGAGAAAGTACTTGAACTTAATGTTTGTTTAGAAAGCCATTTATAAATTCAGTTTTTAAGTCTACCACTTTCTAATTTTTAATAATTGTTTTCTAAAAATTAGTTCAGACAATAAAAAACAAAAGGAAATGAGTTTTTTCCTATGTAATAATAAAAATTTATTTGATTTTAGAAACGGATGAACTGTTTTTAGGGAAAATTTTCATTCAACTTAGTTCAGATAAATTTTAAAAATTGTTTTTTTTTCAAGTGAAAGTTTTTCAATTTTTGAAAAAACGTTTAAATTATTTTCAATTTTCTTTTCCCAAAAAAAAAAAAATAAATTAAGAACAAACTACTACATAGTTAGTTTTCCTAATTTCCAAGAAAAAATATTATTAAAGGAAACAAATTAAAGTAACCATTTAAAAAAATTATCGTGCATGATTGTAATTTTTGGTGTATGAGTCAAAACTGGTTTTCGTGCCCATCTCTAATCTTAACAGTCTTAAATATTGAACTTAAAATAGTTTAAAATATATTTTAAAATTTTGTTAGCAAAATGTAAACAATTTTAAAATTGCGCTTTTATGTAATAAATTTGTTTGTTGACTACAATACAAAATAACGCAGGCACATTTTATAAATTTCGGCATAATGGCTTTTCTATAATTAAGGTTGTGCCTAGTAAACTTTATATTTATCAAAGACTTAGTGTCTATTTTTTCACTTAAAGTCCCATAAACTAAACTTATGACATTTTTCCATTTTCTAATAATAACAAGAAATGTAACTGTGATATTTTGTATTTTTGCAACAATTTCCTTAAATTAGTTAATTTAAGAAGACAAAGGACCCCCAGTGTTCCTTAGCCATAGATGCCATGTGTCACTTAGGGCGTCCCTTTTTGTAGTTCTCTCAAGCAGAACCATTAATAAACTACGAAAAGAATCTGACTTTGTCACAATTTATTACGTTTCAGGATATCCTGCAGTACATTTTTTTAATTTGTTTACCTTTTTGCTAATGAAATTGAATTTATATTTTAAATACATGAATTTAGTATAATTCAATTTAATATTAAGACAAAAATAAATAACAAAAAGCTTGTTAAGAGCAATGTCCTTACAAAGCGGAAGTCCTCTGATACTTACTCAATGAGCGAAAAGTTTGTTAGACTGGCTTGCTAGTGGCCGGCACTTTTGGATCTTGTCATCGTACGGTGCATACCGATAAAAATGTGGCTGAAAGTGTGCAACTCAATCCGTATCATGTACTACCCAGCAAAACCACACATTACCCAATAATGGGTAATGTAATGTATAGCCATAGGGGCCGATGGATTACTTTACACATTACTTCACTGATGAATTTTATAGGCGATGAGCCTCAAAGTAATGTATATACCCATTACTTTAGAGGTGATAATGTAAGGGATTACTTATATGGTTACGAGAATGGAAAAAGTAATGTGTCTAAAAATAGATTTTTAAAAAGGAGGAATTTTTATTAAAAAAAATTATTACAAAAATTTTATTTAAATTATTTGTAATTAAAAATAAAGTGGTCAAGATGGGAATCGAACCAGGTTACTCTGGTTGCCAGCCTAGAACTCTACCCACTGAGCTATCGACGAATATAGTATTTGATTGCTTTGAACTTAAATGAATTATTGCGCTTCGTTTGTTCGCTAGTGTTATCAAAACAAACATACATTGCCCTTTTGCTTACAAAAAAACACAAAGTAATGTATCTAAAATAGATTTTCAAAAATATTTAATTTATTACTTTGCATTTATAAATCATATATTACGTAATCAGTAATCAGTAACTTATTACTTTATGCTTGCAAATAATGAAAAAGGTAACGAGCTATAATTACAAGGTAACGCATGAGAATATCGCACCCATTACCAAAGTTTTGATGGGAAGTGCTATTTAACTTAATGTTAAAAAATATTTTCTTATTTTTAGGGAGTTAAGTCCTAGTTTTAAGTAAAAAAAAAATTATCTAATGAACTTAAATACAATTTTTCTAAAAACCAAGGAAATAGTTCCTAACTAACAGTAAAATTCAAGATGGTATATAAACTAATTAGGAGGAAATTTTACTGTTTTCTAATAAAAATGTACTTCTCAGTAGAATTTTTCTATAATTTTAAAATTTTTAACAAATTTTAAGTAAAATTTGTTTCTTAATTTCAAGGAAAATTTTATTAAATATTGGTAAAAAGTGTCTGGCGCCGTTTTCATTTCAATTTTTCCTTCAAAAAAGTTAATTTTTCTAAATTCTGGTTAATTCTTTTTTTTTTGGTGTAGGTATATTCCTAGCAAGCACTATGACGTTACTTATGTTATAAAATAATAATACAAAATTGCTTCAAATTCGAAAACTGTATTTTCTAAACAAACAGCTTCATTTAAAATTCTATGAAAAAAAAATTTATAAAAAAAATAAAAAAACACTTGTTTCTAATTGATTTATTAACAAATTTTGGTGAAGTAGGAACTTCAGTAGAATTAAGTTTTATACCTCAAAAATATTTAAGAATTCGTTTTTTTTTTTTTTGAATTTTTAATTGCACATTCACAGAAAAATCGGTGAGGACTTGCGTGATTTTTATATCTTTTCTAATAGATAAACTCTTTAACTCTAAAGCTTAAACCAGGTAGTGAAAGAGTCGGGGAACAGTGGAAGTTCTATCAAATTTTGTTTGTGAATTTCGCAAAAATTATTCATAACATATTTTTAAGAATTTTTTATTGAATTTTTTTAAAGGCAGCTCTTGTTTATTTAGACATTTTTTTAATTTTAGACAGTGTAATAAAAAGAAAATAAAAATCAATTCGACAACACTAAGCTGCGTTTTTCAAGGTTTAGTTCCCCTGAACACGTCTGACATTTCCTTTTTAAGTAGTCGTTAGATTCCTCTGAAAAACACAAGATTATAAGGCAAGATTCTTTAAAAAATCTCAGGATGCTTTGAATTGTTCTAAACAAACATTTTAGAAACCAATGCAATAGACTTGACTTGATATTTCAGCAAAAAGCTGATCTTTGTGTTCTTATTGATGAAAGAAATAAATTTATTTTGAATTAAACGATTTATCGATTAATCGCCAATTTTTCCGATTAATCGACCCGTATAAACGATTGATCAATTTTCTTCATTTTTCGAATAATGACCTAACCGGTTAACCGGCAGGGTCGATAAATTCAAAACACTAATTTTTACGAACATTTTAAAATTAAATATGAATTTTATTTGAACCAAATATGATTCTAGTTAAAATAAATTTTTCGTATTTAAATTAATATGATTGTAAAATATATTTTTTTTCTGTGTGTAACATCTTAATACCTTAAATTGTTTTTACTAATCAAATCATAAAGTTCTACTGACATTTTGGCCACAAATAAATTATGAAATTTTCACTAACTTTAGTTGAATCACAAGAAGAAGACTTCGAAAAGTAAAAAATACCTAAAAAATCGGTTCTTAGCTAAAGGAGAAAGTACAGGTAAAACAACCAAGAAAAAAATTAGTTTTTATCTTTGTTTTTTTTTTTGTAATTATTTTCAACAATATAAAATCCCACAATATACAAAAAATGATAACGAAAATTAAAAATGTTTGCTTTACAAGTAGAAATTTCGTTGTAAGTATGTATGTAAGTCAGTTAATCGTGTTTGGTACTGCCGGTGTTGTTTTGTTTACTGTAGTCTTTTTCTCTTTGGGTCAGTGATATAAACATTGAATGACCTTAACTGTTTAATTTGATTATGGTTTATGCATTTCTTTCCACACTCACAAAGACTCTAAATAAAAAAAAAAAACTAAATAAATAAATAAAACTTGTACATTAAACATGGATGGAGCATATGAATTTAATACTGTATTTTACTTTATTATTATCTGTTGTGTATGTTTATCAGAGATGTAAATATGTACTCTCTCTTTTCTTTGTAATAAAGAAGATCAGAGCTTCTCAAAGAGCAAGCTGCAGTTGTCTGGTATAAATTTCATTACAATTAAGTTTTAACCCAATATACCATATAGCAATCAAACTACAATACAACTTGAGAATAAGCTTATATTAATAGTGTGTTTTAAGCTTTTCTTAATTTCGCTTATTATAATGTTTATAAAATGTGCATTCACAAGCAGTATTTAACAATGCTTGAGAAAAGATTATTATACATAACTTTTTCTAAAGTATGCACATTTTGAACAACGCAATATGACGATTGAAATAGAAATATTTTTCAATACATTCTAGTTTTGTTGTCTTTGTTCTACGCTTATAATGCATACAACAAGTGCCATTACTTTTTCTTTAAATTTGTCAAACGTGTTTTGCGTGTACATTTAGTTGTAAATTTTATATAGTGAACGTGCAATTGCATATTAAATTTAATTATTTTTATTTATGGTTAAAATTAATTATTATTATTTATATTTAAAATTAATTATTATTTTTTATATTTAAAATGAGTTATTATTATTTATTTTTAAAATTAAAATAAAAAATAAATTAAATTAAAGAAAATAATTATGATCTTTTTTTCAACTATTAATAGTATGTTATTTTTGTAAGCTTATTCTACAATTGCAAGAATAAGCTTATAGTAATCATACACACATAATATTTTCACGAGGGTTCCGTTTTGATTTTTCTACAATTGTTACTATAGCATTTTTCAATATATTCTCAAGTCTTTTTCAAGCTTAAGGCTTGTGTTTGTAAGCTTATAATAATATTTTTCTCAAGTCATTTGGTATGTTGGGAAAGTTTTAAGTTTTTGGAGTTATCAACTCATTTCTAATTTGATTGATATTAATTTTATACTTGGTGACGATCTGTTTAAAAGGTTTTCGAATGGAGCATCAGAATACTTCTACGATATGTTATGGCAATAAAAATTCAGTGCGATGTCAAAAAGACTTTAAATTTCTTTATGGTTGTAATGAAAATACTCTTGTCTACTAAAAAGTAGAACAATTGTGACAAAAATTTAATGAAGTTAAGTATTGTTTTAACGGTTTCCTATTTAAACCCTTAAGTTGATCATTGCCAAGAATTTCATTAATATTATGTTTCGTATACCCAATCTTGGAAGGGCTTCACATATCACCAAAAGTATATGAATACAAAAATCTTACTTTCATCTGCAGAAGAATGTAGGTATAGAATTAAAAGTTATTTCTAGGAGGTCAAATAATGATGAATTAATAGAACTATGAGAAACTTTTAATTTTAGAAAAAAATCCCTAGAGGATATCGCAGTAACAACAAAACTTTTTTTATTAGTATTAGAAAACTGAGAGCTGATCTGAGTAAACTGATCTTGCTCCAAAAATGTAATTATCTTTTCTGAGGAGGAGCATTTTCATCTAGGCATGGGAAAACCCACACATTATAGTCGAGAAGCTAATGCATCCACAGAGGTTGGAAGTTTGGGGTTAATTTTGGAGTGATTTGGAGTGTGGAGTGTAGATTTTTGGCATCATTGACCCTTTTTTAAAAAATGCTGATGGAAACTTATAGGCTGGAATGGAAGATACAGGTTGGTTGAAAAGTTCCTGCGCTCGAAATGAAAGAATACTGTTTTTGTTAGGAAATATATTTTTTTATTCAATATAATCTCCTAGAAGCTCAATACACTTGTTCCAATGATCTTCCAATAATTTTATCCCATCCTTATAATGGTTTTCCGGAAGCTCTGCAAAATAACCGTCTACGGCTGCTATGGCCTCTTCTTTCGACGAAAAATGCTTTCCACGAAGGAATTGTTTGAGATTTCTGAAGAGATAGTAGTCACTGGGAGCCAAATCTGGTGAATACGGTGGATGTTCAAGCGATTCGTACTTTAATTCTTTGAATTTAGCCATCGTCAAAACACTTTTGTGAGCAGGTGCATGATGAAAAATTATTTTTTTTTCTTCTTTAAACCAGGTCTTTTCTCACGAATTTTTTCATCCAGCTGATCCAAAAGGCTGCAATAATATTCAGAGTTGATTGTTTTACCTTTCTGAAGATAATCAATCAACGAAATTCCTTTTGCATCCCAAAAAACTGATGCCGTAACCTTCTTTGCTGATCGTTGTGACTTCACCTGCTTTGGAGCTGAAGAACCAGCTTCAGTCCACTGTATACGTTCTTGTTTCAATTCAGGATCATGGTGGTAGATCCAAGTCTCATCCATAGTTATAAAACGACGCAAGAAGTCGGTTTTATTCGGCTTAAAACGCTCCAAATTACGCTGAGAAATTTGTTTTCGATCCAGTTTTTGTTGAATTGTTAATGTGTGCGGCACAAACTTTCCATAAAGTTTTTTCATACGTAATTCTTCATGTAAAATATGGAGTACTCGTTCGTCTGAGATGCCTATGGCATTAGCAATTTCACGCGTAGTCAAACTTGGATCTTCACTAACCATATTATGTAACTGCTCAATGATTTCTGCTGTGGTTGCAGTTTTTGGTCGTACTTCGCGTGGATCGTCTTTAAGGCTGGTACGACCACGTTTAAATTCACCAGCCCAAAATTCAACTGTGCGTTTTGAAGGTGAGGACTCCTTATACACTTCTTACAATTGTTCATAAATTTCCTTTGCTTTTAAACCCTTCAAAACAAAGAATCTAATGACTGCACGATATTCAATTTTTTCCATATTAAAAAAAAAATCAATGACACGTCAACTTTAAATAACTTGTAAACAAAGAAAGAATTGACAGAATGACTTGCAACTTTGCATGTGTTCTCAGGACAGTTATACCAACTTGAGAAAAAAAAGTTTGGAGCTAGCAGTGCCATCTCTTGGTGAGCGCAGGAACTTTTCAACCAACCTGTATGAACTTCGATATTCTATGGTTTCAGCAGGATGGCTCACGATGTTACACAGCTCATCCGATCATTCGAACAACCGATCTTCTGCGCACTAAGTTCGGTAATCGTGTTATCAGAAGTATTGGCGATATCAATTGCCCGCCTCGGAGCTGCGATTTGACCCCTTTAGACTTTTTCTTGTGGGGTGTGGTTAACGATCGATGTTATGCGAATAACCCATAAAGGATCCAACACCCTTGAGGTAAATATTTTTCGAGCCATTCGTGAGATAGAATCAGAAACCGTCAACAAAGGCTTGGAAAATTGGACTGACAGAATACATAAACTACTGCGAAGCAAGCCGCGGTAGCCACATGAATTAAATCGTGTTCCATAAATAGTGGGAGTGTTTTTTATTTCTAATAAAGTGTTATCCCGAAAAATTTTAACAGACGATGTTCCAATAAAATAATAGAACTGTCATTAAAACCCGCCGACACCCTCCTTCCAAAATGGGCTATGAAACTCTTGCCCATATATATTGGAGTTGTATTTCATTTTCGGCCGGATAGAGGTGGAATATATTAAGAATAGCGGATGGGGTGAAGTACTTCTTGCACTTACATGCATTCAAATTGACCCTATTTGCCAGACCCCACTTTCACAAATGTTGCTGTGGTTTGCGGAAGAGAAGATAGGGTTGAAAGTTTGACAAAGAAAGTCGTAAAGAAGGATGAGAAAAATTAAAGGGGAAAGGGGAAAGAACAGAACTTAACGGTACTCTTGAATTCAGCTGAAACTTGTCGGATGTGATCTCATCTAATATAACACGTATAGTGCAGCGATCTCTGAGAAAGCTCAAAATAAAAATTATTACCGACACCAAAAGCAATTAACTTTAAAACAAGTACGCCGTGCCAAACACGATGGAAGGACAGGGAAACTTTTTAAAATTAACGATCGCCATTTTGGATCCACAATTTTAATGTTTTTAACTTCAATCTGAGATTCGTGATTAGCAGCATCCATCTTTTTTATTTCCATGCGACCCTTAATCGATCCTCTTACTATTTCTATTTTGTTTTCGACGGGCTCGATTCACTAGAATGACATCCGATACTAGAGACATGTTCGAAAGTATAATTGGCCTATTACATGACATTTTAGAACGAACGGTCAATGCTTAATTGATGTTAGAAGAATTGCTGTCGAAAATGGCAAGCAAAAGACTGACTTTATCAACTGCTTATTTTTTGAGAACAAGAATGAATCAAGCTAATTTCGGAAGTGAAGCACATTCCAGTGAGAGCGTTCTGCATCGATCGAAACAAATGATAGGACGGACGAGCCAAAAACTGGACTATAAGGCGAGTGAGGCCAAACTTCTAAATTGTTTTTAAGCGGTCTTTCATGTCAGGTCGCATATGCTGGGCGTTTCAAACGAAACATCTGGCTCGATTTCAGCTACTCATAATAGATTGGGACCCTTTATTTTATTTGATATCAAAATTGTATATCGTTTCATTAAAATGAATACAAAAATAATTTCAAAAACAAAAATGTGTTAATTTTTGACTCTACACCCTTAAGTCATGTTTGACATATCCAAATTTCATCGAAATCGGATGGAACCAATTACCGATGCCTTCTTGTAAATACTTGGCACGCTTGGTTCTTTTCTTTCTGTGAAGTAGATTAGTAGTGTTATTTTATCTCGCACCAAATTGGAGACGCTTTTCTCCCAACATACCATAAGTTTTTGGTTTAGCCAGGAAAGTATTAGTGTACTTCCACAGTCATGTTTTCGACTAGAAGAATTAAACTTTTTGCCAATGAAACCATGTTCCCCATGAACTGGTTTCGGAATACATTAAAATTAATGGTAAAACTGATGGAATATTTATTCCAGAACTAATTCTAGGAGAGCTTAGAGACTCCAATTTAAAGCGAGGCAAGTTTGATATATCTCAAAGTAGCCGATTAGTCAAAGTTTAATGAGAAGCTCTGGAAATGTTGTGTTATTCATATAAAAAAAATTAGTTGGGCTTTAAAATCTCAAAAAGTAACCTCCTTCCAATTTACCTTTTTTTAGAATAAATTCGAATGATCTTTTCATTAGGGTGGATCGAAAAGGGCTATGATCGAATTTTGTTTAGATTTCAGGTAGAAAAGTTTTATATAGAAATAAAACATTTAGAAATTAAAATTTTTTGAACCAAGTGAAAAAAAAAACTTTTATTATTTAAAAAAAAAAATAATTTGTAGCACTTTGGAAGAGTTTGAACTTTATCTGCACGGTGGACGACCCAAAATTTTTCAGATATAAATTTTCGATTTTTTTCTCGTTACTAAAAAAGAATGAAAGAAGTATTTTTCGCGGAAGTTTTCGAATGTTCACTATGTTAACAAATTTTAGGTTTTCAAATGAAAAGCGCAGGTGGACCACAAATTCTGCATTGGTTAAAACTTTCCGAAAATATTTTTTACAGCTATTCACAATTTGATTACCTGCGTAAAGCGAAATTCCACCAAATTCCTAATTCAATTCACACTACTGCTCATAGTATTCAAATAAAGTGTTGAAAGTAAATAAAAACAACAGCATTTTCGAATAAAAATTGTATATGAAAATCTTTTAAATTTTTATTTTGGTTTTTCTTTGTATGCCAGCTGTCGCCAATTTATCATCATAGCTTGGACTCACAAATAGTTTATTAAACACATTTTCATGGGAATTTGATACAATACAAAACACCATCCCAGTCAGCTATCTAGCCAGCCAGCCAGCCAGTCAGTTCATTCAATACATTCAACTAACCCATTCAATACTTGCAGCACTAATACTACACCACACCTGCACTTTACAGGTTGCTAAGCTGTTGTTTTATGGTTTGATCTATCGACACATGCAGTCAAGTCAGCAGACGACAGCATTAGTTCGCGTAGCTGAAGAATGCATTTTTTTCCGTGGATTTATAAATGTTCAAAAAAAATTGTTTTTTTTTTCCAAACTTAATTTTGGAAAGTAATCGTTGTCTCTTCACAACAACACACCCATGCTATTGGTCATTAATTGTCTAGAGATAAATGTTTTAAAGGGGCTATTGTATGATAGATTACCAGCTACCTATATTTAGTATTTGAACATTATAATATTTGTATGATTTGTGTAAAGTTTGTTAATAAAAGAAAAGCTTTTCTAGCCTAACATAAGTAAATGTCTGGTGTAAATTTCAAATTAACACATCATATTTGTGTTTATATGAAACAATGAAATTGTAAACATTTTCTTAAATGCTGTAGAGGAGAAAAAGTAATTTATTGAAAATTTCATATATATTAAATTATGAAGGTCTCTACATTTTTTGCTATAAGTTTTGAATTCATCGCCATATTTTGCTTATTTTTTCACAGAAAGTTGCTTAGAATAATTGGAAATAATTTCAGTGAAAATGGGCAGCCACTTACTTTTTTGGGGAGCATGATTGCTTTTTCAGTAGAGCGATGAACAAAAATAATTTAAATAATTAAAATGCTCACGACATTGAGAAACTTCTTAGTGACAAGTTTTAAATCCATCGTCAGATTTTTTTTTTCAGAACAACTTGAATGAAAGCCATATCGTCTACCACTGAGAGTTAAATTCTATTCAAGATAATTAACAAGATTGTAACGCAGAACATATTGCGGTTGGGTGGTAATTTTCAGATTTATAATCCGCATCCCTTTTTAGACAATACCGCATGGTATGAACAATTTATTCACATTGAGTTCTAAAATAATATATTTTAAATGTATCTTCACATTTTTAGTCATAAGTTTTAAATTCATTGAAAAATTTAATGATTTTTTTTTATTAAAATCTGCATAGAATAATGATAACTATTTCAGTAGATAATTAACATTTTCTAAAATGTTGGTCAGAGCTTCGAAGATTGAATTTTATTTTAAATTAATTCCCTAAAAATCACATTCGATTTACTTTTAAATCGAATGAATTACTTTTAAAATATTCGCGAGAATTCATTCTTTGGAATTCATTTGACCGAATTTACATCTTACAGATTCGTTGTGACAACCGAATTTCCTTCCAGCCGAATGATTTGGTTGCAACTACCGAATTATTTGGTTGTTACAACCAAATTTATTCCTGGGTCAATTGAAAAATTATGTTCCTTACGAAGTTTTGTTGTATTAACCGAATTTCTGTGGCCACAACCAAAAGTGGCGATGACCACAACCGAACCATGTGGTTGGCAAAAAATTCGGTTATCACAATGATTTTACCAATCATTGAATTCAATCATTAGGAATATAATCATTATAATCATTCGAATTCTCAATCATTTAATTAACAATTGGGAATTCAATCGATTTACAAATTTGGTATTTATTGTTAATTCGATTTAAAAAAAAATGAAAAAATAAACAATTATATTATTTTATTAATGTAAAAATGAAAAGAAAATATAAAGAATTTTAATATCGCCAAATATAGCACTCTCTATCTGCAGTGCAGAGTTCTCGAGATAAATGCGATATAAAATATTGACAAATAACTCAAAACTTGAGACCTCTGGTGCAAAAAGATTTCCTTTAACGCGTTTAGTTTTCGAAATATGGACTATTAAAATTGTATCAAAGCGATTCAATTCGACTATTTTTTTTTTTATTTTTTAATTTTGAAATATTTTTCAAATGCATATTAACGATTTTTTTTTTAATTTTTTCAATTTTTTTTAATTCTATAGTTTTTCCGGTATTGGCGATTTTTTTTTTTGGCGATTTTTTTCAATTTGAGTTTTTTTTTAATTTCGTTTTTCGAATTGAAGCAATTTTTCAATTTTGGCTTTTTTTAAATTTAAGTGATTTTTTTCCAATTTGTTGAGTTTTACGGTTTTTCCAATTTTAACGATTTTTCCAATTTTAAAGATTTTTTTAAAATAATTTTTTAAGCGATTTTTTTAAATCTTTATTTTGGAGGATTTTTGGCGATTTTTTCCCCCAATTTTGGCGAAGAAGAAGTAGTAATATAAACCAATTTTAACGATTTTTCCAATTTTGGTGATTTTTTTTTTTCAATTTTGGTGATTTTTTAACAATCATTTCTAAATTTGAACAATTTTTTAAAATTTTTATTTTGGAGTATTTTTTAATTTTGGAGTATTTTTTAATTTCGGAAATTACTTTCAATTTTACCGTTTTTTTTCTAATACTGTTTTTCGAATTTTAGCAATTTGAAAATGATTTTTTTTTTTCCAATTTGTCGTGTTTCACGGTTTTTCAATTTTAACGATTTTTTCTAATTTTGCCGATTTTTTTTAATTAATAATTTTTTAAGAGATTTTTTAAAATTTTTATTTTGGAGGATTTATGGCGATTTTTTCCCCCAATTTTTGCGAAGAAGTAATATAAACCAATTTTAACGATTTTTTCAATTTTGGTGATTTTCTTTTAACAATAATTTTTTAATTTAAGCGATTTTTAAAAATTTTTATTTTGGTAGATTTTTTAATTTCAGCAATTTCTTTCAATTTGAGTGTTTTTTTCTAATTTTGTTTTTCGAATTGTAGTAATTTTTCATTTTTTTTTAATTTAAGTGTTTTTTTTTCAATTTGTCGAGTTTTACGGTTTTTCCAATTTTAACGATTTTTCTAATTTTGGCGATTTTTTGTTTAAATAATTTTTTAAGCGATTTTTAAAAATTTTTATTTTGGAGGATTTTTAGCGATTTTTTTCAATTTTGGCGAAGAAGAAGAAGTAATATAAAATATAAACAGTGCTTCCTCTGTTAACTCTCTAATTATAAATTTGTTTTCAATTAGTTTTCTATAATAAAAAAATTGTTTTGATTTCAAAATAAATAAATTGAATTAAAAATATAAGAAACATTGAAATATGATATTGCTTTAATAAGAACTTTGGTTTATCCAGCTGTGCGTTAGCCAAGGTCAAACTATATTTCTTATCATTTAATCAGCTGTAGTGATTTGCAATAGGGGAATTAAAAACGAATGCCATTCCCTAATTACTCAATCGAATGAAACAAAATCGATTCAATTCCTAAATTTTTAAATCGATTTAGTAAAAATTGATGAACGATTGCATTAAGTAAATAAACAAATCGAATGATGAAAAATGAAGTCTTTAAAAATAATATCGATTGGCACGAACTAATAATTCATTTCCATTTAAAAATTATAGTTTGAGACTTCAATCATTCCATAGTCAATGAGCTATCACACATTAGAACAATTATGCTGGCATAATATGCCAGCTTGTAGGCAAGCGGGGTGAAGAGAACCCAATATACCATATAGCGATCAAACTGCAATACAACTTGAGAATAAGATTATATTAATAGTGTGTTTTAAGCTTTTCTTAATTTCGCTTATTATAATATTTATAAAATGTGAATTCACAAGCAGTATTTAACAATGCTAGAGAAAAGATTATTATACATAACTTTTTCTCAAGTATGCTTATGAACAACATACAACAACAACGCAATATGATTGAAATAGAAATATTTTTCAATACATTCTACTCTTGTTGTCTTTGTTCTACGCTTATAATGCATACAACAAGTGCCATTACTTTTTCTTTAAATTTGTCAAACGTGTATACATTCAGTTGTAAATTTTATATAGTGAACGTGCAATTGCATATTAAATTTATTTATTTTTATTTATGGTTAAAATTAATTATTATTATTTATATTTAAAATTAATTATTATTTTTTATATTTAAAATAAGTTATTATTTATTTTTAAAATTAAAGTAAAAAAATAAATTAAAGAAAATAATTATGATTTCTCTTTTTTAACTATTAATAATATATTATTTTTGTAAGCTTATTCTACAATTGCAAGAATAAGCTTATAGTAATCATACACACATAATATTTTCACGAGGGTTCCGTTTTGATTTTTCTACAATTGTTACGAAAGCCTTTTTGAATATATTCTCAAGTCTTTTTCAAGCTTAAGGCTTGTGTTTGTAAGCTTATAATAATATTTTTCTCAAATCATTTGGTATGTTGGGAATTGTTTTTTGGTGGCGTAAAGTTTCAACCACCTTTTACCCCGCATTAGCAGCATAAAACCAATACATGCACATTTTAAAAAACCCTAAATGTTAAATACATACAAAAAACACTAACACACACAAAGCTATTGTATACGTATACATTTTATGTCAGATGAATCATTCTCGTGTGTTTTGAAAAGAACCAAATTGTACGGCTTAAATATCAGTCTAATGTGTGATGGATCAATCAGATTTAAAAATCAAATGAAAGAACGCGTTCTTTAGAAACTATGCCGACTGCTCAAGACAAAGCCAAATATTTTGGTTGAAAATAAGCAAACACGACTTCCTATTAAGGTCTTAAACTTTTTTTAAAACATAATTTTAGAATGTGTATCATTAAGTAGAATTTTTAAATCTGCAAATTTTGTATGAGGCAATTTCTGTTAAAGCAATTGCAAACTGTATTAAATTTTTCGCAGCACAACAAAAAAAAAAAAAGTTCTCAGGTTTTGGTTTCTAAATTAGAAAATTTCTTTTTGTTGCAAATAACATCTTATTATAATTATGTGTCTTTATCAAGTGAAAATGTCTTGATTTCGCTACAAATAATTTATATACTTTAGTTTTTTTTTTTTATTTTTTGTTATATTTAATAATAGATCATATGTTGAAATATTTATTATTTTCCGGTTTTCATTTCGTATAAATTACCACTTAATTTCTATAATGAGACCTGCCACTGGTATTTCTCTGATTTTCTTCTGTTGTTTCTGTTTTTTTTTATGTTTACTCCAAAGTGGAAGATAATGAATATTATATTTATGATAGTTTTTATTATGATTTTTTCATGTTATATTCACACATTGTAACCGGAATGTAACAATAGCACGCACAAACATTTACAAAAAATGTAACGAGTAAATTTTAAGTTTTCAAAACATACAAAAAAATAAAAAACATTTTATAAATACCTATGGTACTATGAAATATGTTTACCAGAAAAACGAACACGACTATTAAGATAATAGATGGTTTTTGGACATCAATTTTGTCCCCTTCCAAAAATTAATGTAATGAAAAAAAAATACCAAAACTGAAAAAATATCATAAATCACTTGGCGACATGTGGAATAAAAATTAAGAGTTAACACATAAATATATAAAAAAATGCAGTCTGCAGCAGCCGACAAAAAGAAATACTAACGCAATCTTTACTATAAAGGGAAAGGTGTTGATTTGTGGACTTGCTTGCACATAATGCAGGTTTGCATAATTTTTGGGTTAACAACATGGGACCAATACTGGCTCTTAATAACATTTTATAAACTTAATACCCAGCAATATAATGGCAATGCAAAAATGCTGTATGCATCTTCATAATTACTTAAAGCTGAAAAAATGCATATAACAGGCTAAGCTTTTTTTGGATCGTGTGCAAAACACGATCGTGAACACCCTCGTAGATTTCTCTTAAATTTGATGCCGCTTATTTTCACAATTTTTTGCAAAATATTTTCGAGTTTTTCAGAATTTTGGCTTTGAAAATCTAAAAAAAAAGCATTTTTTAAAATTTTTAAATTATAAAACTTCTAAAAAATAAAAATTTACAGACTATTTAAAATTTTTGAAAACTTTGAAGTTTTTCTATAATAAAAATTATACAGAATCTGAAAATTTTGTCTGCAAAAATGTATCGAGTTTTACACAATCTGCATAATTTAATTTTTAGCTCTTTAATGACTTTCAATTAGCGTTAACAATTACTTGGTAATAAATAAAAGTTTATAAGCTGAAGTTTCTGCTGAAATATATTTACATTTTTAGCTTATTTTTATATAAAAAGTTGTTGGATTATTCACAACATTTAACTTAAAAATCAAAAAAATATTTTCTTTAAAGTTTTTCAACAAAAAAAAAAAATATACAGAATCTGCAAAAATTTTCTGCAGTAAAAATATGCATTTTTTTAAAAAAAAGTTTATAAATCAACTATTATATCAGAATTTTCCATGGGCGATAATACAAAAACTTGTCTGCAGAAAAATTTTCCATTAAAAAAAATATGCACTTTTGTTCCCCTAAAAAAATTTATAATAATTTTTTTTGCATTTTTTTTCTACAAAAAAATGCAAACTTTTGTTTCCCATTATTTTTTGTCTACAAAAATGTTTAGATTCTTTAAAAACAATAAATTTTCTCGGTTAAAAAAAGTTTAAAAACAATAATGCAGTATTAATTAATGCATTAGAATATTTTGCATATTTAAAAATATATTAAAAATTTTTCAACTCGAAGCTTTAAAAAAAGAAAGAATTTTAAAGATTTCGAAATTTTTCAAATTTATTTTGCATACAATTTTAGAGATGCTATTTAATTTGTTAGATTTCCAGTTTACTCGTATTCACCATAAAAGAAAATAATATAAAAAGTGCATATTTTTTTCTGCATTAAATGTTGCAGATTTTGTGTAGTTTTGCAAATTCTAAAATCTATTCCAAATAAAACTTTTAATATATTGTATAAATTAATATATTAAAAAAATATGCATTTTTCATAAAAAAAATATAAGAATGTGTTGATGCATTCTCCATAAATGGTTGCAGATAGTTTAAATCTAGTAGCGCCATCTATGTGTCGGGCCGGGGACTTCTCAATTGACCTGTTATTCTACAGAAGAGTTGAAAGAACCTTTATAAAATAATAGCAAAGAAAATTATAAATATTTTGCAAAAATTGCATAATTTTTGTATGCAAAAAAGAAATAATATTAAGAATCAATATTTATTTTATTACATTTTGCAGTTTTCTTTTGATTAAAAAAAATAATTGATGATTTTAAGAATTTGAAATTTTTATTTTATTTTTTCTACAGAATCTGTATATTTTTTTTGTAAACAGTATATGAGATAATAATAACTTCACATTATTTTATATGGAATTTTTTGTAGATTCCTCCTATTTAATAAAATTGTGTAAAACTTGGAAGTTTATTAAATTCTTAAAGTTTAATAAATTGTAAAAACTTGAAATTTATTAAATTCAAAATATTATTTTTAATTTTTAATGCAGACTCTATTTTTTTATAAAAAAGATTATAGTTTTGTTTTTTTTTATATCGAAAATATTTAGTTGAATAGACTGTTGCATTTTGTTTAAAATCTTAGGAAAAATTAATTTTTTGTGTCAAAAACTGAGAGAATTTTTATGATTTTTTAAATATTTTGTTTTTTACATCACCCTTCAAACCAGGCTACGACAGTAAAATTAAATATTTCTTAAAAACCATAAAATGTTTTTTAAACATGTTGAACTATTTCGTAAATATGATTAAATGTATTGTAGATATGAAACACCTTTCATTGGTCTAATCTTTATAAAACTTTTTATAACTATTTTAAAGTCTTTTCTTTAAGTGGAAATAATGTACGTAAATAAAAAATATATTTTAATTAATATTATCTTTAAAAGACCACTTACCATTGCTGCTGTGTTCCTCTTGCTGCTGCTGTTGTTGTTGTTGCTGTCTCTGTTGTTGTTGTTTAATTTTTTGTTCTTTTTTCTTACGTTCAGCTTCCGACCACGAACAGTGTACGGTACCATCACGATGTAAACTTAAATTATCAACAGCTTCTGGTATTTCCAAATCATTAAAAATATGACGTTTGCCAACAGCGGCCACACGACGATACAAAGAAACAGATTGATATATCAAGGCCCAAGCTTGTTCTTCGGATAAAGGGGCCTTAAATGATTCCAATATGTTTTTAATACTAACACAACCCGAAGGATCGTTGCAAGAACATATGGAAAAGGATTTTAAATCGGAATCCAGTGTGGTATCTACAACATTTGTATTGTTTGGTTTGTTCAAATGTAATTCCTCATTGGCGCTATCTGGGGAGGTGGATAAGAAACCATCCTCGTTATCAGAATGTTGTTGTTGCAATTGATGACATTTGCCATTGATGGGTTTGGCTTTGGTAAAAGATAATTTTGATTCTTTGTTTAAGCTGCTAGTGCTTGATTCATGAGCGCCTGCGTCATTAATTATTGTTGTTGTTATTGTGGAAGAGTTGTTTGAAGAGCTGTGGTTTTTGTAATCTCTACCACCACCACCTTCATCCACTCCTTGACAATCAGTTGCTTCTTCAGCTAGTTTTTGTTTTGTGGCCGTCATATGATCGCCAATTTTTTCTTGGATTTCTGTTGTCATTTTGTTACAGCTTCAATGGATTTATATTTTCCAAACGGATTACATAAAGATAAGACACTTGACAACAAAAATATAGACTTTAAACAGACATCGGTGCTATAAAACACTCACACAAACACTTGGAAAATTTCTGATTTAAAAGTTTTTACATTCAATTTAAGATTTTAATTATATATATTTTTTTAGAAATTATTATTGTTTTTATTTTTTTACAGAAAAAAGGTACATTTATTTAATTTTTCACAAAATTTCTAGTTGGTTTTTTGATCAACACAAATTATTTTTAGACACAAAAACATAAAACATTCGATTTGTTTAATTTTTAATTGATTTTTTGATCCATTAAATCTGCAATAAAATCAGACACAATATTTATAGATTATAATAAATTTTATTGGATTTTTTATGATTTGGTTTGGAAACACGCACGTTGAATTTGATTCGGTTATTTGAAAGAAAAAATATCATTTGTCATTTAAATGACTTTTATTTCAGTTTGTTTTGCTATATATTCCACACAGGGTTGCCATCTTTTGCAAAATAGTACACAAATAGGACGTTAACGGAATTTGTGGGGTATACGGTTTAAAGGGAATTTCTGAGAAAAACAAAACTTCAATAAATAAAACAGATTTAAGTAAAGCAGATAAAACCCGCAAAATAAAAATTAGTAAAATTATTCCAAAATATCGATAATTATAATAAAAATCGATAAGAACTGTAAAGAAGGATAAATTCAGAAAAAAATCGTTAAAAAGATTAATAAAAATCGATTTTTTACTTTAATATTTATAATCAATATTGATATATATTTTATAAATTTCGTTATTACTTTAAGAAAATTGTTAAAATCAATTAAAATTCATCATTACGTTAATTTTTATCTACAATTTGTAGTTGTCAATTATTTATTTTTATAAAAAATACCATATTAAGGACATATTGTGAACTCTATTAAAATTAAAAACAACTTTTACGAAATGCAGGACTTTTCGTTAATTGTTTTTCAAATAACTGTGATAATAGGTGCTTTATATTTTTCCCATAGAAAAACGACTGTAATTACAGTTAAAAACAACAACTATCGATTACTACACACACAACTGTCATGTAGTGACTGACAAACTTTATAGAGAATAGAGATTTAGGGCGAAAAACATATCTAAATTTGTTTAAACTCACAATAAAGTTATCTCTATATTTATAAGTTTTTTCTCGCGTTAAGGAAAAATAAATAAAAATAAAAAGTTTAGAAAAATATATACAAAATTTGCAAATATTTTAAGCACTTTTTAATGTGGAAAATACTTAAAATTTATTTAAAAATAATTTTAGATAACCTTTATAACTAATAGGCCAACCAAAATAAAAATTCAAATTACAATGTTTTAAGTTAAAAAAAAAGGTTTTAAGTTTAAAAAAAGCAGTTAAATTAAAAAGTTATTTAATTTAATCAATTTTGCATTGCTCTCTTTATTAAAATCGGTACAAAAACTAAATTTTCTATTTAAGAATGCTTTATTTCTTGCAACTACGGGTGTCAACAGTCGACATCCGATTTACAACATTGGTTTGCGTCCTACTGAAAAAGAGCCAGAAACTGTAGTATTCAAAAACCAACCTTTTCAAAAAACTGGTTTTCGGTTTAAGTGAAAAATTGTTTTTTACAAAACCTGGTTTTGGTTTTTGAAAAAACCGGTTTAACAATTTTTTTATTTAAGATAATCAAAGCATTAAAAAGACAAGGAAAAATGTTTGAACGGCAAATTTAAATAAATAAAATTTTAAAAGGTTTTTTATATTTGTAACATTTTTAAAAAATACCTAACGAGCAGATTCATGTAAATTGTATACACTGAATTGTCGCAATTTTATTATATTTGTTTCAAAAATGTTTTAGGAACCCTGCACCCTGTTTCAGCATTTTATTTTTTTTTTCAAAACTCAAAATTTTTTCAATAAAATTATTTCCCTTAAAAAATGACAAAAGTGATATTTTTGACAACTTTAACAGGCTTAACTAAAAACTATTAATTAATAAATATAACTAGACTTCAATGACTCTTCAATTAAAATTACATTTACATTAGGCTCCATATCTAGTTTAAACTAGATTTCGAGCCTCATATAAAAGCAATTTAAGTAAATACACAGCAAAAAGTATCAAAAAATTTTAAGTAATTAAAAACTATTTGTTAAAATTCAAATCCGATTTATAACAATTTTTGTTTGTTTGAAATGTTTGCAAATTATTATTTTTCCTATAAAAATTCTTTGAAAATAAAAATTTAAATTACAAGAAAATGACAAAAAGTTTTTTGTATTTACAAATTCTATTGTTGGTGCTTTAAAAAAAAATTATTTTTATTTACAAAAATATTCTATAAAAAATGTTTAATATTACAAACATAATTTTGTAATTTCTTTCTGTGTATGTCCTGTCCTGTTTGGCAACGCTAGTTAAAAAAAGTTGAAAATTTGCGCAAAAATTAGCTATTTAAATAAAAAAAAAATAAATAAACCGGTTAACCGATCCAAAAAATCCAATTTATTTCAATTTTGTAAAAATTCCAAAATCGCTCGGTTTTTTTAATGGAGAAGCTAGTTAACCGGTTTTATAAAAATAAACAAACTAGTTAACCTTTTTTCGGTTTGAATGCTCTAGCAGAAACCCAATTTTTGACCCTAATGAAAAATAATAAAAATGGTTGAAACTTAATGGATTTTTATTCTCGAATTATTTTTTTCCGATCTAAATATTAATTTTATAGTGAAGAGCGTAATAGAAAAAAACAAAGTATATTTCCAAAAATTGTAAATACGCAGTAACGTTTATTGAAATATACTAACTTTTGATAAATTATAATAATTGTTGTGTTCTTAAATATTTGCCTCTATAATCTAATTCAGTTTTTGGCACAATAAAATTTTTATATTTTTTTTTTTACAAACTTTATTTAATCCATAATAAATTTCCATGCAAATTTTTTTTTTTTTTGCGAAAATTTTTTTCAAAAACTTTTTTTTACTAAAAATTTTTTTGATTTCAAAAAATTTTTTTACCCAAAATATTTTTTTTTTTTTTTGCACAAAAACAATAACTTTTTAAAAAGGAAAACTATATTTAAAAAATTGCTAAAAATGTATTTAAGCTTTCGCATATATTATGGATAATAACAATGCTAGTTTGGAGTTTCTATTTGTAAAAGTACGAATACCTCTTTACTTTAAAAACTAGGTAATAATTATTTTAAATTAAACATAACTCATAGAAACAGAGTAGGTAGTAAGCAGAACAATTTTTATTAAAATTTTTTGATGTTTGGAGTCAATTTCGCAAAATTTTGCAACTTTCAAAAAGCAAAAACGACAATTTTTGTATTTAATTTTATTTTACCGATAATGTTATTTATAGCAAAAATTATTTGATTATTGTATTTCTTAATTCGTCTTCAACCTGTTTCGGGTTATATCGCGTAAATAAAGCCATAATTCAAAATTTTCGTCATATTTTAAAACTTTTATTGCAATCAGAAGAAAGAGCATTAGATGATTAAATTAAAAAAAAATTATTTTGAGAAAATTTTTTTTTCGTGTGAAAAAGTGCAAGAAAAAATTTTTTTAATGCAATTCTTTTTTTTTTTAAATGTAGAAAAAAAATATAAAAATGTCGTTATGCAAAGAAAAAGGAAGATCTCTGAATTCGATTTATGCAACACCCACCTTTCGATATAAGCTGTCACAAAATGGGCGCAGCTCCGGCATCAACTGTTGCAATTTAAGACGTAAAAATCAGAAGCTAGTTTGAACAAAAATTATTCTTTTTTAATTAAAAAAAAAAAATTAATTAAAAAAATTTTATGAAATTCGAATTTATGGCACCTATTTCACGATATTCCTAAGTTTTATTTGATTCGATTTCAACTTTACTGCATTAAATGACCACTGTACAATTATAATTAAACTTAAATTTTCAACGAAGCTAAAAGAAATCGAAAAAAAAAAATTATGAAATTTTCACTTTCACCTAAAAGTGAAATCCAGAACATACCCGAAGATTTATTTTTAAACAAAAAGTAAAAAAATTAGCAAATATTTGCAAAATAAGCAAACACAATTAAAATAAGCTTAAAAAGTTTATTTACGGCTCTTCTAAAAACTGAATTGAAATTTTCACAATTTCGGAATAAAATGTTAAAATTGTGTTAAACAGTGGTACATTTAATTGTTTTTCAAGTTTTTGAGTTATTTGAAATAAATTTTGATGTTTTATTATGCAATTTAAATTATTTATATTAAAGAAAAAATAATCATCATAAAAGTTCCGAATACCAGTTTGTAAGTATAATTTAAGAGTATCTTTTTCAAAAGTTGAGATCATTGAATAGTCTTTAGTCCATATAGTCTTCGATTCACTTTAAATTGTTTCAGCTTTACAAATGTTTGCCTTATAATAATATTCTGGAATTTTCTATACAATCATTTCATAATTCCCACCCTTTTTCTAATTCCACAATTGCATAATTTTTGTTTTAACAATTGGCAACACTGTGATTTAATATTGACACTTGCTTCAAGTATTAAAAATTTTAATAACGGTTCATTAGCTCACGTGCCCGCTGTAAATTATTCGTTTATGAAAAAAAAACAAGACAAAAACAAAAGAAACGTGATGAAAACGAATGTGATGATGAATAGAATTGAAATGAATGATGATAGACAACAAAACAAGACCAATTAAATGTCATAAAACAATCAACACAAATGTTTTTAAATGTTTAATTATTATGTGCTGCAGCGACTCAATGGTTCTTTGTAAAATCCTACACACAAACTGGAACTACATTTCAATTCAAAGATTTTATATGAAAACTGGTTTTCTTATAGAAAAACTAAGAACTTGTTTGAAAATCTTAACAAAAAAGGCGAAAAAAAGCAACACAAAAAAGGAACAGGTATGAAATTTTGTAAATGGTTAAACAATCACAAAAGGCTGCACATTTTGAAGAGTATTTAAAGGATAATCACAAAAAAAATAACACTTGTTTTGTTTACACAGGATATAAAGATATTATATTGAAGAAAACAAAAAACACTTGTTTCATTTATTTATTGAGCTGCAATTGCTTTTCATTCTTGTATTTGCGTTTCATTTTCTTTTTTTCACTAAATTCTCTGTTATTGTGTTACGAAATCATTTATGTATTATGTACATTTTTATGTTTAAATTTTTATAATCTTTGTTTTATAATTCTAGTATTTTGTACTTTAATTTAATAATTTTTAGTTTTTCCGTTAAAAGCTCTGTTATTCATTAATTAATTTCTTCAACACTGCACTTTATTTCTTTTTTTTTCATTTATTATTCCATAAAAAAATATCTTGATTCTTTTATATTTATTTAATCAATTCCACCAACCGTAACACACAAAAAAAAAAAAAACATATGAAATGAGAAACTTTATCTCATTCATTCAAAATAAATGCACAGAATTTGAAAACACGCGCATATTTCCAATTAATCTTAAAACAACCGCTTCGAAATGTTTATTATTTACTTGCAAAACTGATACTGATGAAATTTAAAATTAAAAACACTTTGCACGGCTATCGGAAACACACACAAAAATAACGTTCGTTAAGTGCATGAGTAAAAAACTCAACGAAACTTTTAAAGTTATGCTCTCTATTAGCTCTTCTCCTCCACTCATTTTGTACTGTTAACAAAAATATAAACAAATGTGCTTTTAACACTTTCTGTTAGTCAGTTGTTTATTAAATTTGCCGGTTGCTAAAAGTGTTTTCGTGGTATTTAATTGAAAAAAATATAAATTTTGTGCAAAATATTATGAAAATAATTAATAAAACATTAAATTATTAAACTAAATGTTGAATTATTGTGGAAATAAAGTGTAATATGTTTTAAAAAGTGATAAAATGGAAGGTGAACAATTGTGAAAAAAACTTGTACGATGACCAGTGCCGAAAAGGGTTGCCAGATAAATTAAAGTCACCATTTTAAAAGGTAAAAATCCCGAATAAGAAAACTCTGTGTAACAAAATGCATGATTATGTTAATAAAAACTGGTAAGAAGATTAAAGACAGGCATGTCGACTTTTTAATACCCTTTACCAAGTAAAATTTGTGCCTAACTACGGGAAGCGATCAAATTTAGTGAAGGGACGTGATAATTTTTTTTTATGAACATAGCGAAAAATATAGAGATAAATGTAGTGTTTCCAATTCGGTAAATCGATTAACTGATTCTTCGATTAATCGCCTCCTTTTCGATTTAAAACTCAATTATTCGATCCGAATAATCAATTAAAATAAGTCGATTAACCGGTAAAATTTTTATTATAAATTTTTCTGGTATTTTTCCTAAAACATTCTAATTTTCTTAACTTTGGCAAGAAAATTGTAGAAAAACATCAACTAAAATACAATTAAATTCTTTCCAAATCGATTGAATCAAAGCAAATGTTATAAAGGCTTACACTCAGAAAAAAAAGTTAGTAGTAAAATTTGTAAACGATTTTCAATCCCACTTTACTATTTTTGTACAGATTTTAAGTAAAAAAATTATTATTTAGCAAATGTTTTTGCTATTTACATTTACAAATAACAGAATTTTTATAGAATATTAACAAATTTTTGTTGCTAATTTCAGAAATCATTTTAGCCAAAAAATTGACTAATTTTTTAAAAGTGGATATTGAAGGCAATTTTATTTCTAATTAAAACTTACACCTGCAAACTAAAATTGCCTTAAAATGTTACATAAATTAAAAAAGGGATCGGAGATGAATATACCGACTTATATCCAAAAATAGGACATCCACTTAAAATAATAAAAACAATTAAATTTGACCTTAAAAGCAAAAAAAAAAAATATTTTAAAAGCCAAAAAAAAAAATATTTTTCAAAACAAAAATTACCAAATTAAATCAAAATGATAAATTCTTTTATGTTTTTAAAATTTTTAAGTCTTTGATTTTTTTTTGTAATTTTGTCTAAAATATTTAAAAAAAAAATAAATAAAATACAAAATTTTGATGCCTGATAAAAAAAAAATAAATTTTCTATTAATATTAAAAATATTTAGTAATATATTTGCTGATTTTATCAAACAGATTTTAAATTCCACTTTACAAAAAGTTTACTAAAATTTAGTAGCGGCGCAAAATTTTCTACAAATTAGCAAAATTTTCTCAAATTAGCAAAATTTTCAGTTTCCATTACAGACTTTTTTGGTGAATGTAGGAAGTTATATAGGATTATGATAGACAATTTTTATTTTTGTTTTAATTTCTTTAAAAAATAAATTTTAAAAAATATATTTCGAGCTGATCTTTTGATCTTATCAGAGGGTCAATTCTCGTTCTGTGATAATGTGAAGTGAAAAAAAACTTATCTTTTTCGTTTTCATAAGCACTTTTCACTCGAACTTTTCACAAATACATAAATTGCGATTCTCGTATGTATTATGAAAAAAATGTTTCATTCGCACTGTACACATGAAAATTGTGTAACTGTGTTATTTAAAATTTAAAGCAAATGTCAAAACAGAGAAAAACGTTAACAAAAGTGAATAAAGTTAGTAAAATTTATTTTAAATAATTATATAAAAATATCTGGATTAATTGTATTATTGGATATTACTCAAAGAATTCCGGATAAACAAAGGTAAGACAATGATATTACAAGCATTTCATTGCAGTAAATAATTTAATAATATATAGGAATTTTTTGAGAGTGCTGAGACGCATACTTCATGCTGACCACAATCCATTCGAGATGACAACCGACAAGCACTTCATGGATTTATATCGACTTACTTTAAGTGAACTATATTTGGTGCGCGTATGATGTCTAATATTACTTAAAGAAAATAAATTTATAAAGAATATAAATAAACTATAAATAAATATGCCATACTTTTGCCATTTTTCACTGTCCTTTTGGGTCCCACTAAAACTTTTAAGGCTCGCCGCTAATTAGTTACACTTTTCGTCTCTAAATTTGGCACCATCTGCAGTTACAAATCTGTAAATATGGGATTAATAAAAGTGTGATTATGGTTATTAAGTTACTTACTTATTGTTTGCAATGTCCATATGCTTTTTTTAATAATTAATTAAATACTCCTTTTGGCTTTCGCTGGCACGCTTTTCTCTTACAATCTTCTCCATGTTTATTTCACTTATAAATAGTCTGTGTAAACAATTTTTTCATATGAAAATATTTTGACGATTGCTGTGCAATCGTGAAAAAATCTTGTTTCGTTCCACTTTTTTTTCATATGAAAACGTTTTTATGTTTCTTTACATTTTTTCACAGAACGCGAATCAAAAGTACTATGAAAACGTGAAAAACTTTTCATTTCACCGTTTCACAGAACGAGAATTGACCCTCAGAACGCGAAGTTTCAGAAAAGCAGAGCTTTAACAAAAACTTATTAAAATATATATTTTTCTCCTTTTAGCAAATGAAACACATGACTAGGTATATTCCTAACAAGCACTATGACGTTTTTTATGTTATAAAATAATAATATAAAATTGATTTAAATTCGAAAACTGGATATTCCAAAAAACAGTTTCATTTAAAATTCTATGAAAATATTTATAAAATTTTGGAATTTTGTTTCTAATTTGATTTATCAACAAATTTTGATGAAGTAGAAACTTTAGTAGAATTAGGTTAATTAGTCAAAAATATTTAAGAATTCGCTTATTTGAATTCTTAATTGCACAAACACAGAAAAAATAGGTGAAGACTTGTCAGGAATATGCGTGATATGCTTAAACCAGGTAGTGAAAGAGTCAGGGAAAAGTGACAGTTCTATCAAACTGTGTTTGTGAATTTCGCAAATACTATTCATTCCATATTTTTAAGAATTTGTTATTGAATTTTTTTGAAGGCACCATTTTTTTAATTCTGGACAGTGTCATAAAAAGGAAATAAAAATCAACTTTATCGACAAAATGTCCCACTACGGTAAAACGCTATCAGCACTGCGTTTTTAAGGGCTTACTTCCACTGAACACATCTGACATTTTCTTTTTAAAGAGTCATCAGATTTCTCTGAAAAAACCCAAGATTATAAGGCATGATTCTTTTAAAATCTCAGGATGCTTTTAATTATCCTAAACAAACACTTTAGAAACCAATGCAACCTTAATTTAATATTTCAGCAAAAAGCAGCTCTTTGTTTTCTTATTGATGAAAGAAATACTTAAGAATTCCTGATGAACTTGTTGTAGAATCTGCAGATAATTTTTCTTAAAATTTTTTGATTTCAAAGTTTAGAGAATATTTTTCAGAAGTTAGAAGTAAAGTTATTAATCATAACAATCAGGAATATTTAATAAACTTTGAATACGTATTTGTTAAGGTTTTACAACCTTCAAAATTATCTGTTTCTTTTGAGGGACCTTATGAAGTCTTAGAGAAGTCTAACAAAATTCAGTGTGGAGGTTCTGTTCGATCAATTACTATCGATTTGATTAAACCAGCTTTAATTAATAGAGATGACCATAAGAACAAAACCTCTTACGATATTTTTTAACTTTCTCTCTGAGAGGGGAAGTTATGTAGTGTATATCTCTACATGATTCTCTTATACACTTTATAAAACTTGTTGTTATTAAGAATATTTTGTAAATTCTTTGATTACGGTTTTTTTCAATATAAATCAATTTTTTAAATATAAATAAGAAATATTGTTACCAAATATATATTGATCAGAGCTGAAATATCACATCTTATCATACCTGATGTATATATAGAGCAGAGCTGATGTATATATAGAGCCCAGCTGATGTATATATAGATCAGAGCTGATGTATATATAGAGCAGAGCTGATGTATATATAGAGCAGAGCTGATGTATATATAGAGCAGAGCTGATGTATATATAGATCAGAGCTGATGTATATTTAGATCAGAGCTGATGTATATATAGAGCAGAGCTGATGTATATATAGAGCAGAGCTGATGTATATATAGAGCAGAGCTGATGTATATATAGATCAGAGCTGATGTATATATAGATCAGAGCTGATGTATAAATAGAGCAGAGCTGATGTATATATAGAGCAGAGCTGATGTATATATAGAGCAGAGCTGATGTATATATAGATCAGAGCTGATGTATATATAGAGCAGAGCTGATGTATATATAGAGCAGAGCTGATGTATGTATAGAGCAGAGCTAATGTATATATAGATCAGAGCTGATGTATATATAGAGCAGAGCTGATGTATATAAAGAGCAGAGCTAATGTATATATAGAGCAGAGCTGATGTATATATAGAGCAGAGCTGATGTATATATAGATCAGAGCTGATGTATATATAGAGCAGAGCTGATGTATATATAGAGCAGAGCTGATGTATATATAGAGCAGAGCTGATGTATATATAGAGCAGAGCTGATGTATATATAGAGCAGAGCTGATGTATATATAGAGCAGAGCTGATGTATATATAAAGCAGAGCTGATGTATATATAGAGCAGAGCTGATGTATATATAGAGCAGAGCTGATGTATATATAGAGCAGAGCTGATGTATATATAGAGCAGAGCTGATGTATATATAGAGCTGAGCTGATGTATATATAGAGCAGAGCTGATGTATATATAGAGCAGAGCTGATGTATATATAGAGCAGAGCTGATGTATATATAGATCAGAGCTGATGTATATATAGAGCAGAGCTGATGTATATATAGAGCAGAGCTGATGTATATATAGAGCAGAGCTGATGTATATATAGAGCAGAGCTGATGTATATATAGATCAGAGCTGATGTATATATAGAGCAGAGCTGATGTATATATAGAGCAGAGCTGATGTATATATAGAGCAGTGCTGATGTATATAGACCAGAGCTGATGTATATATAGATCAGAGCTGATGTATATATAGAGCAGAGCTGATGTATATATAGATCAGAGCTGATGTATATATAGAGCAGAGCTGATGTATATATAGAGCAGAGCTGATGTATATATAGAGCAGAGCTGATGTATATATAGAGCAGAGCTGATGTATATATAGAGCAGAGCTGATGTATATATAGAGCAGAGCTGATGTATATATAGAGCAGAGCTGATGTATATATAGAGCAGAGCTGATGAATATATAGAGCAGAGCTGATGTATATATAGATCAGAGCTGATGTATATATAGGGCAGAGCTGATGTATATATAGAGCAGAGCTGATGTATATATAGAGCAGAGCTGATGTATATATAGAGCAGAGCTGATGTATGTATAGAGCAGAGCTGATGTATATATAGAGCAGAGCTGATGTATGTATAGAGCAGAGCTGATGTATATATAGAGCAGAGCTGATGTATATATAGAGCAGAGCTGATGTATATATAGAGCAGAGCTGATGTATATATAGAGCAGAGCTGATGTATATATAGAGCAGAGCTGATGTATATATAGAGCAGAGCTGATGTATATATAGAGCAGAGCTGATGTATATATAGAGCAGAGCTGATGTATATATAGAGCAGAGCTGATGTATATATAGAGCAGAGCTGATGTATATATAGAGCAGAGCTGATGTATATATAGAGCAGTGCTGATGTATATATAGAGCAGAGCTGATGTATATATAGAGCAGAGCTGATGTATATATAGAGCAGTGCTGATGTATATATTGATCAGAGCTGATGTATATATAGATCAGAGCTGATGTATATATAGAGCAGAGCTGATGTATATATAGAGCAGAGCTGATGTATATATAGACCAGAGCTGATGTATATATAGATCAGAGCTGATGTATATATAGAGCAGAGCTTATGTATATATAGAGCAGAGCTGATGTATATATAGATCAGAGCTGATGTATATATAGAGCAGAGCTGATGTATATATAGAGCAGAGCTGATGTATATATGTATATATAGAGCAGAGCTGATGTATATATGTATATATAGAGCAGAGCTGATGTATATATAGATCAGAGCTGATGTATATATAGAGCAGAGCTGATGTATATATAGAGCAGAGCTGATGTATATATAGAGCAGAGCTGATGTATATATAGAGCAGAGCTGATGTATATATAGAGCAGAGCTGATGTATATATAGAGCAGAGCTGATGAATATATAGAGCAGAGCTGATGTATATAGATCAGAGCTGATGTATATATAGAGCAGAGCTGATGTATATATAGAGCAGAGCTGACGTATATATAGAGCAGAGCTGATGTATATATAGAGCAGAGCTGATGTATATATAGAGCAGAGCTGATGTATATATAGAGCAGAGCTGATTTATATATAGAGCAGTGCTGATGTATATATAGAGCAGAGCTGATGTATATATAGAGCAGAGCTGATGTATATAAAGAGCAGAGCTGATTTATATATAGAGCAGTGCTGATGTATATATAGAGCAGTGCTGATGTATATATAGAGCAGAGCTGATGTATATATAGAGCAGAGCTGATGTATATATAGAGCAGAGCTGATGTATGTATAGAGCAGAGCTGATGTATATATAGAGCAGAGCTGATGTATATATAGAGCAGAGCTGATGTATGTATAGAGCAGAGCTGATGTATATATAGAGCAGAGCTGATGTATATATAGAGCAGAGCTGATGTATATATAGAGCAGAGCTGATGTATATATAAAGCAGAGCTGATGTATATAGAGCAGAGCTGATGTATATATAGAGCAGAGCTGATGTATATATAGAGCAGTGCTGATGTATATATAGAGCAGAGCTGATGTATATATAGAGCAGAGCTGATGTATATATAGAGCAGTGCTGATGTATGTATAGAGCAGAGCTGATGTATATATAGAGCAGTGCTGATGTATATATAGAGCAGTGCTGATGTATATATAGAGCAGAGCTGATGTATATATAGAGCAGTGCTGATGTATATATAGAGCAGTGCTGATGTATATATAGAGCAGAGCTGATGTATATATAGAGCAGTGCTGATGTATATATAGAGCAGAGCTGATGTATATATAGAGCAGAGCTGATGTATATATAGAGCAGTGCTGATGTATATATAGAGCAGAGCTGATGTATATATAGAGCAGTGCTGATGTATATATAGAGCAGAGCTGATGTATATATAGAGCAGAGCTGATGTATATATAGAGCAGTGCTGATGTATATATAGAGCAGAGCTGATGTATATATAGAGCAGAGCTGATGTATATATAGAGCAGTGCTGATGTATGTATAGAGCAGAGCTGATGTATATATAGAGCAGTGCTGATGTATATATAGAGCAGTGCTGATGTATATATAGAGCAGAGCTGATGTATATATAGAGCAGTGCTGATGTATATATAGAGCAGAGCTGATGTATATATAGAGCAGTGCTGATGTATATATAGAGCAGAGCTGATGTATATATAGAGCAGAGCTGATGTATATATAGAGCAGTGCTGATGTATATATAGAGCAGAGCTGATGTATATATAGAGCAGTGCTGATGTATATATAGAGCAGAGCTGATGTATATATAGAGCAGAGCTGATGTATATATATAGCAGTGCTGATGTATGTATAGAGCAGAGCTGATGTATATATAGAGCAGTGCTGATGTATATATAGAGCAGAGCTGATGTATATATAGAGAAGTGCTGATGTATATATAGAGCAGAGCTGATGTATATATAGAGCAGAGCTGATGTATATATAGAGCAGAGCTGATGTATACATAGAGCAGAGCTGATGTATATATAGAGCAGAGCTGATGTATATATAGAGCAGAGCTGATGTATACATAGAGCAGAGCTGATGTATGTATAGAGCAGAGCTGATGTATATATAGAGCAGAGCTGATGTATGTATAGAGCAGAGCTGATGTATATATAGAGCAGAGCTGATGTATATATAGAGCAGAGCTGATGTATATATAAAGCAGAGCTGATGTATATATAGAGCAGAGCTGATGTATATATAGAGCAGAGCTGATGTATATATAGAGCAGAGCTGATGTATATATAGAGCAGTGCTGTATATAGAGCAGAGCTGATGTATATATAGAGCAGAGCTGATGTATATATAGAGCAGTGCTGATGTATATATAGAGCAGAGCTGATGTATATATAGAGCAGAGCTGATGTATATATAGAGCAGAGCTGATGTATATATAGAGCAGAGCTGATGTATATATAGAGCAGAGCTGATGTATATATAGAGCAGAGCTGATGTATATATAGAGCAGAGCTGATGTATTTATAGAGCAGAGCTGATGTATATATAAAGCAGAGCTGATGTATATATAGAGCAGAGCTGATGTATATATAGAGCAGAGCTGATGTATATATAGAGCAGAGCTGATGTATATAGAGCAGAGCTGATGTATATATAGAGCTGAGCTGATGTATATATAGAGCAGAGCTGATGTATATATAGAGCAGAGCTGATGTATATATAGAGCAGTGCTGATGTATATATAGAGCAGAGCTGATGTATATATAGAGCAGAGCTGATGTATATATAGAGCAGAGCTGATGTATATAGAGCTGAGCTGATGTATATATAGAGCAGAGCTGATGTATATATAGAGCAGAGCTGATGTATATATAAAGCAGAGCTGATGTATATATAGAGCAGAGCTGATGTATATATAGAGCAGAGCTGATGTATATATAGAGCAGAGCTGATGTATATATAGAGCAGAGCTGATGTATATATAGAGCAGAGCTGATGTATATAGAGCTGAGCTGATGTATATATAGAGCAGAGCTGATGTATATATAGAGCAGAGCTGATGTATATATAGAGCAGAGCTGATGTATATATAGAGCAGAGCTGATGTATATATAGAGCAGAGCTGATGTATATATAGAGCAGTGCTGATGTATATATAAAGCAGAGCTGATGTATATATAGAGCAGAGCTGATGTATATATAGAGCAGAGCTGATGTATATATAGAGCAAAGCTGATGTATATATAGAGCAAAGCTGATGTATATATATATATAGAGCAGGGCAGAGTGGAAATAAATAACAGACAATTTTAGTTAAATTCTCAAAATTTTTTAAAAACTTTTGTGCTATTTCGTTTAAAATCTGGAGTGTTTGAACTCTCCGCGTCAATTTTCGAAATATTAGCTAAATTATTGAGTGCATTTCGTTCCTTTCTCCTTTGCACTTTCAATTTTTTTTTATATCATGCCACTGTGCAGCGTGGATTATTCCAGCCTTGTCAATGAACCTTAATGATTTCTATTTTTAAACGAAAGTGAAACTAATTAAGAATCCTCCTGACATTTACAAATGTGTTGATGTTGGGCCATTTACATATTGAAATTTCCAAACATTTATTAGAAGACAAAAATAAAAAAAATAATAAAAAACAAAGTTCAAATAATTTTAAAAGGTGAATAAAAAAGATCATGATCATGCTATAAACATGCCTGACTATAAATGTTTTCAATATTGTATTTTGAATATTTAATCACAGCTCATTAGCGGATAAATTGCTTTTCTCTTCTTCATTTTTTTTTTATATTAAGTTGAAGCTTCTAACTAAACAATTTAAAATCACTAAAGTAAAGATACAAAAAGATCTCATATTTCAGACTTGACATTTTCCATAAAAAGCCCTCTAGACGAAAAGTTAACAAAGTTTTCATATATTTTTTAAAAATTTGTTTTGGAAATCTTCCGAAAAAAAACAGCAACAAACAAATGATAAATATATTTGTTATTTGTGCTTATAGAGAGGTTTGAAGTAGTAAGAAGTTGTATGTAAAAATGCATGTAAAAAGTGAAACTGGTTAAAAAAAATAAAACATATTTAAATCTTGGCTTATACCAATTTATAAAAGATGTTTTTAACCAGCACCATATAGTACACCACACCACACCACACACATATTTTGTTTTTACCAACACGGCAAATGAAATGAAAAGTTATTTCGGTTGTTTTCTTCTTCTCCTCCTTCTTCATCATCATCATTATCATGCTGTGGCGTTTTTAAATACCGTTTTGTTATTTTCTTCAATCTTTAGTTTTTCAGTCGCGGTCAGTGAGCGCCAATCATTTATTTTTTCTTACACATTTGCATGTAACATACAACATTTAAAAAATATGCTTGTACTTAATAGTACCACATACTATTTATTTAGTTAGTACTACATATATGATTTTAACAAAGAGTCACGTGAATTGTTCAGAAATTATATTGTTTTAGATAAATATATATGTTTAACTGTATACACATAATTATAACATGCTATCTTTTGGCGGTTAAAGTTTTATTTTTTTTTTAGAAATTTATGTATAAGTATTTTTTTAAATACTATGACTTAGAATAACTAATTACTCTATTACATTAGTCATATCAAATCTTACATGTCAGTTTAATTAAGCAATAGATAATCTAACAAAACCCAGTAGATATCTAAGCACTGATAGGCATCTATTGCTTGAAATTAAGAACATAAGACTTGAGGCATTTGGCCTTATTACCTGGCGTCAATCGGATACATCAATCACTTGTTTGAACACATCAAGGTTTTATCCATAAGTGACTTATGAGTTATAGTAAAGAGGATATTCAAGAGGCTTAAGTGGAGATTTTTTATTTTTAGAGTTATATCAAATGGTAATGCAGCCTCATTAGACACATTTGACATCTGTCCTTAGGACTATGCATGGAAATTGCTGCAATCACCTTACTAATTAACATTGGGTATACAAGTTAATAATGTCGATTTTTTTTTTCGCTTATAAAATGCATTTGTTATAATAACAAAGTTAATTCATACATTATTCAAAGTACAGGGTGTCCGCCAGGAAGGTATACTACTTTGTTTGTATATAATTTTTGATTGAATGAAAGAGAATGGATCTTATATTGATAAATGTTTTATTAAATGTCGGCAATTATGTATGGAATACAATATCAGATAAATGTCCGCCTCTGTTAGCCTCACAAATGCGAGCCCTTTTGAGCACATTTTTCATTACATTCTCACACATTTCACGCGGTATTTCATTAATTTTATCACGAATATTTTCTTTGAGTTGCTCAAGCGTTTCTGGTTTGTTTGCATAAACCTTGCTTTTCGGAGTCCGGAGCAGTCCAATCAGGCGACCGTGGAGGCCAATTAACATCACCATTTCTTGAAATAACTTGTTGTGGAAAGAGGTCTCGCAGTAATTCTATTGTAATCCTGGCTGTATGCGATGTGGCACCATCTTATTGATACCACATGTTAATCAAGCCCAAAGCATGCAGTTGTGGCTGTAAAAAGTTTTCAATCATATCACGATATCGCTCCCCATTCACAGTTACCGTTACGCCGTTTTCATTTTCAAAGTAGTAAGGTCCAATGATTCCTCCTGACCAAATTGCACACCACAATGTCACTTTTAATGGATGCAAAGGTGATTGATGAATAATTTTCATTTCCCAGAACCGACTATTCTGTTTATTCACATATCCATTCAAATGAAAATGTGCCTCGTCACTCATTATGATTTTTTCATAAAAATCGGGGTTGATGTTTTAACGATTAAAACACGTTGGTTTATCGAATATTTTTCCATAATAAATTTGCCACGTGTCTACTTCACGACTGCCAAATATGAACTGTCAAGACTAATGTTTACCAGAATGGCGGCAAAACAAAGTAGTATACCTTCCCGGCGGACACCCTGTATTAGCCACTACTTTTTCCCATCTTTCTGGTAGCATTTGGATTTCGCGCCAAACGAACTGTTTTGAAGTGAATCGTATTCCAGTAAGGGTATTCTGTATCAATCGAAACAAATGGTAGTTAGAAGGCACAAGATCTGGGCTATAAGGTGGGTGAGTCATGTGGCCGAGCGTTGTCATGATGGAAGATTATGGCCTCAAGTCTGGTCGAATATTCTGGTCATTTTTCGTTGATTACTCCCTTCAAACGAATCAATTGTGTTTAGTACAGGTTCCCTGTGACAAAACACCCTTCTGATCCCACCAAATACAGAGCATTACCTTGGTGCTATGGATATTCGGCTTCGGAGTTGGCTTGGCTGGTTGGCCGGGCTTTACATATGAATTTTTGCGCTTGGGGTTATCGTAATGTATCCATTTTTCATCACCAGTAACAATATGATGCAAAAATTACTTCTTTTGGTAGCGTTCAAGCACCATTTCCGACATGCAAAATCGCCTTTCAAAGTCTCTCGGCTTCAATTCATATGTATGAGGCCCAATTTCCTTGCTTTTGAATGAATTCCAATGCTTTTAAACATAGGGAAATGGCTTGTTGTGTGACTTCCAATGATAATGCAAGTTCTTCCTGCGTTTGACAACAATCTTCGTCGAGTAATACTTCCAATTCCTCATCTTCAAACTTTTTTGGCTGACCAGGCCTCTCCTTGTCTTCCCCGTAAAACATCCTTTTTAGGTACAAAACTCGACATTATTTAGCGATTGAAAAAAATTTGTGTTTACACTTTGGTTTCTATCGAATACTGAATTATAATGACAGATGTTACCCCAAAATACCATATTTGTTATTATTGACACAAACCATATGTGATAGTTATGCCATCTGTGGTCCAAATCGACATTATTAACTTGTATACCCAATTGTTACCGGTTTTAAAGCTTAGTAGACAGTGCATCGGCTTAAAGGTTCTTTAGTCTCTTGGACTGTAGCGAATTTTCACTAAACTAACTAAATTATAGACCGAGTCATACACATACACTCAGAAAATAAGTTAGTATCACGACCACGACCACGTTTAAAGTCAGCAAATCACTTCTACGACCACCTTTAAAGTCAACAAACCACTTCTCTACCATTTGTTTTGATGGAGCAGAGTCCGTTTCACACTTATCAATCCAAGCTTTGGCTTGAACGGTTTTTTGCTTCCCATTAAAAAGCAATGAAAAATCAACACACGAAATTGCTTTAAATCTACTGTTTTAAAAATCTCAAATGTAGCGTCACTAAAAGCGCTTTAAAACGTTCACTTACGAATGAGTTATCATTAAATTTTAACAGGCATCATCTGAAAATTGATAGTTCCAAAAAATCATATGGATTTTTCATTAGTGGCGCCACCTATATGTCATCCCACGGATTTTTCAGCCACTGACTTTCAATACTCGTATTTCCAAAGAATCTTCTTTTCAGATGCCTGGGATGTCCCATGTTAATAAATTCTGCAATCTATTGTTCTCCTCATTCATAGAGCTCCTAAAGCTATCTAATTTTGTGTAACCGCAGCGCGTAGAAATGTGTCCTTTCACGCAGTGCCCTGTTAGAATTCTTATAGGAAAATGCTTGATTCCTTTAAAAGCGGCATAAAATCTCGAATAGATCCCCAATATTGTTTTCATCTCCATTAAAAGCAAGATCCTATATCCCTGCATCGCTAAGTTAGCTGCCAAATCCTCTCTAGTCGGCACTCTTCCCTCAAAAGTCCGCAGGAAGTTCATAATCGGCGGAATGTTAACCACATCAAAATCGAGTAGACCACCAATTGTAGGCAGTGGGGTACTGTATACCCGGGAGAGTTGTTCTAGCGAAATAATCTCCTTAATCTAAGAAATACCCAGGCTGTTGTGCTCCTGAGCATTATTAGTTAAAGGCGCTTTACGGGTGTCGCCTCTGTTGTTCAGCTGGTTATTTTATTCTTACTGAAATTGAGTTTGTGTTCACCTTTGTATTCACATCGGTCGGAAAATTGTTGTGTAAATCCTTCCAAAAGTCTTTTTATAGGATCTTCATTATTCTTACTTCGGTATTTATTTTCTAAAGGTTTAGTTCAGATACTTTGTTTTCTTTGATAGTCTAAAAATGGTAACCTTCTTTTTGTACCTTTCTTACTTTAACATCTCCTTTATTCTTATTGGTTGCCCTATCTTTCTCCATATTGCCCATCCATAAGTAAAAATGTGCATCAGTGCCTGTGTTCCCCAAAACGTCAACGATGGACGATATATTGACGTTTTTGAATGCTATTTTTTCAGAATAATTCATCAGTGATCCGTCAGGTCCATTTTCTTATGAACAGATACGTAAACAACAAACGAAATATTCTCTTTTGGGGCACTAAGAATCCACATATCATTCACGAACTGTCATTACACTGACTCAAAGTCACGCCGGAGGTGTCTTTAGGGTTTATATTTTTGAGGCCACCGCGCAACAATGGAATTTTTGATGAATGCGCTGCCAGATTGCATAATGTCTCGTCTTGATGATTTGCAGTGCCCAGCAAAATCGCTAGATTTAACTGCTCCAAACTTATTCCTTTGGGAATTTTTAAAGTCACAAGTATATGTGAACAAGCCACAGACTCTGTTAGCCCTTAACGAAACTATTCAATAAGAGTCCGAGAACTTATAGCCTGAAATTTTCTTCAGAACGATGGAAAATGCAGTAAGAGGCCAAATGATCATCAGCAATGACGGCGCCCGCTTTACCGATATAATCTTCAAATATTAATGGAAACAATTTAAAGTTCCAAATAAATATTTGAAAAAAAAAATTCAATTATGTCGTTTGAATTAAAAGAGTGCTCGTTTTTGGGCCACACTGTAGTTACCGTAACAAGTTCAAATTACCAAAAATCAGATCTCGTCTTTACCTTAAGCACTCACTACACACAGGGATAATACAACTGAATAAGGGTTATGGCAAAAAAATGTTTGGCTGCAGCAACCAAATGATTCGGCTGGGAATACGAATCTGAAAAATTCACTAATCTCGGTCAAGACAATGTTTTTAAAGCAACTTTGTAGCTTTAACGATGTTAAAAATAGGAATACGAGGGTTGCTCGAAAAGTTCTTGGCCTAACAATGAAATCCGAAAGTTGGATTTTAAATTTATTTTTATTTTTCTATATAATCTCCTGAAACTTTTCTAGCAATTCTCTTTCTTAATTGGAATAATTTTCCTGAAGCTCTGCAAAATAATCGTTTACATCTGGAATTGCATCTTCATTCGAGGTAAAACGCTTGCCAGCAAGATTTTTTTTTTTAGATTTGGGAACAGGTAGAAGTCACAGGAAGCTGAATCAGGTGAATAAGGTGGGTAGTCAAGCAATTCGTAGTTCATGTCGTTGATCTTCGTCATTGTTAAAACAACCTTGTGTTTTGGTGCGTTGTCTTGAAGAAAAATTACTATTTTTTGTCTTGTAAACCAGCTTGTTTTTCTCGAAGTTTTACATTAAAATGTTGCAAAATGTTATAATAATAATATTTTGAATTCATTGTTTTACCATTTTGAAGGTAGTCGATCAATAAAATACCTTTGTAATCCCAGAAAACCGTTTCCATAACCTTACTAACCGTTTGAATTGTTTTTGCCTTCTTTGCTGCACTTTCACCAACTTCAGTCCATTGTTTTGATTGTTCTTTTGTCTCTGGTGTGTAGTGATGGATCCATGTTTTATCAACAGTTATAAAGCGACGCTTAGAATCCATTTTATTTCGCTTAAATTGATCCAAAAACGCTTGAGAAATTTTCATTTGAATGTGTTTTTGATCAACTATTAAAAAATGCTTCAGACATCTTGCAGAAAGTTTTTCCTTCTGTTATTCTTGATGCAAAATAAAATTGAGTTGATTATTTAAAATGCTTCGATCGTCTAATACAATATCACGTACTTTAGCTATGATTTCTGCAGTTGTTTTAATTTTTGGACACTTGGCGGTTCATCTTCAATGCTTGTATGACCACGTTTAAATTCATCAACCCAATTTTTTTTACTACTGCATATGAAGGAGCGCTTTCACCTAACACATTCACCAATAAACCTTTCTTATGTAAATATTTATTGAAACCACGAATTATATAAAACAATTACTGAAGCGTCTTTTTTGAACAGCTGTTAAATGAGTTGCCAGATCGAAATGAAATTCGATATGTGTTCATATGATAGATGGAAGTATCCAATACACTTAACTTTTTGATGTTTATACCGCCATCTCTGTGTCATACTAAGAATATTTTAAATGGCCCTCGTAAACTTATATTTGCAAGGCTGAACACAATTGGCTCAAGTGACTCAAGCGAGGTATCAGTATGAAATGAAAATTCAAGAATTTTTAAATTTAAAATTTTGTATTTCTAAAATTTCGATTCATACCAAAACAAAACTTAAGTCACTTAAGCCAATTATGGTTTAATCTTTAGCATTTTGTTGTTTACTTCGTTTGAAGAAATAATCAAGCGATATGTAATAAATATTAAAATTATATGAAATTTTTATAAATATATGATAAACCAAGGCAATTACTTTGGGCAAAAAATTATATTAATTAAAAACTGTGGTGAGAATTGTATTGCGTGTTTACACTGAAAGAAAAAACAACGATATGTCATTTTTCTTTTAAGGCACTGCTATGAGCTTAACAAATGAAATAATTCACTCCCTATAGATCCTCGATAGCTTTCAGTTTTTCTCCTTTTCAATTTAATGACTTTTCCTAGTATTTAAAGGTTAAAATGTATCTGCATTGTTTTTTTAAAAACTAACTTCACTATTTTGCAAAACACCTCGGTGAATTGAAGTAAAGTTTCTAGAAAAATTATTTTTCTAACAATAAAAATTTGTTTAGAAATAATGCCACACTTCAGCTGAGTATTTTACGAAATAATTCCGCTTATAAAAACTTTAGTAAAGATTCTAATTTCTATTATTCATTTTAAAATTTATGCACGAGAATGAATGTATTTCTTGTGCAACGAACCATGAACATGTTGTAAAGCATTTTTATTCTTCTCATAAACATGTGCAATACCTCTAGACATACACATATTTAGAAATAAAATATAAAGGGTGGCCCAAATACAAGTATCTTAAAATTAAATAAAATGTACTAAGCTTTATTTCTTTTGGTATATTATGCCTTCATTAGAAATTCACATTATTTCTGGAACACGATTTCATTCATGTGATTGCCGCGGCTTTGTTGACAATTTCTGATTTAATCTGACAAATGGCTCGGATGATATTAAACTTAGGAGTGTGGATCGTTTCTGGATTATCCCCATAGTGTCGATCTTTAAGGGCACCCCACAAGAAAAGGTCTAAAGGCGTCAAATTGCAATTATCCATCTCATCCCATAAAAAGAGCATAATCATGGCTCTGTCGCCATTGACTTAATTGGCGTGTCCAGCAGTAGGTTTAAACAAAAAATGAGCCATTAATGCCACCACTCCAAAATCCACACCAAACTGTCACTCTCTGTGGATGCATTGGCTTTACGATAATGCCGTGCGGGTTTTTCGATCCCCAGATGTGGCGATTTTATTTGTTGACATACCCGCTGAAATGAAAATGCGCCTCGTCAGAAATGGTGATTTTTCAGCCAACATCTATGTTGGTTTGGAGCTTTTGTAAGGCCCAAACTGAGAAGCCATAACGATGTGGATGGTCGTTTGCTTTCAATTGTAAACAAATAGAGATCTTTGTGCAAAATTCTCATCATGCTACATAGTGCTTGAAATGCTGAGTTGAGGACATCGATGGCGACTCGATGTTATTTTTTTGCGAATTCACTGCCTACTAATGCAGTGAATTGTGTTAAAATTAGGAAAATAGGTTATGGAGAGACGGATTTATTTTGAATTTCTCTATATTATAAGTAACAGGGAAGACCTCCGAGAGTAGCTTATTCCACAGATGTCTTGCACGACCAATAAATGAATTTTCTCTGTAATGTGTTGTGCGACTCATTGGACAATCGACCACAAGCAGATGTGCTCTACTAGATAAGCGAGTATTCCGAATATAAACCCGGTCTCTAGGTATCAGTTGACTTATCTCGGCAAAACAATTCCCATGGTAATATATATAACAATGATATACAACCCACATTCCGACGATGCTTCAATAAGTCAATAGAGCTGAATACCCTTCTGTCATTAATGAGTTCCGACGCCCTCCTTTGTACACGGTCCAAAAGCTCAAAAATAGACCTAGAAGCTCCTGCCTATATATGGGAGTTGTATTCCATCTTCGGTGGGATATAAGTGATGTAAATAGTAAGGAGATTTGGTGGAATGAAAATTTCTTACACCGTTTTAGGAAACCAAGATACTTGAATGCTTCTTTCGACCCAGAACATCAAAAGTATGTGATTCCCAAATTTACTGATGACACTGACGATCCCAAAGTCCTATGGGTTAATATACAACATTGGCTCTTTATTAGCATCAAAATCAATTCTATTAGCTAGACCTAATCTCGGAGATTGCCGAAAGGTTACGATTGAGTATGTCATAATCTGACTTTTGCCCCGTAACCTCCAAGAGGCTTTTCTTACAACCGAAGGAAAATGAGTGACAAATGTTGCTGCCATCAGCGAAAGAGTAGAAGAAAGTTGAAGGTTGAAAGTTTAATGATGTATATTATTAATAAAGATCAGAAAAAGAGATGGAGAAAGAACTGAACCTTGATTTAAGCTGAAAATCGTATGAAATTCCATATATCACAACAGCACGTATAGTGCGATCTCTGAGAAAGCTCAAAATAAATCGGGAGAAGTTATTACCGAAACCAAAAGCAATAAGCTGTAATAGCAGAGTGCCGTGCCACACATGGTCAAACGCCTTGGAAATATTCAGAGTAATCACTTTACTTTTACCAAGCTGATGAATAGACAGACTTCAAAAGGAACGCTAACAGGTCTCTCTTAGAACGGCCTCTACGAAAGCTATACTGAATTGGTCTCTGGATAATTAACAAGATGAAAATTAACCATGCTCTCCATCACCTTCCACAGCGCAGAGCATATTGCGATGGAGCGATAATTATCAGGGTTATTGGCAGCAGATATGAGAGAGGAGAGGAGTAAACCTCAGGAAAACAAAACGATAATATAATTTAAGAAGAAACAAATATAAATTGCATTAGTATTGACAGTTATTAAAATTTCTGGGATGACTGTTTCTATTAGCATTCAAACGAATTTGATCGGAGAATTTAATATAAAGTTCAAACTAAGCTTTTTGGGCCAAGGCATTCTTGGCAATAGTTTGAAAGACCAATTCAACGTTAATGCCCTCTTTTACCGATGTTTCAAAGTATGAAATATCATTTTTAGATTGGCACCACTGTTGAGCTCATCTAGTTAAAATCTGCCGATTGTCCATATCTATTTTATTGTTAAATACTACAATGGGAAAATATTCAAAATCCCGGGGACCTGCCCTGTGTTAAGAATTCGTTACGCCATGAGTCAAGATTCTTAAATGAATTGTGACGTCATATACTAAAACACAACAGTCAGCCCCACGATTTAAAAGCAACGCCCAATGATTGGAAGCTCTTTTGTCCGACAGTATCCCAGGTTTGCATTGTGACAACACGGTCATCAGCACCAATGGTGGCTTTATATTGATCCCGCAAGGTATGAAGAACTAAGAAGGTTAGCCAATGGCCGATCTAGCGCCGAAGATCACTATTTTAGCACCGGTGAAGGTGTATCATCCGGCCCCGGTGACTTATTTACGTTAAGATCCGCAACAAACCTTTTAACTGCGCAAGAAAATATGTTATTCATAGTAACAGTGAAAGAATATCTTAGCAAAACTTTGCTAATTGGAGCGATATTCTCATGCGTTACCTTGTAATGATAGCTTGTTACCTTTTCGATTATTTGCAAGCATAAAGTAATAAGTTACTGATTATTGATTACGTAATAAATGATTTATAAATGTAAAATAATAATTGAATTATTTTTGAAAATCTATTTTTATATACATTACTTTGTGTTTTTTGTAAGCAAAAGGCTAATGTATGTTTGTTTTAACAACACTAGCGAAAAAATGAAGCGCAACAATTCATTTAGGTTTAAAGCAATCAAATACTATATGCGTCGATAGCTCAGTGGGTAGAGTTCTTGGCTGGCAAGCAGAGTTCCCTGGTTCGATTCCAATCATGTCCACATTATTTTTAAAAATCTAGTTTTTGACACATTACTTTTTTCATGCTCGTAACCATATAAGTAACCCCTTACATTATCACCTCTAAGGTAATGGGCAAATACATTACTTTGAGGCTCATCGCCCGTAAAATTTATCAGTGAAGTAAGGTGTAAAGTAATCCATGAGCCCCTAAGGCTACACATTACATTACACATTATTTGGTAATGTGTGGTTTTGCTGGGTAGTACATGATACGGCTTGAGTTGCACACTTTCAGCCACAGCACAGCCACAGTGCCGGCCACTAGCAAGCCAGTCTAACAAACTTTTTGCACAAACTTGGGTACAGCACGCGCGTTGGGTGCTTCATTTCGGCAAAAACTTCTTTTCAACAAACGCACAGCTTGGGCAACACAGCACTCACTTTGGAAATAAATTTGCAAAATTTTCCAATGTTGTTCAAGCGTAAAGCGTTTCTTTATGGTCCGCAGAGGTATGTACTGACTGAGTGTCAGTATTTCGAACAGAAAAAATTTATTAGTGTCAAAATTTAAAAGATACCTATTTTCGGACCACCCTGTATGTACATGTTTAGTTATAGATTTGCTAGATACAATTATGCAAATGCAGTTAGAGAAATTTGCGATTACTGTTGGTGAAACTTTGACGGATATCAAATCAAAGTTAAAACCATTCGATAAACCTCCATAATCCTCGGATGTTTAATATGAACGAGAGAAAAAAAAACAATTTTTTATTTGTTCAGAATCCAGAATCTAAAACAAAGGCACTAGTACAAGAAATTACTTTGCAATCCAACTTTAAAGTTTAATAATCCATTCATTAACCATCTAAATTAAAGCCTCCACAGTCCCATAATTTTAGATACGTTAAATTTATCAACCGTTACAAATTAAAAAAATCATTATTTTTTCTAGGTGTATCTAGAATGAGTCAGTTTTTTATTTATTAATTTTTTTTTTGTGGATGTATCATTTGGAGCTTTTATTTGGTTTGTATACGTACCCTATTAACAACTTTAAATTATTACAAGGGGTCGATCAATAACCTTTTTTTTTCGCTGTTTAATGTTCGTTTTTTATAAATTTGTAATATTATATACAAACTAGTACAGCTTGAATAGGCGTAGAACGGAAATGCTACAATGTATTTAACGATGTCACAATATTTTCATTAATATCAGAAACAAAAAAAATCTAAAAATAACTAAAAATTAACACTTTTTGTTTAATTAAAATCCCACCAGAATCTATCTATGAATGCAAGTCATATGTTTAGCAATTCATTGTAATTAATTGCTTTAGCATTTTTCTATTATTTCATAATATCTTTGATTTCTTTTTAAACTATATTTTTCAATTATAGAATTATAATAAATTATATAAGATTTTACTGATGAGTTTTCAAACTAATATTTCATTATAATATTTTTTTTCTTCTTATTGTAACATAATGCAAATCATAAAAAAAAATTGTAATAATGCAACAAATAAACAATTTCAACAAAATAAACGTGATCCAATTTGCCGGACATTCGTAATAAAGAAAATAGGTTTTTTTTTTGATGATGACAACGATGATGATGTTAATAATTTCTTGTTGTTGCAGTTGAAATCTTTTTTTACTGTTTGTCAGTTGATTAGTCAACTGACTTATAGATATACTAAACCAGCCAAGTCAACATAATTGAAATTCGTTATGGCTTAAAGGGTATTACAGTGGCCTACACGTTTATAAGTTACATTTCCTCAATGAAATTGATTTATACAAGGTGGCGCAAAAGTAATCCTCCTATCAGAAAATGCTATAAATTTTGCGATTGGCCCCTAATGTCAGTTCTGTTTTGACATTTGTGTAGTAAACACATGCGAAATACACGTTAATAAACAATGTTACGCTACACTGCTCCAGAACGCGGAATATTGGTGACTATTGTTTTGAGCAATAATAAAGATGATTTTTCATCAAAAATAATCATGAGTGATGAGGCCCATTTCCATCTTAGCGGGTACGAAAATAAGCAAAATTTACGCTTCTGGGGCACTGAAAATCCGCGTGTAACCCACGAAGAGCCATTACACCCGCTTAAAGTCACTGTATGGTGTGCTGTTTTCGCTGGAGGAGTCATCGGACCTTTTTTCTTCGAAGACGTCGCGGGCCAAACGGTTACTCTTAATGGTGAGCGCTGCAGAGCAATGATCAACGAGTTATTTTTGCCGCAACTTGATGAATTGGGATAGGAAAACATGTGGTTCCTACAGGACGGTGCAACGCCACACACTGCACGTGCCACAACCGATATGCTGAAGGATGAATTTCCCGGGCGCCTAATCTCCCGTTTTGGCGATTTGCACTGGCCAGCAAGATCACCTGATTTGACCGCTCCAGACTTCTTTTTGTGGGGCTTTTTGAAGTCGCGGGTTTATGTCAACAAGCCTCAGACTCTTGCAGCTCTTAAAGACAATATCCGTCAAGAATGTGAGGACCTATCGCCGGAAATTTTGGCCAAAGTGATGGAAAATGCCATAAAAAGGGCTCAAATGACAATCAACTGTGGCGGCGGCCATTTACATGACATCATATTCTCGACTTGATGTAAAAAAAATTAAAAGACCAAATAAAAATAATCCACAAGAAGAATCAAAGTTTTTAATTTTTTTTTTTAAATTACAGCCAAAAAACATCGAAAGGTTATTTTTGCGCCACCCGTTATTTTCCTTTTTCTTTTTTCCTTTTAAAAATCTTCATTTATTTAATGTTTTCTTTATAATTTCAATTACTGAAGGGTTTGGGTTTCTTAATAACTTTATTGATTGTTTTTATTGCTTTTTAATTCTTTGATTATAATTTTTCTTTAATCAATAAATATAGAAGAAATTGTGTAATGAAGATTTGTGAAAAAAATATAATTAACTGGGTGTTTTTATAAAACGATTCGTCTGGATATCTGTGTAGATTAATTACTAAGGTTTCCAGCAAAATTAGACATTAATAAGTAATTAAGTGAGTAAGTGCCTCACAAAGGGTTTAACTAGTTACCAGGCTTAATTACGCTTGCTCGCGATGTCGTAAAATTACCCTTTCGCATACAAAGAACGAGCATAATGAGTGCCTAATAGTTAAGTTACTAATAGGTTACTCTCAACAGTAAAGTACCCTGCGAGAAAGGGACCTATCAGAGGACATGCCACGTGACTGGTTCATTTTGATAGAGACTGGTCACGGGACCGGATTATTAATATGAAAGGGAAGGGTTACTTTAACAATAGGGTTATCCTAGGAGGGGGTAATTGACCTCACAGAACCGGTGTAAAAGAACATGTCACCCAACTAACCCCAAAGAACATGTCACAATATTAAATTTTTTAAATTTCACTATCCATCTCTGATTTTTTGAAAAATAACGAGTAATTAAGAAGAGTAAAACTACCGTTAGAATAGAAAATCACCGAAGCAATTATTCAATAAGAACAACAAACGATGCTCTTAATATGTTCAATAATTCCAGAGTTAAATAATTGTAATACTCCACAAAAAGAAAAAAACCCAGCAAAACCACACATTACCAAATAATAGGTAAAGTAATATACAGCCATAGGGGCCGATGGATTACTTTACACCTTACTTCATTGATGAATTTTACAGTCGATGAGCCTCAAAGTAATGTATACACCCATTACTTTAGAGGTGACAATGTAAGGGGTTACTTGAATGGTTACGAGAATGGAATGTGTCTAAAAATAGATTTTTAAAAAAGAGGAATTTTTATTAAAAAAAAATTATTACAAATATTTTATTTAAAATATTTGTAATTAAAAATAATGTGGTCATGATGGGAATCGAACCAGGGAACTCTGGTTGCCAGAACTGTACCCACTGAGCTATCGACGTATATAGTATGTGATTGCTTTTAACTTAAATGAATTGTTGCGCTTCGTTTTTTCGCTAGTGTTATCAAATCAAACATACATTACCCGTTTGCTTACAAAAAAACACAAAGTAATGTATCTAAAAATAGATTTTCAAAAATATTTTAATTATTACTTTTCATTTATAAATCATATATTACGTAATCAATAATGAGTAACTTATTACTTTATCCTTGCAAATAATGAAAAAAGTAACGAGCTATCATTACAAGAAAACGCATGAGAATATCGCATCCATTACCAAAGTTTTGCTGGGAAGTTGTTAAAAAGCTTTAAAAAATCAAGAAATCGGATGTTAAATTTGTGAAAATTGCACTTTGTTTGAATTTTTTTTGATATTTTATCAAATTACAAATAGAAAACTTTAAAATATTTTCCTGACAAATATTTTCGTTTACATATAAAAGAGAAAAGCCAAGAATTGCCAAGGCTTGACAGCATTTTTATAAATTCTTAGTTTTTAACAACAACAACTACTTTAAAAGTCTATATAAGTGTTGTTAATTAAATATTTTCAATTTAAAATACAAAAGTTTTGATATAAAAATTATCTCATAAATCTGAATTTTTGAGGATTCCAGTTAAGACTTAATGTGGTATTTGAATCTCAGATTTTAGTTAAAAAAAGTAATACAATTGAAAACACGAATTTTTTGTTTTAAAAGAAAATATACAAAATAAATAATTCCACTGAGGACCTTTGGGAGGTTGTAAATAAATTATAAACTAAATACAAATTGATAAAAGGTTTTTAAATTCCTTCGACAACATTTTTGAACAATTTTTAAAATTTCATAGAAATTTGGATGCCTGAATTTAGTTTAGATTTTATTTAGCCAGCTCACACCCAAACAAAAAACAACATTTAAAAACAATTATTTTGTTGTTTTGCTGATTTTTAAACCCAATACTGAGTAATAGCAGATAAGGATAGTCGACTTGTAAACGTTCAAAAAAAGATAAAAGGCGTTAAATTAAATAAAAAAGGCAATTGATCGGTTTTTAAAAACTTAAGTGTATTTTTGGTGTTAATACCCATAAAATATTACGAGTGTGGAAATAATTAATAATAGAGAAACGATAAGTATAGAGATTTCATCGAAACAAGCGGCCAAATAAAATTTTTTACCCTGCCCCACCCGTCTGGGAAGGCCACTGCTCATATATGAATTCATGTAATAAAATGTATATCATATATGAAACAATACGAGGACCGTTCAAAATGTGCGAAATGTGGCGGTTTAAACAGCAATAAGTGAAGTGTATTGGAAACCACCATCATATAAACACATGTTAAATTTTAAATCGATCTGGCAACTCATTCGTATTGTTAACGCTTCAGTGAAAATTCGAGGTTTTTGTTGAATATTTACCTAAGAAAAGTATGCCGGAACAAGAAATTCGTAATGTTATTGTGAATGTATTAGGCGAAAGTATTCCTTCATATGCAACAGTAAAAAATTGGGTTGCTGAATTTAAACGTGGTCGTACAAGCATTGAAGATGAACTACAATGTGAACAACCCAAAATTGTAACAACTGCCGAAATAATAGCTAAGGTTAGGTTAGTTTGAACTGGCTGGTCAAAGACCTCGCATAGACCAATTTGGTCCTCTGCCCATTACAGTGGAGTCTACGTCACGTTTCAAGAGCTGGAGTGGCTCACGAATGTCTATTGCTCCTTCGCCAGGCTACTGAGCCCCCCGCTTAGCTAACTCGTCTACAGTCTCGTTACCCTTAATGCCCCGGTGCCCACGAACCCAATAGATGTGCACTCTCCTGCTAAAGTACATGATATGGATTAAGAGGATCGACGAGTGAAAGTGCATTGATCATTTAATCATTTCGTCATTTCTGAAGAGCGTCTTCTCTATCAAATGCGAGCTATTCTCATTACTTCATCGAATTCCTTACAAAATCTTTCAAGAAAAGCTGAAAGAATTTATCAAATTTTCTCAGTAAGAAAAGCTTCAATTTCATCTATTCCGCCCATCTGGCAAACAGACATTCTTAAACAACAACATTCGGATCTTACGAAACTTTAAGGTAGAAATTCCTCCTCGAAACAATTGTCATGTAAAAACCAAACATTTCCGCCATCTTCTGGATATTGCTACTATCACAAACGTGTTTGTGTAAATGTTCGAAAATGCAGATCTCTTTGCAATTTCCGGTGCTTGTTTGTTATGACAGAGTAATAAACAAAAAGTTTTTGGCTAATACTGGTGCTGATATTTTCATTTTTCCGCAAAATAATTCATTACGATTGGCTGAATTTAAGTTTTTCACTGCAAATGTTTCAATCATCAATACATATGGCGATATTTTCTTAACTCCACCGATTGGTCTAAGAAGAACATTTCGATGACTGATGTCACCCTATCAGACTCTAAGAGATCTAAATGGTCTTTCAAAAAAGTTAAACATTCAATCCAGCATGTTATCAATACAAAAGATGCTTCAGCTTCTGCAAAAAAGCCAATTTTAATTTATGTTTGGGGAAGGTCTGTACAAGCCACATGGTCCATAAAAAAATAATGGTGAGTGGAGACCAAATTCCGGTAGCAAACGATGACAAACCAAAAAAATTCTATTGAAACACGATTTGGTCTTTTTGAATACGAATACATGACTTTTGTTCAAGGCCGTCAGTTTAAATAACTGGATAAAATACTCAGTTTTGAACCAATCCGAACTACTGCTTACCATCCTAGAGCAATGTAAACTGTAACTTAAATCGTCCTCATATAAACCATGAAGGAAATATTATAGGAGCTGTGTGGTTGAGAAAGAAGAAGAGACAAAGTAGCATCTACTATGTGAATGCCCAGGAAACGGCGAGTAGGACTTCTGGAAGTCGATTTTTAACTACCGGGTTTGCGGGATGTATCTTTGTCTAGTTTTATGAGTTTTGGGGAAATGCGGATAATTTTTCATAAGGCTGTGGGTCGCAATGAGCCACATGGCCTCCGAGTGCACTCACCTTTTGGGAGCTCCCATTAAACCTAAGGCTTGCTATCTTTTCCAATAATTTGTAGGTTATTTAATTAATAAAAAAAGCTTTGATAATGGTCATAATTTAACTTTTCCGGATGAATTTCCATAATTTATTGTAGACATTAAGCATCACCAAATAATTTTCTGATCTAAACCATAGAAATATGTTTAAATATTAAAACTTTATTAGACATGTTGTAATATGTAAATATTTTTAGTTGTCACGGGAATAAATACTGCATAATAATGTGATCAGTTTGAACTAATTTTTACGCATTCACCAATTTGTGTGGGCTGATAATGTGCAGTGTGCAGTTCATTCAGGTGGCGGTGGATATGTTTTTTTTTTATCTTTTCAAGTTTTTTGTTTTCTGCTGGTGCCGCTAGTCTGCATTTGTCATTTGGAATGTTTGTATAAGTTTAAAAGATTCTGTAACACATATTTTTTTTGGGAACATTCTAGAGCAGATTATGTTGTTTTTATTTAATAGTTTTGTTTATTTGTGCGTAAATTTACCCACCAAAAAATCAAGATTTTAAGGAGAAAAAAAAAATTATAACATAATGAAGTAATTTCTCAATTGTTTAGCTAAAGGTGGCATAGATTCATCAAATTCTTGTCATTATTATTTTGGTCTATTACAGTTGTTCTTTATCTTATTAATAATGAGTTTAAGTAATGAATCTTCTCTACCACGCTAAAAAATCACCTGAGCATGACACAAATTAATTTTCTTTACCATAAGATGTCGTAGTACATCATGATGTTGAAATTTTCATTACAAATAGACATAAAAGAATTTTTTGTTACGCCGAGTTATTTTAGAATGACTGAAAAAATAACCAAAACAACTACGGAGACGGAAATAGGAAATTACAATACTAATAGAGTTGTTTCAAATTCTAAACTAAATGTTTGTTTAAGCATTAAGTTCAACGAAACTATTTTTTTTTTGTTTGTTTGGTGTGTTAAATAGTAAAAGAATATTTTTTTGAAAATTAATTAATAAGAAAGAAATACAAAAGTATTTGTAGACAAATTTTTTACTTTTAAACTCCGAGTCTTGAAATACTTTAAGTCACTCGTTTAGTTCTGGAGTATAAAAATGGAAATATTTATATATGATCATAAATGATCATACATGGCCTTGTATATGATCATGCATGGACAAACATGATCATATTTGTCCATCCATGACCATATGTGACCATATATTTTCTCATATGAAATTTTGGACGGTATCATATATGAGCATATATAATCATATATGACTATATATGATCATATATGACCACATACGGCCATATATCCTCAATATATATGTTCATACAGGTTGGTTGAAAAGTTCCTGCGCTCACCAAGAGATGGCACTGCTAGCTCCAAACTTGTTTTTTCTCAAGTTGGTATAACTGTCCTGACTGCAAGTCATTCTGTCAATTCTTTCTTTGTTTACAAGCCATTTGAAGTTGACGTGTCATTGTTTTTTTTTTAATATGGAAAAAATTGAATATCGTGCGGTCATTAGATTCTTTGTTTTGAAGGGTTTAAAAGCAAAGGAAATTTATGAACAATTGCTAGAAGTGTAAAAGGAGTCCTTACCTTCAAAACGCACCGTTGAATTTTGGGCTGGTGAATTTAAACGTGGTCGTACCAACCTTGAAGACGATCCACACAAAGGACGGCCAAAAACTGCAACCAGAAATCATTGAGCAGGTACATAACATGGTTAGTAAAGATCCAAGTTTGAATAAGCGTGAAATTGCTATTGCCATAGGCATCTCAGACGAACGAGTACTCCATATTTTACATGAAGAATTACGTATGAAAAAACTGTTTGGAAAGTTAGTGCCGCACACATTAACAATTCAACAAAAACTGGATCGAAAACAAATTTCTCAGCGTAAATTTGAGCGTTTTAAGCCGAATAAAACCGACTTCTTGCGTCGTCTTATAACTATGGATGAGACTTGGATCTACCATCATGATCCTAAACTGAAACAAGAACGTTTACAGTGGACTGAAGTTGGTTGTTCAGCTCCAAAGCAGGTGAAGTCACAACGATCAGCAAAGAAGGTTATGGCATCAGTTTTTTGGGATGCAAAAGGAATTTTGTTGATTGATTATCTTCAGAAGGGTAAAACAGTCAACTCTGAATATTATTGCAGCCTTTTGGATCAGCTGGATGAAAAAATTCGTGAGAAAATACCTGGTTTAAAGAAGGAAAAAATCATTTTTCATCAAGACAATGCACCTGCTCACAAAAGTGTTTTGACGATGGCTAAATTCAAAGAATTAAAGTACGAATTGCTTGAACATCCACCGTATTCACCAGATTTGGCTCCCAGTGACTACTATCTCTTCAGAAATCTCAAACAATTCCTTCGTGGAAAGCATTTTTCGTCGAATAAAGAGGCAATAGCAGCCGTAGACGGTTATTTTGCAGAGCTTCCGGAAAACCATTATAAGGATGGGATAAAATTATTGGAAGATCATTGAAACAAGTGTATTGAGCTTCTAGGAGATTATATTGAATAAAAAAATATATTTCGTAACAAAAACAGTATTCTTTCATTTCGAGCGCAGGAACTTTTCAACCAACTTGTATATGAGACCATATATTAAACTCGCATGATCGCATATGATCATGTATGCCCATTAGACCATCAAACCAATTTACCAATTTTAGGTGGATCGCTCTGAAACATACACTTTATATAGAAAACTAAATTATCTAAAGAAAAGCGTATGAGTTTTTGGGTATATTAATTTTTGACAAAACAGCGAAGTGTTAAAGTCAAAATATCTATTTTTTATACTCGTAAAGAAACAGCTCTAAGTCAAAAAGTATTTGACCTATCAAAAACTCCTACGCGCATCCATAGAAAATTTAGTTTTCCATATGCATTATAAATTTCATAGAAATCCACCAAAAATTGATTAAGTAATGCTGCGTGCCGTGGACCTCTATTGTAAATATACTATCATTTTGTAAAACTTTGTGTAAAAGAAATATTTTTTTGTATTCCTTCATAAATCTGGTGAAAACCAGTCTTTGTTAACACACCTCCGTAAATAAAGAAAATAAAAAAAAGAAGTTTTTATATATAGGCTTTTTACATAGGTGTTACCCCTTAAGTAGTATAAAAGGGTACTTGAAGTCAATGATTTTTGATGTAATAAATTGGTATCATTACGACAAAAACATTGATATATAACCCTTTAAGATCCGACTGTAAATACAGAAGATAAGACAAAAAAATTAAAAATGCCCTACATTCGGCAACAAAAAAAATTAAAAAAAAAAATAAAATAATAGTTCCGCTGGAATTATTGGAATACTTTCCTAGCAAAAGTTTATTGCTTTTTTGCGAGCTTTCATTTTAAAATATTAGGGTAGTACATTAAGGTGGTAGCAACTGAGATCTGGTGGGTTAATACTAGAATGGGTTACTTGAGGTCAATGGCTCTTTCGAGGAAAACATCGGTCTCCGCGAGACAAAAAACATTGATATACAACACTTTAAGATCCGACGGTAAATGGCGAAGATATAAAGAAAAATATAAAATGGCGACCCCTACGTTCGGCCAAAAAAAAAAAAACATTTTCGAAATTTTCTTGTTAAAATACTTTATATTTGAGGGTGTACGGTGAACTTTTTTTTTTTTTGCCTATAAGGTGGTACGGTCTAATGCCCATATATGATCCGACACAAGCAATATATGACCATATATGTTCATATAAATATATTTTAATTTTCAAATGGGAAAATATATTTTTCCAATCATTGCTAAATATGAAAAGCCTTAAAATATTTCAAAAACAATAATAAATTTCCCGAAAGTATCTTCCAAATCCGTTATGTATTTTATTTTCTGTAACTATTTAAACTCTTTTGCTACACACTGTAACTTGTGTATCTCAGTATTTGTTTCAGACATCTATTTATGTCCAAAAACAATAATTGGTGAGTGAAAAATCTGTCACACTTATGAAAATCATCCATTAATTAAATGTTTACGCAATGTTTCAAACTTGCATATGTCGTTATTTTTAAACCAGTATATTTTAAAGAATTTTTGTTAAAATTCGAATTTTCATTTAAATGCAATAGGCTGGCAACAAGCTGCATATAAATATGGAGTGATTTATTTTTAGTTGATCTTTTTTTTGTTTATTTATTTTGTTGTTAATTTTTAGGTGCGCCTTCCTTCCATTAATTTTCCACATTTTCACAATTCAATCAGCAAGTGATGCTGGCTGGGCTAACTAGTGGGTGGGTGGACGGACGGACAATTTATAAATTTGTTTGAGTTCTTTGTTTTGTCTTCTTGTATTAAAAATCATAAAACAACCTTTTTTATGTTAACCTTTTAATATTTCGACACATAGTTCTAGCACAGGGTGATAAATATCTTAATGTTTAGTGGGTTTAAACCTAAAATTGCAGTTAATAAGTTTTTAAAAGGCAAAAAGTTCAATCGAATAACAAACTGTTTTAGACTTGAGAGGAATTAAATAACAAAGTAAGGCTAAGAGGTAATAAAAATGTCAGTATTGGGTAGAAGGGGGAGCATTCCCAGTGTTGTCAATTTAGGGCATTTTATATCTTGAATGGGGGTAAAAATTTTGGTTTGGGTATTCGGGGATTTGTTGGGGATGACAACAAAATTTAAGGGAATTTTCGTGAATAAAATATTAACAATATTTTCTTCTCTTTTAATTAAAAATAAATTCATAATTTTTATTTAAAAAGAAAATCACTAAAAAATGTCACAAGTTTTTTATTGTATTAGTAAACCCTCTATATTACCTCATTCCCAATCAGTGATGCCATGCCGTAAGGCATCAAGCGGATTCCGTGAAATTTTTATTTCGGCTATAAACAAACGCGAGTTAGGATGCAATTGTTGGTCTATATTGTGCTCGCCACAACCAAGAAAAAAAATAAACAAATTTTCTCCAGATTTGGATTTGGCACTTCCCATCAACCTTCTACAACAAAATTCAGCTTTATATTGAAAAAAAATGTCCTGTCCGGTATTGAATTAAAATAAGTCGTTCTCTTTATCATAAATTTTTCATAAGCTGCAAATGATTTACATTACAAAAATGTATTTTATTTTAAAATAAAAAAAAAAAACATAAATTTTGTTTAAAAATATTTTTTTAAACTTAAAAATAAAAAAACTGACAACACTGAATCCTCCCGAGCAGTTTGGTATTAAAAAATGAGGAAAAGCGGTCCAGCGGTTAAATAAAGTTATGAATGCAAATGTGAAGGTATTAGCTCTTAATTTTTCCTACAAATTTGTGTACAATCTCATATCTGTGTCTGGGAAATAAAATATTTTGTCACATTTTTGCACCAAATGCCTAGAATATATTAGCCGTGTTCCCTTACTTTCTGGGTTAAGTTCGGTAAAATGAGAGTAAGCACAAGATACTCCCATAAAATTACAAAATTACCCAAAAGTACGGGAACGCAATAAACCACTTTTCTAGCCAAAAAAAAATGTCAAAATGCATCCGTGATGTCAAATTTTTAGGTGCAATAAGTGTAACACGACAAGTGAAAACGCGCTAATGGGGAAATGCAAAAATTTAAATAAAAGACTCAAAAAATATATTTAAATTGCCTGCCGTTTACAGTGGCACGAAATTTCGAGATTTTGATATTTTCCTCTTTGAAAAAACACACATAGTTATTTCTAATAAATATATATTTTTCTCATAATTTAATGTCTATGAGCTTTTTTTCATTGTTTTTTCAAAGTGGTGTATATAAAAATCTCGAGATTTCGTGCCAATGTAAAAGAGGGGGGTTACAATTTTCAAAAAAGAAAAGCGGTAAGAAAAATTAAAAGGTGCCGATCTGTCTCTTTTTTATAAACAGAAAATATTTGCAGTTTTTAGAAAGTAAAAAACTGCTTATTGTAACACGAAAAAGGCTAAATTAGCATCGCTGAAGTTCGTTAGTTTTATTTTTTACAATTATAAAACAGATGTGTTTATTTATCAACTGTTCTCTTAACAAATTTACCCAATTTACCCAAAGAAAAAGTCTGGGTAACTTTCGGTAAAAAGAGAAACACTAATACACTCTCATAAATGCTCTGATTTACCCAATTTTCGAGTACGGGAACGCTTTTGGGTAAATTTGGGTAAGTTTGGGAACCCGCGTTAACATACGGGAACACACTTATTTTGTATTCATCTTAATTTTTTTTCCTTCAAAAATTTGTTATCACCTTTTTCAAGTGTATTTTTTCAAAAAAAAATTTTTCTACACAAAAAATTTATATCAAATTATATTAGATGAGATCCCATGAGATCTCATGAGATAAGATTATGTACCCATTTAAAAAAAATTATAATATATGGTAATATGTTATATGAACATCCATGATATCATGTAAGAGCATATATGAAGATATATGGCATATATGGAACATATATAAAATCAGACATGCCCATGTAAAAATCAAAATATATATAAACATACATGATCCTACATGGGCATACATGATCATATACGTGCATACATGGTTCAATATAAGACCATATATGATCTAATATGTGAGCATATATCTTCGGATCCGAAATTTGAGCGTATATGGACGTATGATCATATATGAGCATACATGAATAATATATGAGCATGTATGAGAATATATGACGATACACGGCCACATACCCTCAAATTTCGGATCCGAAGATATATGGTCATATATGAGATCATGTATGGTCATATATTGCACCATGTATGCACGTATATGACCATGTATGCCAATGTATGATCATATACAAGCCCATGTATGATCATGTACGTTCATATACATATATTTCGATTTTTACATGGGTGCGTATAAAATGTTATATATGATAATGTATGGTATCATGTGTACATGATATATTTTATTACTTGAATTCATATATGTTCATATATTCGTATATATATCATTGACTTTGTAAAATCTAAAAATCGATTTCTTCATATATGAATATATATGATCCTATTTTTATTTTTTTTAACCCCATCTATCATTTACTTACAAAAAACGATTATTATTATAAACTGCAATTTTGATCCTTATTAATGCGTCTTAATAAAAATGTGTTATTTTTTTATATTAAAATGAATTAAAATACAATATATAATTTACTTTTTCAATGAAAACAGTGCATTTATTTAAGAGAAACTTTTTTTCAATATATATGAATATACAGGTTTTGCAATTTAAAATTTAAAATTTTAATCGGCTATAAGAAAAGTACTGATTATTTTTTCAAATTTCTGGTTTTATTGGAAAGGTTGAACTTTGTCATTTAAGAATGGAACACAATATCATTCATATGACTACCATGACTGGCTCGGCAGTGCCTCATCCGATCAACCCAATTTTTCAGTACCTTTTCGATTGTTTCGGCTCGAATCTCTTTAATGGCAGCTTTGATATCATGGTTCAACGCTACAATTGTCTCTGGAAGGATTGCGTAACAATTATTCTTAATGGCTACCCACGGAAAATAATCCAAAGGTCTCAATTCACAGCTCCGAAGCGGCCAATTGACATCACAAATTTCGGCTGATTATTTGATTTAAAAAAACAGTGCGTAAAATATCGATGGTTGCTTTGGCTGTGTGACATGTGACCGATCTCTTCTCGAAATTTTCCACGTAAACTTCTTACAGTTTGCGTTAAAGACTCACTACTTTGGAAGTAAGTTTTTAATATTTCCTAATTTTCTTCGAGCGTATAGTGACCCATATTGCAAATGTCAAACATAAAGCTGAAAATAAAAATTAATGTTATTCTACCTTTCAACGTCAAAGTAATCGGTAGTTGAAATTTCAAATTTAAATGGCCCACCCTGTATAAAAAATATTCAAAATAATAACAAATGATCGTTTATGATCTAAAATATATATAGTCATATATAACCATATACGGCCATATATACTCAATTTAAGAATCCGAACATATACAAGACTACATGTATAATATCATTTAATCATTTTCATCTGAGTATGCAATTTTTCGAATCAAATAAGATATGAAGTAATATGGAATTATATATATTTATATGACTCTACATAAAGATATCGGGTGTAAAAAAATCATTTAAGCTGAATTAAATACTTAGTTCCGCCATCATAGCCATAACATCCAAAATTTGGTGTAGAAGACTGTCTGTTTAAGAGACTAGCAAAACAGATAAAATTGAGGCTGTACTTACTGTGGAAGCCTTAAAAAATTCTATCAGCTATTCTTAAAAAATTTTGTAAAGAGTTCAAAGTCCACACAAATTTTGAATCTAAAACTAAAAAGTTTTTAGGTGTAGTGTAAATAGGGCTTAAGAATACCACGTATAAGCTCAATACACTTACCAAAAAAAGTCTGTTATGGCAACTGAAAACTTTACTGTTATTACGGGAAATTTTGCTAATTTGAGCCCAGCGGTATTTTTTGCTAATCTTAGCAACATATATCTGCTGACGTGTAGTACTATAAAATTTATAGAAAAATTAGCTGCCGCGACAAAATTTTAGTAAACTTTTTGTAAAGTGGAAATATAATTGCTAAAATCAGCAAAAAAAAAAAAAAAAGAATTACTAAATATTATTAATATTAGTACAAAATTTCAAATTTATCTTTTTTATAGAGCATCAAAATTTTTTTAATTTATTTATTTTTTCAAAAAATACTTTAGACAAAATTAAAAAAAAACAAGTAAAAAAGGCTTAAATTCGGCTGTGCCGAATCTTTGAATACCCTCCACCAATGTTCTTTATTATGGAGGTGAAAAAAAAAATTTTTACGTGAAAAAAATTTTGAGGTGAAAAAATTTTTTTAGGTGAAAAAAATTTTTTGTGGTGAAAAAAAATTTTAGTGGTGAAAAAATTTTTTTGAGTTGAAAAGTATTTGAGGTGTACAAAATATTATTAATATGAGAAAATATATTATATACGAGTCGCTGCTATGAAATTGTACTAAAATACACCAATTTGTATGGAAAATTTAGAGGTATCTTCACATTTTCACCTATAACTTTTTAACCGCTGGACCGATTTTGCTAATTTTCAATACCAAACTGCTCAGGAGGATGTAAAATAATCTGGGTAAAAATAGGCACCCGCGCTTGCATTTTCGCGTCGTGATTGCCATTTTAACAGACAGACAGACGGACATCGCTAAATCAACTTAAAATTGCATAAGGATCACGAATATATATACTTTATGGGGTCTTAGACCTATATTTCGACATGTTATAAACGGAATGACAAACTGATATATACCCTCACCATATATGGTGGAGGGTATAAAAATCAAAGACTTAAAAATTGTAAAAACATAAACGAATTTATCATTTTGTTATAACTTTTTTTTTAAAAATATTTTACTCAATCTTTTTACTTTTAAGGTGAAATTTTAATTTTTTTTAGGGATGATTTTTAGAACCGAAAAAACTATTTTACTGCTATTTTAAGTGGTTGTCCTATTTTTAGACATGAGTAGGTGTAAGTTTTAATTACAAATATTTCCTTTAATATCCACTTTTTTAAAAGTAGTAAATTTTCAAATCGGCTTTCAAAAATTTGTAAAATGATTTGTGAAATAAGCAACAAAAATTTGTAAATATTCTGTAAAAATTCTGTTATTTTTAAATTGTAAATAGCAAAAAGATTTGCTAAATAATATTTTTTTTACTTAAAATCAATACAAAAATAGAAATGTGGGATTGAAACCCGTTTACAAATTTTTATACTAACTTTTCTTCTGAGTGTATAAATCTTATTTAAAAATAATTTTCGATAATTCATTATTTACACTTTTGACACCATGTGATTAGAATCTAGAGACAATTCTCAGCATATGTGATTTAGTTTTTCTTTTGTATATAAAGTCAACTGCTGAGAATGAAGGAAAATAAAAAAAACATTTATGTAATTAAAGTATTCTTCCGTAATTCTCATCATAAATTAAAAAAAAGATTCATTCGGTAATGCTTTTGCCACAAAACATAACTCTAGTTTTTTTTTATACTAGGTGGTCTATTCTTATATATTTTTTCTTTTACTTCTTTTTTTAAACATAAATATGTTACATTGTATAAAAGCCTGATTTTTCCCATGGAAATTTCTCAAGATAAAGTGTAAACGTTTTTTTGAAAATAAAGTCGAAAAAAGTTGTTTTTTCTATACCCCAAGTGGCAATACTTGAATACCATTATACTTGTAGTATTTATAAACAACAAATAATACACACATTTCTAGAAATATAAAAAAGCTAAATAAATATATATTTTAAAGTAACTTTTTTTTTTCTTATGCAAAAAACGTAAAAGAAGATTTATGGGGTTTTCATACAATGCAAGAAACCAACAAAAATGCAACTTGTTGCAACATAGAAAATACTTACAAGCACCCATTATACTAACAACAATAAATGGAATACCTTTTAGTTGCTGCTCCAGGACATAAAATCTATACAAGTATGAGTGATATACATATAAACAACTTTGAATGTATGTGTGTGTGTGTGTTTGTGGAAAAAAGCTGTTTGTTTCTTTTAGTTTGTTTAAACCTACGTAAAAATGTAGGTCAAGCTTTATTTTTTTTAAAAAAGAATTTAGTTAAAATGTTTTTGAGGGAAAATCAATAAAAAAAAATAAAAATTTTATTTAGTAAAGTTTCCCACACCTAGTTAGCGATTAACCAGCACACACACACACAAAATGTAGCTTGTCAAATTGATTTTTTTTTATTACAACAACTAAAAACTATTGAAATTAATACATAACTTTTGTTGGTAACCGATAGCCAAAAATTATACATGGTGGTTGAAAGCAATTATTTGGCAGTTAACACTTAAATGAATGGCCTAAAGTCTTGAAGTTTTTTTTGGAGACAAACACTGGTCTCTGAGAGTCAGATATAAAAAGGTACCAAAGTCAGCCACCATATAAAGGTGCCAAAAAGAATTTAATTGTTTTCATCAAATATGGTATGCTTTGATTCGATGGTGAATTTTAAAATGGTGTAAAAGGGTTCTTAAAAGTCTTTTTTTAAGTATTTATTTATTTATTTTATTTATTAATCATATAATTACAAATTATATGTTAATACCCTAACCGAGAACTAGCAACAAAGGCCTTCGGCTCGTTGTAGCGAAAACAGATCAGAGCCTCAGATGGGAATTGAACCCACGACCCCCGCACTGATAAGCTAGCACGCTACCAACTAGCCTACCGGGGCGCTCAACTTTTTTTAAGTAGTACAATACCAATATATAATAATCATACGAATTAATCTAGGTACCAAACATTAAAAAAAACAACAACATTTGATTAATAAAAATACTGAAGTCTTCATTTAAAATGTACCAAAGTCTTGGTGAATTGATAAAGGTACTAAAGTCGTCTTTGAAGAAGCCCCAATGTATTGCAATCTTGCCAAAAAATTGTGAATAAGTACAGGTTGGTTGAAAAGTTCCTGCGCTCACCGAGAGATGGCACTGCTAGCTCCAAACTTTTTTTTTTCTCAAGTTGGTATAACTGTCCTGAGAACACATGCAAAGTTGCAAGTCATTCTGTCAATTATTTCTTTGTTTACAAGCCATTTAAAGTTGACGTGTCATTGATTTTTTTAATATGGAAAAAATTGAATATCGTGCAGTCATTAGATTCTTTGTTTTGAAGGATTTAAAAGCAAAGGAAATTTATGAATAATTGTTAGAAGTGTATAAGGAGTCCTAACCTTCAAAACGCACCGTTGAATTTTGGGCTGGTGAACTTAAACGTGGTCGTACCAGCCTTGAAGACGATCAACGCGAAGGACGACCAAAAACTGCAACCACAGCAGAAATTATCGAGCAGGTACATAATATGGTTAGTAAAGATCCAAGTTTGACTAAGCCTGATATTGCTAATGCCATAGGCATCTCAGACGAACAAGTACTCCATATTTTACATGAAGAATTACGTATGAAAAAACTGTTTGGAAAGTTAGTGCCGCACACATTAACAATTCAACAAAAACTGGATCGAAAACAAATTTCTCAGCGTAATTTGGAGCGTTTTAAGCCGAATAAAACCGACTTCTTGTGTCGTTTTATAACTATGGATGAGACTTGGATCTACCACCATGATCCTAAATTGAAACAAGAACGTTTACAGTTGACTGAAGCTAGTTGTTCAGCTCCAAAGCAGGTGAAGTCACAACGATCAGCAAAGAAGGTTATGGCATTAGTTTTTTGGGATGCAAAAGGAATTTTGTTGATTGATTATCTTCAGAAAGGTAAAACAATCAACCCTGAATATTATTGCAGCCTTTTGGATCAGCTGGATGAAAAAATTCGTGAGAAAAGACCTGGTGTAAAGAAGAAAAAAATCATTTTTCATCAAGACAATGCACCTGCTCACAAAAGTGTTTTGACGATGGCTAAATTCAAAGAATTAATGTACGAATTGCTTGAACATCCACCGTATTCATTAGATATGGCTCCCAGTGACTACTATCTCTTCAGAAATCTCAAACAATTCCTTCGTGGAAAGCATTTTTCGTCGAATGAAGAGGCCGTAGACAGTTATTTTGCAGAGCTTCCGGAAAACCATTATAAGGATGGGATAAAATTATTGGAAGATCTTTGGAACAAGTGTATTGAGCTTCTAGGAGATTATATTGAATAAAAAAATATATTTCGTAACAAAAACAGTATTCTTTCATTTTGAGCGCAGGAACTTTGCAACCAACCTGTAAAGATACTAAATACTTCTTCTAAAATGTTTCAAGTCTTGTAATCTTACAAATCAATCATGTATTTATAAAAGTTCTTAATTTTTTTTTTAAAACACCAACGTCTGGTAATCCAATAAATCCTAAGTTGATTTATGTATATAGTTCTAAGTTAGTCCTTAAAAAGTACCAAAGACTATTTAGTTTAATTTCTTCATAGAACATATAATACATTAGATAGATTATTTAGTAAAATGAAAGATAGGACAGAGAAATTAAAAAGATCTAATATTTTTTATAAGATACCTTGCGGGGGTTAGGATAATGATATATGTAGTAAAGTATATATAGGTATCACGAAAAACAAATTAAAAACTAGATTAGCAGGACATAGATCTGATAAAAAATACATCTTCTGAAAAAACTGCATTATCATCACATTGTGCCAATTTTAATCATACACCAGATTTTGAAAATACAACAGTTTTAAATACAGAAACAAACAAATAGAAACATTTTTGTTTCCTGTGTATAATTTTTATTATGTTTCATAATTGGCAATTTTGTTGTTTCATTAAATTTCGTTTTTTAAAAATTTGTTAAAAATTAAAATAAGAAAAAAAAATCCCTGAAGAAGCTATCCATTGAGATAGTGAAATATTGGATTAAAAATACATATTTTCTTTTATAAAATTAACCTTGGGCTTGAAAAATTAATTACCAAGAACTAGTACCAAAGACTTGTAGTTTTATCAGAATTTGCAGGGAATATCGTTAAAATACCGTTATCGATTTAAGACCTTTTCATCCGACTATCGTCATTCTTAAAAAAATGGTGCCGAAATAACTTAACTACCGTTTTCCTTAAAATACCGTTACCGAAATAACAAAAATACCGTTATCCTTAAAATACTGATACCAAAATAAATGGAATATCGATACCCCTATAATACCGTTACCGAAATAACTAAAATACCGTTATATATAAAATACTGAAATAAATGAAATACCCTTAAAATACCGTTACCGATAATTGTATCGTCTCGGTTACCAACTATGAGTTTCATGAAACAATTAAATTTATCAATTTTAAATACACTTAATTCTTTTTTCCAAATTTTTGTAATCTTACAAATCAATCGAGGATTTAAACAGGTGCATAGTTCTTCTTTCAAAAAGTACCAAAGTCTTGTAATCGTACATTAAATTTGCAATAAAGTCCTCTCTCAGAAAGTACCAAATTCTTGAAGTTCTACCAAAATATTCTTAATAAAGTACCAAAGTATTAAAATCTTACCATTTGAAATGGTATTTGAAAGTTTACCAAAGATTTGCAATCTTTAGAATTAATTGTTGATTTTTAAAGCCACTTTATTGAACAGTACAAAAGTATTGTAATTCTCATAACTAGTTGGTGTTTTTAGTTTTTTAATGTACTAAATTCTTCTTTCAAAAAGCATCAAAGCCATGTAGTCTTTAAAGTTAATAGTGGATTTATAATACTATTAAAGTTATCCACGAAAATAATCCGAATTATTGTAATCCAATAAATTAAGCAGGGATTTTCAAATGTACTAAATTCTTTTTCCAAAAAGTAGCAAAGCTATGTAGTCTTCTAAATCAATAAGGGATTTATATAGATATAACATTTTTTTTTTCAAAAAGTATTTTATTTTTTTCTAGAAAATTCAACAAATCCAATTAATTTTAAATATATTAAATAGGTACTAAAGTCTTCTTTCAAAAAGCACCAAAGTCCTTTTTCGAAAAAGTACCAAAGCTATGTAGTATTATAAATCAAAAAGTATTTAATTTTTTTTTTTCTTCAAAAACTACCAAATCCAATCAATTTTAAATAGAGAAATCCAATCAATTTTAAATAGATTAAATAGGTACTAAAGGCTTCTTTCAAAAAGTATCAAATTCTTGAAATTCTATCATTTAAAATCGTCCTTAAAAAAGTACGAAAGTATTATAATTCTAACATTTTAAATCATTTTTTATAAAGGTACCAAAGTTTTGCAAAAAAAATGTTGCAAATTGTTGTAATCCAATGAGTTTATCAGGGATTTTTAAATGTACTATTTTTTTTTCAAAAAGTACCAAAGCCATGCAGTTTTATAAATCAATATTGTATTTATAAAGGTATAACATTTTTCTTTCAAAAAGTACCACTGTAGAACAATCTAATAAATAAGTATTCTCAAATCTTCTTTACTTCTTCTGAAGTAAGAAACCTTGCAACAAAAAATTGTATGGTCACAGGATTGTGCCATTATACGATTTTTAGGAATTTTTTTATCCAATCAAAGTTGTACCAAAACGTAGACTAACTGATATTATTCATTGGATCCAGATCTTTTCAAAATTAAATTTTTTGTTCTCCAAATTCTAATCTCCGTAAATAATCAAGATCAAAAGGGAATTGGGAAATAGCAGTAGTATGACAATGGATTAAAGATTAAACTTAATATGCTTTCCTGTATTTAGCTTGACGTTTTGTGCTTTTGAGTTTCCAAGGAATTCTGATACAACCAGCTGCATAAAGTCAAATGCTGCCTTTTGCATATCCGACAGATGACCATAAAATTCTTCATCTTGTAATAATTTTCTTATTTTCTTATATCGGGTCCAACGAGCATTCCTAGAAAAGGTAATTTACATTAAATGAAATAAATTATTTCTTAAAACCGTATTTTACCTTCTTTTAATTTTGCTGCAGATAATCTGGGGAAAATTGTTTGAATGCGTTCGAAAGCATTTCCTTGTGTATTTAAGCTTTTAATAAAATTTTTCACCACGCCCAACTTAATATGCAGCGGTATGACCAATAATATTTTCTTTACGTTCTTCGAAATATTTAATATGATAATGGCTGCTGGTAGCACGTGAATCCCATTTACAAAGAAAGCACATATATTTTGTTTGCATTCCAGTCAATATTGCAATCATTTTGAAGTCTGCGCATACTTCCCATTTATATTTATAGTATTCAATTTTATTTAAGAGATTTGAAATATTTGCGTATGTTTCCTCCTTTTTTGTGGAATACGCAACCGGTATTGATGGATGCGATATTTCCATTGTGCAGTAAAACTGCTTTTAAGCTGTGTTTTGAACTATCTATAAATAGTCGCCAAGCGGAAGAGTCCAGTGGAAGCTTTAGATATTTTAGAACCTCTTCAATACTGCAACAGTATGCAAGTTCTTTTGATTTTTTAAAATAACTTTCCAGATCGGCGTGTCTTTTTCTTGGAAATGTAACTTTTACATCGGCTTTTATCAAATTCCTGTTTTTCAATCTGGAACATAATATTTCAGCTTTCTCTTTTGTTAGTCCCAAATCTCTTACAAGATCTTCAAAATAAGCTTGGTCTATCAAATTAGGACATATGTTTAAACCATCAAGAGGCAAGTAACTTATATCTGATATGTTTCCAACCGCGGCTGATATTTCTGTATTGGCGACTGTCATATTGGCCGAAAATGTATGTGTAGGCGGTTGAGGCACCGGAACACCTTCACAGCGCACTTCTGGTAAAATGACATTATTTGTTGCTTCGTATGTCATTATCGCGTAGTGCCTTTGGCTTCTACCAAATTTGTAATTTACGCAGAAATAGCATGTATCTGATTTGTGATCTTCAGGTTCAATCCATGTAATAGGCACAGAAAATGGCAGCGCCTTAGTACCGCCTTTGTATCAGGTCAAAAGACCACTTTCGCAAGTAGTACATACGGTTTTTGGTATCCAAGCTTCAGATAAAAATCGTATTCCAAAGAAAAGAAAATATGGTTCTTCAATTTTAGGGAATATCTTTCTTCTGCTTTGATGGTGCGTAAAATGTTCACAAATAAAACAAAACCAATCTCTTAATTTGCTAACAGAATCCGCCATGCTTATTTAAGCTTTAATTTTTCTCTTTTTATATAAATTTTAGTAAAAATCACATCCGATATGTACTGCTTAGTAGCTCAATTTTTTTTTTTTTTTTTTATTATTATTTATTGTACATAAATAGTATAAATTCATTTTAATTATGGCCCCAGCGCCTATAGGCATTATTGAATTTTTTCTTTTATTTTTTATTATTAATTTTAATAAATATCACACCCGATTTGTAAGTCACAGCTGACTAGACGCTAGAACTCAGTGTTTGGCCCGGCCGAACTTGACGCCGTTTTTACCTGCTTTGTCTTTGGTGACCCCCACTGAAATTTTCCGGCAAACATTTTCGTAGAATATTTTAATCCTTAAATGTCCTTTTTTAAAGGATATTTTTTTGATTTTCTCGAAAAAAGGGTCAAATTGACCCATAAAGAGACTAGTTAGAGGGTTAAGATCTTCCACAAAAATAATCCTCATACAATTCCACAATACAACTCTGCCCATAAGAATTCTCTCAGACATTAACTTACAGCATTTTTTTCATATAGTATAATGCTCCCTTCGACCAAAATATGAAAACTTTGACCCACTGTAAAAAAAAACTCTGACGTGCTGGACCATAAGTTTGTTCTACAAAAATGATCTACTCAACATACCCTTTCAGAATTATGGGGTCGCTATTCTGTTCAATTCAAAAAGTCTTTATTTGTTGGACAGTGTAATTTTTTCTATTTTGGTTTCTGATTTTGCAATATTTATTTACTACAAAGATGTTCTAACAATCAAAAATGTAAATCTTTGTATTATTCGGAAGAAAAAGAAGTTCAAAAAGTTGAGGTGAATTATAAAAGCAAAAATCAGAATCGCTATGATTGAGGTTAAGTCCGTTTTTGAATATACAAAAAAAATTTGTGGTGAAAAAAATTTGAGCTGAATAACAATTTTTGGGGTGGAAAAAAATTTAGGTGAATATACAATATTAATCACCTCTAGGTGTCCAGTGAAAAAAACAACATATTTTATTCGCCTAACGCTACATAATATGAAATTTTACTAAATTTCACAAATTATTAATGAAGATTTAGAGTTACTTTCACATTTTCATTCAAAACTTTTTACCATCGGTCGAATTTTGCTAATTTTTAATATCATACTGCTCGGGAGTAAAAATGATCAACTCCGCTATCATTTTTGCGATGTGATCTTCATTTCATGTATTATTTTGCTTTGCTATGATCTTCTAAGAAAATTATTAAGCTTCTCACAACACTTCATATGTGATATTTTTTCAAATAATTTAATCGCGAAGACATGTTTTTCCATTGATTCAGCAAAATTCAGAGAACCGTTATTACATGTTTTGGAAGTTGGATTTTAAGCCATGTTCAAGAATAAAAATGGGTGCGATTACCAGGCACTCAACTGCTACTAATCCGCTACTCAACAATCTGGTCCTACTCAGCTGTTGATTTTCTTTTTTACTTTGAGTTCGTAATTAATTCTCAATTGATAAAAAAAAAAACTGTGGATTTAAAAGAAGTTTTAAAAAAAAATCTTTGCTAACAAAATTGAAAATATTTCAAGTACTCTTTCGAAATGTCTTAGTCTTGAATTTTAGGACAAACAAAAATCTTATATTCTTTTACAAATTGTAGATGTTTGACGTTAGCATTCTCCAACTAGTATCCAATTCAATAATGAATTTCATTGAAAATCTACAAAAAAAAACCAATTTATTGCCAATCAAAAATCAAAATTAATATCTTTTCAATATTGAACACAAGGAAGTTTGTAGTTTGTCAAGTAATTATGCATACTGCAAAATACATCTTTCTTTATAAGTATGAAAAAATATGCATATGCAGCATGCATATTTTAAAGAACATGTGCACAAAAGTGTACATAGTCTAGGAGAAAACAAGTTAGTTCTGCAATCAAAATTCAAATCTACAGTGATTGTATGCAACAACAGCACCTCGACAACACGTTAAACTTAATAAATTCTCTTAAATAGACCACTGGGTGTGCATAAATAACACCACTCAAAACATTTGCTGCAAACAACAGCACATTCCCTCCCACCCTCACTCACTCATATGCATAATATTATGCGTATCGTGTTTTACAAAATAAAAATTTACTTTCAAAGTAAAATAAAGTTGCTCTGTAGACTTCCATAGATGAAAACAAAATACCCAGCGTAATTTTTGGTTACAAAAAATTTGTTAAGAAACAAGTTATTCTATTCAGCAAAACCTGTGAGAAAATATTCAATCTCCTAATACTACTCTGATTATTTTACTTTACACTATAAGTAGTACCTTTTGAAACACCTTCAAAACACCGTATATACAAGCAAAGAAAAAATATGATTGGGGATTCAAAATTATCTTTGTATGATGCCAATGATCATGCATACAGGTTGGTTGAAAAGTTCCTGCGCTCGAAATGAAAGAATACTGTTTTGTTACGAAATATATTTTTTTATTCAATATAATCTCCTAGAAGCTCAATACACTTGTTCCAATGATCTTCCAATAATTTTACCCCATCCTTATAATGGTTTTCCGGAAGCTCTGCAAAATAACCGTCTACGGCTGCTATATATTAGACGAAAAATGCTTTCCACGAAGAAATTGTTTGAGATTTCTGAAGAGTTAGTAGTCACTGGGAGCCAAATCTGGTGAATACGGTGGATGTTCAAGCAATTCGTACTTTAATTCTTTGAATTTAGCCATCGTCAAAACACTTTTGTGAGCAGGTGCATTGTTATGATGAAAAATGATTTTTTCTTTTTTCGTTGTGACTTCACCTGCTTTGGAGCTGAACAACCAGCTTCAGTCCACTGCAAACGTTTTTGTTTTAAATTAGGATCATGGGGGTAGATCTAAGTCTCATCCATAGTTATAAAACGACGCAAGAAGTCGGTTTTATTCGGCTTAAAACGCTCCAAATTACGCTAAGAAATTTGTTTTCGATCCAGTTTTTGTTGAATTGTTAACGTGTGCGGCACTAATTTTCCAAAAAGTTTTTTATACGTAATTCTTTATGTAAAATATGGAGTACTCGTTCGTCTGAGATGCCTATGGCATTAGCAATTTCACGCTTAGTCAAACTTGGATCTTCACTAACCATATTATGTACCTGCTCAATGATTTCTGCTGTGGTTGCAGTTTTTGGTCGTCCTTCGCGTGGATCGTCTTCAAGGCTGGTACGACCACGTTTAAATTCACCAGCCCAAAATTCAACGGTGCGTTTTGAAGGTGAGGACTCCTTATACACTTCTAACAATTGTTCATAAATTTCGTTTGCTTTTAAACCCTTCAAAACACAGAATCTAATGACTGCACTATATTCAATTTTTTCCATATTAAAAAAAATCAATGACACGTCAACTTCAAATGGCTTGTAAACAAAGAAAGAATTGACAGAATGACTTGCAACTTTGCATGTGTTGTCAGGACAGTTATACCAACTTGAGAAAAAAAAAGTTTGGAGCTAGCAGTGCCATCTCTTGGTGAGCGCAGGAACTTTTCAACCAACCTGTATGAATAATAACAATCAAATTATGATCTCCGAGGATGATTCTATCATAATGTAGGATCATATTATGATCTTTAGGATAAAAACATGATAATTACGAATTTCAATCATACGAGGGCGAATCAATAAGTCCGTGACTTTTCGAACTTCCCTCGTAGTTATAAGAAATGCAACACTGCTCCTATTAAGTAACAACTGTTAATAGGCTACTGTCAAATCTTGAGCAAGTTCCGTCATTTACTTTGCGTTTAACAGCTGTTCAAAGCATACAACCTCGTGGCTTTTTTTAAATCGAAAAAAGTGAATTTCTGTTGCTTATTAAACATTATTTTTTGCGAAAAAAAAACCGTAAATCAAACCAAGAAAAAGCTTGGGACTATGGGGACTCTGCACCATCGATTTTAATGGTAAAAAAGTGGTTTACTGACTTTCGTTGTGTCCTTGCAAGCACGGAAGATGCCGAACGTTCTGGACGCCCAGTTAAGGTCTCTACACCCAAGACAATTGAAAAAATTCACGATATGGTGTTGGCCGATCGGAGATTGAATGTGCGATAGATTGTGGAAGACATAGGCATCTCACATGGCTTTGTGGTTTTAATTTTGAACGATCACTTGTATAAGAGAAAGCTTTCCGCAAGATGGCTGCCGCGTTTGCTCACAATCGACCACCAACGGAATCGAAGAAATAGCTCGGTGGAAAGAGATTCAGCTCCAACGATGAAATTATTGATCAAACAAATGCCTATTTTACGGACCTTGAAAAATCCTGCTGTTAAACACAATGTTAATGACGGAACTTGCTCAAAATTTTTCAGTAGCCTATTAACAGTTGGTACTTATTGATCCGCCTTGTAACATGCTGCTCTTTTCTCAATGTTTAGCTAGTTTCAAATCGGTAAGACCTCAAATTTAGGTTTCTAGGAATAACTTCTGAAACAAACCTAATGAAAAACATGTGTGAAGACTTATCTAGACGATAAAAGAAACAGCTGTAGATAGAACAAAAACACATTGCTCTATTGTGAATGATAATAAAACATTAGTGTTCTGCTGTTTAGATGTTATCCTAAAATATATTTGAGATTGAGTTTTGATTCTCAAAAATTTTGCTGGGTTTTTTATATTGTTTTACATTAATATTGATATTATTATTCAATAGATCAGGTGAGTGGGTGGATTTGTTAGATGGCTGGTTGTTTGTTTGCCTGGCTGATTGACTGCATATAAATATCTGTTTTATTGTTATTTTTTATTTTTGGCTCCGACTTCGCCAAGAGCTAGAAATATTATGCAATTCTTAAAAAAATAAAAACTGCCATAGTATTTTATTAAAGATTGATTTATAGGAAAACTTGGAAAATATTGTTTGGCGAAAAAAATTCTCTTGAATTTATGAAGAATTAAACTCAATATGCCATATTCAAATCTAGGCTACATTGTTATCTTAAGTTTTTCTTGGGAAATTTTATTGGAGAATAATTATTTCATATGTAATGAATTCAACAAAATGGGAACTTTCGATTGATTTTTGAATCAAAGATATGTAATGTTAAATTTATATGTTCTTAACCGAAAAAATTTAAAATCTTTATGATCATCCGTGTATGTATTTCTAAAAATATATTGAAGTCTTAAAACCGGCATTATCAGATATGGGCAATAACAAATGTTTCCAATCATTTGGGACATGATCTTCCTTCGACCCAATCAAGGTCTTATTCTAAACTAATTGTAGATTTTTTAAGATAACAAGGTGTTGATTTAAATGAAGTATGTTAAATCACCTGTGGGATCCTAAGAAAGCAAGGTCTTGTTCCAAAGCCGAAATAAGACCTTGCTATGACGAATTAATGCTGAGTTTTCTAGAAAAACCAAGAATTTGTTAGACTTACAAAGGCAACAAGTTCTTGTTTTAATGTAATCGTGGATTTTCTAAAAAAAAGTTAATTTTTTTTCGGATTTTCAAGGTAACTAAAACTCTGATTTTTTTAGGGGAAAAATCACTTTTTGACTTCATCATGGATTAATTTGGGAAAATGGTGGTTTTGGATTTTCTTAATAAAGAGGTATTTTTTCGACTCAATCAATGATTTTCTAAGAGAACAATACATCCTTCGATCCAATCGTAGATTTTATGTTATATGGAAACATGATATTTTTTGACTTAAACAAGGATTATCTAAGGATACATGATCCTCTTTCGATCCAATCGAAGATTTTTATGGAAACAAGCTCTAATCTTGAATTGTTAATTGAAAAAGATTTTAAACAGAAAAAGTGTGCACTCCCTTAGCACTGATTCTCCAAATTTTTTCATTTAATACAAAAATTAGTGTTTACTATTCGTTAGTAACACTAAATTATGATCTCGAGCCTGATAAAATTTAAAAATATTTAATAAAAAGTTCTTCTTTAAACTCAATCGTGGCTTTTCTAAGGTAACAACGTCTTACTCGGACTCAATCATTAATATTTATTGGTAAAAAGTTTTGCTTTTGACTCCATGGTAAATTTTCTAAGTGAAAAAGTCTTCCTTCGGCTCGTGGATTTTATAAATAAAAAAGATATTTTTTTGACTCTATCGAAGATTTTCTAAGGGGAAAATTTCTTCTTTTGACTCAATCATGGTGGTTATATGTTAAAAAGTAATTTTTTTGACTAAGTCGTGAATTTCTTAAGGAAAAGTTTCTTATTTCAACTCAGTCGTGGATTATCTAAGGTAACAAGCTTGTGTTCGGCTCAATCGAAAATTTCCTATGGAAACAAAATCTTCTTTGAACTCAATTGAGAAAATTTCTTTACATATAAGATATTCTTATAAATCAATTGAGAATTTTCTATAAAATAAAAGATCTTTTGACGTAATAGATGGTTTTCTAAGAGAAAAATGTTCTTTCAAATTTCTTATGTAAAAAGTTCTTTTTTTTGGACTCAAACGCTGAGGTAAAAATGTCTTCTTTTGAACGCAATTGTGAATATTCGGTGTGAAAAATATATTTTATTTAACTCAGTTGTGTATTTTCTGAGGTAAAAATATCTTCATTCAACTTTATTGTGAACTTTCTGAGTGTAAAAGGTTTCCTTATAACTCATACGTGAAAGTTCTCCTTTTAACTTACTTTTGGATTTACTAAACTAAGAAAGGTTTTCTTTTAACTCAATCGTGGATTTTTTATACTAAGAGAGGTCTTATTTCATCTTAATCATGGATTTTCCATAACAAGAAAGGTCTTTATTCAACTCAATCGTGGATTTCTACACTAAGAAAGGGCTTCTTTCAATTCAATCTTGGATTTTCTTTACTAAGAAAGTCAGCTTTTAATTTTATCATGTATTTTCTATACTATATTTTCTATGCTAAGAAAGGTCTTCTTTTAACTCGATCATGGATTTCCTATACTAAGAAAGGTCATCATTAAACTTAATCGTGCATTTTATATACTAAGAAGGGTCCTTATTCAACTCAATAGTGGATTTTCTAAAGGTTTTCTTTTAATTCTATCATGGATTTGCTATACTAAGAAAGGTCTTCATTCAACTCAATCGTGGATTATCTATACTAAGAAAGATCTTCATACAACTCGATCTTGGATTTTCTATACCAATAAAGGCCTTCTTTTAACTCAATCGTGAATTTTCTATATTAAGAAAGGTCATCATTAAACTCAATATTGTATTTTCTATGCTAAGAAAGGTCTTCTTTCAACTCAATCTTGGATTTTCTTTACTAAGAAAGGTCTTCCTTTAATTCTATCATGGATTTTCTATACTAAGAAAGGACTTTATTCAACTGAATCGTGGATTTTCTATACTAGAAAGGGTCCTCATTCAACTCAAAGTTCTTATTTCAACTCAATTGTGGATTTTATATACTAAGAAAGGTCTTCTTTCAACTCAATCGTTGATTTTCTATACTAGGAAGGGTTCTCATTCAACTTAATTGTGGATTTTATATACTAAGAAAGGTCTTCTTTCGACTCAATCTTGTATTTTCTATGCTAAGAAAGGTCTTCTTTCAACTCAATCTTGGATTTTCTATACTAAGAAAGGTCTTCCTTTAATTCTATCATGGATTTTCTATACTAAGAAAGGTCTTCATTCAACGGAATCGTGGATTTTCTATACTAGGAAGGGTCCTCATTCAACTCAAAGTTCTTCTTTCAACTCAATTGTGGATTTTATATACTAAGAAAGGTCTTCTTTCAACTCAGTCGTGGAATTTCTATACTAAGAAGGGTCCTCATTCAACTCAATCGTGGACTTTTTACGTATACTAAGAAAGTTCTTCTTTTAACTCAATTGTGGATTTTATATACTAAGAAAGGTCTTCTTTCAACTCAATCGTGGATTTTCTATACTAAGAAGGGTCCTCATTCAACTTAATTATGGATTTTATATACTAAGAAAGGTCTTCTTTCGACTCAATCTTGTATTTTCTATGCTAAGAAAGGTATTCTTTCAACTCAATCTTGGATTTTCTATACTAAGAAAGGTCTTCCTTTAATTCTATCATGGATTTTCTATACTAAGAAAGGTCTTCATTCATCGGAATCGTGGATTTTCTATACTAAGAAGGGTCCTCATTCAACTCAAACGTGGATTTCTACGTATACTAAGAAAGTTATTCTTTCAACTCAATTGTGGATTTTATATACTAAGAAAGGTCTTCTTTCAACTCAATCTTGGCTTTTCTATGCTAAGAAAGGTCTTCTTTCAACTCAATCGTGGATTTTCTATACTAAGAAGGGTCCTCATTCAACTTAATTGTGGATTTTATATACTAAGAAAGGTCTTCTTTCAACTCAATCTTGTATTTTCTATGCTAAGAAAGGTATTCTTTCAACTCAATCTTGGATTTTCTATACTAAGAAAGGTCTTCCTTTAATTCTATCATGGATTTTCTATACTAAGAAAGGTCTTCATTCAACGGAATCGTGGATTTTCTATACTAAGAAGGGTCCTCATTCAACTCAAACGTGGATTTCTACGTATACTAAGAAAGTTATTCTTTCAACTCAATTGTGGATTTTATATACTAAGAAAGGTCTTCTTTCAACTCAATCTTGGCTTTTCTATGCTAAGAAAGGTCTTCTTTCATCTTTATCTTGGAGTTTCAATACTAAGAAAGGTTAAATCAATCATATAAATTCTATACTAAGAAAGGTCTTCTTTCCACTCAATCATGGATTTTATATATTAAAAACGGTATTTTTTCATTGACTCAATCGAGGATTGACTCAGTCGAGGATTTTAAAAGGTTACAAGATATTTTTTTCTATATTTTTCATATAGGTTCTGTGGTAGAAAGTTCTTATTTCGAGATAAAGTTAAATTTATCAAAGATTTCCCAAATAAGCAAGGTGTGTTATTATTTCGAGTTATCGTCGAATCACACATAGATTTTCTAAGTAAACAAGGTGTTATTTCGACATATCGTCAAGTCAGTCATTGATTCTAAGGTAAGTGCCTTGTAAGCACCGAGAATTTGAAAGTGTTGAATGGAGTTTGTAATTCTGAAGTTTTAAATTTACTAATATCAAAAGTTTGAACTTCTTTAGCAAAACTATTTCAAGTGTAAACACCTCGTCTTAATTCTATGCGCAATGAGCATGTTTAGATTTTTAAACATTTTCTTTTGATCGTAGAGTTTCCCGAATTTTTTTTTTATAATGGGAAGTTGATTAATTAAAATTTTCTGTTTCATGGGTAATTCAACATATTACTTATAGGAAGATTTTTGAACTAAATCCAGCTAATGGGTAAAGCTAAGATTCAGATAAGGTCTGGATGCCAAAGAACAAAAATTCTATTATATCGATTTTGGAAATTAGGAATATTTAATATAGTTTTTCATAACCTCATTTGATTAGTGTTAAAATCATAAAAGTAAATATTTCTTTTTTAAAACTCTTCACTTTTCGTTTTTCCAAATGATTTCTAATTATAAAAATCAATAAAATTCCTTTTCGCCTGACCCACGTACGTGAGACGTTTGATCTCATCTAAATTTCAACAGTTTTACAACTTTCATTGCAACAATTTCCAACACCCAAAATTCAAACAGCAACAACAAAATAACAAAATAAAAAAACAAAAAGCGAAATTGTTATTATTGTTGTCTTTAATACCATGATCTGTATTGACCTTCTTAAATGCATTTTGCCTTAAAACACAACAACTAAATAAACAAAAAAAAAAAAACAAAAGAGTTTTTCCAAACTGGCATCGTCGCCGTCGTCGTCAATATCAAATAAACAACAAAAATATTCACTAATAAAACAAACGAATTGTTTTAAACATAAAACATCCTCAACAGACAAAACAACAGCAGCAACAACTACAACATCAAGATCAAAGAGAGAGGAAGAAAGTGAATTTTAGTTTCTGTTGTTTTTTTTCTTTCTTGATTTTGTTATTGTGGCATAGTAAACCCACAATCATACCCCAAACCAATACTTAATTGCAAGTTCAATGTGTCCAATATTTGTTGAAAGCAAGTTAATGATTATTTTTTAATAGATTGAGACGAATTTTGTATACTCTTCAGCATTGGATGATTTTTTTTTTTTAAATGAAAAGAAGACTTTTTTTAAGAAGAAAGAACTTGTTTGGAATCAATCGTAAAATTAAAAACGATATTGCGATTTTGAATTAATAATGAGCGTTTCACACAAGAGTATATGAATCAATTTCCCAGTTTCAAATGCCTTGCCACTAAAATCTTTTGTAACTGAGCGTCTTTGGCAGCTTGTGTCATTTTGTTGCAAAGCAAACAATAATACGAAATACTGCCTCGATCATAATTTCATACCAGATAAGGTGTTTTTGCTGGGAATTCTTCTTCATTACTTTCATATGAAGAAAAGTTCGGCTGAAGGTCATCGAATCTTAGTAGAAGTTTATGGCTTGATCGCTTTAAAAGTCGTGATTTTGAGCTCGAAGGCAAGGAGCGGCCGGGTCAACCGAAGAATTATAATCATTCAATCATTCGTTTCAAGAGTTTTCAGAATCTTCGGGAGTGCATGTGTTGACAGTCAGCAAGTGCCAAAAAGTCATGGGATTGATTCGAAAGCAAGGAAACTGGTGCCATACGAGTTGAAGCCTCACGACGTAGTAAGGCGATTTTTCGCATGTGAACAGCCCCCCGAACGCCAAAAAAGGAAGGGGTTTTTGCATCATATTGCGACTGGTGATGAAAAGTGGATCCATTCCAAAATTCTAAGCGCAAAAAGTCATGGGTTTTTCCCGGACAGCCATCAACATCCTTCGCAAAGCCGAGTATTCATGGCATAAAGCTTTTGCTCTGTATTTGGTGGGACCAGCGCGGCGTGATCTGCTACAAGCTACTCAAACCGAATGAAATGATCACAAGGAAATGCTGTAGGACTCAACTCATGTATTTGAGCAGCGAATTGAAACAAAAATTACCGGAATACGAAGGAAGGCAAGACAATGTTATTTTGCAGCATGACAACACTCGGCCACATGTTGTAAGACCGGGAAGAATTGGGAAGTTCCACCCCACACGCCTAGTACTGTTTCGTTCGATGACACATGGCCTGCCTCAGCAGAAGTTCACTTCAAAAAATGGGTCTATGATTGGATTGCCTCAAAAGACGAGTTGTTCTTCCGAGCTGGTATCCGAAAATTGCACAAAGAACGGAAAATAGTTTTGGCCACCGATGGACAATACTTTGTATAATATACAATATTTGTAACCATTTTTGCACAATAAATCCGTAAATTTCGCAAAAACGCTCATTATTAATTCAAGGTTCAATATACTGTTTCGAAACAAGTTCTAGTTTTGCGGACTTTGTAAGAGGAAACTTGAACTTTTCATCAAACATGGTGGTATAGAGTAAACTGGACTTGAGTCAAAAATTTTTGTGGATAAGATCCACAAGGTACTAGGGCGGATCAATAAGTCCGTGACTCTTCGAAATGCAAACTCCCATCAAGTACCACCTGTTAATAGACTACTGTCAAATTTTGAGATAATTCCGTCATTTACTTTGCTTTTAACAGCTGTTTAAAACATACAACCTCGTGGAATTTTTTAAAAATAAAAAAAGTGAATTTCGAGTGTTCATTAAACAATATTTTTTTGCGAAAAAAAATCTTCAATCAAACCAAGGAAAAGCTTGATAAATGCTATGGGGACTCTGCACCATCGATTTCAATGGTATAAAAGTGGTTTACTGACTTTCGTTGTGGTCGCACAAATACAAATGACGCTGAACGTTCTGGACGGCCAATTGAGTTCAATACACCCGAAAATGTCGAAAAAGTCCACGATATGGTGTTGGCCGATCGAAGAGTAAAAGTGCGTGAGATTGTTGATGCCATAGGCATTTCATATGGCTGTGTGGTTTCGATTTTAAATGATCAGTTGTATTTAAGAAAGCTAGCTGTATGCAAGATGGGTGCCGCGTTTTCTCTCAATTGACCATAATTCACGGGTGCACACGTGTGTAGTTTCAATGGCATAATTCCATGAACTGGGCTACGAATTTGTACTTCAACTGCCACATTCTCCGGACTTAGCCCCCAGTGACTATTTCCTATATCCAAACCTAAAGTAATGGATTGGTGGAAAGAGATTTAGCTCCAACGATGAAATCATTGATCAAACAAAGGCCTATTTTATGGACCTCAAAAAATTCTATTTCTTGGAAGGGATACAAAAATTGGAGAAACGTTGGACTAAGTGTATTGAGCTAAAAGGAGATTATGTTGTAAAATATTTTTTTTTTTTTTTGCAAGAAAAACTGTGTTTCATTCAAAAAGTCACGGAGTTATTGATCCGTCTTCGTAGCCTTGACTTGAATAGAATTAATTGTCGATCTTATAAAGTAATCTTCACTTGGGTTGAACTAACTGTAGATTTTATAAGATTATCTTGGACTTGAATCCAATCAATCCCTGATTTCATAAGGATACCAATACTTGGGTCAAACTAATCGTGAATTTTACTAGGTAACCTCAACTTGGGTTGAATGAATCGAAGATTTTAAAGAAGTAACCCAGACTTGGGTAGAATTAATAGTGGATTTTATAAGGTAAATTGATTATGGGTCGAATCATTTGTGGATATTATAACTCGACCGATGTAAAATAAATTGCTATGTACTAAAAAGCTTCAGCAATTTCGCCAAGTCTCCTTTAGATGTCGGGCAACAACTGAAGCCCTTTGTTTTTCACCACCTTTCATATTTCCTCTATTGACTTTCAAACGAAAGCATCACATAAATTAGTAGTAATAATTTACTGACTGTTGCTTTCTTTTAAAAAATATGCCAGCCAACCCATCAGACACAAAAGAGGTAATGAAACGACGAAATAAAAGTTATAGATCTTTTAAAGAACCCATGATTTCCATATTTTGATTTCTAAAGATACACTTAGATACTCTGATATACCTCTTCTCTGTGCTCAATCAAAACTGTTCTAGAACACTTTTCCCTAGAACCGGCTCTTAATGAATGTATGGGTTTACTGACTGTTATCTAGATTCGACTGGCGAGTTCTAGCATCGAGTAAAAGAACCAGGAGGAGTAAAACAAGTTCTAAAGCAAACGATTTTATGGAATAGAAAATTTAACTACAACGCCTTATGACAAACTAAATATATCTTCAAATTTTCGGAAGGAGTTTAGCAAAAGGGTGAGTAGAACAAGTTCTAAAGCAACTGATTTAATGGAACGGTAGAACCAGTTCTATTTTTTAAACAAAGACAGAATAGGTAAAATAAGTTTTAAAACATTTGATTCCTGGGATAAGAAACTTTAGGTAGAAAGTTACTCAAGCCTTATGACAAACTAATCATATCTTCAAATCCTCCGAAGGAGTTTACCAATTGCAAAAAAAAAACGTGTGTACAAGTACCCCAACTACTTTTATTTATTATTTTCGGCGGTGAAATTGTGGTTTTTATATGTGTTTCTCTTTTTGTCAGCCAAACAGGTTCAAAAGTAGTGAAGAATTTTTACAATTGATGCCTTTCGATCCTTTTAAACAACAGAAACAGTAACAACAATCAACCAACGTTATAATTGTGTGTGAACTTAAATGATATTAAAGGTGCAGCTAGCAGCCAACAAACGAGCATTAAAGCGCAAATTTTTTTTTTTTTTTTTCAGACATTCATTGCTTTATTATTATCGCTGATGACCTAGAATATCACATAAAGACCGCAGCAGCAACAAAAAACATGAACAACATGTTGTTTGCCATACTGTAACCAATGATCCGGAGTCGGTACAATAGTGATAATAATGATCTTGTCACTTTTGCTTAATCACTATTACCAGATCGTTCTTTTGTTCAAAGAAGACATATTGAATGTTTGTGTCTGATTGTCGATGGTTGGTTTGGTTTCTTTGGCAGGTCGACTATTTGATTACTTGGTTGATTGGATACTTGTGTGTCTTATTTTTATTTTTTTGTTTTCACTCTCTTTGGGAAGTCTTGGCCGTCGCCGTCGTCATCATCGTCTTTCACTTTTATTTTCTTCTTCATGTTAATGTTGTTTTTGGCTTTCAATTAGTCAATAAATCACATGCGTTGAGCTGGAACTGAACACCGTTTTTTGTTGTTTTGTGAGCCTGTATCGTGCGTGTACACACGCAACATCCAAGATCCAAGAAAGGAAGAAAAAAAAAACAACAGCATACAAAACTAACATATTTTTGTACATAAGCATCAATTTGCATGATCGGTATTGTGTATGCGAATTTCTCAAAATTACAGAACAACTTCCGTACTGATGGTTTTTATGCGTCTGCTTGTGTTAAAAAACCCATTAAGCAAAAGTAATTGAAAATATATTGATTTCACTACACTTGTTGCAAAATGTAGAATTCTATAAACTGAAGTCACTTTCTACAGGGGAAGAATTTTTAGTAGTTGGGATGGCAACCCTGTAAATTTGTGCTTTAAAAATCAAAGACGATTACCAAGGTTAAATTCTAAAAATAGTTGGAAAAATCTCATTTGTACGTGTAATCATTCATTAACTGTGGAAATGTAATTTCGCATGACCTGTTTCTATTGAGTGTTTTTTGATTGAAACACTGTCCTTTTGAATGAAAAACTGGTTTTCGCACAAAAATCATTTTATTTGTGAAAATATTCTTTTTTGAGCTCTATACACTTGGTCCAATGTTCCTCATTTTTTATCCCTTCCAAAAAAATAAGATTTGTCGAGGTCATCATAATAGATATTCGTTTGTGAGATGATTTCATTGTTATATTCCCTCTAACTCCCACTGAATTTGTCTCCCGTTGGAGTTAAATCTCTTTCTGCCGAGCTAGTTCTTTAGGTTTTGAAACAAGAAAGTCATTTGGAGCTAAATCCAGAGAATAGGGCGGATGAGGGAGCAATTCATGGATTTTTGCCATCGAAACTGGCATTTTCCATTTTCTACTCAATCCTCAAATGAAATTACATGGTAGTCTGCTATCAATGGCAAACTAATTGACGCAGCTTGTTTAACTTGTTGACAGGAGCCAACTGACAAGATGCCTGCTGACTGGGGAAGTGTTGCTCTTTCAGTTAAGAGGTGGGACATTCAAAAAGTCACGGCATTATTGACCTAAATATATAAGTCTTTTCAAACCATAAGTTGTTGTGGATAGTGGTTCAGAATAAGGCTGACGATGATCTGGTTGATCAGTTCGAAAGTGTGGCACTCCTTCTAGCGCTGATCATAACGATTTTTTCTATCTTCTCTTAATTATGATCTCGAACACTAATAATGCTAAAATATTTTTTTTTTAATTTTATAAAATTATCAAATTAAGAAGTGTTTCCAAATTTTGCTTATTTTTGAAATAAATGGAAATGAATGAAATAAATGAAAACATAGAGTTATACAGTGTTACAATTCTACATTTTAAAACCGTTGATTTATTTTCTTGTTAAATAAATCGAATTTTTTTATAAATTGCAAATAATAAAATAATACTCAATTACACACAGAAACTTAATTTAACCCAATTTTTCAAAGTTGTTGCCTTATTAACAATCTATTTCAATCTGAGGGCATATCTCTGGGTGCTTATTTACATATATACAGACCCTGAATAAGATAAATCTTTATTGAATTAATTCGCGAAAAAAAATAATTCTTTTTGTAAATCAGCGATTTGATTCAATACAGGTTGGTTGAAAAGTTCCTGCGCTCACCAAGAGATGGCACTGCTAGCTCCAAACTTTTTTTTTCTCAAGTTGGTATAACTGTCCTGAGAGCACATGCAAAGTTGCAAGTTATTCTGTCAATTCTTTCTTTGTTTACAAGCCATTTGAAGTTGACGTGTCATTGATTTTTTTTAATATGGAAAAAATTGAATATCGTGAAGTCATTAGATTCTTTGTTTTGAAGGGTTTAAAAGCAAAGGAAATTTATGAACAATTGTTAGAAGTGTATAAGGAGTCCTCACCTTCAAAACGCACCGTTGAATTTGGGGCTGGTGAATTTAAACGTGGTCGTACCAGCCTTAAAGACGATCCACGCGAAGGACGGCCAAAAACTGCAGAAATCATTGAGCAGGTACATAATATGGTTAGTGAAGATCCAAGTTTGACTAAGCGTGAAATTGCTAATGTCATAGGCATCTCAGACGAACGAGTACTCCATATTTTACATAAAGAATTACGTATGAAAAAACTGTTTGGAAAGTTAGTGCCGCACACATTAACAATTCAACAAAAACTGGATCGAAAACAAATTTCTCAGCGTGATTTGGAGCGTTTTAAGCCGAATAAAACCGACTTCTTGTGTCGTTTTATAACTATGGATGAGACTTGGATCTACCACCATGATCCTAAATTGAAACAAGAACGTTTACAGTTGACTGAAGCTAGTTGTTCAGCTCCAAAGCAGGTGAAGTCACAACGATCAGCAAAGAAGGGTATGGCATCAGTTTTTTGGGATGCAAAAGGAATTTTGTTGATTGATTATCTTCAGAAAGGTAAAACAATCAACTCTGAATATTATTGCAGCCTTTTGGATCAGCTGGATAAAAAAATTCGTGAGAAAAGACCTGGTTTAAAGAAGAAAAAAATCATTTTTCATCAAGACAATGCACCTGCTCACAAAAGTGTTTTGACGATGGCTAAATTCAAAGAATTAAAGTACGAATTGCTTGAACATCCACCGTATTTACAAGATTTGGCTCCTAGTGACTACTATATCTTCAGAAATCTCAAACAATTCCGTCGTGGAAAGCATTTTTCGTCGAATGAAGAGGCCATAGCAGCCGTAGACGGTTATTTTGCAGAGCTTCTGGAAAACCATTATAAGGATGGGATAAAATTATTGGAAGATCATTGGAACAAGTGTATTGAGCTTCTAAGAGATTATATTGAATAAAAAAATATATTTCGTAACAAAAACAGTATTCTTTCATTTTGAGCGCAGGAACTTTTCAACCAACCTGTATATAATAAATCAATTTATTAAAACAGATTTAAAATCATAGTTGATTAATCGATTTCATTTGGATCTTTTTTGATTCAATTGAATCAAATCATTTCAAACATAATTCTTTTTTTAATTCTCAACTTAAAAAAAGATTGATTTGATTTGTGAATTAAAACAAAATAAAAAAATTAAAATTTGTTTGCAAATCTCACTTAGTTTTCTAGATATTCGCCATTTTGTAAAATGGTAATTTTGTAAAATGACCGGCGTCTCCAAAACTAAGCGAGATAAGGCAAAACGGAGAGAGATTATTAATATACTGCGATAATAAAAATGGGCCAGGTCCGGCAGACATCCCGAGGAGGCTGTTTTATAAAAATTCCATGAAACCCTTCGGGATTAAAATTAAATTAATCGTGATTTAAAAACAAGTATTTTAATTCGCGAATCAAATCATATTCTAAAAACAAAATAATATGTTTTTTGATTCGCGAATCAAATCAAAATTAATTTGATTGTTTGATTTAAAATTTAATTATTTCGTTTGATTTATAAAAAGATTTATTTAAATCAAAGATAAAGATTGAATTAGGGTAGTAAATAATTCAATCAGAAAAATTAATTCGTCAAAATTTTAAATCAGATTTAAAAATTGATTTAAGGAATTATGTTTTTAAATGTCTGCATATACACATATGTGATGGAGACCTCTTCTGAAAAGTACTAGAAATATTCAGCAGGTTCTGGTATTTGATATGTCCTCTTGTGTTTACTAGAAATATCCAGAACATTATGTTTTTGTCCAGACTTGTTCTGAGTTGTATGGATGGTTCTGGTATTTTGGTTAAAATGCCAAAAATATATATTTTGACTTATTATAAAATATTGTACATAACACATCCGAACAGCAACGAAATTGAAATTCTTGACAAGTCTAACAGGAATGATTGCTTTAGTTGAAAAATTAATTTTATTTAAGGAGTATTTTTTTTAAATCATAATTACAATAAATGAACATGTTTTTTATTTTAATTTATTCTGCTAGCACCTACAAATCATTTTTATGTCCCTTTCCAGGATTTTGATGTTTTTTAGCCCAAGAGGGAATACTAAATAGAGCCCAAGTTGGTATGATCATCATTATTAATATACTGCCGCCACCAATAATAATTTTTTTAGCAGTTGACATAGGAAATCGAGGTGGTCCACAAATAGTTGACACACCGTGTGATGGTATTTTGCAAATTGATGATTTTTTTGAAAGAATTGAAAACATTTTGAAAAAAAGTACAATTAAAATTGTTCACCGTTTAAAGATACGATTTTATTTTTTTTTATCTTATGATTTCGTAATCTGAAATATTTTCGTTTTTTATAAGTAAAAATTAACAGTTTTTGTCGAAAATGTGAAATGAAATTTAAGATGTCAAAAAAATAGGGTATTCAGTTTAATATTAAATATCGTTTGTTATCGATAACATATTGTGATACACTTAGAAAAAAGTCATTTTTGGAATATTTCACTTTATAATATTGTTTGGTTTTGACACAGACCATCCAGACAGAAAACAGCTGATTGAATCAAAAAGACGACCAGAAAATGAGTAAAAGGAAATGCCAAAATTGCAGTGATACACAGAAAGGGATAGATATACAATAAAATATGTACCATACAATTTATATGGATTTTATTTTTTCTAAACTCATTTTGCAAATCACTGCAAAATGAGTTTGTTTGACATATGTCATGAGTTTGTTTGACATAAGTCATTGGTAACCTGTCTGTGTACACGCAGAGAAAAAACATGGTTGCAATATGATCACTGCTTCTTTATTGTGTTGCTGCAATCGGATATGGTTATCACAACCAAGTAATTGGTTTTCTAACCATCAACATGGTCGCTACCATCATTATTTAGTAAATATTTTACTATTTTATGATTGGCACCTTCTATTTTATATCATGATTGGCTTTAACCATACTGAAAAAATCAAATGAAAAAAATATGATAATTATACAACGATAAAATGCTGGCAACAATCAATAAATAATTATACAATCAAAGAAAAAAAAGTTCTCAAAGTCTATAATTTTTCCCTTAACAATTTTTCTTCAAAAAGTCCTTAATATTAAGTTTTTTTTAAAGAAAAAACATTTCTAAAGGAAATATTCTTAAATTTAAAGAGCTTTTTCATAGTTTCTAAGAACTTTTCCTTTAAAAAATTTTCTTATATTATGATAATAAAATAACCATATTTCTACAATAATATGGTCCCTACAGTTATATTATGATTAAAAAATTACCATATTATGGTCCTAAATAAACATTTTATATTGAATTTATCATAATATGATCGCACGTAATCATAGTATGCTCAAAATGTTATCATATTATGTTCCCTCATATATCATATAATCATAATATAGTTATGAGGGAACATAATATGATAACATTTTGAGCATACTATGATTACGTGCGATCATATTATGATAAATTCAATATAAAATGTTTATTTAGGACCATAATATGGTAATTTTTTAATCATAATATAACTGTAGGGACCATATTATTGTAGAAATATGGTTATTTTATTATCATAATATATTAACCATAATATAGTACGATATTGGTTGGCACAAGCATAAACCCAAATATATATCATGCTCTTCGAATATGATTGACCCAACTATGTTTTTTCTTTGCGTGTAGTCTGTGGTTTTTGATTTGAATGGAAATCACGTTTATAGCAATCAAGTTTTTTTTTTAATTATATAAAATTTTGCAGATATTACGAATTTTTGTATATTAATTAAAATTGCAATTAAATCAATTAATTTTGTCAATTAATAGACTATTAGGCTTAGAAAATAAAACACATTCAACAATTTATTATTTATATAAGTTAATGCTTATTTTTAAAGCATTATTTTATTATATGCGTTTATTATATGCAAATTATTAACAACTTTTTTTACGATTATTAATTACAATAATGCATTTTTTTTTTGTTCAAAATTATTAAAAAAAAAAATTATAATTATTGTTTGAAATATGGGAAAATTAAGTTATTAAAAATTTATATATTTTTTGCACATTCATGGTAATTAAATAACAGTAGCCAAAAGTTTGTTGGTTATTAAACAACAGATCATGACTTTCAATTACCACATTTTCCAAAATATATTAACCACACCGATCACCACAATATGAAGAAGATATAATGAAATTTTTATATTGTGTGTGGAAAATAAATAAATAAAAAAAAACAATAATTAACCACATGGATTATTTAAACAATTGATGACTGAACGAACAAACACATCTTATAATCACCTCTCACTTCAATGAAAATTAATGATAGACTTTAATTTTCTTTATACCCCACGCAGGAATAAATTTACAAATATGCGTTAAATTGAACAGTAAACAGTTGGATAGCAGAAACATAAAAAAAATAATTGCGTAACAGACAGACAGATAATTTGGAGCCATACGAAATTATGTCACTCTCTGCTGATAGCTCATAATTGCACTCAGAGGCGTTTAAAGTAATGGGGAATATTAATTGACTATGATAAAGATAATACTGTACAATACTATTTTCGGACGTGGATAATTCCAAATCAGCCTATGATGTTAGATTATTAGATTACCCAACAAACAATACGTTCCGTTTACGTACCGTTTTCGGTCCGTCATTAACGGAATCCAACTCCGTTTATATACCGTTTTCTGGATCCGTAAATGGACCAGAAAACGGATTTTAAGAAACATCAAAACTGATTCGAATCGGTTGAAATACCGTCAATGATATATCGGATGAAAAACGGAGTTGTCCGTTATAAGTCCGTCAATGACGAACCGTTTACGTCCGATATATCGCATGAAAAACGGAGTTGTCCGTTGAAAGTCGGTCAATGACGGATCGTTTACGGATCCGTATTCGGTCCATATCGGTACCGTTTTTTCAACAGAAAATGGATTTGTGTTAATATCTATTATTTTGATTTTTGATTGCAAATTGTATTATTTTTTTTTGTTTTAAATTTATTTATAAAGATATTTAAAATAAAACTTTTACAAACTAAATACAACAAATACCAAATATTTATCTCCAGCACAATTAGCATCCATCAATCACTGCGACTGTGGCCCATTAAAAATCCTGAAAGAATTAAACAAAATTTTAATTTTGGTTTAAATGGTGGTACCTACGATATGATGTAGCACACAATGCAAATTTGCAATTTTTTTCAAAAAATCTATTAAAAAATATCGGGGAACATTTTAATTTGCAAATCTACATAAATTTGCACGCATCAACGTAAAACTTGTTTTAAATTTCATAAATATTTACCTCATAAATATTTCAGTAGTCGTTTTTGATAACTAAACAAATCCAAAAGCAACGGAAGAAAAACTGATGAAAAACAGTGGTCCGTATTTGACGGTACAAAAAAGGATACACCAAAACGGAGTTAAATTCATTTATACGGTCAGTTAATGTTCGGTAAACGTACAGTAAAGGTCGGATTCACGAATCCGTACGTATCGAAGTGTCCGTAAAATTTTTTCTTGGGTAGTAAACCCCCAAAGGTATTGACGCTGTGGATACAGTCAAATTGTATGACTTTAATTTTTGTTGGCCCACTTACACACGAGACAAAACTTTTGAGATTTTATGAAAATGCAGCTCTGTATAATTCTAGGAAATTTAATCTATCTCTAAGTCATTGACAGTTTCTGTAATATACTTTTTCTTAGTACAAATTTGTTTAAATACTTTATTAAATTATTGAACATTTCAGTTTGTTACAGGTAAATTTTGTAAAAAAAACTATTTTCTTAAATAAAAAATTATAGAATAGGAATGTGCTTGTAAGGCACATCTGCCTTATTTATTATTATTATTTTTATTATTCGACCCTGCCGGCAGTGTTGCCACGGACAAAAAATTTTTGTAACCAAAATTTAAAAAAAAAAAGTTACAAAATGAAAAAAATGTAACCAAAACTTAAAATTTTATGTTTTTATTTAAATTAATCCATTAATTGTGTAGTGGAAATATTATTTTATAGCAAAAATTTATAAAAAATTAAATTACATGCTTTCATTCAAATGATAAATCAATGATGATAAATCTTCGGATTCATTATTTGCATTGACTGCAGTCTTTTTCAATAAAAACCCAAAACAACCCAACAAAAAAAGTTCGGCTTACGTACCGTTTTCAGTACCATATAAACGGAATCCAAGTCCGGTTACGTACCGTTTTCTGCATCCGTAAACGTACCAGAAAACGGATTTAAAGGAACATCGAAACTTATTCGAATTTGTGTCTTTGTGTGGTGTGAAAACCGGAGTTGAATCCGGTTACGGACAGTTGTGTCGTGTAAAAACGGTCTTGAGTTCTTGGTCCTATTTTTTTTTTTAGATTTCTTAAAAAAAACCCCAACACAAAGAAAACAAAAAAGCAACTACCATCCATTACCACGTTTTAATTTTGGCCTTTTATAAAGTTTAATACCTGATAAAATAAAAAACAAATAAGTTTATGTTCAGTTGATAATATTTACAATGTAAAAAATACTTTTCGATTGGCCGCATAAAAGTACTTCAAGCCACTAGTTCTGCACCTTAGTTTGCATTCATGCAATTTTAAATTTAACAGAAGGGTTGTAGATATATATTCTATTCTGTTTGGCTGCATATTTATATTTTTATAAAAGCAATAAACAACACCGTTTGTTACGAAATCAAGATTGATGGAAAACAGTGAAGTCCGTTTTAACGGCACGGAAACGGAGTAAAAACGTAGTGTTTTCGAAAACCTGAACATGTAAATTCAAATACTATCCATTCTGCATTTATTTAATGTTTTTGCTTTTTTTACCAGACAGTGTTTTACCGCAGTGCGACATTTTGTCGATTAAGCCGGCTTTTTATTCTTGAGAAACATTTTCTAAATAAACAACAGCTGCCTTCAAACACTAATCAAAAAATATGTGTTGTTTGACAGAACTGTCGCTGCCACTTTCACTATCTGACCTAAATATTAGAAAAGCTATAAGAATTTGCCAGTACCAGTAATTTTAAAATATTTAAAATCATATAATAAATATTTTTAGTCTTTTGACAAGATCACTTAAGTAGACTTATTTTATTTATTTATTCCTTACCTAGTAAATAGTACCAATTTCTTCTACTTTTTCAAAATTTGTTGACAAATCAACTTTTGTTTAGTTTTCAAAAATTTACGTATGTAATTTTTAATGAAACTGTTTTTAAGGAAATAAAATTTTCGAATTGAAAGCAATTTTTATAACATAAGAAGCATCACAGTGCTTGTTAGAAAAATACTTAGTCTCGTGTTTGATTGATTGGAATAAATATACATTTTAAAAGATTTTTGTTTAATATGAGAATCTTTGAGAGTGAACTATGTCTCAGAATCTGGATCAATCATTTAATAGATAAATTTTCTGTTTCTAAGCACTAGTTGTTGAATAACTTCTTACCCTTTATAATCTGTTTTTCTGTCGGTTTTAACAACAATAATTTTTGTTTAAAATTAACCCAGAAGTAACCAAGTATTCCTAGAACCACTTCTAATGCTAGTTCTAGTTAGTTACATCTTGCATTTAAGTTTAGGTAAACGGGTAGGGGTTCCATGGAATTTGTTTTAACAGAATATGTTGTAGAATAGATTTAATTGGGAACCGATTTCAAAAGAATTTTCTTGTCAGAATTCCTACAGAGTTAAAATAGGTATGTTCGACGTACCTTACCGCGGGTGCCCGCGGGAACCCAATCTTACCATAAAGCGTTTCTTGTAACAAAAATTGGGTAAATGAGAGCGTTCATGAGAGAATAATTGTGTTTCTCATTTTATCAGAACTTACCCGTACTTTTTGTTTGGGTAAAATTGTCAAATCATCACCTGTTGCTAATAAATTAGCTGTTTTGCATTTTTGAAAAAAATTAAAGTAAAATAAAAATTTACTATAAAGAACTTTTCCTTCTTAATAATGCAAAATACATTTTAAAATGTAAATAGATATTTGCCATTTCAAATACATTCATTATTTAAGCTGTTTTTTAATATGAATTAATTTTACGTTTATTTTTGGGTATGAAATGTGGTTTTGTGCGTTCGCAGTATTTTGGGCATTTTTATGGTTTTGTGAGAGAATTTTTTGCATACTCTCATTTTACCAGACTTTACCCAAAATTACCTCGTACAGACTTAATATCAATTGTCTCTTATGACATCGAAAACAAATGTAACCTTGTCTTGAAATGCATGAAAATATAATTTACATGATTTAGAATTTCTAAGGAATTAGAACAAAAATAAAAAATTATCTTTTATACTTCCTAAAGCCTATACGGCACTCGCTTTGAGTTGGTTGAAAAAGTTTTCTTATCCTTAAGAATCTCTTTCCCTTGATTAAAAAAGAATTTGACTGCATTTTAGTTAATGATTTTTTTCTAAGCTTTTCTTGCTTGGAAAAAAACAACAGAGAAAATCATTCAAAAAATTTAACCAGTTTATCGATTTGTTTTACCGACATTAACCGAAATAGAGGCGATTAATTGAGGAATGGGTTAATCGATTAACCAAATTGGAAACACTAACCACATTAGACCGTACACCTTCGAATCTAAATTATTTTTGCAATGCAGTTTCGAAAAATATTTTTTTTTTGCAGAACGTAGGGGAAGGCTTTTTAAATTTGTGGTTATATCTTTGGTATTTTAAGTTGAATATTAAAGTGTAATATATCAACGTTTTTGTCTCGAGGTAACCAATGTTTTGCTCTGAGGACCATTACCCTAAAGTATCCCGTTCTAATTTTTACCCACCATACTCTAATATACCGCTATAATATCAGAAAGATAAAGCTCATAAAAAAATCATTAGTCTTTTGCTAAGGAAATACTTCGATAATTCAACAGAACTATTGGAATTTTTTTTGTTACTGAACTTAGGGGTCTCCTTTTTAAATTTTTCAGGAAGGGCATAAATGCTAAAAGGATATGGACAGACTAATGGATAAAATGTTACTAAAGCAGATTTTTCCTAGAAATTACGAAGTAAACATTTTCGAGAAGGGTATATGAAATCCGAACTTGAGTCCGAAGTGTGAGGCTCGTCGCTATTTCGTTAGCCTCGAACCTTTCTGTGGTGTACATGCAGTGTATATCAGAGAAAAACTTAAGATGTGTAGGGAATCCTGCTACTATTTGCCAGGCGAAGAGATTCATTGTTCCATCTTATGGAAACTCCAGGAGACTTCTTTCCCTGGATAGAAAGGACTTATGGACCTTAAAGGGATCTTATACTGCGCACTGTTATCTTAGGTACAATTTAGGGACTAGGAGTCTGTCTGATATGGATACTTGGAGGTTCTGTGAATTGGGTGTTGAAACGGCGCAGCATATGCTCTGCGTATGTCCTAGGCTTTGCGGCAATAAATTTGAAAATCTGTGCCTAGTAGGGTGATTGACTTAATCGGGAGCCTTAATATTCAGGACGAAATTGCGGCATCATTTTGTCCTATCTATTCTATTCTATCTTTGGTCGCGGTGCATAGAGCCTTCCTAATATAATCTAAGGAAAGCCTTAAAATATCTTGAACCCCCATTATAACCAAGTCCTGCATAGATTATTATGAGTGTAATAAAATTAAATTTCAGTTTTCTAACCAAAGCAGTTTGGGCAGGTGATGAAAGGGAGATTTTTCTCCTTTAAATCCCCCATTTTAAAAACGTGCCGGGCGGAAATTTCAAAAACTGCCATTCTGCAAGTAACACTTATTTTAAATTTCAAATTTCTAGCCAAAGCGGTTTGGCTATTTAACAACATTCCTGTCGAAGATTCCATAAAGTACTTTATCACTGAAACAGCTCATACATCAGGGAGCATATTTTAAGTTTTAGGGTTCTAGCCAAAGCTGTTCGTTCGGGTTGGCTGATAAGGGAGGGAATTTTCCCCTACTTAATATCCATTTTTAGCATCTTCCTACCAAAATTTCAAAAGTACAGTGAATAAGCACATACTCCAGGAAATAGTATATATTAAACATTTCTAATTTGTAGCCCAAGCGGGCCTTACTGGGTATCTATCATACACGGGATTAATGAATTAATTATTGATTTTATTAACATTACATTCATATAAATTATAATAAAGTTGTTATGAAAACATTTTTTAATTTCTTTTTAATAAATCATTGTTCTTTATATCAGTAAGGTTTGGCTAAAAAATTGTCTTATTAAATTAATTTCACGTAGCTTTCGTGTCTTGTAAAATTAAAAAAAAAAAAAACTAATATTTAATTAAAGTTCTTAAAAAAACCCACGAGAACTTCATTGCTTTATTTGATGATGAAAAATGTTAACCATCTGGTGGTTATAATCAAATTAGTAATAGCTATATGTACAATATTTACAAAATTCGTTGTATATTTAATTAAAATACAATTAAAAATTTAATTAATAAGAATACATCAGAGAAGTCACGAATGGTCGTTAACTATTTGATATTCGGCATATTCGACATAACAATTTTCTACTGAATTATTAGGATAATGAATAATAATATAAAAATCTTTAATATTGTTTATCGAAAAATTCAAAATTAATTTAACTTTTGTGTTTGTAGGGTTAATTATGTTCGAAGATATCATCTTCCTTCTTTTACATGGGTGCTATCAGTTTATAGTGAATGTTTATGTTAACACCTTGCCGCACAAACACAGTAAATTTATTGTAAAAACTCAAATTTTCCAAAATATCGTTACAAACCGGTATTGATGTTTCTGTAACACCGATACGAATGAAATACCGTTAGTTACCTATATCAAAATCGAAACAAAATTGATAACAATACCGATACCAAACCGTATTTAGTTTCTTTTAAGAACTTTGCTAAATATCGAATAATCTCTATTAAGTAAAGTCGCGATTACACTATTTGTGACATCTTCTGTGCAAATTTGTTATAAACAAAAAAAAAAAATAAAAAACTACTAAAAATATTTACAAAATATTTACACAGTGACAAAAAAGGGGTGAAAAGCAAATGTATGGGACAATAATAAAAAAATTAAATGGATATTTAATGAATATTAACAAAACTAAGTTTAGTTTTAACCGTTTATCAAATTGCTGTCATTTCTATAGGGGTTCTTCGCTCGGATTGCCGGACGTGTTAAGATCACTTCTCGAAGGTGGCGGTTCCTCTTGCATGATCGAAGAGGTTTGTTCCGAAATACGACGTTGCGTTCGGCGTATAGCTTCCAAACATTCGGGGATCTAGTATGGCAAGAGAATGAAGATGATGATTGAAATTTCTTGACTTTCTTAAGACTTACCGGTGTATCAGACAGATTATAATTGGAATGACTAGCAGAAATGGGAATTATAATTAATATAATGTAAATATTTAAAAATTAAAATTTGAAATAAGTTTATATCATGACTTTAAAATGTTTGTAAAATTTATTTGATAAACTTATAGCAAACTGTAAATAAAAAATGCAGTCAAAAGGTTAAAGCTAACTTACTTAAATGAACACGATTTCAAACGATGCAATTCATTTTGCAACAAACTATAATCTCTATGTAAATTTCTATAACATTCCGAAGACTTGTTTTTTTCTTCTAATAACGATCGAATATGATCTTCATATTGCTTAAAACTTTGACGGGTTTCCTCTTCTGCTTTTTGTTGTGCATCTTTCCATTTATGAAAGGACTCTATAAGTTGCTCATGCTGTTTGGTTATTTTTGTCTGATTTCTGCAAATATTAGTTTAAATATCTAAATTAATTTGAATGTGTAGTTGGGTTTAAATATTTTACAAATTAACGTTACTCACTCGTATTCTACTTGCAACTTTTTATATGTTTCTATCAGGTCTGATAGTTTTCTTTTAAGATCCTCATTGATCATTTGTAGTCTTCTGATATCTTCATTATGAACAATTTCCTTACGTTGCATTGTACTTTGTTGTTCTTTGATTACATCGTGGGCTTTGTAAATTTCGTTTTGGGTTCTTAGTAATTGTTCTTGTATACTTTTTTGTTTACCCATAACGCATGCTTCTTTTTGTTTCAAAGATAATACTTCTTGGCGAAGTAATTTGCGCTGGAATTAGTATAGTTTTTTTTTTTTAGCTCCAATTGCAAGAATATTTTTAAAAATTATTTACGGAATTTCTACTTTGTGGATTGAACAATGTTCAAACTGTATAAACATTATTTGAACAGTTTTATCTTTTTTGCATTTATGTTGCCTTACAATTCTCGTTTCCTTTTTTTGTAAAATAGTGTTAATATAAGAATTTATCAAATGCTTGTTTCGAAAGTAAAATGTAAGAAAATTTAACTGCATCCCCACTTATCTGATATCTACTTCGGGCGAATAATAAATAAACTGTTTGCGAAATATTTAAAGAAAAGTTAGGATTGTTCAGTTTAAATTTGTTAAAATACAAAAATTCAAATTATAAACTTTTGTTTTTAATGCCCGATAACAACCAAGAGTAAATTAAATTTAAATTATTTATATAAACAATAACATATTTGCTAGTTAAACCTGCAGTTAGTAGCTAACTTAACATTAGCAGAAATAGTTCGTTTTAACTGACGTTTTAACAATCCAATTCTAATTCGTGAATCTTTTTTTTATTAAAAAGAGTGTTTTATCTTGCATCATTATCTATTTAAAAAACCACTCTCAATGAATCTACTTATAGTTAGAGCTAATTTAGACGGTGACTTTGTTGCATGCACTTATTGCGTGCAAATTGGTGGCGAACGGGATAGAGAAGCAAGCGGGGTAACAAATAATGAAGGGTTTTAATTTTTCGTGCATGTTTTTGTTATTTCTCTTTCGCACTTTTATGTATTCTTCTTTAGTTGGTTCATTCACATATTTGGTTTTAGTGCAACAAAAGTCACCGTAAAAAAGGCATAACTTTGGAAGCAACTTTGAAAAGGAAATTAAGAAAATTGCATCGTATAAATTGGCTCTTTGAATAATTTTATTAAGTCAAGATCTGGCCCCACGTCCGGCACTGCAACCCATATGGATCTTTTGTACCAAGAATCCTAAAACTTAACCATATTCTGTATTATATTCCCTATGGACATTAATATAGAAGATGGAGGAGAGTTTCTAATGTCTTCTGGACCTAAAAATTCCCTATTGAAAACTTTCCTTCTGTTCCTATGCAATACAACACACAAAATGTTGATGGTTTTTTCGTCTTCCTCCAGACATAGTCGACATAGAGGCGATTCTAACAGAGGCGATTCATCTTCCACAAGTGGTAGCTTAATCCGAAATGTCCGATAAGAAACACTGTTAGTAACCTAATGTCGTTCCTAGCAAGGAAAAGGGGCTGACCAGTAGTTTTTCCTGTCTCATCCCCAAAGAATTGTTCCAAAGGTCTCCCTCCCTAACCAGGGGTGGACCAGTTTACCCCACAGAACCCACTCTAGCTAGTTCGTGCGCTACCTTGTTACCAATATGTCCACGATGACCTGGTATCCAATTAAGAGTAACCCTGTTACGCGTAGCGAACTGTTGAAGGGTATCAAAACACTCCAGAACTATTCCTGAAGATAATGTCTACGACGACGAAACCTGCAGTGCTGCTCGGCTTTTAGAGAAGATCGAAATATATGCGCCCTTTAGACCCTTATAAATATTCCGTTTAGCGCATATGAGTATAGCCTGTAGTTTAGCTTAGACTACCGTTGGCCACTTGCCCATTGGCTCTGATATCCTCGTGTTAGGTCCAAAGACTACCGCTCTCATAACGGAGTCCATTTTTGACCCGTCAGTATACCATATTAGACTGCAAGTGTCCACTACTGGACCACCCGCTGCCCATTCCGTCCTGCTTGAGATGACAACCCCGAATATCCTACCGAACACGGTCTGTCGTCATGTTCTTGTTCCCTAAAGAATTTAAGATATTCGTATGACCCTTGACATAAAAAAAAGAACCATCCTGTTCAAAGATTAATCTACGTGCAGCCAATGATGCTGAAGTTCTAATGAAGATATTTAAGGTGATTAGACCAACAATGGCTTCTATGGCCAATGTTGGATAGGTAAGCATAGCCCCTGTGATGAGTAAACAAGCTAGGCGTTGTACCTTCGCAAACTTAGCTATAGCCGTTGATTGAAGTGTTTTCGAGTACCAAACAATTGCCGCTGTAACTTTCATCCTATAGCTCCACATGACCATTTTAGGATTAAATTTTACCTACAAGATCATTAGTTGCCCAAATTGCTCTAGTGGCCTTCTAAATAGTAGTATCCATAAGACTATTCCAAGTCAGTTTACTATCCAAAGTAATCCCTAAATATTTAACCTCCTTTGAATGCAGGTTATTGTCAAAGCTAGCCCTAATCGTGAGCCATCTTTTGGTTCAAAACTATCGTTAATCGTTCTTCTTAAAGTCCAAAACTAGCCGAAACTGGTCTCAGTCTTGGATATTTATATATCTCAAAACTGGCCTCAATTATGGAAATTTATAATGCTCAAAACCTGTCTCAATCGCGTATCTTCTTATACTCCAAAAAAGCATCAATTGTTGATCTTCCTAAATTCTAAAGCTAGACTCAATCGTTCCCTTTTTTATAGGCAAAAGTGGTTTCAATAGTAGAGGTTGAAATATTTCAAAAGTAGTCTCTATTGTGAACCTATTTATACTTCAAGACTATTCCCAATTGGAAACTCTTTTATAGTACAGAAATCTGTGGTTCAAATCTAGACTTAAGCATGATTCTTGCTATACTCTAAAACAAGTCCTAATTGTTGATCTTCTTAAGGTCCCAATCATTCCATCTGCGGATCTTATTATAACTAAAAACAAGTCATCAATCTTGCTATAGTCCAAAACGAGTTCCAATTGTAAATCTTCTTGAGTCCAAAAATAAAAATCCCAATCGTCGGTCTTTATATTGTCCTTTATATACATCTAATCGTATAACCAATTGTGGATCTTCTTATAATTAGAAAGTGGTCTCTATCGTTCTTATTTATGTAGTCCAAAACGAGTCTCAATCGTGAATATTTCTATAGTTCAAAACTAGTTCGAATTCTGGATTCTATAACAGATAAAAACTAGTCCTAATCATCTTATAGTTCAAAGCTAGTCCTCATTATGTATATTATTTATTACAGATTAAAACTAGTCCCAATCGCGGGTCCTAGACTTAAACTTGACTGACGCGCTAACCCATATCAACTATTTGCCAGTGTTAAAGACATAAATTGTAAATTTCAAAAGAAAAGTAATAAACAATATTTAATAATTCGTATCACCTTCCAGTATTGGTAATACGAATTCACAAATTGTAGATAATACGAGTACTTAATATTCTTATGGAGTCAAAACACATGAACTTAATCACCATTTGGATCGACCATCTCCGATTTTAATGAGATTCACCACAACTGTCTTACTATACAAGTTCATGACAAAGCTCAAATTCCAGAGTCCGAAATATGACGTCATGAACATGGCAAAAAACGTTAAAATTTGACAAAAGTATCGTCAGAAAAGAGACTATAACTTTTAAACTATACGAGATAGTCTTATTTTTTAGGCGAGAAAGAGCTCTTTTAAATGATATGCATATTAATTTTTTCACTGAAAGGGTCAAAGGTAATTTTTTGGGGTCTAGGGTTCAAATCCATATTTCTCAAATTGCTCATCTTTTGTTTTTTCTTAAAAAAAACTATTTTTAATATTGGACACCTTTAAACCTTCCAGTGAAAAAACCGATATGCATATCATTTTAAAGTTCTCTTTCTCATCTAAAAAATAAGACCAAGACGAATTTTGTGTCTTTTACGGTTTTAAAATTATAGTCGATTTGGTAACGATACCTTAGTAATTTTTTAAATTTATTTACAATTTTCATGACGTCATATTTCGGAAACCTAAAGGGCCCATAATCTGAAAATTAGGTTTCGTTGAGTTCTAGTTTAGTATAACAATAATGGTGAATTTCATTTAAATCGGAGATAATAAATCCGAAAATGCTCTTTTCCTGATTGAGTTGACGTGGATTGACTCCATAGTCTCATTCTAAATCCAAGAGCGGATCATGAATATCTTTCTGCATTCTTACCTCCATATCATGTTGAGCATTTCTCCTTTCCATTACTTGAAATTGTTCACTTAACATATCCAGCTGTGCGTTAGCTGCTCTCAATTTTTTGGCTTGATCTTCATAATTCTGTTCTAACAATTCATATTTGGCAGCCAATTCCTGACGATGAGATTCTTGACTTTTTAATAAAGCAGCTAATCGCTTAGTCTCAGAGATTAAATGTACTGCAAAAGAGAAAAGTAAGATTAAAACACTAGAGAAGTGAGAGGTTTATTGAATATAAGATTATTTTACCATTTTTCTTTTTACTCTCTTTTAACTCTTCATATAGTTTTGTAGTCTCTCTGTGCAAAAAGTGTTCTTGTTTGGTAGATTTTTCTAATTTCGCTGTTAATGACTCGATTTTTTTCTCCAATTCATCACAACAGTAATTATGAGAGTGGCCATATTCTAACGCTTTTTGTTGTCTAAGAGCTGACATTCGGGGAATACTCTCTAACATACTATGGAGTTTTTTAATCTGTTGTTCACTTTGAAAAACTTTATGTTGTAAAGTTTCATTTTGGCACTTAAGAGCTTCATTCTGGTTATAAAGAAACGAAATAAAGATAGAGAGTTGGATTTAATAGAGATATTTAAGAGAAAGAGAGAGAGAGTGAAACTATGTTCTACAATGTATTTGTTACTAAATATCACACATTTGTTTGTAGTTCAGTGTAAGCGGCATCTTTTGTTTGTGTTTGCAGTTTTAAGGCCTGTTCAAGTCTGTCATTTTGTGTTTCTAGCTCCCGTAAGGAGGTCTCCAAATCTATATCATTTGTCTCCTTAGATTTATCCAGTTCTGTACATTCCTTATGTACCATTATCACCTCACATGACATCTGTTCAAGATCATTTTTTAAATCATCAATGATCTTGAGATAGGATTCATGAGTGGCTGCCATTACGGTGATTTCGTCATGACAGTGTTTAAGCGAGGCCTCCAAATGAGAAGTATGTGGACAATCACCAGCCTTATTTTAAATAAAAATTAATAATGACTTTTAAACTATTTTTAATAAATAAAACAAATTCTTTTTAAACTTACCATAGTGAGTTGGAATTGTCAATTGTTGTCTTATTTTATTACATTTAATTTTTCGCTGCTTCTTATTATTCTATATTACGTTGGGTGTATTTTAATTTTCATTTAATTTATTGTTGTTGATTTCGTGTTTCGATTTTAAGTATCAAAAAATTATTTACAAGTATTTGCCATCATTACTATTTTCAGTTTCAATAATTTTCCAATAAAAACTTTGTCACGAAATGTTGGAAGAAAAAAAATTACAATTTGAACTAACGCCAAAATAACAACATGTGATACATGAACTATGTACGAATACATATGAACACATTTACAAATATATATTTTTTTCCAATGTTAAATGTAACTTCCACTATTTTGTGACATTTATTTAATGAAAATTGAAAATTGCTCTTATTCGTGGGTTTTCGTAAAGGTACTTCTTTCACTCCAAAACTGACACCAAGTATGGAGCTTTTTGTATTACAAAAATATATGTTTGCGTTGTGTCAAAACTAGTTTCCTTTATAGGCCTCTTTAACCCCAAAACTGGTCTTAACATGTTAAAATTAGCCTTAATCGTGTGACTTCTTATACTTTAAAACTAGCCTTAAACGTAGATTTTCTAATAATTCAAAACTAAGCCCAATCGTAGGACTTCCAAGAGTATAAGTCTTATTACAGGTTGGTTGAAAAGTTCCTGCGTTCACCAAGAGAATGCACTGCTAGCTCCAAACTTTTTTTTCTCTCAAGTTGGTATAACTGTCCTGAGAACACATGCAAAGTTGCAAGTCATTCTGTCAATTCTTTCTTTGTTTACAAGCCATTTGAAGTTGACGTGTCATTTTTAATATGGAAAAAATTGAATATCGTGCAGTCATTAGATTCTTTGTTTTAAAGGGTTTAAAAGCAAAGGAAATTTATGAATAATTGTTAGAAGTGCATAAGGAGTCCTCACCTTCAAAACGCACCGTTGAATTTTGGGCTGGTGAATTTAAACGTGGTCGTACCAGCCTTAAAGACGATCCACGCGAAGGACGACCAAAAACTGCAACCCCAGCAGAAATCATTGAGCAGGTACATAATATGGTTAGTGAAGATCCAAGTTTGACTAAGCCTGATATTGCTAATGCCATAGGCATCTCAGACGAACAAGTACTCCATATTTTACATGAAGAATTACGTATGAAAAAACTGTTTGGAAACTTAGTGCCGCACACATTAACAATTCAACAAAAACTGATCGAAAACAAATTTCTCAGCGTAATTTGGAGCGTTTTAAGCCGAATAAAATCGACTTCTTGCGTCGTTTTGTAACTTTGGATGAGGCTTGGATCTACCACCATGATCCTAAATTGGACTGAATTTGGTTGTTCATTTCCAAAGCAGGTGAAGTCACAACGATCAGCAAAGAAGGTTATGGCATCAGTTTTTTGGGATGCAAAACGAATTTTGTTGATTGATTATCTTCAGAAAGGTAAAACAATCAACTCTGAATATTATTGCAGCCTTTTGGATCAGCTGGATAAAAAAATTCATGAGAAAAGACCTGGTTTAAAGAAGAAAAAAAATCATTTTCCACCAAGACAATGCACCTGCTCACAAAAGTGTTTTGACGATGACTAAATTCAAAGAATTAAAGTACGAAGTGCTTGAATATCCACCGTATTCACCAGATTTGGCTCCCAGTGACTACTATCTCTTCAGAAATCTCAAACAATTCCTTCGTGGAAAGCATTTTTCGTCGAATGAAGAGGCCATAGCAGCCGTAGAAGGTTATTTTGCAGAGCTTCCGGAAAACCATTATAAGGATGGGATAAAATTATTGGAAGATCATTGGAACAAGTGTATTGAGCTTCTAGGAGATTATATTGAATAAAAAATATATTTCGTAACAAAAACAGTATTCTTTCATTTCGAGCGCAGGAACTTTTCAACCAACCTGTATAATGCAAAACTTGGTCCAATAAAAGTAAAAAAAAAAACTTGTTGAGTTACCCGAACTTATTTTTCACAACCCCTATTTTAATTCCAAACGATTCGGTTGGCTCCAAATTCCATTGGGACATTAAATATTTTTTCTAGGTGTAAAAATAGCTTAAAAGTCGGATACTTCCTTGCCGGAAGTTTGTAATATTGGAATATATAAATTAAAAAATAGGAATTATTTTTTCTCTTTCATGTGGGACAACGACCATCATGATTTTAGTCAAAATTTCCAATTAAAAATAGTCATAATCCCAATGGGCATTACTATCGTTTTTCAAAACGCTATAATAAGTAAAAGTTTTTTCGCGTAGCTGGCCTGTTGCCGGGCTTAGAGATATTTTACTATGTGGAATGTTTCAGGCCGACTTCGCCAAGTAAAGTTTTTGCGTTAACTTCCTGGGTTCAAATTAGCAAAATTTCCCGTAATAACAGCAAACTTTTCAGTTTGCCATTACAGACCTTTTTTGGTGGGTGCAGAAGTAATGCAGTGGGCAGAGGTAAGTCATAATAGGTAATGCAATTAGTTGCTATTACTAAATTTTTCCTCGGTTAATTTCAAAGTGAGTGCTGTCGATACAGTGCGTTTGTCGAAAAGAAGTTTCGACCAAAATGAAACAGCTACAGGGCGTACTGTACGCAAGTTTGTGCGAAAAGTTTGTGAGACTGACTTGCTAGTGGACAACACTCATGGTCCCCGTCGTCGTACGGTGCGTACCGATGAGAATGTAACTGCTGTGGCCGAAAGTGTGCAACTCAACCCAAGAACATTGACTCGCCATCAACAACTAGGCATTTCACCAGTATGATGAGAATTTTGCACACAGATCTCCGTTTAGTCGCTTACAAGGTCCAATAGACTCAGCAATTGAAGGCATTTACTTTGTTACGGCTTTTCAGTTTGGGCCTTACAGAAGCTCCAATCGGACATGGAATTTGGCCGAAAAATCATCTTTTCTGACGAGGCGCATTTTCATCTCGGCGGCTATGTTAACAAAGGAAATTGCCGCACCTGGGGATTGAAAAACCCGCACATCATTGTCCAGAAGCCAATGCATCCACAGAGAGTGACAGTTTGCTGTGGTGGCATCATAGGCCAATTTCTTTTTTTTTTTTTTTGTAAACGCTGCTTGAAATGCCATTTCTGGCAACGATGAGTCCTAAAGAGCTGAAATGAATTATATGAACTTGATTAGCCTTTGGTTTCAGCAGGATGGCACTACAATCGATCTTTTGCATAATCGTGTTATCAGTTGTCTTGGCGATGTAAATTGGCCGCCTCGGAGCGGCGATTTGACCCCTTTAGACTTTTTCTTTAATTGGACGACCCCAGCAAAACCTTGGCATCAACTACTTACCAGCCTATTTACGCACTTAATTACTTTTGTTCGCGATGCCCAAAAAGTAATGGGTACTCATTATTTTTTGGCTATTCGTAAGCGCGAAGGTAATGACCACTCATTACTTTTGCTGGGACCCTTAACAAGTGTATTAGGCATATTTTCAGATTTCTAGCAATAGGATTTAGCCTCTCAGTTGTTGTCTTTTTTAAAAATCCGGTGTTGGGTGGATGTCAGCTCCGAAGGAGGAATCTAAATGCCCTATTTTAAGTATCTAGTTTCAGCGGTTTGTGCGGTAGGTTTTTTCACCCCATTTTCACCACTTTCTTATTGTAAATTTCAGAAAATACACTCACAAAAAAAGACTGTAATGGAAACTAAAAATTTTTTTTGCTGTTATTACGGGAAACTTTGCTAATTTGAGCCCAGCGGTAGTTTTGCTAATCTTAGCAACACATGTCTGCTGACGTGAAGTACAATGAAATTAGGAAAAAAATTAGTAGCCGCCACTTCATTTTAGTAAACTTTTTGTAAAGTGAAATTTAAAATCGGTTTGCTAAAATCAGCAAAAAAATTAATATTAGTACAACCAAATTTGTATAAAAAATTTGTAAGCGGTACTAAATTTTAGTGAATTGTAAAATATAGCAAAATTTTAATTTTTAATGCCTTACGAATTGGAATATACAAATTTATATATTTTTTTTAATTTATTTTTTCAAAAAATATTGAATTTATCATGGTGTTTTAATTTGATAATTTTTGTTTTGAAAAATATTTTTAGTAAATTTTTTAGATTTTGAGGTCAAATTTTAATTAATCTAAGGGCTGATTTTTAGAACTACAAAAGTTTTTATTGATATTGTAAGTGGATGTCCTATTATCGGACATAAGTTGATTGTGAAAAGTATATTCACTTCCGATCCCTTTTTTTAAATCTATGTAACATTTTAAGGCAGTTTTAGTTTGTATGTATAAGTTTTAATTATTAGAAATTACATTTCCTTCAATATCCACTTTTTTAAAATTAGCTAATTTTTATTTATAATTTTAGCAAATCGGTTTTTAAAAATTAGTAAAATGATTTCTGAAGTTAGCAACAAAAATTTGTAAATATTCAGTAAAAATTCTGTTATATGTAAAATGTAAATAGCAAAAAAAAATACGAAATAATAATTTTTTACTAATAATTAGTACAAAAATAGTAAAGTGGGATTGAAAACCGTTTACAAATTTTTTTACTAACTTTTTTTTCTGATTATATCATCTTTAGTAAATTAGCCCATACCATTGGGTACACATATTTTAAATTTCAGATTTCTAGCTAAAGGACCTTTTTGCGCTCCCATAGGAATTTCCAAAAATTCCGCCTTATCGTATGTGTACGCCGGAACACTGTTTAATTATGAACATTAGTCGATTTGAAGAATTTGGCCGCCATAACAACTTTAGGGTATTTTATAGTTAATGATAGTCCTTTTAAAGGGTTTCAAATCGATTATGATATTTTAGGGATAGTGTTTGCCAACCATACTTTACTTGATAATTTTTAAAAATTGCCAAAGTTCAAAGAAATATTGAGAGAAAAAAACCACTTCTCCATATTTACACACAGAGTAATATAAGAATGCAAAAATATATTTTTCTTGTAGAATTTTCTACAAAATTTTCTTGGCCTTTCCAAAGCTCTTAGATAAACTTACAATGAAAATGTAATCAAAACTATTTTTCAGACACATATGCCAATTTCTATCACTGATAAATACAAATCACATTGCGTGGTGTTCGTTGGTTCGTTTTGTTTTTCTTTAATTCATTGAATAGTCAATTTGTTAAGACACTTTTTAGGCACGATTGCGTGTGTAGCACAGCACATGGAATGCCACCTATTAAACGTTATTTCATTTCTAATAATTTGAAATGATAAATATGAAATATTATCTGGCAATGGCAGATGGTAAATATACAAATACTGTTTACTTCTTGTACTTCCTTAATGAAGACCAACGGGGAGGGAAGGGTTTTAGTTTCTAAAACATGTATGTTATCACAGGTCAAGTTCGTACATTTGAGGTGATGTGCATAAAATTGATTTAAAGAGGCAAAAAAGTTAAAATATGATTTGTTTTTATATAAACATGATTAAGCATGCCCAAAAAAAGTTTTAAATATTCATATAACCCACTTAAGTGTCTGCCATATTAGACAAAAACATAAAATAACAAATAAATAATAGAATTGTTTACATGATAAAATATGCATGTTTGTGGTAAATAATCCTGTGATGTCAAGGTATGTTTGTATATAGGATTGTAAGCAGCAAATACGGGGTAAATTGGGGTTTATTTCAACAGTCTGCCTAATTATGAGGGCCTGGTAAACATTTATCAAGTTCTGGTAAAAAAAAGAAACTCAAAATAAGATACTTAAAACAACTCGCCATATCGAGAAAAAAATACATGTATATTTAAAATTAAATTTTTTTTTAAAGTGCAAACACACCGAAAATACACAAAGTAAAATACAACTCTGTATAAGAGATTTAAGTTCAATTTATTTATTTTCTGTTTCTCGTTAATATTGTTGATTCTTATAACAGTCTAATGACACACAAACAAATATCTCTTAAATTCCTTCAATTTAAAATGTTGTTGAATAACAAAGCCATACCCTGCGGGAAAAAAGGGGTCAGTTGCGAATTGGGACCTGTCCCGCGATAGGTGAAAACTGGACTGGATGCGAAAATACATATCACGGGATAGGTGAAAAGAGGACAAATAACCTATCACGTGACCGGTTTAAAAGTCATTACATGTTTTTTTAGACCAGTCCTGTGACATGGCACAGAGGGCAATTGGCGCCCTCCTAGGACAAGCCCATGTTAGTGACCGCTCTCGTGACCGGTCTCTATCAAAATGAAACGATCACGTGTCGTGTCCAGGGATAGGACCTTTTCCCGCAAGGTAATAATAAATAGTTTTTTTTTGTTTTTTAGTTGTTTTTCAGTGACCAATTCTCTTGTTAATTGTTTTTATTAAGGGATTCCCTTCTGGCTAATTTGGTCAAAACTTTCTATTTAAATAAAATAAAACACAATTTATTTCATATTTAACTCGACGTTTCTTTGGCTTTTTTCCAATTTCTTAAGGAGTTTATTTGTTAAATTGATCTTATTTACATTGTCAGAAAATATTAAATCAAAATTAAAAACTGGACTGCACGACATATTCTTAATAATTAAATAAAATAAATAGTTTAAATTAATTGAAAATGTAATTTAAAATAAATGAAAAAAATCATTTCAAAACAGGCCTACTTACTTTTTGTTTAATTCAAACGAACTTTTCCTTTATTTTTAAATGTCAATAAACTAACTGACAACATCCGTAAAATACGTAAAAAGAAATTATTCCTTTATCTTTTTTAACTTTCAACTAATTAAATACAAAATCCGTAAAAATAAATGAGATTTCGTTTAATCCACTGAACTACAAAGTCCTTAGAAATAAACAAATTTTATTTTTTTTTGTTTATTTCAACTAATTAATTTAATTTAAAAAAAGCAAAAATAAATTCTTTTTAGCAAAAGTTTTTAAATACAAATATTAACTGCAATAGAAAATTCGTATCTATAAATAATTTATTGTTTAAATAAATGCTAAAAAAGGGTAAAAAATATAATTCTTTTTATTTGAACTATTTTATAATTTAAAAATAAATGTACGGATAACTTTTTAAATACACTTAAAAATATTTTAAGTGCAATTAATTGAATAAATTAGAAAATTAATTGAATATAACTTTGTTATTCAATAGCATTTTTAATCAAAATAAGTTTAAGAGAATATTTTTTTTTGTGTTGAAATCATATTTGTTATTAAAGTTAATTTCACTAATAAATTTATTATAGAAATCAAAAAATGTCTATGCATTTGGCTAAAAGTAATTTTGAAACTAAATGGTGCAAAAAAGGAACTGATGCCAGTTTTAACGCCCATAACTTTTAATCGGAAGGGTTTTTTAAGTGCTTTTTTACCCAATTTTTAAAACGCCCATTAAAACCACACATTACCAATTAATGTGTATTTTACACCTTACTTCACTGGTGAATTTTACAAGCAATGATTCACAAAGTAATGTATGGACCCATTACTTTAGAGGTAATAAACTTAGTAGTTACTTATATGGTTACGGGGATAAAAAGTAATGTGTAATGTGTCAAAACGTACATACATTACCATTTGGCATACAAAAAAACACAAAGTAATGAGTCTAAAACAGATTTTTAAAAATATTTTAATTCCAACTTTTGGTTTATAAATCTTGCATTACTTTATCGCTGACTCATTACTTTATGCTTGAAAATAATGCATTACAAGATGATTTAAATGCAAAAATTTAAATAAGTATCTTTAGTGAATAAACCTATGCCTTTTTGCCCATACCCGTAAAAAATTCCAAAATTCTAGTCTGCTGAAGTCGGAGCTAACATGAAATTTTTTTGAAGTACCTAGATCCAGCGGTTGTGCTGGGTGATTATCGCATTAATTTCCTTTTTAACCCCATTTTTATGAAGTTCTTGTTGGATATTTTAAAAGTTATTTTATCATTGGGTTAGCTGATAGCTGAAAGGAAAACAAACTTTACAAATCTAGCAGATGGGATTTGGATAGGAGTTAAGGGGGAACTATTCCTCTTTTTGCTCCTCCCTGCAAAACATTTTTAGAACCCTCGTATTAATGGATGTTTGTACTGGAATAGCGGTCCACATATTTAAAATACCGAGCTCTAGAGGTGTGATTAAGGGCGCACTTTTTCCCGTTTTTAACCCGTTTTTCCCAACTTTTTTTGTAGGCAATTTTAAAATGTATCTTTTTTGTGACTCTCAAGAATCGCATATTTTAGATTTCTAGCCTCATAGGTTTGGACATGGAAAAGGGAACATTTTTCCGATTTTGCTTCTTCGCGAAAAAAAAATTATTTAAATCTCGACTTTGTTTTTTTACTTTGGGGACACTTTTTTCCTTTCTAACACAAGCTACCAAGTTTACCAAGTTCTTATTGGAAATTGATAAAGAGTATATCTTAAATTAGCACGTTAAGGAGGAAAGTTTTCTCCTTATGAAACTCCCATATTCCTAATGAAAATTCCAAAGCCAAAAACTTTATTAGCAAATTTGCCCATTATCCAGGGAACACATACAAATTTAAATTTTAGGTTTCTAGTAGGGACTTATTTTTCCCTTTTGAACACCAATTTTTTTCACGTGCCTGGTGAACATTCCAAGAAGTTCTTTATCAGTGAACTAGCCAATATTCCAGGGAATATACACTCAAAAAAAATTGTTTAAAAATTTTTTTCAATTTAAGTAAAATTTTATTAAAACTTAAAAAATTTCGAATTTGCTATTTTATGTGTTGTAGTCAACAAAAAAAAAAAATAATACATGAAATTTGAAATTTTTTACCTTTTGCTAACAAATTTTTAAAATATATTTTAAAAATAGCTTTTAAGTTCAATATTTAAGACTGTTAAGATTAGAGATGGGCACGTGAGCAATTTTTGACTGACTTTAATTTGTTTCCTTTAATAATATTTATTTTTTGAAAACTAGGAAAATTAGAATCGCAAGCAGATTTTATACATTTCAGCATAATTGACGTTGCGCCTTTTTAATTTTTTCACTTAATATTGTAGTAAAAAAATTTAAAATTTTGTATATGTCCATTAAAGTTTAAGATAAAAATGTCATAAAATATACTTATGACTTTTTTCATTTTCCAATAATAACAAGAAATGTATTGTAACTGTGACATTTTGTATTTTTACAACAATTTCCTTAAATTAGTTAATTTAAGAAGACAAAGGACCCCCAGTGTTCCTAAGCCATAGATGCCGTGTATTACTTAGGGCGTCCCTTTTTGTGATTCTCTCAAGCAGAACCATTAATTAACTACGAAAAGGATCTGACTATGTCACAATTTATTACGTTTTAGGATATCCTGCAGTACATTTTTTTAATTTGTTTACCTTTTTGCTAATGAAATTTAATTTATATTTTAAATACATGAATTTAGTATAATTCAATTCAATTTAAAGACAAAAGTGTATAGCAAAAAGCTTGTTAAAAGCAATGTCCTCACAAAGTTGAAGTCATTTTGAAAGTGGGAAAATAATTATGGTAAAATATATTACATTAACCATAGAAACAGTTTCATAATTATTAGAAAATTTTTATCAAATTTAAGGATAATTTTCACTTAAAAGAAGTGCTATTTGACTTGATTTTAGACAATATTTTCTTATTTTTAGGAAGTTAAGTCCGAGTTTTTAGTAAAAAAAATTATCTAATGAACTTAAATAAAATAAAATTTTTCTTAAAACCAAGGAAACATTTCCTAACTAACAATATAATTTAAGATGATGCATGATTTAATTAGTAGAAAATTTTACTGTTTTCTAATAAGAATTTAGTTCTCAGTAGTAAAATTTTTCTATAATTTAGAAATTTTGACCAAATTTTAAGTAAAATTTGTTTCTTAATTTCAAGGAAAATTTTATTAAATTTTGGTAAAAAGTGTCTTTTTATTCAATTTTTCCTCCAAATTAGTTAATTTATCTAAATTCTAGTTCATTTTTTTTTTTAGTGTATTTTTAACTAATAATTGATGATTCGTTTGCTTTTTCATTCCATTTCATTTCCTTATTTTAGTGATTAAAATTTAAACGTTCTTTAAATTTTAGTTATATAGCCAAAGCGGTTTGGGCAGGCCGTTAAGGGGGACACTTTTCCGTTTTAGAATCCCTGGCGAAAAATTCCAAAAAATATATGATAAATATTTAAAATCTTAAATATTTAAAATCTTATGTTACTATAAAAAGCGAATTGGATGGCTTATTAAGGGGGATACTTTTCCCCTATTTGAGCCACCATTTATACCACGTTCATGGTAAAAATTCTAAATAAAGTACATTATCAATGAATTAGTTTTATTTGTATTAAGTAGGCCCCAATACTACTTAGTTTAGCCGGTTCCTCTTGAAAAGACTTTAAAGCATATAAATCCTATTTCATTTATTCCCTTTATAGTATTTTATATATAGAATATTGATTGATTTTTATAACAATCAAATTTATTTATATATTAAAAATAAAAAATTTCAACTATTTATTCCAACAATAAGAAGAAAAAGAAAACTTGTTACTTTTAGCACTACTTTACCACCTTAAAAAGCACAACAATTTGTGTTTAATTGTTTTTTTTTTTTTTTTTGAAAGGTGTTTATGTATTTTGTAAGTTTTACTTGTTTTTGTTTTTGTTCCTCTTCAATGTAAGAAGTATTTTTCAAAAATTTTAATTAAATTTTCACAAACATTATCCACTAATTTATATCTAGAAAGTGCAATTCAGTTTTGCACAAACTTTGTTATTTTGTTTAGAGCGTAGTAGTGTACTCCTTTTTTTATTACAATTTATATTCTAGTTTTTTTTTATTTATTTCAATTCAAAACGAATTTTTTTTTTTGAGTTAACCCGAAAACTTCCGTTTTATTTTTCTTCTTGTTTAACAAAGTCTTGTCACGAATGCAGCTAGTCTGGAAATGCGCGCTTATGTTTACCGTTATGCTGTTTCCTGTCATTGTATTCCATTCAATGTTCGACAAATGCATTTACATATATTGATGAATGTTGTTTTTTTTTGTATTTTATTTATTTGTGCCTTTGTATGATCGTTTAGTACACAAATACCAATAAAGAAATAAAATAAGTCATTGTATTCCTATTTATTGACTTTTTGTACGTATACGAAAATATGTTGGTAATAACTTCAGGATTTTTGTAGTCATGTTTTATTTCTTCTTCAACTGAAGTTGTTTTATATTTTAACTTTTACAAAAGTTTTTATTAAGTTTACTTGTAAGTTTATTAAGTGTTTTATATTATGCTAAATAATGGAGTGTTATTAACTGGAAATTATAAAAATAATTTTTAGTTGTTGACGTATGAGTTATATTTTGGAGATATTCAAATTAAGTATACGTATACATACTTAAGAGTTTTTGGGAATTGTATTATCGAACTACCCTGCGGGAAAAGGACCTATCCCAGGACACGTCACATGACCGGTTCATTGTGATAGGGACAGGTCACGGGACTGATCACTTTAACATGGGCTTGTCCTAGGAGGGGGTCAATTGCCCTCTGTGACATGTCAAAGTACTGGTCTTAATATAAGTCGTGACTTTTAAACCGGTCACGTGATAGGTACTTTAGGAACCGGTGCTCTTTTGACCTATCTCGACCCAATTCCCAACTGACCCTTTTTCCCGCAGGGTATAAATACGGGGGCGGCTCAATAAGTCCGTGACTTTTTGAATGAAACACAGTTTTTTTTTCAGAAAAAAAAATTCTACAAATCAGATTTGTACATTTAAAATGCATCCTAAAACTTTGTAATTACGTCTAAAAATCCTTTTGATTAATCTTTTTTTTTTTCTTATATTCGTGAGCCTAATCTTTGAATTGAATACTAAAATTTAAAATATGTAGTTAAATATAACTGAATTCTTATTGATTTATTCATACTCCCCACACCTAATCTCGTAAAGTTCATGAAAGTTGCCCGCACTGTAGAATTGACACTCGCTGTAGCCTTTCCATTTGTCACCAGTAACGAATTTTCGTTAAGTACTTACGTGTGAATCCTACATTTTTTTGTGTTGATGCGAAAGCAGACACTTACTTTTGAGCAAGATATTGAACAACATCGTTAACCGGCAGTGCGAGCAGCTATCAACAAATTTACTTTAAGTTGTGGTATACTAACTTTACCTTTGCCAAGCCTACTTCAACCCATGTATGTATTGTTACGTTAAGAAAGAAACCTGAATTGTTATAAATAAAATTTAAAAGATTACTAAAGTCTGGTTTCATTTTCTTTCCTTAAACTCAACCCATTATAATTTCTCCTCTGGAGCGATTATAATCATACCCTTTTTTTGATAGCCCACCGTTTATCTCTCAACGGCCATCCCTTTTCATCTATCGAGAATAAGGTTATTTTCCACTGGTGTTCAACCCACACACCAGTACAAAAATATTTTTCAACATAATCTCCTTTTAGCTCCATACACTTAGTCCAACGTTTCTCCAATTTTTGTATCCCTTTCAAAAAATAGAATTTTTCGAGGTCCATAAAATAGGCATTTGTTTGATCAATAATTTCATTGTTGGAGCTACATAAATCTTTTTCCACCGAGCCATGTCTTTAGGTTTGGAAATAGGAAATAGTCACTGGAGACTAAATCCGGAGAATATGGTGGATGAGGTACCAATTCGTAGTCCAATTCATGGAATTTTGCCATTGAGACTACTCAAGTGTGCACCCGTGCATTATCTTGATGAAAAAGAACTTTTTTCTTGGCCATATGGGGTCGTTTTTTTTTTAAATCCTCGTTAAATCGGTCCAATAAGTTGGCATAATATTCGCCGTTTATTGGTTTTCCCTTTTGCAGGTAATCGATGTGGATTATCCCGCGTACATCCCTAAAAAATGTTGCCATCACCTTATTGGCCGACAAACTTACCTGGCCTTCTTCGCAGCCGGTTCACCCGGAAAAACCCATTGTTTAGACTGCTGCTTGGTTTCCGGAGTGTTGTAATGAATCCATGTTTTATTCACAGTTACAAAACTCATTACAAAACTCAATCCATGTTTTATTCACAGTTACAAAAACTCATTCGAATTGCGGTTAAACAACTCCAAACAATCCTTTGAAGTTGTTACACGATTACGTTTATGGGCAATTGAGAGCAAACGCGGCAAACATCTTGCAGAGAGCTTTCTTAAATCCAACTGATCATTTCAAATCGAAACCACACTGTCATATGAAATGCCTATGGCATCAACAATCTCAATTTCAATCTCACCAAACACCATATTGTGAATTTTTTCAACATTTTCGGGTGTATTGAACTCAATTGGCCGTCCAGAACGTTCAGCGTCATTCGTACTTGTGCGACCACAACGAGTCAGTAAAGCACTTTTTTACCATTGAAATCGATGGTGCAGAGTCCCCATAGTATTTATCAAGCTTTTCCTTGGTTTGAATGATGTTTTTTTTTTGCTAAAAATAATGTTTAATAAGCACTTGAAATTCACTTTTTTCCATTTTTATAAGAAATCCACGAGGTTGTATGTTTTGAACAGCTGTTAAGCGCAAAGTAAACGACGGAACTGACAGTACTCTATTAACAGGTGGTACTTGTTGGGAGCAGTGTTTCATTTCATATAACTACAAGGGAAGTTCGAAAAGTCACGGACTTATTGATTCGCTCTACATTTTCATTAAATCTTCGAATTATAACATGCATATATATAAATACTTGTTTAAAAGCCGAATACTGCGTTACCGGTATTTTTAAATATTGGAATATATTAAGAAGGAAATTGAAATAATTTTTGTAGACAGGGCAACTTAGGTGATTAAGGGACACTTTTCCTATTATCCCTATTTTTAACTCGGCGATTTCACTTGTTTTTAATATTTTTTCCAATTACCTTTCTAAAAAGCCCAAAAACAAAAAAATTCGACCACTGGTTCTGAAGTTAGCTCAGTGCAAAGAGATTTAGCTCCAACGATGAAATTACTGATCAATGCCTATTTTATGGACCTCGAAAAATCCTGCTGTTAAAAACAAATTAAATGACGGAACTTGCTCAGTAGTCTATTAAGAGGTGGTACTTGATAGGAGCAGTGTTGCATTTCATATAACTACGAGGGAAGTTCGAAAAGTCACGGACTTATTGATCCGCTCTCGTACTATTTTTGTAGTTATTTATTACAATATGACAAATAGTTGCTTTCAAGAACTATTTTTAAACGCAAAATATAACTGAGAAAAAATTTGTTTTGCATTTTTTTATAGCAAAAACAACGAAATTTTTTTTTAGTTTTTAGATAACTAACAAATATTGTAATATTATACAATTGTTATAAAATACCAAAATTTTCGTAAGTTGTTTTTATTAAATAAATGTGATAATTATTTTATATTTTTTCATAAACATTTGTAATTATCCTGCGGAAAAAAAGAGGTCAGTTGAAGATTGGGACCTATCCCGTGATAGGTGTAAACTGGACTGGTTGCAGGTGAAAAGAGGACCGGTTCCTAAGGTACCTACCACGTGACCGGTTTAGAAGTCATGGCATGTTCTTTTGCGTTGGTTTTGTCCTTTTCAATGAACTTGTCACGTGATGTGCCCTTGGTCCTTTTCCCGCAGAGAAAGTTAAAGACAACTACTACACAAACAACTGTCATGTAGTAACTGCAAAACTTTCTTGAGTGTACTAAAGATTGATAAAATTTTATTTGATATCGTCTGATGAGGGTATAACAAAGTATATCCTGGCCGATTATAAAACCATCTAGTAAACTAGAATACTTAGTTATATACTTAGTTATATATCAATTGAATTGCAAAATGCCATATAATTTTTTTAAAACCAGAAGTAAAATTTTTCAATATTTTTAAATATAACTGACCCAATCAAAAACTTGATTTTGCCTGCCAGTTTATTATATATTACGCTTTGCCATCTATAAATGTGCATTGATAATTTCTGTTTACCAGGAAAATGTGCAATTGTTGAATAAAATAATTTTTAAAAAATTCACAACACGAAAAAAAAAAATTACGGGGCTCTGGCAGTGGATTCTGGTAGAGGAGACAAAAAGAATGATACTCTTCGTGCAGCATATCGGTATATGAAGCTATGTATTCTTTACATCTGAGGTGTAGGGTATGTTTTCGCAACTTTGTGGAAAATATTAATGCAAATATTTTTGTGGAACATAGTAACCCTCCAACTCCCCCGTATAATGCTAATTTTGGCTTTTCCAAAAAATTGTAAAAAACACCTCTAAAAAGGGGAAAGGTGGGAAAATGAAATGTTCTAAAAAAATGTTGCCCATAAAACTTTACTACATATGTCTGAACACACCAAAGTTCAAAACTTAATAAAAACACAAGTTCAAGATAGCTTATCAGATTTCTAGTCAGATTTTCGAATCACCTACTTATTATGAGTCAGACAAGGGCGGATCAATAAGTCCATGACTTTTTGAACTTCCCACGTAGATACATGAAATGCAACACTGCCCCGATCAAGTACCACCTGTTAATAGACTACTGTTAAATTTTGAACGATCACTTGGGTATGAGAAAGCTTTCCTCAAGATGGCTGCCGCGTTTGCTCACAATCGACCACCAACGGAATCGTGTGACAGCTTAGTTTCGATGGCAAAAATCCATGAAGTAGACTACGAATTGCCCCCTCATTCGCCTTATTCTCCGGTTTTAGACCCCAGTGACTATTTCCTATTTCCAAACCTAAAGAAATGGCTCGGTGGAAAGAGATTTAGCTCCAACGATGCAATTATTGATCCATCAAATGCCTATCTTATGGACCTCGAAAAATCCTGCAAAGTAAATGACGGAACTTGGTCAAAATTTGACAGTACTCTATTAACATGTAGTACTTGATGGAATCAGTGCTGCATTTCATATAACTACGAGGGAAGTTTGAAAAGTCACGGACTTATTGATACGCCTTCGTACCTAAAAATTATGTAAGTCAGCCCAAAATCTAATATACCTTAACATTTTGTTCGGCTGCATTTAGACTGGAAAGTTAATCTAGTAAAAATTAGATTAACAGCTTATTCCACATTTTACTAGATTTACACCGCAGTGTAAATTTACTATTACAGATAATGACTCCGTTTAAGAAAGTTTTTCTTTTCTATTGTTAAGAAATTGAATTTAGCCCTATTGTAGGATGAGATAATACATCAAATATATTATTTACATTCATAGTTGTTAATCACAAAATTTGTATTAAAAACTCTTTATTTTTTCAGCACAATTTGGCGGGAAATATAGTTTTATATAGAAATCAACTTATATATGTATATGAATGCATTACAAGAAAATATAATTCAACAAAATGACTTATATATTAAAAATGTATATGTAGAAATTTAAAAAAAAAAAAAATTCTAACATTTATACAAAAACAAAACTTTTGTCTTAAAGCTATACAATGAGTAATTTAAATTTAATTTCAAATCGATAACCTACATTCAATTTTGCCATACAACATAGTAAATTATATTCTACATACATATGGGTGGTAAACAATATAGAATTTATATTTTATATATTTTTTTTTAAGTATATACATAAAAAGCACCTCTTCTAGGTGTTCCATTATTTGTAAAAAAAAAAAAGAAATATTTTATTTTACTTAGAAAAACAACTATCGAATAGTTAGTTCTTTTTACGAGGAAGTTATACTAATTTCCAGACTTTAGAAACAAAATTTAAAGAGCATCAAAAATTTACAGATAAATACAATTTTTTTAAAATCATTTCACAAAAAATATATTACATATTTATGAGGTTTATCTTTTTAGCTACTACAACTTTTTAACTTATCGACAGATTAAAATCATTTTTAAAACTTAACTTCTTTTGAAAATATCAAACATTTTGGATATAAAATTTGCTACACTGTCCTTGTATTGGGGACATTAAAGTTTGGTCAGCAGACAAACAGATAAAAATTAATTTTTACTTTAAAACTATATAACAAAGTTATTAAATACTAGTATAAAATTCTAGTTTACCAGTTTGTATACCTTCCCTCCCCCCAAGTTCGCTTTGTATTTGAATTTTAAGCTTTTAATCACCAGTCCTTGTCATTGGTGTCTATTGTTTTTTTTTTATGTTTTTCACACCATCGTCGACATTGTCCTTGTGTTATATTGTATTCAAATATTTAAAGTTATTTGTAGTAAAATATAATTTTCAAGACATATAGTTTTTTAAAACTAATTACAGTTATTTTTGTATAAGACCTTGTAATGCCGTCGATGTTGTTTTATCATGTTCCTGGCCAGTTAATAATGTTGCTGCTGAAATTGATGCTGTTGTAGGTATTGGTGGAGGTGGTGTTGTTGGTGGTGGTAGTGTCATTTGATTTAGATGCTCCAAATCAATGATATTCTGTATATCAATATTACAGCATTTAAAAATTATAATTTTAAAATATACATCAAAATCTTACTACTTACCAAACGTGTTCTTTGTTCGCCAAAGGATTTTTCATTATTTAATAATGTCAGAGTCAATTCTTGAATCTAAATAAAATCGAAATGAAATTTTATTATTTGTACAGATTTTTGTTGATTAGTTAATGTAACATTTACATTTTTATTATTCTCTTCTACAGTGCGTAACAGTTTTATTTCCCGATCTTGATATCCTCTTTTAATTTCCCCAATGACTTCACAAAATGGATTTATTTCGGATTTGTTGGAATCATAAATATCGGTGTATGAAAATTGTTGACCAATCTGTAAAAAAAAAAAAAATATTTAAAATTATGACATAAAAGAAAAACATTGTGATTAAATAATAATAAAAATTAATGACTCAAAAAAAATTGTCGAAAATTAACAGTTAAAATAAAAGGCTTCAAAAGTTATTTTTAACTGTTAGAAAACAATTGGCAAATGCATTAAAAATGACTAACAATTTGGTAAAAATAACGGAAAACTTTTTACTACAAAAATTTGGAAACTGAAAAAATTTGGTAAAAACTATTGTTTTTACAGTTATTTTTTTTTCATATTATAAAAAAAATAATATTTATTTCTTAGCTTTAAGTACAACAATAATAAATATAATTTTGAGAATTTTTTAAAAACTAAGAAATTTGGATTTTTTTTTAAATAACTAACAAAAATTAAAAAATAGTGTCATGATAGAAATAACTGAAATACATTATTATACCCTTCACCACAGGTGGGAGGGTATATATAAGTTTGTCATTCCATTTGTAATTTCTACAATATTGATCTTAGACCCTATAAAGTATATATATTCTGGGTCCTTATGAAGAGCGAAGTTGATTTAACGATGTCCGTCTGTCCGTCTGTGTGTTGAAATGGGTTTTCCGAAGACCCCAGACATGATGAGGACTTGATTGTTATATATTTCTGTTAAATGTGATCCATTTCTGCTTGCTATTAAAAATCAGCCAGATCGGTTGATAAATGGCTGAGATATTAGTAAAAAACCAGGACTACCTCTAATTTTTTCCGTAAAATTCCTTTGTTTTTATATGTATGTTGAATATTACGCATAACAAACACATCAATTTCTTTTCTTTCACCTCTTCACCTTTGATACACAAACAACAAACACATACAAAGATTTCTCATTTAAATAAAAACCAAACAAATCCCTATTGAACGAAAACTGTTTATTTAACTCTATAAACGATGATTCCATATAGCCTTCATAGCTGAGTTGTCTAAACGCTATGTCACAAATACTTTTTTCTCTAAGAACGCGAGTTCGAATCCTACTGAAGACAGAATTCAACTTTTTTTTTTGTACAATTTTTTTTTATTTTCTTAAGACTTTTTTTATTTTTTTGTTTTTTTTTAACATTAAATAATTAATTTAAATAAAATTTTATATTAATAATTAAATAATCTATAAATAGGCTAAAAACATCAAAATTTGTATAAAAACCCTCTGATACAAACAAAATACAAACAGTTTTATTTCTATTTTTTGCTCCAATTTAAAAGAATTTATAAACAGATTTTTAAACCATTTTCTCATATATTATGAAAATTTTATACATAATTTCCCTTTGAGTGCAAATATTTTAGGTCATAACTTATAAAAAAAAAATTATAAACTATTTTCCTTCCAATTATTAAAATTAAGCTAAATAAATTAAAAATATGTTGTAATAAAAAAGCGAAATAAAATCCCGAATGCAAGTTTGCCAGCTAAATCAAACATATTTGTAGAAATAAAACACATGCAGTTCTAGTGATTTCTTTTAACGATTTGTAAAAAAATATTTTTTTGGTCGAAAAAAGCTTTTTTTAGAACTAAAAAGATTTTTGAAAAAAAAAAATATGACAACACTGATTGGCATTATGATCGTGATTGTTTTTGTTGTTTTTATTTGTTGAGCTTTTTGTCTTTCACCTCCTCACCTTTTACCCACAAGCAACAAATCCATATAAAGGTTTGTCATTTAAATAAAACCCAAGCAAATCTGTTTTAAACGACGTTTGCTTATGTCCTTCAATGGCTCAGTGGTCTAAGCGCTTTGTCACAAATACTTTTTTTCTTTTAGTCGCGCGATCGAGCCCCGTCTATTCAACTTTTTTATTTTTATATTTTTTAACACTTTTTTTATTTTCTTAAGACTTTTTGTTATTTTCTTATTTTTTTTTTAACAAAACAAATGCGTCTAGCACAGTTGTCTTAACGATGTTGGTCAGCTTTTCTGTATAATTGGAGAACGGAAAGAGGAAAAGTTTACCAAATAAGGTGCAAGCATCTTGGTTATCAATACACAACATCTGACCAAATGTGGGCGGGATCCTTGAATTGGGCGTGGCACAAAATAGATTAATTTATATCTTAAGAACGGTAAGACCGTAATTAAATACTCCATAAATGGGCTAAAAACATCAAAATTTTTATAAAAACTAAAATTTTAGAGCTGTAATATGACCTATGGATACGTCTTATATATCCAAAAATCGAAAATCTTTAGTAGAACATATTTGCTGAAAGTAGTTATGACCAAAACATACATTTTTTTAAATACCTATTTTCGGGAACTATAAATCTTTCAGAGTCAAAGTTTAATCACTAAACTAAATGCTAAATTTCCACTTAAAGATGTCCGTATATAAATCTGTCCTTTCCATATATGTCCATATAAACTTCACTATTTTCCCAACCATGGTGAAGGGTATTTAAGATTCGGCATAGCCGAATTTAGCCGCTCTTACTTGTTTTTATTAGTTGTTATTTTTTTAATAACTTTAAAAATAGTAATAACTACACAAACAACTGTCCCCTAGTAACTGACAATATTTTTTATCTATACTAAGAAAAAAAGTTAGTAGAAAAATTTGTCAACAGTTTTCAATCCCGATTTACTATTTTTGTTCTGAATTTTAGTAAAAAAAATATGATTCAATAATTTTTTTTTACTATTTACACTTTACAAATTACAGAATTTGTGCACAATATTTACAAATTTTTGTTGTTAACTTCAGAAATTATTTTACAAATTTTTGAAAACCTATTTGCTAAAATTAGCAAAAAAAAAAATTAATAATTTTAAAAAAGTGAATATTAAAGGAAAGGTTATTTCTAATTATAACTTACACCTACAAACTTAAAATGCCTTAAAATGTTACATAAGTTGGAAAAAGGGATCGGAAGTGAAGATACTTTTCACAACCAACTCATGTCCAAAAATAGGGCATACACTTAAAATAGCACTAAAAATTTTTTTAGTTTTAAAAATCAGACCTTAAAACGAAAAAAAAATTACCTTAAAATCCAAAAAATTTTCTAAAAATATTTTTCAAAACAAAAATTAGCAAGTTAAAACAAAATAATAAATTCGAATTTTGATTTTTTTTTTTAATTTTGTCTAAAACATTTTTTGAAAAAAATAAATAAAATAAAAAATGTTGCACGATAAAAAAAAATTAAATTTGAACATTCCAATTCGTAAGGCAATTTCAAAAGAAATTAGCAGCTTTAAAGTGTAACAAGTGTATCTAAAAGTAATTGAGTTAATTTTAATTTGTGCATTTTTATAATATTTTTTTATTAATTAAAATTTTGCTTTATTTCACAAATTCATTGAGTTTAACAGCTAAATTTTCAATTGCCATTACAGACATTTTTTGGTGAGTGTATAACATAAAATATCGAATATACACATTTTAACGATCACGAGATTTTTCGTTTTTGTGATGGCAAAAAACGAGACAGTTCAGCAAATATAGAAATTTCATCAAAATTTAAAATTCAACCTTGAATACTTTATTTTTTTTTTTATCAGATTTTAAAGAATTTTTCTCGCATTTATACTGTATTATATTCTGAAAATTTGGCCTGAAAAAAATTATCCACAGATGCTACTTTGAAATTGTATAGAAACTTTATAGGCACGTTCACATTTTCACTTATAACTTTGAAACCGATTTTGCCCATTTTTAATACCAAGCTGATCGTTATTTAAACAGACAGACGGACATCGCTAGATCAGCTTAAAATTGCATAAGGATCAATAATATATAAACTTTATGGAGTTTAGAGCAAATTTGGTCATGTTACAAACGCAATGACATATGGTGATGGATATAAAAAATCGGTCCAGTACCCCATTTTTATACCCTGTCCCGCTCTGTCGGTTTAATGTCAGGTATGGCTACAATATAATATGAATTTTGGATCACATTTCATGACGTGGTATAAATTTCCTGAAGAGTCCTAATTTTTAATTATGAAAATATAGAAATATATCTGAACAAAATTGCCAGAATAGTTCATTTAAGCATATAGTAGGAAGATTGGTTTATATGGGAGACTAGGTCAATTTATTGGCCGATTTTTCAATTGGGATACATGATTAATGATTTAATATAACATTCACAACATTATGACATAGTTAAATCGACTCAAGAAGTGATTCTGAGTTGATATACTAAAAAGTGGGACGAAGTCTGCAACAGACTTATTATACACTCATCAAAATGAACGGGTCCACCATATAAGATAGTATCAGGTCTTATCTCATCTTAAATATATTTAAAGATTATTGAATTGTGTTGGTATAACTTAAAAATGTGAGATTCACAACAGATGGCGTATCTTTTACACATGGTTTGTGTCTTTAATAATGTATATGTCATCTGTCTTTTCTTCTCTTAGTCAATCGAAAGAAATAGTGTAAACAACAAAGTTTGCTTTTGCTTCGAAAATGTCCAATTTTGTGCAAACAAATAAAGTTTTGCTTTACTTCATTAGTTTGAAAAAAAAAAAAAAATAGAGCTGAAGCACATCGATTGCTCACCGAAGTTTATCCTAAATATGTTTCATCGATTTCAACGTCACCATTTGATTTTGACCAAGATGAATTGGAGGCATTTCTCGATGAAGATTGTTCTCAAACTTAAGAAGAACTTACAAAATCAATGGCAGTCGCTCAAGCAAAAACCAGGAAATATGGAGACGATTTTGCATGTTTGAAATTCTGTTTGAACGCCTTACATCTAATCATTACTCGTGATGAAAAATGGATACATTACCAAGCTCAGCCAACCAGGCAAATCAACGCCAAAGTCGAATATACATGGCACTAAGGTAATGCTTTGTATTTAGTGGAACCTGCAGGGAACACAATTAATTCGTTTGCAGTTAGCATTAGCCGAAAAACGGCCGGAATATACGCTCGGCCCCATGTTGCGAGACCAGTTAAAAACTATTTAGAAAATAGTGGTTTCCCCGTCCTACTACCATTTGCTTCGATCGATGCTGAAAACTCTCATTGAGGTACACTTCACTTCAGAACAGGGTTTCCAAAATTTACTTGATTTGTTCTTCGCCCAAAAAAATGAGCAGTTCTTTTAACGTGGAATGCATATATTGCCAGAAACATGGGAAAAGGTTAAAGCTAAACGATAGCCAATACCTTGTATAAATTTCTATTGCACCAATGTTTCACAATAAACACCCAACACTGTGTAAAATCACTGAATGAATTCGCAATATTCGTAGCAATTCGGAAAGTATAACTAGAGACCCAACGGACCTGGCTATAACGTTCAACTTTCCAAGACGGTGCAAGAAGTACTTCACCCCATCCGATCTTCTTACTATCTATACCACCTATATTCGTCCAAAATTGGAGTATAATTCCCACATATGGGCAGGTGCTTCAAGGTCTATTTTGGAATTTTTGGACCGTGTTCAAAGATGGGCTTCGGCGCTTATCAATAACAGTAGGATATCCAATTCTATTGATTTATTGGAGCATCGAAGCAATGTGGGCTGTGTGACACTGTTCTATCGATACTACCATGGGATATGCTCTGCTGAGATAAGTGAACTTATCCTTTGGGCTCGGGTTTTTGTCCGGAATACTCGCTTGTCCAGTATAGCCCATCCATTACAGGGAAAATTCGTTCTCAAGTCGGACTAGTCGTATGTGGAATAAACTCCACGCTAACAAGTCTAATATTCAAAAACACTACTTCCTCTTTCCTCCTCCTCATAACCTATTTTCCTGACAGCAACACAATGCATTCATAGGGGGGCAAGCCCTGAGTGTTCATACATAAAAAAATACCTATTATATGTTTCACTATATTTATTGCCCCATTTATTCAAATTTGATCCGATTCCGGGAACATGACCCAAATTGTACTATGAGGGTATCATATAGTCGACATTCCCGAATTTAACTTTCTAACTTTATTTATAAAGTGGTTTTGAGATGGTGCAGAAACATTATCTGAAAAAATATATTGCGAATAAAAGAACAACGTTAAAGTTCACTTCCGAACACCGTGTAATCAAGACCACAAAAATGGTATTTTATTTTTTATATGCTTACTCCCGAAAGTGGTTTCGAAAAAAAGTTTCTAAAGAAATGTTTTAGATCTTTATACATTTTCCAGATTTTTTAAAGTATAATTTCAATTTTTAAATTTTTTTTCTAAGAAAACTTCTAAGTTTCCGAAAATTTTTCTTTCTTCGATTCTCATAAATATTTTTAAAATCAGACATATTTTCTTTAATATTCTAACGAATATATTAATTTTAACGAATGACTTGTTCTCAAAAATGTTAGATGGGCCAATTGAATACGATTTTGAGGGTGCCATTTAAGTAAAAGTCCGAAGTTAAGCCACAATTCCGTTCAATCATAATCAAAAAAATTCAGAGGCCAAACAGTTAACTGAACAGCTAAACTTTAAGTTTTTCCTTAAATTTGACGCATTTAATTATCTCTGCAAACATTTTCCCAATAGCAAAAATTCTTCATAATGCCTCAAAAGTTTAAAAATCGATAAAAAAAAAAATATGATTTTGGTTAAACTGTTCTTGTCGGACACTATTAATTTTATTCAAATTATTAATCTACTCACCATTCCAGACAATAGATCTGCAACTTCTTTCAAAGTTTGACTATTACGTTGAGAAATGTTTGATTCCGATTGTAAACGTGCAGAGAGTACTGCAAAATTGTAAAAACCAAATTCGTAACAATGTATGTATAAAATCATTTCTTAAAAATATTATTTACCTTTATTTTCCATATTTAACTTGTTAATTGTCTTTTTTTGCTCCAATATGGTGTCATTTAACTTATGTAAACGTTTACGTACCGAATCTAAAATTTTAACATCTTGATCGTATGCACATTTAGAATGAAAACCAGAATCACAATCATTAACGCACTCAGATTCCAAGTCAGTTAAGTGATGACGTATAAATTCCAATCTACGATAGGCAGCTGCTTTTTGACTTTCCTGGAGGGGGGATTAAAAATATACATAAATTTTTCATAATAAATATTTTTTTTTTTTTAAGAAAAACCCACCAACTCTTGGAAAAACACTGTTAAACTTTTGCATTTTTCTTCCATTTTTTGTTTATTATCTTCATTTAATTTCTTATTAATGGTGAATAACTCCGAAAGTAGTTCTTTTAAATAACTAATCTTTTCATTTTCCTCATTAACAGTTTGACTCAAAACTTCAAATTCAGAAACATTGTCATCCTGAAATTTAAAAGAGATATGACTGAGATTAAAAGAGAATTAACTGCTATGAAAAAAGAGCAATCTTCTTACGGTTAAAGTTTTGCACTCGGATAATTCTGTATCGGCGCTGCGTGATGTTTGAGGCTCCAAATGTACGGAAGTCATAACCAAACTAGTTTCCAAAGAATCGCGGTGATTAAGCTATAGTTAAGAGAAGAAAAGTCAATAATAAGAGAGAAAACAGAAACATTAATAAAATTAATCTTCTAAATTTTAAAAGGAAATAAGCCAACAATTTGAGCCTTTTTTACTATTTTTTTTTTTTTTAATTTAATTTTTTTCCCCTATTTTCTTGTTTGTTTATTTTCTATAAATCAAAATTTTTTTGTCATAAATTGTAGATTTTGAATTAAAAACAAAAGTAAATTTGATGTAGACACCTTGTTATGGGCACACTTGAGATCATTTCTTAGCTCCTTGATAACATCTTCTTTAAAATGGATTTTCTTTTGGGCTTTTTGTATTTCATCTTCCAAACAAGCAACCTGACGTTTGAGCTCTCTCACTTCATCATGTTTCTCGGCAACCTCAAAAGCTAAAGCTTTCATATTAGACAAAAGCTTTTTTTTGAAAAAGCAATTAGCACATAAAGAGTGCAACATAGTAAAGAAGAGGAGACATAAAAGGAGAGAATAAAACAAAGAGAATACAATATTAAATATATTCCAATATTTATATAAAAAAAATTTTTATTTGAAAAATTGTTACAATAACAAATTATTTTTAATCTTGCAACGTTAATTCATAAGCATCATATACACACCTTATTTTTATGCATGGACTCTCCTCCATCGGTGGAGTTCTAAAATTTTACAATTAAAAGAGAAAAATTATTTTTTATTTTTATTTAAAAAACTAAAACTGCTTAACAATTTAAAAATCCTTACCCTTGGTTCTAGAACAACACCTTTTTCGGCATTCATTGTGTCCACTTGTTGTTCTGTCCATCCGAATACTTGAGCTATGGTTATGGTGTCAAAATTTACACCCTGCATATCCAAATTACCAGATTCGTAGGCATTTTGTATAATCTTAATTAAAGTATCAATATCTTTGCGACATTTCATCAGCTCATTGCCTTGACTGTGACGACAATTTGTATTTACTTTACGTTGCACCATCTCTAAACGTTCCACTACTTCTGACTCCAATTCTTCGATATTTGTAATCAAGTGTTCATTAACATTTAACAGCATTTTAACCCATTCTTGATATGTTACTAATTTTAGCTAATGAAATCAAAGAGAGAAAATTAATTTTAAAAATTTTAAATTTATACTTTTAGGTTTGGAATAAAATTTTGACTTTAAGAGATCCACCTGAGGATAAAGAGGCCATGACAGACTTCAGAGAAGATGTGGAATAATATTCTCCAAGAATTAAGGTAAGCAACAAAATATCAACGTAGGGCATTGAAAGTTAAAACACGTCGAACATCGTAGTTGTAAGATCAAATCTGCTAGGATGGAACAATAAGTCCGTGAATTTTTTGAATAAAACACTGTTTTTTTTTTTTTGTAAAAAAGAAAAATTATTTTTCAACATAATCTCCTTTTAGGTCAATGCACTTAGCCCAACGTTTCTCCAATTTTTGTATCCCTTCCAAAAAAAAATAGGATTTTTCGAGGTCCTTAAAATAGGCATTTTTAGATCAATAATTTCATCGTTGGAGCTAAATCTCTTTCCACCGAGCCATTTCTTTAAGTTTGGAAATAGTCACTGGGGCCTAAATCCGAAGAATATTGCGGATGAGGTACCAATTCGTAGCCCAATTCATGAAATTTTGCCATTGAGACTACACACGTGTGCACCCGTGCATTATGGTCAATTGAGAGCAAACGCAGCACCCATCTTCTTAAATCCAACTGATCATTTAAAATCGAAACCAGACTGTCATATGAAATGCCTATGGCATCAACAATCTCACGCACTTTTACTCTTCGATCGGTCAACACCATATCGTGGATTTTTTCGACATTTTCGGGTGTATTGACCTCAATCGGCCGTCCAGAACGTTTAGCCTAATTTGTACTTGAAATCGATGATGCAGAGTCCCCATAGTATTTATCAAGCTTTTCCTTGGCTTTGCGGTTTTTTCCCCAAAAAATAATGTTTAATGAGCACTCGAAATTCACTTTTTTTCCATTTTAAAGAAATCCACGACGTTGTATGTTTTGAACAGCTGTTAAACACAAAGTTAATGACGGAACTTGCTCAAAATTTGACAGTAGTGGTACTTGATGGGAGCAGTGTTGCATTTCATATAACTACAAGGGAAGTTCGAAAAGTCACGGACTTATTGATCTGCCCTCGTATTTTAATTTCATTAAAGATTAGAATTTAAAGAACAAATTAAAAATTTAATTTTGTAAAAAATCTGGATCCAGTAAAGAATTTTAGCTACGACTTTGGTTGCAAATATTAGAAAATTCTTATTTGGGCGCAAGTCTTTGGCCACACCAATTTTAGGTTAAAAAATACGCACTATTTCTTGATTCAGAAGAATGTGGGTAAACTTTTAAAACAATACGGATTTTTCGCAATAAAGTTTTAAAAGCTCTTTATAAGGGAAGTCATCAAAATCAAAGTTAACACACAGAATTTGTTTAACGAAAAACGTCTTTTGCATCTCGAAAATCGCATCTAATGGGGTGAGAAAAAGTGTTAAAGTAAAATTAAATACTTCAAATTATTTCCCATAGAGCTTTTCAAATAAATTGTTTGCTCAAACTCTAAAAGCTCTCTTGGTCTAAGTGGTTTATGAAAATTATTAAAATGTGTAAGATTATTTACAAATTCCTAAAATACTATTTAAGATAACTACTAATAATAAAAACTTACATTAACATTACCATAAGCTTTGGTGTCGATGTCTTGTAATCTCTTCAAAAATACTGTATTTAAATGTCCATTCATTTCAGAAGTATTGCCCATAACTTGATCAGATCCTGATCTATATTTTTTTAAATGTTGTTCAAAATATGTCGTGGGTATCTCCAAAGGGGAAGTAGCATTTTGTAGCGATGCATGTGAAGGATGGGAACATTGAGGAATATACTCAGTAGGAGATAATGGCAAAGCACTTGCCATATTTGTGTGTTCAGAATAAATAGCAGTAGATGTTGAAGGTTGTTCGGAATCTAATCGTCTAGCTAGAGGTTTATTAAACGTCAAAGTTTGCTGTTGTTGTTGAATATCGAATCTTGGAGGACTGTTAGCTCTCTGCTGTTGCACATTCTGCGCCTTAGTAGAATTATATAAATTAGATTGTAGAGATATTGGGGCTGATGGTGATAATGCAGGTAGTAACTTTGATTGTGGATAGTTCTCCTGTTTATAAGATGTATATAAATTTGATTGTGTTGACTGTAAAGGTTGTCCTTTTTTAATTCCTGTAGTAAATTGCCTTTCATATGATTTAATTTCCGCTTTAGGTGTTGTTTGCTCCTCATGGCCCAGAGTAGGAGTATCTGATCTTCTTTCCAAACCCATACTTTCGGGAGTTATACAAAATCTAGCATTATCATGAAGTGGAGAGAAATCCTGCATTATGGGCGTTCGCCTATATGGTGAATTTGGTGATTGCGCTCTTGGCCCAGGAGATCTTGTGGGTATTGTCGGAGTTTCTGGTGTCTTATCATTACTTTCCATATTTTAGATATTTCTTTTTTGAATTTTTAATTGTTATTTTTGTTTTTCAAATATAGGAATTCGTTGCTTATAAAAACTGCAAACAAGCTTATATTAATTTGCTAACAATTGATTTTTTTTTTTTTTGCGCAAAAATAAGTGTAAACAAATAAATATTTAAATTTCAGGAGTTTTATTTTTACTTTTTGGGCAACTGTAACGTCAAATAAAATTACGAAATGTAAAATCAAAAAGAAGACATTTATAGAAACATCATAAATGGGAAAGAATTTTTCAAAATAGGGTACCGATTCTGAAAGATTTGCGATGAAAAATTACTTTTCACTAATTTATATTTTTATCACTACCCACTGATAAACCAATTCAGAATCGGTAACCAGATGTTAAATTTTGTAAGTTTTGTTGTTTCCGAATGTATTTATCCCAATTGGAAGAATCATAAGGATTTATTTAAGACTGCGTTTACATTCCGATCGAACTGCATTCTGTAAAGCCTTTATGGCACTAGTGTAAACAACAAAGTTATTATTTTGCAGCGAAAATGCCGAGTTTTGTGCCAACAAATCATCATTTGCGGGAAGTTTTGCTTTACTTCTGCAATTAGAAAAATTTGAAACACATCGATTGCTCACCGAAGCTTATCCTGAATATGTTCCATCGATTTTAATGTGCAACAGATAGTTTGTGCGGTTCAGAAGGGGTGATTTTGACACGCAAGACAAAAACCGTCCAGGTCAGCCAAAAGAATTCAAAGATGATAAATTGGAGACATTACTCGATAAAGATTGTTGTCAAACTCAAGAAGAATTTGCAATATCATTGGGAGTCACTTAAGCAGCAATTTCAAAATGTTTGCAAGCAGCAGGATGCATCCAATCATTACTGGCGGTGAAAATAGACTCATTACGACAATCCAAAGCACAAGAAATCGTTTATGATTCCCGGCCAACCAGACAAATCAACGGCAAAGCCGAATATACATGGCGGCAAGGTAATGCTCTGTATTTGGTGGTACCATCTATTATGGGCTGCTGACATCGGGCGAGACGATCACAGCGGACCTTTACCGAACACAATCGATTCGTTTAAAGTGATCTTTGGCCGAAAAACTCCTGGAATATGCGACCAGACAACGCTCGGCCATATGTTGCAAAACCGCTTAAAAACTATTTAGAAAATAGTTTCTGGGAATATTAGCCTCACCATGCCCCGTCCGACTACGATTTGCTCTGATCGATGCAGAACGCTTTCCCTGAAATACGCTTCACTTCAGAATAGGGTATTTGAAATTAGCTTTGGGGAAATAATCCATATATTGCCAAGAACATGGGGAAAAGTCATGGCTAACGATGGAAAATAAACACTTTGAATAAATTTTTATTGTACCAATGTTTCTTAATAAACGCCCAAAATTTGCCAAAATTCCTGTATTCTTAAGTTATACATCCAATAAGAAACAAGCTAGTGTCACATAGGCTTTACTGGATTTCGTACGAAGCTAGATTCACAATAATGAAGAACTCCACTCTGCAGAGTAGACTATATTAAAAGAGAGATGCACTAATACAAAATATTTGTAAGTGCAAAGAAGAAAGGAACAAAATCTACGCTACAGTACTGCATCATTATGAATCCGGTTGAATAAGGAATCTAGCGTTAAAGTGGATATTGAAGGAAATGTTATTTCTAACAATTAAAACATATACTTAAATTGCCTTAAAATATTACATAGGTTGAAAAAAGGGATTGTAAGTGAAGATACTTTTCACAGCCGACTCCTGTCCAAAAATTGGACATCCACTTAAACCAGCACTAAAAAATTTTTTAGTTCTAAAAATCAGCCCTTAAAACATTTAAAATTTGCTCTTAAAATCCAAAAAATTTACTACAAATATTTTTCAAAACAAAAATTTTCAAATTAAAACAAAATAATAAATTCGTTTATGTTTTAACTATTTTTTAAGCCTTTGAATGATTTTTTTAATTTTGTCTAAAATATTTTCTGAAAAAAAAGTTGGTCGATAAAAAAAAATATAAATTTGTATATTCCATAATCCCTACTTCAATTGTGGACAATTCCAAACATAATTCCCAAAACCCAAAATGGTGCTTATGTCTGTGAGGACTATGCCCGGGAACCTTGATATCTTAATTTCCATATGAAATACAATCTATTTTATAGTGACATATTTTTTATATAATAATACTGAAAGGTCAACCATTCATTTAAAGCATGCTTGAAAATATCAATTACACTATGCAACAAAAATTTAGGTTATCGCAAAAACACTCAAAAAATTTGTCAGTAGAATCTGCTGAAAATGACAGTTAAAACAATGTTATATTGTTATTTTTAATTATATATTTTTAATTTTATCGAGATCATAATTCAATGTTATTAAATGGAAAAATTGTAAAGATCAGCGCTAGAGGGAGTGCACACTTTCGACCAGAGCGACCAGGTAATCTTCAGCCTCCTTATGAGCCACCCAACCCACAAATAACTTATGGTTTTGAACAGGCTTTTATATCACACACTCTAAGGAAAATCACTATGCGAAATTCCATTTTTCAGTTTGAGTGAATGATTACCCGTACAACTGTGCACTACCTCTAGCCCTGATCCTTACAATTTTTTCCATTTAATAAAAAATTAGTGTTTACTGTTCGTTAGTAACATTAAATTTTGATCTCGAGCCTAATAAAATTAAAAATATATAATTAAAACAAATAGATCGAATAATATACAGAATTTACATACAAAAACATAGGGTACGTTATTTTTAACTGTTAAAAAAATAACTAACAAAAACAGTAAAAATTACCAACAATATCGTAAAATAACTGACAAATTTTTTTAGATAATTTTTTCCGTTTTTTATAAAATAAAATATTTTTATTACACAAAAAAACCGTGGGGAAGTAGTAATTTTCAAAAACTATTGGTTTTTGGTTAAGTGTAAATAAACTAAAATTGACAACGAAATATTTGATTTATAAATAACCAAAAAAATTAATTGTTTACTGCAAAAATACTGTGTTAGTAGTTCTTTATACAGGTTGGTTGAAAAGTTCCTGCGCTCACCAAGAGATGGCACTGCTGGCTCCAAACTTTTTTTTCTCAAGTTGGTATAACTGTCCTGAGAACACATGCAAAGTTGCAAGTCATTCTGTCAATTCTTTCTTTGTTTACAAGCCATTTGAAGTTGACGTGTCATTGATTTTTTTTAATATGGAAAAAATTTAATATCGTGCAGTCATTAGTTTCTTTGTTTTGAAGGGTTTAAAAGCAAAGGAAATTTATGAACAATTGTTAGAAGTGTATAAGAGGTCCTTATCTTCAAAACGCACCGTTGAATTTTGGGCTGGTGAATTTAAACGTGGTCGTACCAGCCTTAAAGACGATCCACGCGAAGGACGACCAAAAACTGCATTCACAGCAGAAATCATTGAACAGGTACATAATATGGTTAGTGAAGATCCAAGTTTGACTAAGCGTGAAATCGCTAATGCCATAGGCAACTCAGACGAACGAGTACTCCATATTTTACATGAAGAATTACGTATGAAAAAACTGTTTGAAAAGTTAGTGCCGCACACATTAATAATTCAACAAAAACTGGATCAATTTGTTTTCTCAGCGTAATTTGGAGCGTTTTAAGTCGAATAAAACCGACTTCTTGCGTCGTTTTATAACTACGAATGAGACTTGGATCTACCACCATGATCCTAAATTGAAACAAAAACGTTTACAGTGGACTGAAGCTGGTTGTTCAGCTCCAAAGCAGGTGAAGTCACAACGATCAGCAAAGAAGGTTATGTCATCAGTTTTTTGGGATGCAAAAGGAATTTTGTTGATTGATTATCATCAGAAAGGTAAAACAATCAACTCTGAACATTATTGCAGCCTTTTGGATCAGCTGGATGAAAAAATTCGTGAGAAAAGACCTGGTTTAAAGAAGAAAAAAATCATTTTTCATCAAGACAATGCACCTGCTCACATAAGTGTTTTGACGATGGCTAAATTCAAAGAATTAAAGTACGAATTGCTTGAACATCCACCGTATTCACCAGATTTGGCTCCCAGTGACTACTATCTCTTCAGAAATCTCAAACAATTCCTTCGTGGAAAGCATTTTTCGTCGAATGAAGAGGTCATAGCAGCCGTAGACGGTTATTTTGCAGAGCTTCCGGAAAACCATTATAAGGATGGGATAAAATTATTGGAAGATCATTGGAATAAGTGTATTGAGCTTTTAGGAGATTATATTGAATAAAAAAATATATTTCGTAACAAAAACAGTATTCTTTCATTTCGAGCGCAGGAACTTTTCAACCAACCTGTAATTGTATTAAAAATAACTGCTGTTGCGAAATACAGAAATTATATTCAAATATATAACAGTAAGTTACCTCAAATTTGAAGTAAATTTATTTATTTTTAGCAGCCCTAAGACCCACTAAAACAATATCACTTCAAAAATTGAACCAACAGTTAAATTAAAATTTTATTTGGGAAACAAGTTCCAGTTAGAACCTAACGGGACATTGTATTTACGGAGATAAGGGCTTTTGTATAGCTCATGATATACTTTCATTTTACATTGCAACTTTTGAGGCTGAAATTTTCTGTTGCACTGTGTTATACGTATGTAGTAAAATAGTATCCAACTAAAAGTTGTAGTTGTTGTTGTAGTTGCTGTTGCTGTTGTTATAATCGAGTACAAACGTTGTCTGTACAAGTTATAAGCTTCACTTACGCATTTGCAAACTATCGAATTCACAAACGAAAAATACGAAATTTTGTACGTAAATACACTCAAAAAAATTGTTAGTTACTGCATGATAGTTGTTTTTTTTATAGTAATCAGTAGTTGTTGTCTTTAACTGTAATTGCATATGTTTTTCTATATTTTCTATATTAAAAAAACAACTAACGAGCACTTATATTTAACAATTAACAAAATAGTATTTTTACAATAAATCACAGCAAGTTGTTTGAATTTCACGTGAAAAACATTGTTATACTCCATATCAAAAAAAAAGATTCCCACGTGAAAGTTTAGAACAATTTTTTTTTCACGCAAATTTTATATACAACCAGTGTTGCCACGGACAAAAATTTTTTGTAACCAAAATTATTTAAAAAAAGTTACCAAAATGAGAAAAAAAACATAATTTAAAGTTGTATGTTTTTATTTAAATATATTAAACTTTTATTTTTTTTAATTTGTACTGGAAATATTATTTTTTAGCAAAAATTTATGAAAAATTAAATTACCTGCTTTCATTGCCGCGTTTCAATGATAAATTTTCGGATTCACTATTTGCATTTACTGCATTCTTTATCAATAAAAACCAAAAACAATAAAAAAAAACGTTCCGCTTACGTACAGTTTTCAGTACGTTATAAACGGAATCTAACTCCGGCTACATACCGTTTTCTAGATCGAAAGTACGGTCAGTATCCGTACCGTTTTTTAAAATTAAAAACGGTCTGGAGTTCTTGATACTTGGTTTATCCTATTTTTTATTAATTTTGAATAGTACATTTATTTTTTTTTTAGATTTATTCAAACAAAAGAAAATAATAAACAACACAAAGAAAACTTTCTAAGAAAGCAATTACCAAATATTATCACGTTTTAATTTTGGGCTTTTATAAAGTTTAATACCTGATAGAAATAAAAAAGCAAATTGGTTTATGTTCAGCTGATAATATTTACAATGTAAAAAGTACATTTCGATTAGCCCCGAAAAAGTACTTCAAATCACTAGTTTTGCATCTTAGTTTGCATTCACGCAATTTTAAATTTAACAAAAGGGTTGCGCGATTTTAGATATATATTATATTTTATTTGACTGCATATTTATATTTTTATAAAAGCAATAAAAAACACCGTTTGTTACGGAATCAAGACTAATGAAAACCGGTGAAGTCCGTTTTGACGGCACGGAAACGGTTACAGCAAACGGAGTAAAAACGTAGTGTTTTCTAAAAACCAATCACACGGGCCGTTAAGGTTCCGTTTACGTACAAGCTTTGACGGAAACGTGGTTTACGGACGTACACCTTTCGCACAATCCAGATTCACGATTCCGTATGTGTTGGAAAGCCCGTAAAAATATTTCTTGGAAAGTTAAAAAATATTCTTGAATTCAAATACATTCAAAAATGTAAAATACAAATACTTATCAATTGTGCACTTATTTAATGTTTTTTGCTTTTTTTACCAGCAACATTTAAGTTTACTTAGCAATTGGTTAATTCAGAATCCTTGTTCTCATCGATAGAATGCCGCCAATTAAAACATGCATATTTTAGTAATCCAGAGCTACCTTAAATATTTTGTACAAGGAACTATAAAAAGTTCACATCTCCACATTGGAAAAAAAAATAACGAATTTTGGTTAAAAATAACCAAAACGGCAACACTGTATACAACACAATTATCCCTCCGATGAGTGACAGTTCTGAACTTCACGGCCGTGTGAAAAGGTCCCTACGGACCTTTTTTGTAAATCATGTTTTTTTCATATAAAAATTTTTTTTTTGATTTTTTTTTGTTTTTATTGTTTATAACTAAATTCTACATACAAAAATAATTTTTTCAATTTTTTTAATTTTTTTTTTGCTTGAATTTTCTTATTTTTCTAGTAAAAAAGTGACATTTTGGGTTTACTGTAAGTCTTTTTTATAAAATTAAAAAATTAATCACTTTTTCAATTTAAATTACGTTTTGAGGCCATTTAAGTTCGAGTAAAATTTGTTCACGAGAAAAACAATTTACCACGCTTAAACAGTTTGTTCCAAGAAGTTTCATACAACCTTAACTATTTAAAAAAAAAAGTCAAAAAATTACATACAAAACAATATGTTTGGATTAACTAATAGTTAACTCAGTGTGCGACCCATCGTTTACAAATAAAAAAAAGTTAAAATCTGGCATGCCGACTACATGATACACTATACCACAGTACGATTTGAATCAGATATAATTCCAGAAAGGAATTTCATTTAACAGGGCAATTAGTATAGGGAAATATTTAATAATAGGTGTAATAAAAAAAATGGGTCTGTGCTGGTAGCAAACACCAGCCCAAAATCTTTTATTGTATTCCACACAGCGTAGGATACAGGTATGTAAAAACGTATTAATGCAATATCGGAAAGTTTCGGCGTTACGAAGTTAGTTAGGTCAGATAGGATAAGATAGGACAGATAAGTGATACTTCATGTAAATATCGGCTCAATAGTCTTCGAGATAAATACAAAATTGAGATCGTGCATTTTTGAGGGTTCTGAAATATTTTATGTAAAATTTTTGTTTTCAGCCAAATTAGGGTTTGAAAAGTAATTCCATCAGACAGTTATTCAGTTCTACTTTCCGAATTGCTACGATTCATTCAGCAATTTTATACCAGAGAATAAAAAACTTTGAAGAGTAATATAGTTTTCGTAATTTTTAAAACTTTTTGGCCTTCAAAATACTGTAAAAAAAAACCTGGATGAAATGAATCAAAGTTGAACACCGATTTTTTGCCCGGAGAAAGCACTATTCGCTTTATGAATCAAGAAATTGCTTAAAATCGCTTTTGCCTGGCACTGGACTTTCAACGGACAACTTCGTTTTTCATCCGATATATCGGTCCGCAAACGGTCCGTTTTTGACAGTATTTAGACGGATTCAAATCAGTTTCGATGTTCCCTGAAATCCGTTTTCTGCTTTGTATACGGATACATAAAAAGGTACGTAAATGGAGTTGGATTCCGTTTATGACGGACCGAAAACGATACGTAAACGTAACGTATTGTTTATTTAAAAAAAAAATAAAATAACAAAACAAAACTTTTACAAATCAAGTTAAATGAAATATTCATCTCCAGCACAACTAGCATCTCTAACCATCACTGCGGCTATGGGCCATTGAATATCATGAACAAATAAAACAAAATTTTAATTTAGCTTTATTTGGCATACAACGCAAATTTGCATATCTTTAACAAAATCTATTATAAACTGCCAGACAATATTTTTATTTGCAAAATTGCATAAATTTGCGCACATCACCGTAAAACATGTTTTAAATTTCATAAATATTTACCTCATAGATATCACTTAAATTTATTTTCGGTGTGAGATGTAAGAGAGCTTACTCAAAATAAGGATCTGTTTTTCTAAACTTTAGCGCGCTACCCATATAATGATCGCAGACATGTTTTAATTATGTCTTTTTTGACACCAAAACGAATTTAAAAGCAACGGAAGAAAAACTAATGAAAATCGAAGATGTCCGTATTTGACGATACAGAAACAGATGCACTAAATCGGAGTCAAAACGTATTGTTTTCGAAAATTTAATTATACGGTCCATTAATGTTCCGTTTACGTACAAGCTTTAACGGATACGTAGAAAGAAGTCGGATTCATGAATTCGTACGTGTCGGAGAGTCCGTAAAAATGTTTCTTGGGATGCTTTAAAAATAATTTATTTTTCAAACATTCAAGAATAGTGAATTGTGTTTTCCGTGGAAAAACTTTCATGATCTCAATACGTAATTAAATTGTAAAAATAAATATTTTTTTTTTTATTATTTAAGAAAGAATCAATAGAAAAATAATAAATAAATTTGCAAATTGAGCTAAATTTTCAGCTAAAATTCATTATCGTAAAAAATTGGTTTTTCACGTGAAATAGGAACACCTTACTGTGGCTTAAAAAAAATATTTGATTATCTGTATTATTCAATAATTAACTAAAAAGTCTTTAAAGATTAAACAATTCTGAAAACATTTAATATGACCGAAATCTCTCTTCACTATAAGAGATGTATCAGAAATATTTTAAGCAGAGCTGCATTTATATAAACACTTCAGAATATTTATTGGTGCGTATAAATGTGCTTATTATAGATTATAAATAAAAATCAGAACATTTAATTGTATCTCTAATGCATAAAAACTTAATAACTGAATTTTAACTAACAATTTTAATTTTTTTGTAATCAAAAATAAAGAATAATTTTTTTATTATATTTTTATAACACCGAAAAGAATAAATTAAAAAACAGTAGTTTTAACAATTTTGTTAGTTGTTTACAATTTTTTGTAGTAAAAATTTGTCATTAATTTTATGCAACATTATTAGTTATTTTAACTGCATTTGTTAGTTGTTTTTTTTTACATTTTTATTTATAAATTAATCATCAATTTCACACTTTTAACTGCATATCACTTTGTTTCAACTGTAATTTTCAATAGATTCTACCGACAAACTTTTTCGAGTATATCTGTAGTTGTCGGCAAAACAAAAAATAGCAAACGAAAAAGTATCTGCAGCTGTTCAATTTTTATTTATTTACAATTATTTTGTTTGTTGTTTTTGAATTTTTGTTTGCAATATGTATAAATTTTTGACGTCACTTGTTGTGTTTACACTGAGCGGTTTCATGAAAAGTTCGTATAAATTGTCTACTGTGTAAAGCCTATTATCTATGTATGAAGTTTGATGTAAATGGCGTAAACTTGTCAAGTATGTTATGCACAATGTACGAGAACTTATATGAATACCCCCGATATTTATTGTTGTTGTCTTCGATTTAATGATTTTTATTGTTGTTGTAATTACTGCTTTTCTTATTGTTTGCATTTAGAGATCTTGCGCGTTTTACTTTAAACAGACCGTTTATACGACACGTTCCGTTCGTTTATCAAGCTAAAGTATTACTAAATTGAATGTGGCCAAATGTTGAGGTAAAATATTCACACACAAATTCGTATCTTTAAGAAAAAATTGTTTGTTTTTTTTGCTACATTGCCTACTAACAGAGTAGAGTGTACTGTACTCAGAGCGAGAAAGAGAGTGAAGAGGCCCCTAGCAGAGGTAAAGATCTTAAGCAGTACCGTTTAATGAAAGAACTTCACAGTTTTATTGTGGTAAACTAGAAGAATATTAGAAATTGTGTGATTGTTGGTAATATTTCATAGAAAATTGGAATATTCTTTTCTTAAATGAGATGCATTAATTCAACATTATTTTCAAGATACGAGTATAAAAAAAAACTTAGCTTACGACCAAAATCAGTACGTGGGCATTAGGCATTAGGTCATATATGACAAGAAAAAAAAACGAGTGAAACAACAAAAATTTTATATGTTGACGCACATTTTGATTCTGAGAGGGGGTTAGGAAAGATATAGCGATATTCTGTAACTATGTGAAAAGTTGTCACAACGATAACTATCCGGATTAATAACCTTGAATGAGAATCCTTAAAAAAAACATATTAAAAATTAAGACAAATATGGTTGTTCTAGTGAAAAAACTTCATAGTTCTCCGATCAGAGAGCGAAGTTTGTATTTCAAAAAACTTAATATTCTGCTCTTTAAAATATTACTTATAAGTTATATAGTGAAAATCTTTTAATCAGATTAAAATTTTTTATACTTATTCTAATAATCTTTAAAATATAAACAATAGAATCTCATTGGCGAAATTCCAAATTTTTCTAATTTAGTATAGACAGATATTTAATAAATATGCAGTATTTTTCCAAAAAAGTGATGTACAGTATTACACATTGTATATAGACCTAAGGCTATGTTTGCTCTGAAAGTTTTATTAACATATAGCCAAAAGATGCACAAAGAGTTGATCTACACGCTGGCTTCTTTGGTTCATTTATATTCCATACTGTTTTCTTTTTAAAGGGTGATTTTTTGCTAATTGGGTTTTCAGTGTAAAAAAAAAAAGATTCGCGACATGTGGCAATGCCAAAAATGCTCAGTAAGTCCCGTTTCACACAGAGCAACTTTTGTCGCGGCGATTCTTGTCAATTCTCTTTTAAAGTTGCCTTTAATTTCACACAGAGAAACTTTTTAAAATTAATGAAAAAAAAAACAAAGAATTAAAAAACAAAACGTATTGCCGAGAACAAGCAACTCCGTACCAAGCCCCACTCTTCTTTCCCCTCTCTTCCACAAACTCAAGAGTTGCGCGACAAATGTTGCTCTGTGTAAAACGGTAAGTCCCGTTTCACACAGAGCAACTTTTGTCGCGACGATTCTTGTCAATTCTCTTTTAAAGTTGACTTTTATTTCACACAGAGAAACTGTTTTTGGCAACTTTCTTCTACAATTGGTTTAAAATGAATGAAAAAAAAACGAAGAATTAAAAAACAAAACGTAGAATGAAAAAACAAAACGTATTGCGGAGAACAAGCAACTCCGTATCAACCCCCACTCTTCTTTCCCCTCTCTCCCTCAAACTCAAGAGTTGCGCGACAAATGTTGCTCTGTGTGAAATGGGACTAAGGTTTGCCATTTCACCATGAATATACTAACAAATGAACAACGCTTGCAAATCAAAATTCATGCTGTTTAAGAAATCTTTTTCGTACATTACGTCCATTTTGTGGTCGTCATAATCGACCCTTCCGAATAGACTATTCAAGCTGTTGTGACTAAATTTAGCACCAGTTTCACTTTATTGGACATTAATCCACTAACCCGTATGCGAAAAGTGCGTACGGAGGAGAATATTGCTGCAGTATCGGCCAGTGTCAATGAAGATCGCGATATGTTAATTCGTCGCCGCTGTCAACAATTGGGCTTGTGTTATTCATCCACCTGGAGGATTTTACGTAAGGACCTCAGTATAAAACCACACAAAATACAGCTGCTGCAAAAACTAAAGCCAGGTGACGTACCACAACGTCATTGGTTTGGTGAAAGTTAGATGAAGATCCATTTTTCTACCGAATAGAAGCTAATGTTTGGGTACGTCAACAAACAAAATTGCCGAAGAGCAGACAGAGGCAGTTTAAGAACTGCCAATGCACCCTGAAAGATGAACTGTTTGGTGCGGTTCGTGGGCCGGCGGCATCAAGATCGATGAAGATCGCAAAGTTTCAATCAATGGAGCAAGGTATCGTGCGATGATTAACGATTTTTTTTGCCCCAAAATGCAAAATGGAAGAATTGGACTTGGTTGGCTTGTGGTTCTAACAAGACAAGGAGCAGTCTATTGGCCGCCAATAGTCAAACTAGACTATTTTTTGTAGGGTATACGCGAAGTTTCTCGTGTACAGGGACAAGCCGTCCACAATTTCAGCCCTGAAAGACAACATTACAGCTGACATTGGTAAGATACCGGCTGAAATGTTGGAAAAAGCATACCAAAATTGGAGCTCACGAATGGACCACCTACGGCGTAGCCGGAGGCAACATTTATATGAAATATTCTTTAAAAAAAATAAATGGCAGACATTCATTTATCGCCCCAAAAAAATATTTCATTCACTTTTGTAAATTCCTGTTTTTTTTTTTAATTTTCAAAACCCAAACGGTTAATAAATCGCCCTTTGTGTATAGCCGAAAACCAGGTAATGGTTCACTTTACCCAACGTTCCCCTATTAATTAAAGAAATTGTCTATGACAGAATCTCTTATTGATCTAGAGCAACGATTCCCAAAGAGAAACGCTCGCCACCTAAAGAGACCCCTAGCTGAATCCTAGGGGGTTCATGTGGAGTTGAATTTAAAATTTTCCAACAAAAAAACCCAACAAAATCTTTGAAATTTTCAATGAAAAACTCTGTAAAATATAAGTTTTTCGTAAATTGACTTTTCATTTGTTTAGACCATTTTATAAAATCGTAAATAAATAGTTAGACATATTAAAGTTGTTCTTGAACTTCATTATCAAATTGTTTAAAAAAATGAAAGGAGATTCTCGTGTAAAAAATATTAGAAAAAAACGTAAACAATTTTATTTGAAATAAAACTACTTTTTTAATAATTTTACATACAATTTATTTTTATTATAGTTGTTCTTGTTATTCATTATTTTATTAATAATTCTTAAATTTGTTAATTTTATACTTAAATATTAAAAAAAAATATAAAAATCAATTTTAAGAATTCATTCACAAAGATTTTAAAGAGAATTTTAACAAAAAAAAAAATAAATAAAAACAAATTAAAAAAAAAAATCAATTGTTAAGTAAAAATATGTACTTAATTACACTTAAAAAAGTTTGTAAGTTAAAATAACTGAAAATATCATTTAAAAGAAATGATATTTCATTTAAAAACCGGTCTACTTAATTTTCATTTAAATTAAATGCCATTTGTTATTTATTTTAAAATGTTGATTAATCAACTGACACATCCGTAAGAAACAAATGATATAATCAGTTAAAATAAATGTCAAAATTTTACCTACCAATCCTTAAAAAATTAATGTTTTTTTCATTTATTTGAAATTATTTCCGTTTTTGTATTTTTTGTATTTTTTTTTAATATACTCGTACAATACAAAATGTATGTATGCATAGCTATAGACACTTTTTGTGTGAATGTGTTTGTATGTTTATGAATTTCTTGTAATTTGTATTGAAAAATTGTGTATATACAACCAATTTAAATAATAAAACAAATTGAAATTTTTTTAATATTTTTTTTGAAACAGACAGCAAACAAAATTTAAATTTCTAATAACTGTTACGGACACAAATAAACCACAAGTTTCCGTTTTGTGGGTAAATTTTATTAAATTTCAAACAAATGAAATAAATAAAAGAAACTGAAAAAAATCGGTAAATGATAGTAAATTATTTTTAATAAATGTATAAAAAAGTTAATATAGATATTTCTTTAAAAAATAAATATATGTTCCTTTATTTTTAAATGGAACGGAAAACTTTTTTATTAAACTACAAACAGTTAACTACATAATATTCTGAGTGTAAATATGTTTTTAAAAACATAACTATTATTTTTGTATTTATAATAATTATTAAATTTGAGTAAAATCTGTTTTATAGATTAAAAACCCCTATAAAATTTGCAAATGAGCAATTTATTACAGTTGAAAAGATTGGTAGGTAAGGAGAGGAGAGAAAGGGAAAGGGAAATTTGGAGCAAAGACCTGAAATGTATTGCACCTGTACTCAATTGTATAAAATTTTGTGTGTTTCAAATAAAAATTTTTCGTTTTTATTATCAAATATTGAGATAAATTATAAAAATGATTGGGACACACATTTTAATTACATTTTGCTGTTATGGAGGAAATAAACTGTGATTTTTAAAGCAAATTAACATTTTTAATTATAATGAAAATATTTGTATCATTTTGAAAAGAAGGATTAAGTCGACTTAAGCAAAAAAATAATCGAATTTTATTCAAATCAAGATTTGACTATACTGCGAACCATGGTTGTATTTCAAAAGGTTTGCTACATTAACTTCTTTCTGATTACCCTGGGCCAATTTGACAAAATTCAAAACAATAGGTGGTAATGCATTATTTTTTTTATCATATTTGTATCAAAAATATTTTACCAACCCTGGAAAATTTATTCTCTGTACAATTTATTTTCTAATATTTATTTAGGACAAATAATTTAAAAAAGGATTAACAAATCGTCAACTTATTATTGTTTTGACCCACCGTTTCGAAAAAAATTAGTTAGGAGTTGATTATATATAAAGTTTATATTCTCTTTCTGCTTCTGAAACCCTCAATATCGACATCTTGCAACATAGCTGAGAAGTCCAGTATAAACTTTAATCTGTATCCCAATTTTGCATAGAAAAAATAAAACTTTATCGTTTTTCACGATAATGAATTTTTGGCGTATGAGTCAAACCAACAATAAGCTGGCGAAATGTTAAAACACGTACCTGCATATATAACGTTTTAAAAAATTATTCTACCTATTAAAATCAGCTCTGTTCTTAGTTCCCAGTCCGCATAAAAAATACTAAAGTGAATCATTCCGAATTTTTTGCCGTTTTGTGATTCACATTTACAAAATATTTTGGTGAATATTCCGTGTAGAAAAAATAAAAGTAAAACGAATACACTTTTTTTCTAAGAAATATTAATTAAACTATAAAAAACAAATTTATGAATCAAAATTTGAAATGCCTTCTTTTCATTTTTACTTTAATGCTGAAATTTTGTAAAATATTTAATACATAAATTCTTTTAAAAAATGTCTATAATTTTAAAAATTGTTTTCGCAACCTTAAAACAAACAAAAATTCCTCGGGCATTGTTATGGGATCTGATGTCTCCCTCAGACTTCGTTTCCGAATATTTTATTGAAGTTCAAGGTAACTCAAAAAGAAATAATTCAGACTTTTTAACTCTCTAAAATAAAATATATATGAACATATATGGGCTATATATTATCATACATGGTAATTTATGGTCATATACGTCCACGCATGGTTCAATGTGTGACCATATATCTTAGGATCCAAACGCTTTAGGTATAAGGCCGTATATTTTCATATATGAGCATAAGGCAATATTAGGTCATATACCTTCAAATTTCGGATCCGAAGATATATAGTGATATATGAGATCATGTATAGTCATATACTGGACAATGCATGGATATGTATGCTCATGTAGGATCACATACAAGTCCATTTATGATCATATATATTTAGATTTTTACATAACCCAGGTAAAAATGTTCATATATTGTCATGCATGTTGTCTTATATATGTTCGGATCCTATAATTGAGATTATATGACCATATATTTATAATAAAAAAGACCTTCTTTTGAAACAAGACCAAGTTCATATGGTGACTTAAAGCTTTGTTTTGGTATAAAACGAAATTTTTTTAAAAACATTTTGAATTTTTGTTTCAAACCGATACCAATCTTAAGTAACTTAAGCCAATTGTTGTTGGGCCTTAAATATACCTTCTCAATTTTAAAATGTTCCAAACTTTAGCAAATTAACTTTTTTCTCTTTTCAATACAAATTATACACTTTTTGGGAACGCCAAAAATGACAAAGTTGGTAACACCGTTAAAAACAAATACATTAACCCTCGAATGCTCTTTCCTTTGATATAGATAATATTTATACTATAATTAAATTGTATCGTATTTTGCTTTAAATAATACTATCAGTAAAATAAAAGTACTTGTACATACTAGAGCAACGGTTCCCAAATGGGGGGGGGGGGGGGGTCGAAACCCCCTGAGGGCCCATATTTGCATCCAAAGGGGTGCGGGAAGAGTTGGGAAAAAATTCTTTAAATATAAGAAGGTAATAATAAATAATAATTTGTCGGTTGCCATAATTGTATTTAAAAAATTATAAAAAGGAAACTGATAAAAAGTTGTGGTTTTCCAATTCGTAGACTTTTCAGACTCCGGCATTTTTTTTTTTTTTTTTTTTTTTTTTTGTTTAATTGAATTTACATTATTTTTTATTTATTCTTTAGAACACGCTCTAAGATGCTAAATCAATTTTCCAATTAAAAAATCACAGATACTAAGCTTTTTTATAGAAAACACCTCAAAATCCTAGAGTTTTTAAGTTTTTCTAGGGTAATTTAATTGAAAAAATTCTTCCAAAAATTTTATCTGGTAAATCTCTTAAATTGTGAAAATTCTACAATCCCATCAGTCGTATTTTTTATTACTACAATTTTTTTTGAAAATCTTCGGTTTTAAATGTTTTTATATAAATATAAAAAAAAATTTTAATTTTGAGGTCCGTCAGCCAGTAAAAATATCTTAAGGGATCCGTGAAGTGAAAGTTAGTGGGAACCGCTGTACAAGAGTATTAGAAAAATTGGCCTTTTTATAAAATCGGCTTTGGGCTTTTTCGAAAAATCGTTTATAAAAACGATTTCGGTTAATCGGTTTTTTCCGGCTTTTTTTTAAACGACATCGTAAAAAATTATTAAACGGCTGTAAAAAATTCAAATAACGATATTAAAATAAAAATCTTGAATGATTTTTTTGGTGGATTCATGCAACGTCGAATTTTTTTGGATCACATTTGAGTCACAAATGTTTTAAAAACTCTTCACCTTGTTTCAGAATTTCCAGCTTTGAAAAAATGTTCGTGATTTTCTCGTCAGATATAGCGGTTTTAATTTGCCTCTATCAGAAAGAATTGTCGGTTATCTATTAGCCGAATATCTAGCGATTTTTGTTATAAAACGTAATTTTTCTTAGAAGTCAGTTATATTTTCAAAAATATTATAAAATTCGCAAAATAATATTATTTTTTCTTAAAAATTACCTCTAGGATGTTTTTTTTTCACCAAAACTTTCTATGAAAAACCATATTTCGTTAAGAAATGTGTGTGTATTTTTTTATCGTATGACGGCCTCTACACTCAGAAAAAAAGTTAGTAGAAAAATTTGTAATCGGTTTTCAATCCCACTCTACTATTTTTGTACTTATTTTTAGTAAAAAATTATTATTTAGCAAATCTTTTTGCTATTTACATTTTACAAATAACAGAAATTTTACAGAATATTTACAAATTTTTGTTGCTAATTTCAGAAATTATTTTACAAATTTTTGGAAACCGATTTGCTAAAATTAGCAAAAAAATATTACTAATTTTAAAAAAGTGGTTATTGGAGGAAATGTTATTTCTAATTAAAACTTACACCTACAAACTTAAATTTCCTTAAAATGTTACATATATTAAAAAAAGGGATCGGAAGCGAAGATACCGACTGATGTCTAAAAAGAGGACATCCACTTAAAATAGCACTAAAAAGGTTTTTTAGTTCTAAAAATCCGCCCTAAAAACAATTAAAATTTAACCTTAAAAGTAAAAAAAAATTAACCAAAATATTTTTCAAAACAGAAATTACCAAATTAAAACAAAATGATTAATTCGTTTTTTAAAAAATATATTAAAAATTTTTGATGCTCGATAAGAAAAATAAATTCAAAGTTTTTTACTAATATTAATAAAATTTAGTAATTTTTTTTGCTGATTTCAACAAACAGATTTTAAATTCCACTTTACAAAACGTCTACTAAAATTTAATAGCGGGTACTAATTTTTCTACTAATTTCATTGTACTACACGTCAGCAGACATGTGTTGCTAAGAATAGCAAAAACTACCGCTGGGCTCAAATTAGCAGAATTTCCCGTAATAACAGCAAAATTTTCAGTTGCCATTACAGACTTTTTTTTTGTGAGTGTATTGAGAGTAGTAATACTCAAAACAGGGATTGATAATTTGACAGTGAATCCTAAAATTTTGCATTTTTTAGTAACAATTTACGCCGCTCGTAAAAATTATGCTTTTGGCGAGATCCCGCATGCCAAGTATAATTACTTATACAGCGTTTTAATAATTTTTTTTTAATTCAAAATTTTTTCAACGGATTAATTTCGCTTGAAAGTTGAAAATATTGTTATTTTTAATAACTTTAACAGGATTTACTAACAACCTTTAATTAATAACAATATCTTATGACTTCAATGTAATTTTTTTTACTTTACCTTAGCGAATATTTTCTTTCGTTTGGCAACGCTAATTAAAATATTTAAAAAATATGTATTTATATAAAAATCGTTAACAAAAACCTGGTTTTCTTTTATTAGAATTTGGGGAAAAAATAACCGAAACCGGCGAGTTATTTGAAAATGAAAAAACAGATTAACCGGTTTTTGGGCTCGATTTTGAATACTCTGTTACATACCGAAAATTGTTCATCTAGTAGTTTAATTATTTTAGTAGTTACGGCGACGTTCGCTTCTGGGAAATTGCAAAATTTAGCTAAATTGACACTTAACATGAATAAATTTGAAGAAAAGATGGAAAAAATTGTGATGATCAGGGTAAATCAATAAATTATCTATGGAAAGGTGGTAGGTAACTTCACATAAATCTTTTTCCTTTGAGTGTTATTAAAGCCTTTTCAAACCATGAACAATGCTTATAATATCACTCAAACAAAAAATTTACTAAATAAAAAATAAATAAAATAATGTTAACTCTGAAATTATTTTTATTGTGTCTTGTCAACGTTGCCAAAAAAAATATGAAATTTCCCCATTACTTGATTTATTTTTTTAACATTTGAACTCCAAAGTAGAGCTTTTTCTGTCTTTAAACTCTTTTCGTTTAACGAATGAGAAGAATGTATATTCAAAATTTCGTAAATTGAAAAAAAAAACAAGTAAAAAAGGGCTAAATTCGGCCGTGCCGAATCTTTGAATACCCTCCACCAAAGGGGATGAAGATGATATACGTATATACTAAATTTTGCATGAACTGTAATATGAATATGTTTTGTCAATTTATGTAACGAACTTTTGTTATTTAGTTTTAGCTTATTTACAGAGGTCTGCTCTGTTAGCGACTTTAACATTGTTCATTTTTACGTTAACTTAGTTATCATAGTATGTAAGACAATAAATGTTATTTACAGAGGTCTGCTCTGTTAGCGACTTTAACATTGTTCATTTTTACGTTAACTTAGTTATCATAGTATGTAAGACAATAAATGTAATCGAACAATAAGAAGACTTAATAACATTTTTACTTACTTAACAGAAAAAAAAATAGATACAGAAAAATTGTACAAATTTGTATGGAAAATTTAGAGGTACCTTCACATTTTCACTCAAAACTTTTGAACCGCTTGACCGATTTTGCTCATTTTAAATACCAAACTGCTCGGGAGGATGTTCAATAATCTGGGTAAAAATAGGCACCCCCGCTTGCGTCTTCGCGTCGTGATCGTGATTTCAACAGACAGACAGACAGACGGACATCGCTAAATCGACTTAAAATTGCATAAGGATCACGAATATATATAATTTATGGGGTCTTAAACCTATATTTCGACATATTACAAACGGAATGACAAACTGATATATACCCTCACCATATATGGTGGAGGGTATAAAAATAAATTTTTAAACAAAAAAAACTTAAAAAGTCGTCCAAAATATATTTACGCTCGGGCATATATATTGAATATAACAAAAGTAGTTTGGAGTCTCTACTTGTAAAACGAGTTATTATTTTTAATCCAGGACTTACAAAACACGTTTTATAAATTTCCCCCTTACTCAAAAACCAGCTAACAGAGTTTTATTTTTAAACAGCTAAATACTCCCAAACTTTTTTTTTAGCAATTTGCATAAAGCGAACGTGGACATGGTTTGATTAGGCTTAAAATATCAAACACTCAAAAGGAGAAGGATTATGTGAAATTACTTTTTCACAGTTAATTAATGATTTACCCGTACAATGTGCTGATCCTCACAAATTTTTCATCTTCTCTTACATTTATAAATTGGTGATTGCTATTCCATTAAATTTAAATATGACCTCGAAAGGAAAAGTGGATTATTTTGACACGTGCAAGGACAGAATGAAGAGGAATAAATGTACAATATCCACATATCCCGGATCCCGCGAAACAAATTTTCTCTCGCAGGCCATCAACATCAAAAGAAAACAATGGCTAAAAATTTGAGCCGTCCCGGACTTAAAAGATTTTTTTTTTATAAAGACAGTAATTTTCAATCTTTTTTTTAATAAAAAAAATCTGTAAACATATTTTTAATTAAAAAAAATAAAAAATTCCATTTTTTTTTCTTTTTTTATCATAATATTTTTTTCCAGATTTATTTTGTTTTCTTTTACACTTTTCAACTAAAAGATTGAAAATTACTGTCTTTTACCGAATTTCTAAAAATAATTTAAAATTGTTATGTAATATCCCAAGAAACATTTTTACGGACCTCCGATACGTACGGATTAATGAATCCGGCTTCTACTGTACGTTTACGGTCCGAAAATACGTATCCATCAAAGCTTGTACGTAAACTGAACATTAACGGACCGTATAATTGAATTTTCGAAAACAATACGTTTTGACTCCGTTTTGGTGTATCTGTTTCTGCACCGTCAAATACGGACCACTGTTTTTCATCAGTTTTTCTTCCGTTGCTTTTGGATTTGTTTAGTTATCAAAAAATAATACTGAAATATCCATGAGGTAAATATTTATGAAATTTAAAACAAGTTTTACGATGATGTGTGGAATTTATGTAGATTTGCAAATAAAAATATTGCCTGAAAGTTTATAATAGATTTTATGCAAAATTTTGCAAATTTGCATTGTGTGCTACATCATGTCGTAAGTCCACCACTTTAACCAAAATTAGATTTTTGTTTTATTTTTTTCATAATTTTTAAGGGGCCACAATCACAGTGATTGATGGATGCTTATTGTGCTGGAGATAAATATGGTATTTGTTTGTAATTTTATTTCGTATTTGTTGTATTTAGTTTGTAAAAGTTTTATTTAAAATATCTTTGTAAATAAATTTAAAACAAAAAAGAAAAATAAAACTTGCTATCAAAATGATATACATTTACACAAATCCATTTTTTGTTAAAAAAACGGTACCAATACGGAACGAATACGGATCCGTAAACGATCCGTCATTGACGGACTTTTAACGGATAACTCCGTTTTTCATCCGATATATCGGTCCGTAAACGATCCGTCATTGACGGACTTTTAACGGACAACTCCGTTTTTCATCCGATATATCGGTCCGACATTGACGGCATTTTAACGGATTGGAATCAGTTTCGATGTTCCTTGAAATACGTTTTCTGGTCCGTTTACGGATCCAGAAAACGGTACGTAAACAGAGTTGGATTCCATTTATGACGGGCCGAAAACCGTACTTAAACGGAACGTATTGTTTGTTGGGGTGGTAGATATTTAACTTCGAAAATGAACAATAAACGATAATCGTCTTATAGAATCTAAACACTGGTTTTAATGAAAAATTTTCTAAAAAAAAAAATACATGATTGGCAACCCTAATTATTTTTTATAGCTTGTCTTTGGTCGTTGCCACAAGGAAAATTTAATAATAACCCCCAAGTATAGATAAAAATAATACCCAAAAATTAAGAAATCATCCATGACTTGTTTTATATAACTTATAATAAAAATATAATTAAAAGAAAGATGAAAGGACTTTTGATTATTAAAAATCAATTAAAACGAAAAGGAAGACTAATTTTGCACTATTGCATCAGAAACTTTAATGATGCCATAGTTGCAAAAATGTGCGCCAGCACTGTCAACTGTTTGCATAAAAAAAGTTTGACGTAAATCAGTGCTGCCAAGTGATGCTTTTTTGAACGTTTTACTTTTATTATGCTGCAGTGATGCGCAACTACTGCATTAACGAACGTACCCAAATTCAACAAATTTTTCTCATTCAATTTTATTAATAAGAAGTACATTCGATTTCTTTATCATTTGATTTAGAATTTGGGCAATTTTGATTTTGAGCAATTTGGGACTGATTTTGAGCAATTTGAAAACGATTAAAAAAATAGAATATCAACAATTGAAGCAGAGCCGCGAAAAACGTTGTAAGCGACAAAATTGAAATTGTTGAGAAATCGAAAAAAAAACGTTTTAGAACTTGTAGGTGTATCCCACTGACTGACTTCTTAAGATTGCATTTTGATAATGAAATTCTGCCTAATTTTGCCTAATTTCATTTTTAAATCATAAAAGAGAGTTATTCTAACGGTAATCTCCGTTTCAATAATGTTATTCTATTACGGTAAATTTAACGATTTCTTACAAAAACAAAAAGAAAATAATACAAAGCAATTATTAAAATTAGAGTTAAAAATCAAAAAGTGAATTGCAAAAATCTAAAACATAGCTAAAATCGTTAAAAAAAAACAAACTCAAAAATTGGAACAAAATCTTTAAAATAAAAATATTAAAAAATCGATAAAAATTAAAAAAAAAAATGTAAAATTTGGGAGAAAATCGTTAAAATTAAAAACAAAATCTAAACTTAAGACCTCTGGTGCAAAAAGCTTTTCTCTAGCCCCTTAAGATTTGGAGATATGGACGATTAAAATTTTATTTAAGTTTTTTTATTTTGGAGATTTTTTTAATTTGAGCGGTTTTTTGTAGCCTTATATTTTTTTTTAATTTCGGCTGTTTTGCAATTTCAGCGATTGGAAACAATGTTGACGATTTTTTGAATTTTGGCGATGTTTTGAATTTCATTGTTTTTTTTTCGGATAGTATGACTGTATTCAGTTTTACTGATTTTTTTTCAATTTTGATGATTTTTTCCAATTTTTACACTTTTACCAATGTTGATGATTTTTTTAATTTTGGCGATTTTTTTTCAATTTGAGCAATTTTTTTTTATTTTTTGATGATTTCTCCAGTTTTTGCAATTTTTGCAATTTTTTTCGATTGAATTTTGTTTTGATTTGGTTTTCCTGTATTTGTAAAAAATCTTACTTTAGTTTTAAAATTGAATGAAGAAAGTCAATTTCCAAATAACTCAATCGAATGAAACAACATCAAATAAACAATAAATAGATTGAATTGACAAATTTGAAAATCGATTGAATCGAATGATGAAAAATCAATAAAATCTTTTACAAATAATTCGTACTACTTTTACAATTGGCTTTACTAAAGCTTTGTTTAGTTGGTATGAAACGAAAGTTTTTAATAAAAATCTTTAATTTTAAAAAATTTTGAATTTTTTTTTTAATTTTGATAGCTTTTCACAAAAGAATTGTTTTTGCAATAATCAATTATTTTTGCTAAAAGAGTGAAAAGAAAAAGAATTCATATTTTTACTTTTTTTATATTTTTTTTTTATTTATAGCTTTTTTTGTTTGAAATGTTTTTGCAACTTATCTTCAAAAATTCATTAAAAAATCATAATTTTTTAAGTCAATATTTTTGCTAAAAGGGGGAAAAGAAAAAGAATTCATGTTTTTACGTTTTCTTTTTATATTTTTTTTTTTTTATTCATAGCTTTTTTTGTTTAAATTTTGTTTCTGGTTGATTTCAATTATTTGCAAAGAATGGTTTTTAAATGTTCTGAAATGTGTTGGATGGTGGGCTAGGGGTTTATTAGCATGAGGTTTATCTTATGATATTCGAAAAAAAAAGTCAAGCATTTTTTAGATAAGTTTGAAATATACATTAAAGCCAAACAAAAAAAAAATAAATATCTGAGACAGAATTTTGTATTTCAAATACCAAAATATTACAAATAATTTATTGATTTGAAATATTTAGTTTAAATCAACTTGCCTTACACTTAAAAATTTATTAACAAAATTATATTAGAGATGGATTTTTTTTGGATCTATATAAATCATATGATAGAAAGGATAAAGAGATAGAAGATGATGGAAGTGAAAGTAAAGGGTTTTATTTATAATATTGATAATTTAATTTTGTTTTTTTTCTCAAATTTGTAGAAAGAAATTATGCATAATATTTAAAAAGAAGAGGAGACACTGTTTATTGTAAATAGTTAAAAAAAATACAGTTTTGAATTAAGAGCCGGGAGAAGTTAAGGAAGACAAAAAGATTCCGAAAAAACGTAGAAGAGAAATTGTTTAGAAAAAAGTTTCAAAATAAAAAAAATTTAAAAAAAAAATTGATTGGCTGTGAAATTCGAAAAATAAAACTTCAATTTCGAATTTCCTTAATTTCCTTTTAAGGAAGTAATAAACATTTTCAATTAAGTAAAAAAAGAAATCCAAATTATTATTGGTGCTTTTACAAAATTGTTTAAAATCGTATAATTAAATAAAAGAACTAACTATATATTGATGAGATAATTATAAACTTGACAAAACGCTCGTTTAATGTTTAACACTCCGTTTTGCTTTTCATAAATTTCGGGAGAAAGGAAATTACTTTGTTCAAAAAATATTTCAATTATTTATCTCTTTTCAGTTTTCAAAATATTTTAATGTTACATATATATTCTTTTTTAAATGTTATATTTCTCTGTGTGTATGTTAAGTGTTACTTTTGGGTAGGTGTTTTGTTTGTTTGTTTGTTGTTTTACATGATAATGCATGAATGGAGAGAATTGGTTCTTTTCTTTTTCTTAAAAAAAAAAAAAAACAAACAACAACAACACAAATATCTATCAAAGCTTATGTTTTAAAATGTCTGCCTGTTCCAGCTATTTAAGCTAAATAAACATAAACTTTACGATCTTCGGGCGTTCTAGCCAAATATTCTCTTTCGATTAAACCCTCTATTCGTTTTTTAATCAATACAGGTGATGGTAGGAATCTGGATTTTAATTGTGAAGTTACATCAGAAACCAGTAAATTGTGCTGCAATGAGAAGAAGTTTGGAAGTTTTAAAAATTATGTATGAAAATGTATTTTTAGTTTGGTTCAAGATCATAGAAATTTTTTTTTAAGTTGTAAAAAGTTTTCGATTAAAACTTACCGGCATACGCTTTCTGGCTTTCATTATACGCACAATTGCTGCTTCAATTTCATGTTTACGATCCTCATCAACTTTACCTCTGGTTTCTTTACGCTCAGGCTCTGTATCTGCCTTGGCTGCCACAGTTTGAATTTTTACTCTGAAAAATGGAAAAAAAGAGAGAATTCATATTAAAAAATATGTATTTTAATATTTATGTAAACTTTTTCTAAGAAATAATTATCAGATATTTTCCAGTTTCTCGAGATTTTTAAAAGAAAAAATTTCTTTTAAATATTTAATTGGAATGTCTATTTGGAATCTTTCTATAAAATTTTGTCTTTAATTTTTTTTTTTTTTTTTTTTTTTGTTAAAAAAAAGGTATTCACAATCATAATTTCTTCTAAATGAAGACGTATTTATAATTTGAAAATTTTGAAATAAAAAAATTCGAAAATTGAAAGTAGTCTAAAAGATTCTTAATAGGAAAACCTCCTAAGATTTTTTATGAAGAAAAAGCATTTGGAATCAAAAAATTTTTCTATAGAAAAAAAAATTGTCATAAAAAATTCTGTGACAATTTTTTTTTTATCAAATTTCTCAAAATTTTTCTACAAATAAATTTTTCAATATCTGTCATTTTATTGGAAAAAGTCCATAAAAAATATAAAATTGTTTCTATTGGGATAAGTCCTTATAATTCTCTTTGTGAAAAAGTTTTCAGAATCTGGAATATTTCCTATAGAAAAAATGTCCTCAAAAATCTCGACTTTTTTTGTAAAAAAAAATTCTCAGTATATAAATTTTTTTATGAAAAAAAGGTTTTTAAAATCTATAAAAAATTTTTGTATCGAAATATTCTATAAGATTTAAAAAGAAGTTGAAAATCAGGAGAATTTTTCTATAAAAAAGATCTCAAAATCCTAGAAAATTTTCAATTGAAAACAATTTAATGATGCAAATAATATTCTGAAAAATCTGAATGAAATTGTAAAAAAAGTTTATTTAAGCAAACACTGATCCAAATGTGACCCGATTTTTTTTGCGGCATGATTTATGACTCTATATAAAATTTACCATTTAAATCCAATTCAGAGAGGTCTTTTCTATAGGAGAATCGTCTGAATATTGACCGATTGCTTGGGCTAAGTTCAATTAAAATATCTTTATATTTGTGACCTGTAGTTTGATAACAAGAACAGACAGACAATCGATTCGATTGGATCAACAGCAACAGCAACAGCATAAACTTATTTCATCCACCTAGTGGTGTATGGTATAAAAATTCTCTTAAAATCTAAAAAATTGTTTAGACGAAAATATTCTCAGAACCTGAAATTTTTTCTGTGGACACATTTTCTAAGAGATTTCTAAAAGAAAAAGTTCACATTAACTGAGGTTTCCTTAAAATTTATAAAACGGTATAGATAATGTTTTTATAGACAAAAAAAATTCTTAGATGTCTGAGAATTTTTGTATAGAAAGCTAGATATTCTACATAAAAAAGGTCATAAAAAATCGATATTTCCATAAAATAAAAAATCCTTTAAAACTAATAAATTTTATATACAAAAAATTCCTTAGATATTCTACAGAAAAAAATTCCTAAGAATCGATAACATTTCTATAAACAAAAGTCGTCAGAATCTGATAATTCTTCTATAGAAAAATGTTCTTAATATATTTGAAAGTTTTTCAATAGAAATTATTTCTTAAATATAGAAAAAATTCTAAGACCCTGAGTATTTTTCAATTAAGATTTTACTTAAGAAAATATAAGAATCTACAGAAAAAAATCCTCAGAATTTGAAAATTTTTCTATAAAAAAAAGAGACAACAGAAACTGAACATTTTTATACCCTCCACCATATATGGTGGCTTGTCATTCCGTTTGTAACATGTCGAAATATAGGTCTAAGACCCCATAAAGTATATATATTCGTGATCTGTCGATTAGCTATGTCGATTTAACTATATCCGTCTGTCTCTCTGTCTGTTGAATTGGCCATCACGACGAGAAGACGCAACCGAGGGTGCCTATTTTTACCCAGTTTATTGGACATCCTCCCGACCAGTTTGGTATTGAAAATTATCAGAATCTGTCCAGCGGCTCAAAAGTTATGAGTGAAAATGTGAAGATACCTCTAAATTTTCATACAAATTGGTGTATTTTAGTACAATTTCATAGTAGTGACCGGCAAGTAAAATAGTTTGTCTTGTTTTTCACCAGTCGCTTAGAAATTAATAATATTTTGTATTCCTCAAAAAAAAAATTTTTCCCCCCCAAAATTTTTTTTAACCACCAAAATTTTTTTTCACCTTAAAATTTTTTTTCACTAAAAAATTTGTTTTCACTAAAAAATTTGTTTTCGCATCCAAAAAAGTTTTTCACCTGCGTAATTATAGTTCAATAGTTTTTTAAATTATTGGTATGAAAAACTGTAGAGAACATTTTTTTAGGATATTGGTGGAGGGTATTCAAAGATTTCGCACAGCCGAATTTAAGCCTGTTTTTACTTGTTTTGTTTTTTTAAAAAAACTTTACAAAATCCGAGCTTTTATTAAAAAATCATGAGAATATGGCTTAATTTTGTTAAGAGAAAAAATTAGACAACACTTGAGAGTTTTTCTATAGGAGTCTTTTAAATGTTAAAATTTTGCTATAGAAAAAGGTTATTTACCTCCGAAAATTGTTTTAAAAATCAAACTTTTTATGAAAATGTTTTTCTTTAAAAAATTTTCTATAGAAAGTCCTCATAATTTGTAAATTTTTTTTTACAAAAAGATACTCATAATCAAATAAATATGTAATAATATGTAATTTTTGTCTTTAAAATAAGTCTGAAAAATCTAAAAGGTTTGCAATTAAAAAAAGGCTATCCTTAAAATCCTTAAGTTTTCCATTTAAAAAAATCTGTGAACATTATGAATTTTTATAAGGTTCTTAAAATTTTGCACCTACCTGTGGAATTTCGAAATAAAAGCATCGTTCACAAGGAACTCATCAGTTGGATCAATATCCTTAGTTTTTGTTTTTGAATTTCGAACTAATAAACGTTGTGAAGGTTTACCCATGGACAACGATTGTATAGCTCTTTGTAATTCACGTTCGGGTATATCGGTTTCCTGTAAAATTTCATCGTAAGTCATTAACTCACGATTGTTAAAAAGCATCAATATGCACATCTACAATAAAAGAAAACAAATTATTGTATTAAAATAAGTTACAGTTTATAATAAATTTTCAAATCAAATTACCTGATACGTTGACACTGTTAAAATATGTTTACGCGTTGTTGTTGGTATAGCACAACCACTGGAGCTTGATGAGGACATACTAGAACTAGGTGCATCTTTATCTTTATCAGCAGCCACTGCCGCAGCATCGACAACTTTACGGCCATAGAAAACAGCATTTAGGCAAGCATTACCTATAGAAGTAGTTGGATGGTGGGGGAGGGGGAGATATTTATTAACATTTAATTTATTTTGTTTTTAATTTATTTTTTAATATTCTTACCCAATTGTGGTTGTAAGGTCAATTGACGTCCCGAATGTTTATCCAGATAGAATTTTTTAAATATTTCATATGCTTCTCTGGGTGCAGCTGGTATATTACAATTTGGTGTAGAACTCTTCTTAAAGAATATATAAATTTAGTAAAGAAGTGAATTTTTATTGCTGATCTGCACATATGTGTTTATGTGAGATGTTCTTTTTCTCGGTTCAATATCATAAAAAATAGATAAATTATAATTTTTTCCCATTAATACAAAAATTATATTTTTTTTTTTATTAATTTTAAAAAGAAAAATTTTCATGATCTTGAATTGAAAAAAAGAACATCTCAGAAAATTAAGTATTTAAAAAAATTGGTTTAAATTAACTAACCTGTGTAGGCCAAAATCCGGTAGTGAGTATCCTACATGTGAATTCCACTGTTAAATTAATATTATGATTAGTTATATAGGTTTTGAACTCATCATTGGTGGTATTCGATATAGACATATCCTTGAACATTCCCTCTAATTTTGATGTAAATTGACAGCCGCACTCAGTCTGCGAAAAAAAAAGGATGTGAAAAAAATAAGTAATCCTTAGAAGGAATCGAAGAAGCAATATATTTTAATTTTTATTTTCTAAATTTTAAGGTTGAGCATGTGAATTAATTCTGATTTAATTTAATCGAAAACAACATTTTTTTTTTCAATGATTTTTATTTAAATGAGTTATTTATGAATATAATTCATTTAAAAGTGTTAAATTGTATAAAACAAATATATTTTTAATTTTTTTTTCACCACAAAAAAATTTTTCACCTCAAAAAATTTTTTCACTTCAAAATTTTTTTTACACCAAAAAATTTGTTATCACATCCAAAAAAGTTTTTCACCTCAAAAAATTTTTAACCATTTTTCCCACTTCTAAGTATTTTCATTTTAGTGATTTTTTCCCCAATCTCATTATTTTTTTTAAGATTTTTCCGGTATCATCGATTTTGGACATTTTTTTTTTTTTGAGCGACTTTTATATTTTCCATTTTCGTTATAAACGATTTTTTAAATTTTTGATTTCCAATTTTAGAGATTTTTGCTCCATTTTAGCGACAAATCTTTAAAAATTATATTTTTTCGGTACGAAAGGGGCTCAGTATCTTGAAAAATTTCCAGAATCATAGAAAAAGCTTAAGTGTAAAAAAATTATTAGCAGATTATCGGATTTAAATTTTAGCGATCTTTATATTTTGTTATATTAACGATTTTTACATTCTTGTGTTTCTTTTTCTGTTTAGCGTTTTTCAACGATTTTGGTAATTTTTCATTCTCAAGTACAACCTTTTTGTTTATAAATTTTCCCAATTTTGGCGATTTTTTTGCTTAACCAGATTTTAGCGTTTTTTTTTTCAATTTTACCGATTTTTATATTTTTTTTTTTTGATTTTCACGATTTTTCAAATATTTTATTTTGTTTTTCCATATTATTTCCTCGATTTCTTTAATTTTTTTGAATTGATTTGAGCGATTTTTTCCTTTTTTTAGCAATTTCTCCAGTTTTATAATTTTTAACAATGTTGGCGATTTTTTCTTTTTTCAATTTGATTGAATTTTATATTTTACCGAAATATTTCTATAACTTTACCGAAACAATGCGGTTATCGGTAAGGGTACCGCTATTTTTTATTATTTCGGTAACGGTATTGTAAGAGTAACGATATTTTAATTATTTCTGTAACGTTATTTTACGGGAAACGGTTTTTTTAATTGTTTCGGTATCGATATTTTAGGGGTAACAATATTTCAGTTTTTAATTACTTCGGTAACGGTATTTTAGCGATAACGGTATTTTTGTTATTTCGGTAATGGTATTTTAGGGCGTAACTATAGTAGTTGAAAGTGTTTTGAATCGATAAGGGTATTTTAGAGGTATTTCCTGCCAACCCTGATTTTGAACAATTTTTTCAATTTTAGTGTTTTTTTTTTTTAATTTATCGGTTACGGTATCAAATTTTACGTTTTTCATGTTATTAATTTCAATTATTTTTTTGCATAGGACCAAATAATCTACATTACAGAGTCTTAGCAAATTTTGGCGATTGTCCGTATATTAGCGTTTTTTTCCAATTTGAATAAATTTTTATGATTATAGGGACTGTTTAATTTTTAATTTATTTTAGCGACTTTTTTTAAGTTTATCGGTTATTGGATTGTGTTGTTTTGTTTTTTTTTTTTTTTTGCGATTCTGGCAATTTTTATTTAAGCGATTTTTTAAATTTTATCGGTTTTTCTCGAATTGTGTTGTTTTTTTTTGCCAATTTTGCCAATTTTGGGGATTTTTTTTTAATTTGATTTAATCAATATTTTTAATTTTTTAGAGAAGCTATTTTTTAACGTAAGCGACTTATTATGTCACAATTTTAACGATTTTTAGTAATTTAAGTTAATATTTTTATAATTTTAAATTTTTTTTGTATTTTGTTACTCACCTTCAATTTGGAAATCATATTCTTTTCAAAATCATCTGAGACCGATTTATTGAGCAATAATCGCTTGGCTAAATGAGTTTTATAGTAACGTTCAAATACATCTTTCTCCAATAAGAATCTAAACAACACCATAGTCTTGTCTAAAATAACCTCAATTTCCTGTTCGGTCATCTGTAAATCAAATTAAAATTTATATTATTTTTAATATTTTTCATTTCTCACCTAAATTCCCATTTTCTACTTACCCCCTTTCCGCCCTTCTTTAATTTATCGTCAATAAACAATGACAAATATTCTGGAGATTTTGAATTTAAATTAAGGAAATGTTCAAAATCTGATGAAATGACATTTTTAAAAAGCCGATCATTATTAAATGAATGATTTAGAAATTGATCGAAACGATCTTTAAGATCCAGTAAATTCTGTACAAATGTTATGGGATTTGTTGTGCCATTTTCTTCCTCTTTGACCAACATACGTCCCTGTTCGCGTAAATAGGCCGACATAGTATCGGCTATAACCTTAAGACCCTCATCCTTAAGACGTGAAAATAGTTTATAGGTACAGGCGAGATCTTCTGTTTTCGAGTTCTTAATCATATAGACAACGCCTGAATTTTCCATTTCCACAATGGTACGCATATGTTTTTTAATCAATTCATCTTCGACCACTTTAACAATGCGTGGTTCTGTATCTTTATCCAAATAGAGAGCAGCTCGTGAAGATTCTTCTTGGATACGGGTCTGTGAAAAAAAAGTAATTATTATTATTTTTTCAAAAGCTTTTGAACTATAGTCTAGTTTATCTCTATTACCTCAACTTTCTTTAAATAAACACTAGCATTATTTTCAGCCAAAAACTTTTGCGATTCAAATTTATAAAAAGAGGCCGATTGAGCCAAAAAGGGTTTCTCAAAATCATCCTCATACACAGCACGCGAATTGATACCCAAAGCCATTAGCATTTGGCAAGCGTTTTTAATAGCTAAATGATTAATTGCTTCGCCACTACGCTCATCCATAACCATACCCAATAAAGTCTCACGCAAAGCTTTTTGAATCTCCGAATAGCGTACAATCTAAAAAATAAACATAAAAGTTGATAAATATACACAGTTAATTAAAAAAAAAAAACTCACCTCATCTCTAAATAGTATTAAACCCAGATTATAGACATTTTCTACTTCTCTATTTTGCACATAAACTCGATCCATATACATCAGTATATCACGTATCATTACCATTGATGTTTGATGATCGGTCCATGATTGATTGAGTTTTGGTAAAAAATTATTATGTAAATTTTCAAGCACATCTTTGCGTACTTTCTCTTCGAGATGTTCTTTCACCACCTCACGCAAGCCAAAATACAAACGATGACCATATTTATGTAGGACCATATTGTAAGCATTGCGATAAAGTTGTTCAAACGATAGTCCCGAATTGTTTTTCTTTTGTATCTCTTGTATGGCATTTTTTAAACTTGCCCATATTGTTTCGACATATTTTTCATCCATAGAGGCCTAGAAATTGAAAATGAGAGAAATTGAAATTTTAATGTTCTAATATCATTTGAGTTTACACACTGAAAAATAAGTTAGTAGAAAAATTTGTAAACGGGTTTCAATTCCACTTTACTATTTTTGTACTAATTTTTAGTAAAAAAAATTATTATTTAGCAAATCTTTTTGCATTTACATTTTACAAATTGCAGAATTTTTACAGAATATTTACAAATTTTTATTGCTAATTTCAGAAATCATTTTACAAATTTTTGAAAACGATTTGCTAAAATTAGCAAAAAAAAATTACTAATTTTAAAAAAGTTGATATTGAAGTAAATGTTTTTTCCAATTAACATTTACACCTACAAACTTAAATTGCCCTAAAATCTTACATAGGATTAAAAAAGGGATCGAAAGTGAAGATACCGACTCAAGTCTAAAAAGAGGACACCCACTTAAAATAGCACTAAAAATGTTTTTTAGTTTTAAAAATCAGCCCAAAAAACAATTAAAATTAGACCTTAAAAGTAAAAAAGAGAATTGACCAAAATATTTTTCAAAACCGAAATTACAAAATTAAAACAAAATGATTAATTCGTTTATGTTTTAACAATTTTTAAGATTTTTAAGCCTTTGATTTTTTTTTTCATTTTGTATAAAATATTTTTTAAAAAATATAATCAAAATTTTTGATGCTCGATTAAAAAAAAATTAATTTTGTACTAATATTAATAATATTTACTAATTTTTTTATTTGCTGATTTTAGCAAACAGATTTTAAATTCCACTTTACAAAAAGTCTACTAAAATTTAGTAGCAGCTACTAATTTTTCTGCTAATTTCATTGTACTACACGTCAGCAGACATGTGTTGCTAAGATTAGCAAAAAATACCGCTCAAATTAGTAGAATTTCCCGTTATAACAGCAAAATTTTCAGTTGCCATTAGAGACTTTTTTTGGTGAGTGTAGTATGTTTTTAAAAAGGAACAACAGACAGAAAAATTTTTTGACTCTTTATCGATGTTTATAGTTCATTGGATTAAAGAATAATGGACTGGGATTTGTTTGGATTTATAAACAATTTGACTAAAAGAGATATCTGCCTAAGTGTTTTATCAGCCAATTTATACGATGCAATTGATTGCATGCAATTTTCTTAATTCCCATTTCAAAGTTGCTTCCAAAGTTATGTTCATTTATACTATGGCTTTGGTTGCACTAAAACCGAATGTGAATGAAGCAGCAAAAGAAGAATACATGTTAGTACGAAAGGTAATTATCCCGCTTGCTTCTCTATCCTGTTCGCAATAATTGAATGCAAAAAAGTCACCGTGTAAATTGGCTCTATGTTTACACATCTTTTCGAATCCTAACACACTTCCATACGACAAAGAAATGCTATTTACTGATACCATCATCACTGATGAAAAGAGGAAATTTCCACGTTTACTTTCTTTTTTAGGGAAATTTTCGCGTTTCAAAATCGAGCATGTTTGTCCAAGCAAGTGAAATGTTTCTTATTTTATAGGCGGGGTAGAAAAACGCAGATATAAAATTCAAGTGAAATTGCAAAAAAAAAATGCATGCTAGCAAATATCGAGTGATGGCTTGTACAAGGACTACAATCGAATATTTCACTGCTTAAACGCCAATTTGAATGAAACTCGAATTAAAATAAAAAAAACCATATCCATGTCGAAAATTTCAGAAATTCAAAAAAATTAATACGTAAAAGAAAAGTTGCATATTGTCAAGTTTTTGAAAAAAGTAGCAAAAAAGTGCTTCAGTAAAAGTTCGCTAAAAGCCGAGAATCCACGAATATCGAAATACAAGTTTTTGTGCTCGAAGAAATTTGTTCTTTATACTTACAGCTTTTAAAAATTAAGGCTTTTACTTCATAATTTCAAAAATGTAATTTCGTTTTTCCTCCCACAAATACTAATGCAAATCATATAAAGGACACACTTTATTACTGACCTTAATTTGACAGATTGCTATATTTTCTATATGAAGTTGATAGAGTTGTCAAATATTCGACCTATTAAAAAATCGGGTTTGAATATTTTAAAAAACAGTCTCTTTTAAGAAACCGGTTTTCGTTTTTTTCATTCAAAACCAAACCGAAAACGGTTTTTATATTTTAAACCATAAATCATATGGTATTATTTTTGTTTTTTATAGTCTTCAATAAAAAACATGAAAATTCCCTCCGGGTCTAATAATGTAACTGTATTGCTGGACAGTTTTTATTGCAATTTCTAATGCTTTCAACGTTGTTAAATCTAAAATTACATGGTTTAATTTTAAAAATGTTGAAATCATCAAAGATAGTGAACTCCAGCCAGACCTTGAAAAAGATAAATCTTTATTGAATTCACGAAAAAAAAAAAATAATTTTTTTTTGTAAATCAGCGAGTTGATTCAATATTTTAAAAATGTTGAATTAGAAATTATTTGTTATATTAAAGAAGTACAGATTCTGATTAAATAATTTTCTTAGAATATAAACATATAATTACAAAGTATAAATTAATTCCCTAAACGAGCACTAGCAACGAAGGCTTTCGGCTCGTTGTAGCGAAAACAGACCAGAGCCTCTGGTGGGAATCGAACCCACGACCCCCGCACTGATAAGCTAGCACGTTACCAACTAGCCTACCGAGGCGCTCAATAAATCAATTTATTAAAACAGATTTAAAATCATAGTTAATTAATCAATTTCATTTGAATCTTTTTTAATTCAATTGAATGAAATCATTTCAAACATAATTCTTTTTTTAATTCGCAAATTAAAAAAAGATTGAATGATTTGCGAATTAAAACAAAATAAAAAATATTAAAATTATATTCGAAATCTCTTTTAGTTTTCTAGATATTCGCCATTTTGTAAAATGGTAATTTTTTTTAAATTATCGGTATTTCAAAAATAGAAAATAGAACAAAATGGACAAAATTTTTGCTCTAATAAAGTATTAATATACTGCGATAATAGAAATAGGCCAGTTCCGGAAGACATCCCGTGGTATCTATTTTTATAAAACAGGCACAGCGTGTCCCATTTCAATATGAACGAAATGGAATGGGAAACGAAATTTGTTTTTAGTAAAGTACTGCGATAATACAAATAAGCCTGGTCCGGAAGACATCCCGATGAGGCCGTTTTATAAAAATTCCATGAAACTCTTTGGGTTCAAAATAAAATAATTGTGATTTAAAAACATTTTTTAATTTACGAATCAAAGCATATTCAAGAATTAAAATAACTTTTTTTTTTATTCGCGAATCAAACCAAAATTGATTTGATTTTTTGATTTATAATTGAATTATTTAGTTTGATTTATAAAAATAATTATTGAAATCTACTTGATTCTTCTAAAAAGATAAAGTTTGAATTATGTAAATAATTTAATCAGAAAAATTAATTCGCGAATTAAATCGGATTTGAAAATTAATTTAAGGAATTATTTAATTAAAAGGTCTGATTCCAGCGATGCTTAACATCTAGTTTGAGTGACACTTGGTGACCAACTTCTTTCTTGCTACTTTCCTTGTTGCTGTTGTGATTTTTTAAGCATATTTACACATGATCGCAATTTTTTAAAGGTTGGTTCAATATTCCGAATAAATAAGATTCTTCGGCAGAACTTTCCAGTCAGTGTACTAGTCAACTACTATCGAACATTTTTCGTTGTTTGATATTTTCTTTTTAAACAGTTTAATATATTCCACTTTTTTTTTTTTTTTGTTCATAAAACTCGTTGTGGTACTTGACGGTATTCATGATTTTATGAATGTTCTTAAGTGATTTAAAAGCGACGATGCTGAGGATCCGATATATGACAATATCTTTCCACACTTTAGGCATTTTGCTTTACCTTTTTCTTTTGCCTTTTAAAAATATTGCCAAACGATAGAACTCATTGCTAGAAACACAACACAGACAAAATTTTCTACAATTCACTTACATTTAGAATTTTTTAGTTTTTCATAAAAAGACCAAAACTAAAATATATATTATATAACTTTAAGCTTTATGCATTTCTATTTCCCGCTTGCTTTAACGTTTTTTATTGTTGTTAATGTGATACAACAACATGCGAGTACATAGTGATGTGGTTTCAAAAAAAATTAAAACATTTAAAAAATAGGTCTGTACATGGTAATTTCGGGTTAAGTCTGGTAAAATGAGAGTAAGCAAAAAATTCTCTCACAAAAATGCTCAAAATACTGCGAACGCATAAAACCACATTTCATACCCAAAAATAAACGTAAAATTTATTCATATTAAAAAACAGTTTAAATAATAAATATATTTGAAATGACAAATATCTATTTATATTTTTAAATGTATTTTTCATTATTAAGACGGTAAATTTTTATTTAACTTTCATTTTTTTTTTTCAAAAATGCAAAACAGCTAATTTATTAGCAACAGCTGATGATTTGACAATTTTACCATTTTACCAAACACAAAGTACGGCTAAAATTTGGTAAAATGAAAAACACAATTACTCTCTCATGAACGCTCTCATTTACCCAATTTTTGTTACAAGAAACGTTTTCTGGTGACGTGTTATACGTATGCTGATGATATTCAACTTTTAGCAACTTCGGAGTTTTCTAATTTACATCGGTTTGAGAATCGTGTTAATAGTGATCTTGGTCGTATAGTGGAATGGTCTAAGACAAATTTTCTAGAACTTAACCCATTAAAGTGTAAAATCATGATTTTTTCGAAATATTCTGATATAAATTTAAATATTTTGCTAGACAATGAGCCTTTGGAAATTGTCTCACAATATAAATCATTGGGCCTTATGTTGGACAATAGTCTTTCTTTTGATCAACATGTAAATTTGGTAATATCTAGAGTCTGTTGGACACTGCGTAGACTTTATAATGCTGCTTGTTACTTGCCGTTCGCTGTACGATATCGTGTCGCACTATCGTTGTGTCTTCACACATTTTCTTTATTGTATTGAGGATTACTCATGTTGGTTGAAAAGTTCCTGCGCTCGAAATGAATGAATACTGTTTTTGTTACGAAATATATTTTTTTATTCAATATAATCTCCTAGAAGCTGAATACACTTGTTCCAATGATCTTCCAATAATTTTATCCCATCCTTATAATGGTTTTCCGGAAGCTCTGCAAAATAACCGTCTAAGGCTGCTATGGCCTCTTCATTCGACGTAAAATGCTTTCCACGAAGGAATTGTTTGAGATTTCTGAAGAGATAGTAGTCACTGGGAGCCAAATCTGGGGAAAACGGTGGATGTTCAAGCAATTTGTACTTTAATTCTTTGAATTTAGCCATCGTCAAAACACTTTTGTGAACAGGTGCATTGTCTTGATGAAAAATTATTTTTTTCTTCTTTAAACCAGGTCTTTTCTCACGAATTTTTTTATCCAGCTGATCCAAAAGGCTGCAATAATATTCAGAGTTTATTGTTTTACCTCTCTGGAGATAATCAATAAACAAAATTCCTTTTTCATCCCAAAAAACTGATGCCATAACCTTCTTTGCTGATCGTTGTGACTTCACCTGCTTTGGAGCTGAACAACCAGCTTCAGTCCACTGTAAACGTTCTTGTTTCAATTTAGGATCATGGTGGTAGATCCAAGTCTCATCCATAGTTATAAAACGACGCAAGAAGTCGGTTTTATTCGGCTTAAAACGCTCCAAATTACGCTGAGAAATTTGTTTTCGATCCAGTTTTTGTTGAATTGTTAATGTGTGCGGCACTAACTTTTCAAACAGTTTTTTCATACGTAATTCTTCATGTAAAATATGGAGTACTCGTTCGTCTGAGATGCCTATGGCATTAGCAATTTCACACTTAGTCAAACTTGGATCTTCACTAACCATATTATGTACCTGCGCAACGATTTCTGCTGTGGTTGCAGTTTTTGGTCGTCCACGTTTAAATTCACCAGCCCAAAATTCAACGGTGTGTTTTGAATGTGAGGACTCCTTATATACTTCTAACAATTGTTCATAAATTTCCTTTGCTTTTAAACCCTTCAAAACAAAGAATCTAATGACTGCACGATATTCAATTTATTTCATATTAAAAAAAATCAATGACACGTCAACTTCAAATGGCTTGTAAACAAAGAGAGAATTGACAAAATGACTTGTAACTTTGCATGTGTTCTCAGGACAGTTATACCAACTTGGGAAAAGAAAAAGTTTGGAGCTAGCAGTGCCATCTCTTAGTGAGCGCAGAAACTTTTCAACCAACCTGTACATCAGCTAGAAATATTGATCGGTTGGAAAAATGCTTCAATAGAGTTATTCGTTACATATATGTAGGTATTGGGATGTGAATTTAGTCAATATATAGACTTAAGGCAAATTTATTTTTTCTATAAAGCTGTAAAATATAGTAATCCGCCATACTTGTTAGACAAGTTCCATTTTAGTGCTTCTACTAGAACGCATAGTTTAATTTTCCCAAGACATTTCTCACTCATTATGAGACGGTCATTTTGTGTTAATACCACAAGATTGTGGAATTCTACGATACCTTACCTCACACTCTTTATCGACTTTTAAAGCCATTTTCTTGTCGAGTTTGTAGATTTGCTATTGCAGGCTGGTATCATTCAATTCTTTTTTTTTTTTGCAATATTAGGGTATGGTTTGTGCAAATATCAGGGACTTCTTACATGTGTTTTTTATAATAATTATGATTTTAAGTTATTTTATGAATTGTTGTAATTGTATTGTAGTACTGCCAACTTTGGCCCTATGGGCTTGCGGCATTTTATTATAAATAAATAAATAAGATTGGGTTCCCGCGGGCAACCGCGGTGCGTCGTACGTAGAACACACCTAATATATAAGAAACACAAAAATGAGATTATAAAATAATTCGAGCCACAAAAAAAAAATGGTTTGTCAAAAAACCCAAAAACCGACATTTAAAAAAATTGGGAAAAATGTAGATAAACCGATTTCTCGAATAATTCGGAAACCGATTTTGACTACTCTAATAGTTGAGCCAAGGACTATGAAAGTTTACAGTATGTACCGAGTTAAAAGCATCGAGCCGCCAATCCCTCAATCCAATTGTAGAAGTAAATAAATTAAAGAACGAAAAAAGTACCAAATTTTATTACCATTTTTTACGCCCTACACATCGGAGATGACACATGAGCAAAAAACCCATAGATAACTTTAGATTTTTATTCTTCGTCACAAATCAAAGTTTCACCCAAATCGTTATGTGCTGTAAGTCCAATATCGGTCTTACGATGATAAAAAACTACTAAAACGTAAGGTGATCGCCGAACATGAGGCCTACTTTGAAGCAAAGGACAAATCGTACAACAAAAATGGTATCGAAAAGTTGGAGGGTCGCTATAATCAGTGTATCACCCTTGAAGGGAACTATAATGAATAATAAAAACGAATTTTGCCAAAAAAATGTGTTTTAGTATGGTAGGCCGGGGACTTCTCAATTGACCTGTTAATAATAAATGCTTATTTTTAAAATTTTAAATGCATATTGACAAGTAAATAACACCTGATTTGTAGTGCATGTACTACTGACTTGCTCTGCTGATAACTTTTGAACCCTTGGAACAATTGTATTAAATTTAAATACAAAACTGACAATTTTTACTAACTTGAAAACCATTAGTTCTATACTCTGGCAACCATAATGGAAACTTGCGTAGAATATCATTTATTTTATGTTGCCTAGCTGCACTTGATGATGTTGCTCTCTCTTGTTGAGTACTTCGTCGTTGATCATTAATACTTTTAGAATATTTTGATGATGATGGTGATGATGATGATGGTCCGGTGGTAGGAACAGAACGATTTCTTACAAAAAAATTGCGAAAATAGCCAGTGCTTCCGCCATTTTGGTTTGTATTAGAGATGTTACTGTTAGCGTGGCTGAAGCCACTGCCGTTATGACTTCCGCGGCTGCTATTACCACCACTTCCGCCTGCCGAGTGGTCTCTCGAGTTGGTGGAATTGTTACCAACTCCGTAGCGGGTATTGTAATTTCCATTGCTGTTAGATGCTGCTCTGGAATTTGTGTTAGTGAAAATGCGTCTGGAATGGTCATTTTCTCCAATCCCATCTTCTCTTTGCATTGAATTATTGCCTGTCTGCAAAGACCTTTGCTATTTACGGTCTTCCCGATTAAAATATGGTTGAATTGTATGTTGACGAGGATTAAACGTTTTGTTGTCCGTTGTTTTAACACACGGCAAATAAAAATATAAAGAATTTCAAGGTAAACTACAATTTATATTACACTTATGTAAGGTCCAATACACTTAAAATTTTTCTTTGATTTTTTTTTCTTTTGGTTGAACTTAAAAGAATTTTTGAGTTTGATTTATTGTTACCGACCTTGCTTGCAATAACAATTGCTGCAATAGCTGTGAATATCAGTGAGAAATACCTGCAGTTTATAGAAAAAGTTAATACTGCTTGCCTGCAAACGTCTTCGTTTTCTTTTATAGTAGTTTTTCACAATCATTAGGTTTTTTACAATTTTAACATTTTTTCCCTTCCGAGTCCAAATTTCAATTTTGATTAAAATGAGAATTTCTCTACGTGGATTTACTTGTTCTGTTTCCTTAGATACTTTCTACCTTTCTGTCCTTCCTTTAAACTTTGTTGTGTTTTCAAAGTATTTTTATTTTATTTTCCCTAGCAATATTCCTTTGTAATCCTTAAACTTCTCGTTGATTGTTTGCTTTAGAATGATTGTTCCGCAGTTAGACCTCTTCTCTTTATATAATTTGAACAAAAAAACTTAATTGTTGCAATATTTTTTACAAACAATAATTTTTTTCTTTGAAAAAAAAATTAATACGATTTTTTGTAGACTGATAATTTTGTTTTGACAAATAATGCTATGATGAAAATATAATTTCTTAAAAGAAAAATTATTTTAAATTATAATGGATGAATTGCATAAAGGGGAACATTCTCCAATAAAGAATACTGCTTTTGAGTGTGTTCTAATTCAGATTAGTGAACAAATCATATTAAGCCCCCCCCCCCCCATACACTTCTTTCTTTTTTGGTACTTTTAACCGTATGGATAAAACTGTCGGTGTGTGGTCAAGAATCGTCCGCCTCGAACGCGTTCAAAAATATCTGTCGCAACTTAATTTTGACCGTCCGTTTTCAAACGTGTTCATTCAAAACTGCTCGTGTGTGTGATTACGCTGACAAAAAGGACGAGTTCTTGTCAGAGTCGAATATCAGATAATATTAAAGCTAGCTGATTATTTTTTGCTCTAATTTAAAAATAAAGGAACATACATTTATTTTTCAAAGAAATATGTATATTAACTTTTTTTATACATTTACTCGAAGTGATTTACTATCATTTATCATTTTTGTTTTTAAGTTTGATTTATTTTTTTCATTTGTTTGAAATTTAATAAAAATTTACCCACAAAACGGAAACTTGTGGTTTATTTGTGTCCGTAACAGATATTACAAAATTAAATTTTGTTTGCTGTCTGTTTCAAAAAAAAAAAAAAAAAATATTCAAAAAATTTCAATTTGTTTTTTTATTTAAATCGGTTGTATTATACAAAATTTTTCAATACAAATTACAAGAACTTCATAAACACAAGTACATACACAAACACATTCACACAAAAAGTGTATATACCCTGTAGGAAATGTTGATAGTGAAACTGTACTGATTCACTATTGACTTTCTCACCAGTACTACTGACTAATTATACCCCAGCTAAGGATTTCTGCTGTAGACATTTAACATGTGCGGGTTATTGCAAATCTACACAACTATTGACTAGGTGTTGACATTGGAACCAGAGATTCACTAGTACATTTTAGTAATTCTAGTCTGTACTTTTGGAACTCTTTACTTCATTTCCACATAGGAAGGAAATAAGATTATACAGGAGCATTTATTTTGTTAAATTAGATATTGTATTAATAAAATTATTTTTACAAATTTCATTAAAGTAAAAAAATGTTCGTGCAAATTTATATTTGGAGTAGACAAATCTTCAAAAGGCTGCACAAAATCACCAACAGGCTCCGTAAAATCTTCATCAGGCTCCACAAAATCTCTAGAGTTGCAATTTTCACTAAAAATTGTTGCGTCTTTCTTGTTATTTTTATTTTTAAATCCAAATTTTTATTTTTTTTTCACAAGTTTTTTGTAATTTCTTTTGCGCATTATATATTTTGTTCAAATTTGTATATTTAACTTTTAAATTCATTTTTTTTTTTATATTCTTATTAAAAACTTTAATTTTGGAAATAAAACAATAAAAAAATCAAGAACAAGCACAGCTTTGCAGCTGCAAAAAAGGAAAGTAAAAACGCTTTGTGAAAGGGAAACAATTTCAAATAAATGCTAAAAATTATTTATTTTTTAAGGAATTGGTAGGTAAAATTTTGACGTTCACTTTAACTGATTATATCATTTGTTTCTTACGGATGAGTCAACATTTAAAAATAAATAACAAATGGGATTTAATTTAAATGAAAATTAAGTAGACCGGATTTTAAATGAAATATCATTTCTTTTAAATGATATTTTCATTTTTTTTTAAGTTACAAACTATTTTAAGTGTTTTTTTTTATAATGCGAAATAATATTTTGTACTTAGAGCACGAGAAAATTACACTTCTTTTCCTTTTTAAAATTCTCAAAATACATTCAATTCTTATATTACTTTATTTTAGATTATTCCAATGTTTTGAACCCCAATGAATGCCAAATTTATATTGAAATATAGTACTGTACAGTCCTCTTTTCAAAACGTTTCAAAATCATACATCTTTATTTACATTTCATTTCATTTGTTTGCATTGGGAAAGTGTTGTAAACAAGTGCTTTGCCAGTGCTTTTTATATTTTTTATAACTTAAACGGTTGTAAATTTTATTAATCGAGTACTGGCGAAGCACTTTTTTCTAACGTTGGGACAAGCGTTCTAAACTAAGCCTTTGCCAGTGTTTTTTTATTAATTTTTAAGGTTGTACATTTTGTAAATCAAGTACTGGTAAAGCACTTTTTACTAACTTTGGCAAAGCGTTTTAAATAAGTGCTCTGCCAGCAATTTCTGGCTGAGTAATTATTCTTTACATTGCCCTACAGATAACGCGACTAGTCCATACACGCATGTAAAGTATACTCCATTAAGAACTAGGAATAATCCATATAACCCAGCTTTGCATACATTGGAGTAGTCTCACAACTACTCTATGTCACTACTCAATAGATCACCTTCAGAGGATTAGTTTCAAAACTACTCCTTACCACAATCAACAATGACAATGTTGCAGCTCGTGGCAACAATTTATGAAATCATTAAAACGCTAACAGTTGTCGCTTGAAATTGTCAAGGTCCATAACTGCATTACATAGGACCATGTTGTAACTAGTCCGTTTTGGCTATAATGGACCACGTAGTCCAATATTATCTGCAGGGTGTTGGCTATAATTAAAAATTTAATATTGAAAAAAAAGAACGCACCAGCATGCTGTTATTAAGCAGCCAGCATGATGTACAGCTTGTCGGCTATATGAATGCGATAGTGTTATGTCTTGTTTGACAAACATGTTGGATGAAAATAAAATTTTTGGATTTTTAGCTTAAAAAATATAACATAAATGTTAAAACAAAATCAGGTTCAAGTAACATAAAAAAATTAAATCCTTTTAAAAAGTTAAAAATTTTTTGTGGCGAAACAAAATTTTAGTGGTGAAAAATGTTTTGAAGTGAATATAAAATATTATTCAGTTCTAAGGGACTGGTACTTTTATTCTAAGGATTGCTTTAAAATTTTTTTAATATCATATTTAAATAACTTAGTTTTAAGTAACACCCTTGTATCTAGCCTGTAAGGATTTTTTATTTCCATTGGCTGAAAAAAATAAATAAATTTATGGAATTTTGCCATGAAAACTAACTTGTCACACGAAGCAAACGCGGCACCAATCTTGCAGAAAGCTTTCTTAAATCCAACTGATCATTTAAAATCGAAACCACACTGCCATATGAAATGCTTTTACTCTTTGATCGGCCCTCAATTGGCCGTCCAGAACGTTCAGCGTCATTTGTATTTGTGCGACCAGAACGAAAATCAGTAACCACTTTTTTACTATTGAAAGCGATTGTTAAGAGTCCCCATAGTATTCATCAAGCTTTTCCTTGGTTTGTTTGACGGTTTTTTTCACAAAAAATAATGTTTAATGAGCACTCAAAATTCACTTTTTTACATTTTTAAAAATAAGTCTAAAATTTGACAGTAGTTTATTAACAGATGGTACTTGATAGGAACAGTGTTGCATTTCATATAACTACGAGGGAAGTTCGAAAAGTTACGGACTTATTGACCCGCCCTCATACCTTCACATTTTCACTGATAACTTTTTAACCGCTGGACCGATTTTGCTGATTTTCAATACCAAACTGCTTGGGATGTACATTAATCCCGCGACCGCCATTTCAATAGAGAGACAGAAGGACATCACTAGATCGGCTTAAAGTTTCATAAAGAATCACGAATAAATATACTTTATGGGGTCTTAAACCAATATTTCTACATGTTGCAAACTGATACAGTGGCCGACAAAAGTCTATGTCCGACCACAATTTTGCCCATTTTATGAGAGTACGGATGCAGTTTTGTTTAAAATCTATTTTTATTGATATACGAAAAATTAAAATATTTATTGCATTATAAACTTTAAAGATTATTCATAAAAAACATTAAAAAAAGCATTGACAATAGTCTACATACGACCAGTATTTGTTTTTGAATATTAAAGGAAAAAAAAGCCGTAATTTATTTCTAATAGAAAAGTGCGGTTGTTTATTTATTTACTTGTTGTGTTAATGGTTTGTAGTGAATGAATTTCAATTGATGTCCGAAATTAAGTTAGGCACCGAAATGAAGGAGAATCTTTGGGTGAAATGTTTAAGTTATTAAATTTAAGTAAGTCTACGGTTTAAATACGAATATTTAGTAACTTTGAAATAAAATGGTACAGCTAAAAACAAACCGCGTAGTGGTTGGCCAATAAAACTTAGTCGTACAGACGTTAGCTTCATTTTAAAAGAAGATCGGAAATAATTTTACATCCACGAACCATACAAAAAACTTTAAATAATAATGGCTAGCATAGTAGAACCCCTCTAATTAGCGAAAAAAAATTGGAAATTTCGTTTGGAATTCGCCAAAATCATATTGAAAAGGACATGGAGTTCTGGAATAGAGTTTTATTCACTGACCAGTCGAAATAAAACATATTTGGAAGTGTTCGTAGAGAAAGAGTATGGCGAAAAACAAATACAGCAATGGATCCGAAAAACTTAGTCGCTACTGTTAAGCATGGTGGAGGCGGGTGATGGTTTCGGGAGTGGGAAGTTAGTGTCGCTGGAGTGGGAAAGTTAGTGTTTATTGAGCGTAATATACATCGTTATTTGTACAAATACATTTTGGAAAAAAAAAATTTTAACAATTGGTTGACATCAAGTGTCAGTTAAGTGGAGTTGGATTTTTCAGCAAGATAACGATCCGAAGCACAACTCTCAAACTGTCAAGATTGGCTGCTCTACCTTGCCCCACAACTGCTGTAAACACCACCTCAAAGCTCGGACTTAAATGTAATTGAACGAAAAATCAGAAAAAAAAATCTTATTTTTTGTGTCCCAATGCTGGAAGAAAATCTTCAAGAAGAATGGCAAAATATTACGTGGCTTTGATGCCTAGACTAACAGGTCAATTAAGAAGTCCCCGGCCTGACACATAGAAGGCACAACTAGACTTAAATAGATATGATTTTTAGTTTGCCCTAACCTTCAAAAGACACGTGTATAAATTTGACAGCTGTCGGATCATTAGTTTGTGAATTATAGCATTTTGAGTGAATCAACTTTTGTTATTGTGAAAATAAAGGATAAAAAGGATTTCGCGTGTTGATAAAATATTGCTTTTTGAAGGGAAAAAATACAGTTGAAGCAAAAACTTGACCCAGGAAAATCAACCATCAAGGATTGGTATGCTAAGTTTAGACGTGGTGAAATGAGCACCTAAGACGGTGAACGCAGTGGACGCCCAAAAGAGGTTGTTACGAACGAAAACATCAAAAAAATCAACAAAATGATTTCGAATGACCGTAAATTGAAATTGAATGAAATAGCAGGTACTCTAAAGATGTCAACTGAACGTGTACATCATATAATTCCCGAATATTTGGGTATGAGAAAGCTCTGTGCAAAGTGGGTGCCGCGCGAGCTCACTTTTGACCAACAACAACGACGCGTTGAGGATTCGGTGCAGTGTTTGGAGATGTTCAAGTGTAATAAACCCGAGTTTTTGCGTCGATATGTGACAATGGATGAAACATGGCTCCATAATTTCACTCTGAAGTCCAATCGACAGTCATCCGAGTGGACTGCACGTGATGAACCAACTCCTAAGCGTGGAAAGACGCAACAGTCGGCTGGCAAGGTTATGGCGTCTATATTTTGGGATGCGCCGAAACTAAGGCCTAAGGCAAAGGACAAATCGTACTACCAAAATGGTATCGAAAAGTTAGAGGGTTGGTATAATCAGTGTATCAGGCTTGAATAAAAAAAAACGAATTTTGCCAAAAAAAATGTGTTTTACTATGGTAGGCCGGGGACTTTTCAATTGACCTGTTATTAAAGGCAGTTTAAGATGCCCTTGGTGGCCTAACGAAATATTTCAATAAAAACTAATTACTTTTATTACTGGAACATAGTTTTTTATGTTAGTGTGCATTTGTATGTTGTATGACAGCTGGAGTATTCAAAAACCGAAACCGAAAACCGGTCAACCGGTTTCTTTATTTTTAAAAACCGATCGGTTTCGAATATTTTGTAAATTCGAAGAAAACCGAAAACCGGTCTTTTTTGTTCGGTTAACCGGTTTTTTTAATTACATCACCAACTGGGTTACTTGGTCTCTTTTATTTTTTTATGAAGATTTAGATGTAAGTCTGATAGATTCCGATGAAGACTTAACTTTGGATATTCCAAATTCAAATAGCTTAATTTCTAATCTAAATAACACAATAAACAGTATTCAAAATCCTAAAAAAGAGACTGTACAAAATCATTCATCATTATATGATGATTTCATATATCTTGATAAATGCGACAAAAGAACTGAAAAGTTAGAAAAATTATATAATTGTGTCTTGACTATTTGTCCAACATGTACTATTAGTGAAAGAGTATTTTCCACTTCTAGCTTTATCAAAAGCAAACAAAAAAATCGTCTTAAAACGAAACATTTAAATGCCATATTATTTCTAAAATATTATTTAAGAACTGAAAAATAGATTTTCTTTTTACATATTTAAAATGTAATATTAAAAAAACTTATTTAATGCCAAACGTTTTAAACGTTCAAATTACTAATGTACCTAATTTTACCAATTTACAAACTTAATGATCTCTATTCATTTGATATGAATAAAGTTTTATAATATTGACGGACTATTAACGGACAACTCCGTTTTTCATCCGACATATCCGGTCCGTAAACGGTCCGTCATTGACGGACTTTTAACGGACAACTCCGTTTTTTATCCGTTTTTAAACGGATTGGAATCAGTTTCAATGTTCCTTATAATCCGTTTTCTGGTCCGTATACGGATAAAGAAAACGGTACGTATACGGAGTTGGATTCCGTTTATAACGGACCGAAACCGATACGTAAACTGTACGTATTGTTTGTTGGGTATATATTTTTTTCAAATTAAAAAAAAACCGAAACCGGTTAACCGGTTTTTTCTGCAAAAACTGAAACCGGGTTTTTTTTAATTCTATTTTTCGAAGAAACCCGAAACCGGTTTTTTCAAAAGGCCGGTTTTTTTAATACTCTAATGACAGCCAATTATTTTAGTTTTTAGTGAATAAAAGTTTAGAATAAATTTAGTTTTTTTTTAATAAAAAATAAATAAAATAAAAAAATAAATAAAATATATTCTTCTAATTGTTTGTTAGGTAGTATGTTTGAGTTGTATTTTTAAACCATATATGGCCCTCTGGGCTCGGTTTTTGTGAAACATTGATTAAATAAATAAATAAATTTTAATCAAAGTGCATCATTACTTTTTTTAATATGTTTACAAAAAGCCCAAGTTGTGAAAATAAACGTCGTACGTAAACTTTTGTCGGCCACTGTATATACGCCTACCATATATGGCGGAGGGTATAAAAATCGTGTAAAAACAAAATAAGTTTATTTCTGTCGACCGTGTTATTACGAAATCGTGTAAAAACAGGATTAGGTGCATTACTGTTGTTTCGATTTTACACAATATTCCAATATTTTCACTCTGGCAGCCATGTTCGGTAAAGTGGGGGGCTTTTAAGATTTTTTCTTTTGAATAATTTTTATTTCAGTTGTCAGGTAATCAGGTAATGGCTAACTTTAGTCAGCATTTTGTTTGCCTGCCTACATTAGGGTTCCAAGAAAAATAATAATTTTAAATATACATGGGACTTATGAATTTCAGAACAATTGCATTGATAACAATTGTACGAGTACTTGATATTTCATTACAACTAAAAAAATATTAACATTTTTAAACGTCGCTCCATGTGTTATTATTATAAAAGAAAATAAATGAGTTTTTAGGCAAAAATAAAATTTTGGCATATAAACGAGAAATAATTTATTTATGCAATAAACTAATAAAATTTATCAGATAGCAAAAGCGGTTTAATATTTGTCTATTTTATATTTTGTTTAATTTTCTGTATAAAAAAAAAACTACTTTAATAATTTCCAAGTCGTACAAATTTTATGTAAACACATGATTTTTTCCATCAATTGAAACTATTTTTTGTATGCATTTGTGCTAAATATTTGTAATGAAATTTTTTTCTTTTAGATTTTGTTAAATGACCAATTTTTGTTTAATTCTTTTGAGATTTTCATAGGGCTGGATTTTTTTAAATCAAATACTAACATGGGGGGTTTCCACAAGACGTACGTTGCTAGATGAATGAAATGTATTTTATTTTATTTTCGTTTGTCTCAAGCAAAACGTCATCTGGAAACACCACATAAATGTAAAGTTAATCCAAATAAAATGGAAATGCCGCCTTCAGTGAAAGCATAAATTTTCGTTGTTAAAATATAAAAAAAATAATGTTTTTAAACTTACCGGAAAGGCACGTATGCGCATCTTTCCCTCCTTCTTGGGAGCGCTGCTCCTGATATTCATGGTATGTAAACGTCGACAATTTTCCTCCACTTTTTTCACTTAAAAAACAAAATTGTGGTTTATAGCGATCGGTAAAAATTTTGTTTAAAATTACACAAATTTGAATACACTCTGTTCTTGACGTTGTAATGTAAATGATGTTGCGCGACGGATCAATTGAATAGTAATGTTTACAGCAAATACTGACACAGGTCAATATAATGAAAATATATGCGGCGGTTAATTATTATTTATATTTCCTCTTCTTTTACCGTAGACGTTGTTGGTTACCTTGTGTTATCTTTACAATTACAAAGCAGTTTTCTTGTCTACTTTATTGAAGATGTTTCTCTACTTTACTTTTCCTTTACACAGGTAGCTAGTTGTTGTTTTTATCTTTACAATATTTATGATCCTGTAGAAAGAAAAAAATGAAACACAAATATTTGAAGTTATTGTTTCAGAGATTTTAATTATTTTTATAATTGCAAAAGAACAAACATTAAATTTTTTATATTATCAGTAATTTCATTGTCATTTTTTGTGTGTCCGTTTTTTGACTGAATAATCTTTTCATGTATAAAGAGATTTTTGTTTGTAATTATTTTCTTTAAATTGGTACACTTTCTTCAAAAATTTATCGATTCTTTATAAATATGTTTGAATTGTTTTAAACTCTTGCAGAAAAAATTTAATTTATTTTATACCAAAAAAAAAATATTTACGTGAAAAATTTCTCATTTTCTGCACCACAAGAAGAACGAACGAATAAACCATTGAACAGAATGAAAAGTATTAGAAAAAAATGATTATTAAGCACCCTGTTGTTAGCGTTGCCAGATAACAATATCTTGCAGAATATGGGCACAATATTTTAAGGTGGCATTCATCGACATCTAGATTTTAATATTTACCACCATAAAGAAAAAACAAAGAACCAATGCTTATAGAAGTCAAATTTATAAGAAATCAATATGTGTTATTTAATATTAGCTAAGTCTATGCGAAAAGCTATCAACGTTGCCTTCTGTCATTCCCAAACAAATTTGACGTAATTAACATCAAGCGTTAACAGTAAACGTTGGCTTATGTCAAATTTATATGGGAATGACATAAGCCAACTTTGATAGCTTGCCGCACAGCTATTAAAAGTCTCTATTCTTACTTTAATTTTTCTACATTTTGATTGAAATCTATTTTAAACTTGATTTCGATTATATGATGCTGTATACAATTGTCCACGATATAGATCTAGTTTGAACGAGATTTTGAGCGTAATGCAAACGAAACCTTAGTCAAACTTGTTGGCAGTTAATCCACTTTTTACTAGTTTAACGCTACAGTGTAAATTGATTATTAGAGGATTTTCATAATTTCCAAAATAACGAAGTACTTATTTAAAGTAACCTTTTTTTATTTTGCAAATTACACAATTCTTTAGTCAAAACATTTAATTTGTTTAGACAAGCTACAAAAGAAAAAACTTTTTAGAATGGATAAAGTACTAGAAAAGCTGACAAAATTCAAAAATTTTTAAATCTACAAATTTTTTGTTAGCTAAACTAAAAAACTTTTGTAATACTTTATTAATACATTTTTGAACGGGAGTGTGCTACCGGTGAAAAATTTGACTTGTACTTTAGACGCCTCAAATCATTGTATAATTTTGTGAAGTAAAATATTTTTTTAATTTGACAAGAAATAAACTTAAAATTATAGTTTTATATATTATATTTGTGTGAAAATAAATTTTACACAATTTCTATGTGAAATTCGTAAAAAATCTCTTCTTTTATGAAGTAACAGTTTTTGACATAAAGCTAAAACAATTCATTTTATTATTTTAATTAATTCGCATAAATTGTTATTAGTTATTAACTATTCCACGAATCGATTGGCGAAATTATTTTTATTAATTAAATAATTTTCTATTTCATTCGAAAACACAAAATTAATTTGATCTTTGAGGATTCTTTTGATAGAAACAAACGAATTAAATCCTAAAACGAATTATTTAATCAAAATTTAATTTAGGGTAAAACATTTACTCACTTTATTGAATACCAAATCACAAAAAAGTGATTACAAATTATTCATCTATTCATAAAATGAATAAATTTTTACCAGATTTTTATCAGCTGAAATTCTAGGAAAATACCGCTATCTTTAAAATACCCCTAAAATACGTTACCAAAATAATCTTAAATAGTTGCTGTTTTTAACTGGAAGCACCCATGTAAAAGAAATAGAGCATGATGTCAATAACTATATGAGTTAACTGTTAACATACACAAATGTTAAATTTATATGTGATTTTCGAACATAATTTATAATTTAACACGGCTTGTGGTAGCCTTACCGATAACCGTTTCGGTTACCAACTACATAAATAACACTACAAATTTGTGTTTTAGGGGAATTTTCTAACTAGTTTAGGAATCGCCATCTTTATTTTGTATATATTTTAGCTGGCATCACTGTAATTAACTGTCATCATAGTTTTAGTACTTCTCTTTCATTTTTTGTTTTCTTTACATTGCTGTTTGTTGCACACACACTCATGAAGAAATGCTCAATGTTTTTTTTTTTGCTTACCTGTTTTTAAACAAATTATTTAATATTTAACATAAAATTAATTTAAGTTTTTGATTTTTGATCATATTAAAATCACTATTAACGCAGAAACTGATTATTTTTTTTATTAGATTGACAATTCTTGGCTTTTTTTGTGTATGTAAAATGAACATTATACTTTTAATTGACCATAAGAAATTGTGTAAATTAATGTTAAATAACTATTGTGTTATATTTGCTTTATTTTATTGTTAATGAAAGTATTTAGACTTCTTTGTTTTAGATTTTTTTTAATATTTGCTTTATAAAAAACTTCTATTTTTCACCAACTAAATATCGTTGTTTCTTTTTACGGGGAACAGTGTTACCAATTCGGAGATTTTTTCGCTTCGTTGGCTGGTAAAATGTAAATAAGCTAAAAAATTAGTGATATTTTCGTCAAATTCATTTGCTTTTCTTGAAAAGAGGAATGTTGACAGCAGTGTTCTTTTATTTCTCGGTTTTCGGACAGTACTGCCCGATTTTTTTAGACCTTATTCCCATATTTGATGTCTCTTTCTTATTACCAGAGTTTTTTTTTTGTCGAAAATTCATATGAATTATATAAAATATAACATATTTTTTAATGTAATTAGTTTGTATAAGAAATTTGCGTGACCCAAGTATTTATTATATTAATTACATTGAAAAAATTTATTAAAAAAGTGAATTTAAAATAAAAAATAAAACAAAGATCAGCAAAGAAAAATTTGAGGATTTTCGCTATAAAAAATCAATAATTGGGGACAAGTTCATAAAATAAATGGCAACACTGATATGAATCGAAAGAACAGATGTCTAGAGAAGGACATATCAAGATAATGGAATACAGGAACCACCTGACTACAGGAAACAGCTGATTGAATCAAATTGGCGACTAGCAAATAAGTTAATGAAATGTCCAAATTGCAGTGATACACAGAAAGGGATAGATATACAAAAAAAATGTGTACCATATAACTTATATGAAGTTTATTTTTGCTATCACAATTTGCAAATCACTGCAATGTCAAAATAACCATACGGGTCGAGAATTCTTGTTTGACATATGTCATTGGTAACCTGCATGTGTAGTCTGTGCAATGGCACAACAATACCAGGTATGGTCTTTAGGTGGAATTTGGGTTCTTTGTTCTCTTTTTGTACGAATATTTGACATTTTGTTATTTAATTAAGAGAACATATTTCTTGTTTCTATTTTGCACTCGCCCTTCCGCTTTATACTTAATTGAACAATAAATGTGTTTATGCGCCAAGACGATTATCGTTTTTGAAATATTCGATCTGGCATCTCTATTTCTTTACAGTAACAACTCTGCGTTTTACCGTTGTAATTATTATTTTATTGTGAAAATTTTACAATTTTCTTAGAATTTTTCTTAACCATTTTTATTATAATTATTGCATTTTTTTTTTAAATTAAAACAAATTTATATATAATTCAAAGTATATGTGTAATAAATGATGAGTGTGTAAAAGTTTTAAGTGCGTGAGTGTCAAATTTACAATTTTTGAGATAAAATATATAACAGTACAATAATTCATTCTGCTTCCTGCTTTGATCTGCTTTTTGAGCCTAATCCTAAGTGGTAAGTCGCACCATATCAGTTACATTCATATATTATCTGTATTGTTGAGTAAATATTTAGGAATCTCTTCCTGACCATTTAATGAGGTCACATGAATAACCGTATGGCCAGATTTGTTGAGAAAGATCAGCACTCGCCAATAATTATAATGTTAAAGAACCTCTACCGGCAGCAATAAATAGTTGTGCTCCTACTGCTCTAGAGGAACCAGTTAAATGAGCGTTACAATTATCAAATTTATTAGTTTTTGTTTATCATCTGGTATAGTGTTAATATCGATCACGTATCTGTAGAGAAACACCATTTAGGAGTAGATGATTTACAAGAGATACGTTGTCCTCATAACAGGCTACTTGTAAGGCAGTCCGATTATCTTGATTACCACTAGACAGATCAGGTCCACAGGCATTTAAATTGTTGATCAATAATGTAAAAAAAAATAGTGAAAACTATAATTTTGTTTTGTGTGGTAAATCTTCTGCGTCGCTAGAAATAAAGTAGTTCCCCAATTGAATATGTTTTGTGGGGGAAGATAAATGCAAAGATCTTGGCATAGCATATCCCAAATCATTTTGCTAGGTTTTGGGATCATAATTTGATTAAAAAAAAGTTTGTTTTTCATCAAAAATTTTTTTCAAATTTCCAAATCCCATTCAGT